>CM077465.1:21355498-22792075 GCA_039654755.1 Calcarius lapponicus | reverse complement strand
ACGTGTCTGAGCTCAAGTTTTAGTGCTAAGTTTAAGGATGCTGGGAAGAGGGCAGAAGGTACTGTTTGCAGTCAAGAGCCTAGATTGTTGTGCCAAATACCTGCAGTTACTACTGCCATAAGAGAAAGCTGCCGTTCTCAGCACTTTTGAACATAAAGAAATTTGTCCTGTACTTAACTATTACACTCGAGAATCTTCAGAAACTGAATGCAATAGAATGCTGTAAAGGAAATGAATAGAAAATCACATTAAGCATTTATTACTGTTATCTCCTAGGTAGTATCTGAATTAAGCAAAGTTTCCAAATGTATCAGTGTTGTGTTATTGTTTTAGGAAGAAGAATTCCTCAGGGGAAGTTGAAATTTTTCTTTAAAGCTGCTGGACTTAACTAATTCTGTGAATTAAAATAACAACCACTATAGAAAAAACTAACCAGACAAAAAACCCCTAAACAAATGAACAACCAACCTGGATCTGATGCAGCCTGGAACAAAACATTTGTGATTACAAAGCAAACAAAAATCAGAATTTGGAGTGAAGCTGACTCCTCAAATGTTACTGTCTATACTACATAATGGAGACTGGAGTCCATGGCTAGAGCTAAAACCAATCAGTTCCAACTCCACTTATATTTCCTCTATGAGTATTCATCATTTTTACATTTATCCTACACTGGTGGTAACTAAGTACAGTTCCTTGTGGTTCCATTTTTCTTTCTAAAAACAGGCTGCTTGTAAGTGATGGGAAGGCTCTGGTGGAAGAAAAGTTATCTACCCAGTTTTACCACTGTGGAATATGTACTGAACTTTTGATATTGTGCATCACTCTGTCGACCATACTTGCAGAATGGATATGTTTGTATAAATATTTTGAATGGGCTTTGTCACTATATTGGTTTTGTGTGGCCAGGTTTTGGTAGTTCAGATGCTACAGGGGTGGCTTCTGTGAGAAGTTTCCAGAAGCTTCTCCCAACAGAGCCAATGCTAGCTGGTTCCAAGAGGGACCCACTGGTGGCCAAAGCTGAGCCCACCAGCAACAGTGGTAGAGCCTCTGAGAAGGCATAGTTAAGAAGAGAGAAA
Organism: Calcarius lapponicus; assembly: GCA_039654755.1. Lineage (NCBI taxonomy): Eukaryota > Metazoa > Chordata > Aves > Passeriformes > Fringillidae > Calcarius > Calcarius lapponicus. Next base: position 22,790,996 of record CM077465.1, on the reverse strand, counting down.
TAACCTGAGCAATGGCAACTACAGCTGGGAGAGAGCAGTGAGAATGTGGGAGAGGAACAACTTCAGGCACCCAAATCACTGAAGAAGGAAGGACAGGGAGTGCTCCAGGTGCCAGAGATTTCCCTGCACTATGTGGTGTAGACCATGGTGAAGCATCTGTGTCCCTGCAGCCCATGGAGGTACATGAGGGAGCAGGGAGAAGTGGGTAGATGCCTGAAGCAGGCTGTGACCCTGTTGGAAACCCACACTGGAGGAGGCTCCTGGAAGAATCTGTGGACCCAAGGAAAGCGTAACCCACACTGGAGCAGGTTGGCTGGCAGGACTTTTGATCCCACAAAGAACTGGCGCTGGAGCAGCCTGTTCCTTAAGGACTGCACCCTGAGGAAGGGACCCATGCTGGAGCAGTTTGTGAAGAAGTGCAGCTCATGGGAAGGACTCACACTGGAGAAGTTTATAGAGGACTGTTGCCTATGGGATGAATCACATGGTGGAGCAAGGGAACAGTGTGAGTCCTCCTCCTGAGGAGGAAGGAACAGCAAAGACTAATCTCTGATGAACTGACTGTAATCCCCATTCCCTGTCCACCTGCAACATTAGGGGGAGGATGTAAAGAAAATACCAGGGTGTATTTGTGCCCTAAGAGAAGGGAAGGGTTGGAGGAAGGTATTTTAGGAGTTGGGTCTATTTCTCATTATCCTACTCTGATTTGATTGTTAATAAATTAAGCTCATTTCCCTGAATGGAGTCTGTTTTGCCTATGACAGTAATTGGAGAGTGATCTCTGTATGTCCTTATCTCGATCCATGAACCTTTCATTACATTTTCTACTTGGTGTCCAAATGAGGATGGGAGTGATAGAGCAGCTTTGGTGGGAGCCCCCTTCCAGCCAGGGCCAACCTTGTGCAGTCACATAACGCTGGTGCTTGGAGGTAAAGGTAAATCAGAAGCATTTTTGCACTGTCTCAACAGCGGTTTGCAGCTCAGATACACTCAGTTATGCTGCTGTTGTCTTAGGTGTTGTCCAAAATGTGCACAAGAATCAGGTCCCAGAGGGTAGAACTCAATTAAAAAAACCTGCTCTTTGATTCTAGAAGGATAATGCACTGCCCAAATTAAAAAAAATGAGTCGTTGTGGTGACAGACTGTGTCAGGTGAAAGATGAGCATTCAGTATAGAGAGACAATGGAAATCATTCTTATATTTCATTGACATATTCCTCAATAGTGCTACTGAAGAAGATAAGATATTAAAAAAAAAGCTACATATGAAAAAATATGACAGTATTTAATAGGATTATCAGTCAGGACTATTCTACTTTTTTAAATCAATACCTACTCTTGTCATTTGCCCTCTTCTGCTAATTTTTTTCTATGATATTTTGTCTGTGATTGCATTTATTCTTGAAGGCTATTAGGCAGTGATTTATTAATTTGCTTTATTGAATATCTCACAGTATAGGGACCCATGATACAAAGGATTATATGGACATAGAAAGATGAAATGGACAATGTGGACAACATTGTGACAGAAAACTCAAGTCTGAGAAATGTTATTTCTTGTATGACAAGTATTAAACAAAACTCCTTATCTTCTGAAACTTAGACCACAGGAGCTTCATGCTGCCCTATATTTTACAGATGACATAGCTCAGATTAGTTCCCTTGTAACCATCAATCATTCAGGTTTTTTTTTTCTGATTTCCATTTCTGGCATTTATTATACTGAAGGGCAGTGCATAATCAACTTCCCTTTTTGCCACCAGTAACACAGGAACACTGATGTAGTCCTACTAAGTAGAACTTTTAGTATATCTCTAAACTTGAAGCATCTGCTGGCAGTAGTCCTCTGTGGAAGTTCTGGTGCCACTGCTGTAAAGGTCTGATGTGGTCTCAAATAAAGACTGACGCTCTCATGGGCATGGTAGTTCAGCTGCCAGGCTGATACAGGCTTTATGCTGACATGCTGAAAACCACAGTTTTTATCTTGTAGGACTGGCAGGGCTGGAACTATCAGTTTTGCATAAGTAAACACTATTTCTTCTTCCCTTACTGTTTCTTTAAAACTTTCCTTTTGAAGAGCTTATCTTTCTTGTTCCAGTCACTCTATTATTTCCTCTTTTGCTGAGGGAGTATAAGATATCTTCTTATTCCCCAACATGGTTGTTTAACATTCTCAAGGAAGAAAATGCCCAGGGTCTAGTCTGTGGTGACTCCTGCACTGGGGGCAGCCAGTACAAAGGCTGAAGATGGGCACAGGGCGCTCTTAAGACCTGAAGAATTAAGTCAGGGAAATAAAATGTGCCCAGATTTTGTGTGCATCCTATGAATTTGGCTAAGTTTCTGTCTTCACGTATTTAAAAATGTAAAAAGTGTCACATCAAATCAGACCAAAAGAACTTCTCTCTGACAATGGCCATTAGCAAATGCATAGGAAAAAAATTGTATGAAGCAAGATATAAACAGGCTTATATTTTAGCAGCCTCTGGCCAGCTTAGAGAACTCTTAGCCAGAGGTTGCATCTATGTTCAACATCCATCAACAAATTTAACCTTCATGAATCTGTTCTTGACCCTATTCATGATTCAGACTACCACACTATTTTCTGACAATCTGTTTCACAATTTAATTCCTGCTGTGTGGAAAACCACTGTATTTTGCTTGTTTTGAAGTTCCTACCTGCTCATTTCACTGAGTACTTCCAGCTCTTCAGAAATACTTCACCCAGCACAGGGCTTTGCATCTGATAGATAGGCAGGATTTCTGTGAATCTGTAAATTGCATACTTTTCCCATGTAAATGCAAAATATCCATATGGATATTTAGAGTACCTACCTTCAATCAATACTAATGCATGATTCCAAAGTGCATTTCTCATAATTTTTAATGATTATGATATTGTAGTCAGTGCTGCTGATGCACTTAAAAGAATAATGGTCTCTATTTCATTACAAACATACCCCTCCCTTTATCCCCCGATCCTATTACCTGGTTTTTATTCTCATAATAATATTTTATTGTTTTTTTTCCAATAAATAGTAAAGACTTACCTGGTGACCATCTGGATGACAGCGATGTTCAACATTTTGCCCTGTGAGAGATTTCTGGAGGCACAACAGAGAAAATGCTTGGAAACTTAGGTCCTGGTGGGAAATGAATACATCAAACCAGGTGCTTAGTGATCTAAGCACCTCCCCCACTGACACTGACCTTCATGCAGTGTGTTTAGTACCTCAATGATAGTATAAGGTGTCCTAAATAGTAGCTTCATCTTCTGTGTATGCTGTTTGCCCCTCTGTGATCCAGTGTTTCACTTGTCACAAGTCATATCTTGATGGTGTTCTCTTTCCTGGCACAATAAGGAAAAATCATGGTGAAAACTGGTGTGGGAAAACTGGTGTGGCAAAGTTGAATGATGGCATCTGGCAAAGGATTGGGTTTCTATGAAGATTAGGGAAATGCTGCAAGAATTTCCGGTAGAAAAGATTTAAGAAGAGGTCCATTATACTGCAAACCACAAATACTGAAACCAATTCAGCCTTGTAAATCAATCAATTTACCCCCTCTCAAGACCCAGATCTAAATCAAGTTGCGGAAAAAAATCCCACAAAAAACAATGAAAATTCTGTCCCTAGACAGATACTTAGTTCAACAGTTAAAACATGCAAAATATTCTGTGAGCTCAAATCCATAGGTTTCCTGTTGCAGGAAAATATCCGTTACTGTCTGAAAAAGTATTGTTTCCCTTGTTGCCTAAGACAGTAGACTTCCTACATGCATTTAAGATGGCTCTAGAAGATGTACAGATTCTGACTTTCCCTTTATTCTACCTCTATTCACTATTCTCCAAGTTTTGTTCATTTTTCTAATAATGAAAAAAAATTCCCCTTTGTTTATAAGTGCAGCAATCCCAGCAAGTTCCTGCCACACAGCAAGATGCCATGTCTGGAATACTTCATCCTAACCCATTGAAGTTTAACAGCTCGAGCCCATGACCTTGAACTTCCACCAGGGATTTCTGAAATCCTGGAGTGATGTGCTGGCAGTGTATTTCCTCACTTATCCAATATTACATGGATTTTTACCTGAAGACACAAGGAGTCATGTAATCGAGACTGGAGTCCATTTCCCTCAGGATTGCATTTTGGCTCCCTGTAAACAGAAGAATGCATTTAGAAAAGTTTTTGATAGCTATTTGCTGTGCTAGGGAGTAGAACACTCTCGAAAGTTTTTCCCCACCACCATGAATCTAATATGACCAAAATATTTTTAATTTTACCACTCTATATTGACAACAAGAGTTTGTTCTATTCTACTACATGTAGTGAAATGGCACATACAAAAGGGCGCCAAAAAAATCAAAAACCACACCACAACAAAAAAGGACATGATTTTATGAAATTTGGGATCTTTTCCAACAAAACCAGTTTTGAAATCAGTGTTTAAACAGCTAGTAGGAGCCCAGAGGGACGGAAGTCTATTTGCTGAGACAATTTAAGTTTGATCTATCTAGGAATTATTTTTTTCATATTGAAAAAAAAGAAGCAAATCTTAGGAAAAAAATTAAAGACAGTCCAAGAAACTGTACATCAGTGAATTTAACAAGGGTTATGGGGAAAATTAAGCTACCATAAGGAAGTGTGAAAGAACAGCTTGAAAATCAGTTTGATTAAGGATAACCAGCCTAGATTCGGTCAGGGGAGGTCATGCTTAACTAACCTGATGGAGTTCTTTGAAGATTTTACTGCCACTGTAGATAAGGGAAATTCAGTGGATATAATCTACTTGTAAGCATTGACAAGGCACCATATCTGAGATTAATGGCTAAGAGAAATAATCATGAAAGTAAAGAAACTGTGGGATGGAAAACTAGCTTAACTAGGCCACAAAACGAAAATTTCGACACAGTTTCTGAGGATTCAGTGTGGGGCCTTCTGTTATTCATGATTATGTATGTCTGAATGTAAGTGGTGGGGGGGGGGGTGGAATTTGTAGCTTATGCTAAAATCTAAAAAAATAGCAAGAAGTGCAGAGCAATATGCTCATGTTCAAAAGGTGTTGTATGCTCTATATATCTTATTTGGCAAAACCCCCCAGAATTTTGCTGGGAAAATGCAGAATAATTAATACAGAAATACAAAATCGTAGCATCAAATATTCACTAAATGAAACAGTCATCCAATATACTAAAAAAGAAAACAAATTGGGAATTTTTAAAGATATAAATTGAAGTCATCAGACCAGAGGAAACTAGCATTTTAAAATATTAAGATGCAAAGATATTTTAGAACACAGTAAACATCTTTGTGTTGGGATTCACTGTAGGGAAACAAAGGATGTAAGGTTCCAGTATGTGTGAAGAATGTTACAGAGCCTCAGGGGTTTTTTACTGTAAACCAGGAAAATATATGATGTTTTCATTCTAATAGGACCCAGGCATTCTTGTCAAAATTAAAGTACTATTCTCTTGGGCTAATACTAATGGGAGAGAGAACATTTCTGTGCCAAGGAGCTTATAATAAAAAAGGTTAAATAGACAGGCAAGGGGGAAAAAAGACACAAAGAACACAATAATTTATCCAAAGAATGTATGTGTCTAAATTTTGATCTAGGGTTCATATTTTGAGTCCCAACTCAATATTTTACATAACGAGCCTCATTATTCCTTTATAGGTATAATGTTTTTGCTTAACATGAGGGTGATTACCTTTTTATAATACATATATGCTTAAAAATAGAAAATTCTTATTCTCATTTTATGCAGGGCTTAAGCTTAGTCACTGATTTCACAGAGCCCTACTTAAATCTAATAAAGATTAGATTAAATTCTAAAGGAATCTTTATATTCCTTCCTAACTATCTGAGTTTCAGAGCAAAAAGTAAATAGTCATTTTTGAGGGAAAATAATTAAATAATATATACATAAAAAAGTTTGGTAGACATTTGGTTTTATGTGAGAAAAATGAAGAGAACAAAATTAAAATTTGACTGAAATGGTTATTTTTTGGTTAAAATATTCTTCATTCATTATGATTTTCTTATGCTCTGAGGTCTTCTACGAAATAAAATTGTTCTCAGAAGATCAGTGTTTCCTCCTAGTTACAGAAAGTTTCTTTGCTATATGACTCAGAGCTCTTAAGTTCATATATTTAATCTTTTCTTTCATACATACATTCCCTCTTACAGCTAGGGCTATATCCAAAAGAGACTTTGCTACTACAGCACTAGGAGCCCTGATGCTTAACTTCCAAACATCTGGTAACAAAGCCTGAAACTACAAGTCTGTGAGCTTTATTTCTTGTTGGGGGAAAACCTAGGCATCTTAGAATAAAATCATAAACAGGCAATAGGCAGGGTGTTGGTAGACACAATAGACTGTAGAAACAATATCCTCTATCCTTTTCTCCCCTAGGAGTATTTCACTCAGCCTGTGCAAAGGAGATCCTTCTTTACTACTAGATCTACTACTACCACATCTTTCTAGTTATCCTCATGTCTTCCTAAACTATAAGACAAGAAATTATCATTTGAATTTTAAGCGTTGATAATGCAGAGATTCTTACCTGTTTTTCACACTGCTCAGTGCAATGCACTTAGAGATCCAGCACCCTCATTGTTTCAGTACCTCCATCTCTAAGGACAGAGGGAACCGACCAGAAAGTGACTGCATCTTCTTACTAGCCAAAATAGAGACAGGCAACATTAGCATCTCCATACAATGCACTTTCAGTGACTATGCCTGTACATCAAATTGCATGGAATCTCAGCCCAAGGCTGGCCATTCTTTGCTCTGATAGCACATAAAGTCCCGTCTTGGTGCTACCTGTAGTTCCTACTCCCAAACCATTATCTTATTCTTTATATAGTTTAGGCTCAGGTAAAATGCTACTGATCTTCTGGTCTAAGCAAGTTTTATTCAGTGTGAATTTTGAAATGAGAACATGAGTCAAGGAAGGTATTTATGGCCTTAGCTCAGTAATGGTTCTGAACTGACTCACCTACCATAGCTGTTGAGGGCCACTATTAAGGAATTCACTGTCCATAGGGAAAGATGCTGTCTGAAGGTACGGAACTCCCAGAAACTTGGGTCAAGGACATTTTCTGTGCCTGTCTCATCTCAGGTCAATCCTAAACATAAACACAGGTAGGGTCAGGGGACACAGGTCTCTTTTAGGGCTTGTTTCACTTAGATGAAAACAGTTCAAAACTGATGCAGTTGATTTGGGAGACAATAACAACCTCCTACTCATCTGATAGGATTCCATGGAAAGTTTGGGACTGTAAAGCATCCTATAAAGACTTTTTACACTTGTTATATGGAAGTCATTCGAAAAAGCTCAAGCCTCATATAGTTTAAGTGCTGCTACGTTGAGGCAGAAACTGTTTCAAGGTACAGAACTGGGGACTTGCTCTGCTTAAGGCCTCACCTTGTTTTCAGCAAAAAGGGCCCTGTCCTGCTGGTTCAGGAGTGTGGGGCAGTTCCTCCAAAGCCCATGGAGTGGGCAGAGGCAGCGCTGCCTGCCGTGGCCACACAACACCCTAAGCCCAGTGGGAAGGGCTGCAGGGCTGGCAGACAGAGAAGCCAGTGGGGCACCAGCAGCCAGAGAGGCTCCTTTCCTCCCTCCCTGCTCTGACATGCAGAGTCCAAGGGTGCCTGCAGGTGTGACTGCTGTGAAAGACAAGAACCTGATTTCTAAATAGTCAGCTTTGCTTTTGACTTTACTATAGATACAACTGGAGTTTTTGAAATGATCTTTCTCAAGCATTAAAAGTGCATTTTAAATGTTCTGATTAGATAATGAGTAGTCCTTTTCTGAACCAAAAAGAAAACCAGGTTAACGTCTTGCAGAACAGTTTATATGGAACACTGACAGCAAAAGCTGTTTCTTGAAAAGAAGAAAATGAGTACATTTACTTGATGCAGGGTGTTATAGCTGAGTCAAGAAGAGGCATAATCTTTTCTGTTTACCATCTCTTTCTCTATGTATTTATTCTGTTAACACTGAAGTCAAGCAAAACATTTTTTTTTCCTTTATAAATGTCTTGAGAATATCACCTGTATAAGGCAGCCTATTAAATATTTGCTGCTCAAAACACACAGGTTTAGAGATCTGCCTTAGATATTTATATAAAAACAGGCAAATGACTTTCAGGTCATGCTCACCAGCCATATTTAATTAAAAAAGAAAGTTGATAAATTGTTTTCTGTGGCAAGACAGCACAAATGTAAAATCAGATTTCAAGTTAAGAGATCTGTTTATGTGACAGCTTTCCTGGCTTCTACCAGTTAATATTTTGAAAGAACTAAGCAACTGAAAAAGTTGTAAAACCATAGTATCTTTACTACTTTACTTTACCTAGCAAGGTCCTTAAGCTTTTGTAACTCATAAAAGCAAAGGTATGTTTTTAAACAGGTTTGTTTAGGGACTAGAAGGCAATCAAATCTCACCACACTTCTGCATGTCAGAATTTCCGTAATTTCCAAAACATTATTGTTCACCAACAAAGATTTGCGTTGTGTTTTGTGTGATCAATCCAGATGAATTTTTATTTTAGAAATCACTTAAATGATTTCTAAATTGTCTCAACTGATCCTGTTGTTTAAAACAGTTCCAACAGTTTTAGACACACTGTATTCATATGATATGTGTAGCTTTTAGTTTGAGAGTGAACCCCCCCCCCCCCCCCCCAGAATGCTTAAAGTGGAGCTACTGATTGCTTTCAGAAAATACTACTATTACCCTGTCTATTTTCCCTTATGGGTTTTATTAAGATAACAGAATTTCACTGGATATCATATGACAGACTGGGTCAGATACCAAACAATTGCAAAGTACAAAGGTGAGGATTCCAGAGTGAAAAGTATGCTTACCAACTTATTATCTTTTCATACACATTCAAAAGTTAACTTACTGGATAAAAAAGCAAACCTTTTGACCACTCTCTACAGAGAACAGCAACAGTGTCCTGTGGAGCTTGATGGATGGTGGAGTAAATTTTTTAAATGTAGGATTTAGTGGTTATAAAATGTTAATCCATCTGGGTGACTCAGGCATCAAAATCTTATTTTCAAAGTGATTTAGACATTTAGTCCATCAAGTCCTACAATGAGTAGAATCAAAAGACTCTCCCCAGGCATCAGACTCCCTACATTTGTGTAGGGAGTATTAGATGCCTCTGAACAGACCCAAACAGCAGTGGACTGAATGGGCCACATCCAGCAGACAGCAATCAGAGAATATTTTGGTCTCTCAGAACATCAGAGAATCACAATCCTTTTTTACAAGTCAGTTACAGAAACTTCCTCTGAATCAGGATGCTTGAATGTTTTACTTACAGAAAACCAGTCAAGGGCACTTTTTAGAGGATTGCTACCAGAAGAGGAGGGAGTAATAGTGTAATCTTTACACATGGATTAGTTGCAGAATATTCCAAATGCAATTTCTTTTTGCCATAATAGATTTATATCTATATTTCTTATTCCCATAGAAGTTATTCTAACCATTAATCTCAGACTGAGAGTTGTGCTGTGGTTTTTGGTTCCCATGAAAATATTTTCACTGTGCAGAAAAGAATTGAGGATACCTTGGCTCAGTGAGGCACATCTAGAAGTTTAAGAACTCATGTGGAAAGAATATTTTTTATTTAAAAAAATAATTATGGTTCTTAAGAAATAAATAAATCTTGGCAGAAGAACTGAATGTTAGCTTTTCCCATTCCTAAATAAATGTCCAGGTTACCAGATTGCATTTTTACATGTCATTCACTTTCTCAAGTGAAGACTGTCTATATATGCCATACAAACTTAGTCAACTTCAAAAGGAGAGGCTGAGGCCGTGTGCTGTGTTTAGGATACCAGTAAAATGAGGAGATACAGATTTGAATCTCTCTGCCAAAGGGCTCATGTCCCGGCTGGATAGTGCTTTAACACCAGTGAGAAGCTACCTTTATTTTGTGTTCAGTCTGATCTGTTGAAGTGCTCTAACAGGACTCATCAGATCATATCTTTCACTTAACATGGATGGAGGTAGACTTTCTATATTCATGTACTCTTTGAGATAGCCAGTATTAAAATGCTGTTGAGTTTGCTCCAAGACAGACCAGTATATACTTGGGGTATTCTCATGAGGAAAACATGGTACCTAGGGGTGAGGTTCCAGCAGAGTAATCCTTTGCCCTCATACTAGTGATTAAGACCCTCTGTGGAGTTAGTCTTTTGACATTCTAATGGATTTTACTCAGTTTTTCATGTAATTATAGAATGGTTTGAGTGGGAAGAGACCTTAAGGATCCTTTTATTCCAACTCCCCTACCGTGGGCAGGGAACCTTTCACTAGACCAGGTTTCTCAAAGCCCCATCTAAGCTGGTCTTTAACACTTCCAAAGGATGGTGCACCCACATCTTCTCTGAGCAACCTGTTCCAATGCTTCATCACTCTCACAGTTTTTAAAATTTTTATTTCTTTTGAGTCTAGGATTTGCTAAATAGTATTTATTTTACCAATCTGCATGGTTATTAATTCTTATACAACATCAGCATAAGTAGCTAGCAAATCAAAATACTAAGTTCTTACCACCATTTCAATGTGTATTAATCTTGCAAATTAAGAAGTGTAATTGAAAATAATAAGCCCAGTTGATGTCAGTGACTTAATATCTTGTGGCCTGCTACAATGGCCTGCTTGGTATACAACAGGCCAAGTTATATGTTTTTATGAGATCTTTTTTTTCTACTTATCTTAGTTTTGAGTATAAGTATTCTTGGAATGTAAATTACTCAGCCTACCTTTACATTTTTAATAGAATCTTTCCAGTTAGTAAATTAGAGTTGATATTATGATTTTGCAATGTGAATCATCATAGCACTCTAAGAATCTGCCCATTAGCTAACCTGAGGAACTGAATACCTTTGTTTACCCCAAATATGAGTTCAAGTCATAAATCAATACAGATCAGCTTCTCTAAGACTGTTTGAGAGCACATACAGGATAGTGATAACTTGGCTGATGTGGGAGTGATTTTTAAACTTATTGTAACTTAATCAAGTGCTCACTTCTCAGGTTGCACAATGATCGAGGCATTGTACTTATCCCCTTATCTTGTGCTAAGTGCCATCCATATTTAGTAACAGTATTATTAACAAGAGCAACGTATCATTATTGCACATGCAGTAGCTTAGCTCTTTGATTTCTTTGCTGAAGTTATTTCAAGGCAGGGAGGCAGATTTCTGTGGGCACACATCAAGAATGCGCACTATTTTCACACAGCCTCGTGGAAGCCTGGCATGGGATGTCACACTTCTATGGCATCACCCACATCAGAGAAAGAAAAAACCTAAGCAAAAACGTACAGTGGAAGCTTCATAAGCTATCCTATGATTTTAGAAGGAATATATTTGAAAACCATTTCACAAATTCAAGCTTTTTTTCTTTTTTTTTCTTTCTTTCTCTACATTGTGATTCTTAGCACCAGTTGCTACACTACCTTATCCTGGAAAGACAGCTGTCATCACACTGATTCAAATTTTCTGGGGCCCAGCCTTTCTTCTATGAGAAAAATAATTGTAGCTTCATTTCCAGTTCCTTCCCCCCCCGCTCCAGCCAAAGAAAAAGTAGCTGTGAGAAGCCTGGCTGTGGTCAGCACTGTGAAGATCTGTATGTTCACTGCTAATTACTTTACTGGTTTTGTGATTGCTGACCATACTGGCCTTGACAAGAAGTGACTGACAATATATTGAGCACATTAATATCTAAAAGCTAGCCCTCCAGCTTGTAGGGCCAGTAGAAATGGTAGAGATAGTAACTTACCAAACACTCCAGTTAAGCACACTGTACTACTATCTGATTGCCTTTTATGCTTCTCTTATTAACCCTTCAGTCACTCTGACAAGTACATTTGAACTAAGCAGGATGATTTTGACAGTTAGAACAATAATGTAGAAAATCTAAGACTGCCAAGATGAAAAGCAGCGCATAGTACTCACGCACTACTTTTATCCTATCTCTTAAAATAAATCAGAAATGATCATGTCTTTTTTTGTTCATTGTTCTAAGTACATTACCAGTCTGCTTTTGATTTTTCTGCACTTATATGTAATACATGCAATTATTGTTATTATTGCTAACAATTGGTAGCAACAACTGTTGTTATTGTGACAGAGTTTATGCTTGGTGGACTCTTGTTTAATATTCTCTTTTAACAACACCAATTGTAAGGAATTCAGTCACTATTCATTCTAATAGCAGTGATCATAAAGAATTCATTTGCTATTCATATGGATGTCACAGGTGTTTCCATAGGACTTATGCTAACTGCAATTTTAGGATTTTTCAGTGAATACTTACACAAAGATTGGTTTGATAGGATCTCCTACAACTTCCCAACTGGCTGATTAAGGTTTGGCTGTATGGAAGTAGAGCTTAAAAGATGTGAGGGTTTGTACACCAAGATCTTTAACAATAATAGGTTTTATTTTACCTGACATTTTCTAGTAACCAGATTTTGAAGCCTGTGTGTTTAGCAATTGATCAGCCATGGAGCTTCATGGAGGTGAGATCCATTTTCAGACATAGTCTTCATGCTTCTGCAGACACTCAAGAGTTAGAAATATTTTTGGCATCACTTGCAATGGCAGAACAGATACTTACAAGAAAATGTAAGGCTAAATTGTGCAAAAGGGAAAAAAAGGTATATTTCTGACTAATAATGATTCAGAATATTCTAAAATTGTGTGGATTAAACACATTTATAATCAGACTATTAACAAAAAGATTCACAACTGCATTAATAAGTCATATTTCATTATTCTAACATAAAATATACCTAGTATGAGACATAAATATGTGTAATAAAACCTTCTGCTTATATATTATGAACAGCAGTTCTTTTAATATTAAAAGTGAATCCATATGGGTTATTTGACATGTAAAATATTAACTTTTATAGCAAGAATGCAAATGAGAGTCTCAGCACTAATTATAGCTGCAGATCCCACTCAGGAATGAGGCTCTGTGTGACTAATGATTTCAGCAAAATGGAGAAATGGCCTGCTTCCCTCAAGAGGCAGCATATCTTAGCTCCCTCTCCTCCCTCTGGAACCCTTCAAAATCCTCAGCATGTCTCAGTACAGTGCCTAATGTGTATGATGCTTCCAGGAACTGGCTCCTACAAACAGGTCACCAGCTTCATGTTTTTATAGATAGTTTTATGTAACTGTCTCTAGAGAGGAGAAAAATTTATTTCATATTTATCCAGAAAAATGTAATTTCAGAAGATAGTCTTATTTTGATTGGCTGCTCCAAATATCTAATTTCTATTTCTTCCATTAATGAGACAAACATATTGGGGTTTGATATAGGATGGTCTGATTGCTCTGCCATGAATTTTTCACAACATTTTTCCTTTGTTAGCTTTTTTGCACAGAAGAATAGGATTTTTTTTTAAACCCCTACCAAATCTAGCTTTTGTCGTTATTCTTTGCTTTCCGCGTGCAATCCTCTGATAAACATGTATCTGGCTGAGATGACTGCAATGACTCTTACCCAAGCCTGTCATTGTCATTTCTGAAATGGCCAGAGGGTTCACTGGAAAGTAAAAAGGGGCTGCTAGTTCTTGTCAAAAAATATATTATTTTATGGTATGTTCCTGTGAGAAAATTATTCTTACCTGAGATACTGCTTTTCTGTATGCACAAGCATGAGATTGTACTCAGCTGGAGTAGCCTCTAATGTGTCCATATTTTTCTCAAATTTATTATCTTTACTCAAGAAAATTTTAGAAGAAGCATGCCTAGGAAATATGCTGTTAGAAATACAATTAAAAACAATTATTGAGTAGCATCATAGGTGATTTAAACTATCATATAATTATCTTTTAATAATAACACACGTATGCAATTTAAGTGGATTATTATTAATATTGTGACATTGCCAATCTGTAGTGGAAAGGAGGTAGTTTTACTAAAATTTAATGAAGGAGTTTTAATCCAACTTTCTTTGATCTAGTAACAAAGTCCCTTTTTTCCAGTGCTGCTAGCCAATGTCTTTAAAGCTAAGCAATGTCTTATGCAAACATCTAGGATAGCAAGATTGCAAATGTTCATAAAAGGGCATGACGAGGGATATTATTCAAATTTCAAATGATGCTGAATTTGTAATACTTCTGTTTAATGAGATACAAGTGAGGAAGAGTCAGTATTTCTGAGGTATCCACATTATTATAGAAGAGGAAAATAAAAATACTGTCTTAATTAAGTTACTCTGGAAAAAAAATCAGTGATTTTTAAAATGTGAACCTCATTTCTAATAAGTGTCTTGCTGTACATTATTGGAAACGCTCTTGTGATGTGTAGAACAACTGGCATGAGGAATTCTTTATGAGAAAATTACTAAATCAGCTTCAAAGCTGTCTTAATAAATCACTGTGTGATTAGTGCAATTTTCTAGACTTCATCAAGGTGCATCTACTGTAGCTGCAGAAATGCATGTGGCAATTTCACTACCAACAATGGTCTTGGTAAACTGAATTCTGATTGTGTGCATACAATTTGGCTAGATAATTACATTTTTTGCCTCTAATATAATTTTCCTAATTTACCTGATTTCTATTTTTCCTGTTACACTGAGCATCTTAAAACTAAAGCTAGGGAATGGATTGTTTAATCTAAATGAAATTATATGCATCTAAAACATTAGTTCCGTTAGGCATGATTAAAGTCAGTAAATTATCTTTTTCTATGTCTAGGGTGAGGTATTCCAAACTCCACTAAGAGAGATAGTCAAGTTCTTCTCATTTTTCCTTTCTTTGAAAGTGGGGTTAGGAACAGATGAAAGGAATTTAACAATGTTTTTTTCCCTTTCCCTCAAATAATTATGTTTTAATATATTGCTAAGCATGTTGGTTGAAGGTCTGGCACTAATACTCATTATTCAATATTTATGTTCAATAATTGCAATCTATTCAAAATAATATTAAAATATTAAATGTTTGTATAATACATGATAATATAAAAAGCAGAAAAAATAATTTTGTGAACTGGAGGGTTAAGCTCTATGCAGCCTTTCCATTATATAAAATGTGCCATGATTTATCAGCTGTAAGTTGATGTGGGCTCTAATGGAAAATTTTCAGGTTTTGAATGCCTGTGTCTTGGGTCACATTGTGTAGAGCTCTCAAAAACACCCCAAATGCTTAAGCATTGCTGAGGACTTTCTGGCAGGTAAGGGTCCTCAAAGTGCCTCAAACTGTACATCCAAAAATACATCCAAAGTACCTCCAAAAGAAAGACATTTAAAACCACAAATCTTTGAATTGGTTTTCTGAAAAGCATTCAAAGCCTTTAAACTAGGTGCCTAGAGGCAGATCAAATATTTTCTTTTAAAAAGGTCTCAGATAATGATGTAAATTGATTCAAATGTAATTAGTACCAATTCAAAGTGTTTATTGATTTGTGCCATACTGGTTTAGGTGAAGAGGTACATAAAGGAAGTTAATTCCTAATCCCTGTTTGAGATTGGTTTGTTCAATTGCTTGGAGACATCCACATCTCCAGGCTGAGTTTGTTATTTAATATCAAGTGGCAAGTCTGCACATACAATTGTCTTGTCAATATGAGTTAAATTCCTAGGGACTAGGATCTGCAAACTGATTTTGAGTACATAGATCAAATCTCGTGTAAATGTCTTATGTCTGAAAGGCTGTGCAAGATAAGCAAGCTGGTCATTTAAATATGAACACCACACACTTTATTTATGCTGATGACAATATTACTATATGAATTGCAAAGTTCATTATCATACTCAATCATTATTAATTTGATATTTAGGGCTTGAATGCTTAGAATGTCTAGAGATATGCTTAGAGATATTGTTTCAGTAGTGAGAAATGCTTTTTTTCCTGAACTTTGATACCATTAAACCTTACAATATTGTCTAGGCTACAAATACTTAAGGTGTATGCTTTTATCTGTAGGCATCATCTGCTCAATTCTAGGGGGTCAAGTAATTTAGAAACACAACCCTGAGAAATTTAACCCCAAGATCAGTGGGAGACCCTTTGTTTTATAAACAGTCATGTCAGTTACTGTATGATAGGGCCTGGCACTGCCAGAAAACCTGTTTATTTGCCTCTAATTAGAAAGCATACATATTCACATAGGCAGTGTTAAAAAGAAGTATATACAGCAGCACAGTGTAAGCATATACATAGCAACGCCAATGATATTTCTGTGATACTTTTGCTTTTGCCTCAAATCACTTCCTCATATTCCACTTTCCACCAGTAGTAGTGTTATTGGCTGTGGTAGATCAATACACTGAAATTGTAAACTGTCAGGCAGTATACCTCCTTCTGTTTGCTGGTTTGTTGTTTTGGGTTTTTTTAATCATCTTTCAAATAGAATCAAACAAATGAATCCTTACTAATCAAAACTTAGTGAGTCCTTTCTCCTTTCTCAAAAACTCCCTATCAACTTAGATCTTGCCTTTTCTCACTTGCTTTTGATTGTCTACTTTTCAATAGAGTTTGAGTGCTACGCTAAGGATCTGAGTATTGGTACTGCAGCTTTACTTCTGATCTTTCTCTTCCAGCAGTTACAAATTCACAGGAAGGTAGCAAATATGCCTTCTCATTTGTGGGTGGTATCAGCATGCCTATGGAATTCTGATGGGGTATTGTCAGAATGCCAGATCTTTGCCCAGCTGTGGGTTGAATTGGCAATTTCTTAGAAGCCTGTGCAATATGAATAAAACGAAGTATATTACAGCTGTCCTCATCTTAATACAGAGGAATAATCAGCAAAACTTGCAGCAAGTCCCAGCATGTGATATCTCTGATCAAGACTGAGTATCACATGCTGAGATATGAGATAGTCTGCCTCTTCCTATTAGTAACAAGCTTTGTTTAAACTGAAACAAAGACTATATGATGTTGCATTTACAGAAAGCAGAACAGGTAGTCAGGAGATACCATTGTTCATATAGCCATAGACTCCTTGTCTGTGAAAACCCTTTGGTCAGCAGGTTTAGGTTTACAGCAATGAGATTTATATCTTAGATTTTGGATGACCTATTTCAGGAATAAAATACCAAATTCTAAAACCAAGGCTTGGCTGTCTCAGACCAGATATGTTGGAGGGGAAGCAGCAAAAAAGTGCTCATTTGAAGAAAATATCTTAGTTTTAGTCATTGATTTTCTCCTTTACAAAAAAAACCAAAAAACAAACAAACAAAAAAAATCCCCAAAAAACCACAAAAAAACCCCAAAACCCACCAAAAACAAACAAACAAACAAACAAACAAACAAAACCTTTATGGTTATCTCCACAGAAAATGAATCACAGAAAGAAAAAAATACACAAGAAATGTAAAGTTACTGACTATGATTTTGACAGATGGGTAACTGTCTAGAAAGTTCAGTCCCAAAACAGGAAACAATTGAAAATAATCTGAAGGCATGTTAATAAAGGGTGCAGTGTGAGAAATGCAGGTAATGAATCTATAAATAAACAAAGATTTAATTTGTCTGTGTAGATGTATTTTCCCTCTAAGACAACCAGTTTCCTGACACTTCAACAGATGGAAAGGGTTTGACTACTAGCAGACATTCAGAGTCCTCTCATGAAAAAAGGATTTTGCTGTTTATTATGTTTCCTAGAAATGATGTTCAGAACAGTGTAATCTGAAAGTATTTTGAAGTGACTCTTCCACAGCTGTCTTAGCTGATAGCATAGGACAGATGGTGCAACACAGGCCAGCACATAAGTTTACTTCTTTCCACAACTTTATTAGCTGAGTGCTTTGAAAACCAACAGTGATAATATCTTGTAAAATAGGTAAACAAAATGGGACATGCTTTCTACCCCTGGCTAGGTGCCACCTTTGAGCTGCTGTGGCAGGGAGTAAGAAGGAAGGAGAAGGGAAAAATCTTCTTAGTCAGATATTTCTTCAGCACCTGCTTCTATTGAGTTTCATGCTGGCTAAGCTAATTGCCATGCCTAGCATTGCCTATCAACTTCCCTCAGGTGCTTGTGCAAAGAAAGGGGCAGGCCAACTTCCAGTTTTTCAGTGTCAAAATAATTCTGAAAAACTGAGTCATCAGCTACTTGCTTTGTTAACACACTGTTGCGTAGCAGTTAAAGGAAAATCTTTACTGTAATACCTACTGCAAGTAGCTAAAACAAAAGGATATGCTGCCAAGCTGATAAAGTTGTTAGCCAAATAACTTAGGTGTCTGAAAGATATGATTCATCATGAATAGTGATATTTAAAATTGGGCTATATCCAATTACTTTTTAATTTATATTTGCATTTTAATGAAAATTGAGCTAAATGAGATAAATAGCAGAGAGATTTCTGTATCAAAAATATCCTTGAATTTTCTGTGTCAAGAATTGGATTTTCAGTGGTTTGGCATACCTGAAGTAAGATAAGTCCCTAAAAACATTTTAAAAACTGTGTTAGGTACATATCCACCTCAGGTCATCCCTTTGAACCTAGAAGGAATTTGGCAGATGCTAGTCTGCTTGCATCCTCATGTCTAAATGCCTTCAGGAAATTATCTAGTGGGATTTCTAGAAGTACTGAATGTAGACAACTAAATTCAGAACTGATGAGAAATATGATCAGGCTTTGACAATTCCAGGAAACAATATAAGAATATTGTCAATATTACGTAACATTGCTGCTGCATGAGAAAATACTAATTTTTTTATCTTTTTTCAGAATGGCAATAATTCAGAGTACCTTATTGCTGGAATACTTAGCACAACAGCTCTGTGTAAAAAACTTTACATTTTTGAAATGGCTCCAATGAAAGATCTACAAGCTCTGTAAAGAATTTTATTAAGATGTATCATTTTGATTAAAGCATGATTAATTTGTTTTTTTATTTGGCACACAGTGCCAATAAAGATGAATGTGCTATATGGTGTCTAGAACACTACTGAAGGAATGGTAGCATAGATACTCCGCTAAATGTTAGCATATGTGCATTATGTTCATGTTCAGCTGGACTCAGGCCCCTTGTACTCTTGGGAACAAGCTTTTGTTGCACCTCCTCTTTCCTGTTATGGTATTCTAACAATATGCTCATTGTACATTAATAATCCTTAAAAAGCTCATTGGAACTTAATCCTCCTTAAAAATATGAGGTTTTCTACTACAGGCTGCTTCTTTCTATGGTCAAACTGCCTATGCTGTAATGAATTTGTACCCAATTTCCCATTGAATTGATTTGATAAGACTTATATACTGTTTGTAATTCATTTAAGTACTGAGTATATTACAGCCAAGTAATGCCATTCTCTGTCAGCTTTTCAGGTATTAACCATCTTTAGAGAGAGGTGAACTACAACAGGCCAGACTTCACTGGGAAAAGATAAAAACTCTCATTTTCAGACATTTTGCATCCACTACCTACAATTAGCAAAAGAATTTTTTTTTCTGCACAGTAATTAAAACGTTTAGTAAGATCTACACTGAAAAAATCTGAGTATTTCCAGTACTGCTCCTGCTCTCATACTACAGATGTTAATTTAATTTCCATTACTATTGCATCATTAGGCATTTCCCTGACACAGCTAGTGGTTGTCCTCTTCTCCAGATATGGAGCATTTGCTTATTGCTAAAAAGCAAAACACAACAGAAACAAACAAAAGAATGTTCTACACCAGCTCTTCTAACATGAAATAATAGAATCATTAAGATTGGAAAAGACATCTAAGATGATTGAGTCTAATGGTTAACGCAGCAGCACGGTGTTCACTGCCAAACCATATCTTCAAGTGCCACATCCACACTACTTTAAAGGATTGTGGCTCAACCTCTTCCTTGGACAGCCTCTTACAATACCTGACCACCATTTCAGTAAAGAAATTCTTCCTAATATGTAATCTCTGGTGCAACTTGAGTCCATTTCCTCTTGTCCTATCCCCTCTCACTTGGGAGGAGAGACCAACCTCCACCTGACTACAGCCTCCTTTCAGGCAGTTGAAGTCAGAAAAAATGTCTTCCCTGAGCCTCCTTTTCTCCAGGCTAAACCCCCCCAGCTCCCTCAGCTCCTCACAGGACTTGTGCTCCAGACCCTTCACCAGCTCCACTGCCCTTCCCTGGACTCCCTGCAGCCCCTCAATGTCTTTCTCACAGTGAGGGGCCCAGAACTGGACCCAGCACTGGAGGTGTGGCCCCAGCAGTGCTGAGTGCAGGGGGACAATCCCTGCCCTGCTCCTGCTGGCCACACTATTGCTGATACAGGCCAGGATGCCACTGCCCTTCCTGGCCACCTGGGCACACACTGACTCATGATCAGCTGCTGTCAATCAGCACCCCCAGGGCCTTTTCCACTGGGCAGCTTTCCAGCCACTTGGCTCCCAGACTGTAGTACTACATGGGACTGTTGTGATCCAAGTGAAAAATAACTAATCCACTGGGTAATAAACTAAAAAGTGGAAGCTGATCCTCTACATAAGTTCTTAATGTCAATATAACATAAGACATTAAAATTCATACTGATTTAGCAAAAAAGATTTGACAAAGTATCTGTCTCCATAAATGAAAGTAGTTAATTGAAGTGCTTGAATAAATGATACTTAAATCTTACCATGCTTACAAATTCTGAAACATTAAGATTATCCTGTATGTAAATCTAACCTGTAGTTATGCAAACTTATAGTCTCCTAATTGAAATAAACCACAAGTGGCATTTATCTAATTAGAGCTTCTGGAGTGACTTACCTGTAGAGCAGAATTTTCATGTTTTTCATAAAGGTGGAAGGATTACAAATATAAATTAATTATCCTCTTCTTTCTGTTTTGCATAGCAGGCATTCAGTCAGAGTGATGCAATAGCATACTTCCTGTAATTCTTCAACACAGTTCCAATGCTTACTGGCTTCCTAAAACATAACTGGGTCTGCTTAGTGAATGACAAAATTAACTTCCAAACAAATCTTCCCAAAGCAGCAGTTTTTAAAAACTGAATATTCTCAGGATGCAGTTTAACAGAGTTAGTATGTTAACAAAACATATTGTTGGATTAATAGGACAATAATCAATGTAAATAGCCAGTTGTTTTGTAATAAATGAGTTTGTTGCATTGAAAAAATTACTTCTCTTATGCTTCTAAGTTAATTAGAACATAGGGTCTGCCTGTGTCTGGCTTTTAATTCTGTTCAATTTTTATTGATGAATTATAGCCGTGAAGTGTTGTTATTTTATTTTCTTTTGTTTGGGTGTTTTGAAAATGACTTGGTTTTGTTTATTGAAGCTCTTGCATTGCATAGCATTGACAGTATACTTTGCCTGTCGGTGAACCTCCTCATTTTGCATTTACAGAGGTCATGCATTATAACTGCAAAGGTGAAATCTCTCCTTATTTTCCTGATGGCATTCACTTACATTTTAAAGTAGTTTATCTTTTAGTGAAAAACCATTTCTTTAGCACATCTTATAAAAATAAAATAAAACACCAAAAAAACCACAGCCCAAAAAAACAGCAGAGAAAGAACAATGTGTTACCTATACTCTAGGCACATTTGTCATCTGTTTACACAAATCTCTGCATTATCTTAAACCATAAATGTTTATGCAAAAATTTCTAAACAAGCTTGCAAAACCTAGTGCTGGTATTATTATATTTTGGGCTTAATATTGGAGCAAGTTCTCACTAGAGCAATGGTGTTCTGGCTCAGCTGACCTACTCACATCACTCTGGAAAGCAATGTCCACTTGTTCAGCCTCCTCAGACACAGCTAAGTAGATGGCTCAGTAAACTTTATCTAATCAAAACTAATGGTTCTAAGTCAGCCAAATTTAAAAGTACCCAACAAGCAAGGAAGAAAATTATAGTTACCGAAGGAATAACTGATAGTCAGTTACATTGTGTCCCTGCTTCCAGGTTTTTTATCTGCCTTTAAGAGTAGGTGCAGACAGAACAGATATCTCTTCTTTCTTTGTGGAGCTTCTTGAGCACAATCAGGGAAAGAAACTTGTAGGGTTGAAGAGGCACAAGGAAGACTGCCTGTAGTTGAGGGACTGAAGCTCCAAGGAAACACTAGAAACTGTGGTAAGAGACAGAGAGCAGATACCAGGTAACCAAGATTATGAAAGAAATTTCCTGCAAACATAGATAAGTAAGATATAAGATAGATGCAATTTGGAAGGTCAGTGATTTGAGTAAAACAAACACTGGATAACAGGACAAGTATGCAAAGCAGCAGAGCAAGACAATGGTTTATATTTTCTCTTTATTTGAGATTTCTCTGCCAACAAAATTTGGGAAACTAGTTTATGTAATTTTAAAGCCTGACTTTTTCTTAGTTTAAAAGCCTTTTGATCTCCTTTGGGGAGTTAACTGTAGGAAAAGGTCTAGTAAGATACACCTTTAAGCTTTTAATAATCTTGGATCCTGTTTAATAGACAGTCAACTGAAATCTAGTGCAAAGAGAAATGAACTGCCAGTACACAAGTGACAACAACTGAAGGGTGGATTTCTTCAGGAGTAATGAATTGGAATAGAAAAATAATTTTCCCTCATGTGATATTGAGAAGAAATAGTACTGGAATAACAAATAAATTTTGAATATTCATTAAAAATGGTATAGAATTGGTAGCATGTAATAGAAAATAGCAGTAAAACATTTCTGAAGAGAATGTCCATGGCAGACTCAGTGTTCTTGGCCCATGTGTTATCATAAAGAATTAGTGATATCTTCCATGCCATACTAAATGGCTCAACCATGTCAAAGAGAAAGGCATAAAAGAACAATTGTCAGAAAGCTGAAACCAAGGAAAAAAAATAGGACTACATTTTAAGTCTATGGTGATTAATTGTGGGAACAAACTACCTAGAGAATTATTCGAGTCTCTGTCTCCTATATTTCAGATCAAAAATAGTGTCTGAAAAATAAAACTTAGGAAACTCAAGATGTTTAATAATAGCTGAACTCATGCTATTTCATTTATTAAGGGGGAAAAGAAAGAGTAGAATGAAGTAAAGTGTTATATTCTTACAGAGCAGGACAGACTATAGGATCTCACAGTCCAGACTGCTTTCAAAATCTAGAATCTTTAGGAGTACAATTGCTGTAAAACACAAAATACTACCCTTGCTACCCAGGAGACTTTGTAGATATTTGATGTCAAGAGTATACAAAACTACCTTTGCATGTTAACTTAGTGTTTACAGGCATACCTTCAGTATCTTCTCATTAAATAAAAAAGCTTTGTATCATTTCTAGTACATGTTTTCCTGTAAACTTGAACCCTATGTACAGGCTATAGGCAAAGCAGGAAATTAAAAGTTCTTAACTGCAGCAGTAGCCAGATTAGTGGCCCCTCCCATCCTCTCCTCTAGTGAAAAACAAAAATCACATTATACACAAATGTATTATTAAAGAAATTGCATTAATCTTTGTGAGGATTTGCATCCATATATATTGCTTTTATATGTTTTTTATCAGAGGATGGAAATTTTCATATTCTTCCCAGGAATGTCCACAGAACAGTGAGACTTATGGTGCTCTATTTTTCATACCAGATTATTCTTGCCAAATTCCTGAATTACCACGTGCACTAAACCAGTGTGTAAGCAAAACTGAAGAATCAATACGAGAGGTACAGGACTTAAGTAGTTTTGTTTTGTCTTTCCTTTTACTTGTGATTAATAAGAACTTAAATATTTCTTTATTTCACTTTGCATTTAACTCTGTATGGGATAGGTTAGCACAGGATCTTAAAATAACAGTTTCAAGAAGTCTTGTAAGTAGAATACATCACAAAGCTTATAGAAAGGTTAATGCAAGTAGGTGGAATTTGAAATCTCTACCTGAGAATCTTCCAGATATTTTAGAGAAATGAATGTAAAACCTCTGATTTACTTTGAAATTTTGTTAACAAAGTTACACTTCCAAGTCTTTATGTATTTATTTTAATTCAGATTTGGAAAAAGTACAATGCTGTTCTTAAATTTTTCTGTGCTGAGCATGATTCCTCAGAAAATTTTCTCACTTTTTTCATACTAATTCACTTTAAAAAGTAAGCATATTGGTTAATACACTGATGTTGCTCTCTGAATAAAGTAGTTAAACATATCTCCTAAGATAATTTAACACTTAGCAACTTGCATGACACTGGGCAAAGATACCGAAAAAATCTTTTTTCCTAGACTGATTGGTCTCATTTCAAAAGCTCTCCAAACACAAACTTCAAAGATAATAAAAAGGTTTTGTGAAAAATGATGACAGCATCAGTTCATAAAATTTAAAAAACTCATGCTGCAAATCTTAGTCATGCAGTTTCTCAGAGCATTTTGTGGGTAAAAGTAATTTTTGAAGGAAATACAAGCTCAGGACTTCTGTTTAAACAGTTAGACTGGGCAATGGGACATGGATAACTGTTAAGCTTTCTATTTTTCAAATCAGAGGTATCACGGGAAAAGAGTCTGAATGTGAAGATATGAAAATGAGCATCCATTGTTATGAGAAATGTCAGACATACAAGTCTTAAATATCTGTTTTACCTAGATTTTTCTCCTTTCCTCTTCAAGAAAAAAAAAAAAAAAAAAAAGAAAAAAAGAAGATAATAGCTATCGCCTCAGCCAGTAGTTCTAAGATTTCAAATTTTATAGACTGTCTGCCTTCAGGGCTTGAGGAGTCTTTGTGTTAAGAATCCACCTGATAATAATGTTTCACTGGGAATATAATAATTCTCTTTTGCTAGAGGCAACTGGCAAAGAAACTTCCTAAGTCAACTAAAAGTCTCTTTTTTATTAGCTGGAATTTACTTCTGGGTCTTCATCTTTTACTTTCTGCCTCTGCTTAGCTGCAGGAACAGAAAAGGAATACTCTCAGGAAAGCTCACACCGAAATATGCCAAATCTTTCTCCACTTGGAGATTCTATTCTTCTGATTCCTTTTGCATAGTTTTCAGTAAATATGAAAATCATAAGGATGGCAGAGGTTATGTGACTTTTCAGCTCAACTGGGATGGAAAAATCATAGAATAGTTTGATTTGGAAGGGATCTTTAAAGGTCATCTAGTCCAATTCCTTTGCAATGAGCAGGGACATCTTCAACTAGATCAGGTTTCTCAGAGCCCCAATCTAACCTTGAATGCTTCCAGGGATTAAGAATCCATCACCTCTCTGGTGGCAGTGCCAGTGCCTCACCACTCTCATTGCAAAAAAATTCTTCCTTATATCTGGTCTAAATCTAGCCTGATTTTTTTTTTCTCAAATGAAAGAGGGTAATTTTAGATGAGCAGTGGATCAGAGCAAAAAGAAGAGGAAAATAATAGAGAACACCTTGTGTTAAAATCTGGATTTACAATTCAGTTAGTGCCACTTATTAGCTACTATATACCTTGGAATCCAGTTGAATTGTGCCAATATTAATAATAATAACAATAATAATAATAGTGCTCTGGATGTGTATAATGACTTTGACTCCTAAAGACTTGGATGTGTTTTAGGGGTCATTTTTTGAGGCACTCATCAGAGTGGGTTCTATTCCTGAAGGGAGCCTTTGGGTGCCATGGTAATAAGAATTCTATCTAAAATAAGAAAATGAATTTTTTCTTCCCTCTCATCCTCCTGTGGTCTTGGAGGGGAGAGCTGCTCTACTTGCAGCTTGGGCTGCTTTTAGGATGAAGTCTGCTCAGGAAATATGCTAGTCCATTTCGTGCTGCAGTGCTGCCTTCTCCTCAGATCAGTCCTGTCAGCTGGCCTTGGTGAGTTGGTGTCACCAGTTTTAACTATGATGGATCTCCCATCTCCTCTCCGAACCAGCAAGTCTTCCAGGCTTGGTATCCAAATGCAGACAATAATTGGAACTACAGTCACAACTGTAAATCAGATAGAATTAAAATATTTCTTACTGCCATTAAATACAGAGGTAAAATCACAGTCCAAATTACACTAAATCGAGTAATTTACTTCAGTTATATCTTGGGAAACCAATATCATCATCATTTTCCATAACTCTGTTCTAAAACTCTTTCAAACTGTGTAGGTGCAAAGAGTTACCTCCCTTAAGTGAGGTCACCCAAGTCCCAGATACAGCTCCATCACTTCGTCTTGCTCTCAGATGCTTTGAAGAACAAACAGAGTGTTTGGAACAAACTAGGCTGCCATCTGTAGGAAGTGTTTCCAGGCTCTTTTCCAGAAAGGGTGATGTTCTCTTCCACAGCCTCTTCCTTATGTTAGCCTGGGAGGTTCTGATTAAAGAAATGTATTTTGAATGGGAGATAAGGAACAACATTTGCCCTCATCTTCCCTACTGTTAACCTTTGTCATTTAAGGATTTTCAGCAGCTGAACTCCAGACGCTTTGCTTTTTCCCTTGCTACTTTTAGGATTGTGGATTATAATTCATCTGACTCTGTTGCTTTGTCAACTTTTAATCATTCTAATTACCTAATTATCTACTGTAATGAAATTATAAAGCCCTTAACAGTTCAGTCTTCCTTCTCCCTGTAGGAAATTCTATCTCCTCCTCTGGGATTTTACCTTCTTTGCTTAAGACAGAGAAATTATTTGAGGGCTGGGCATTTATGCCTAGTTTTGCTTGTTTAAACACTTTCCTTCATCACTGATTCCTTTTTATAATTGTAGTTACTCTTTAGTCTTTGTTTAAAGATCAATGATTTTGTTGAATTTCCTTAAGAATAAAGGGCAGCAGAGAGAGAGAAAACAGACATTGCATAAAATCTAGAAACTTTCCAAATCAGAGAAAAAAATGCAGATTTTACCAACACCAAAGGTGACTGTTTATAGCAATGAACCTCAAATTCACACTGTATTTTTACTCAGTGAAGCATACTTTTTCTCTGCAAGATTACTTTAGCATGAGAAGTATGGAATGAGGCATCAATCTATGAAATTACATTATGTGAATTTCATTTACCTTGGGTCGAGGAAAGAAGTGAATTTGGAATTTTCCACTGTCCATAAATATTCCAAATTTGCATCTGCTCAATATTATAGCTTTTTTATATTTTTCCTTTAGCTTTGTCTCAAAAAAAAGAGGCGTATTTTTGAAAAACTACTGTAGGCACTAGAGAATACATTTTGGAGAAGATCTTAAAGAAGAGAATCTGTATGGGCTGAGATAGCTGATTGCAGTTATGGGGGAGGTATTGGATCTGCAGTCAGTTCCTGTTGTTTTGTTTCCTGGCTGGCTGCCTCAGGGGAGTTGCTCACTGAATAGGATATATGGCATGTTTCCTGCCTTGTTTGAATCCCCTTCTGAATTGCCCAAGTGCCATGTCCTGTCCTCTTCCCTAATCAATGCTTTTTGCATGTCCTTTATCTTGTCCCCAACAGAAGAGGGTCCATGTGATACTGTTCTACTTCAGGGTCAGTCTCTATAGCTAGCACAAGTTTTTTTTTTTTCCAGTTTTCTTTCTGGAAGGTACATCTTGAACACATTGAACACATGAAGTCAGAGAAAGTACCTGGCTTCCATGTTAGTGAATTGCCAAAGAGACAAGCATTTACTTTCTGAAGGGAAGACTGGAAGCAGTAAGGGGCATGGGACATGATTCAATTTCTCCCTCACTCAAAAAGTGAGTCAGTAGAAAATCATTCGCCCAAAGCAGTATTTGAACAGAGAATAAAAGTGTAAGAGAATTCAGAGAGAAAGATCTGTGAGAAGGAGGATAGACAAGGAAAAGAAGGAAACGAGAGGACAAAGCACTTAAAATGTGAGGAGGAATTAGCCTAGGAGAAGTATAGGAAATATCCTACTATGCATGAAAGATATGGAAGAACAAAAAAGAATGGAGTTCTGCCTGTTAGAAAAGGAGGGTCAGGACGTGAGCAAAAGCATTCAAAAGAGCATGAAGTGGGCTAAGAAGAAAGAAGCAGAGAGAGGAGATTGGAAAAATTTGGAGCTGACAAAACTTTTAGGCAAGCATACAAAAATTTTATACCCTTGACTATTTCTTTAGGCAGAATGATATAAGCATAATTCAAGCCTGTTATAAGAACAATTTCATTCAAGTCCAGTCCTTTCTGTTATCCTGGATTTGAATTCTACACCTCTGCAGGCTTACAGGCAGGTGTCCTATTCATACAGCATCCTCATACATTTGGGACTTCATGTCACTTTTCTATCCTTTAAATCTAATTTTTATAATTTTTTTAAAATGTATTTCCTGGTTTCCATTAAGTCCACCCTGCTTGTCTGCTATTACAAATACTTTTCCTTGTTTAAGGCAGTCAAAGTTCTAATTTTCTCTTCTAGCAAGTATGTTTTGCTGTGGAAGGCTTCCCAACATGTCTCCAGCCATGCAGGAATTATTCCTTTTTCTGGAGTGTTTAATCAGCACACTCACATGAACAGCAGCCCTCTGACATGCACAAACCTCTGTCCTTGGTTCAGAAGACTCAGAACCACAACAACCTCACTGGTTTCCACCTCATGTATCTCGCCTTCCTTACAAGATACTTTCTCAGCTGGAATTTATTGTGTCTAGGAACAAGTCTTGGTAAACTCATCTCCCTTTTGCTTTAAAAGCTGCATATAAGGGAACCTGATTTACTTGCTCCTAAATTCAGCTGAATGGAACAGAACATTTTAGAAGGATTGCCATATAGCTATTTGGAACACATTTATTTCTGTTTTCTGTAGTTACCAATCTGAATCTGTGATCCAGATCTTTAAATTCTATAAATTGACATACTTTCTTTGAAATATTTTATTGTGTAGTACATGGAAGTCTGATTTCTACAATTTAAGGTTTGAGCCTTATTGTCAGTACATCACTAAAAATCCCCCCAAATTCTCAGAAATAAGAGATGGTCATAGAAGGTCTCTTATCCTTCCACATTAAAATTTTAATTCTTTATTGAAATGGAAATTCACAGTAAAGCAATTATTTGGATTTTTAAATATTTTGAGGGATATTTTTGGGCATATGCAGTGACATGTATGTAGATTTACCTATCTTCATTGGATCTCTGAAAAAGCATTGCCTTGGTCCTATTATGTTCTCCCATATGTCATGTAATTACAAAAGATGTGGTAAGGAGCTCAGGCCCACAGAATACAATGACAACTGAGATAAATCTAAGATTGAGATATTTCAGATTTGATTGAAATGATATTTCAGAAATCAGTATTTTAGGTACATTTTTAATTGAAATATGAAATTCAACTGACAACTTTATGGGGGGAAATGCCTTTTTTTTTAAGAAGGAAAACTAGTTTAAAATACAAAAGAAATCTTTTCAACAAATCTTACAAAATCTTCCTATATGCTCTGTTTTGAGTTGAGAATTGTCCAAGCAAGACATGTCCCCTTGAGTAAGATGTATGAGGTCCCATACACATACCTCAGCATTTTTATAAATACCAACAAAAATAATATTCATAGTAGTAGTAATAGCAGTAATGTTCCAGGAAAAAAAAATTAATATAGATAATACCCTCAAAAAAGTTGCTCTATGGCTCCAATGTCTTTCATTGCCACTGTTCTTTATATGCAAGCTAGTACATTATCCATAAGTATATAAAAAATTGAATTTTTGCAGATGGTCTTGAATTAATTCTAAAATATCCTGTTATACAGGGGAATTTATGCCCAGGAGGTGAAATTTTGTTTGCAAGAATAAGGAAGCATCACCCCTATTTCCATCTCTGTGCCAACAGCCAAGTACTTAAACTATTAGGATTTTGCTTATTCTTCACTGAGCTACCTTCAAGTTAAAGAAATGGAAATGGAATATATATATGGACAGATTTCAGCTTTGATACCAGCTCAAATTTTACAACAAAATCCTGGGACATTCATTAACCAGTGTTGAAATTATTGCTATATATTGCTATATAAATGTTGTGCAGTAACAGAATTTGAATTAAATGTAATTTGTAAACTGTATGATATGTAGGAAGTGATGTACCTGGCATTTTTTTTATTGTATTCATTTTTAATTCTGCCCAGTGTGATGTTCTGTTGTCCAGTGTGTTGTCCCTGTTCTCAAAGTTGTCTCATGGTTTTGAACTGCCTAACACAGGACTGTGTGAAAAATGTGGCCATAAAGACAAATGAAAGACGCAGCATTTTATTTTCATTATGGAAAGAAACAGAAGCTCAACATTCTTGAGATGCTGACTGTAAAGACAGTTTCTCATTTTCCCTTTAGATTGCCCTGGTTCCACGGCAGCTACACTCAAAAGCAAAGGCAAAGAAGCAGACTGAAGCTTTACATGTGTGCAATGATGTATGAGGAGGGTCTGAGGTTCACATCACTTGATGTTCATGTCAAGTACTACTTTTGCACCTTTGGATTCATCCAGACATTTGCAAAGGCTGAAAAATATGTTCCTTTCCAGAATAGCAACTGTAAACCAGGCATCATGTCCTAAAATTAAATCAGATGCCTATGTTTAGACAATATACCCTAGAAATCTTGCCCCTCAGTTACTCCATGGAGGGAGCCAGGATATTTGCATTATGTGCAGTAGGAGTAATACAACAAATAGCATTCCTATTTGTTGGCACTGCCTGCATTATTAAACCTTGCAACTTAATGAACCTTTGTTTAGTTTTGGTGGCCATTTTTTTCCAGAGTCTGTGGCAGCTAAACACCCAAATCCAAATGAAGCTAAAAGTGAAGGAAAAATTTAGACAAAATGGTGTCCAGAATAGATAAAACATTTAATAGCCTAAAGTGGCATCTAGAGAGCATATAAGTGTCTATATGTATCCTAAAAGGCTAAATCAGCCAAAGGAAAGAAAAGGAAAGGTAGTAACACTGTACCTTGGTTGTTTTTGTGCGTTTGGGGAGTCCTAGATACACATTTTGCTTCACAGAATTTTGTATTTATTTTTTTGTCATTGGATATATAAAAACATGCCTCGAAAAGTAAGAGAGGCTCCGGATTGCATTCTTGGCATGAGGCAGCAAAATATATCATTTTGATGTAAATTCTGTGTTTGGACAGGCTTCTTTGAAAGTCCCAAACTCCTGCCATAAAGGTAATTCTGATTTATATTTATCCACATAATTAGTTCTGGAAGAATTTTTTTTTCATTCATACACATTTCAAAGAGGAAGAAAATGTCATATTAAGATTATCCCACTGGAAAAGCAAGAAAAAAATATATGTAATAGCCAGCCACAATTGACCACACATCATGATGGCTCTATAAAGAAAGAGAGAAAAAAAAAGAATTTCAGCCAGTTGGGAAGTTGTCCCAGATACTGATGAAAAGATAATAATTAATGATAGGATTTTTATTCATTTATTTATTTAGAGACAGATGCATTGCTAATTTTAACCTCAAAAGGACATTTCAGCCTTGCAAATTGCACAGATTTTTGGATGGTACTTTTTAGATATTTCTGTAAGAAATGTGGACTTTGCTGTTGGCATTTTCTTTCAAAGATCCTTTCAGTCTAAAGGAACTCCCATTCCCTTCCCCATTTCTACAGAGCTGAAAACATGAGATCTGTGTGCATCACATTTTGATATTTTCTAAGCTTATTTACCTCAATACCTATTAATCACTCAGAGCAGAAGACAAATTTTTGGCATAGCCAGTTTGAGAGGGATCAGGGTTTCCCTCAAGCATTTTCCAATGTGGGTTTGAAAAAGGCCTCATGTGTGTCAAAGATAAAACCTTCCTAGTATGCCTTTCATGCTCTATATGACTATTTTGTTGGTGAAAAGAGAATAGTGATGCAGCTTATTGCCAATATTTAGCCAGTATTTGAGTCACTTTTGTAACACTATGGACTTATTTTCTCTCTACCTTATCACCAAAGAATGTAAAAGGCTGCCCCCCAAAATCACTGATGGGTATGTTGATTGTCTTTGGATGGAGTCTTGCAAGAAGTACTGCGCTTTTCTGTTAGAAACATTTTGACACCCTGTTATCTTCCTGAGTTGATCAGACACCTGCTGCTAGTCCACCTGCCTTTTTGGCAACCAGAAATGCTTGTCTGCCTCTCTTTCCTACTTTGTTTTTTGTTTTTTTTTTTCCTCCATCTCTGGCTGTGCAAGTATCAACAGGTGGGATCAATTGTGAGGAAGAATGTTGTGCCAATGCTTCATTGCTGGCAGGAAGGCAGGAGCTCCTGCAGAGGGGATGGCATGTGTGGCTTGAAGAAGGCTGCTCTGCAGAAGTCAGTGCTGTCTGGCACCCGTGCATTACTAGAGGGGTCACATCAGCTTTGGAGCAGGCAGGGTGCCATTCTGACAGAAGGGGTTGCCAAGATGCCAGGTAGTTATGCAGCAAGTGTGTTAGCTCAGCGTTTGACTTTCAATCAGCAATGTTTACATGTCTGTTCATCTTGAATTTATACATATTTGTTCAAGAAAATGCATAAAAATTAATCTAAAGCTGCAGTGTTACTTAAGAAAAATTAAGAAGAGCTGAGCTGGAAGGAAGCTTGCAGCCATAGCTGTATTTCACAGATGGGTATGTTCACATACTTTTGTTTGCAGTGACAAGTCTATCTAGGGCCCGTTTTGTAGTAGGAACTGTCCCCTAATACTAAGCATTGACACTATTTTGGCACTGTAGGTGGCAGAAATACGCAAAGTCTCAAATATTATAAAGATCAACCCAATTGGATCTGCCAATCAGAATTATTTTTTGGAGCTAGTAGAGCTTTTAAAAATCCTTATATTTTTAACCTAGTTAAGTGCACTTTTTAGACAGAACCAAGGAGGAAGGATATGCAAAAGGATATAAAGAGCACTTTTTAAATCCATTGACCATGTTGTCATCTTAAAGGAAAAAAGTTTCTTATCAATTTGTGTGACAGTTTGAAACAGTCATTGAATTATCTGCATCAATCTACCTCTTAAGCAGTCACCTCTATTTTGAAAGCATTCTGAGAGCAATCATGCCTGTTTGCAGCTAACCTCCTCATTCTAAGATACTGAATTGCATCTTTAGCACAAACATTTGAATTAACTGTTGGCATCTCAATGGGACAGATTGCCAAGACTTTATGGATGAGATCCAGTCTTGATACTGTATAGGATATCAGACTCATATTAGCTCTGCAGTCAGGCAAGTCTCTTAAATACTTTCTCATGTGAGGAGTAAACAAAGCCTTCATTGGACTCTGTGAAGCTCTCATGCAAAATTGTCTTCCCATCTATGGAGCTGTATAATTAGTCAAGAAGGACACATTTTTATTTTTCTCCATCCTAGCATTGCTGGACACATGACTTGTAAAACTATTAAAAACATATTGATTAAGACAGAGCCTTAGGGGAAGCTTGTAAAGACAAGGTAACTGTTTGGACAGTCCTTAGATTGTATCAGCGCCTGTTTAAAAACAAGCTTCTACATTCATGCCACCTTCCTAAGTCTTTACTGATTTCTCCATTGCTGCACTCATTGCTGTATCAGTGTCTGACCACAGGAACTGCAATGTGATGAACAGTCAAAATGAAAGGGAAAAAAATAAGATTGCATTTCAGCAATTTCTCCTGAGCTTATTAACTCTTAAAAATGTGAAATTTGGCAGGTGTAGCTCAGAGAAGATATATTACCTGTTCCAACACTGTACTGTTTAATTATTTCGCATCTTTTAAGAAGTAAGATGTGCATTTTATAGGAAGGAAAGAGGAGCGGTTTACTGGAGACTAAAGGACATTTAGGTTATGCTGATTAATCTTTGACTAAGATTGATTCAGTGAGATGAGAAAGCAGCTTTGAAAATCCTCCTGCTTTTTTTTTCCTGATGTTTTTTGTAGATCTTGTAAACATTGTTTCAGAATAGAAGTGTGAATCTGAGTTCCATACTGGCAGAATTACTGTGGCATTTTGAGATATCCCCTTAAAAAAGGATTCACTTTGAAAATACTTTTAAAGAAACTAGAGGTTATGTTTCTCTGAACACTCAGTCCAACATACGCTGACCAGTGGTGCAACATGCTCATAAATCCACTTTTGCTGGTCAACTGTAATGTGTTTACTATAGGCAGTAGTATATCAGTCCCTGTTAATTTTATTCTCAATATATTTAAAGGCTTTGTACTCTCTTTCTATAACTTTGCTATTCTTCTAACAAAGAATTTTAAATATCTAATTCAACAGGGCTAATGAATCAGAATATACATTGGAGCAGTAGGTGTAGATCTGCCTGGTCTTTTCAGTCCAGAGATCCAAATGTGAATATCCAATAGCTGAACAGTCCTATTTTCAGGCTCCTCCAAAGTGCTCAATAGAGAAAAATATGACCTTACAGAGCACTGCAGTAGCTAGTCTTTGGAAGCTCTGGAAACGTCCTCAGAGATAGAGGCTCTGTACCTTTTTTGTTACCAGGTGCACAATTGTGTTAATGAAGAACCACAATTAATTTACCACCTAATTTGTTGCTTGTTATTTGATTGCATGTTATTACCATTAGAGGTGTTTGTGGTTGTAGTTGGTCTGGAATTAAATATAAATAAACTATATGGCCTATGGAAATTTTCTTTTACAGATCACCAGCTAACAGAGACAACTCATTATGTTCAAAAGAAAAGGGAGGTAAATTCATTTCAATTTTTGCTGGGTTTGCCAAGACCAGCAGCAGCCGCCTTGTGCAGAAGCATTTCCACACACTTCTACTTTGATAAGAAGCAATAGAATGATTACCTCTTTGTAACTAAAAATGTCATGATTTTCATAAAACCACCTATCTTAACATCTCCATATTGCCATATTGTCATGATCTGGAATATTGCCTAGATAGGGCTTCTTTCCAACTCCTTGACTTATTTCCTGTGCATAAAAAGGAACTGGGACAAAGCACCCTATTGATTATGAAGCTCAGAATAGAAAATACTGTATCATATAAGGTTATGTTGTAATACAGTATGCTTGGTAAAAATTTGAGAATATTGCTTTAACTTGATGGCAAGCTGTTTTGTATAGCTCTGTTCAGAAGCATTTATAGTCTGTGGAATGAATCAGTTTCTAAATCATAGCTGACTGATTTCTGTTATTTGTATTTTTATAGGACCTATACTTTTAGGATAGAAGTCATTGCAAATTTGAAATAGTGCTTTGATAAATATCAAAATTCAAGAACTGGAGGCATAGAACATTTAAGAGCTAAATAGGAAACAGTTAAAATTTATCTGCAAAGTGATTGCTAAATGGAAATCAAAAAGGTCAGCTGCAATGCACTCTAGGGAATCAAGATTCACACACTAAGAGAGCTGCAGGTGCTGTGCTGGACAGTGAAACACAATGTTTTTAATTAAATCATGGGCCTTCCTGAGGGAATATTGCATTAAAATCCAAGTGAATCTGACATAATGGCAAGATCTACATTCCTGGTTCTTAGTCAAGTCATTGCATTAGTCTGCCAATTAGATCAGGAGGGAGGCATTTCAAATTACAGCAGCAATTTTAGAGTGGATAATTATGGCAAGTTATGAATGACAGATATTACAGCAGCTAGTTTTCTTTTTTTTCTGTTTTATTTAATTCTCCCCTCCCCCACCTCTTTTCCTTTAGCCCTTTTTCTCTTCTTCCCTAATGGGTTTTTTTCTTTATTTTGAGGATTCCTAACATCAAATGCTATATGCACTTTGGTTACCATTTGGTTCTTGTTACTTTATTAAGCAAACTTTAGTCATAATTTGTCTGTAACTGTTGCTGACATTTATAGCTAAACTACAATAATTCTTATTATATTTTATGCTTCTAGTCTTCAACTGTCTGGATTCTTTCACCATTGTAATAGCTACCTTCAAAATAACATCCACAAAAGGTACCTATGCAGGAATTTTATTGCGTGCAAGATCTTATACACTGTTGAATACTGCTTTTATGTATTTGCACTAGGACAAAAACCATGTCATGCTTGTGTGATGATTATTTTTGACTTAACAGAAGTATAATTAAAACTGAAAATGGAACAGATGTAGTTTTAAAATATTTCCATGAATGCATATTAGGGTACCATATTTTTCTCAATATTTAAAAACTGCTTCCAAGTCCAAATAAGATTATGGTTCTTAATAGACACCTGCACTGTTTACGTTTACACAGTGTCCTCTAGAAATGCATGTCTTGTTTACAAGATTATTTTCTTTTATTTTTCTATTAACTAATGCTGAATTAGAGTTGATTTGACTTGTAATATGGAACAGCCTCACCTAATTACTTCATCTGGATAATTTGTCCTGTTTATACATATTCATTAAGACTGTATTCTCAGGAATAATGCTATTTCCATAGCAATGTATATGAATAAAAGAATGTGGAGATCAGTTCAGTTTGAATTGCATTTATTTGTAAAAAATTTTATCAATATCATTAAGCATATTTGGTCAACATGAAATATTTCCTTTGACCTAAAATTAATTTTTTTGATAGAAAAACTAACTTTCAAGATGAACCAAAGTCTTGACTTAGTGGTCTGCAACTGAGAAGATAAATATCCATGAAGGATGCAGTATAGGCATGCTTGATTCTTTTTTCTGGTAAGGAGGCCAAAGTCCACAATTTCAAGGGGTAACTCATCACTGCTGTAAGACACAATGTTCAGAATTCTCCTGACAATATTCTGATTTTAAAGAGAAACCCTGCAGTGGATGCATTAGGGACTGACCTGACAGAGTCAACAGCAGATTTGTTTTCATCTTCATTCCTGAGGCAGTGAGTAACCAGATACTTTTGTCAAGAGTGTTAGAAACTTGACTGCACCTTATTGACTAGGGTATCCTCATTATTAATGGGATTCAAACTCTAACTTAAATGGAAAAGAGTAGACTTGAACCATGATTTCTTTCAGATAGGCATCCTCATTAACAGAATACTTTAGAATGCAGCTTCTTCAGCTGTTCATTTTGAAGATATTTTGCTCTTTTAGGAAATGCTTAGAACTGTTTGCCTAGGTATAGGGGGGCATGCAAGACTCAAATTACAAAATCAAGTGTTTATTAACTGCATAGATAGTATATCTCTCAAATTCCTTGGCAAAGGAGAGTGGATAAGAAAAAAATCCCCTGTAACTAGAACAAAAGATGTCAGGAATACTTGAGACGACAGTTCTATAGGCAGCTATTAAATAAATAAATTGTATCTTACCCAGGAAATGCCCAGTTCTGAAAATGGCTGGGGGTTCAGGAGACTGTTAGGAAAAACATGTCCCTGTGCATAGTCTTCTGTTACTCTTTCCTATGCATTTGTGTCTAGCCACTGTTGAGACAGAAGATTGGCCAGATGTGAAGTGTGCAGCAATTCTTAAATACTTGTGACTGCAAAAAGAAAGAATTACATATATAAAACAGACTGACACCAACATAAATGATGGAGTACACTTTTTGTCCAATAATATTCAGTAGTTTCCTGTGAAGTCATCCTCCCAGAACATTATGCAATAGAAATGGAATTTTCTGCATCCCTAAGATAGAGGTATCATCAGCAGTGTTAGGACTCCAATCTCCCAACATTTCTTCCAAATTAAGACTGCTTTGCATGGAATTGCTTCATGTTCATGTTCCCTCTTTCCTAGTTTTCTTCCTATTTTAACAGCCTATCTTAAATGTTAGTGATCACAGGAATTATCTTATTGCTGTGTTCTCATCAGGAGGAAGAGTTATGCACTGCAATATTAATTTAAGTTTTATTATTTTTCTAATTGAAAATAATTAACTTATCAAAACAATAATAACTTTCTTTTGAAAGAAAAGATAGTGTAATGAAAACTGGAAGATCATCTACAGCGAGGCAGGGAGATGAAAATTGGGCAAGTAGAAGTAGATTATTAAAATTCATATGGGGAAAATGCAATTTCACACAAAACAGAGAGAAGGAAAGAAAAATATAAATACAGTAATGTCAAAGAAGACATTCTGGAGATGGTAAGCAGAAAATCAGAAATTATTTTGCAAGGCCACACTGCAGCAAAAACAAATTGAATGCCATTTTGCTATCCATACACTGACATATCACACAGCACTGACTGAAAATAATAATCTCCAAAAACCAGGGAAAGCTGAGAGACAATGGTAAGAGAGGAAAGTTGTTCTTCTGCTAGTTTTAGTCTTGGACTTATTGCTAAGTTGGTCAGCTACTCTGATAATTTCAAACCACTGACCATTGAAACTGCATGTTTTTCCCTTCATTTGGTAGAGTAGATCTTTGTTAATGACATTTTTTATGCATTAGATCTCTAGTAGAATAATTCTCAGAAATCTTTAAGGAAAATTTCAGGTAACAATTACCAGGATAGTCTTGCTGAAAGAAGTACTTAGAATAAGAAAGGATAAAATGGCTGGTGAACACTTTTCATTCAAGCATATATATGTATATATATATATATATATATATGTGTATATATATAAACTGGGGGTTTCTGTAGTCTATTGAAGATAAAGAGAAACACCAGTTGAATTTGGTAATGTATTTATTGGCTGATAGTATAAAAAGAATTACGTGTGTGTGTGTGTATGTATACATATCCTTCAAACAGATCACCATATCCCTCAAAAATAGATTCTATTATCTATATTGATTTATGTAACTCCTTACTCTATTATTAGCTTTGACTGATATAACTCTTCATTAGTTATGGATTTGCATATTCAATGCTCTGTTGTCAGCAAGCCAGAGCCAAGAAGCAAAGAAAATGTCATGGTGAAATTGTTTGTTTTTAGATGTTTGTTTTGGTTTTTTTTCATTTTCCACATTTTGGAATACTTTCTGTCTGTTTCACAGTTCCATGAATAAAGCTCAATTATATAGTGTGAATGTCATTTGCACAGGAAAAGTGCCAGAACTAAAGACTGAAGTGGAGATGAAATAATAAATTATGAATCATGTGAACCACAGAGAAGTGGTTGGATTTAAAACAACTCTTGCCCTGGATGGCCAGTAGAGGTCATTTTGGCTATCTGTCCAATTCCAAATATGGAACAGGCAGAGAAATGAGAGCACATAAAGAACAAAATCTATTCAGCTTAGTCCATAAACACTTTAGAGACCAGCTGCAGAATGTGGTAGAGCTACAAAGGGCTTCCTGGAACAATGAAAGGGCTTCCTGGAACAACTTACTGATCAAAAAGTGTTCAGAACCAGTCCTGCTTAGAGTAGCAAGATCTCACCGTACTTCACTAAAAATGAGAATGATATTCCAACCTCACCACTTAATGGAATTTTGTTAAATCAGAGATCTTGGAAAGTATGTTCAAAACCTGCAAAGATACTGAACTTATTCCGTCAGAATTTGGATTGTTTCTTCTCATATAAAATCTGTACAATGTGATGTACAGAAAACAACCCTGACTCTAATGCCACGGTAAACTAGTCCAGTATGTTTTTTATTTATAAAGGTTTTCACAGATTTTTCAGAAATAAAATTTTTAGTACTACTTTTTTTGGATAAATATGATTGTGAACCACTTACAATTCAATTTCTACAAAAACACTGCATAAGTAGTGGATTCAGGTAATTAACTAGGGGCAGGATTTCACATGAGTTTCCCATAAAAGTTTTGACTGTGTAAGTGCAATGGTTACAATACTATTGACATGTATTAATACAGCCATTACACAGGGACACTGTGGTTTGATGAAGCAGTTTCTTTGTGGGTAAATATAGTGCTGTACTATAAGAATCCTCTCCAGTTTATGACAATTGCTTCTGGTTTATGCTAGTCCAGCAGTACAAAGAAATTACATGCTAACTTGTAATAGATATAGTCTAAAAATAAAATGCCAAAAAAAGAAGAAATCACCTAAATCTTTAAACAGTATTAGACATAGTAGAATAATTTTATTTCAAACATTTTTTCAAGGGCCAGGACAGTGTGTTCTTGATGTAAGATATTTTTTTAACCACAACAAGTAGGTTGTAGGATTTGCGTTGGAGATACCATATGGAAAGCACTAATTTAATGGGAAATGATAATCTGTGAAATGGATTCATGATTCATAATGCACAATAATACATGCCAGTAATTTACTAAAATACAGTATGCATGTATGTATACTAATTTACACATGTGCCTATAAGCAAATTCTTTATTTGTTGCTGTTAGAGTCCTAACAGATATAGAATCCTTTTTTAATGTAAGAAACATTTAAACATGAGGATAACTGGCCATGTATTGGGGTTTGTGCTCACAAGAAATAGTTTTAAATAATAGTTATAATGGAGAGCATGGATACTCTCTATCTACACTTGTTCATTGTGTAGATTATAAATCCTTCCAAAGTTCAGCCATTGGAACATATATTTAAAAAGAGTCTTACAAGCAGAGATGTCAGAAGGAGGATCTGAGAAAAAAAAGTTTTCTGATGACATTTCTTGATAAACTGAAATAAACATACTTCATTTAGAAACTAAAGCAAAATATGCCAGTGCAGCCATTTGGTTGTTTTGATGCCTGCTTTATGATGACATGTTATATACTTTATAAGTAAAAAAACCTAATTTTGTCTTTAGTTGGTCCTGAGTGAATATTTTACTGTAATCAAAGTCCTTATTTCAATCTTCTGGAAATGCAGACATTTATCAAGCTAAGAAGAGGCTTTTTGTTTTCTAGGAAGAAGTAACTTAGTGTTGAAGGGGCCTCTGTTACTGAGATCCAAGGTATAACGACAGCTGATATTATTTGTGAGAGATGGAGGCTCTTCAGTGAACTTACATGCTGAATCACTAATAAAACCTAATTAGCTGCTCAGATGATTCCCCTTTAGTCATCACTCAGAGAACAGAAATCATGAAAGCTGGGAGAGGATCACAACTGGGTCTACTGCAATGACTAGAGATAAAATGGTGCTGGATCTTTGTTGAAATGTCAAAGGACAGTAACTTAAGTGAATGGATTTTAGTAAAGGCTCTCTTTAATGAACCTATTCAGAGCTGAAGTCAATGTGCGATAATTCCATAGAAGTGGTATTGTGGTGAGTGGGAAGAGCACAGTGAGGGGTATCAGTATAGGAGTGACTAGCTAGCTAGAGGCAACAGCATCATGATTAGAGGGAATAATGCAGGTGGGAGCAGCAGGCAGGAGCATCAGCCTGGTGAGAGGGGGAGGTGGTTCACCTATGCATTTGTGATTAGAGGTTGTGGCAGTTAAAAATTGTGATGAAGTAACATCAAGGTACCTCTGCATGTATAGGCATAATTTTATGATAAAAGATGTATGGGAGTCTGCATGCCTGCTTGGATAGTACTGAGTATTAAAAAAAAAAGCTGAGTCACATTATTGGAAAGGTACAACCTAGAGAAATGCTTTCAGTGTAGATAAAGTGATAGTGTGAAAAGAAAACAAAGGACAGCCAACTCACAGAATCATGGCCTTTGAGCTGGTGGTTTGTATTTTGGAGCAAAGTCTTAAAATTATGAGAGATCGCTTAGAATTCAGTATCAGGAAAGGAAAAAAAAAAAGGTAGCACTTAGTAGGTGAAGAACAGAGAACAAAGCAGAATGAGAAGATTTCACCCTCTTACAAGGCACCTCCTTA
This sequence comes from Calcarius lapponicus, assembly GCA_039654755.1. NCBI lineage: Eukaryota > Metazoa > Chordata > Aves > Passeriformes > Fringillidae > Calcarius > Calcarius lapponicus. Next base: position 22,749,573 of record CM077465.1, on the reverse strand, counting down.
CAGCCACTGATAGGAGTCAGGATGCTCAGCTTGATGGGCTGTTCTTCTGTTTTCATATGCTCACAGCTGGGTGAGAAAATTTAATCAATGGTCTTATGCCTACTGTTCTGCAGGGCTGTGCTTTCCCATCAGATAAACACTAGCTTCATTTATTGCTGCTTTGTTTTCCATAAATCAATGCTGTGTCACTTTTCATACCTTTGATTTTAACTGCATAGATATGGATTTGGCAAGAAAGGAAGTGATTATTCAGGGGATCACAGTTGTAGATCCACAGCCATCTGCTGTCCACCACAAACTGGCCTGATACCTGCAACATCTGAAAGAGGTGCTACAGTGTAACTTTTCTTTCAAACCACTGAAATACTGTTAGATAAGTAAGTTGTAATCAAATGCTAATAAAATTTATTTACTGTAAAAGCAAGATGAACTCTTGGTCTGTTACCAGCTAGCTTCCTTGCAACTCTGAATGTGCCTTTATTGAGAAATACATTTTAATAGCGCACCAGCCCAGTGTCCAGACAGTGGACCTTCTGATTTTCTTTTTCATAAATAAATACTGTATTCATAAAAAATCTGGATTAAGAGGAAATACATTATTGTCTAAAACATATAGAAGTTATCTATTTCCTAGTTCACAAAATCTCAGCTAATAAATATGAACCATTTCAATGAGAGTCAATATTAATGACAACTGGATTTGTCTAGATTTATATTTCAAGTGTAGTCACTTGCATGCACTATTCAACATCTCAGAAGATGAGTGCAGGGTAAGTGGAGGAATTATTAGCATCTTGCTCTGTCTCTACCTGTTTTTGTGAAACTTGCTGGCACTTATTCCTTTGATTCCCCTACCACACTGCTAAATTTGGTTAAATTTATGCAGTAGGTTTAAAAGCTACTTGGAATGGAAAGAATTTTGGCAGAATTTTGTACAAGCTTCTTTCCTTGGAGAAACCAAGCTAAAAACCAGACATTCCCTTTGCTCATTCTGAACAACCCTCTGACACCGAGATTATTAATTAAAAATACGATAGAGATGACAGGAAAATCATAAGTACTTCTGTTCATACTCTTTCGTTTGCACTTGTTAGATGGTATTTGACTTCATGAATAGTCCCTCAGAAAGCATGCTGGCATCAACCATTTGTATAAGACACTGAGAATCTGCCTTTGTATAAGAGAAACATGACTCTCTGCAGCCGTCTAAATCATATCAATGAAAATGAGATTACAGAGTTGAAACCCTTAAAGTGCTAATGTAATTGGCAAAATTCCTGGAGATTTTTTATAAGTCCAGCATTTCACCATAGATGTGTTGGCTCTCCTTGATTTTCAAATAAATTACAAAGCACTCCCATTCATGTTTGTGTTGACTTCTCCTAAGTATTTATGAACAGATTAGGATAGACATTTTCTGTACTTGTTGCCTACAAAGTGCCTGCAAGTTTTATTTATTTCGGTAATTCACTGTCCATTTTAATGGTGTGTGACTGACTATCTTTTCCTCACTGGATAGATGTGTCTTCTTAACAGAGACAAGTAATCAGTAAATGGAAAGTAATGCACTTGATCGTGAGCCATAGCACTATCTTAATTAACAAGATTTAAACAATTAGTTGCCAGTATAATTTGAGAAGGGAAAAAATTAAGATGCCACTAAAAGCCGAAATTTATTTATTCCCAGAACTTTTCTTAACCTACTTCTGAAAATAAGTATGCAATACTCTCCCTTTGTTGCATTTTATTACATCTGTTGTTCAGAAGCTTCCCATTTTATTGCTCAAATCTTGTATTTTTCTCATCTTTATGGGCTTTCACATATTTGCCATTATTGCTTTATGTACTTGTAATGTTTATGGACTCACATTATATACAATCTCAATTTATCATTATCATTTGCTGTTTTAAGCATGATGTACTATTCTAAAAGTGGAAGATAAAATCTCCACAGAAAAGCGACCTTTTTACAGTAAATTGAACTTTTTTTGTTGCTTTTGATGTTCAAATAATGCATTTTTTTATAATTTTGTATTTAATAAATGTCTGAAGGTAACATTTTCATTTTACCTGCCACTGGCAATTTTTGGAAGCCAGGTAGTGAGACAGATTAAGAAGAACAAGATTTTATTTTCAAGGGATGGTAGACAAGTAAAAATAACCTCTAACTGCCAGTGATGTCTCTTCAGATAGTAACACACATTATCCTCTGGCTATACTATTGTGCTTAAGACACTGGCTGAGTCCTTAGGGAGATCCTCCAGAGGTTCAAGACAGTGGTTTTGCCTCTGGTATCACACAGAGCACATGTCAGATACATGTCACCTCTCTCCCTGTGCCGCTACTGGCAGTGGCAATGCCTTTCATACCCCGAGCTGGTTTACAGTCCTTTTCAAATCACGCCTGGTGAAACAACAAGGTTTGAACAGCAGGTGAGGGAAAGGGGAGCACAATGAGAGCAGGTGCTGTTACAGCAGCCAGCTAAGCCAGGTGTGCACCCACCATGGCACCCCCTCACACCCAGCCTCCAGATGGCAAGTGCCCCCTTCCAGTGTCTCCAGCAGCACCCGCCATCCATAGCCCCGACAGGAAGCCTGGAACTGCCAACATGGCATTTCTGTGGAGAATATGAAATACAGCTTGTCGCTTGTCTGCTTGTCTTTCTAGAGGGGAAAAAATAAAGTGGCTTAATTCATTTATAAAACAAACAAAAAAGTCATGAATAAAATTGTCAGCAAACATGACCTTCACTATTTTTGAAGTCAGCCAACTTTTGAAGTAAGGCACCATCCATGCAGTGATACAAGGAGAGGTGGTTTTGTGCCTGCAGCACTGGGAGTTGGGATGCCTTCCTGAATCTCTCTGCCAGCTGCAGGCACCAAGTTTAAGCCTGTTTTCTGTCATCATGTCTGTAAATGAAGACAGATGTATTATGCTGTCGCTGCAGGAAGCATACAAGGGTGATGTTGGGTCTCCTCTCCCAGGCAGAGAGCAGTGTGGCACAGCCCAGGGACATCTGGCCTGCCATGGCACCACTGTCCCACTGCTGCCTGCCCTGCTAGGCTCTGCCCTGGGGGTACTGAGGCTTCTGAGAGTGAGCATGGCCTGTTCCTGTTGTAGAACAGCCTCATCCCAGGGGCTTGGCTGCTTCCAGGCGTCATGTCCAACTGCACATCCTCTCCAGGTCAGTGTTCCCTCTTGGGCCTGCCTTGCTCAGAGCTTTCTGTGTGACTTTGGCTTTCTCTTTATTCAGCCAGACTGTTGGTCAGAGCATAGTGCTAATAACATCAAGGTCACAGGTTTGAGCCCGCACGGGTCATTCACTTGAGAGTTGGTCTCAATGATCCTTGTGGGTCCCTTCCAAGTCAGAATATTCTGTGATTCTGTTACTTGAAAATGGGCCAGTGTTCATATGACAGCATGAACAGGATGGCTGCCTCATCTTTGCCACCTTGGCCATGTTTCTAAATGTATGGGGAGGCACAGGGTACTTCACCCAGGGAGGGTGGAACCTATCCTCACAACAGGAAAAACCCCTCTCAGATGTGTTTCATGCTTAAGCCCAGGTCCCCACTGCCCTTGGAAGAGGATCCCCAAAATTCTTACTAGGGAGTAGATGCTGGACAAGAGAGTTGCCTCCATCAAAAAACTAAGAGAGCTACCACTGCTCAGGATGCCATTGTGACTCTGCATCACTTGTGTTCAAAACACCAGCACAGACTGTTAAGTCCCCGTTCTCTCTGACATCTTGGAGTCTGTCATTTAGCAGGTTCTGTGTCCATTAAATACATGCCTTACTGATATCAAGTAGTGGAAGTGGAATTTTACCCTGAGTGTCATATTGCTAAGCCTTGCAAGTATTTATTACCTCCACACTGTTACTTTTACCAGATAAGCCTGTCATCTGATCAAAGAATTTTCAACAAGACCTGTTTCCAGGATACTACAGCATCTAAGCTCTTCTGAAAACATGCCAGGTATCTATCTGAATCTTTGTGCACCACATATCTATAAAATCTGGGTTTCACTCTCCTATTATAGTGGAGATTCAGTTTTATTGCTGATCATGAAGTCTCGCAAGAACTTATTATATGAAAAACAAAATGAAACTATGTTTTAAATATATCAGCATCCCCTAACCCTTACTATTAATTACAGATAATCAGCTAACATCGTTAGACATTTATTGAATTCTATTTATACAATACACAAGATGACTGAAGTAAATAATAAAACAAAATCTTAAAAAACCCCAAACTAAAACAAACAAACAAAAACAATAAAACAAACAAACAAACAAAAAAAACAAAATTCCAGCCTTATATCACATTTAGCAATTGATTTGGAAGTGCCTATAAGTGTTTTCTGTTTTGGTTGACTCTGTACAAACCAGAAGGAAGCATTAATTAAAACTTATATGTGAAAAAATAGCTGAAAATTGTACTTGAACTTTATGAAGGTCATGATGTAGGTCAGACTGACATAAAGCCTCATCTTCAAGGTATTTGACCACATGAACAGTTTAAACTTTGTATTTAATTGTAGGTTAGTAATCCTGTAAGTCACATTTAACTTATCACTACTGAAATATTTCTTGAATTCCCACTCAGTGACTGATATCTCACAATTCAGAGTGTTTGCAGAATGTATTTTTCAGTCTTGCTAGGCCAGACGACAAAAAAAAATAAAAAAAGCATTTAAGTTCAGAACTGCGAACTTGAGACCCAGTGTTGAGCCAGCACCTAGTGTTCATGGCTTCTAAGACCTACAGGTTCCTCATCTTTTAAAGTCTTTGAGGAGCCACAGCACAGCTGCAGCAGTGTCTGGTGGGTTCAACAGTGTGGTAGCAAGGCCACTGAGAGACCCAGAAAATATGTGTGGGAGGTTCCATTTAAAAATATGAGACACTTGCTATGCAGTTATATGCCAGAATTCAACAACAATAGAACTTTTAACTATATTCCTGTTTTGTTTTGGTTTTTTGTTTTGTTTTGTTTTGTTTTGTTTTTTTTTTCTAAAATGAAGCATTCCTAGCCCATAGACTTCTGTGTAATATCTTTGTATAAACAGAACTGGAAGGCGTTGGAGGCATTTTTCTCCACAGTCTGAGGTGGTTTGAACTCAGATTTCTCAGCTTCTGAGGACATTTCTGTAGAGAAAAAAGAGGCAAGAAGCAGAGATATTGTACAGCCTGATGGCTGGGGCACTCACTAAGTGCTGGTTCTCATCCTTCCTGCCATCATCCCTTATGAAGCTTATAATTAACAGATATTGCATAAAATGCAGGAATGGACCTTGAAACAGGATTGAGACCAACAGAAACTTCACTTCCCTTCTGGCTGTGTCTGAAAAGAGATGAGTGAGCACTGTAAAAGAAAGGATCTCTTTGCCTCATCTGGCAGGCCTGCGTGTGCATTTCCTATCAGGGAACAAAGCACCTAAATGTTAAAACTGTTCTGTATGAACAGGGAAAAAAACAGTCTCCTGTGCATTTCATGCATATATACTCTTGAGTGTTTGTTAAGCAAATAGTGCACTTTGTAATAGTATTTTCATAAGAATCAGTTATCTCTTAGTCCCTAAGTCCTAAAAAATATTGAAAAATGTTTTTTTGTCATTGAAACCTCTTTCATTAAAGGAATTTTTAATAGTCTTTTTAAGTAACAGGTTCCCTATTGTAGCACTAAATGTGCTTTTACTGTGTTTGGCTTTCCTCAAATGCCCATCTCCTCTGTAACAGCTCACAGACTTTGCAACCATATTTATGCATTTCACATCCAGTACCTCCATGGGATTTTTTTCAGGCAAGACTTCTAATATTTTCAACATAGATTTAGCATACTTAGACATCTAGCTTCTATTGAGAATGTGCACCTGCTGATTATAAAGAATATGATTGATAAGAGGGGTTTGCAGATACTGTAAATCTGACTTTGCTTCTTTCCATTTTTATTGCCTAAAATACCCCTTGGAAAAGTCACATTTTACAAAATAAAGTGGCTTCATTATTTTTTTTTCAGAGCTTCTAAGTGTGCTTAAACCATACAGGTTCTGTGGATGAAAAATGACAGGTTTGCAGGCAATTAGATATAATGCTTGTAAGTACAACTACTTCTTAATTTCTCCTTGTGCTGTTCAGGCTTTTTAGATTCCCATAGGAAGGACAAATCTACTTTAGTCAATAGATAGAAGCCAGCAGAAAAGAAGTATTGCAACCTACTGCTATTCCATCAGTTTCATTTCCTTCCTTAGGAGACTTGAGTATCCAGCCATATAGATCTTCACCTTTCAGTTAAGTCTATCTAAAGGTTTCTAAACAGTTATGATACAGCTTTCATTTCAGTTTTCACCTTTTTCTTCTTTTCATGTTTGGTCTCTGTAATAGCTCAAAAAACCTTTTTGCTTGACAAGGTGTTTGTAAACTTACAGCTTTCTCCTAATGTGCTGGGTTTGAAGTCTCCTCTTCCTTTAGTTTGCTAAGGTAGCCTATCTTTCTCAGAAGCTTTTCCTAGATTTCAGTTCTTCTAGCTCGCTTTATGTTGCTATTTTTGTCCTTTGGCAACCACTGCCTATGTCAGTGGTGACAATATTGTGGGAGAAAAAACCAAATATCCATATAAGTTACAGAAAGGAAGCATCTGATATGGCAGTGCTGGAACAAGTGTATTTTTTCACTTATTACTTCCTTTCCACAGTGTCCATCATCATCTGTTTATCATTAGTTGCCTAATTTAGAGTTTAACTGTGTCTGAACAGAGATTTTGGACAGAGGAGAGCTGAGTGTTAACATGATTCAGGTAGAATCAATATATCCTGAGCTTCTGTGATGTATACTCTCAAAGCTTCCTTTGTTTAGAAAACATACTGACCTGCCTGTGATGTTCTGCTCTAATTCTGCTGGAAGAAATGGCAGCAGCCATTGCTTCAAACCATTAGTATTCCTTTGAAAGAGTGGGGGATGCATATCAATAGTTACAATCACCTTTGTGGCACCAGGGAGGCAGAGCTGTAAAAAGTAAGTACCTTGGTAATGCTGATAGAGACAGGAGAAAAGAATTTTACTGTGTCCTCCAGTCAAGCTCTCTTAAGCCCACCAAATAAAATTACCGTAATCATTCACATAAATTTTGAATGGGCCCTGAAATCACAGTTGTGGAACAGTTAATGTGAACTGGTGCTTGTTGGTGCTTTTGAACCTCTACCACTCAATGCATATTGTTATCATTATTTAAATACATGAATTCACTATTTAGATATTGAGATGATGAACATTTTTAGTATATGCTACATAGCCTGTGTAAGAAAGGTGCAAATCCTTCTTTTTTATTTCTTTAACAAAATTATCTGGTAATGACATTAGAAATTTCACAACTTTTTTATTTTCTCGGTGTATGCACAGGAAAAAAAAAAAGAAAGGCCATATTTATTTTGGTGAAAATACATACATATAATACCTTCTAAATAAAATATTTAATATTTACAGTGAACATCATTTGACGGTGTTCTAATTTTGTTGAAATAAGTTTAAAATAAAGGTAAAAAACCTCCCTAACCTCACATTCACCTGATTAACAGTGGAACAAATGGCTTTGCTACACATGCATGTATTACTATTTAAAGGTTGGCCTTTTTGTACAACTGGAGGGCAACAGTTACCATTAGCTGTAGAGAGCAGATCAACCCCTTTTAAACATAATAAGTGTCTCTTCCAAACAGGAATTCTTGCTTTTGGGGAAAAAAAAAAAAAAAAAAAAAGAGCATTAGGATATTAGTGCACTGGCAAGCTAAATATCTAAAAGAAAAATCCATCCAGCTCATTATAGCAAGATTTCTCTAAATTAGCAGTAAAGAAGAAATTGTCTGGTTTGGATGGAATAGATATTGAAAAAACTGAATGAATCCTATGGCTGAATGAACTCTTTTTGATTTACATTTAAGATTCTGTTGGATCCTCACTGAGTGCCTTCACATCACTACTTGAGGACCAGAAAGATAACATACAGAATCTCTTTTTTTGTTAAGACTTACTGTTTGGAAATAAATTAGAAAGGCCTGAAAGGAAAAATTCATTTGTATGCTGTGTGCAATCGTTAATCGTGAGAGAGGGAAGATAAATGAACCAAAACAAAGATATATTTTTTGAGGATGTTAAATCAGTAGTGTGCAAAAGGGGCAATTAGTAGTATTTTTCTAAGAGCAATTTAGATTAAATAGCTGCTGTATGCTATTTTTATTCCATGCCTGAGTTGTCTCTAAAGGAATTTTAAGAGAGCATTTATTCTGGTAGCCTGTGTTTTTGAAACCAAGGTAGAAAAAGACTGTAGCCTGTTGCAGGCATAATGCTCTAAACATTCATGTGCTATTAATAGATTAAGTGGGCAGGAATTTCCTACCCACTGCAGTTTTTCTCTATTTTATTGCTTTCAGTGGTTGATAATTTGCATTTTATGACATTTCATAATATATGCTCCCAATTAAAGGAAAATAGGATTTATTTTTCTTTTTAGACAGAATTAGTGTTGGTTTATGTGGTAAACATCCCAGCAAAATTTCCCCCTTGTCTCTGTGCTCCAGGTCTCCTGTCACATTCAATACTATTCTTTTCAGCATAATCTTCATTAGTTTGAAGTTGAGATTTTCTTTTGCTACAGTGAAAACCCTGTGCTCAAACTGCTTGAGGTTTTTAAATACAGTTCATGTGTTCGGTCTTTTCTGTGCCTATTTGTAGCTTAAGCTAGTAGATTTGAATACTTATGCCACCATATTAATAATATTTTACAGCAGACATTGAGTAAAAAGTTCTATTTTTTGCACGGACAAGAAAATGTAATTGTGTTCTATACCAATTTCACTTCCACTAGTCCCCCTTATTACTTTATGATGTTGCATCAGCAGTGTGTTTACTGATTAACACCTAAAGTTTACAAAGACTAGAAACTTTGTTTTTGATAATCTTCTGGTATACCTCTCCATTTTGATTCCATAAAAGGGTTTAGCAAGTTACTGGTACAATCTCAATTACCAGTTTTCTACTTCCTTTTGAGAAAGGCATAACTGGCATGATGACCACCTCTCAAAATCTGTCTCATGTTGAAGTACCCTCCATGCTGTAAGTTTGTAAAGCTACTGTACAGTCAGCACTGGCCAATCTAGTCGGACAATCTTCTTGTCAAAGTCATTGACTGCATAAAAAATAACCAGTTTTGAGGTAATAGTACAGGGCCATGTAGTTCTCAATACAATATTAATATTTCCTTGACTAGGTCAGGTTACTCTATATTCAAATTATTAGAACTTCTGTTCTTATGCTGCTAAATGTGTAGCAAACGAAGTGACTTCAGGCTGAATGACCAAAAATTGACACCTACATGTGACTATTAAAATGGACATTGCAAGACTAAAAGAATACCTGGAAATCTACTAAAGTGTGACTGTTTTTGGTTGTCCAAACAAAGACCACAGACATATACCTTTAAGAAGGTGTTTAACACTGTGACTTGGCAAGCACCACAGTACAGCAGATGTGATTTTTACAGATTACTTGTGGCAGTACACACTAGGTCAAGAATTTGGACAAATTTAACACTATGAACTGCATTTGTGATGCTAAAAGCCCTGTGCAGACCTACAGATCTGCTACTTGCCCTGGATGTTCACGTTTCCTTATGAGTTCTGTCATTGATTTACTTATGCCTTAAGGAAACATTTTTTTTCCTTACAAACAGTTTTAAGTAGTGAAGAAGGGAAAGCACAGTTTTGTTTTCTTCTCGAGATAAACTTCACGAAGCAAGTAATGGTGGATGAATTAGACAGTGTTAGTGATAAATAATGTCTAACTTTGGTATCTGTGAGCTCTGCAGTAAAAGAAAACCTGCCCATATGCACTGGGGGTGGAGAGAGAAGGTTTTATAACAGATTTAAAATTAGAAAACAAAATGGCCTGATTAACAGCAGTAGGAAGAGTTCTGCAGAGGATGAGGGGAGAAATTAACGGATGACATTCAAAGGCAGCTGTGAAGTATGAGAAGCTGCAGTACGCGGAGGTAGTCAAATCTAGCAGTACAGAGAGTTCTGAATGATGCTGGAATAAATCAAGAAGTCTGGGTAGGGGGATTTCAAGTGGTGGATCATAGCTAAAAGGTGGATCACCTCTGCTTGTACAAACAGTAAGCCAGTAGATTCCACCCTGAAGCAGAGCGCTATATTAGTATTAGAAGGAGGTGATATTTAGGGAACATGTACAAAGATATTTCAAGCAAACTGACAATGGTTTTAGCATGTGCTAGGTTTTTTTTTGGAAACAGAGTGAGCCCCACCATTTTACAGTTCAGAAAGCAAATGTAATTCACCCACTTGCTATTTCCATCTGAGACTTTATCTTTCCATGAAATCCACTTACCTTAAAATAAGGGAAGGATAGAGGGCCCTCACAAATGTGTTTTCTAATGGTTAGAATCTGGATACACAGTGCAGGGAATGTGGAGAGGCGGTGTTGCAGAGCTGCGGTGCAGAAACTTCAGCCTTAGTCAGGATCCCAAATGAGGCTTTCCTGCAGGCAGCTTTCCAGCAAAGGATCCACTATGGCAATAAAGTGGACTGCACCCTTTCCTCTCGATGCCCCAGACCTACCCTTACTTGTGCCAGCAGCACAAGCAGGCAATATGGCATGCCCATCTCCAAAGCAGGTGGAGAGAGGAAAGTTGCAGGTGATTACAAGGCAGAACTGAACGTACACAGATGCACTGTAAAGGCCTCTTCATTTATAAATGCATTATGGCTTTCAGTGGATAGACATCCTACCAATAAATTCTGTCTTTACAGCAGAACTGTAGTATAAATAGTATTTTTGTTGATAGACCAGTCTGGCTTCTAGTGAACTATTCTGATGAATGTGGTTGAATCAAGTCTACCTCTCTGAAGAGGTTATCTCTGCTAATGACAGGAGAAATCATACAGGTTTTTTTCATAGTAGGTATGATTAAGTAAACCAAGAAAATAGATCGCTAATTAGAGAATATTAAATCCTACTGTGAAATTACATCTGCTTTGTTTTCCTATATGTAACCATATCTAACACCTAAATATGGATGCATTATAACCAATTTATCTTGCTCATGAGTATATTCCTCCTTGATATCCAGTATTGTTACTTTTTGATTAACAAAGAAATAGCAATTCCAATTATTCTGGCTATGAAATTATATTCATTCACACCTCATCTTTTCTTCCTCACCTTAGGATTTCCCATTTGTTTCTTTCCCTTATTTTCTCTTTAGTAAATATAGATTTTATGTATGAATACTAAGAGAACTTGATTAAGAATTCAGAAGCTTTTTTGGCCCCCAAGTTACCTGAAGACATTCAGTTGATACAGATTCATGAAGGCAGATGGACTTAAGTTCAGCCAAAACCAGTAAATAACTATCTCAAGACTGAAAGAAAGTGTAGTTTTGCTTTCCTTGTGCTTTAACTCTGTTAAAACTAACTACAGGAAAGACAGTGTTTTTGTTGAAATTAAAACAAAAAGAAGGTCCTTCCCTGTACACATTTTCATGGAAGGTGCTCTTAATTGTTCATTCAAACCTTTTCTATTGTGCATTTTCACCATTTTTGCACCTCTCTTTCATGATTTCACTACTTTTTTCTAAAGAATCAATAGAATACTATGGCTTACCATTGAATATCCCAATACAATCCAAATATTATGACTGTATCAGTTCATTTAAACCTTTTTATCAGATACCTTCTAAGTTGAACTCATAATCAGAGATTCAGTTGTAGATATTAAGTCATTATTCAGCCTAACCTTCTGTTTTGATTTATTATTTGATAATCAGTAATTCTTATGTTGCTTAATATATTCAGTTGAGATAGGATACTTAATAGTTTAGCAATGTAAATGGTTTCATTATTTAAATAAAATCCTAGTTTAATGGTAGTAAAATTTCCATATTGAACATATATATTAGGCATTTCCTTCATTTTTAGATGTTGAATGTTTCATACAAGGGCCATAATTGCTTTGTATATTAATATTATTCCATACCTTTTCCATTATGAACATTTACTTTGGCTTGTCAACTGCCATCTCAGTTTTGTATTTTGTTAAGACATGTTCTGTCTGCATTAATATGCTGGTGTCAGCAGACCATGATTTTAATAATTTTGCAAGTTATTTAAAGATTTATTTTATTACCAGTAACAGGAAAAAATTTAGAGTTACTTTTAGTTACTTTTTAGAAGTAGGCTGTTTTAAAAATGTGACTTTTCCAGATAGCCTTTCATCCTTTTTATTTTTCAGAAGAATTATTTTTATGACTAAAGTTTCTTTTTAATTCTGTAGTTTTCCATGTTAAAAGTATACAGAGAAACTTGGCAGCAAAATATGTCATGTCATATTGCACATACAACTGAAATGATTTTTTTGGCTAGTTTAACTAGTTGTTCTGAGGCCTTATAGTTTTCAGGTTTTGTGAAGTTTCTCTGGTATGGGGCTCTCTGTTCCTGAGTTTTACTGCTTGAATCAACTAGATCTGAAAAAACTGGAGATGGGATTGCAAGTGTAAACCAGCACTGTAACTCACCAAGAGAGAATTGCAATGGCTGTCTTTCACTGTCTAAATGTCAACCCACTTTAAATAAAAGACATTTGCTTGGCTTAGTATTGAATACTTTTTCACTAAATACTTAGCAGCATCTGAGGAAATAAACTAATATGGTCTGTTATCTACATTTACTTAGAACTCAGGAAAAACTTACAGACTTGTATGTAACCTCATAATTCATTTAAGTATAAAGAATATGTAGTGGTATATAACATTTGCATAGCTGTTGTGATGAAGAGGACAAGGCATTGGGAGGAAGCTTTACTATACAGTATGCATCTTTTAAATTTGAGAATGGTTTCTCTGCAGAATATTAATCCCTATTGTAGACATCAGAATCCCGGTACTCCAAGGCAGTAATAACCTCCACACATTGATTCTCTAAAAATCAATTTTTTGTTCTTTACTGTAAATGCTGTTTTTAGATAATTGCATTTAGCACACCTGTAACTAACATGATGAAAATGTAGCGATTCTGTCATTTCTTAGGAGGTAAATCCATACCTCAGTCATGGCTGAGGTGTAACTTTTTTTATCCTGGAAGCAATCCTCCCTGCGTTTAGTGACAGCTGTGCTGTTACCCACCTGTAGTATTTAGGTAGTGAATATTTAGTATCTCCTCATTTGCCATTGACTCAAGCTGAACTGAACCTTCTGTCTACGTTTTCCTTTCTAATTCTATTATTTTCTACTTTGTGTGAAACTGCATAGTAAATATTCCACCATCTTTGGATGGCATTCCTGTAGCTCATATAGTATTCAAGTAGAAGTCCTTACCCAAAGGTGACAGCAACTTCAAGTACAAACTGAGATATCTGCTAGGGGAACAGGTGCTTTGTCCTTGTAACTCTGCCGGAGCAGAGTCTTTGGAATCTGGACGCATCTGGATCACCACGCAAAGTTCGAGCAGGTGTTGCAGCGGCGGCGGGCTCCGTGCGGGGCACGGCCCGTGCCCAGCTCGGTGCAGGGAAGGTCCCGTGCCCAGCTTGGTGCAGGGAAGGTCCCGTGCCCAGCTCGGTGAGGGTTCGGGCCCGTGCCCAGCTCGGTGTGGGAAGGGGCCCGTGCCCAGCTCGGTGCGGGAAGGGCCCGTTCCCAGCTCGGTGAGGGCTCGGGGCAGTGCCCAGCTCGGTGCAGGGAAGGTCCCGTGCCCAGCTCGGTGCGGGAAGGGGCCCGTGCCCAGCTCTGTGAGGGTTCGGGCCCGTGCCCAGCTCGGTGCAGGGAAGGTTCCGTGCCCAGCTTGGTGCGGGAAGGCGCCGTGCCCAGCTCCGTCCGTGCGGGAAGGGGCCCGTGCCCGGTCCCCCCGCGCTCCTCCGGCGGGGCCGGGGCTGGGCAGCGGCGCCGGTTCCTGCCCGCCGTGGGCAGTAGATGGTGCTAGATGAGAAGTGAAGGTGCCGCTCAGGAACCCTCCCGTCAGAAGCTGCCGCTCAAAACCAGGATTAAGCACTCGGCGGTTTCCGTGTTTGTTAGGATCTTTAGGGTAGGAACACTGAAAGTTGACATGGGTGAACTTGAGGGTGGAAACGGCTGAGAGATAAAACGTCAGTGGTTTCCCAAATACTGTTTCTGTAAGGATAGAAGGTTGCACGAATCAACAAGGCAAGGCTGTCTTTCTCAGTGGGAGAGAAAAGAAGATGTAGGCATAGCACAAAACGGTACTGCTTCAGAGCAGATTTGTTTGATCCAGCACTGTCAGCTTGCATGTCGCTGATTGTGCGTCTGGGCATAACTGAAAGCCTTATGTCTTCAGATTAATTTAAATAATTTATAAAGGTAAAACCTCCCAGCCCAGTGAGGAGTAGTTTGTGTTCTAATTAGCCAGCTGTAGGAAAATAACAAACAGAATGTCTTTCTGCCTAAAGTCTTACTGATTAAATTATATGGCACAAGTGTATGAAAGAATGTACATTAATAGTGTTTGCTTTCTTTATGGGTTAGAAGTAAAATTGCAAGATTTCCTTCAAAACCAGTGATCCCAATTGCTGTACAATAGCACAACTCCAGAAAAGAAAGAAAACAGTCTGTATAAGTTTTATTATTGGGTTGCCTTTTGGTCTTGTTTCTCTTTTCATCATCTCCAAACTTGATACCATGTCTGGAGCATTTACTCATCCTCAGCAATAAAATTTGGGATGAAATGTGCAAAAAACTAGCTTGGTAAAAGATTTCTTTCTATTATTTTACCTATAAAAACATTTATCACCTGTAAAATCAATCTTTATATGAACACTGAAGGATAAAATGAAAAGAAGCTGCTTCTTCATGAAGTTAATTATCTCCTGAAGCTTTGTAGCTTTCTGATGCTACAATACACAAATTATTCAGAATTGAGAGTGTTTAGTGAAAACAGGAGTACTGATAATCTACAGCAGCAGCTGCTTTAGAAAATATAAGACACATTGAAATAAGATAAATATTGTGTGTGGTTTCCTTGAAGTTGGGTGTGTCAGTACTTAGAGAAGCAAACAGATAATACTGAATATGGGTATAACATATTTTGAAACCATAATGCATGAAACATTAGAATTCTAGAATGCAGTACTTTCTGCATCACCTGTAATACTGTAGCTGTTATCCTGAACTAAAATGTGACTTGACACTGGCAGAACAAGTTGCTCTCAGACTCTAATAAGGTCATGACTGGATGCAGTTCTACATAGACACCAGTTCTATAACCCCTAATAGTTATATGTACTGCCTAAATGCACAGTTCTGTGCAACCTACATTTCAGGGCCACATCTGAAAAAGTTTTTATAATATTCTTCTCAATGGAAAAAGTGTGTTTCTAAAATTTGGTAAGGTAACCTTAAAGTAGGATGTGCAAGAAAGAGCACGGAGCTGAGAGTCCACTTTGTTAATATAAAAAATTATAATAATGGGTAGAACAAATCTTCAGTCTGTGACTTATGGTCTTTTGAAAGGATTCTTGACCTTTTTTAGAAGAGCCTAAGAGGTTTTATTGTATACCCTGCTCCTGGGGTAGACTTATTTCAGCTTTCACTGCTTCTTCAACAGTGTCTCACGACATCCTACTTGTTTACTTGGGAGAGATGATAGGAAGATATTTCTGGTTAAATACTTTTTAAATGTATCAGAATTTGTGGGGGAAAATCAGTGAACATTTTTTTCCCAAACATTTCCTTAAATTTTTTTCTCTGATAAGACATTAAAGTGACAAGTACATTTGCACAGCCCTTCTCAAAATCATTTCAGCAATCATTTCTCAGAAAAGGAATCTACACTCATAAGGGGGAGAGGGAGGAGGGAATGCAAGTCATAGCTATAAAATGGATATTCTTTACATGCTGACTTATTATGACTGCAGTCTGCATTACATGGTATTTTTGTGGGCAAGATACTACTCTATTAGTCCCTCATAATGCCAAATGTAATAACACTCAGAATTACCTAATGGAAAGGTTCCTAATCGAACTGTGCTTTAAAAATGGTTACATTACATGTAAAGAATTGTAGAGGAGAGAGATAGATGAGAAAGAGGGAATGTGACATTTTGCTTTTACCTTCCAAGATAAACTGATTAGTTAATTCCTAATATGTTGTCTGAATAATAAAAAGTGTAAGCTTGGCTACAGTACAGGTAAGTAAAAATAATTTCACATCACAGAGGCTGTGGGTTTTATGTATGGAAAAAAAATTGAAATAAATCTTCCCTAAATTTTGCCTTACATTCAATAGCAGCTGACATGACTGATGCCTTGAAGATTTAAAACTAGATTATGATCAGACTTTAAGGCAAATATACATATGTCTTATGCAATGTCTTTATAACTCTTTGGAAAAACGATGTAATAGCAGTCATGTAATTTTTCGGGTCTGCTGTAAAGATAAGTTGTTTGACTGAATTCTTTTTGAGTAGATTGAAGGTTTATGCCAGGTATAATTTTCAGTGTTAGAGGATTTAGCTGGTTGCTGTACTTTAATTTTAATAGAGGCCGTATGGTTCATCTTTAATGTCTGAACTGGGTGTGACAAATTCAGTGGGGAATGCTTGAGAAAAGTGAAGATCAAATACCCTGTTAAATAATACAATAGGAAGAAACAGCTGAAGCTAAGAAGTGCCTTACCCACTGGCAGTTCTAGGTGGAACAGCAATTGTAATTTTAGTGATTTTTATCTAGGAAAAACTCTAGTTTGTTTCTTTAATACTTCACAGACTGTAGAGCTGTCCCTGTTCAGTGTTTCTTTTGAGTTTATGGATCACATTGAGTAAGCTTTTATTCCTTATCAGTATTCCAACTTCTGAATATCTTTAAAAGGGACATTTGCAAAATTTACAATACTGACTCAGTAGACTTGCCCTGAAGGACCAACCACTTTTTCATTTCTTCAAGTTTTGGTGTTACATGAAGAATGAAGATATGCTTATATTGAGAAACACTCTGTCTGTTATGTTGCCCTGAACATTTTCAAATAAATGCAAAACAGCAATGCTGTCACCATGTTTTCTTGCACCAGCCTACAATTTCAAGTTCTTAGACTTGATAGGCACAAGGAAGAAACCCCAAGCAAACTTTACTTTATGAAGTAAAAAACCTGGGTCTTCTTCTTGTTCTTACTGCAAGTTACTAAGAGAATGCCTGCCAAACTAATTTGAAAATCTTGTGCAATTTTCTTCAAGGAAAAGTTTTTCCATTTGTTTCAGAGAAAATAATCTGCTGTAGTAAGGATATCTGTTAAATTGCAGAATTCAGAAATACTTTCTGGGCTTGAAACCAAAGTTTTCAACACACCAATTTAGTGTTGAAATGTATGGCAGAATCCTCGTATACGTTCACCTTAGAACTGTATATTTGGACCAAATCCTTTCTCTGAACAACTCTGAAACCAGAGTTAGGGTGGTATACACAGCACTCACATTAAATTATTTTGGTGTAGCCTAAGATGATTTACATTTCAGAGCAAGCAAACACTAGCAGGTGTTGCATCTACATGAAGTACCCTGGTGAAAGATGGTGTACCTCTGAAGCACTGATGAATTCTCCACAGCATTCCTCTGAGCTAGAGGAATGGTGCCTTTTGCTGGAGAGGAACAATGGTACCAAAATATCTGAACTGTGTTCCGCATTCAAAGTACATTCTCTATTCCATCTGCCACACAAATATTTCTCCTGCTAATGCTGAAGATAAAATAGGAACAAATTAGGAGCCTGTGGATGTACTCTTAGGATTGACTTTTGCCATGAGTCTCCAGTAGAAGGAAGAAAAGATCCAAGGTCCTCTGAATCCTGTTCCCATATCTAATTCTAGAATTTGTCTTGCTTGTCCTCTTTATCACATCTTTTTAATATGGAA
The DNA here is from genome assembly GCA_039654755.1 of Calcarius lapponicus. Taxonomy (NCBI): domain Eukaryota; kingdom Metazoa; phylum Chordata; class Aves; order Passeriformes; family Fringillidae; genus Calcarius; species Calcarius lapponicus. The sequence goes on along the minus strand of CM077465.1, from coordinate 22,731,657 downwards.
TTATATATTTTCCCCTGTTCTTTCTGCAACAGATTTGATAATGAGATTGCCCTGCAAATCTGAATGTGCTTTTAATCAGGTGCAATATTATTTTTATCCTCCTCTTAAAAGTTGACTCTGTATAAATTCTGCCTACATTCTTCCAGAATTCTTCAGCTGCTTCTAGAACATGTTGACCTATTTATAAACCAATAAAACTCAAAAAGAAAAATGCTTAGCATATCATGAAATGACTCAAACTGTCCTTTTACTTTTCTCAGTTGTGCATATATTTGTTCCCTTTTAAGCATAAAACTTTTGCATGTTGATCTTTCAGATGTCTATAGATTTGAAAGATTCAGAGATCAGAAAGTCAAATTGATTCAATCTGAGATGTTAGCAGAATAAATATGGCTTAGGTTTACCACCATGTGAGCCTCTAAGGATTCCTTCTTATAAACATACATAGAAAATAATTTGGATCCTTTTGTTAATAATTTTTCTAACTGACACCTCAGATCCAGTGAATCTGTAAATGAAAATCTAATTCAAGAACAATAATCTGAAGTATATTCTAAGTTTGAGCGACCTTTGTGCAATTCCACACTGGTTATGGGATATCCAGTTGGTAGTCCAGTTTCTGGGATAAATAAAAGATAATATTTAATCAGAAAACTGTTTTAATGGATTTTTCTTTCCCCTTCTTTGTTTTAAACCAAACACCGCAAAAGGAATAAAGGAAAAACTACACTTCAACCTTTAACACATATGGTGACTGAACCTGAGATTTTCATGATGTCAGAAAAGACATTTAAATTTCTCTGGAAAGGCTGGACTCTCTGCCTCAGACTTATGGTCTAATCCAGACATATAAATGATGGGAAAAAATATTGGTCCAATAGTGTTGTGCTATTCTGCATAGTTAATGTGGGCTGAGGAAACATGCCTCTTGTTTGTAACCTGGGATTACTAGTCTTGTTGATATTAATACACCAGTTACAATAAGGCTAACAGTCGTAGTCAAAATTATCTATTTATTACCAAAAGAGTCTGATTAATAATAGAAAGTTTTTTTTCTTTCCAAAAAAAGCAAAAGGTTCAGCTATCCATGAGATGCTATCTTGTCTCACTGGCTATTATAAACTAAGCGCTTTTCAAAACTCAGTAACTTTACTGTTTTCTCACTCACTATATATAAGTATATAAAAGTAGCCCAAAGTACATCCTATTATTTAGTAGTGTTTTAAATTCCAGGTTCTTCACCAGGAGGTTTATGATGTTGATAATGGAGGTTTCTTCTGTTCTTGGGGACTTTTTGTCCATGGGTTTTTTTGTGGATTTTTTATGGTCTTATTGTCCTAAGGTTCTTTGGGTTTATCCCCAGAATTTTTATTTTATTATCTCCCAAGGTGAATTTATAGTAATCAGTAACTGATTAGTAATAAGTAACTAATTATGTCTTTAAACACACTTGTTTAAAGTGTGTTATCCCTAGAATAAATCTGTCCCTGTAGCTTGAATGTCTTTGCTGTCAGCCTGTGCTTATGTGTCAGTGCACAATTTTATCATTCCAAGGCCACAAATAGTTCTGCACAGAATAACTACTACTGCTTATTGTTAGTTGAGAATGTATCACATTTATAATGTTTGTAATCATTATACCACATGATTACACTAAAGCTAAAACCAAATTAGGCAGTAGTAACAGATAATTCTTTTACATATATATGTCTATGTGTCTCGCTAAAGCAAGCTAAAACAAGAGAAACCGAGGTAATATGAAGTGTCCTGAGACCTCTTTAATTAAGTTAATGCAAATCTTTTTGCCTGTTACAAGTAATGGCAATACCATATTTTTTGGGCTGCAGTATCACAGAATCACAGAACGTGTCAAGTTGGAGGGACCCACAAGGATCATTGAATCCATGTTAGCCCTGCAGAGAGAGCCCCAAGAGTCACACCACGTTCTCAAGAGCATTGTCAAAACACTTTTTGAACTCTGTCAGCTTGGTGCCGTGACCACTGCCCTGGGGAGCTGTTCCAGTGCACAGCCACCCTCCAGGTGAAGAACCTTTTTCTGATATCTAACCTAAACCTCCCCTGATGGAACTTCAGGCCATCCATTTTGGATTCAGAAGCAATGGAAATATTCCTATAAAAATGTATCTGTATAAAAAATGATTTTAGTATGGAATGGAACTTGTACTTTGGGCTATTTTTATATATCCATATATATATATTTAGCATGTGATAAACCAGTAAATTTACTGAGTTTTAAAAAGCAGCACTTATAGTTTATAATAGCTGCTGAGGGAAGACAGTGTCTCATGCACTACTGAATCTTCTGCTCCCTTTCTTGCAGTGAAAAGCTTTTATTGAATTATCATTTTGGTGAACATTGGCTTTATTTAGTAAAATTGTTCACATGCTACTTTAATTAGGTAATAATTTAAAGGTACAAAAATTCCTTTAGAATTCATTTCAAAATAATTGTATGCTAAACTTAATTTTCGTGAAATTACAAAAGATTAAATATGCAAGCCAGAATGATGTGAGTATGCATTTAGATGAGTAGGTATTGTCAGAAAAATCAGTAGAATTGTTGTCCAGGGTGAGATCTTCAGTAGATCAGAATTTTGAAATATTTTATATTTTTGTACGCATCACCAACAGCCCCATATCCCATATGAGACCCACCTGACATTTCTCCTTGTACCAACACACGCAGAAGGCGAACTGATACAAGCATAAAGGACACCTCTGTGAGTTTTGTGCTAGTAGGGACTTCAGAGCTATGCCTACGTGTAAAGATAATCCAATGTAAAATTGCACCATTTTTTCAAGAAAAGTGTTACCCACATGACAATTATATCAAATACGTTGCTAAAAATTACCACAAATTCAAAAGAAGATTGAATTATGGTTGCTACGGAAACTGTAACATGCAGCTTCCTGACTTGATGCGTGCAAAATTTCAGCATTAATATCATGCTGATACATATTTTCACATTTTTCTTCACTTGAATAGGTGAAGATGGAGGTTGTGTAAAATAATATATCCATTCAAGTTGTATAGCTCTGTCGTGCCATCTAGTATTTTTTGTTAGCTGCAGAGTACATGTAGAGGTTTACAGATGCTTTACCATATTTATGCTGCAGTGAAAAATTAAATATTCTAAGCATATGTTTCTTAAAACAGAAGTAAGTTGATCTACCCACATAGTCTATTTTATAGAGGGGTCAGTGGATAATCATGGATATATAGAAAAATACCATACATGGAAAACAAAGATTTTGGAATAAGCCCTGTAAAAAGGGTGGAATTTATTTGCACAAATGGTTATAATCCTTGAGTTAGTTTGATTATCAGGTCTTGTCACTGGGGTTTATGTGCAGCCACTGTAAAGTGTGTACTCCTCCCCAGGTAGATAGCTGTTGTATTGCAATCTTACAGATAGCTATCAGTTTCTCTGGGTCTGGATTGAAGGCACTTGAGACGGTAGTTTCATGTTCGGACTCAGGTGTTTATTATTTCTTATCAGTAAAACAGTCTCACAGCCATGAGTTCGGCAGCAAGGTACCAAATGGCTAACAATTTCTTGTTACAAGGTCTTTTAAGACTAAACTATCCAATTAAGAACTGACACCTAGATTATTTTCCCTTTTAACCCAATAACTGATCCCACAAAGCCCGCAGTGTGGACTTTTCTGCCCAATTACGGAGTCCCACCTAAACCCAAGAAGAAGAAGAAGAAGCATGAAGAAGAAACTCAGGATGACACCCTGTGCCCTCCATCTTGCTTCCATCCACAACATACTGAAAATCCCAAAACCTAAATTTCTTATCAAGTGATACACCTACACTACTATCTATAATATGTTTCACACTTTTGTGGATTCTAGTCAATCTTGAAGTCTAGGAAACTTCCTCCATGAATGAGGGTCAAAGTCAGTGCTCCCTGGGGGTCAGGACACCCTAGAGAAGACAGAGAAATATTCCTGGTGCCCTGTGTTTCCACAGATAGCTAAGGCATGTGAGGTGTGAAAACTGTGTCATATAAAAACTTCATGGTGAGAACCAGGTCATTTCCTCATGCAGAAGAGCACAGTAGCATAGCTGTGGCTGAGGTGATGCTGTTGAAGCAGCTCTAGCACCAGATACCATTTCGGCCTACATGCAGTGAGCACAGGCAATTTCCACTTTGTCAGCTCTAGCACTGAGTTTTGTGCTGTTATCACTAGATCCTTACTAGTACCTTATGTAGATGATTTAAAGCTTCTTCAGATTGGCTGTGTTGCATTGCACTAGCATGACTGTCTAACATGCCCTGGAGTACTAATGAATTCAAAGCTAATAAAATACTTAGGAAAAATGATACAATTTGAGATCCAATGTAATTGTTGGTTTTCAGGATCTCCAGGGCTTGTGGCTTGTTGCTGGGAGAGCAGAATACCTTTTAGCGACAAAAAAAAAAAGAAGTACATCTTGAGAGAATGACTGAAAATGTGAATGCAGTAGGATGGGGAATCACAAAATTACGTTTCTTATTGTGACTGTGCATGGAAGCACAGTACTGGAGCTCCCAAGACAGAGGTTGATAAATGTTTCAAGCCTGGTCTAGGGTTGATTGAACGGGCAGTTTCCAATTGGGCTGTCTTGGTAGTAATATTTTTGTATGATATAGTATAGACAGAGGTCTCCATCATTTTTAATCACTTTTTATGACCTTGGTGAGAGCAATGTCACACAAGAGTGCTTTAAAAAAGTGTGTCTGGTTATTTTCTGTAGAGTGGGGTTTAGTAAATCTGGCTGTACTTCTTCACTTTACTCCATTAACATTTGCCTGTCCAAGTAAGTCTCATTGACTTACTCAGGTGAAGTCTCTTCACCTCAGAAAGTACAAGCTGGCATGTAAAAGCTGCTTTAATACCTGTCAAAGTTACTAAAAAGTAACTTCTGAATGTTCAGTCTGTAATAGGAGAACATGAAAGCTACATAGAGAAACCTCATTTTTTACTCTTGTGACATGTCAATTCATAAGCATATAGATTTTCTTTTCTTAGAGAAAACTTGTAAAATAATAACTTTGTTTAATAAAAAATGAAACTGAATGTTAGGACAATATTTTTGGAAATGTTCAGAGATTTTAGGTTTGGCTGATTGTTGGTGGCATTTTTAAATTTCTTTTATTCTTGTCTATAAAATCATATATAGTTTCATTTATGCAACATCTGGCATTTATTTATAGCTTTTATTTTTCGAAGTTCAGGACAATTGTATTTTGTAAGGTTTGGTTTTTGTTTTTTTTGCCAGGGCCTCAATTTAGTGTCTTTTATGAAGCACGTGTAAATTCTAGCATGTAATCTGACCCACAATAATTTCTTCTTCCTACTAGGTTACAAATGGATATTGCAAAGTATGAAATACAAAATTATGTAGATTTTTAAAATATTAGTTGTACATGCTTGATTGATATTTATAGTTCAATTGCTAATTCTTTTAGAATGCTAGGGTCATTGTTATGCCAAAAAAAAAAGGACATTTAGTCTGATAAAACATTTGGTAAGGGAACAAAAGAATTATTTTTGAGATGGCTTTACATTAATTCTTGAGTATGTTCAGCTTTTTTTTTTTTGAAGTGTCAGTCATCAACCAGTTAAGTGCAGTAATGGCATAAGTGATCACCTCATTCCTAAATATTGTAGAGTTTAAAGTAAACAGTTTGCAAAGAAGTTTCAGGCCTTTAGTTGTTCAATTGTTTCTTTAATATTTTTAATAAGCAACTTTTATATTAGTAAGGTGTGTATGTCAGTAAATGATGGTCAAGGGCATGATTTGATCCTAATTTTCAGTGGCTGTCTGCATTTATAGTCAAAAGGTGGTGGTGTCACCTGTAACACCTGCTAGCTCTTATTTATCTCTTGGCTCCTGAGAGCAGTGAAATTGCTGTGATATAGGCTTAGGTACAAATAAATATATGTGATTACACATACTTTCAAAGCTAAATTTCACCTATTTTTTATTATTTGTCAAAAAGCAGTAAAGTCAGCAGCAACAAAGTTTTCTTTCAAATCTGTCAAAAGTATGAGAAAAACTTGTATGTAAGCAAAATCTTTCAAATATTTCTCTTTGCCCTGCAGTGAGAGGCAGGAAAGATGCTGTTATTTGATCACTAAATACAAGCATACTCTCTCTTCCACCAAGTGTAAAATTATTGTGGGCCCCTTTCAAATTTCCTCTCCAAAATTCATGAAATGCAAACATCATTAAATGAAGGGATGTTTATAGAAATCTAACTTAATGCTTAAAATTAAAGATTATTAATTTCTTTTTCAAAGTTTTAGTAAGATAGTCAAATATATGAAGCCTCATGTAGGATGTGCACTATGTCAGAGGAATCTCATCAGGTACTAACCCTAAACCACCACAGCATCACTGAATCTCATCTGTACTGTTTGCAGCCATCATCAGATGCTCAGCAATTGCTAAAAAGTTGAGACACAGCATTGAGTCTTCATGGAAGTTCTGTGCCTTATTCATGTCCTCCTTTGTCTTACAAAAATACTTTCCCTCCTTCCTAGAATCTGTGTTAGTTTGCCTGATTATTTGTAGCAGTGCCTGTAAAGCCCTTGTGCAGCTATTTGCTTCCACTGGCTGGCTTGTCTTTTCAGATGAAGATTGTTTGTGTTACAGTTTTCAAAAATGCACAAATAATTTGTAGTTAAGTACTGTATAGTTGCTATCTCCAAAGAATTATTCTAGTGCTGAGTGGCAAGGAGAAAGGTGTTCCCACACCTAATTGCCATAACCCTCCTTCTCCACAAGCTAGGTGAAGTATTTCTGATTTTGTGCTGTATTGGTACAAGAGGATTGACTAAAAAGCCATTGCAGAATTCTGTCATAGCTTGAATCACAGCAGCACAAAGCCATCATGTTGACTTTCTGATTGCCTCCTGTGTACTCTTACGTATACTCTTATGCAAGGAGGAATTAAATGACATGGCAGAATGCATTTCCTGCTGTGTAGTGGCTCTACCGATTCTGCTAAGACTCTCATGAGAAGCAGTGCCAACTTCTGGGGCCTCATTTGTTCCCTGCAGTTTGAGATATGTGTTTTTGACAAAGGAGAGGTTGGAGAAACATCAAGTTCCTTTTTAAACTGATTTCACAAATGCTCAATTAAATGGTGATTTGATCTTATGCAGCACAAATATTATTTGCCTGGCAGAAGTAGCAGTGAGACTTCAGATTGAGTAGCACTTTCCTGTAGATGTCTGGACATGCTTCATAGGCAGATGTACTGTGAAAGACTTGAATTTTTACTTGCATCATTACAAAAGGCATATATAAGCATTTAACTGAGAACTGGAACTTTAGACTTAAAGTAGTCTAAAGGTCTGACTTTAAGTCTTGAATTTACTACCCAACTCTGTTGGATTTAGGATTAAACTCATAAGAGGGTATAGGTACTATGCTGCCTAAAGAGGCACAGATAGGTTTTATCCTTTTAGATCCAGTGGTAGGTGTTTGTTGAAAGTGCCTATTCAAGTCAAAGCATGATTTTTACTATTGCTATGAAGAATGCAGGTCTCTTGAAAATTAATCCTTCAAGTCATTGTTTAGAAAATGAAATGGCCACTATGTATCAGAATATTGGGAAGATTACTGTGAACTAACTGCTGGCATATTCGGGACATGCAGGCACACTCTCAAAGTTTAAAGAAAAGTGAGCTGAATAATACGCTTGCTCTTTTTCAGCTTTTCTTAACTTGATATTTCAGACCCCATACAGCTCTCATGCTGATATCATAAACTGAGCAGTTTGGTATGACATAATTCCAGCCTCTTTGAATTAGTGGTGGCAGTTAGATTACTATTATTGATAGTGCCTGCAGGCAGGGAACCATGAGAGTGTCATAAACTTAGCAACCTTGTATGACATAATACTAATATTTTAAATTTAGTTTTTACAGTTAGGTTGCATCTCAAGGGATCCTACTCTAGTACCTGGTTGTGTGAGAGGATAGTATGCAACTTTTCTAAGAACTCCTAAACCCCGTATTTCTTAAAACATTTGATTAATATTTTCCAGTAGCATATATGGCAGAAACATTTTCCATTTGCTGTTTTTAAGTAGAAGATGACAAGTAATATGAGAGCATCTTTTCAGCAGCTTTCATGACTTTCAGTATTATTTAGAATGTATGATTGATAACTGGATAAACTAGGGTTCAAACCAGGTAGAACAAACTTAGGGTTTTGAAAAAAGGGTAGCTAAAACTTTTGACAACGGTCAGTGTACAGATGATTGTGACTTTTCTTGCAGCTTTCTCCACATTTTGGCATTTAATGTATATAAATAAACTTTAATAGGAGGCTAAATAATAAATACTTGGGATAAAAAATTTAATTTGCTTACTAATTTTACATTTAAAGTCTATTACTGGGAAGAGTTTTACCATATGCTTGCACAGTGGTCAGAGTATAGGGAAGTTTAGCAAATTTCTGTTTACCATTGATATTCTGCATGTCATCAGAGCAGTAAGTCAGGACTGTGGGCATGTGTATGAAAGCTCATTCACCAAAGGATATGCTTTTGATGTATTAGCTAGCTAAAAATGCAGAGAGGAATTTGGCAGAATTCTTCAAAGGAGCACGAATAAAAATGCAGAGAGGAATTTGGCAGAATTCTTCAAAGGAATACTTTTTTTTTATTATTATTATTATTTAACTTTTTTCCAAAGAACATCAACAATTCCTTGGACTCTTTGAATTATAAACAATTTTAAATTTCTCCACAGCAAGTCTAGCATTGTTTCTCAGTATCTGAAAATGCCACTCTTTGCTGTGGTGTAGGCTTTAATTCAGCTTGTAGGTACATAAATCTTCCCTGTTGATTTTGAACAGCAGATTTGGAAACACATTTCTCTGAGAATTTTTAGAGTGTTAGATTACAGATAGTGGCATACCTAGCTAAAGACATAAAGAAATCATATATCATACTGAAGTATATCTCTTTGAGAGCAACCAGGATGCTTTGTGACTGAATTTAGTATTGGGACTCACATGTATAAACAGACAAGGAACAACACTACAGTAAATTAAGCCAGACAATGTATCCTCAAAATCAACTTGTTTAAACAATTATGCTGTAAAAATGGGAATACAGGAAGTAGGGCACACAGAATGTGATTTTCTAAGGAACAAAGCTTGAAAGTCACAGATCAGTCAAATGACACACAAAGATCCAGTTGCAGCTAGCTCTGTGAAGACTGTAGAAGGATGCAGACCAACCAACCAGAAAACCATCAGGTATCAAAGTTCATTAGTAAACCACATAGAGAGCAGCATTAGAGATATTAGCCAGTCTAGTGGCAGTGGTCACAAGGCAAACCATTTAAAGTAACCATGAGAAATTTAGTGTTGCTTTTCAGTGACTCTTCTGGAAACACTGAGTAGCCAGAATTAAAGAAATTACATAGGAAGGAATAATACAATGCTGACTTTAAAGGTCTTCTTTGCATATTTTGTTTTCTTCATTAGCAAGAAACAAAATTAGGGAAATAAAATGTCTCGTACTGTGTTGTTCACCTGCTACCTATTGATGTTGCTTTCCTGCTGTCTTCTCCATCTGTTTTAAATTAATTTCTGAAAAGTGCCCTCCTTAAAATAAATTCTTATTAATCTCATAAGGAAAAAAAAAAGAAAGAAATAGCAAACACAAAGACTTTTAGTTGAATTGCAAACAATTAGAACACAATGGGGAGAGGAGCAAGGGAAGAAAAACATAATACCAGTTATGAATCATCTAAAAAGGTAATGAAATCTGTCAGATCCTGGGATTTATATAAAATTATTAATTTGCCTTTTCTTTGGAAAACTGATATTTTAATTAACAAAACTTTTCATTAGGGGTGGCATTAGGATTTTACTTGGTGTGACCGAAATGCTGTCTTAAGATACTAAATAGTGGTCGAAAAATGTAAAAATATATTAGTCGTGAAGACATAATGAACAGTCTAATTCAGCAATACCCTCCCTTTTATTCACCCAGTTTGCATTTCACTTGTTTGGTTTCCATAGGAACATAAGATCTATCCATGTCTGCTAATAGAATTCTCATCTCTAACTCTTTATGCTGTTTATACATACACATTCCTTTAGCAGACAGGTAATTTTCTTCCTATTTCGAGCTTATTGAGCCTTACTATATATATTTTTAATCCAATTCCTCCCTTTTTTTGCTAATAAATCTCTTCTGCTCACATTTGTTTCAGTGACTAGATATCATGCGTTTCTTCTCTATGACTTTTGGTCATAATGGCCTTTTGCTGCAGATGTACTGTGTTTCTGTGGTTATATAGGTTTCTTTTATAAAAAAATCCATTAAAGTTACTGAAATGAGTGTATTTTTAGAGGTTGAGTGTTGCATCTAAGTTGAGAGAGCTTATCAGAAACTTAACAACAGTTTTGGTCCTGATTTTGTAGCACTACAGTGCAGCTAAAGTGGAAGTGAATGTAAAAAGGACAATTGTAATTGAAGCATAGATTGCATATACTATGAAATTATTCTTTTAAGAACTGCAACCTTTGCTGCTGTAATATGTCATAGCAATAGCATAGCTTTGAAATTAAGCATGGTGAAATTTACACACTATGTTAACCTTGCATAAAGGTTAGGAAGGAGAAATTTTCCATGTAAAATGTATTCTTAATTTTATCTTTGGTGTTCTGACTGAGGCTGCAGGAACAGCCTTACTTGGTAGTAGCCCAAGTAAGAGAGAAGGCAGCAAGCTTTTGTCAAGCTCCAAATACACCTGCAGGTTGAAGTGACTGCTGTGAGGTCTTTTCATTAGCTAGTGGGGTGACATTTAGCAGATCACTCACCTTTGGCTGCCTTATTTACTATCTGTTTAAATATGATAGGCTACTCTTTCTCCATGGTTTCTTGCCATCTCCACTTGCTCTTTTCTGTAGTGTTTTACATAATTGGCCTACAAAGCCAATTATTGTTTTCTTATATTTGTGTGTAATTAGAGATACATTAGATTTGGCTGTTCTACAGGCTAGAGTGATGCTCTACTTTATGCACAAGTGACTACCAACAAATGGATTTATAAAGGTCCACTAGATTTGTGGGAAAGAGTATTCCAGGTTTCAGAAAAACATTGTTTCTTTCCTTGCCTTTCTGTTTCTGCAGAACTGAGGAAATATCCAGGAGACCAAGAATATTTTTACATTCTAACATTCATTTTTATGAATCATATGAAAACATATTCTATTATATTCTATGATTTTGGGGGGTGATTGCTATCAGGTAAGAAAAAACACTTTGAAAATATTACAAATGAAAACTCTGGTTTCTCTGCTGCATCTGTTATAAATTTAGAAGACTGAAGAAAACAGATCAGTCATCCATGCACCATACTCCAGAATGCTCTTTGTACACCTTCAGTCTTTCAAGAAGGATTTGGGTCTCCTAAAAGTCTACTAACAACACTGTTCTTCAATTTAAGCAGTTGAGTAGACTAAAAGAAGCCGACTATTTTTCAGCAGTTAACAGAAACTCCTACAGGGGAAGAAGTGAGTTTGTAAATGCCTTAAGATTCAGTGCTGGCAAGTATGAACAAGTATTAGGTTGTGCCCAGATTATGACCTCAAGATGAGATGACATGTCAGTCTGATCAAATGTTCTGCTTTGAATGTAAATGTCATGGTTTGCAATACAACTTTGGCCTGGGAAGGCCATGCTTTGAAACAGTGATTCTTACATGACTGCAAGGGAAAAAGCAGGTTACTCCGAATTTTCCCTCCTCTCCTGTTTTATCTCATAGTATGTACACTAGTAAAATAAAAGACTTAACTTGCTGGTCATTGGCTACCTTGATTCATAGGTAGAGCATTATATGTCATGGGGAGCCCAGGTTTGGTCCCTTGAGTGCAGAAGGCAAGGCAATAATCACAGTCCTGATTGTTGGCAATAGTCACATTCCTAACTGGCAGCCCATGAGCTGTTGGCCATCTCTGCAACAAAGGTACACTCTTTATTTTTATTCAGCTTCTTGCTCCCCACAGGTTTAGGTGTTATTTTGTCTCCCGTGTAGCACTCTGAATTTGTCTTTGTTGAGCTATATTGTTACTCTGCTTTGTGAAGAATATTTTCAAAAAGGAATTTGTTTAAATTTATAAGAGTTAAAAATGCTTTCATTTTTATGCAAGTTATTCTGAATTATAGACCTGCCTCACATTCTTTTCAGTCCCTGTAGCAAGCATTTCCTTTTTTTAAAAACACATGCTTATAGAAGTAACAATTTTTAATATAAGATTTAGAGTTCTTAGGGGGTCAGAATTTCTTATGTCTCTCAACATTGTATGATGTTGATTCAGTATTCAAACTGTTTGAGAAAAAATGTTCAATATAACTAATAATTGGATTTTAATGGTTTCTAAAGGGAAGGAAATGATTTAGCACTTTTTCATTTAACAATCTAAGGGCATATGTAAATGACACATGGGAATAAAATCTGGGCTACAGACTTGCCCTATGTAAGCTCTAATTCAAGTCCAGTTTAAGCAAGACAGAACAGAGTCACCAAATCAAATACTACTGAATCTTAAAGGGCAAGATAAATTACATGAAATTTGCACAGTCTGTACAACAAATTGAAAGTATGTTCAGCTGGAATTTTCCTGTCTATGTTTGAAGGCACTTGTGTAAGTTGCTGGCAGTCACTGTGGCTGCAATCATAATCATGGGTAGAAACAGGCATCTCCAGAGATGTCTGAGAAAGGTCCATTTCCCAGGCATGCCTGTCTCTGTATTGACTATACAGAGCCTAAGGTGACCTGCTGAAGATAACCTGCTGAAGTTAAATGAGTCTCTCACACAAACATTTGAAAACACCTGGTAATCATTTTAAATACACATACTGAAAGAAAAGGAAGTGTATTTTTCATCCAGATTGCTTTTGCATTACACTTTCAGTGTTTTATTTATGAAATTCTCAAAATTAGGGCACTTTTTGTCTAAGAAGTGCCCCACCATGAAGCTCTGCTTATTATATAATTAACTATGGACCCTATTTTTGAAACATTAATAATAAAATCAGATAGTAGTACCAATGTATTTCTAAATAACTATTTAGCATTCTTTCTAAGATGACAGCAACAGTATTTAGAAAAGAAAATTCAGAAAACTTAATTCAGATTGATGTATTCTTTGACTAATTCTTAGATACATCACTATTCTGTATATACATATTTGTACCTAAGCCTAACAGCATATACTAGTACTCTGCGTGATTCAATAGTATATTGATACATTTATTGATAAATAAATTACTTTCCTTTTTTAAACAATTATATTGCTGCTTGAGTTTTATTCAAACAGAAGCATTCATACAACTGTCCATTTTCTGTTGCTTGTAGCCCTACAACACCTCTTTAACAAATAAAGGAGTGCACTATACAAGTTCAAAGAGATGGTACTGTTTTTGATTTTAAATTATGACAGCAAATGCAGGAAGATTTTCTATTTCTTCTTTTTTATTAAAAGGAGTTCATTTTCAAACAATGTACATACCTGTTTTAAAACTTGATACTGTCAAAGTCTTAGTGCCAGATGTTGCACGGGTCTTAAAATTTCTTATTTATGGACTATGTTTTGATATGAAAGCTGTAAATGCTTGTTAATTGCAATGGTTTGTAAACTACCACAATTTTATTATACTAACAGAAAAAATATTGATACATCTGAGTAAGGCTACTGAAGATTTTGAGCAATTATGTCAGCACTGTAGATTAAAAAAATATTAACAGAAATGTACTTATGTAGAAATTATCTCAAAAAAATATTTCAGACACTTTTATAGACCTAAAGTTTGGCCATGTGCTATTTGTGCATTAATTAAAATATAAAGCCAAGTTTAGACACATTCATATTTATATTTCCATGCACCACCATACAATAAAGAAATTGAAGTATGGTATCTTCGATGAAATCAGATTAGTAATTTCAGGTATCCATGATTTGTCACCACCAAATATTGGTATGAAAAATTATATCTTTATTACTCTGATACTGCTTGAAAACAATAAGAAAAAAGAACGTAAGAAGGTTGGAACTGGATCTCAGTCCCACATGAAACTGGGAAATTGCTAAATTCCTTTTTAGAGGTTGAAATAATAATAAAAAGTAAGAATAAAACTAGCTTGAAATTGGCTTTCTAGATCACTTCTGAGTCTCAGCTCTAATCTGACATTCGAGATATGACAATGGGCAGTCACATGTAGATATTTGTTTCTAGTTCATTTCTGAATCTGTTTAGTCTTGTATTATGATAAGTTGAATCTGAAGTCTCTCTTTTGTTTCAAATTTTTACACAGAATCATTCAGGAAATTGGACCTCAGTGTCTCAGTAACTTTGTGCCTGTTGTACTGCTGAATTTAATAATAACTGTGTTGCATGCAGTCATTAGAATGACCAATGTACAAGCTTCACTGTGGACCACATAAGGGATTTGTCCTGTGGATACTATCTCTGGATCTTAAGCAACCCTGCAGAGTAGATTTTATTTCATTTTTAAATACTAGTCTAATTATCCCTACAGAGTAAATTGCATGGTATTTAGTTTGACTACTTTGAAAGCCTAAGATCTGAGACTGCTTTGCAGCAATTTAAAATTTGCATTTCCAGAGAGTTATTTAAACCATATATTTAACCACTAAATTGCTTTTATATCTCAACTTTTCACTTAGATAGGAATATCCCACATGAGTATATTGAGACAAATGGTAATTATTGTTATACAGCAGATAGATGAAATTAATATTAAAACCAGAGAAATATCTCAATTTTAGTCAGTGAATTTTCCAGGTCCATGTAAAAATAACTCATTTGGTGTCTTCACAGTAAGGATTTCTGGACCCAAATATACACAACATCACATACAATGTTTGGTAAGATGAAACTAAAGCAACAGTAGAAGATGACTGGCCTCTTTTAAACAGGAAAGCATACAAGTATTCCCATATAGTGATGTTGGTAATTCTTTTGGCTGTTGAGCAAGTAATCCGTGACATCTGGGTGTAACTATCCCAGCATTTGTTAACATCAACGTTCTTAACATCAACATAGATCTATGCTTGTAAAACAAAGATAAGAAACATAACCAAAGGGAATCTCCTGTCCCATTCAGAGTTTTAAGTGTTGGGAAGTATTTGGGGGCTATTACTTACTGACCCTGATATCAACTAGTAGAAACACAATGGAATTTTTTCTTTTGAAGTACACTATGGGTAAATGGCAGCTGTTTTCCTCAAGGCTCTCATTCTTCTAATCCATCCTTAAGAGGAAATCAATACAGTTTCTCTCAGAGGCTTTCAAGCCTGTCTCCCATGTCAGGTGGAAAGGAAAAAGAAGAAACAACTTGTTTCAAGAACCAGAGATGTTGAGAAACTTCAATAGTCTGCAGACCTATCATCTTTCTTATTAGACTTGCTGTTTTCAAAGAAAAAAAATCATCCCCTCTCAGAATACTTATCTCATCATTATGACTCACCTTCAAAAAATCTTTGCCTTCCCACCTGATCCTGTCACCAAGCTAGATAAATCAACAACTGAAACAATGCCCTCCTGCTTCCTCTCATTTTTAAACCACTCTGAATAGTATGAATTTTGTTATAGCCAAGACATCACACAGCAGCCTCTTTATTCCTGTAGAGCAATGGAAGTTCAAAGGTCTTCAAGCTGTTAATAATAAAGCACTAAAAATAGAAACCCCAGATGATTTTTAAAAATAAAAATCAAGTGACAGAATTTATAATAATTGAGTAATCCTTTGCAACTCTGAAATAATTTTCTAACTCAATCCTTCTGACCTAGTAATGAATAGAAATGTAATTTGCCCCTTAACTCTTCAGGTCAAAATTTTAAGATTGATTCTTTCATCTTTTTAGAAGAATCTAGTCTCACAGTCTTATAACATTAGAATCCTAAACACTTAGTGATGTTCAAGGAAAAATATTGACATGCAGTATAAATAAAGGTAATTCTACTTGTATATAGGCTGTATTTTCCCTCTTTTATATAAAAGCTCTTGTTGCCTTTCTTATGTCCTTCTAAAAGAAGAAAGTGGAAAGATAAGATAAGAAAGTAGAGGTGTAGAAGGAGAAATGAACTGGAAGCACCCAATAGCTAACAAGAGCTATTTTGCAATGTCATGTATTCCGTGAATTTTTATATGAAATCCCTGGGAGCCTTGAAAAGAAAAAGCTTTATTTTTGTTAAAGAGTTAATATACTATTCAAAAGATATGCCTGTCTTGATTTCCATCTGAAAAAAAAAAAATCTCATTACAGCTTCTGAATGCATTTTTGCTTCTTTTTGGATGACCAGCTTTTATCTAAATATGGTGCTGTGAATTTCAGTAGAATGGTCATTATTATAATAGAGTTAGGCAGTTCAAGGTCCAGTTCTGAGAAAGAAAAAGAATAAAACTAGAAAGCAAAATGGTACTTCATATTCTGGTTTATCAGTCAGCTTAGTCTAGGGGTCTGGGAGGTCTAGACCTTAGTGGGTAGGATTCATAAACGAATGTTCAGGTTTTCAACAGTGAACTATACTGTATCTAAATGAAGGATTCTGTCCTGCTTCCCACATTAAAATGAGGTAGTAAAGTTGTTGGACATGGCTGATAAACAAAGCAACAGTGCTGAAAGGAATTTTTTGCCCCTGAGACTTAGGTTATTTTTACCTCTTAACTATGTTTGATGTTGGAAAATACATTCAGATGTGTAATTACTTTGTGTTTTCTTCAAGATGGGTTTTTAATTTAAAATTACTCATACATAAGGCTAAACAACTTGGAAGGGAATAATTTTGCTTCCAAATGTTTTTGTCCAAATGTGTCTTAAATGTTGATCTTATTCAGAAAAATGTTCCCTGTTTCTGCAGAATAGTGCTTATGTGCATTCCCAGGGCTTTGTGCACCTATGAGGAAGCAATGATGTTACAAGGCTCTTTTTGAGAATGTTTGAGCTGGCATGCTTTTGAAAAGGGACTGAAAATCTGCAGCAGATGGGATAGTGCTTCAAAACTTTGATTCTGGAAGAGAATCTATGGAAGGCAATAAAAGCTCTTCATGATACCTTACTTTATTAAAGACTTGCTCTGAATTTTCATTACCATCAGGCAAACAGATAGTAGTGACAGAATTAAAACAGAGGCCTTAATTCTCTGTGCTTTCAAAGCAATCTTGAATTTCACATCAGAATGTACTTTTCATGAATTCTTGTGTTTTGTGTTGCTTTTGTGCCTTTGTGGAATGCTACTATCATGCACTACTGTTTTGTTACTGACATTTTCTTTGAGAAACCTCTGACTGTGTGTCAGTGACATCATGAATTAGAAGCAATATCAGGACCAACTTCTACTTAATTGACAAGATACAAAGGAAATTATGTTGAAATTTTATATTGCCCATTGAATTATCAAAAGTTTGCCAAATATGGCAGCTGAAGGAAAAACTATACATGTTTCTTTCCCATGTTGTAGCTGATATGAAAAAAAATCTATATGCTTTTTGAACATAAAACTATACAAAAAACAAGTATTGAAAAACAATAATTATCTGAAGGAAAGGAAAAAAAAACCCAAAAGGCAAAAATCTCAATTTTGTTTTTGAAGTAAAGAAGTATAATGGGAAGACGCTAGTGTGTTTCCATTTGCAGTAACATGTCAAGAAAATAGGATTGGAGAAGAGAAACATTAAGATAAAGCAGAACAGGTGCTGTGGACAGTAAAATTGATCACCACGGCTCAAAAAAGCATAAAAGACAAAAGTATTCCATAAATATTTATTTTATATTGCCATGAGAATCACTTACTGACATGAAATCTCTCTCACTTCTCTGCAGCAATAGAAAAACATTCCCAAAGAGCATACTAATATCCAAATTGTTTTTCATCTGTCATGACAAAATGCATACTTCCCTGTGTTTTATGTCCTTAACATCACAAAATGTATGTACTTAAAAAGAGTTCAAACTAATGAAAACAAATCGAAAGGACCCAATTTTAATTTGTTCCCCTTACCTAAATAAAAGAAGATTTAAATTCAGTGTGTACATTTATTATCTTATACTGTATGTTACAAAAATTTGAAATCCCTCTTGGTTGAAAACTTTGACATTTTAAATCTTGCCTTAAATCTGAAAGAAAACAAGCCCAACATTAATTGACATTTGAAAAACAATCAGGAAAAATATTTAATATTAAGATTTAGGATCTTCTGAAAAATTACTTCATGCTTCATTAGAGAAACACCTGTAGCAAGACTGATCAATTACAGCATACTAGCTTGATTCTTCTTATAGTGATTTTGAAAAATAATTTCATTATTGCTATTTTATGATCTTTCAGTTACAAAAGACCTCTTGATGCAGAGTGGATGTCATTTTGCTGTGCTTGATGACATTACAGTGCCTTGTGTAGTTATTCCTGAGGTGACTCCCAGTCTGTCTATTTTCTTGCGCAAAGTTCTTTGCAAGGCTTCACATTTGCACTAGTGATAATGTCTGGGTGCTTTGGTTGATTTGTAATGTGTCCTGAACAAATGCATCTTTATAGACAAGACAAGTATCTAATTTCAGTGGGAAACAGAACCCACTAATTCTGTCACCTACTCAAAAGCAATTTGTTACCCATATAGACTTCTTCTTCATCAAGTAGGTCAGAACTGTCCAAATTTGTGTCCCCAAAATGTGTTTTCTTAGTAAATGTTTTCAAAAAGTGAGAACATCTACTGTTTTTTGTTAGTCTTACAAAAGTTCAGTGTGTCCCCATGCATTTGCATAATTGATTTTTGGTCATGTACTTTGAAAATGCTGAAGTTGTCTAGAATATGGATATTATACATATTTATAATATACCTGCAGGAGGTATTGATATTCATTGTTCCAACTCCATGGGCCACAGTAAAGGCACCTAAACAAAATTATAAGAAAATATACTTATAACTTGTATAAAATAATGTTTTGATAACTTTTCAGAAATCTAATACATGGAGTTGAGTCATGTGGAAACTAGTTAATGTTCTTTTTTCCCTACTTAATTATTTCTCTGTGTATGACTGTCTCCTTTTCAAGGTTGAAAGGGAGGATTCACTAAACTAAGTGCAGTCTTAGTTTCTAAATTTCAGGCTACTTTAAAGTCACTACCAGGTACTACTTGAATAAATTTAATCTCATTTTTATATTTAAAAACCCCCTCAGCTGCATTGTTTCTGTTTCTCTCCCTTGACATAAAAAATAAACACAGGGTGATGAGCTTATATGTGAAGATTGTTACAGCTGAATTGCCCAAAGTTTCAAAACTTTGCCTTGACCTACCCTAGCATGAAAGGCTTGTGTTAGAGCCTAGAAAAACTCCCTGATGGTGTAGAGACCTTGATGGGTGAGTTTTTCAGGTGATCATACAAGATGTGTGACTGTGATTGGAACCAGCCTGGGGTTGATCAGCCAGTGGATGGCTTTTTTACACACGCAAGAGGAATTAATTTAGTACTAGATTTTTTGTTTTCTTGTTTTAGAGAACAGAAATTACTTTGAGCACAAGACAGTATTTCAAAATTGTACATATCCAAATGAAACTTTTAATGGCTGCAGCAATTTTTTTATTGTCCCTTTCTGCAACTGTGAAAAACAGATCTGTTTTAAAAGTTACAGAGTGTACTTCATCTTTTTATGATCTGGGATACAATACAAAGAGGAATGCTTCTGTGCTTGGATGACATTCATTATTACTGGATGAGCAATAGGCACAAAAGGTTTGCTGCCAGAATTTCAAGAGAACATGAGATCATTGATCAGTTCCTTAATCTTGGGCTGCTCTATGTGCATGATGAAAAGATGTAGTCTATCATTTTTTCTCAGTAAGCAAACTAAAGAATTAACTATCTTAAGGACTTCCATCAGCTGACAATCATAGTTACAAACAGAATATGTTACCCTACTAGTAACTTTACTGTGAATCCACTGACAACACAAAACCTGTGTGATATCTTAAATGGTGTTATCTTGCTGTAAACAAAAATATGCAATTTTAAATATAGTTAAAAGCTGGGAAATAATAAACAGAATTAATTTATCTATTTCATTATTTGGTCAAAGGTATTACTTTGACTGAAATCAGAACATCTTTAAACATTGGAAAGAAAACCTATACTTGCCTGTTTTCCTAATGTAAAAATCTGTATATTTTCTCTAAAATGTAATTATGGTCTCTTGTGTTCACAGACAGCATCTTTTAAAGAACAAAGAAACAATCAAACATAAGTTCCTGGTCTTTTTCCAGAAGAAAATTTAAATTCTAATGCAATTGGGTTAATACTTTAAAGAGTACTGAAATTATGTGTAATCACTGTAATTTTCACATTGGTTTTGTAAGATATTTTTGTAGCTCTAAATCCAAAGAAGGGAAAGAATTTTGAAACAGTCCATATTCATCAAGGATCAGATCTTAATGTGTATTTTTGAACACTGCTTTTTTATTGTTTGCTTGAGAGGTGCTAGACTAGGCTATGAATGCTTTGAATTACTTACAGCTATGTTTTCAGATTTGAGCTGCAATTCTTGTAAGGTTTGTGATTACTGTTTTTAGTGAAAATTAGTAAAGAAGAGTGCTACTATTCCAAGCGCTATACAAATAATTGTATCAAAGAAGTGCAGAAGGATTAACTTGCCGCTTCAATGCTGTAGCTTTAAGTCTGTTAAAATTCACACACATGACAATGAAAGGTTTTGCATTTTACAGATGAAGAGACATTCTTCTTTGACCTTG
Source organism: Calcarius lapponicus (assembly GCA_039654755.1). Classification (NCBI taxonomy): domain Eukaryota; kingdom Metazoa; phylum Chordata; class Aves; order Passeriformes; family Fringillidae; genus Calcarius; species Calcarius lapponicus. Next base: position 22,710,837 of record CM077465.1, on the reverse strand, counting down.
CCTTGCTTTATGTCCATGCCGCCTGGAGGAAATGGGTGTGTTCTTCTTTAGGTGTCTGTTTTTCCCTTCGGCCCATCTCCTAAAACTGATCTCCGAGTCAGTGTAGCTAGAAGGGGCAGAGAAGGTTTCCCCATTCCTTCTCATTGCTCCTTTCCTGTCAAAACTTGACAGGTTTGTCTCATAAATCACCATTGACTCACTTCCCCTTTCATACCATCAAACCAGCAGTTTCCATTTCCTCTCCTACCTGCCAGCTTGGGAATAGTCTGATGGGAATCACTGGTGTAAGGCTTTTTTATCTGCCTCCTGACAGAGTCCTGAGGAAAAAAAGGGAGAAAGGGAGAGAATACCTTCCTGTGGCTGTCTTCCAGACACCTGAGACAAGGTGGTGAAGCTGACCTTAGAGCTGATGACAGACTTGTCAAGGCTAAGAAAAATTTTGAGATCTACAGAGCACAGTGATTGCTGACCAGTAAATGGATTCATGATAGTTTTCTGCAAGAAAAGCAAAGGAATTATATTATTAATATTTACATTAGTGAGTAACAGAAATTTTCTGACTGTTGTTTATTTACATTATCATAAGACTATTTTCTTTTAAACCTCATGGTATATGAAAAAGATGCTTGCTTGTTTGGGGTTTTTGATGGTTTCTTTTTTGGAGGAAGGAGGTGTGTATAGAAGATTTCTATGGGGTTTGGGTTTTTTTTTTTCCTTTGGGGGATGGGGGGTTGGGAGGGGTGCTATGGTTTCTTCTTTTGCTTTGTTTTATTTTCTCAAAGAGAAAGTGATCTGCTCTGCAACTTTTCATTTGTATATCTGTTTTCTTTGAATTTGTGGAGATGATGATCCTCCCCGACTTCATTTACAGATTTCAGGATTTACTATGTCATAATTGGTATCATATTATACTAGCATTACATACTGTTTGCAACTTTTGTTCATAGTATGGTGGTTTTTATAAGGCTTCTATTTGCCAAAACACATTGTTACATAGTATCTTCAACTAACAATAGTATCATCCTTTATATTTTTAGGGAAGAGCTGTAATGATGATATTTGGAAGCTTGAGTGCTATTTAAAAAATAGGTGTCATTTTAAATCCTTCAATTATTTCAAGATAATTATGATTTTTAGAAGCTTGAAGTCATTAGTCTTGAATGCTGAAGGCTTTTGTGGCGATGAATTATCCCCCGCTTTTTCCATGCCATAGTGTGATCTGAGAAATGCTTTTTGGGTCTGTGTAACAGCTGAAAAAAATGAAATCCAAGAATTATTGATCTGGTGACTGAAGATATGAATTGCTGTATGTGCTCTAGTTCTAGTGGAGGTATTGGATTTAGTTTCTGTAGGAAAATCTGATAAGATTTTCCCTGATATGCTCAAGTAACAGAATTGGGCCTTTAACTGATAAGAAAGGAATTTTAGTGGTGAGGAGCAGAGAATTCTTTATAGCTTAAGTGGTCATCATGGTGATCCTTCCCTTTGCTATCAGTTATGTTTTGAACTGAGAGTTGTGCTTTTGGCCTCTTGTCTGCTGATAATATTTGTATTTATGTACATTAACCTTCATTAACAGTAATAACCCCATCTGTTTTATTTGTGAAGGTTCTAAGTGGCATCTTGTGTTTTTAACTCAGGCCTCAAAAGAGTTGCATATAATTTAAAAGCAATATTCAGGCTCTTAGGAGCTCTTTTCCTTCATCTACATTTTAATACCCCAGTGGAAAGAAAGCATTTAAAGATGTGCATTATTCACTTATTCATTACTGAAGTGTCATGTTAATAAATAATACCTATCAAAGTAAAGAGGTTTTTGCTGGTTTCTTTAGACATTCTCAGAAAATACTGAATGCAATTTCTCTTATGAGTATATACTGAAAACCCATAATGACTATAGAACTTTTCATCCTACCATGAAGATATTGTTGTACTGGATTTCATCTGTACAGTACATTAAGCACAATCATTTATGAAGAAAGTTCTAGCAAAGTTACAGTGCACAAAAATATTTATGTTTGTCACAAATTGGATGATTTTGGAAAGTAAAGTAAAAGGATTGCATAAACCTTCACTGTTGAAAAAAAAATATTAGTCTTCTATTGTAAGATACTTTATAACTGAGGCAAAACTTTGACCCTGCACTTGGAGACAATGTTAGTTGTGTAATCACTACTACTTACCTATTGGCGAGGAAAGTTCCCTAGAAAGCTATTTTCTTACTCTATTTCTTCTCAAAGTAGAAAATTATGTTGCTGCACTGCCTCATACACTGAAGGGCTGTAATTACAGACAGTAACTGAAACACATCTTCATGAAAAACTAATCTGAGTTCTGCAGGCCGGGACTGATTATTTAAGCTCACAAACTGAAGAGAGAGGAAAAAAAAATCCATCATGAAGGGAAAGGCTTGTAAAATAGGGTTCCTATTCACTGGCAGGTGAACTGAGACTTGCTGCATGTGAGCCATTAAATTGTAATGGAATCTTCTTATGTCTCTTACAGTAGACAAGCAATTGTCTGCTGCAGAGCATGAACTTCTTTCTGCATTCCATTCTTTTCCCCACTCCCAAGTCAAAATGGGTAAACCAGCCAGATGTATTTTTGCTGCTTAAAAGGCCACTCTGTATTTGTCACTGATCAAGTACTCATAGATCATACTCACTAGAGGGACTGTGGCTTTTATTACTTACTGGAGGTGACATATTTCTTCCTTGACACACTTTGATGTGATTCTTAGTAAACATGAGCTTGGATGAGCTGCTTAACATCCATCTATGTGTCAGTTCCATCAGCATTTTAAAAGATAAGTAACATTTGCTTATCACTGTGAATTTTTTTAAGTCGAGGGAGAGCTCACCGTACAAAAAAGTTGTGAAAGTGGAGTAGGAGTCTGCTAAGGGGAAGAGCCAGGACTTATTTTGTACTTGGAAAGGTGGAGTTCTCTACTGATCTCACCATGCCTATAGAAATACATAGGATTAATGTGTGGTATCTGATACAGATCTCACAGAACTGTAAATGAATTCTCACTTACTCATCTGCTGCTTTGCAATGTGAAAATCCAATGTATTAAGGCATCAGGAATCTACAGCAGGCTGTTCATCTGAGATTTGGATGCTGATTCATAAGCTTCTCAGCTCATTTAGAAAATCTGGCATATGTACTTCCATTTGCCCATTTAGATGCAATCTATCAGTATTTATAATTAGAGGCTCAGCTGTTTGAGGCCAAGAAAGAAAAAATAGAAATATATATACCTACAGAAAAATAATATACTGGAAAGTTTGAGACCTGTTCTACTCCAACAGAAAAAATAAGGAAATAAAACTAAAAAGGCTACAGGAAATGCTAAAATGTTTTGGAAGGTGTAGAGTTAACAATACTTTCACCATCATGAAGATTCAGTGAACCAATTTTATGTGACTTCTCATATAGGACTTCAATAAAGGAAGATGCCATCAAGAAAGAGATCTTCCCCTTCTTGTTTTCAGCAATGCCTTTCATGAGGTTAGCATATTATCTCTTTGTGATGGTAGGATTTTTTTAATATTGCTAAAAATGCTATACCCAAATGAAATGAAGTACCATTTCACAGGAAAATGGGAGATATGCTTCTGACCACGCTGCATCCAGAGCTCCTGACTTGTCTCAGAAGAGAGAGAGAAAAGTTGAAGCCAAGATCTTGGATATAGCTAAAAATGCAATTTCTAATGGAAAGATACGGAGAGTCAGCATGGCAGAAAATCCTGGAAAGGAGGGATTTGACTTAAGCTGACTTATGTCTAAGCATTAAGACAGTTAAATTAGAACTTTTAAATTACCTAAGTGCTGATACATCCCTGCAGCGATGGCTCTGAGTCATGTGGGCTGCGAGATGAAGGTGGGAGGATGGCACTCGTGTGATGCAGTGCCACAGCTTGGGGGTAATGAATCCTTTTAAGGCCTCTAGCTTGCTGAAAGCAGACTGCACAAGTGAAATTAAAACATCTGACTATTCTGAGCTGTGATTTTCTCTTGTTCTGTACTGAATAAAGCTAACTCACGCTAGCCAGACCTAGGACAACCTTGTACTGCACTTTAAATCTGCATGCAGTAGAGAAAAACCTGGTTAGGTGGGAACCAATGGTAGTACTAGTGTGGAGAGAAAAGAGATAGAAAAGGAAGGGTTTGAGGAAAGAAATCCTTGAAAAAATTCTTCAGGACTATCCAGTGAGTTATTATCTGTTCAACTTTAACTTCATTTTTAAAAGGAGAAGCTGCAATGCTATTGCATCTACATATAGGATACATATGAAAACAGTCATGCTTCTGGTGCAACTATTTGCTAGGTGCAGTGATCAGAAACATTTATTGGTTTCCAATTCTGATCTAACTGCAACTCTTAGAAAGCTTTGCACATTCACAGGAACACCATGGGACAATGACAATTTCTGATTTCATTAACAGAAATTTTTGTAAGTTTACTATTACATGCCTTGCAGGGGAAAAAAAAAGTTTTCTTCCTCAATATCAAAGTAGTTCTGTAAATACCCAAACCTGACCTTACTCTGAGGGAAAACAGGTAGTTTTTGTTTTTTTTTGTTTTTTTTTTTTGTTTCTTTATGGTTTGATAATATTGAGGCCAAGTTTAGGAAGGAAGAATATACAGTTATTTAAAAATACTTACCATGCAATGAGTATTATCAGAAAACTATATGTTTTTGTTTTAAGGTGATAGAAGCAATATTGTATGCACCCTAAGGGGCTAATAAGATAAGCTTTTGACTTGTCATAATCAGCCACTCTAAGGGAAATGGATGAATGCATGTCATATGCATTTTCTTGATACACAATTTCTTTCTTAAACAAAAACTAGTTGTCTACATCTCATGTGTTCTACGTACTTGTTTTTCAGGAAAGAACCTTTTTTTGACTTGTGTCCTAGCTTCAAGCAGTCTAAGAAAATCATATCTGGGACTCCACAGCCAGGTTGAATAATCGGAGCTTTGAAGGTTTTCAAGAATTTATAGTGCAGAAATCTTATATAGGCCTAAAATATATGTTAACATTCACATGTCTTCCTTCTGCAGATGACCTCTAGTTTGTTAACTAATCAAAAATTAAAAAAAAAAGCAGGGGCAGGAGCATTGGAGCTGTTCATTTGTTTATATCAGTCTTGAAATGAGATAAGCACCATAGTCAAAGATATGAAAAAAGCAGTGAAAAGGCAGCTGTGTTAGCTGTGTTTATTCCATTTACACACAAGGAAGAGAAAGTGCATCTCACTCAAAAGAAAATTTTAAACTCTTATCCATTACATCTTGTCCAGCTGTGTAGAAGTTTTCTAACTATTTAAGCTTTTAAATGGGAAGCCTCTGTAAAATGCTGCACCTTCTCTCTCAGTCATATTGTGCTATGAAGATTTTGGCTATATCTCAAAATATGTGACATTTTCATATTTGTCTTTTTTTTTTTTCTCTGACAGTATATGTTTCCAAGTAGATAATGCTTAGCAATAGAACCTTCCTTGGACCTGTGATAATACATGTGACTCTAAGAGAGTTTGTGTAGGATATGATTTAGTTTATTGCTTCATGATGAACTCAGAGTGTTCAGTGCTGTACACAGCACAAAAGAGACTTTGTCTTTGCCCCAAGGAGCTCCCAGCATGAAGGCTGGTTCTAGGCAGTCTTGCATGGGAATGTTCATCCCTACTGTCAGATATCTGATGCTGATATGACCTTTGCTCTAAAAAATCTTTTATTTTTGATTTAAGAAACCATCATTCCTGCTGAGAAAATATGCATGCTAACCTCTTCCAGAAATGCAACAATGTTTTGCAGATTTTTAGGAAATTTTCATGTTCAAATTTTCCTCTTAATCATGCTGAATTCCCAGAATATCAGGGGCAGAAGTTATTAAAGGCAATGTTCTCCTCAGAGCCCCAGTGCCCAGTGAGTTTCCAGTCTCCTGGGTATTTTCCAGCAAATCTGGAAGGAAAACACGTGTTGTCAGATCCACTTTTGTATATAATAGTGCAGACTATTGAAATTACTACTCTAACTAGAGGTTGATATGTAAAAAACTCCTCCTTGGCTCCATACCTTTACCATTTGCATAGCCTTTAAAGCCATAGTTCGGTTATTTTTGTGTTTTATTAGCCAGCAAACTGTCAGGGCATTTATACAGCCCTTCCAGCACTAATACAATTTGTTAACATGTCCACTATGATGGATGTTCTTTTCCATGTACAGTACCCTGATCTGAAGCAATTTGCACTCTGGGGTCACCATTCAGTGTCAGCTCAGTCCCAGGAGTTTTCTGAAATTCACAGACTCATTATTCTGGTTCAATATTTAACACTTCCCAGTTGAATATTGAAGTCTTAGGTCCTTTATGAGGTACTAGGAAAGTGTTTTACTGGCTACTAAGTAAAATTTGAAGGCCTAACTTAGCCTGGTTTTTGTCTATGAAGAGAGTAATTTGATAATGAGTAAATGCTATGTTCTCATCAAAGGTGATGTGGCAGGGTTGAAACATCACTAGCATAGAATCATTAAGGTTGGAAAATCCCTCTAAGATTGAGCCCAATCTTTAACCTAGCACAAATATGGTCAGCACTAAACCATCTCCAAGTGCCACATCCACATGTTTTTTGGACACTTCCAAGGGATGGTGACCCAATCACTTCCTTGGGCAGCCTGTTCTAACACCTGAACACTATTTCAGCGAAGACAATTTTCCTAATATACAGTCTTCCCCTGGTGAAACTTGAGACCATTTCCTTTTGTCCTATCACTTGTTACCTGGGAGAAGAGATCGACCTCCACCTTATTACAGCCTCCTTTCAGGCAGTTCTAGAAGCAGAAATGTCACATTATTATAGCTAGAAATAGCTTTTGAATCATTTTTGTCTTATGATAAATATTATAAGAATCACAGAATTCTGCTGTACTGGCCAGAATGAGGAAAATTATCCCTTTCTGAATATAATTTCTGTGTCATTAGTGAATAATATCAATGATTTCTTCTGAGTAATGACAGTTTAGGTCTTTTGCTTTTCTACTGGGATCCCATGTATAGTCCACATGCTTCCTGAGGAGCATGTGAAGGACTTTGACTCTTCTTCATTCTGCTTACTATATGAATTTTCACTGTACTCTCTTTCTGTGAGAAATAGCCTTGGGACCTTCACTTCCTGAAAGTGACGGCAGAACATTATATGTATAAATTATGAGGAGTTCCAGTAGGCTGTATCTTGCTAACAGTGGTCAGTGCTGTCTGGAAGGTTAAAGTCCCTATTAAAGTTTGGATGGGAGCCAAAATGATTTTCACTCCATGTTAGAGACAACCTTCTAATCATATTGTGTTACAGTGTGAGCCACTCTCATTCAGCAGATGGCACATTTGATAAAACGTGATTCAGTTGCTGTTTCTTGACTTCCTCCACCTAGCAATGTAGAAAAATATTAAAAGTTGACAGAAAAAAACATATATAGGATTCAAATGTTCTTATATAAGTAGTTGAATAAATAGAGTAAATTTTTTTGCCGGGGTTATATTTAGTTTGTTAATCTGTCTAGAAATGTTATAGGGCTGTATAGAAATGTATTTGTAGCACAAACAAAATAAAGTAGTATTATTTATGAAGCTGATAGAGAAATCACATGCTGTGTATTCATGTGAAATTATTGTTATTTCCCTCTGCTGTAATAAAATAGAGAGAGAAGAAGGTACAAGATAAGAGGAAAGAACTGGTTATAGTTCAAAGCATACATTTCAGTGTAGTTAGCTTCTGAACATATATGTGTGAGCTGTGCTGAAAACAGCAGCATTCAGGCTAGAGAAGGCTTTTCCAAATTAATCATTTGAATTTCATATATAAGTGCTTATCTGTGATGATGATGAGTTTTGTTGAGAGAAGGAATGCTTGGATTGATGAGGGAAAGCACGAGCAATGGAAAACAGGTACGTGGGCAGACACAGGAGCCTATCAGGTTTCTCTGCAGCTGCTTCCATAGGTATGTTTAGAATGTGTCATGCTACAGCATGGCTGCTGCTACATTATGTATGCCATCAGCAGTTTTTACTTGGTCATTTATATAAATTGACATTCTTTATGAGAATAAAGTTACTGATCTATTCTTTTGATGTACGTGAAGCCTTGCATGAAGTGTATGGGTGTATGGGTTAGCATGTCTACAAGGTGACTGAGATGAAGGATTTTGCAAAATGAAGTCATAGATTATACCACACAATCCAGTCAGACACACGGAAACATACACTGATTTGCCTTTATCAAAAACATATCAGCACTTAAAAGACTTCCTGTAGTGCCTCATTACTGCTCAGCAATTTGTTTGTACACATGTATTACTGCATTAGGTAGATCTGAGTGGTAACTTTTCTCAGTGATGTTTTAGTAATTGAGGAGAGCTCCAGAGAACACTGACACTGATGCCAGCTGTATATTGTGTGGTTTTTGCCTTAGTCTACCCGACATGCACAAGCATACTCAACTTTGCAGAGGAAGATGTGTATTTCAGCAGATCTGCAATCCTTATAAAGTCTGTTCCAGTAAAGCATGTCTTTATCAAGGGTTTTATTAAACAGTATTTTCCATTTTGCCCATCAATCTTTGCTTCCCACAGTGAATAGGACAAAGCTTTAAGGTAGTTTGCATGCTTTTATCAACACTGCTTTAAAAAGTAATATTTTTCACCTCCAAAGGAGACACTATATCTCAGAAGTGCCAGCAAACATTTCTCTAAATCACAATCCACTTGCCGTTCTGTTGGGGCACATGAGAAAATCAGGAGAAAAATGTGTTTTTTCCTCACAGAAGAAGCTCTGAGGCATAGCCTCTGTACCTGAATGGTGTCTTGAATCTTTGCCTTTCTCTGATGATGGTTACACCTCTTGGCAAAATTTAACCTGCCGTATCCTACCTGTTTGCATTCAGAATATAAAGGACTAAAGTCTTAATTTGCCTTGCATAGAAATTTTTAGTTGTGTTCTTTGGCTCACTGATCATGTGCTATCACAGTCATTTGTGGAGCTGTACTATGAATAGCATCAGAGATTTAGTCTGATGCAACAGGAAAATGGTGAAAAAGCAAAAAGGACTATTGAAAAGAAGTAAATAGGAGCAGCTCCTTATGACAGTGGAGGTGTTGAACCTTCTGCATCATGAAGTTGGGGTTTAAGGCAATCACTTTGGTGTCAATGGGAATATAGCCTAAAGAACTTCACAACTTGCTGTGCATTTTCTGGGAGAGGCAACATGGTACAAGAAAAGCCATCCAAAAGCATCTCTGTTTACAAACTTTCCATTTTTAAGCTTTTATGAGAATGTGCAAAAGCTTTTCTGTATCAACACTGGAATTTATTGTAATAGTAATAATGCCCCATAAGTTTAATTTTCATTCAATGGCAGCGAATCTAGTAGTAGTGAATCTAAGGTAGACTTGCTATTCTCTGAGCTGTCAGTGCACAACTCAGTACCACATCTCCAGTTATTTTGAAGCACATTTTAAAGTATATTTATGTTGTTCATTCATTAACAGTCTTTGTGGCTGCAGTGTGTAATTTGTAGTCAAGTAGTCTAACCTCTGTTCTGAGTTTGTTTAGTGAAATTTTTTGCATGTGAAGAAAATATTAGGATTTGAATAGCCTTTAGGTGACACTTAATGCTGTTTTGAAGTACAGTTTACTTTGTCTGTAAAGACAAAGTCATAAAGACAAGGACTAAGACTCAGTCTTGAAGCATACCTTTTTTTTGATCAGTTATGATGTGAGAAATCATTCTCCTATTCCTCTACACTATCTTCAGTATTCTGCTTAGGTATCCACTGAAACTTTTGGATCAAGGTAGCCATGAAGAGCTCCTTCTGTAATCAATGAGTTAATCATCTTGACCTTAAACACTATTGCTTAGACAGCTAACATAAAATTTTTTGAGTGCTTAATTTCATTCTGTAACTTGTGTTTGGAAGTAATTTTTGCTTATGTCAGAGACATAATCTCTGTCAAAGTATTCCAAAAGGCATTGGGCATTTATGTAAATAATGCATGTTGATTCAAATGTTTGTATACATGTAAAAAACACCAACTATTGTGCAGTTTTATTACACACATGTGCTGTCTAAATCAGTACATAAAACTTCAGGTGATATGGAAGAATACTCCTGTTTTTTCCTTTCTATTTCTTGCTACTCCACTTGAATTAAACAAAGAGCATATTTCCAGTTGGGACAATATTTCTATTGATTAATTAATATTTATGTCTTGCTATTGAATGTCTCCTTTATACAGTGTCTGAAAAAGCCACAGATAGGTATAAACATAACTTCTTGGGTATTTTTCTTTACCAGTTTGCCCCTGTACCAATATTAAAGAAACTAATTTCATTTGAGCCTTGCCTCTCTTTGTCAAAGCATCACAGATAGCGCTTTTGGCTCTAGTGTGTTTTGGTACTGGTCACAACAGCAGCTGTCAGAGCTGCCCAGTGAGTGACGACATTACACTAATTATAGCTGCCACAAGTGCAGCAATCTTGAAAATAAAGTGTCTCCCATTTCTGGAACCCTCTTAAAATTGGAGGCTTGAAACATGTTTGCACAGTTTATCTTCATGCATATGTTCCTAGAATTCTTACAGTTCTCTGTGCAAAGGCACCTTAGTTCTGCTTGTGCTGGGGAAGAGAATCAAGCATAAAATCAGAGGGTTTTTTAATGTGATTTTGCTGAGTTTCTTCTGTACTGTGTTTCTCTTTCCATGGAAAGGAAATCAAGACTGATTTAAATATTATAAAGTTAATCCATAGAGGATTGTTTTCCCCCTCATGTTCAAAGTGTCTGTTCTAGTTTACGCCTTTTTTTCCCACTAGCATGTCTTTCCCTATTAGTCAAAATTATGTTACTGTTTTCTCAGCAGCCTGTCTAAAGTAGTTGTAGCTATTCATTTGTATAACACAGTAATAAATGCTTGCAGATCTTGCAAATAACACAATGAAGAAATAACACAGTTTTAGCTTATGAACATAAAAAAGCAGTATTCAATTAAATTCTGGCTTCAGAAACTGTGTCAACATGTTTGAAGTAATAATAACCACTTAACGATTTGAAATGGTTTCTATGTAGAAAAACAACATACAGATATTTATTTATCTGCCAGTTTCTGAACGTAAAAGCTTTGTTTTCTGCTTTTTTGTGTGTGCTTGGTTGTGTCTTTTGAACATGCTAAGAAATATCCTGTCTAAGAGATGACAGTCAAAACATTATGTATTATGAAAAGCTGCAGTAAAACTTGAAAATCTTCCAGAATCAGGTCTATTCTATCAATTTAAAAGTGACTATTATAGATCAGCAAAATTACAAATCTATCTTCTACTGTAAAGAGTAAAAGAATTCACACTGGATTTAAAGGGCTATTTATATTACACTCGCTCTTTAAAGTAATTTCCACATTGCAGTTTTCAGTACAGACGTTACTAATTTGGCAATGACCAAGCTCATAGTCACTATCCTATATATCTTATAGAGCAAATTGCCCTTCTAAACCTTTGTACGTTTTTTCTACCATAATCAGAAAACTGTGTTACTGAAGAAGAGCCTCTTATTGTCAGTTATAGCACATGTGCTTCATAGCTGGATTCAACAGGAATCCTTCAGTGATGTTCAGGCAAGGATTTCTTTTACAGCTGTGTTCCATTTCCTTAATGTTCAGCTTGATCTAGTAGCAGTTAGTAAAACTGTTTAAATTCTTATTGAGCTTCTACTAGCAAAGAAAAAAGAAGTAGAGCAATCTTGAGCAGCCTCCCTTTGAGACAGGTAACTATGACAGAAGGCCCAGAAGCTCATCACGCTATGAAACATAAATGATCTTAATTCTTGAGATAAAGGGCCAAAACTTGTAAAATAATATCTTCCCTGAATCTTTCAAACTGGGGAAGGGACTTTTTAGTTACCAGGGAATTTTCAGAACTCTTTAGATGCGTTGATAGTTTTCTTGAGTTTTTATTGTTTAATTTACAAATTTTTGCCTTTGCTCAGTCTTGGTGTAGTCATCTCAGGTAGCCAGATATTAAAAAAAAAAAAAAAAAACAAACAACAACCAATAAATAAAATAAAGAAATTAACTTTAAAAAGGCATCACTGGTTTCAACTAATCCTGTGCTGTAATACTGAAAAATTCAAAACTGATTATATTTTATAAGTTACCATGATTACCTAAAAAGATATTTTAAGTATTTTAAAGTCCTATTCCTCTTTTAGACTACATTTAGCAGTTAAAACATGTGGACTGATTATAAGTTCGCATACAACCATATGTTTTCTTGTGCAGAGCTAAATTGGACAAGTGTTGTACCAGAACAGCTTTATTACCAGACATATCAAAGTGTTCAACTGAAATTAAGACTATAAAGGTAGTAATAAGAATTTTTTGCAATAGTTGATACATTTTAATTAAATAAAAAGACAGGTTTCCTGACCTGATTCTGTGGCTTCAGATAATTTCTGTATACCCTGAGTAAAATGATGATTTAGAATAATTCTGCTAAAGTTAATGATAATAAAAAGCCTCCTTCAAATGCGTGACTGTAAAAATAAGATTAAACATGACAGAGAGGTCATGTCCTGACATATTTTTGTGATAGATGTAGCCAAAACCAGTGAGCCTGTTGTGACTCTCAGGTAACATATACTCGCTTAGTCTTTAAAATAAAAGATAATAAATTGCCAAAAGCCTTGTTAATCTTAAGCATCACATTTCTGTTCTGGTTTTGTATGTGTATTCACAACTGTGTTCCATCTGATCAACATGTAGTCATAGCTAGTTACTGTATGTTTATTTTACAGAAAATAAGTGAGAAAAAGCATCACTCTCATTTTAATAGTTCTCATCTTCTGAAAACTATTAAAGCTACACTCATTTCCTGTGTACAATCCCTTTAATGCTAGGCTGCTTGCTGTTCCTTGACCACCAGACCACATAAAAGACAACTTCCAAAGGGATAGTTCTGCCTTTGTTGCAGATGCTTCTTTGCTTAATTCAGTCTTTTTGCAGAAATTTTGCACTTGAGTAGGTGATGCACTGATATTTTATGTGGCCCTTCAAAACAGTGCTTCCAGAGGAAATTGTTTAATCAGTAAAGATAATAGCTCTTAAATATACAATTTAATTGCTACAAATCATTCACTTTCCATCTACAGGATTGATATTAAATATCGCTGTTCTAATAATTATTGCAGATAGTGGATAAGTGTTAGTCCATTTGATTAGTTTTTTCCCCCTTTCTTTCCAGACACTCAATGAAGACTTCATCTTCTAGGATTTTTTTAGTGCAGCAGTCCAACAGGTTTTACTTTTCTGATGAAACATTAAATACCACAGCACTACTCTTTCAGATTCTTTACATATCTGTCAATTTAGTATCTGAAGAAAGTTCATTTAAAAAAATACATGCTTAAAATTCTATTATGTCTTGAGTTGCCTTCAGTTAGCATGCCTGCAGCAGTTACTGTAGAACATTTGTGCACAGATTGGAGAACCTCCCAAATCCCACTTACTGTTCTAAAAAGTGTAATGAAGAGATCACATCTGCAGCACTGACAACCTTATTTCAAAACAGAAGAGAAAGATACAAATGATGAGATGGAGTCTTATAGTTTGTTTTGTTCTTCATTATTGTTGCTTTTTGTATTATGATTTAATACTGCTTCTGCCCAGATACTCTGGATTTAGTACATGAAAGATAAAAGTTGTTCTAGAGGATCGATATTTACTAAAATTTGAACTATTGATAAAACTATCTGTGACATTTTGTCAAATAACATGGAATTTTTAATAATAAGTCATTTTCCTATATTTTTTTCTTGTGCTTTACAGTTTTGAAAAAGATCTTCAAGTTATAATTGAACAGTGTGTAAAGCCCAACTTAAATGCTAATGATGGGGTTGTTTGGACAAATCAAAGTAATGTTAATACAACACAGTTTGAATTTGGATGGTCACTTATATTTTAGCAATTTTAACAAAATGGCATGATGATGGAATCAGTTTCTTTCTAACAAACAGATCATTGATACACAAGTTTTACTGAAATCACTGACAAGATGTTGAATGATGACAATAGGTTGAATCAAATTGTGGCCTATGTTGCTTTCTGATCTGTACTGAAATTATAACTAAATCTTTTTACATAAAAGAAAAAGGTTTATAGGTAATGTGAAAAGTGAGAACTTTGTTTATGATGTACAATTCCCTAATTTGAGTACAAGTCCCTAAATTATCAAACAACAAAAATATATAGCTGTGTTGTGCTAATCCAGAAATCTAATCTTCAGGGAGGAGCACAGAAATGGGAAACTGTCTTCATAGAATTTTCTGATATCCTGACAGTTTTTCAGATATTTTTTGCTCAGGACTGTCTGATCTAAAGATACCATTTTTTATTTTAGTAACTTTTGACAGAATTTCCCTTCATGAATTTTATACTGTTTCAATTTCTGTTAAGATTAATTAAGATTTCAGCAACTTCTTTCTTGCTATCACATTTTAAATAAAATTAGGAAGATTGGAGTATGAATGTTGTCATGAGAAAACTTGTGCAGATAAAAGAGGGATTTGATTTCTCTCTCTCTGCAAATTGTGATCTTATCTTCTAAGACATGTGTTCTTCTATGTTTGCTGTTTAATTTAAATATGTACATGAGAATAACAGATATGTCATCTTGATTAGAAGCTTCTCTCGTAGGCATTTAGGAATAAGGTGATTGAATTAAAGGGAATTTTATGAAAATCCATAATATAAACGTATTTCTATAAACTCATTGGAGTTACAGCTCTGTAAATTAGTTGTATTAATTTCTGCTAGCTAAGAAGAATAATTGAGCTAGGGTCTTGAAACTGTTTTTGAATTATCTTGCTGTTTAGACCTCAAATTAGAAAATTTTATGAAGAAGGAAAAAGTTGCTTCATCTGCAGAAATCTGAGTCAGAGCACAGCTATATTATGCAAATCTTAACAGTAAAAATAGCTTTGAATGGAGGACTTGTTTTCATTAGCAATGGGATAAAATGGATGGTGGGTGTCTCTAATCAGCAGTTTCTAATGTGGTTTAGAAGGTTAAAGATAAAATATTCATAGCAGAAAATACCTTTCCCTCTCATACTGAAATGCAATTTAAAAGTTTAAGGCAAAAAGGGACTATCAGTTCATATATATATGTGTGTGTGTGTGTGTGTGTGTGCACGTGCATATATGTACACATAAGTGCATATATATCTAATAGGGTCTGTAGGGCCAGGACAAAGGGTAATGGCCTTAACCTAAGAGAGGAGAAAGTCAGACTAGATAAATGGAAGAATTTTTGGGGGGGGGGGGGGGGGGGGGGGTGATAAACTTCTGGCACAGATTGCCAGAGAAATTGTAAATGCCCCATTCCTAGAAACATTCAAGGTTGGGCTGGATGGAGGCTCTAGGCAATGTGATCTCATTGCAGAGAGTTGGACTAGATGACTTTTGAAGGTCCCTTCCAGTTCCAACCATTCTATGATTTTACGATAGCTGTGTAACTATAGGCCTGTCTATTCCTGAAAGAATTAAAATTTTATTTCAACTTAAGTCAGTAGGACAAGATAATACTGCATGCCAGAGGGGGAAACAGGCAGGAACAAGGTGTCTCATATAAAACACTCTAATACTGCTAAGGAGACCTGAGTTGATAAATCCAAGTAATCCTAGTAGTTAGCTAAAGGAGTTGAGTTCCTATTATTTTTCTCCATCCCATCCATCTAGCTCTTCTAATAAGATGCAAGAAACAATTTCTTTGCCAAACCAGCTGTGGTAATCTATCTCATTACAAGTGCAAGAATGAGACTCAACAGCCAGTGCACCTCAGAAAGAAATACTCTTTTTAGCTGAAAAAAAATGACCTGCCTGTCCTGCCTCAACCATATTCTGAGGGAGTTTTCATTATCACTCTACTGGATACAATTTGTAGATCTCACTTGAGGTTTGACAGTGGGCAGTAACTGATTCTCAGGTTGGTACCAACCTTCTAGGTCCTTGCTCATTTGACTGGTCTTTTATTCATTCAAGTGGACTGAAAAGGCAGCAATTGGCCGTGTAAGGTGGTAGTCTAGTAGTGAAAAAGCAAAGATACTTTTGAACAATAATGTGCTGGACTTGACTTGCAAATTAGTTATTTGTTCTTTCAAATGGAACTTTGTATGGCTTATAAACTGTGTTTACTTCGGTAAAACAGGCAGCCTGGCACTTCAATAATTACAGCTTACTTTGTACCAGTGCTGTGAACATTGCATTCTGATAGCAGTGCTACTGCTAGATGCTAGGCTGCTCCACCACTTTCATACTTGCTGAAACTCTGTGGGAGGATGTACTTAGTGAGATATTTTGAAAAGGGAGAATTTAGATCAGGCTAAAAAAGCATGGATTTTTCTTTCAGTTACAAGAGAAATGTAAGTTTGTCATGTACACCTGCATACCCAGTTATTGTTACACAGACATACAAAAAGAGAATGATTTAAAAAAAAAAACCAAACAAACCATTTGGGAATTTAGCATGGGACTTCTTTCACTCAAACAGTGTCATTTGTTGCTGGATATCTGTAGGAGTCTCCATTGCAGGGGTCTTTTACAGGGTTTCTTCAACTGCATGGGAAACTATCCTGCTGAATTCCTGTAATTTGACCGGCCCATGATTCTAGGTGACCACTTCATTATATACACAAATCATTGTTATTAATTATCTCAAACGTCATACAAAATATCTTTAACTGTGCACAAAAGACTGTCTTATGCTACTGTTATTGTATCTGTAGGAATGATTCCTCTTGACTATTTAAAGGTAACTATGTTCAGCTTGACCAATTTTGCAGCAGGGCCTGCCTGAGAAGCATCTGGAATAGTCAGGTGCCCCATGCAGTATGTTAATGTACACATTGCAATGTTCAAATTGGTATATACATATCAGGAGATGCTCTGGGAAGTGTGTGCAATTCCCACCTAGGGACTCCTCTGCTAATTATCCATATGTATGGCTATGAAGGAGGCCAGGAGCTCAGTCAGACACCTTGGCTAGGTTAAGGTGATATTTCAATTCAGTTGGATGTCTCACTTAGCAGTGGGTTCCTGGACCACTGTGGAATTTCTGTCTCAAGTGCATGAGTGTGCATGCAGACAACAGTTATGCAAATATAAATATAGGATATACTTGAATTTTATGTTAGTAACTTCAATTTCAGATCTCTTGACACATTGTACAATACATACTCAAACCTGCAAACAACATAGATTTATATCAGTGACTTGGGTGAAAATGAAATACAGGCTTAATGTTATAATTTTTCTGAGACCTTGTTACACACTGGATATGCAGCACAGGGAGGAGTTGCTGTTTTGTTCATGTAAACAGGCTTGTCAGCTTTTGTCCACAGAGATTTGCAGAGGGGAATAGACATGCAATAAAGACTATTGTTTGCTGTCATACTAATTTGTCATGGATCTTGATTTAGGATTCTATCCTGTCCAATCTGTGATTTATATTACTCAAAGAATCACTTTTATTAAATTAAAGGTATTAGGAAAAGTGTTCAGGTTTGGTATTGTGAAGGTGTGACTTAACAAAGTTTGATGGCAAAGATTCACTTTATTACTTGCTACATGGAAGAAATATACAAAAGAAAAAACAAGTTACAATCAAGCTACAATAATTTACACAGGACTGGAGACATAAAAGGGTAAAGGAGACCCTCCTCTGAGTCATGAGATTCAGAATGGACTCCTTGCTTCCTAAACTTCTGTGCTGGTTTTGGCTGGAATTTACACTGGTGGGTATGGAGCTATGTTTTGGATCTGTGCTGAGCAGGGGTTGATAATACAGAGATGTTTTTGTTATTGCTGAGCAGGGCTTACACAGAGCCAAGGCCTTTCCTGCTTTTCGTACTACCACGCTGGCGAGGAGGCTGGGGATGCACGGGGAGGAGGCTGGGAGGAGACACAGCCAGGACAGATAACTGAAACTGACCAAAGGGATATTCTAGGCCATATGATATCATGATCAGTAGATAAATTAGGGGGAAGAAGAAAAAAGGGGAGGGACACTTGAAGTGACGGCATTTGTTTTCCCAAGTACCACTACACATGCTGGGGCCTTGCTCTCCTGGAGATGGCTCCTGGATCTGCCTGCCCATGGGAAGCAGGGAACTGACTCCTTGTTTTGCTTTTCTTGAGTATATGGCTTTTACTTGTGTTTTCAGGCTTTTATGCTTCTGCTGCTCTCCCTGATCCCAATGGTAGGGAAGTGAGCAAGTGGCAGCATAGTGTTTGGCTGTTGATTGGGGTTAAACCATGACAACTTCTGATGAAGTCTGTGTGAGGCTAGGTCCAGTCTTAATCTCAGATTTGGACCATGGCTTTTGTCTAATGGCATTATCTATATAAAGTTTTTAAAAATTAATATTGAGCATCAGTTTCATTAGTATTAAATCATCATGCTATCAGTCATTCACCAAGGATCTTTTGCAAGTAAGAGATCTTTCCACTGTAGGTAAGAAAGGTTCTCTTAGTCTCAGGAATCCCAGACCTTGAGAGGCATTCCTGCTCAAGGGAGAGAGCCATCTGGCATTTAGTCCAGTTTTAATTCAGGGAGAACTCACATTGGACTCATCTAAATCTTGATCATTGCTAAAAGGTCTGTCTGTCTTGGGGAGGAACCTTGACAGGATTCCCAGCTCAAGGGGAGATCACCACCATGCAGCCATATTACCTAGCAGGGAAAGCACAAAGGTAGCTCACTTAGGCTGTCAAATTTATGGAAAAAAGTGGTTGGGTCCCAGTGAAATTGCTTACAATAGTGAGGTATGGATGAGGCACCTTGTACCCGCAGCTTTCTAAGCTCCTTGAGTCTTGAAAAAAGCACCTGTTATTTATGTGTTAGTCATATAATCAGTGTTCCAAGCTCATATGCTCTGATGCTCCACTGAGCATCAGTGACTTTGTGGGTTTCCCAGAGGAGTTCTTGGCCCAGCTACTGCTCAGGCCTTTATCTCCTCTGAAGCTTGTATCAAACTACTCCTAGCTTGGTTAAGGGGTCTGTCCCATCATCCTCTTGTAGAGTATGGGTTTTGAAGTTCACATCTATGTAAAAAAAAACCTGACTATGCTTGGAATGCCACTTTTCAGTATTTTCAGTGCTAGTGAAGAGTACTGTGTGTTGCTGTACATATAACTGAGGGTCATTTATTCAGCAATGGTGAGTCTTTTATGTCTGGTCCAACTTATCATGGACTCTACTCTTCATAAATTTCTTGTACTTCCAAGGAGAATTCTGGGTTAATTGGCTGGACAGAAGAGCCAGGGGTAATCTCATTGCTCCTTTCAGATCTAAAGTGTTTTGTGTGTTAAGTATTTCATGTTATTGTGTATCTTCACCAAAAGCTCTTAGATTTATTTACTGGTGTGAAGAGTTAGGGTTTTACAAATTTTCCTTTGGCCATTGTAAAGTCAGACCAAATGCTAGTCAAGTAGGCCAAATCCCCTGACAAACAGGCTGGTTGTTTCCTTCCTCCTGCCTTCCTCATCAACATCTTTTTATCAAGGATCTCACTAGTGTGAAAAGCTCAAATTGGGACAAGAAAGCAAAAAAGTTATCCTGCAGAAAATACGCAGATAGTATGAACTGTATAAGGAAGAGTAACCTGCGGGGTACAAATAAATTCTCACTCAGTTTCCAGGTGATATATTTATTTATGCATGAGTAAAACAAAGGAAAATAACATTATCTGTGCCATTTTTAAGCTCTCTCATGAGTGTACCTATTGATGTGCATATTGATCCATAGCAGCATAATCCCTATTAGCATTGCTAATACTACAATTAAAATTAATTTTCAACTAGACCAGATTCTGTTTGTATTCATGAAACGTTGAGGCGGGTTGACCCTGACTGGCCACCAGGTGCCCAACAAGCTGCTTTATCATTCACCTCCTCAGCAGGACAGGGCAAGGAGAAAATAAAATTAAAACCTTTCTAGCTACCAGTACAAAGCATGGCTGTGAGGGCTGATATGGGGAAAATTAACTCCATCCCAGCCAGACCGAATACAGATGCTAATGGACTGATTATTATTTAACAACTGCATCCATTATATTAAAAAATATGTTCATACTCTTCATGAAAGTGACTTTTCTCATTTTTCAGATTTGAGCCATTTTAATTGCTTCATTCTAAGAAGTAGGATAATTTGATGGGAGACTCTGTGCTTTAACAGTAAATATATGGAGTGAAGTTTCTGGTAGGAAAGCTTGCAGAATGAAAATTCTATGTAAATTTTTCATTAGCACTCTGCTATTGAATCTCTCTCAAAAGCTCACAGACAATGTAAGGCTTATAAACATGATTTAAGAATATTCATTTTAATGTCAGTGACATTTTCAGGAAAAAGTAGGCTGAAGTTAGAAGTACTCACTAACATAAGGATGATACTCCAATGATTGACAGGCTATCTTAGTATTTATGGAAAATGGATTGGGCTTTTCCACATGGTTTGTCAGGGGCTTAGTGTTCCTCTTTATATTAGAGTGGAATGATGCAGAGACTGGAAGTCATTAAGGTACAGAAATAGGAACCAAATAAGTCTCTCAGATCAGGATTAATAACATTAGTGTTACATGATAACTCTCTTCTCCGTTTTCTCCCTTTTTTTCCCTTTTCTCCTTCTCTTTTCTTGCAAAGAAGCAGACAACCCCCTCTCTCCAAAACAGCAGCCACCTGCATTTTAATTTTAACACACAATAGGACGCAGATAATGCTGTTTCAGTCATAATCCATACAGAGCTGGCTCTGGTGTGTAGCTTTTTTGCTAATGACATCAAAATAGTTATTATGCAGTGACCTTTAAAGAAGATGACTGACATTTTTTATCTTATCATAGATATTTATCTATATTTAACCACTTTGGGTAGTCTCAGGCTAAATATTCTCTGTCCTATTATGTTAAACACAGGATAATTGCTGTTTGATGTATTGAGACAGTGGAAGAAAGAATGTGTGGGATTAACTTCAGTAACTGTGTTTTATTTCTGTATGGTTGGTTGGGTTTTACAATTATTTATAATAAATTTACATCATGCCAGAAAATTGAAAACATTCTTTAATTACATTATGGAATGTGTAGGAGTATGCATAATTCAGATGGGCTAAACCACTAAGCATTGCCCAAATTGCTTGTGAAATATGACAGAAAAGATGTCTAGGGGAAATGTAAGCACTCATATGAAAGGTTAATTTTGTGTGCTACTGCAATGCATTCAGAATCTCTGGGTTCACTAATAGTGCACACATTATAGAACTCAATTCCAAATTAGAACAATCATGTTGGTTGCTTGTTTATACTTCATAAATAAATACACTTGCAATACCTTTGTTATAGAATTTTTGCAACGATTACCCATGTGGTTACTGTTGTTGCTAAGACTTTACAAAATGTTTCATTTTAATTTCTTTCACAATTTTAAGGTGCTTAAAAGGTGCTTTCTTTCACAATTTTAAGGTGCATTCTAAAATTTCTATGTTTGGCAGGATAATAAAAAGATGCATTAAAGTATGGTCTTGTTTTGCAGTTCTAAATAAAATGAGGTAATGAAATAAAAAAATCAAATGCATTTTTCCCCTTTGCCAAGTGCAACACAATTCTAGACTTTCTTTTTAAAATAGGCTTTTACCATGGTTTTATTTTATTTTACTTTATTGTGCTCTTGCTTATTTTATTTTAATTTTTAAGTCTTGAGAAATTTCAGCCTTTTTTTAGTCTTCAAAAAAATAGGAACAGCTGTACCACTCACTTTTGCAGTTTCTCTTTTCTTCTTGCTTAGGAGTAATGCTTTCTTTAGTATGGCTAGAAGCATCATAAAGATTAGCTTCTGTATACTTGAACCATTTCTTTTCCCTAGACTGAGTTCATAGTCATAAAGTCTGCTGCACTGTGTGTCCATGAGCAGATGGATTCCATTGTTGTCATAATCAATAGGTATTTTATCCTACTGCTAAAGTAATTTCATTGGTAATTCTCTTTCTGGGACAATGAAATTTGAGAGCAGTTTATAACTTGGAGACCTTTTTTAATAATTTTTTAATATAAGTAACAGTTTGAGACTGTGTCTATGAATGGTTTAAAAATATTTAAAGAGGCTTGTTAGGATTTGGAAAAAAAAAATCTAGGTAATAACTGCCTATTGACAGGGGGGAAAAAGTGGGTCTGAGTTGTAAAATTAATTTCTTCTTTTTAAAATGCAAAATGTCATAATAGGACTGGAGAAATCCATACCTAAATATTCAATTTATGAATGAAGTTTCAAATGGGAATTCAAGATGTACATTTAACTTGTTGCTTAACTGTATTTTTAAATTTAATTTCATTTTATGTGCAGAATTGTGAGTTCTTAAGTTTGAGAAAAACAGAATTCTAAGTAATTCTTTTGAATTATGTGGGCAGGTAGACATTTTTGTGTTGGGTTTTTATGATGTTACCAACACCTGGCTTAAGAGTAGTCAAATCAGTTAATATGTTAAAATAGAAGAAAACACACTAAGTACATGTTTAAATGCAATTAATATTGTAATATTGACAAAACGTTTTTTAATAAGAAGTGCATTAAAAATGTCAACATGCCACCTACCTTTTCTTGTTAAAAATGTACTTGGTAGGCAGGAACAAGCACATCCTAAAGGGTGCTTGCTCAGAGATTTTTATCTCATTGTTTCAAAAGCTAAAAGTGCCTCACCACCCTCACAGTGAAGAGGGTCCTGTTTCAGTGCTGTTTAACACTTTGAACAATTATCTGATCGAGGGGACCAAGTGCACCCTCAGTCAGTTTGCTGATGACACCAAGATGGGTGGGAGTGTTGATCTGCTGGAGGGCAGGAAGGACTGCTACATATACCTAATTCAACTTACCTGCAGTATTTGTCATGATCGAGAACCTGAGCTGTCCATTTTATTGAATCTGAATCAGTAAACTGAAAGATTTTCAGACCATCTTATTTATGAACGCCATGGTCATGTCAACCTTCCCTGCCCCCTACCAATGGGATAGAGGGGAGAAACAGGAAAAAAAAAAGGAAACAAAATAAACTAGAAATGGTGTGGTGAGATAAGAAAGATAAGAACGGTTTAATAAACAAAGTGAAAGATAATAACAACAATAACACTATTACTACTAATAATATTAATTGTAATTAAAAGAGACAGAGAGAGAGAGAGAGAGAGAGAGACTGAGAGAAAACCCAAGAAAAACAAGTGATGCACAAAACAAGTGCTCACCACCCACTGACTGATGCTCAGCCCAGCCCCAAGCTACAACTGTCCCTGCCTTTCAGGTAACTCCCCCTCATTCATATATTGAGCATGATGTTCTCTGGTGTGAAATATCCCTTTAGGTCAGCTGTTGTAGCTGTGCTCCCTCACAGTTTTTGTGCAGCTCCTCCCTGGCAGAGCACGAGATGCTGAAAAGTCCTTGACTTTGGGTAAGCACTATTAGCAGCAACCAAAACATCAATGTGTTATCAACATTATTGTCATTCTAAATCCAAAATAGAGGAGAAAATGAACTCTATGACAGCCAAAATCAGGACACTGAAGTACTGAACTGTGTGTTCTATCTGTATTTACATTTCCTTTTCTGTGATATGATAAGAGTGATTGGCCACTGCAGTCATCTCCATGGTTATCCTTTATGTAATGTCTGTCCTTGTCCAGACAACCTGCTCTGCTCCAGTTTTGTTATCTTCTAAAGGAATTTCATCTCCCTCTGCTCCATCTGATTGGCATAGCCAAGAAGTACTGTATGGTTCCCCTGGCTCTTGAAGAGAATTGGAGAATCCCAGTGTTTCCATTTCAGCTATTCATGATATTATGTTTCATTGCAATATTCTATATACCTCTGATTCTGTTCTCATATTTTCCAGTTTTATATTAGAATACTGCTTTTCAATTGTAATGAAACAATATTTAAACCTTCATGGTATTTGTTTAGTAAGTATGAAAGAAAAAATGAATTATTTTGACTAAAAGGTCACATTTTACCTTGCAGTTGAAAAACAATGTTTTGAAAGTCAGACAAATATAAAGTTTCAGAAATGTCTTTCTGTAATTTTGATCTTTCATAAAGTTGTATATTAACATTGTATGTGAAGGCTTCCTATGTCTGTCCAGAGACAGTGCCTTTGCTTTTCCACAATGCCACCTTGAACCCTTGTTGAGGGTAAGGATTTCTTTGGGGGTGACTGAAAACAAAAGCTTAGGAACAGAGAATAGTATTCACAGGGTAAATGTAATTGCAGTAACGTTCTGCAGGAGGTTTTTGAATAATTTTTTTTAAGACTTTGGCTTTGCTTAAACTGCCTGAAAAATTGTTCTACAGAGAAGATTTTCTTAGTCTTCTCTTTTGCTATTATTATATTTCTATAGTTAAATAGAAATAGAGTGACTGCTATAATTCCTAGGACCTATCTTGCCTTTTGAGTCCAGACAACTGATGTGTTTCTTGTTTCACTATTAAGGCAAAATTCTGTAAACCAGAAGCTGACAAAGCAGATTGTAAAGAGACATTTCAGTGGCCTAAGCAGAGGAGATAAGCAATAGTAAAATGCTGCTAGAAGTTATTTTTCTCTTTTTCATCTGTTTTAGGTAAATAAGCTTGAAAATGTAAGCAAATTAAGGAAACAATCATTGTATAAGAACAGTGCTTCCTATTGAAATGAATATGAAGAAAGTACTTTTTATAAAATGATGCGATTGCTTAGGCTATCTGGTTTTAATAGCCATTAACAGCTATTAACATCTTAAGAAATTTTTATATTTTCAAATTGAAGAAAACTGTTGGACATAAAAAAATAATGAGATGAACACAGGTTAATTTTAATTAAAGAAATCATCCAAATTATTCTCAAAACATTTATTGAAAGCAAGATTGATAAAAAAGCAGTTTGCTGTGATTTGTTTAGATATGTATACACTTAGTATTTTCCAAAAACTAAACTTAAGCACTCCCTAAGCTTCTTTAAATTACTCCTTTACTGATAATTCTGGTAGTTGTTGTGTCCTTAGAGACTTTCCTAGGCTTTCCTAGAAGACTTCCCTAGAACTTGCTGCAAACTTTGGAGAAAAGTCTACAGAAATTCTTCATTCAATATATGGCACTTAAAATCTCACGCAACCAGCCTTAGCTTTAGGAAAGGCAGTTTGAGTTCTGGGGTTTTAGAATGGACTTACACCTTTCCTTGTTTGGAAAGGATGGGCTACTACCAACCTGTATCTTACCATCCACTTACTGACAGCTTAGGTCTTTTTTAGTGAACAAGGAATAGGAGAATTATCTGGCTTCTCTCTATAAACTCCTCTGGCATGTTCAGCTCTGCAAGAGCTGAAAGGGTCAGGCAATTTGAACTAGGAGTCAGAGAGAAAATTGAGATTAGGTGCTGCCTTAATGCCAAACTAAGGAAATTAAGGCATAAAATCATATAGCTCCTGAAATATAAACAACACTTATATTCTTGCTGGTGTTTCCAAGCTGATGAACAAGCATTACAAAGTGCCTCTTTCAGCTTGTGTTGAAATGTTTGCAGTATTTTGCAGTTCTAACCACCCTAGGTTATCAACTTTGTGCAGACACCTTCGCATGTGTATCTCAGTTTACAAATATGTGATTGTTTGCTAAACTACAGCTAATAAAATATATCCCCTGCATTCTATTCTTCCTGATTCTTTAGTTACTTCATTAACTTCCTAAAATTTAAATGGAATTTAGCATCTAACTTTAAAATGTTGGCTTTTTTTCCCAATACATATATATCTTTTTTTACCAGTTTTTATGTTAGTGCTTTTATTATTGTTAACTTGAGCTTTGTCAGGGAATAGACAAAATGTGTCCTGGACAAGACAAGTTTGTTGACTTCTTATAAGTGCATCATGAACATACAACTGTTATTCAAATATATCTAAAAATCCTTTTTGGAAATTCTGCTTTGGAAGAAGATCATAGCCAAAAAAAAAATAAAAATTAAGATGTTTAAAAGAAAAGCATATTTTGTGGCAATGCTATTCAATGACAAGAGTATTTCCTGGAATGCATTGTTGATCTTTGTTTACAAGGGATTCTTTCCACCTCCAAAAGCAGATACTCAATTTATAATGCCAGTTTTTAATTCCTGCTCATAGTGGCTACATTTTGAGAGATAATTACATGGTGTGGAATTAGTACTGAAGTGTGTTTACATCAAGCTTCTCATTGTTTTGAATAGTGTCAATTTATAATGAAAGATTTCTGTACAGTGTCTGTTGATAGCACTAAGATACCTCTAAGACTTTTTTTTTCTTGGTCATTTTACAATCCCTCAAGATAGAGTTTGGGGATGGACATAATGAATGTTACTATTCCACTAAGATTCCGCTTAGGCAAAGAATTCATGAAAGAGGGATATATGCCAGCAGCTGACTGGGAGGTGTTCTAAGAACTCTGTTGTGCTGTCAAAACCAAAAAGATATTGGTCAGGGATTATTGCTTGTAATTTTCTTACATTTTATCAGTGTCCCTACATCCCAAGACATCTGTCATGTTTAAAGCATAAAATAATCTTGGAACAAATTGAGGAAGCTTCACTAGCACACAGTCTTCTCCTACCCAATGAACTGGAGGTTAATAGTTCTAATGTGCATAAACTTTCCCAAATTATGGGTGATTTTTGGGCTTTTAATTTATTTTTAATAAGCAGTGTCATCATTGCATTTCTTTTCCCAAGAAATCATTTGTGGCTATAGGACTGTGGAATCTTCTCCTGCTCTGTATGATTCTAAATAACTATTTCTCCTATGTTATAACTGCTTGTGCATTCTGAAAAAAGTCAGGGGATTGCAAGTTGGTGGGGGTAAGGCTGGACATGGCAAATCAGTCTCAAGGCCAGTATGCTCATCTGACCACCCAGAAGAAAGGAAATAGATGCAGCCATTGGAAATCACCTACCTCTTTACATAGATAGCTTTTCCATTTCCTTAAGTATGTCTAACTTGCTTCTCAGGAGATTTAATAAACACTGCCATGCTCATAATTTCAAAGCTACTTTTCTTTAAGGCTTACTGAATTTGTGTCACTTAGCTTTCTGATCATTCAGCCAAGCTGCTTATTTGACTTTTTTCTGAGTGACTCATGGTTGGAAAAATGGTTTGTGCTTGTACAGTAAAAACCTGGTAAATACGGAGTGCTTTGTAGAAATAATTGTGCTTGTTCTGTGAGGAACAAAAGATGCTCTTGCCAGTTGGCTGAGGAGATGCATCATCAATCAGCCTGACCTTTCAGCCAAACCTAAGTGCTCAGTTACAGCTGACCAAAATCAGGTCTGTAGATGTTGTCAGACCTACATGTGTAATATTTGCACATAAAATGCTGCTTATAAGGATTTGAGCAAATATTATTACACCAGCAGACATTTTTGTGAACACAGAGATGCAGTCAAAAATCTCAATTCTTGCATGAAACTGGATGTGGAATAATACCGTTTGTCTGGGTTATGCTCATGGTATAAATCCCATAGTGAGAGTTGGTGAGGCAAATAGGCACACAGAGACTGTGTAGGTGATTTTCCTTTATATGCCTCACTGTCCTAGTCACAATTTCATACTGCATTTTTCTCGCTATATGATCTTGTTGCTGGTTAGGTGAGATTACTGACACACCAGAAAGTCTTTGGCCCAGTGCAGTTACATTCACCAATATTGTAGTTTAGTGGATTTTTATGCTACAATCTGGAGCCTTATCCCCTGGCTTTCAGTAGTCTGTGATTTTTACAATTGCCCATGGTGAGCTGTTGACTTTAATTTAACCACTTTTCCAAGAAATTTCCTGGCATGCTTTGGAAGCCAGAATACATCCAGCAGGCAGGTTGGTTCCATTCACCATACTTTGAAGGCTGAGACTTCCATAGCATAGATGCATTTGCTTCGTATCAGTTGGTCTCAGTACTCAGGAATGTTCCTAGGTACATTTAATTATAGACGTAGCCTAGATGTCTGGCCCAGACAACACTCTGACTGTCTTCTTCCCAGAAATAGGTAATTTGTTAAGTGTGATGCTCCACTTAATTGCATAGAGTGGACAACTGTGCGTGCACAGAAGCACCATAGAAGCACTGCAAGGTAAGAGCCTGTCTTCTGCCAAAAATATGTGCCATAACTGTAGTACTTCACTGCAGAGGCCAGAGAGTCATGAAGAAACAAAATATCTGGAATTCTGATCCTTGCAGCCAATCTTATTGTTTGTGTCTGATTTTTGATCCTAAGCTCTCACTTTCCTGTCTGGAAAGGGGTACTCCAGGTATGTTATTTTTCAGATAGCATCTTGAGACATCAGCGATCTTCTACTCCAAAAAGTATGTTGCCTAAAAGAAGGTCTTTGAGAGCTGTTGGAAAAATTTGCATTTTGCAAAAGGAAAGTAATACTATCATTTTTCCTCTATTCCTTTCTACTATTTACAAAAGGGCTATAATTTCTGAATTAATTATCTGTCCTCTGAGGTAGCTGAACAATCAAATTGCTGAATAGATAAAGGGTCTTCCAGGGTTTTTCACTGGCTTTAGTGCCTGGTTTGGTGTTCTTAACCATGGGAGCACCAAAGGTTTTCCTGTTGCTGCAGAAAGAGAGAGGGTTGCAATAAACTCAATTGATCCCCTTATTAATTTTTAGTCACTGGGATGCCTAAGTAAAATCTGGCTTGCTGGTCCTTCGTCTCTCATCATTGCTGGCATTAAATCCTTCCTTCACTGAAGCCAATGGAGACATTCCAGCACTGATTCAGTTTTGTAAACACAGATATCTCTTGATCCTTTGAATATCCTAGGGTATTCCACCTGGAATCTACATTCTGTTTAAGAAAGGTGCAAGTTTCCTCCTCTTCTGCTGTCATATCTACTAAATGATGTGGATATGGTAGTACAATTCCAATGTCTCTAAAAGCTCCTGATTACATTACTGAATAGAGAGCCTTCTTTCACATAGCAGAACTGGGATGTTCTCTCTTATGCGTAGTTTTTATAATCACATTGTTTGTCTACAGGTCCTTTCTGTGGTTAGAGTTTTGATTGTGTACTTAATAAATGATTAATTATCCTCTTTTTCTTCTGTACTTTTTTTGGATTCTTTTCCTGTGCACATACAGCTTTGTAAACGAGTTGCCCAATGACTTCTCCCAGTTGTGTTTAATTCATCCATGACAAGGGAATAGATACAGATTATCAAACCTTCTGTAAATCTAACCCATTAATTTTACTCCTTCTCTTTATTTTAACATTCCATTAATTTTTTGCAGTCACTTAGATTTTTGAAAGGCATGCAGGCATCTGGCAGAAACCCAGGACAGTAGGCTTCCCTGTCATACTTGCTCTTACATTGAGTTGAAGTTTTTTGGCTCTATAGTAAACCATCCTTTATCTAATTTTTACATTTTAGAATGTCAAAAGTAGATGTTTTTAATTAAATTTCTGGGAACGTCATGAGTTCAGTTCCAAACGCATATTACTTGGAAATTCTTGTAAAGTATGCATAGTTCATTTTACCTTGTGCTCACTACAGAACAGCTGAAGTTCTCAGCTGTGATAAAATGGCATCATTAAAGATATGTTACCTGCCTGTTTCTTTATGAAAAGCAGGGAAAAAAATCCTTTTGTAGAACAAGAAACAGGCAGTCTGGGTTTTGCATGGAAATGGTACCTTTTAAGTGAAAACTGTAAAACTGTAACCATTATACTTCTTTCTTACATTTTTCCTTAAAACTTCCTTGAGTTGGTTAGCTGCAGAAAGCTTTGGAGTTAGACCACTTGCTGCACATACAAGCAATTGTGGATGACCATCATGCTTCATAAAGTTTCAGTTAAACTCTCTTACTTGTCACTTGTGCTGTATCCCATCACAGTGTTTCAGATTTATTGTATGCTTGGCCAGATGCACCATGAGCTGCTACCTAATTTTTCTATTCCAGTCATGTCTTTTTAACTTTATTTTCACTTTTTTAAAAAGGATATCAGATACAAGGTTATCTCTCATGTTTCTCCAATGGGTCAGGTGCCTTCAAAACAAGAAAATCTTTTATGAATAGAGGACCCTTGGGAACACACGATATTAAGTATGAAGTTGTGTGGTTTTTTGTTTTGTTTTGTTGTTTTTTTTTTTAATAAACAGCAAGGTCCTGGATCGACCGGTTCTCATGTCACAACAAAAGTAATGTACTACCTTCAACACAGGCACAAACTGAAGTACTACAAATGCTGATGATGTTACTTGATATGAAAGTGTAGTATTTAGCAAAGTAAGTCAGAAAAATACCAGTTCCTTTTTTATAACTCTGGAGACTCCACAGTAAATAGGGACAAGTAACAGACAGAGTATCAGTGTGCATATGGTCATGGACAACAGTTCTGAATAAGCATTCTTGTGTAACAAAGTGAACAAACCATAATGGAAGAGCAAGAATCTCACTTTTCTAGCTCTTGGCTGTCTAAAAATGTTAGCTGGCAGATATGATGAAAACATCTAGTTGTGAAAGATTTAAATTCTCTTCTCTAGCTATAAAAGTATATGGATCCAAACTCTATTATTGCAAGTTAGAAGGAGCCTACCTAGGCATATAGGCAAAGTATTGAGTACAGTGAGGCTTTTCTTATTTCTTCCACCAGTATGTTACTTTTCTCACACATTATGCTTCCATGTAGATCTGTTTTGCCAAATGTAAGAACTTTCAAGCACTTGCAGCACTTCCTGTCTGCAGGAGTGGCCCTCTGTTTTGTATCCATTGTACATGTCACTAAGAGCATGGACTGAAGATTGGGTATTGGTGGGGGAAGTACTCTGTCACAGTATTAGAAGCATTTCCAGTCTCCTACAGCATCAAAATGCTTTTCATCTTTCATATTCATGAAAGTGTGTGAGTACTTTCATTGCATGCACTTGTTTCCCAAACATCTCTGAGATTTTCTACCATGAAAATGATGATGGCTCTCAGTCCATGCAGGGGCCTCTTCAGTCAATGAGAGCTTTGACCAGGGATGATATACATGATAATTTTTGGATAATATCTACAACTTCTTCAAATTACTGCAAAAATCTTCTGTCTCAGGACAGCTGTATATTAGACTTGACAGTTTCCTTGCTTTTATGAGTGCAACATGAAAAGGCTTAGAAATAAATATTTCTATACAGTATCAAAATTTCACTGCTTTTTGCACCCCTATATGCCAACACAATGTATTCAGTTGTCTTTTTAGCCCAGACTGAGCTAAAGTACATGCCATCATGAATGGACCTGGCAGTTCAGAGGCAACCTGTATATGGAGCCAGAGGCAGCAATATTCATAGCACATAAGGAATTTACTGCACATTAATATCAATATGTCAATAATGCTAACATTGAAACCCTTTCACTGTCCTAAAAATGACTCTATTTAGAGTCAGAGGTGCTGCCTAAGGAAACAAAGGTAAACAGCCTGTAGCACATAACAGGACTGATAGAAAATACATTTTTAGAGACAGAGGTGTTTTTAAGATATATGTAAACAGTTGCTGGGATGCTGCGGTTACAGAGGCAAAATGTTTTTGTCAAACTGTTTAGTAGTTATGAAGATGAAATTGTAGTGTATGTTATCAATTAATAAAATGTAAATTTGCTGAAGTAATTTTACATTCAGAAATTACAAAAGAACAATTTCCTGGAGCATAGTCATAAATGCTTCTTTCAGAAGTAGAAGGAATTCATATGCACACAAAATATATTTTAGCTATGCCTGAGTTAAGTAGCTCAAATTTGCCAATGTAAAAAGGTGGCACACCTCACTCTGTGAGGTTAATACATCCCAGCTCTGCATCTCATCCATCTGAGTGGCCAAGGGAGATAAAACATTCTTTTCTGCCAATAATACTGATGCAAATACACCTTATTTAATATTTGCAGTCTGGCTATAGATAAAAAACATATGATATATAATATATACAATATATATAATATGCTATGCATATATATAATATGCTAAACTTCATATTTATTTCTTAAGGGGTTTTCAGGTATAGCCTGTTTCAATGTGACTAAAACTTTTCTTTCAAGATTGATCCTTTGTAATTTGCTTAAATAAGAAAAAAAAAAATAGGCTGAGCTAATATTTGAAATAAATAAGGAGTATTGAGATGCATGAGACAGACCTCCAAACCAGGTAGGTTTGCTTGAGGCAAGGAAAGAAGAAATTATGTTCTGCGGGAAATGGCTATGTATAGAAAATATGCAGGAGAAGGCAGAAGATAATGCTGAGCAAATGTTTCATTGGCAGAATAAGTATCCAATTTAAAGAAATATAACCCAGGATACCTGATGGAGATGCTGAGAAAACCCACACTGTACAGGTATTCCAATAAATAGGAAAGAATTTCAGGCAGATGATGATTAGCTGGGTATATACACATATCATGTGATACTATGCAAGATTCAAGTTTCACTACGAGTGTACACTGGAAGAGTTGCAAGATCATCGGCCTGCTTTGTAAAAAAAAAGCCCAAAAAACAGTATTTCAATATATACATTTGTGAAATTTGAAGGTTTGAGCACCTTCTTATGTTTTGGCAAAAGTGTAGCAATATTTTTTACAATTAAAGGAATTATATGTTGATCATAGATAAAAATTTCACCAGTAAGGATGTTTTCAGTGCTCATTTTACTTATAAAAGAGACCCTAAATGGAGTTATATCCTGCTTAGGAGAACAAAGTATTGTAATGTATAATTGCTTGTACTGATAATGCAGTAATTTCTTCTCCAAAAATTGACATTCAGAGTTATCAAGCACTAGAATCAAAGCTGAAGTTACTCATCAAATCACAGCCTTAGCTGTTCATGGTTTTAAGCCAGAATTTTTTGAAATAAATTTTTTATATTTTATGTACATTTATTATTAACTGAATTTCCATATCATAAATTTTATTTATCATCAAGAATGGACTAGTTTACATCTGACAACTCCAAAATTAACTAAGACAAACCAAATAAATTACAGAAACTCATGAAATGGTTTTGCCACTGATATATTTTCTTTTTTCTGCTTTAACTGACAAGTGATTGGAAAAAGCAAACATCCATTTCCAGTTGTGTATAAACCTATATTTCACCAATAAATCTTATTAGGCTGCATTCTTAAAAAGCTGATAGACTCAAAATTGTAAAGGGACTTCAAACCTCTGACCCTTAAATATATGAACAGGAAATAAAACCAAAATAAAAGATACCCTGATACTACAAAATTGACAAAAATACAATGCTCTTTTATATTTCTTCTACAGTTTTAGTATGTCACTCTCTCTCTGAATAATGTAAATAGCAGAGACTATACATATAGCCCCCAAGCCTAGTAGAAACAAAATTACACACGGATTGGCTGAAATACAGTATCACAAAGAGACACCAAATGGGTACCCAATCTAGGTCTTTGAAAACTCCCAGTCCTGTGAGCTGTAAAGCCTGGTACTTTACCAAAGCTTATTAGGAGAGCTAATGAACTTAGCTATAATACCAACACTTCTGCATCACTTCCAGTTCCCCTTCTAGTGTTTGAGGTCAGCTGGGGACTTCTGCACACATCCACTTATACTGTATTACACATACCAGGTTTTCTTTGGGGCTGTCTTTTTTATTATATTTTTGAATGCTAAATTAAAATTGTTAACATCTGGTTCTGATCGTAAATTTAGGCTAAGGTTTCTAAGCAGCACAAGAATCTAAGTAAAATTATTTTTTATCTGCCTAGTACTTAAGATTCTGGCACTTAACTCTAATGACATTGCTGTAACTGAATGATTGTGTAAAATCTTTGGTTCTGTTCTTAAGAGATGCTCCACACTTCCTGGAACATAACAAGTGCCTCAGGTGTACAGGTTGACGAAAAAGCATAGAGCATTTAGTTCTGCACCTCCTAAGAGACATGCAGAACTTTGAAGCACACTATCATTGGTACAGCACTAAAATGGAACAATCTGTTCTTCTAAGCTGCTCAGCAAATACTCTGTAGTTCTCAGGAGCCTTTTCTGTCATTTATAGTCAGACTTTGTGTTACAGGTTCTGCTAAAAGCAAAGACAGGGGCATAGACCTCTCTTTCTTCTGCATTTCTTTGTAAAGCTCATGTCATTACTTATGTTTTATAATATTAAGGTGTTTTGGTGCCTTCCTCTCTACAGTTCTATTGTGCTACCAATTAAAAGGAGCACTGCTAAAGCAGATCTTTGCTTGGAAAAGTGTGACTTAAATACATAAAAGACTTTACTCTTGAACTCACCATGACTTCTTATAAGCACCTCTTAACTGCAAAATGACCAGTGGTTTTTTCAAACTGTATTTATCTGTAAACCTCAGGGGAAAAAAAAAAAAAAAAACAAAATAAAACCAGAAAACAGAGATGCAGAGGCAGAGACATATAAGCAGAGAAGGTGATTCTGTGATGTGTTCTTTATGTGGTAAGTATTTTTAAATATAAATTTGAAACACTTATTATGAAGTAGGCAACTATACGAAACCTTGACAATTCTTTACCCTAAATGTAACTGATCTTTTATAGTTTTGTGTGAGAGAAATGTAAATGCCCTAGCTTAGATTTATATATTAAGCCTTCAATTTGTCTTGAAAGATACAATTAGTTTTGAACAGCTATATGGAAAATAATTATTTGTGATTGTGAATGCAGACAGAATCATAATGCCAGGACCAGAGACACTGTAATTCCATTTATTTTTACATATATCTTGGCTCAAAAACAGAGGAATGTTTTCTGTCAAACACACATTTTTCTAATTGCTTGATAATACATGAATGTAAGTGATAGATACAATTATACATAAAATAAAGAATGGTATCAAGACTGGTACCCAGAATCATCATTCTTCATACTGGCGTCTGCTAGGGGTTTTTTCGTGAAGCCCTAATATTACTGTGAGATGTGAAGAAAGCAAGCCACATTTTGCAAAGAAAAGCAATAAATACATGTCTTTATTTCTTGATTTGAAAAGAAAATTAATGTAAATTCAAAAGTGATTACTTGTTTGGCAGTATTTGTGCACTATATTTATACTACTACTGGGTGATGCCCAATTCTCACTCACATCCTGATAAGAAAAGCTATCTAAGGGTATGCCCTCTTCTTTGTTCCTAACTACCCATTTGATATGCCAAAATTATATTACTAAATAAATACAGAAACTAATTTTAGTAATGTATTTGGTAACTTTTCTACTTGGAGGCCTATTTCAGGAGAACTTCTTCATACTTGAATATACTTTGCAAATGCAAAAGTATATTCAAGTATATAATTTTTGTAATACTAGTTTTATGGTCTGGGTAAATTGTTTCATGTCATTAGGTTAAAAAGTTTTAGGAACTTTTAGTTCCTAATCCGAAATTTCAGTTATGCCCTGCATAATTATTTCACATTTATAAACTAACAACTCTATTATTTAAAAAAAGAAAAAATTGAAATATATAAGCTACAGTAATAATGTAAGTATTTTCCCTGGAATAATAGAAATAGGATTATGTATCATTTAATAGTATTTTTACAGTAACATGTGCTCTTTCAACCAAACTTTTCTGAGCAAACCTCACCTTCTACATGCAGTTGTCAAATACACTAACATACATCCAGAATAAATACCACCCACTGCTCCAAATGAACAAACTGCCTGCAAGCAGTCAATTTACACTGACTTTCTACCTGTGTCTGTTTCAGGTTCATTATTCTTGCTATTTCAATTGCTTCATTTATACCAAAAAGGAAATTGGAGAGGGTAGCATATTGTTATTATTGTATGTTAAACAACAAAGTAATATGTTTTAATAGGGAGACCCAGCATTTTCCTCTTATGAATCAGAAAGTCAAAAATATATTTTTGGTGTTAGGCATATAGTCCTTCCTCTGAAATAAAGGCTGGAATTTGCCAAGGTCTAACCTTTAAAAACCTCAAAATCAAATTTAGGCATTAAAGCTAACAAGGTTTTAAAAAATGTAGTCGAGGAAGCTGGACACTTGGAAGATGTAAAGGATTACTCAGATGCTAAGTATTGGTATTTAAAATGCAGAAATATTTCAAAGCAACCAAAATATTGACTAAGCTTCTTGAATTTCCTTTTATGAAATGAAGAAATTTCATCATAGCAGGGTATGGAGATTGCTCACTGCACCCCTCTGGAATCTGGGCCAGCCCTGGTGATGGGGATCTCAGCAGCAGTGACATGACGGTTGGGGTTCAGGTTCAGAGAGCTGCTGAGCCTACAGCTCCAGGGACTCCCAGACTAGGAAGGGCATTGCAAGGGTATCATGTCAGATTGCCAGCATTGCTGGCTCCACACTCCTTAATCTCTGCCACCTATAGCAACAAGGATCTCTGCCAGTGTCAGGACCCAGGACATCCCTCTGGCTGTCCTGAGCAGCCAAGACCCCTGCCAGGGGTCTCAGAGACCTGGCACAAAGCCAAAAATGCCTGTGGTTTTGATTATGACCCATGGAGCATGTTATCAACCTTAGATGAAGATCGGCAAACCATGACAAATTAAGTAGAATGATAGTGAATTTATCACGGGGTGAAAAAGTAGATTTTTGGGTTTTTAGAATGTGGATTCAGGGAGGCAAGATGGAGGAATCTGGGTGTGTCCAGCCTTTCTCCTTCTTCTTGGCCTCCATCTTCTGCTGTGATGTTGGAACTTTTAGATTGGTTTAGAGTAGAAGCTCACTGTCTAACATAGGTGATAAGTATTGGAAAGTAATTGTAAACATTGTATACGTAGTTTTTAGTATAAAGACAGAACACTGCCCCAGGGGCAGGAAGAATGCCTCTGACTGTCTTGCTGAGTGGACCTTGGCAAGACAGGAGGAAGAATTTTACAGATAAGATACAATAAACAACTTGAGACCGAGAAATTAAGAGCCCTGCCTCTTTCTTCAAGTGCCAGGCTGGGAAAAGAGACTTTCCAACTTTTCTCAGGGTCACTCTGACCAGCTAGAGACCCCGACACCAGAATTCCAAGCTGCCATTAGTGTTAGGGTTAGGTTGTTGAGAGTAAAAAGTGTAAAACACACAAGATGATCATGGCAGAGCTAAAACCCCGCTGCCTCCTTACTTTGCAGATTAGTTTCATGCTTGGGGATGGGCACCTCTGCTGTAGACTCAAGCCTGCTTACGAGTTAGCATGAAAAATCTTTTTAATCTCTGGCCCCTGTGACAATGAGGGCCTCTGCCACAGCGCCAAGCTGCTATTAGGGCTAGGGTTAGGGTTAAGGTTAGGGCTGTGGTTAGGGCTGGGAGAATAACAGAGCTTACAGCTCCAGGAACACTGTGGCTGGAAGAGACATCCCAAAGTGATCCTGGCAGGGCCCCAACTTAGCTGCTCCTACATCTTTCTAATCTGGACTACCCATGCTGACTGGGACCTCAGCCCCAGCAATAAGATGCCTTTAGGCTAAGAGCTAGAGTTGGGAGGGAAAAAGAACCTAGAGCTTCAGGGACACTGGGGCTGGAAAACACATGCCAAGAGGATCACAGATGGGGCACAACTCTGCTGCCTTCTTACCTTGCAGATTAGTTTCATGCATAGAGATTAGCACCTCCACTGTAGACCCCAGCTTGCTGATAGGCTAATGTGAAAAAAAAGGGTTGAAAATTAATAGCACATGTTAAGTAAACCTTAGGTAATATCTTTCTATAATCCTAGTTAGTATCATCCTATATAATTGGTGGTAACACCGAAAGATTTGTATTTTAGATTAAAAAAAGGATTAAAATACAATTCTGAACTTATCAAAGAGATCAGCCTGTCCTGACCTCAATATATTTGATGTGATGTTTAATTTAAATGAGTGTCTTATATGACACTTAATAAGATAATTTTGGAACACAATAGCAATATTGAATAAAATCTTGAACAAGGCTAGGATTTAGACTAATAACCTGAAGCCATACAGTGGTACTGGTGCTGCTCATTTTAAGCTAGTCTGAGAGTTGTTTCCTTATGGGTAGAATCTGAAGAAGAATTAATTTTGCAAAATGATTAGGGTCAGAATAAAGTTACTTCTGGAAATCTCTCTTGACTGGGTAAGTTGAAATTGGAAGGAGAGTGGGCAGAAAGAGATTTGGCTGCTACTTAACAATTAATTTTCTTCATCTATTTATCATGGTAGCTTTCAATTATGTACCATTTATTCCATGTGCTACTGTAAGGCCCAAGTATGAGAAGCAAGTGAACTAAATTATCTGGCATTCGTCTTCATGAGCTTCGGAGCTGTCATAAGCTCTCTAGCACAGCATGTGCCTTCAGCTGACAGTTCTGCAAAAGTGACTTTGCAGCCTGAGCTTTTGTAGGAGCTCTTGTGTGTAGAGTGATCGGGCAGGCCTGTGTGACTGCCTTAGCTTGGTTACAGACAGACATAAAGAGCATGTCTTTCATGCCATTCAAGAACGATGTGAACTTTGAGTCAGCTTTTAGGCCTTTTATAATTGTTCAGATATCAAGTGAAGACTTCAGTGAGAGTGAACTTTCATTATCCTGAAAAGCTATAATGGGTGCCAGATATAAAATGAAATTAATATTTAAATTTTTTTTAAGTAGTTAACCATTAGATATGGAGAGTGTACTGCAGTGCCGCTAGTCTGCTTCTGGCTATGCATATCTGCTAAGTGATTTCTGTAGTGCAGATGCTCCTGGAAAGGAAGGGGTTTTTTGATTTTTTGGTAAGTAGTTGAAATGGATCTGCACTGAATAGTGTGGTGATGTCAGGGGGAGTTAGAATTCACAACACTGTGCATGCCTCAAGTTTTAATCTTCAGACTTGCATAGTTTAAAATTACATCTGTCTGGAATGTACCACTGAAAGGATTTTTCCAACACTGTCTCCTGATCCAATGAGCTTTAAATTATTTCTTCATGAATTTTCATGAGAAAATTAAACTAGATTTTGTTGCTATGAAAGAAGGGAAAATACAACATTTTTAACCTCAGGAATCAGACTCTCATTTAACTATATTTAAAATGTAATTCTGAACCCTTGCTCTAATTCTGTGGTGTAGTTTTCCTTATAAAAGGGAGAGTAAGCCAAGAATGTATTTATGGCCTACAGTAGCTGAAACAGCAGTTTGTTGGAAAGATCGTGCCACAGCAACTGTGGATGTAGGCTGGTTTTGGTGCCTGCCCCCCCATCCTGCCAGTTGCCAGGCAACACTGGCAGTCCCAGTATGTCCTACACTGCAGATAGAGCTTCCTCTGCACATTACCTTTTTTCATCATGGCTTTAGCTATTCCTGATTCCAGCACAATGGTTGTCTCTTTTCACACTGGAGCTGCCTTTATTACCTACTGAAGACCACTCTAGTAACAGCAATTTACCTTTCACATTTCTTTTCACTTCCAATGTGACCTACACATACAGAAATTGCTCTGTGAAATGCAATCATCCTTTGGAACAAATGACTGTTTTGTCACAGCAGCAGAACTCACAACTTTTTGGAATATAATGAGAAACAAAACAGCTATTTAAACAATGGCCTCTACACTAGAATTAAGTGTTTGAAGAGCTAGGATTATTCGCTTAAAATATCACTGCCCCCATTAACACCACCATACTTTGGTTATAAGTGCTGTTACCTGAAACATGGATAAAATAGAAACCTCTGAATAATATATATGCAATAATTCTTCTGGGACAGTTTGAATTCAAACTACAGTTGCAGAATCATAACTGAAGGCAAAATAATGTGATAAAAGGGTGTTGCTCTACCTCAAACTTTATTACTATAGGTAACACATGGTTAGCAGTTTGAAGTAGAAGATCCAAATACCCTGCAAGCTTTGTTGGCTGGAGTCTGGTGAAGAATGCCATCATAGGTGCCACTGTCATCCTTCTAGGGCAGTAAGTGTTCAGTTTTGTAGTTACAGGTGTTGCAATAGAACCTGTTCATGCTGCTGCAACCTGGCTTTACACTGCTGTAAACTTCTCAAGGCCTCTGTTTGTCTAGTCATGAACTGTTTAGTAGGCTGTGGTTCACTTCAACAAAGTACAGGCAAGGAGGGCTGCACAGCAAAAAAAAAAATTGTTGAACTGCAGACCTTATAAATCCCTGCTCATACTTTAAAAAGGGAAACAACTGACTTTAAAATGTCTATTTGAATATTTTGCTGCTTCTGTAAGTCTGCAAAGAGCTTTTCAAAGGATTCTTCTTCAAAGTAATTAGGAGAAGGAGGTAACATTTAAACTATTCTTATTTCTGACACAGTATGTAGATAACCCTCCAGTTTGGAAAAATCAAGCTTTCTGAATTCTATTTACTTGAGCCTATGGTGGTTTAGTGATCTTTTCTTGACATAAGCATCCAAGTTTAGGAGTCAGACAATATCTAATTTTATACTTGGGCTTAAGCAGGTATGGTAGTACACAGATGTGCTTATATATTGTTGCATTATAATAATGCAACAAGTTACGAGTTCAGTCGGCAGCCACCCCCACACAACGCCACCTACACATCACCAGAACTGAAATTTTACATTTATATTATGAGACCTATAAATTCATTAAGAAGAACCTCTTCCTGTCAGTGAGAAGATGCTTTCAAAGCACTTTTTTCCAACCAACAAGTGATCTTGATTGGAATCTTGGTTCCATATTAATATTTCAGCCCAGTGTTAATTTTGCCTACTTGTGATAGGGAGGAAGTAAAAATTTGAAGCTACTAGAGTTGCAGCCAATGAAACTAAAATTTCTTCTCAGGCACTTTAACTCTTTTGATCCTGATAATGATTTTAATTTCACCATTAAGACATTTCTGTGCCTTGTAAATTAGAAGTTAAAATAATTCAGAATTGGTGTGTTATACAAGAAGAGTTGTATGCAGAAAGCTTTTAAACAAAACACTAATAATTGAAGAAAAATTCTCAAAACATAACATTTTAGTGTTTATATTTATGTGACTTAGGAAATTAGTATTTCCACTATTTGAAAATATTTCTGGTTTTCTTTATTGAAAGCTGTGGCACTCTAAACCAAACTTCACTAAATGTCTGAAAATTACCCTGTCAGGTAGGTGAGAAGTAGCTTGATATTATTGCTTTAACTGTTCAAAAAGTGTACTGCTCAGAAACTGTTTTGATGAGTGTTAAGAATTTCCCCATGAGTACATTGTTTTATTGTTTAGAATGTTTTCTTTCATATTTCATTTTTTGTACAGCAATGAAGGGAAAGGGTTTCAAACAACTATTACATCCTCTATACAAATCTTAAAACCCACCAGAATTTAAATGGAGGAAGAACACTGTGTGTTACCATGTAATACAAAAGCTCTGCCTGTTCCTTTATACCTTTGCAATGGGACTCATAAGGTTTTGGCATTAAACATTGCACAGTTACTGGGCTGCATTGGAACCATGTTGGCTTGACTTTCTCATGTCCAACCATGTTTTGAGGCAGGAAAATTATCAGAATTTGTTAAAACTTTAGGCCTCAGGAACCTCCATTTTATTATACCTGTCATGGGTAGAACTTGAATTTTTATGCCAGCTTCGTGAAACTCATTTATGTGCATAATAAAGAAGCAAAAGATAAATTAGTAATGCAATGAAAAGTTAGTCCTGGATTGCTGATAGTGATAATATCTTTCCAGTCATTCTCCACTTGCAAGTAATGTAATTTTGAAATAATACTTTGAGGTTAAAATCTGGTCTCTCTCAGATATGAAGTAGTTCCACCCGACCAGGTTCAAACTGTGTGATATTGGCAGTAAGGCAGTAACATGTTATTATCAGTGTCATTTATTTCAAGGCTGAGTAAATGGCAAATATAATATGACAGGAAAAATCAAAATCAAATTATCAATTATCAATTAAGTGTATCAATTCAAATTAATGGTCACTCCAGTTACGTCAAAACAATTTATTTGATGCTGACTTGGAGAGTCAGAATAGCTTCTTAGAGTCTACATCCACCTCTGAGATGAGACTCTTTTCCCTTGTAAGTGCAGACCAACATTCTTTCTTCACCAGCTCAAAAATAACCTAGCAGCTGCACAGGAGTTGGAACCTTCTAATTAGCTCTAAGAAGCCTGAAGGAAGGGCATAGCAGATTTTGAGAAGAGAAAATAAGTCAATTGGAGCAATAGATTTTCTGAGCTTTGGACATCTAAAATTAATTTTAGTTCTAATAATGTTAGTGGGCATGTTG
The DNA here is from genome assembly GCA_039654755.1 of Calcarius lapponicus. Lineage (NCBI taxonomy): Eukaryota > Metazoa > Chordata > Aves > Passeriformes > Fringillidae > Calcarius > Calcarius lapponicus. The sequence goes on along the minus strand of CM077465.1, from coordinate 22,668,563 downwards.
CCATCCTCTTCACTTGAAATGGCATATGGTCCTCCATGAGGTGCCAGTTGGGAGGCTATTATAAGCAGTCTGGCAACTAGAATCAGTGTAGATTCTTTACCACTAATGGCTGATTCTCAGCTGGACAGTGAAAGATAAAGTGGGGGATAAGTGGTGAGGGAGAAAAGAGAGATCATTTTAAAGAAGTGTTTAAGAGTTGACTACAACATCTTTATAGATGTTAGGGATTATTGTGTATTATGTTATCCCTTAAGAGAGGCTTAAAGTTCAGGTATTTCAATCATATTAAAAAAAAATCCACAACTTTACAACTTTTTGAAAAAATTGATGCCTAACTGTTGACTGTTTGTGGTTGGCCCTCTGTAACAATATCCTTGGGTTTTTCAACAACAATTAGTCTTTTGAATGATCTGCCCTTGTGTCTAGAACTGGTTGTTTACTTAAACCACAATGTTTTCCAAACAGGAAACATGCAAAATGAAAACTTTGCAGTGATGTATTAAGGTGAAGGGTTTTTTTCAAAATAAATAAAATGGAAGGGCTGATAAGATGAATACCATATGATAAGCAGAAAGCTGTGACAAACTTTTCAAGTTTCTACTAAGTGAAAAAAAATCTCATTAGAGTACTGTAACATTTTGGTGGAGCTCCATGTCTATGGTATTTAAGATATGTTTCTGACTCTTTGTTAGTAGCTAATTTTTTTGGAAAAGAAAAATTCTATTTTGTGTTTAGAGCAAAATATATAAACTCATATATAAGCTCATTTGTCTGCATCAATATTTCTTCTTACATTCATATTTAAATGTATTAAAATGTACTTTTTTATTCTACTCTACAATCTTGCCAACTTCATCATTAGATTAATACTGCATTAATAATTATGACAGGAGATTTGCAATAAATACCATATAGTTATATGTATCCCTGTTTCAGCTTCTGAGCAAATCATATCCTTTTCCTGCAAATTAAAAAAAAACACAACAGATTTTGGGAGGTCAAGAAAAACTGGACTCATTTAAGCTTTCCCCTAACTATTCACTCTGAGTTTATTCTCTATTTTCTATCTGGGAAACTGCTTTCATTTTAGAAAAGCGCTGCAGTATGCCCCTCTCTAAATTACTTTTCTCTTTGCATTTAAAATACAGCTATGCTTGATTTGTCCCTGTCACAGTAGAACACTATCCAGGTCACAGAATTATAGAATCATTCAGGTTGGAAAAGATCTCCAAAATCATCCTCTAAAGACCTCCAAAGTGTAACCTTTGACCTCTACCTTGTCAACAAGACCATAGCACAAAGTGCCACATCCAGTCCATTTCTGAACCCCTTCTGGGATGGTCACTCCACCACTTCTCTGGGCAGTCCATTGCAATGCATCTGTATGCTAACCAGTCAATTTCAAATTGCGAACAGGAAGAGATCCTATTCAGGAGACAGGAGAATCAAAGCAGAAAATAGAAAACTACACCAGTCTCCTCTACTGAGACTGGTGAAAAGAAAGGATCCATATTCTCTGCCTTAAACTCTGACCTATATTCCTCATTTCCTTCTGCTCAAACTTCTGCTTAGCTGGCCATTGGGCTGGAGTGGTACTGGAAAAGAATCTGACCTTCTTATGACATGCACTTGAGTGCCAATTGTGTCTTGTTGATGGGGGGATGCTTGGATGAATTTGGAGATTATTTTTAAATGGTGATAAAATCCTAAGAAAGCAGAATTTTTATGCCATTGCAAAGGTTATGATGAGCATATACTTATGTGGAATTTCAGCAGTTTTGGCATGGCAGATACTAAAAATTCAAGGAAATTTTATTGTTCTAAATGAGGTTATGGGGTTTGAGTTTGATGCCTTAATTATCTATAAAACAATTGTGTTAAGAAGCTATTGTATTTATCAATAATAATTTGAGAACACAAATTTAACAACAGTAGAGAAGATAGAGCTTCTCCCTCAAGGAGTAAAACCATACTGTGGCAATATTTATGAAATAGAATGCTTCACATGTTCTTGAAAGCCATTTTGTATGATAAATATGTTAGAATCAGCTCAACATTGTCCTTCCATTCTGCTTGATTATTAATTAGAAAAAAGCTTTAATTCACAAAACTATCCTACCAAAATTATTCTCTGCCAACTCTTGAGCACATCATTCCAATGCTCAAGGATCTGGTTTGCTATCATCAGATGGTGCTTGAAAACACAGTTTGACCCACAGGTTTTCCACAGTAATATCAGCCCTATCTGTGACTTGTATGGTTCTGTCAATACAGGGTCAATTTTATTGATCTCAGTGGGTATTTTGTCATAGATCTGATTGTTTTGTGGACCCAGAGTCTTTACAAATGTTTTCTGAACCTTACTGTTATTTCTCATTGTCAGGAAATTGCTTGCACACATGAGATTGTTACTCTTCATCCATAACTTGATTTGGCTAAGGTAGATAGATAGATACTTTAGATCATTCAGTGACACTACTTATTTGACACAGTAAATATCAATGTGATCAATTTGTGCATGAGCTATTTTATGAACAAAAACCATGGTTTTGCTTAATAAAGTCAAGTGTGCTGTCTGGTCTGATACATTGCCCTCTTAGGGGCACCTTGGGGTGTGCTGTTGTGTCCCCCCTCGCTTCTTATTAGGAAATTCATCTTCTGTCCACATACTCTTCTATTTAGCTCTGTATTTAACCATACAACAATTCCACCATTGTGCAGGAATGTAATAATGCTGTAAAAGAGAAATAGATTATTTCTTCCAGTCAGTTGGAAGGTTTCAGACACAAATGGGATTTTAGTTTTGGGAGCTATACTCACCTTTCAAGTACTTAACTTTAAGCATAAGCTACCTGAGCACTATACTACAAGTGAAGATGTCTAGTAGACAGCAGTGACATCTATTAAGAATAATCTTTTGACTGTGGATAAATGTTGAACAGAGACTGAAAAGGCAGTGTCCTGTTGGACTGCCAAGGTTGCTGACACAAAACAAAAGCTTTCTGTGTGTAACTGATGCTTGAGAAGTTGCGTTACTACACACAGGCTCCAGTCTGAGGCCTTACATTTTTTGGATTTTGATCTAAAACTTCTCTGTTCATGATATAAATAGAAAAGCTGTAGTGTGTATGTACATGAGTGCGGGGTTTTTGTTGATTTTTTTCTTTTTTTTTTTTTTTTTTTTTGTTCCTTACACTGGTTAATATTTGACATGATATATACAGCATGCAGGGATTCTGCCTAAAGGAATAAAGTGACAAGAACAATATTCCCCATACCCACACTTAGAAGGAAAACCTTTTTCTCCTTCCAGGAAACAGTATATTTTACAGTAGTGTAAGCAAAAAGCAGCTTCTCAAAAGGACAAGTGTTATGCAATAAATGGGACAGTTCTATGAAATAATATCTAATAGATATTGGTACTTCATAAAGTCAAATATTATGGCTAATTTTAAGGTTTTCACTGTCAAGGGTTGTTACAAGCAAGATTTTTTTTTTTTTAATAATTTTGGTTTTGGGGAGACTAAGCTTGATACAGCTGTGTGGTCAGCCCCGAGCAGCCACTCTGCTGCTCCTCTCTCCTCCCCACGGGCTGCAGTTCACCTTCGGGGGGAACCTGCTCCCGGCATGAGCCCTCCTCCAGCTGCACTTCCCTTGGGAAGCACCGGCTTGCTCCAGCAGAGAGGTTCTCCCCGGATCGCAGAGCTGGCATCCGCTCTCTTGTGATTCTTGCAATGCCCTCCTCAGGCTGCAGGGGGATCTCTGCTCCTTCAGCAAGCCCTTCCTCTCCTCTTTTTCTCCCTTGTTCTCATACTTTTTTCTCCCACACTCCTCACCACCGTTTCCACGTTCTGCCCTTTTTTACCTACGTTTCCCCGCGGTGCCCCTGCCCAGCAGCGCCTCAGCCATGCCCTGTGGTGGGTGGTTGGATCCGGCTGGAACCGGCTGTGTCTGGCTGGAACTGGCTGGAACCGGCTGGAACTGGCTGGAACCGGCTGTGTCTGGCTGGAACTGGCTGGAACCGGCTGTGTCTGGCTGGAACTGGCTGGAACTGGCTGGAACCGGCTGTGTCTGGCTGGAACCGGCTGGAACCGGCTGTGTCCGGCTGGAACCGGCTGTGTCTGGCTGGGGCAGACCCGCCTTCCCTCACAGAGCTTCGCAGTCTCCGCTGCTGCTGTTGTGGCCTGACACCTCTTACACAGGTCGGGGTTTAATAGACTTCATGGGCTGCAAATTCGACCTTGACAATTTGAGATGTGAAAGTGGTCTCTTCTGGAATAAGTCAAACAGTTGGTCAAGTAATTTCTTCCCCTGAAGGGTACGGTTGTGTTCAAGGAAGAATTAGCGCCGAGAAACCCAAGTGCCTGAGAGGTAAAGGAGAGGGATGGGGTAATCGCAGCACCCTTTCCCAGTTCTGTCATAAGCAAACCTGACTTGGAAGAAAAACGACTTTCTTTTTCTCTGAAAGGTTCATAATAGCTTTACTCACTTCAGAAACTTGCTTAGGGGGGAAACAAACAACAAAAATCTGAAACAGAATAGTTTATTTTTGACCACCTGTTTAACGTTTCTTTGGCCAGATACCTACACTAAAGATAGTGCAAATCTGCAAAAGTTGGCTGCTGGCTGACTCCCAGGAGCCACAGAGGGAGTGAAGCAGCATCACGCACAGGCTGGCATCAGAGACCAGTCAGGTTTGACTGACAGATAAAAGCAAGTATGCTTATTACTTTGCTGGTTGGTTTTATTCTCTTTTTTTTTTTTTTTTTTTTACACAGTGATTTTTATTATTCCAAGTTTTTCAAGCAGGGATCATTTATTCAAAGGAAGATTAAAGAAGTTTTTTTCTCAGGTTGCATGTAAATTTTAAATTTTTCCGTGTCTGTTTTTGTTTACAGCATTCAGAAAGAGCCTTCAAAATACAGACTGTGTGAAAAATATGTTATACTTGATTTTTCTCTAAATATCACGTACACCACTATTCTTAAACTGAGGCAATTTTCAGACTGTTGATTCTTTTTTTCTATTGGCAAAACTTTCTAGGTTTCTGGGCTTGAAATAGTCAATAATTTGGGGATTATTTTTGAAAATGAAAAATTTAAAAATGTGGGTGACCTGAATTGTTCTTGGATTTTATCTTCTTCTTCTTCATTACCAGAGTGCTTTGGGCTTGTGCTTTATTTGCTGGCATTTTATGAAGATAAAAATACTCCTTGGTGCCATGACCTTCATGTTTTCTCTCTCTTTGCAGGGTCTATTTTAAAAGACTGTCACATAAACCTTTGTGCAGTGAAATTTGTTTTAATGTTGGACAGTGGTTACTTTGTCCTTTAACATGAATTGTTATTTTTCCACTGGACTATTAAAATCTTTGTTTGGGTGGACCTTTTGTCCACAAGCACATTCTTCCTTCTATGCTTTTGGATAGCAAAGCTATCAGACATTATTTTCTTTTCTTTCTTTATATATTTAGTTGTCTTGAATGATGTGCAGTAGCTTACTCAATTGATTATTGCTAGATTATTTTATTTGGTATATCAATAAATCCAGTGTATTTGGATCTCTGAATTCTTTAATGGATGGATATTTTAAGACATAAAAAAATAACAGTTTTCTCACTTGAATGCTAAGAAATACACTGTCTTCCTTTTTTAATCTAATATATTAGAGTTGTTATATCTGCTTAATACCTTTTCAGTTTCTATATTGTTTGATTAATTATTTTAGCAGTGAATATAATAAAGAAAAAGAGATGGCAGTGCTAAGCTTTTAGTTGTTTTTGGTAGTGTTAGAGCCTTTAATCCTTACAAAAACATGAGTAGTTTTTTGTTTGTTTCTTTCTTCTACTGTGACAGTGTGGCTGAAAATCAGCAACACTAGTGCTTCAGGTTATTGTCAGCTTGTTTATTTGTCTGTGGAAACTCTTGCTGTCAACTTTAATTCTTGTATAGGTGAATTGCTTTCCTGCAAAGGTCTTGAGAAATCTTGTTTATGTTACTAAACTCATGTTCTGTTTTCCTAAAGTGCTTAACTGCATGATAAACTTCAAACACACGATCGGTCTATTGCATTTATTGATTTCTGTGCTTAAACAGAAGCCAAGTGTGGGCACCTCATTGAATCTGATGCTTTGGTAGAATTGTTGCTAACACATAGGAGTAGCTTTATTTTTCAGGAAATTGACTTCCATATGGAATTATAGTGATACACAGTATTTCTGACAAGTAATAGATATTCCCTTGCCATTTAGAGGGATGCCTCGTACTTAGGCACTTGGTATTTCCAAGCTTTTCTTCTTACAGTTTCTATTTCAAACCCTTTTGCTATAGTGTAAGGATTTTCATCAAAATCTAGTGATTTTGATTGTTCTACACTGGCAAATCCATTGACCTGCAAAGACTGCCGTGTGTTAGTTATTAGGTAGGGAGCTGCTTTCTAGCAGATGTCAAGTGAAACAAAATTTTTAAGATTAATCCTACTTTTTAAAATTCTGGGAAGATCAGCTGAATTAAACCAGAAATTGTAAAATGAGCAACTAATTCAGAGGCCCCAGCACTGAGCAGTCACAAGAAAAAAAATATGTTTAGACATACAAAATTTTATCAATCAGCTTCTTGTGAGATGGGGAATATTAATCTCAACGCAGTGAGGGGACTTGGCCAGTTAATAATCAATAAGAATTTACTCATTCACCCTAATGCAAGCTGGAGCATGTCCTACTTCTCATATCCTGAGTGAACCTCTTTAGCTTAGTGTCTGCTGACATTACGGTCATGGGTTTTGGCAGGAAGAATTTTAATGTTTATGGAAAATCAGAATAATCTGAAGTGGATAGTGAAAAGCTAACACTTTTTAGAAAACCAATTTGCTGTGACATGTTACAGTTTATGTTTTGGCAGCAGGAAACACAAAAGAAATTGTGCTGCACATTGATATGAGGAAATAAATATAAGTAGAATAAAGGTGCATTGCATAGAAGACCAAATCTAGTTCAAGAACTGTTTGTCATTTGGAGAGAAAAAAAAGATTCAGTTAAAAATGCATATTCCTCATTTAGTTACTACAACCTCTTAAATATGGAACAAAACAGATTTTTAAAATGTTCACATGTATCAATGTATCTTGAGTCCCAAATTAGTAAACAATTGTTCTACAAAGAATAACGTTTCTAGTATTTGAAAAGCATGAATTATAGTGTTTAGTTTCATTTAAGAAGCATTAACAAATGGTGATTAAATTATATGTCATGAACAACATGATTACTTAATCAGCAGTCTTTATCTTTGATTTTGGGCACACATTTGGTTTGAGAAAGCATGTAAGAGAAAGCTGAAGGAGTCAACCACTATTGTTTTAAAGATATTTAAATGCCCATTTGTTTAGAAACATTTTAACATTTTATGACTGATCTCAAAAGAAAAAACTGCTTTAATTTGCTATTTTATATTTCTTTAACCCCTTAGCTTTCAAATTTAAATGAGGATTTTGTTTCAGAAGATCTTAAAGAAGATCCATTTAAGGAATTTATTTCAATATATTGTATATTTTTCCTCTGTGTTCCAAGCACTAATCATAGAACTTTGTGTGTCCAACTCTGTAAATTAGGCAACTATCATAAAAGGGAAAATCTAATGTAATAGGCAATTGTTTGCTGTAGTAAAAAAAAAAAAAAAACCAAAACCCAAGCTTTTGAGTTGTTTTTTTTTTTAACTTCGGAGTTCAATGTTAAAATGCAGCTGTAGATGTAATCATGCGCTGCTCAAAAAACAAAAAAAAATCTATCTATTTTATATGTCGAATTTCCATGGTTATCCCTTTGCATTTCTGAGTGGATAATGAGACATAATGTATTCCCATTCAATATATTGTTACTTACCTTGTATGTTTTCAATGCTATTATCAATGCTTTAATGAAGGGATGGGACTCCTGTCAGGCTAGAAATGATTTATTACTCACATAAAGATCAGCCTCAAAAGCCATGAGATTTTAGAGGAGCAAGAAGTCGGCCATAGCTCAAGGCAGTCCCAAGTTTCTTCTTTACAAGGTAATATATAATATTCTAATCCAATGAAAAGTTGTCACAAAGTTTATTTTGTTTTTCTAACCTATCACCTTTACTTAATTCTGCCTCACTGTGGATACTTTTGTCCAGTGGGCTACTATTACACGTATACACATATGCTTCTATTATAACATCTGAACTCTTAGCTTACTCTATACAGTTACATTACTACACTACAAAACTCTTCATTTACTCACTGCAGTTTCTTACTTAAAGCATATTCTTACATACAACTGTAGAAACATAGGTTTAAAATTTTTTCTGTTTAATATCTTTTATTAATGTACTTTTATTTTTACATCAATCCAAGATTCTTCCAAGGCTGCAAATCAAACACTTCAATATCTGTAGAAGCGTCTATTTTTCCATTACCTACACAGTGCAATGAAAATGATTAAAACATTTTAGCCAGTGTGATCCTTGATAATGTATTCCTGGATTTCTGGCCATTTTCATTGCCCATACCTGTAGGTTCATTTCAGGTTGCTGTTGCTTTTTCTATTTTGAATAGGGTACTGGAACTGAATACAATTTAAGTGCCCAGACACCAGTTAGTTATGATGCAAAAATACAATATTTTATCTTTTTATTGTGAAAGGAACTCTTAATCCCACTTGTATTAGATTCTGAACTATCATTTTGTACAATGATTTGAATTCTCTTTTGTGGCCTAGTGTATTCATAGAGGATGAGAGTTTTACACTAATATGAGGAAGGCTAATATCCCAAGGACTATACTGTTGGCTATAGATATTTCTTATGCATATCTATATTTTATACGTGTTCAATACAGTAAAAAAGGCACATTTTGATGTCTTTGATCAACATAGTAAATTGAAAAATTTCATAAATTTATCAATAAACTCCTTGAATTGAGATGACCATTATAAAATTCCGTAAATTATGGTTGATAAAATAACTAATTATATGAGAAAAGCTTAATTAATTTGGTACTTTCATGAAGTTATTTCTTCAGTTTTTGAGAAGACTTAACCAAGACAACTGATGTTCCATTAGAAAGCCCCAGAGAAAGATCTAATGTAGAATACTGGCAATTAGGTATGGAGGTTTTCAAAGAGAATTGAGTATTGTATTTGATTTCTAGTAGAAGATGATAAGTGGAAAATAGCATGTATGGAGCTACTTTCTGTGAAGTATAAAATGTCTGAAAAATGCAAAATAATACTCAAAATTCTTTATTCTATAATTTTAATGCAATACATTTTAAAGGAATCTTAAGCAGCCATATACTTGCTCTATATATTTTTTGACAGTCAACATATTTCTTGCTTGTTAATGTCCAATGACCAGTTGATCTTAATAGTAAATCTCTGCACTGATTTTCATAGGGACACCTCAGGCTTTTTAATGTTGCTCATTTGACATTGCTGTGGGATTCTGTTGAGACACATACAGGAAAACATGTTAGGGTAGTTACCAAAAGGGTTAAAAAGAAGTATCTGAATGACATATCAACACCATCCTGAAAATCATTGAACCCAGCTGTGATTTAAATCTTAATTTCTGGTTGGTGGGGATGAATGCATTAGCAATTGTGAGGTGCATTAATATTACAGTACAAAAACCACATAAGTTCTTGTGGCAAGAATAAGGGTCTAGTAGACTGGAAATGTCTGAAACTGAAATAAGTAATCTGAATATCAGCCAAATTATTAGCTTCATAAAATATTTAATTTATTCTCGGGACAAACTTCAACTTAAGTTGCCTCATTCTATTTGCAGCCATTTTGATGCGCATGAAGAAATGGAACAATTACTGTTATTCAGAATATAATTACCTTAGAAGCTATTAAAAGTTTCATTTTTTCCCTATAAAAACACATTAAGGAGAACCGATTTTTTTTTTCATTCTGTTAAATTTTTTTTATTGTAAAATTTCTATAATTTTGAAAGGACTACAGTAACAAATACGTTAGGTTGGATGGGAGACCTTACATATTCAGTACAATTTTATCTCATTTTCTATTGGAATGACTGGATATGTAATAAAACAAAATATTTAATGGGAATCCTTCTAATTTGTCCCTGCAGCAAGAAAATATTAAACACAGATATTACAAAGTAATTTGATTTACTGAAAAAAAAAAAGTCGTTCAGGGATAGTGGATAATGGGTATAAGATGGAGAGTAACCAGGTACCAGCAGGTTTCTGACTTATATTGTTGATCAAAAATGCATGCTGTTGTCAGGAGCTAATTCTGGTTTTGCAGTTAAGAATATGTGAAATATGTAGTACTTCACTTCTCAGCAGCTTTTAAAGAGTTTGTATGTATATTAGGATGCTTATTGCCTTTTATGTGCTTCTATACTGCCTTTGCTTAACAAAAGTTTTATTAAAAGTCGTAACATGCCATTGAAGTTTCCAAATTCATGGGAAATGATGGAGTAATGTTTTTTTTTTCACCTTGACATTTCCTTTTTTAAATTTCTAGTACTCCGAAGCTGCATTTCTTTATAATTGCAAGTGTTCAACACATGCAAGCATTCATACACGTTCACATGTATTTTGATCCATAGATGCCTACTAATATAATCGACATTTCTTTGTTTTCTCTAATTAGCTTGTTTTCAAGGAGTGTATCATGAGTCTCACTTTCTAAACCAGTATTCCTTGTCAGGATCTATCATTGAAATAGCTGAAGAGGTTGAGCTTGAACCAATGCCTCATCTTGTACTATATTGCTGGTTTTTTACATGACATGTTTGGTGGCACAATTTATTTTTATGGCCTTTTAACAACTCCGTTCTTTGTAATACTTTCATCAATGATCTGGACGGTGAGATCAAGGGCACTCTCAGTAAGTTTTGCAGAGGACACTAAGATGTGTGAGAGTGTTGTTCTTCTGAGGGGAAGGAAGACTGTAGAGAAATCTGGACAGGCTGGATCAGTGGGCCAAGACCAATTGTATGAGATTCAGCCAGACCTGAATCCTGAATGCCAGGTCCTGCAAGGCCTGAGTGTTTTCGAGGTACTGACTGAAAAAATGAAATAAGTAATTTATTAAATAAAATACAACTATTCTGATCACTTTTGCCCAGCCTCAATCATATTTCAGTACAGTGAATGCAAAGAAAATTTTAGGTAGTAAGGAGGCAGCCATATTTATCTCAAAATATAAGTTAAAACCTTTTGTTTTCACATTTTGTTTTGTTTTAAACTGTTTCTCACCTTTACCAAGTGTGATAAAAAAGGTATGAGGAGCAATAGAAGAGGTATTGTGGTGTAGACATGATCATGTTTGGCAGCAGTAGCCTTCTGAACCAATTCTAATTCTATTTTAGAGTTGAGTAGCTGTCAAAACTGTTTCTATCAAGTGTCCCTAAACAAAAAAGAAGGTGCTGTTCACCTGTTGCACTTACACATAAGTGATGAATTTATATACAAAATGTCTTCTCTACTGGGTGTATTTATATCTATATACTTGTATTTCCATTTCCAGTATTTTATAGTATTTCATATATATAGTCTGTTTTCTTTAGTGTGCATGTTCAGTTCAAAACACACAATTATAGAATCAGAGAATTGTTAAGATTGGAAACTACATTGGAAAGACATTGCTACAAAATATTTTTAAAAAGAAAACAGACTGTGATTACCATGTGCAAATAAGGTAGAAGAATAATGTAATTAGAAAAATTGAGTCCATATCTTCCAGTAGACTGGATGCTTTATGTCTGTAATACAATGATAATTAGGCACTAATGTAGAAGCTGGTTGAGAGAATGGTTACAAACACTGTTTATGAAGTTTAGCAAAATAAACCTATAAATAAGAAAAAGCACCTAGATAAGGATATTCATTGCATATGTCTCACAAATCATACACCACAGACTGGATCTTCATTAGGCACAGGAGTTCATATGGATATTATATCCTTTCACTTTCAATTAATGTTGAATATTCTATTTTTATTTTGTTAATTGTTAAGGAGCAATAAAATTTGTGGCCTTAACAGTGTGCAGCCCTGTGCTCAGTATCACAAAGTTATGGTGCACGTGCTGATAGTCCTCTGTGCTGTCTTCATATTCCTTTTTGATTATCCTTTTAACAACACAATCAACAAATGCATTTTAACAATGATAGATGAGAAAAGGAGAAAGCTACCAAGTCACTTCTTTACTCCCAATAAGTGTTTCTGCAAAGTATATGTCATGGTCAGTAACTGTGCTTATGGGAAAAGTCTTCCTTTATTTCTGTTCAGTTTGACATTTCCATAAAGGAAGAACAATTTGGATTCCAGATGTCTGCAGCTCATCTGAAGAAAGAAGTTGCTCTTTATTTTAAAACCATTACCTTGTGAAATTATTTGTCTTCAACTTTTTAAGGAAATAATCAGTTGGTGAATCATTATCAAAGAAAAATTTAAAGGTTCTTTTTAGCATTTCATCTTTTTTGCTTTCAGCATTCAGTTGAGTAATTTTACATTTCTATATATATAGTAGTGTCTGGAGATAAAGCCAAGCAGTGTTTCTTCATAGCTTTTTTTTCTGCCATGGCTGTGGGAACTAGAGGTGTCAGAGAGCAGTGTCCTGTATCTCAGACTTTGAAACTTCTACAGTTATTTGCACTGAGAACAGGTGGAACTATAATAAACTCTGTTCTTGCCCTGCAAAACTCTGAAAAACAAATAGGTAATGAAGCCCAGTGGTAGGAGCAAGAGTTACTGAGCCATGTCCAGATGCAGTTTTTTGTCCAGTTTCAGTGTAGATGTCCCATCTTGGGTGTCTCCTCTCTCCATCTTAGCACATATTGCACATCATCATTTAATGCCATTAGGCAGCTGATCACCTCCTGGTATTGAAGGGGGAGAGAATTGAAAGGGGACACTGAGAAAACTCATGAGATAAAGACATTTTAGTGGCTAAAGCAAAAGCTGTGTGCACAAGCAAGACAAAACGATGAATTCATTCAGTGCTTCCCATGAGCAGGCAGGTGTTCAACCATCCCCAGTATGTCAGGGCACTGTCACACACAATGTTTAATGGGGAGGATAAACACCATAACTCTGAATTTCCCTCTGCCTTCTTCCCCCAGCTTTTGTTGCTGATTATGCATCATGGTATAGAACATCCCTTGAGCCAGTTGGTGTCACTTGTCCTGGCTGTGTCACTTCCTAACTCCTTGTGCACTCCCAGACTCCTCACTGGAGTCGCAGCATGAGCAACAGTAGCATCCTTGACTCTATACAAGTGCTGTTCAGCATTAACGGTAACTTCCCTGTGTTATCAACACTGTTCTGGATGCAAATCCAAAACACAGCATCATGTGGGCTGCTTTGAAGAAAATTAACTGTACCCCAGCCAAAACCAGTAGTTTGCACTTATTTATCTTCCTCTTTTTTTACTATGCCTTGATTTTCACTTCGTACTTAGAAGAAGGGTCAGTATATAAAGTGTGCAATTCTTGCTGAGAGAGGCAGTTTTTAGAAGCAGTATGACGTGAAGGACACATCATAGAGCAGAGGAACAGCTGATACACTACAGGAGCACACATCTCTTTTTTAGATTTTTTCATTTGCAGATTTTGAGCTAAACATATTTTGAATTTGTTTTAAATGCATTAATCTTCCAATCAGATTGATAAGAAGATGTGTATTGTCAGTGTAGAAGATAAGAAATAGGATTGTAAGTTCCAAGTCTTACAATAAAAAGTGCAGATAATTCTACAACTCTTTAATCACTGTATGTTGTTTTTAGTAGCCATAATCCAGTGGCTGATACTTGTGATCACAATGAAAAATTCACTTTCTTTGTTGTATAGATATATAGAAGTAATAGAATTAAAATATTTTTGCTGTTATGCTTATGCTTAAATTTACTTAAGCAAATATAACATTTTACTACATAGCATAAAATCACCGAATCTTTTACACTGGTTGTCTGAAATACATGTTGGAAATAAATCTTTTAAACTCAATGCATTTCAAGAGTAATGAATGAAAAAAGTGTGGATACTGAACATCAGTTCATACTCAGGACTGATGTAAAATGTCAGTATCTTTTTCCTGGGAAGCATATGATGAATTATGAGAGAAGAGTGCACCATGATGTCCCTATCAGATGCTAACATAAGGCAGGGTAAACTGGCACCCCCGTTTATTCTCAGTATCTATCATGCTGCTTACTGAAGTGCAGTGATAATGCTGTAGCTTGCGTTCTTTTCGGGGCTTATTTATTGAAGATACTGTTCTAACACCACCATCTGGAACAAAAAATATGCTTTGTTAGCTCAGCTCTTTCAAGGCAAACTAAAATCCCATGTATGAAAACCTGCAAAAGCAGTTCAGTTAAAGGTGATTTAATGTTTTTCATGCTCTGTTCTTGATGAATGACAAAGGTTTACCATTTTATGGGGTGCTTGAATGTTTTTAAGAAAGTACTCCTTTAAAAAAAAGTGAAGCATATTTTTTGCTTTGAAAATCAAGAGACACTACTCCAATAGTTTTCTAATTTCTCAGAGTCATTTTCTGAGAGGAACAACTTTATAAGATCTCTCAAAATCTTGTCTATTATTATATGCTGCCATGATAAATGATGGTAGAAAGAAGAAAAGCTTTTTTAAAAAAGCAAATAATGTGAGAAGGGACACAGTGTTGAAACAGTAGAAACAGAGTTGACTATAAATGAAGAATAAGCCACTGAAATTTTTCATTTTTTTCTACAGTATCTAAGGATGCATCTATTTACCTTGCAGGAGCTTGGCATATATTTAAATGACTGGAAGTACTCAAGTGCTGTTGCAAGAATCAGGTGAAAGAGTGAAGTTGGTCCAGGTGATGCCTTAAGCAGCTGGAACAGAGGCTAGAGAGAGTTAAGGGGAATAAAAGGATATTTATTGAAGAACCTTCAAAGGCCACACTCTGGCAGTACAAGAGCCACAGCTTTGGCTCTGCCCAGATGGCTCCAAGATGGAAGCAAAAGAGGGCTTGGTCACAAGATCTCACATTTTTATAATAATAATATTATTGGAGCACATTTTTGGTCCAATTACAGCCCCAGCCCATGAAATCCCATCGTTCTTGTTTTTATTCTCTTCAATCCACCTTGTTTATCCTCTTGGCCCTGTGATCCAGGCTATCCTTGGGCCCCTGGCTAGAGAAGGAATTGTTGTGTCTACCTACTCTGTGAAGAGAGCTTACTATCCCCTTATATGAAAACCCAGACCCACACACCAAAGCAGCACATAATCAAAAATAGGAAAAAATAAAAAGCTAAAACCTGAGGTATCACAGGAAAGGGTGTTTTGTGATCCTTACTCACAGTGACTAACACTGGGTCAGTGACAGGCCATTGGTGCAGCTTTTGGACACAAATTTTCCATGGAAAGATGTAGCAGCACGGTGCTTGTAGCATCTCTATCCTGTTCAAAATCAGCAACATGTGCAGGTGGCTTGCTGGTCTCTACCATCCTCTGGAAAATTTTGAAACCACCACAGTGAGAACTGAAGGTCCTGCAGGGTTTGCAGTTGTATCAGCTGCGCTACCAAAATTCTTCTGTCACAGGGCAAGGGGAGGAAAGCAGTAGCTGAGACATCTGTTGTGTTGCACTAGAGAGTTGCACTAGAGGGAGCAGCTAAGAAAGACTGTATGACTTGGGCTTCATAAAAATGTGCCTTCTAAATAGGCTTTTGGGTGTAGAAAACACCAAACTAAGTACCTGCAGTGCATTCTCTGGGGTGTGGTGGGAAGCCGTGGTCAGCTATAACACATGCAAATTACAGTAGGAATGTTAAAATCTCTTTTGGTGGAAAATGTATACATCTGTTTTAAAGTTTACCATGGAATACTTGGGTTGCTTCTTTCCCCCTGCCCCCCTCAACCTCTGTAGTCATTGATCTCTGCCATGGAAAGGAGATTAGCAAATATTACTCCATTGTAGTTCACATATACTATGTCTGCCTGTTTTTGTGTGAGATCAAGTTTAAATCTCTACAAAATAGAGAGTGTTCTATGAACCTCCATTACCAAAAGGGGTGATGCAGGAAGAAAATCAGGCTTCCTGACCTTTATGAAGAATTTAATCAATTTTTCTGTAGTACAGGTAAAAAGAAGAGGTTTTTAGGATGTTTTTTCCAGAGTGTAAAATCTAGCAAAAAATTTAAACTGAGAACATTTTTCCAATTCTTAGATAATGTTTTCATAGAAGAGTTTCCAGGTTTTTCCTTTTGTCCAGGTATACTTTCTGCATATACATACAGCATTAGACTTCAGCCTCTACTTAAAATATTCTGATTCTTGTCACAGTCTAATTTATTGAGTACTTGGTCTGTGTTCTGTGGGCATCATTAGGAAATCTTCCCACTAAAGGCATAATCCTATAAAATGGGGAGAAAGAATTGTAAAAACCCAAAATAATTAACACCTGACACTGACTTTCCAAAATTTTTAGCTCATGGTTAATTATTTGATTTCATATTTCTGCTTTAATAAATCTCATTTTAGCTTTCTTTAGTGTATTTTAACTTTTTTTCAGATTAATTTTTTGATCTCAAAAGGACTTATGTTTCAGTGAGTGCTAGCCTTCATTTTTTGTGTCTGTATGAGGCCAAGATATACTTATATAGAAAAAGTTAGTATTTGACTGTTGCTGTTGGCTCAAGTGGTTTACCAGTACAAAATCCTTGCTGGCTTATTTCTCTTTTGGGAGACAAAATTAGTGAGAGGTGCTTTGTTACTGGTTTGGCTGGTTTTTGTCACAGAAAGCTGTTAATTTTCTGAAAAATGTGCATAGTTTTCCTTTGCTGAACTCTGTAATAAGTAGCAGCAGAGACTTTCCTGTCTACCTTTCCATCACTATAACAGCTCACAGAACTCAACTCAAAGTAATGCTTGTATTTTTTGCTAACTTTTTTGTTGCTTTCTGTGGATGGAGTGTAACAGATAACCCCAGTATGAGCCAAACATTCCTCCTGTATTTCTAACCATTTGTCAGAGCTCGTCAAAAATGTGATGATCAGTCTTACATTCAGTGTAATTTCTGTGGGAATATTCCTCTGGGTTTATTGATATAATTTTCTTTGATGAATGTATCAATATGTATGAAAATATCGATATTCAGAAATAAA
This sequence comes from Calcarius lapponicus, assembly GCA_039654755.1. Lineage (NCBI taxonomy): Eukaryota > Metazoa > Chordata > Aves > Passeriformes > Fringillidae > Calcarius > Calcarius lapponicus. The sequence goes on along the minus strand of CM077465.1, from coordinate 22,651,414 downwards.
ATAAAGGGGGTTTTGGGTATGTAAGTCTACAATTAAATAATCTCCTTTCCTAATGTCACAAAAGGCTATTACTGTCACATTAAGACAGTATCTCATTCATATATTTCCATAAAATGGGAAACATCTGTGTTGTGTTTCTTATAGTAGAAGAGGGAAATATTCCAACTGTTATGTACATCTGGTGCTGCTTTCCAGTATTATATATCACATAATTTGTGACAAAACCCTCAAAATTTTTCATTTTCTTTTCTCTCTAATTCTTATGGTCTCTGTACAGTTAGGTTCTATACTGCTATTCTTCACAGTGCTGAATCAGACTTTCTGCCCTGAACAGAGAATGGACATCATCAGCAAAGTCATTAAAAATCCATAGGAAAAGTAAAGACAGAAGTAAAAGAGCTACAGTTGAAAATATTTTTTATCTTAACTAAACAGTTATGAAAAAGAGATAGAATTCAATGCACTGACCACAATGATATCTCTGTCCATGGCAGCTAAATCTGTAATAATAAACTCTTTATGTCTCTTCAGAACTTAAAATTCCACTCATCTCTCCCTGTTCACCCCACTCGGCCCCCCCTTTGTGGTCCATGACTTACCATTTTTTGATCCTAACAATTGTTTGGTCTTAAAAACCTGCCACATCTGCTCACAGGATTTTCCTAAAATTCCAAGTTTTCTGAGTTGGACTCTTAAAGTGTACTTCTGGAGCTGGTCTGACTTGAATGACTGAAGTAGCTGAAACTGGTCTGAGTCAAAAGACTCAAGGAACTGTTCACGAGGAGCAAACAATTCTGGTGGCATATGGATTTTTAGAGGAGAAACAGCTCTTCATAAATGTAAAGGTAGTGATGAAAGCCCAATATTAGGATTTTCTTGGAACTGAAACTTATGGTTTAAAAGACTTGTTTTAATCTCCATATGTACACATGAGCAAGTATTAACTTGTTGAACTCTGTTACAGATCAAGCCACAATATAAAGAAGCAAATAATATGATTTAATTTTTACCTTTTATTACAACATCATATCTTCTTTCAAAAAGCCCATACATTGGTCATATTAATGTCAGAGTAGTAATTTTATATGGAAGAGTAAAAGTAGAAGTTATGAGCATCCCTTCATGGGATTGTTCCCTTCATGGGGATGTTCAAAGAGCCCAACAGTATTTCACATTCTACTGTTATGCTCAATAGAGTAGTGTTTAGTAGGTGTGTGACATTCAGCAGCCTCCTGAAAGGTTGTGCATTTCTAAACGGGGACATGGTGAGAGCAAATTTAAAATTAACTACAATTAGAGAGCGTGAATCAGTGATGGAAGGCTGATGGGTGGGGCTTGGGGTGGATGACATTCAGGTTGCTCAATTATGAAAAGTAAACATTCCTCAGTAGTGCAAAGATGCCTAGTTTGGCCACATAGGGTTACTGTTTGCTGTGAATCTCTCTGAGGTCAGATTTGTAGAAGAACAGGACTCGCAATTGAACTCTAGGCTTCCTGAGGTGAAGACATAAATGGAAATTGTAAAGTCCTTCTGTCAGACCAAGCAGGGGAAAAATCAGCTGCATTCAGTTGCACTGCAGTGCAGAGTGAGTAGGCTAAATACATTGACAATTTATGGCAGGGGTAGCTGAAGTGAAGCTCAGTGGTGATAAAAATAGGACTTTTAGAGTCTAGTGTAACAGAAAAGTTAATTAACTTCTGCAAAGTAAAACTAGTTCAAGTTGTCAACAGATGCTCATCAGTTTCCTGCATGTATTCATCAAAATGCAACCTTATGCTCAAAGATGCTTACTCATAATGTATTCTTTAGATCATAATACATTCCTAGAAGCCTTATGCAAATTACTATCGCTTGTGTATGATGCTTATTTAATTGTACCTACCAAGTGAAATGTTTATTAGAGCTTAATTGTCTTGAGAACATTGTGGCACAGTTGTTAGGAATTGGAGTTGGCGCAAACCTGTTTATTGCACATATCTCTTTGCAGAATTGACACCACTTCCCATGGCTCTTAGTATTTAGAATTCTGCAATGCTCTCTTTTTAAAATTGTACTTAAGACTCACTGTAAGCAACATCTCATCTTGTAAGGACTAAGTAATATTAAGTGGACAAATGAAAAGCAATATTAGCAGAGAGTAGTGTTTTATATTCCCTGTTGAGGAAGTTAATAGAAACAGCTTCAAGGAAAATTGTTCACAAATGGCTTGCAGAATTTAACTAAACTCTCTTGCATCTCTCTATCAAAAAATATACTCTTTTGCAGCAAAGCAATAATACTCTCCAGTATATTCCATGACATGTTCCTTTCTTTGTACTTTTCACTGCTTGAATTGTTTGCTGCTACTGTCAGCTACCATTATTATGAATCATTTCTGCTTCTTTTTGCTAAGTTATTCTCAATTCAGTTGTCTTCTTAAGAGAAAATAAGAGCCTTAATAACAGAAATTGAAATGCTGTTCTGAGAAGACTTGAAAACAATATATCTCCATTTTATTTTGTCTCTGTATGTTTTATTTTTGCTTTTCAAGTCCCAGAGCTTGTCAATAAGATATTTAAAACTCCTGTGGCCTGTACAAATATGAAACATAAAATTTAATGACGAACGAATGATATAAAATTATTTTAACTTTAGCAAGAAAGCTGCAGCCCTTTGTTTCTATTTCATTTGCCCACTTCCCTAAAATAATTTATCTTGCTCTGAGTTTTGAGTTTTGGTGCTGATAGTTTTTGAGAGTGTTTTTTCACTGTGTAGGGTGAATACATTGACAGCTTATGACTCTTCATGCATAAAATGGTGACATAATATATCAAAGCCTAGACATTTCAAAAGCAAAGCGTGAAAAATAGATGGATAGGGCAATTAGCTCTGTGATTTCCTGCAGTCTGGAGACTTATGGAGATGGTTGTATTTTAGTACCCTTTGATAAATATATATAAAATAGAGGGTAGCTACCAAGTTACTTCCTGAGTATGATGGGGAGAGTGCAGATCAAGCACTTGACATTAGCAAACCAAATCAATTTCTAGATCAGAAGACCCATAACACAACTCTTTAAGATCAGCTCAGCAGGGTACTTCACATACCATTTAAGCAGATCCCGTCTCTGGCTCACTCTTATCATCTTTTATAGGATATGCAAAGAAGTATGCTGCATTTCTGAGAAAGGTTTTTTTTAAAGTAAAAATAGGCTATACTAACATCTTCTAGAGAAAAGTAGACTTTCTCTGCCATATTGTTTAGTCACGCTCAGGAACCCTGGACATTTGCAGTGCTAAGTGCTAAAATTTTCTTTAGAAAACCACTTTATTATCTTTCTAATTAATGCCTGTCCAGATCTCTACCAATGCCAACGGTTTACCATCTGTTCACAAATACTTGTGGAACAAATATGTGCAAAGACTTGTCTACACCTACAATTTTCCATGAAGGAAAACACTGACCCACAGGCAGCCTTACGTGAAGGCCTCCATGACTGTTATATTTCAAGAAAAAATAATTTTAAGATGTCTGAATAAGATATCTAAATGAGCAGAGCTTTCAAACTGCACTCTTGCTTGGACATTAGTCAGTAAACAAAGTGGAGAGTATCTATGTTGAATTATACTAGACAATCAAATAAACAAACCTGTGAGCATTAGAAAAAGGATATTCTTTCCAACAGAGACTTTTTTTTAAGATAAGTCAGCCCTATTTATCATAAGAATGAGCAGTGCTTCTGTTAAATTTAGCATGCTTTTCATTCCCTTCTGAAGAATACTGAAAGCAGCATGTAAGTAGATTGAGTGCCTAGACTAATAGTGACATTCATGTGACCAGGTGTTTCATATGCATGGCTTCTGTCACATGAAACACCTTAATCTGGAACAGTTATTACTTTACTTAGGGAAGGGGAACTGTGCAAGTATGGGCTTGGGGATTCACAGAACTATTGAAACTGTCAAGATCCAAACAGAACAGTGCAGTCTGGATTTTTTTTTTTCTATTTTTTTCCATTTTAGAAAGAACTGCTTCACATCAATCTCAAAACTGAAGCAATCCATGAACCTAGTGTCTGAAGTTAAACGACTAGTACTGCATAAAGCATAACTGAAATCAGACTAGAAATCTAAGCTTCCCCAGAAGCACACACAATATTAAGTTGTGCTGAGAACAGTTCAAAATTATGGGTTTGGAAAGTCAATAATAATCTCATGGAGACAAGACAGGGATACATGACCTTGAGATACAGGGCAAGTAATCAGCTTGTTTGTAACTACTTCAGCCTTTTCAGTATATAATCTTTACTTCTACTCTTCTATTCACCCTACTCTTTGACTGTCAGTGAGCTCTGTTTCTTCCTAAATATTTTTGTTGTATTCTTACAGGTCTGACCAGAACACCTCCAACTGTGAATTGCACCCTGTTTGAAACTGCTACTATTTTTGTTTTACATCTTCATAGTATTATTTGTATAATGTAATCAAAGCTAGATCATTACATATTTGAAGTAAATTTCTTGCATTCCTTTTCAAAATTCATGAGTGAATTTCCACTACATTGGAATGGGTGTGGCAGTACAAGTTCTTAAAAAAATCTTTAAAAAAAAGTAGAAGTTTTAAATTTCTTGATACTTTTTTCCTTCCTTCTGCAAGATCAGTAACAGAAAAAAAATGGTAACTGAAAAATTTGATTTTAGACCAATTATCCAACTTCTCTGCCTAGTATATCCTGTTGGATATTGTTAAATATATTTAACTGTTATTCAGTAACCAGCCTAACCTGACATTTTCAGAGCAGAATCCTTGCATCTCTAAAGAGACTATGTAAATAAATTCTGATTAATATCTTCTAGCGACCAGAGTGGCATTTTCAAAAATACATTTTTGGTTGAAATGTATCTCTGAAATCAATGCAAATTTTATCACTAGCTCTAACAGGAATATAGACATAAGAGAAGTGCTGAAGTCATGGAAACCAGCTCTTGGACTCCAGAATGGCACAAACAAAGGAAGAAGTGTGTTTTTCACCCAGCCAGCAGTCAGAAGGGTTTAAGTATTCCAGGCAGTACAGGCGGATGTTTAAAAGGCAAAATTCAAAGGAGAGAAGAAACTAAAGCCCCTTGTTGCTACACATCCACTATTAAAAAGCAAAGGTAGCCTGAGGCCAAAAAAATAAAGTTGAGCTAGGTATGTGTAGGTTCTATAAACTTTTTTTTTCCATCTGTATTTTTTTCCTACCTTGATGTCTTATGGCATATCTATGTGCTAGCTGCAAAAGAAGGACTGTCTAGAATTGAATTTCTGAAGAAATAAACAGTATGTTTGGACAATATAAGGAAAAAACTGTGATTTCTTGAGCAGGGGAGGGGTCTTAAAGAGCATGTTCTTGAAAAATATTTCTGGAATCAGTAAAATAAAACACAGAGCATCCTAAAATAATGAAAAGTAAATATTGGTAAGTATAGCTGTGAGATAGGCACAAAAAAAAAGGTTCCAGGCTTGCTAAGAGTGGGTGCTGTTGCCATTGTGTGAGGAAGAAGGAATGGATAGGGCAGGAGACAGACTGAGAGTGGGAAAAGGAGGGAGCTTCAATGAAGTAGCTAGAATCTGAGGGAAGGTCTTTGGGGTAGGGAGGATCTCTAAATGTTCTTGATTCACAAAGGTCATTGCCATGGTCCTTTAAATAAAGTAACTTATTTTTGTTGAAGAAGTGAAACAGTAAAGTGTAAGTTTCGTGTATAAACTCTTAGAGCTTAATGTGCTACAGCTAGAGTTGTCATACTTGATAAATAAACTAACTAAATAAAACTTTGATTAACAGTTGACAGCATGTGGCTGGTATGAAAACAATTAATTAATATGAAGAAAATTATTATTTCTGTAACTAATTCAGTAGTTAAAGCAGAATCAAAAAGATGCATTTAACTACAGCTTAAATGTTGTTTGATTAATTTGACTAAATATTTAGTGCTGGACTTTTCTGTTATATGATACTGTGGCAAAATCTTGTTTATTATCCACTAAGCAATTAGCGTTGAGTATTGTCATCTGAAAAAATTTCACACAATGGAAAAATTACTATCCTGTACTCAGATCTGACAAACTGAATAAGACAAACCTCCTGTCTCACAGGAAAATTGAAAACCAAAACTCCTGCCTGTATTTTTTTTATTACAATGCTGTTGATTTGCTGTCTAAAGCACAATTTATGTGTCTTTTGTCCCTTGCTTTTGGGAAAGTAAAAGCAGCATCACGTTAAGAAAAAGTAAATATGCTTAAAATACTGGATGTCAACCAAAAATTGATGCTAAAAAGCTCTAAGTATAAGCAATAGTTTCCAAATAATTGTGGGGCTGTCATAAATTTAATAGCTTTAACATATAAATAAATTATGTGACTCATATATGAACACAGAAAAATAATTTATGGACCCTTTAATTGATGGACTCTTTAATCAGATTATCAAGATCAACAGGTGGTTCCTGGCCTCCACCATTTGGAAATCCAGTTTTGTGTGCATGCCTGTGTCCATATAGTTTAATTTCTGCTCATTTTTGTGGAGTTGGTAAATGAACTTAAGACATGTCCATTTATTACACTAACTCTAGTCACAGATACACAGATACAGGAATCTGTATAAAGATTCCTTTGTTTAGCAGATGATGGCAGAAAAGTAGAGATAATGGTATAGAAGAGTTTGTTATAGCAACTTAGTTTTCCTGACTTTTGACGTTGCGAGTTTGATGGTCAGGAGAAGATTTTCCAGTATATCAATATGAGCAAATTCTCTAGAGGGCTGGAAGGGGCTGACTTTGCAGTAACACCCTGGTGATGGTTTTTTGATGGGTCATCCATTTTGTAATTTCCATGTGTTTCTGAGCACTGAAAAGAGATTAACTTGGTCAAACACTGGCCATTGGGTCTTTGTGTGGATTTACATGATGAGAAATCTGTGGCCTTTTTACTCCTTTTGCCTACATGCAGAGGAAGAAAACTCCTGGGTTTAAGTGTATTAGAGTTTTGCATCTCATTGTTTCTATCTCCAGGCTAACAGGACTTGGAGAGCATAGAAAGACAATTCTGTGTATCCAATCAAACATTTACAACATCACCTCATAAGATATTCATTCTGATAGCAAATGTACAACTAAAATAGAGAATAAAAGTGAATTTAAGATGTCTGCTGTTAGGTGACTATTGTGCTTTAATAAATATTGGTTTATCCTATATTTATATGCACTATAGTTAAATCTGGGTGATGAAACTGTTACTGCTACATGCAAGTGATGATTTGATGATTGCAATTTCACATCCTCCTCCTTCATGGCTGCACGAGTAAATCTGTTTATGCACATGCAATTTAATTGGCAACACTGTTCTAATTTACAATGTATATTTAATTGAATTTTATACCTTAATTTAAGTAATGTGTACTTAATTACAATGCATTCTTAATTTAGCACAAATCAAAATTATCTTATTTTTTCTCATAATTTTTTCTATTAATTAATGGGAAGAGGGTTGATTCCCTGAGATAAGTGCTTGTAGCAATGCATAGGATATAACAAATCCGTGATGCATTATTTTCTTTTGCATAATAAGAATATTGTTTTCAAGGGTTCCGGTGATTTTTCGGCATGTTGTGGTAGGTAAGGAAATCAGATTAGTTTTTTTCTTGTAATTGCAAATCTGAAAATCCTGTTATTTCTTGTTTAAGATGTAGGTATTTTAAGCAGATGGACTCTGAATTGTAAAGTACAGAAAGGTAGAAAGAAAGCTAGTAAGAAAGATACCAACTGGCACCTGTCTTCCTGTGATCAGCATATACTAGTTGAAACAAAACAGTCAAATAAGATGTGTTTACTAACACTGTGAAGCCATGGTCCTGATAAGAAATCTGACCAATAGTTAATAAATTCCAATCATCATTCATAAACATAAGTAATTTTGATAAAAACTAATAGAGCATCTGTGACTTTGAAAATGGTATATCTTCTTTATTATTGCAATGCATTATCTATTTTTTTAATAGATAGCGGTCTTTTTCCTAATATAAGTGATTCCTTCACTAGGTTTTCTCATAGGCAAATTCTGTATATTATTTTCCAAATACTTTATCTTGAGTCTCATAATTATGAACTTTTGAGTTTGCAGATATATTGGATTGGCTTGAGGATTGAGTTTGTGCATCTCAGGTGTCACTAACTTCACTGAAGCACTGAAGTTTGTCATGTAAATGCCGATGAATAACTTCACATCGTTCAGTTGAGTTTGTTCTGCAGAAATATCTTAGTACTGCTTTCACTGCCCTCAAGGTTACCCTTACATGTCAACTTGTCATATTCAAAGGTAGGACCTTGAAAGTGAGCTTGTATTTGGATCCTTCCCAAGGTAATAAATGGACTTTGGAATTCTGAGGCCTATGGTGCAAAGTCACATCTCTGGAGATCCATACTTAGTGTAGAAGAATCACTGCTAAGTTATAAAAAGTTATATTTGTAGAGCCAAATGTCTCTGTCAAGGGCTGTGCAAGCATTTGGGTATTATGCTTTCCAGCTCTCCTGATTCTGACTGCTGACTGCTGAGAGCCCTAAGCCTGCTCTGCATGGGGCTGTCCGATACTTGTCAGACTTACTAATGAGCGCTGAGCTGCTTCCAGCCAGACCCTAGATTTTTAAGGTGACATATACACAGTGAATGCCTTGCTAATAAATCCTTTTGGACCCTTGCTGGCCTGCATCAGACTCAGCTGTATGTTCTCAGTAGCAGTGATTCTGTTTATCTGCAGTTCAGACATATTGCTCACAGAAAAGTGAGGCTGCAGCATATGGAAAAAAACCTATTAGTAATACTTTAAAAGCTTTTCTCCTGGATTTTTAAAGCATTTTGCCATGCTTCTTGCAAGAGATTGAGTGTATCTTCTTTGGAACTGTGTCAGGAAATTTTCTCATCTGTTCTCTGCAGGTTAGCTAGTATAGCTCTTAGCAATGACTAAAAATAGTTTCTACAATTATAGCAGAAATGAAATCATATCTGCCAAATAAGTGGGAATTTCTGCATTGGAGTGAATGAAACAAAGGCATTTATCCTCCATTATTTTTCTGATACCTAATAAAAGCCCAAAAGTCATAAATTATGTGGTCCTGAACACATTACTTACCTTTATTCTTCACTTATCTGTTTTATAACGAAAAGGCATCTTTTGTTGTCACATCAAAATGACAATCAGTCTTATGCTCTCTTTTTTCTTTTGCTAAGCTCTGTCTGATCAGGTGTGATGATTTTCATATACTTGTGGAAGTTTTATACATTGTATGAATGTATATTGGTATACTGTCAGTGTACACTAGCTGTTCCTTATGACTAGAAATTAAAGAGAAGTGTTTGGAGAAGCCAGCCCTGAGATGTCACAGACCTTCTTAAAATCTTTTCATATGAAGTTTGTAGTAGTTTTGCTCTACAATGACTTTGGGCTGTTTAGGAATTGGTAAAGAGAAAGGGACAGCCCAAATTGCAATCCAGAAGATATAGTTATTTGAAATTGAGTAGCAACTCTGTTTTTTTGGGGTTTTTTTAAATTTTTTTTCTTAAAACAAGTGAATTGTATTTCTTCCTACCTTCTTTTCAGTGGAGTTTTTGTCATTAATTTATATAAATTTAGAGTTTCAGTAGTAGTGCCATGGAAGTAGGCTATGTATACTGGCTGCAAAGTGAGTGGCTCTTTTAGACCAGACAAGAAAAACTTTACTCCTCACTATGGTAGCAGATTAATTCAATAAAGTCAATTTACTAAGGAAGTATAACAGGAAACTGGTTTACTGTTTAGATTTTACATCAGGGGGTTTTTGCTGGAGGAAAAAAGAAGTTGTGCTGCCATGTTTGAGTTTCCAGGTTGTGCTGCCCTTGGAGAAAGAAACAGGCTCTGTGTGGAGAGAGAAAGTTCTCTCACTTTGCTACAAACTGGTAAAAGGCCTCATATGTCAAAAGTCTGTACCTGCAGACTGGCTCTGGAGTATCTGTTCTCACATCCTTAGGTGCAACAGGGCCTTGGAACATACTGAACAGAACCTCTCCTGCAGAGGAAGCCATATAGCAAGATAATAAAGCATGAATGAAAAAGTTGCTATCATATTAATTCTTTTTCAAAATGTGCAGCTGTAAACAACTTCTGTGTCTGAATTTCTCAGAATGTTAATAAAACCCTTCTAACTGCTGGTCATTATCCTTGGCCTCCAGATTTTTTCTGAGCACTGAATTTATCTTGCACTGTCAGCTTTCATCGTAACAAATGGTGTAGTTCCTGTATTTGCAGAGAAAATTTTAAATGTGTATTCTTAGAAAATCATTAGCATGGTTTTATTTCTGTATTAATCTGAGATGGCTACCTTTGTAAGATTCTTGAGCTGCAATTCTCATTTAGTAAATGAGTACATGTAACATTTACCTTCATTGGCTTAGTTTTGAACACTTTGTTGTAACTTCACCTTCTTGAGTCTGTCTGTGTTCATGTTAGTTCTGAGTTACCTTGCTTTTTGTGCAGTCTAGTCAAAGTCCAGACTAATTTTCATGCAATCTGTTCCTAAGATAATGCTACTAAAAAAAAAAAATATCAAAAATGGTCCCTGGCTTATCATCACCTATCTGAAAATTTACTAATAAACAGGAGGTAAAATAATCTATAAAATTTGATTTTCAGCAGTGGCCAATCAAGAAAAATAGTGTTCAGAAAAAAATGTTTGCTCTTTCTAGAAAACTACATGTGTTGTAAACAAAGAAGTATACATTTCTAATTTTATTTTTCTAGAAGAGCTGCAGATCAATATTAATGATCCCAAAATGATCCCATATCATTTTATGCTACTCTGTAAGCAGAACCTTATGAAATCTATGTCTCCCATTTAGACAAGATGAATACTTTTATTTCTGATAGATGTAGTGAGATAAGTGTTTTAAAGGGAACATAAGAGACAGTTATGTTTCCGTGGTATATTTAAATAAAGCCAGGAAACTGAATTTGTAAGAGCAGCATAGATCCTATTCACCATCTAAAAAATGTAATTGCCTAGCACAGCACTGAATTTCCTTTTTACCAATGTTGCTACTGTGAGCTCCAAGAAAAACTGTAACTCTTCTTCATTTTACTGTTCAAGTTAATCTTGTGGATTTTAAGGTACTCATTAAATGTAGTTATGGCTAGTTAAAGGCAAAACCAGCAGGGGATGGTGGGCTATGATTCCTCAGTTTGTTGGGCCCAGAGTTCTATATACACATTTCAAACACCAATGCTGTCACTTATTCTTCAGAAACAGATGAAATAGGATGCTAAACAAGTCTGCAATTTCCATAGGGATACTATTTTGACAACTGCCAGTACCAAAACCCATACTTTTAATCAATATTAAAACAAATCCATGGGTGTCTGTCTTAGCACAGAGCAGTCTTAGAAGTCTAGCATTGCCTCAGGATGTAAAAAATATAAATAAACCCTAACTGAATATTTTTATCTTAATGTAGGTTTAGATATTATCCAGAATCATATTTTTTTGACAGAGAGAATATAACTTTTTTCCATAAATTACTTAAATCAAGTAACGTATTAAAGGAAATTATGAATTACTGATAGCAAATTAGCTTTATAACATTATCTGTCATAGCATTCAATTTATAATAAATAATGAATAAATAAATAAATAAGTTTTTCCACGTTTCAACTCTCTTTGCTTTTAAAACTTTGATCTCAGTAGGTTTTGGACTTTGTCCCAAATGCAGCCTCAAGACGCCCATAGAAATGAATCACCAACTGTGAGCTAAAGCAATACACGAGGTGACATGGATATCAGTTACTGTCTTAAATTTAAATGCCTTGTCTTTTGGTCTGGCTGTGGCAAACCAGTAGCGTATTGTGCTGCTGTGCTTATGCTGCCATGAGCATCTTTTACAATGTGTAAGAGAAATGACACCACCATATGTCCTAATTGTTGGAACAATGGACTGCCCTCCTGTGGGTTGCCATTATTTCTTCATAACAGCGCTGCCAGACATGTAATCTACTTCTCATCCAAGATTTAGAGTGTGTCAGCTCAACATTCTCTACTTCTCTCTTCCTTCTCCACTTCTCCCAACACTGCAGTTTAAAAGAAGAGCTAGAAAACTTTTTGGTGTAAGTGTAATTTGATTTTCCTTTGCATAGTAAATATGAGTGATATGAGATGTTTGCATCATTGTTTCTAAGTGTTGATGTGTCAGCCTGCATCACTGATTCATGAAGCTCTATCTCAGTTTCCTATTCTCACAGGACTTCTTACGTCCTCCTAAATCATTCCGATAATGGTGGCCTTGAATTGAAATGATGAACACAGATTTCTTTTTAACTTATTGTAATTTAAATTAGCTGTGTTGTCTGGAAAGCAAGAACCTTTCCTTGTTTCCCTCTCCCTGTATGTCTGTGTCAGTTCAATTAATGTATTGGCAAAAGATGCATCAAAATTAATTTTAAAGGTATCCTACCAATGACTGTCTTTCACAGAATCACAGAATGACTAGTTTGGAAGAGACCTTCAAGATCGTTGTGTCCAACCCATGCTGGAACACCTTAACTAAACCATGGCACCGAGTGCCACATCCAGTCGGTTTTTTAAACACATCCAGGGATGGTGACTCCACCACCTCCCCTGGCAGACCATTCCAGTACTTTACCACTCTTTCCGTGGAAAAACTTCTTCCTAAAATCCAACCTATATTTCCCTTGGCACAGCTTGAGACTGTGTCCTCTCGTTCTGTCTGTTGCCACCTGGAGAAAGAGACCAACCCCCACCTGACTACAGCCACCTTTCAGCTGGTAGAGAGTGATAAGGTCACCTCTGAGTCTCCTCTTCTCCAGGCCAATCAGCCCCAGCTCCCTCAGCCACTCCTCACAGGGCTTGTGTTCCAAGCCCTCACAGCCTTGTTGCCCTCCTCTGGATGCGCTCAAGCATCGCAACATCCTTCCCAAACTGAGGGGCCTGAACTGGACACAGCACTTAAGGTGTGGCCTCACCAGTGCTGAATGCAGGGAAAGAATGACCTCCCTGCTCCTGCTGGCCACACCATTCCTGTTACAGGCCAGGATGCAGTAAGATTCAAACATTTGAAGACACGAGGATTTCTTATTTTCAATGTTGCGTTCATCTAGACTTAGCATAGAAAAGATTTTGCTGTTAGAATTTAAGCCATTTTAGAGTTGAGTTTTATGTTATTGTACCATTTGCTTAAGAAGGCAATTAATTCCATTATAATCAGTTACAATACTGAAAATACTGAAATCCAAGACTGGCAAGTAAACAAAGTAAATTCCTTTTTAGGAAATGTTTGATAGGAATTTAGGGGCCTGAAGAGATGAATTTTCTTCAGAGAAACTGAGAAGACCAGCAGAAAAATCCCCTTGCCAGTAATAATTTATAGCAGTTCTTCAGAGAAGACCAGTTTGTTGAATTTATTTGTTGTATGTTTTGAAGGGGAGGATGCTTTAGAGGACTGGAACTGTTTTTTAGACTGTTCAGTGCTGCGAGAGTATGTATAGTTCATACTTACTGTGGCCAGGTGCTTGCAGTAATGAGAAACTGAAAACTGAGCTTTGGAAGCATTTTGTTTTAGCTGATATTTTTCAGCTTAGTTGATAAATGCAAAAACAATATCTTTAATAATAAATAGATAAAATATATTTTTAGTACTTTAAGTTCTTGGCAGCCCCACAGCTGTTAGGCTGATGAAAAACAGAACATTCAGATTTAAATTTCTGTATTTAAATCTGCCAGTGTTTGAACTTTACTGTATATTTTTGATGACTTGGGTGGTTTGCTTACTAATTTGGAACTTTGCCTAATGTTTTTGTTAAAATAGAACTTTCTATCTTATAATTAATCTCCTTGTTCTGTATCTTCATACAATATAAGTGCAGAACAAATGAGTACTTGAAATGCTAGATGTATAATGAATAGTTGGGGTTTAAACATAACTATTTTCCTGACAAGGACATGGTACTGCTATAAACCAGTTGGCTGTCTTACGTAATTCTTCTGCCAGGTCGCCTTTTATTTTATTTTTTTAGCAGATTACCCAATAAGAAACTGCAGATAGTCATGACTTTTATAAAAACATGAAATGAGCTAGTTCATTTCCAAAAACAAGTGAATCTAATTGTTTATTTAAAATTCAAATTCCCTGGTCTTATCTCCAGTGTGAAGAGATAAGTGGGAACTTGCACACAGTGGGAATAAATGAGCTTTTGTTATCGATTTATGAATAGAATATCCAGGGGGAAAAAAAAGAATATGGTCCGTCTGCTCATGCAGAGTGCCATCTTCCTTTCTTAATGAACCCAACCAGTGAATTTAGTCAAGGATGTTGAACTGTATAAAACCTAATACAGAGATAACAGACTAGGTTTCAAGTTCAAGGGCCTGTGTTTCTCAAAAAGATATTGTGGATTGAATGAGAAGTTTAGACAAGCCCTGCCTTAGGTTCAAATTTTGGCAGCAGCTCTACTTAAGTGATGTGCCCCCAGATCGCTCTGGCTCACAAGTTCTCAAGAATGGCTGATCAGGTTATAAAATTAGATTTTTTTTCTTAAATAGACAGGAGATTAACAGAAAAAAGGCCTTAAACAGTTACTTACTACACAGTATAAACCAAAAGAACTACTAGTAGATTACATAGAACAGTGAATAACAGAAAGGTACCTATCCATGGCTCGCACAGAGATAGTATAGATTAGGAGTCAATAACTTGCCACCGAATTGATGATAGTGCACACAGAGTCCTTTCACTGAACCCTGGAGACAGTAACTCAAGGCAGGTGTCCCAAGCCTTGAAGAGTCATCCCCACACACTTCCTGGAAATGTGCAGAAGCTTTCTGCTTTGTGAAAGTTTGGTATAATATTTATCATTTGTAAAGTGAATTGTCAGTGAGAAATTCCAGCTTATCTTCTTACAATCTTGCTTTCAAGGTATTGTCAGCTGGGAGGGTCACTTCCATGGTGCCAAAATAACTTACTACAAGACAAGCTGTCCTGATTGAGTGATTTCACCAATTAACAAATTCATGTGCAGGGGAGATGCCCTGAATTATTGCACCAGCAAAGAGACAACAGATAAGCTCTCCTGTGGTGGAGGAAGGGAATATCTGCTATAAAAGGGAGGTTTGACTTTATTACTCCTGTTCTTCCGTTCACCTGAGCTTCTCACACTGGCTTGCTGTTTCTTTTGCTGTCTGCATTCAAGGCTGGAAGGGGTTTAGTGTCTCAGTCAATTAGATCTCTCATGTACAAAAATATCTTTCCTGTAATGTTGTGTAGAAAGTATGGGCCTAGACTAAGAAATGATTACAGTTCTGTGGGATGTCATGTGGTTGTAGGACTTTCACAGTACATCTAGATAGATGCACATGCACAATCCAGTTCAGAACCTTATGGAAGAAAACTGATGATTGGGGTTTGACATGTCCGCTATTGCTTTATATCTTTTCAGTCAAAACTTTCTATTTCTGAAACTGCCCAATGGCTGTCTCATAAATTTGATCCCAAAATAAGATGTGATATTTTTGGTGTTTGCCACTCCTTATCTACTTGACTATGCAGTGTGCCATGGAAACATGATGTTAAATGCCAGGCCATGTTTCAGGCAGATGAATTCTATCTTCTGTAAGCACATTTGTGCAAATTATATTTCCTTGTGTGAATCTCAGTGCCACAGATTCGTAGTTTTTTTCAAAGCCTTGTAATTTAATTTCTTGGATGTTCTGGTGTTATTTGATTGCACTTTTCCTGTTAGAATCACTAACTTTAGTAAAGAGTTATGACACGACTTTATTAGGTGTCTGAAAAGAAGGCCTAAGTACAGAGGTCATATCACATCATCTTATGCAGGTCAAAGCTCTGCTATGTATTGAATAGTTACACTTACTCAAGAAAACTTAGGCAAGTGAAGAATAACATTATGTAGTTTATAATAATAGTTCCCAGCAAAAATCAGGGATTTGCCAAAGCAGCTGCTTTGTCACATGCCTTTGAAGAAGGCTTTTCTTCTCAAACTAAATGTGATTAAAAGAAAGTTTAAGGAAAGAAAACCTCTTCACAAGTTGGAGTACAAACCTCGTGGAGCCACACTGCTATTTCTGACAAAACAACTTTTATAATTGCAAGTCAGTTGTCTTGTCTAAATCAGGTCTTTAGTAACTTGTGCAATTGACCAGGATTATATGTGGCTGAAAACGTCTTTTTTTAATGTCATTTTTAGCATTTCTAAACCTAATATGCTGGAAGGCAGCTCCATGGAAGTAGAAGGGAGACTATAACTGCTTAAGAATTTGTCCTTAAAATGTGTTTTAACTGTTTGCAGTTAAATTTACTGTATTGCGTAGAAAGCATGACAGACCCAAAATGCAGAACAGTAATGACTATTTCTACCTTAATTATAGCTAGGTTATCTTTTACCTATACCTAGGGTACCTTTTACTGTTGGAAGTTGTGTCAGGGAAGTTGTGTTTAGGCTCTTCACCCAGAGGGTGGTTGGGCACTGGAACAGGCTCCCCAGAAATGTGGTCACAGCACCAAGCCTGACAGAGTGCAAGAAGCATTTGGACAAAACTCTTGGGCGCATGGAATGACTCTTGGAGCTGTTATGTGCAAGGCCAGGAGTTGGGCTCAATGGTCCTTGTGGGCTCCCTCAGCATGTTCTGTGATTTTGTGATTCTGTGATAAGAGATACTTCTTTGTATTTTACTCATGCCTGTCCATTTAGTTCTGTTGTGATACACTAAATGATACTGTTTGCTGTGGTTGATAATAAGATCATTGTGAGATTGTAGCATGAGATTCCAAAGGGACAGTTTGCATGTTAGAACAGAAGAAATGGGGGTAAAATTAATTTATTGTTTACTTTGTAGTTTAACAGCTCTAATGGTACTATTTTCTGTGAACATCTTCTACTAGGAAGTGGATAGAGATAATTGGATGTTGGAAAACCAAATGGCTATGATATCTTTCTTGGGCCACATATTACATGCAGGTACAAGATTTAGAGAGATTTCCTGTACTGACCTTTCCTTTGTCCAATCCTTTCAAAAACTAGTTCAGAGGGAGATTTGTAAAAATGTCTTCAGTCTTTCAGAAAGAAATTTCTGTTTATGTAACACTATAATTTAATAGTTGTGAAAAGACTATCTAAGAAAAAAAAAGGAAAACAAAAAAATCATTTTGGTCCATGAAGGCAAGTTGTGCAATATCTCAAGATAATAAATTACATCTGATCCTAGAAGGGGCTGTGGCAGAGAAGAAGGTCAAATATGAAAAAGGTCCAAATAATCTGAACAAACTGAAAAAATTCTGTATGTGATAAAATTGTCAAATATTATCAGGATAAATAAAGCTATTTAACATGTGGGACAGAGGGAAGCTTCTTTTGGTAACAGATGTCTTTCTGAATGAATATCCTCCACTGCCTTTTGTATGGTGTAGTGTGTTAAAGTTTATGAGAGAGAAAAATACAGCTGAGATTCCAGACAGAAATTCAGAATGTGAACCCATTTGCTTTTGCTGATGTTTTGAATTTTTGAGTTCAATTTTATTTTAGCAGTAAATCACAGCTTCACTTAGACTGCTATTGCTGATGTGCAAATTCCTTTTCAAAACCCTTCTTTTATTACCAGAAGCTTTTATTATATCTTCTCTACTTGACTTCGAGTATATTTTGTGATGTAAAAAGTAGGGAATTAGAGCTGGAATAATTATTTTGGTTAAAAACCAGATTATGGACTTCAATCAGTTAAACAGAATCCCAACATTTATTTTCCTGTTGTAAGAAACCATTATAAAAGAATCCAATATTCATACCCTATAACATTATGAGGCTCATTATTACATATTAATTTACATCACCAGACATGCAGTTATTTGCATCTCAAAAAAGTGAACTGGAAAGACAGAAAAAGTAGCTTTCCAATTAACACATAGAAGATTGAAGCTTGTTTTTTACATTAAGTTCAAATATTCTTTCCATCAAATTCTAAGACCACAGTGCTCTGCCACAGTATTGTTATATTTAAATCTCCTTTTCTGTGTATTCTTGTATCCTTCTCTGCTTTTCAAAGGTGAAGCTAGCTGTACTTTGGTTAGTAGTTTTCTCAGAGTCTCACCTTTTTTTTGTTTTCTCTTAAAAGAAATTTTCACCAAAGAAAATTCTCTTGTTGAATATTAGTTCATTCCCTTATTTGTTTTTCTATAAAAATACATTTTCAGATCTGTTTTCTGTGATTGAGTTCAAGCTGTGGATACAGTATTTTCACACCTGTGAGCTGATAAGGCTGCTGATTTTTGAGTGTTATGTTCTTCCATAGATTTCATATGTGGTTTTTAATTCTGATTTATGACAAATACAGATGTTCAACTGAGACCTTTAAACAACCTAAACCAGATAATATTAAGCCAAAGACATTTCATTTCCCGTCTATTTTCTTCTAAATTATTGATAATATATCTTTAACATAATTCTTAACAGTGCATTTTTTTAATCTTCTTTTGTATTCTGAACAGTAAAAGAGTAATATCTAATAGCATTATTACTTTATTGGTCAAAATACCATCTTTTGGTAGTAAGTACACAAGTTCTGGCATAAGCCGAAGAAAATGAAAAATGAATCAGTAGTTAAAATCTCTCATATTTATAATAAGAGAAAGCAAAGTTTTAGAAGGCTCCTTACTTTCTTTTTACCTGTAACATTTTAAGCTGTAGGTCTTGATTTTTGTTTAGTTATATATATATATGTATCTATGTATGTATATAAAGCCAGAGTTTTTACTTACAGTTATATAAAATGGGCAAGTAAGTTTTTAGGTTTTAGCTGAGACTAGAAGTTCAAATAGTTTTGGGGGTACTGTGTTCATATAGAAGTACACTGTGAGGAAGATGAAGCTCATCTCAAAGTGCCTGTATCTCTGAAATATTTCCTTTAACATCACATAGGCCCTTGATAGCACCTGAATTCCCTCCAATGGTATAAATAATTTCAAAAATCTTGTGCTTGATTGGAAGCCCATAAAAATCAATTTCTGCATCAGAATATATTATTTATGTCTGCCCTTCTTTTCTCCTCTTTTTCTTTCCAGTAATTGAGTAACCATGGACATTTTGGAACAAGAGATTGAGATGCTGTTTTGCATGTACTAAATTATGTATATAGAGCTCCTACAGACATACTGTAGGACTTCCTAGCATTCCTTGAACCAGACCACACCTTGGTCTTCCCAGGCATTGAAAATATCATTAGTCATACAAAATGAAAAATAAAAATCAGTAATTTGTTTACTATATAATTAAGTTTAATTTTGTCTTTTCACTTACGGTACAGTTCCAGAGTATAGTTTTTGAGTGGCAAAGTTAGAGTCTTCCTACCTTTTCCCCTTCAACCTTTCATGGTCCCTTCCCTTCCCTTCCCTTCCCTTCCCTTCCCTTCCCTTCCCTTCCCTTCCCTTCCCTTCCCTTCCCTTCCCTTCCCTTCCCTTCCCTTCCCTTCCCTTCCCTTCCCTTCCCTTCCCTTCCCTTCCCTTCCCTTCCCTTCCCTTCCCTTCCCTTCCCTTCCCCTTCCCTTCCCTTCCCTTCCCTTCCCCTTCCCTTCCCTTCCCTTCCCTTCCCTTCCCTTCCCTTTTATTCTTTTTGTGAGTCTGGAAACAGAAACTCATTAAGCAAAACAAAATAAGAACAACTGAGTGAAAGGGGAAGGAGAAAAGGCGCTTACCTGGACTTTTCCACTGTGTGTAGCTAGAGTCACAAAAACCTGAACTATCCAAATGAAAGGTATGGAGATGATGACTGGACAGAACACTGACAGATAGATGTAAGACTCTCTTCCTATTTGCAAAAAGAGAACTAAGCAGGGAATTCTTGGAAGTTTGTCTATTGTGCCTGCCTTAGACCTGACTATGCAACCCCTGCATCACATCCAGTGTCTTTACACTTCCACAGAAATTCTGGTACCTATTACATTTTCTACAAAATATGCAGAGCTTTTAAAATTTTTTTGGCAGGCTATTTACACAAGTGTCTGTTGGAACGTCTTTTATGGTTGTAGAACAGCAAAAAAAAAAAAAAAAAGGGGGGGTTTTCTTTAACCATTCTGCCACAGCTCTTCCATCTTCATCTTTGCAGACTCCTTTTTTTTCTGCTGCACTATAGATTTGCTAAAGTACAGTTTTAAGTTATTTTAGTTATTTTAAGTTATTTTAGTTATTTTAGCTGTTATGGCTATGATTTAAGTGGTTAATCCATCATGTATGGGCTGTTTGACCTTGCTATAATGCTATGTTTACACATAAGGTAAACATGTAAAAGTTTATATGATTTCCATCTTGATTTCTTAGCTAAACTAAAACACTAGCAAAGATGGCAGCTTTTCTCAAGAAGCCAGCATTGCAAAACACACTACGGCCCAGTTTGGAGAAGTTAGGCATTTTTAATAATTCAGTTTGGAGCCATAAGTCTTTTCTAGAAGACCAAAATTAAAGAGCTTTTGCACTCTACATTTGGGTTTGGAAGATGAGATGGTATGATAGCTAACTTTATTTTCTTGCCCTAAACTCTGAATAGATGTCCCTAATATTTACTGATTTACACAATGGTACTGGATTTTCTACCTCTCTTCCATGAATTTTCTAGAATTTTATCATTTATTGTTCTAAGTGAAAGAGAAAAGGGAAAGAGGAGAAAAACATGTTCAATCAAATAGATACTATTTTAGATGAACCTTATTTGCACCTTTCTTTTTAAAAATTAGCGCATGTGCAATTTGCTTAATAAATCATAATGAAAGATTTGTGAAAACTTACAAGGAAAATGTTTACTAAGGATTATTGCAATTAAACTAAAAAGCTGTATCTGAATCAATGTCAATATTTTTCAAATTTATAATGAACATTCTAAAGAAGTACTTTGAATCATAGAAAGGGACATAAATATTGAATGATATGTCAAGCCCAGCTTGAAACATAGCTTAAGGTTTTTAGATTGAAGTGCTAAAATATCTGAACTGAATTCTCATTTATAAATAGTAACAGAAAATTAACAACAGATATTTTTAGAATAATTTCTGAAATTGTATTTTCTGAATAAGATTGTAATTTCATTATGAGAGTAACAGAATATTTAAAAAAGTAGGCAATAGTTATCCATATTATCTAAGAAGAAGTTTCCAAAACACTGGCTTGCAGTGAATTTAATTTCCAAATATTTTTATTAATTATTCAGAAAACACTTCTTCAAGATGTTTTTCAGTGTGGTATATCTCACAGTGCTTAAAAAGGGTATCTGGAGCTGCTTTTCTGAAGTATGAATAAATTTGTTTTGTTTAAATAAGTAGTTCCCTATTTTGGCTATTATGAGACTATTAGTATTCTAGGATAGAAGAATTTGTCTTATGGTATTTCCTCTTACGCTTGGTAACTTTATGGGAATTACTAAGGTCAGTTATGTAATCGTTTTAACAGCATGAAAAATTAAATTGGACAGACTTAGAAGCATATCAAAGTCTCTAAAGATTGATGTCATTAGAAAAGCTGTACACACTCAAAACATGAGAAAAATATAATCTTTTCCTGTGTCGTAGTTTAACCCTGCCCAGGTGTTTGGTCAATGTCCCCCAGTGGATAGGGAAGAGAATTGGTAAAAGATAGAAAACTCACGAAGACAGTTTAATAGGGAAAACAAAAGCTGCATGCACAAGCAAAACAAAACAAAGAATTAATTCACTGCTTCCCATGTCAGGCAGGTGTTCAGCCAGCTCCAGGAGAGCAGGGCCCATCACAACTAATGCTGACAAATGGGAAGACAAATATGATCCAAACATCCCCCACTTCCTTCTTCTTCTCTCAGCTTTACATGCTGAGTATGATGCCACATGGACTGGGATATCCCTTTGGTCAGTTTGGGTCCCCAGTCCTGGACATGTCTTCTCTCACTTGTGCACACCAGCCTCCTCACTGGTGGCACTGTTTGAGGTGCAGAAAAGACCTTGATGCCATGGAAGCAGTGCTCAGCAATAATGGAAATGTCTCTATATCATTAATACTATTTTGGTCAAAAATCCAAATCACAGGACTGCAGGGACTGCTGTACAGAAAATTAACTATATCCCAGCCAAATCCAGTATATTGTGTTATTGAATAAGTCACCCATCACAAGATGCATTCCTTTCCTTTCTAATTTACTAATTTCTCTCTATCAATTCGAAGTTTCTCATATGATAGTTGAAAGCAGCATTAAAAAATAATATATACATGGCTATTTCTGTATCATATTACATCATCTTCTTGAACTTCATGGATGATAAAAATTCCAATTCATCTTTGACACAAGGTTACAATGGCATATTGATCCTCAAGCTGATTGATGTTATGTGGCAAAATGTGTTCTGTTTCCAGGAGAGGGCATAGAAATTAAGGTAAAATTAATATCTAAAAATATTTTTTAAACAATATTCACTCATTTACATCCTTTTAAAAGAGAAGTTTTAAATATTGTATATGAGGATGCAGCAGTGATTTGTAACTTCTTTTTTGCCTGCCTAATCTATGTAAGGAACATTCCCAGAAAAAAGGGGATTCTTGCTGTGTTCTCAAATGCAATGAAGGTCTGTCCTGCATAAATCAGTTTTCTCCTTTTGGGTTATAATTCTGCAAAACATGCCAAATGTCATCTGACTGATTATACACAGAAAAAGAAAATTGACCAGTGTCTATGTTTGTCTTCTTTCAGACCAGTGGATTTGGATCTTTATTAGCAGTATTCATCAATGTCAACATTTCTGAATTAATGAATTCTGCCTATTCCAGATAAGTGGTTATCTGTTATTCTAGTACTAGTTGTTCAGATTCCCGTGAAAAGGGAATATGATCAAATATTTCATTATGGAACAAAAACCACTTTTTTTCAATATCGTCAAAAAGTAGAATTCAATATTAAAATGACCTTAGGAATTCACTCCCCAACAATTTAGATTGGTAGAGTTCTTTCAGATAAAGACATGAAAATTAAAAAAAAAAGAAGTCTGAAAACTCAGTTGCTAATTTACATAGAAATCATCGATTAAGAGATTATACGGATTTAAAAAGTCCGACTTTGCATGCATTTTCCTGAATAAACCTGAATAAAATATTAAGGCCTTTAAGACATGTGATGCACTGAAAAACTCAGCTTTGTTCCTTTACTATTTTCCACACAAAACCAATTTGTAAAATGTTAAATTTAGTTGAGTAACATTTATATTAATATGCAGTACTAGCCTCATCTTGTAGTTAAAAAATTGTCATGCCACTTCAACTGCTGGAATCCTCTAATTTAGAAAAGCATGTCCTGGTGAGGTATATGTAAGCTTCTGTTTGGAAATCCAAGTAGCAAATCATGAGCTGACATCAGCACAGAGAGCTAAGAATCATAACAGAAGGGTGGAGTTGTTTGTTTTTCTTATGCAAGTTTTTTTGTTTGTTTCTTATTTTCTTATATATTGTTTGTCCTTCTCATTCTCTAAATAGCTACCTGCAGATGTTGAGTTACAGCCTCTGCTATTGTCTACAAAGCAGAAAATATATTTAGAATATTGGTAGTGGATGGTGGTGGAATAGTGTAATGCAAATAGAAAAGCAAAGGTTAATTAACCTGCTTGTGATGCTAAGGCAGAATTGTTTGTTGGAGGAAGAATTGGAATAAGGAGTAGTAGTGAAGGGGAGCTGAGGAGGCTTTTTGCCAATTGAAGGACTGAGGCTGTGCTCAAGGTGTGAATGAAATGTAGTGTTACTGGGCTGGTAACAGCAGGGATAGAATGAGCTAACATGTTATTAGATTGAAGTACCTTTAAACAAAGCTTAGGGGTCTGATCTGTTCAATCAGAATGATTGTTACTTTTAATAGGAGAACTGTGTTGCATTTTCTCTCTTTAATTTTTATAGAACTGTGTTGAATTTTCTCTCTTTAATTTTTATAGAATTGTGTTGCATTTTCTCTCTTTAATTCTGGAAAGCTTCTCTTGGGATGTGTTAGGACAATTTTATGTTCTCTCAGAACCTATCTTTTTTCCTATATCCAGTTAGAAGCAGTGAAACTACTTTTAAGTGAATCACAATGACTTAAAATTGAGCAGAATGTTTCTTCCATGAATTTAACATTGGCAGACTAGCTGTGTATTTCAGTATTTTTGAGACTAATTTTGAAAGCATTTTTGCTTATTTTCATGTATATATTCTGGGTCTTGAGAGCCTCTCTCTTGCTAGCTATTACATCATACATATATTGTCAGCAATCTCTGCAGCTGAGATCTCTGATGATGAACAGCAGGGATTTCTCTCATGTTTATATGTCTTAGAAGTATAATTACATGGACTAGAATTCAGCTTTAAATTAAGAACTCCAGTACTGCCTTTGCTATGTTTTTACTCTCGCAAATATTCCACAGAATCATGCCTAGCATACATGTTAATGAAACTTCAGCAATGGTTGTGGCAGAATTGGAGGTACATGGTGAAGGACAATTGTTCAAGGATGTTGTAACACTGACTGCAGGCGGAAATTGTTCATAAATTATTTGAGTAGAGAAAAAACTTGTATTGGAGAAACAACTGAAGACAAAGTTAGTTTTCTTTAAACTAATGCATATTCATGAGAAATTTGATTTGTGGCATGCACTTTGTTTATAAACATTGCAGGGTCTTTCAATATTATCTCTTGAGGTTGTACCTGTTGGCCATTCTTGTTCGTTAATCTCATTCTGTCTGAGAAAGCCCTGTTGAAATAGGAGGAAGCTTACTGTTGGCTGTAACACAAGTCAAATCCATGCTCTGGAAATTAACCTGGCTGTGATATGGAAATTCATACTTATGACAGCATTCCCTCTGTAATGGATCAAGCATGAACCAGTGATAAATAGTACATGTCATGAGCATGTTTTCACTGCTAGGGAGAGTGTGAAGAAGCACTATGGATCCTATGGGGTTGAAACAGTGCTGTCCTGGTGGCAACAGGTTTTGCTGGGCACCCAGCCACCCTCTGCTGAGCAGATGGGGAGCAGTGAGTATGCAGGGATATAAATCAGAAAATGGAGCATGCGGAGGGAAGAACCCTCAGCCAGGCTGTAGAAAGGTTTGAGAAGTTGGGGAAATCTTCAGTGTGCTACTCCTGGAGGACTAATGTCCATTGCTTACACGGGGACACATACCTCTGCATATCTTCCAAAGCTGTTAACTTTTTCCTGGAGTTCTCCAAAATCAGGCTATATTTTTCCCCCTCTATTTTTCTTTATTTTTCTTTTTTTTTTTCTCTTTTGTTTATTTTGGTGTGAAGTATAAGATCAATGAGATGTCATGGTGCTCTTACCTTCACATTTCATGCATCCAGTCCTCCACAAATTCCTTTATCCTGGATTCATGGGGGTTTTTTCCTAAAAATTGTGCGGTTAGATTTATTTAGTGTAATCTCTCTTCTTGCTGTCTGCATAAAAAAACCTGAAGATCTTGATCAAATACGTAACTGGGTTATGTTAGGGTCTCTGCGTTAGACGGCATTTATCCAAACATTGTAAAACTAAAGTTTATAAACCTGACAATAACACAGCTTGACTGTGTCCTTCATACAAGCAACGTCAATAACTTCCACCTGTGACTGGAGCTTTTTTAGTTCAAATGTATGCACCTACAATTCTTTGAAAAGAAGTCAAAGAAAAAAATGTTTGTCTTTTTAAGATATAGAAGAAAGATAATGACAAAAAACCCACCACACCTTGTTTTTCCACAAGTACAGAAAAGGAAAACATGTAATCCTTATATAAGTATTTTATATTCTGAAAAAAAAGGGGGCCAATGAAGTTGAAAGCATGAGCAGCTGATCCTTTTTTTTTTCTGAGTAATAAACTACATCTTTTACACTCAACTTTTTATTAAATAATAATTCTTAGCTTCATCCAAGAAAAAGCCCTTCCCAAACTCCCTTTTTAGGTCTGACTTATTAATTTACAAATATTATAATTCCCTGCTAACCCTCAAAGTGCATAGGATATTTTAATATACCGCAGGAATTTTGCTAATTTCCTTGATTTTATTAAATATCTCTGTCTTCCCTAATCAGATAGAAATTCTCATTAGAGATAGATCCTGAATGTGATATGGTGAGTTGAAATGAAGAGTTACGGTGTATTTATACAAAGATGGTAGAAACAGAATCATCACAGAATGGCTTGGAAGCGACCTTAAAGATCATATCTTGTTCCAACCCTCTAGCCATGGACAGGTCAAAGCCCCATCCAACCTGGCCTTGAACTGTTCCAGAGGTGGGGCATCCACAGCTCCTCTGGGCAGCCTGTTGCAGTGCCTTTGAGCAAAGAATTTCTAATCTAATGTAATCTAATCTAAAGTCTCTTCTCTCTTAGTTTAAAAATATTCCCCTTTGTCCTATCATTGTCCATCTGAAAAGTCCCTGTATTTTAGAATACCCCTTTCAGTACTGAAAGGGTGCAGTGAGGTCTCCCTGGAGCATTCTCCTCTTCCTGCTGAACAAACCCAGTTCATAGGAGAGGTGCTCCAGCCTTTTGATCATTTTTGGGACCACCTGGATCATTGGAAGCACCTCTGCACCTGCTCTTAACAGACTCGTGTCTTTCTTCTGCTGGGACCCTAGAGCTGGATACTGCGCATGAGGGCTGAGCACAGGGGGATAATCACTCCCACTGACCTCCTGGAATGCTGCTTTTGATGCAGCCCAGGATGCATTTGGTCTTCTGGGTTGCAAGTGCACATTGGCACATAATGTCCAGCTTTTCTTCCAGAAGAACATCCAAGTCCTCTCAATGAGTTCTTCTCCCAGTCTTTACTCATGCCTGGGACTGCCCTGACTCAGGTAGAGGACCTTGCACTTGTACTTTTTGCCATGGGCCCAATTCTCAAACTTGTCCAGGTCCCTCCAAGTAAAATCCTATCCTTCAGTTTTTTCAACTGCACTGCTCAGCTTTGTGTCATCTGCAGACTTTCTGAGGGTGCAGTTGATCTCACTGTGTCACTGATCAAGATGTTAAAAAAAACCCGTCCCAAGGTAGAACATCATATATATTAATAGTATGGCATCTTTTACCACTTGCTGATGTAGATTTATGAAACTGAAAAAAAATCTAAGATTGAAATTCTGTAGCACTGATACAAAATATCCTTATAAAGTAATGAAGGAATGCTTTCCATAATTCTTTTGCTAGGAAACAAAAAGATTTTTTATAATCCCTTTCTGTATCTTCAATCAGTATCAGCAGAGTTTCTTTTAAGACTTGGAAATTTAGAAAAGATTTCAAAGTTTATATTACTAAATTTGAAAATATTATAAGATTATTTGTGCTCTTTCCATAATGGAATCTTAAGTCTACATGCATTTATGTATGAATTCAGACAAAAGCTCCATTTAAGCTAAAACCATGTCCTAACAACTGACAATAGAAACAGCTTGACTGCCTTTATGAGTGGTTTGCATGTAGACAGTTTATGTTTAACAGACATAAATTATTCTGTTCTGGGGTTTTATTGTTCAACAATATGTGTATAAAGCATGATATTATGTGGGAAATATTTCCACCATAAAATTGTGTGTCATGTGAAAAAATTCCTCTTAAATATATCCCCACTAAAATTCTGAATGAATTGTTTCATCAGCCTTCTTTATGTTAACTGAAGCTGATATAAATTTTCATTTAGCATTTAATAACATCTACATAAAATATACCATTTAGCATGGGATGAGGTTTCTCCCACCTGAAAGAGATAGACATAGCAAGCTTGTTGTGGCACTTCAAAGAAATAGCAGTTACTTATAGTCTTGGATAAGTAATTGTCCAAGAAGATACTCAAGTGGCATAATGTGTATCTTAAGGAATAGATAAAAGAATACTTAAGAATCACTTCAGCTTAAATGTAGGAGGAATATCTGGCAGTGAAATTTGTCTTAAAAGACATCTAACATCACAGGGTTTTTATTATATTTTTAAATTTAATCTGTCAATTTAATAGCTTCTGCAATATGTGAAGCCAATAGCCTACATGGGCAGGTCTCCTTAACACACTTCTTTATTGGGAAGATTGAGACTTACACATAGCTGCAATTCTTGATGTAAATGTACAGAAGAAGGGGAAAAACCACTGCTTTTCAGTGCTGTTTGATTCAGATAAGGTAGAGAACCACCATCTTTTCAATTAATCCCATTGGAATGAAGTTTTTATTGTAATTCTGGTAGAAATAAAGTACAGAAACACCCGGAATCTCTACTGATTTCTGGTGAGCATAGCCAGTCTTTATGCCTAAAATTACTATGAAATCAATAGGAAGACAAATGTGGTAAAATTGGTCCATAAATGTGTAGCAGCATACACTGAAAATACTACCTTAAAAAAAATAAGAGGAGAAAGGTATACAGAATCTCTATCCTCTCTTTGACAAATACACATGATAATTTGCTGCATTTTAAACACTGTGGTTCTATCGAGATTCTAGAAATCAAATATTGGACTTTTTCATTGGTCATTTATTCATTTGTAGAGATCCATCATAGAGCCATAGAGTCATAGAATACCAGGTTGGAAAGAACCTCAAGAATGATCTGGTACAACATTCCTTGGCAAAAGCACAGTCTAGACAAGATGCCCAACACGCTGTCCAGCTGAATCTTGTTGAATCTTGAATGAAGTTGAATCTTGAATGAAGTGTCCCACACTGGGGATCCACCTGGGCCAATTATGCCAATGGCTGATTATTCTCATTGTGAAAAATTACACTTTTGGGTCTATCCCTTACCTTTTTTATTTGAGTCTTTATAAAAAGGGAGTCTCCATTTCCTTTGTAGCCACCCTTTCAGTACTGGAGCATGGTGACAAGGTCTCCTCTTCCCTAGGCTGAACAAGCCCAGTTCTCTCAATCTTTCCTCACATGGCAACTTCCCAGTCACTGATCATCTTTGTGGCCTTTCTCTGGACCCCCTCCAGCCTGTCCACATCTTTTTGTATAGTGGGAGCAAAACTGAACACAGTATTCCAGGTGTGGCCTGACAAGCCCTGAGCAGAGTGGCACAATGGCTTGTTAATCTCTGCTTGTTGCTGGTGAGCCCAGCACCCTGCCGGCTTTCTTTGCAGGAGCAGCACACTGCTTGCTCACAGTGAGCTTGCTGACCACCAGGACCCCCAGGTCCCTTTCAACAGAGCTGCTTTTCAGTGCTGTTTGATTCAGAAAAGGTAAAAAACAGAAGAAAAGTACCTAATTTTATGAAGTTTATGATGTTTTTACTCTTGTACAAAGTAAGATACTATAAAAAGACACATCAATCCATGACTTAAAAGTTGAAGATTTTCTAAGATAACTATTTACAAACTGCATATCTAGAAAAAAACCTCTTTATAAGTAGGGATTCAATGTTTACAGATCCACATTTTACCCTGAAATTTAATATAGGAAATTTCTGACTCATCAAGAATATTGCTTTATTATAACTTGTGAATAATAGTGAATTATACAGATAAATCAAGGTCACCTGAAAGATATTTTACATATTAGTCATAAGATCTATGGTGGTGTTCATTAAATGCATTTATGAGCTGCATACAGCATGTTTTTTTCACAACAGTTCCTTAAAGAATTATTTCCATGCTGATGAAAAAAATCACAATATTTGCTAATTGTGCTGTTTTCCCCCATTTTTGTTCTATTCTTAGTCTTTATGGTTATGGATATTATATATAAATTCAATAAGATAACTTAAGAAGCAAAAATAATTAAAAATTAAATCCTTGGATCTCCATATTAAATAAATTTATTGGCTTTTATGTTGTATGGGGTGAAAAATATTACACTTGTATCTCTTTTGTTTCAGTACTCTAAGGCCAAGGATGATGTAAGTGATAGTTCATTGTATAAAAAGCAATGCAAGATAAAGTATTGTAAATTAGCTGTACTGTACAGTTGTGGTATATAATTGTTGAGATGTAGGGGAATGCCAGGGAATTTATGCATCTGCTGGTTATTAAGTGTGGCAGAGGAGTTTGAAAGAAGTGACAGATTTTGAGTGTCAAACCCTGGACCTCTATTTAAATGTTTTCATACATTTTGATTGTTATTCAGTATCCATGTACATATGAAAATCCTAAACATTCCAAAATAAAAAACCCCTACCAAATCAAATCAAAACAACCTAGACTTCTCCATTCTTAAGGGAATGCTCCAAGATGAGACTCCAGTTTCCTGTGACTGCAGTCAGATTGTGCCTTTCTTGAATTTCTGGTTCTGTGGTCTGCAGTGGGTAAGCAGTAGTCCTTTTATGAAAAAAAAAAAAAAAAATGTGTTTCGGAGGGGATAGTAGCTGAGGAATGAAAAATCTGAATTTTAATCCTCTCAAGTTCAGGCAAGAATAGGACCTAAGCCTCCCACACAGTCTGAAAATTGTAACCAATAGGCTGACATGCAAATACCCAATGGAACTGAGAAATAAAGTGACTGTGATTACTGTGCTTTGTGCTGAGTTCAGTGCTGTCAGTGTGTGGGAGGGATGTTCAAAGTAGACAAGTTGGGTCCAACTGTTGTTTTGTTTGTAAATCACCCAAAACCTTAGCTATTCAGGTACTGTCTTCAGTGAAGGTGTCTGATCTTCTGGGACTGTACACTAATGCACCTTTTGGTGTCAGGGGAAGAGATGAAAATCTAAACACTCTACAGGCTCATAGGCATTATAGTCTGGGAGTTTTTTTAAATGTTTTAAATTGAATTGCCTAGATTTTATAGTGGTATGCTTCAGGCTTCAGTCCTTTTCTGGGCTGCAGTAGTTCATTAAAATTGAATAAAAATTAATCTTAAAGAAAACTCCTTATATCTGTATATAAATTGAAATTTTTTTTTTGGTGATTATTATTTCTGAGGAAAATTTGTTTGCAAGAATGGTTGTGGTAGTCAGACTGAAAATTCTTGGTCACTCTGAGGATGGCCAAGGAAGGAAGTAAGGATTTTTCTGTGGAATACTTTTCTCCTCAAAACAATTTGAAACCACAATATTTTTGTTTCACAGCTGTTTCCAGATTGGTCACTCCCCTTGTTCCTTCCCTTCCCCAGACCCCACCCCCTACCGCCAAAAGTACCTGTGGGGTCTTTTGGATTGCTAATGACCCAACAAGGGGATGGCTGTTGTTAAGCTATGGCATTAGAATCATAGTTTACATTGGAGAAGATGGCTGTTGTTAAGATATGGCATTAGAATCATAGTTTACATTGGAGAAGACTTCTGAGATCAAGTCCAGCCTTCAACCCAGGACTGCCAAGCCTACCACTAAAATATGCTGCTTAGTTTCACAGCTATGCTATTCTTTTAAATAGCTCCAGGGATGGTGACTCCATCACTTCCCTGGGCAATCTGTTCAAGTCCTTGACAGTCCCCTTTCAGGTAAGAAATTTTCCGTACTATCCAATTCAAACCTCCCCTGGCACAATTTAAGGCCATTTCTGCTTGTCCTGTCACTTTTTACCTAGCAAAAGAGACTGACCCTGACATAGCTACAGCTGCGTTTCAGGTAGTTGTAGAGAGGGATAAGGTTCTCCCTGAGCCTCCTTTTCTCCAGGCTAAAGAACCCCAGGTCCCTCAGCTGCTCCTCAACAGGTTTGTGTTACAAACCCTTCACCAGCCTTACTACCCTTCTCTGGAATCCCTCCAGCACCTCAATGTCTTTTTCAGTGAGAGGCCCAGAAATGAGTACAGGATTTGAGGTGCCGCCTCAGAAGTGCCAAATTCAGAGAAGCGATCACTGCCTTTGTCTTGCTGGGGTTCCTCCATTAAGTTCCTCAATTAAGTCTTGATAAATGCATATAACTTGTTTTGGCTAAATCAGTTTAACCAATTAATTCAATTTAAAATAACAGCAAAGCTAAGAAAATGAAGACTCTGACCTGGATTTGCCACAGTGGGTACACTTACATGAGCTGCCAAGTGAGCTACTATAATTACCTTGCTTCCAGTGTTTGTTTTTTTTTTCCCTTAGCCTAAGTAATTAGCCTAACTAATTAGGCTAGTGAGCATTAGCTTTTAAGAGCTTGCTTTTTTTTTTTCCTTTAATTTTTTTTTCTACCCTCAGTAGGTCCTGGGAGCCAGCAAGAGAAGAGCTACTTAAAGGTTATCATATTTGTGTATTTTTGACTGGTAAGGCTTAGTATTGTTGAACATACCATGCACAGAATTATGTTTGTGGTAATTAGTTCATTACTTTCATTGGTAAACTGAAGCAACCTGTAACCATAGGAGAGAAACCTTCAGAACCCTATCAAATGTTTTGTTGATTTGTTTTCAAAATGACATGTTGAGCTTTCCATGGAAAGCTAATACACATTGCAGAGCTTCCACTGGATCAAAATGGGCTCACTTCACTATTCTCTAGCTAGAACAGGAGTAGAGCAGGAAGCAATTGAAAAAGCATGAACTGGGCATGCAAATTAATCCTTACTATAACTTTTGGGAAAAAGAAGTTAAAAGCATCCAAAAATGAGTGGTTTTTGGGAAGGGAATGCCAGGAAAATTAAATTTTCTCCAGTAGTTAATAGCCTGGAGGTTTTGCACAAGTCTCTGCGATGGATGTTAGCGCAGTCGTTAAATGAAGTATTCTGCATCTCTCAGACCCATTATTAATGGAAATAATTTTGTCGACATATCTTCCAAAAAGACATATTCATTTATCCAAAATGCCCAGGCAGGTCTGAACAAAATTCAGTCCTATGAGCTTTTTACATATATATACATATATATATATATATATATATATATATATATATATATATATATAATGAGTTTTAGATATATATATTGGTTTGGTAATAGAGGAAATAGTGCAGGGCTTAACAAAAATTCTTAGCTTTGAGTGCACAGGGCTTCATATGAACTGGACAGCATTTTATGAATTGCAAAAAACCCAAACCAAAACAAAAAAAAATCTTTACAAGCAGATGAAAATTGTACACAGGTATATGTATATCTCCATGTTACGTATTTGTTTAGAGACATTATTTTGTCTGAAATGGTCTAAGAGTAGATGAGTCATAAGCATCTGCATTGCATTATTTAAAATGTATGTTGAAGTAGATCTTACAGGATGATTGGAATGGCTTCTTGGGCAAAAGTGTTACAAACACCCCCTCTCCATTAATATGTTAGTAAAAATATAAAACACTATGAGCCAATTTCAACTTCTATTAGTAATTTCTGTGTTTCAACATCTTTAAATCTTCCTTAGATTTAAGGATAAGTTGATATTAAAGAGTAGCTTTGTTCTGTTTAGTAATATTGTTCTGAAAATGCTGGTATCAGTACTTAAATCTATATCAGTATTTGTTCTGACATAGATAAAGGATTTCTGTAACAGTTGTACACCACAAGGTATTTAAGTATAGACTGACAGTGGAAGCACAAGTTGAATAGACCAGCTGTGGATACAGAGTTAGATATGCTATTATAGCTATTAGTATGCTATTATAGGTTACTCTGAACAGTGATCCTTTTCCTGTGATAAATTAAAAGGTGTAGGAAAACAATCTTTTTCATCTTAAAAAAAAAGAAATTAATATTGCCTACATAGGTTCTGCAGCAGCGTTGTGTTCAGGCCTATGATAATGCTGACTTGGTCCCAGTTTATAGCATAGTCCACAGCATGCTACGCTTTTATTCGTCCCCATGGTGAGTTGAAGGCAGGCTGTACACTTTCCTGTTAAACAAATGCACCAACTTTCATTTAATAATAGCTCTAAATGACTGCTAAGTAGAACTACTGTAATGCTATTAATATGCTTCTAGTTAGTATTATGTTTTGACAGAACAAAATAAGGAAATCTTAAGACTATGAAATGAATTCAATTTAACAACTTTTTATCCTGAGAACAAAGTAAAAATAGATTATTCTGATCATTAGATAACTTTAATATGCCTTCACATGAAAAGTTTTGGCACAATATTTCAGTGAGCTGAAATTTAATACATAGGAAAATTGCATAGTAGGGGTAAACAGACTATAGAATAAGTCTAGACAGGCAGGTCTTGTTTTATCTTCTCCCATTAACTGTGCTGCAAGAACAAGAGAGTTCAGTATATGATTGTATTATTGATTTAAATGCTTGAAGTTGTGCAATCAATACTATATGAATCTATTAATGGAAAGAGGTCATGTCATCACATATAACAGCTTGGGAGCCTTTTTTTGTGTTTCATAGATAGTGTTGACTGTGTTGCTAAAAGAATTTGTGAATTCACCCTGGCATGTGCTTTGAAGAACTGACGTGATTAAAATAGTATTTATTTGTTATTCTATGTTCTCTTTAATCAGAATTAAAGATATATTTTAGATTACAAGGATTCAAAATTAGTATTTTTTGTATATATATAGGGACAAGCATACTTGGGGAGCCCTGAAACTGGCCCTACCTCTGTGAGAAAGGCTTGAGAACGCATGGTTCCGAACTGATGAAAAGATATGGATACTCTCATTAAGAGTTTCTTGATCTGAGTTTTGGAGTGGAAATACTTTTTAGCGATTCTTGAATTCTGACAACTTGGTTAAAATGCTATCTTCTATACTTGTGATTAGGAATTAATTTTAAATATTAAATTCTTTAAAGATTTTGTTACTGTTTAATTTGCATGTATTTTTTCCTCATTTTTGAAAGACTTCACTATGTTGGTGCAGAATTTACATGCTAACTGGGATGTAAATGTAATGGCAGATTTTCTGTGTTAAAACGGTGTCTTAATTTGTAAATGAAAAACAATGCTTCATTTTTAGGAAGGTTCCTTCCTTCCTTCCTACCTACCTACCTACCTACCTGAAACTACTTCAACTTATTTTGCTGTGCCACTCTTCAAACTGTCATGTCCATTCTCTTCTGACCTCTTAAGATTTATTTATTTTATGTATGCATTTTGGAAAAGCTTCAGGAAGTTACTTTGGATTAAAGTAGTATTTTCCATTTCATATAGAAACTGAATTCATTTGCCAGAGGAGGATTTTGGGCTCAATGGTGTATTATAAATGCATAGGATGAAACCGTTACGTGTGAACTTGAGAACTCCAGTGAGTGAAATGAGGTTATGCCACCAACAGACTAAGTATGGAAATACACATTTGCCAGGGTGAGATGGTTATTTCACAAAATAATTATCCCTAACCAGTCAATCCTTTTGTTGGAGGAAGCTTACCAAGTGCATTTCAAAATCTGGGGACATAAAATTCACAACTGCTGGACACCAATGTCCACAGTTTCAGTGCCCAGCGGTTTTGTGTCTTATTCTAATTTTGCCTCTGTTTTCAGTCTTTTACCCCTGCTCACTAGAGCAGTTAATAGTCTTAAGGGTTTTCAGTGTGCTTCATACATAATGACTCTTTTGCACTCAGTTTTCTAAATAATTACTATAGCTTTTAAACTGAAAATCATAATTCAATTTATGCTCAATATGGTCTTAGTGCAAGCCACAATGTAGCATCATCTGCTGCTTCTCCTGTGATTCATCATAAGGCCATGGATTGAATTTCCTTAGCTCTGTGACCTGATGGGAAATTAATTGTCTAAAAATTTTCTTTCGCTTTTCCTTGGATGGACAAGGCAATGTTATCTCTAAAAACAGTGTGAGGAAAGTGGTTGAGGAAAGAATGCAGAAGGAAAACAGGCTTGCCATTTTAGCAGGAGTCTCTTGTAGTAGGTTAAACATGACAATGCATCTGGAAGAAGAAAAATTTTCCAACCTCCATTTAGCTTGGAGTTTCTTTTTTTTTTTTAAATTTAATTTCTGACCCATTTATAAATATCTATAGTATAAAAATTTGACTGCACTTTTCAGCTGTAAGGAAACATCATTTAAAAAAATGCTACTTTTCCCTACCAAAATTCCTATTCTTACATTGCTAATCTCCTATTAACCTGTGAGATTTTATACATATTTGCATTTGGGTCTGAGAATAGATTTAAAATAGCTGTAGTTATGTCATAAGAGAACAATTACGATTATAAAGAGAGGAAGACATCTACGTTTTAGGGGACAAAGGTTATATATGTGATATAGCAATACACTCATAAAAGTGGTTTTGTTAGTACTAAATTTCAGACCTTTCCCTTGATATTGATAAAAAGTTATAAACTTTATTTAGTCTTGAATCTCCCATTCAAATGAGTAGTTTTGCTGATTAGAAAAGATCTGCTCAGCAAGCAAGAGCTGATAATAAAGACTGTAGAGTTTCTAGTAACCTCAATAAAAATCTTGCAGTCTTCCAGAGAAAGTATTAGGCTAGATACCTATGTCTCTAGTATCTGTGCTCAGAGATAAGAAAAATATTTTATGACTCAACACATAAGTGACTGTAAGTTATTTGGCCTTGTGCTTTGGTCTGAAACTAGCATATTTCATGACTAGAAAAGTATTTTCTGAAAGAAATACACACCTTATCAGACACATAGGAAATATAAGATTTCCCAACATGCAAAAAAATTTAAAAACATGCAAACTAATCAATAGAAGGGATTAAGCCCAGTGATCTACCAAAACTCTCTTTCTATTGGGAGGTTCTGGGACTGATTCAGGGCTTTGAACTCCCCGTTCCTGGGTGGCTCCAGATCCAGAAGTTCAATTTTCATTAGGGTGTTTTGGGGTTTTTTGGCTTTCCAGTTTGATGGTTTCTCATTACCAAGTCAGGGCTTCAAAGTTTTTTTTGCTGGTTTCCCAGCAAATAAAGATTTGTAAGGATTTCCCTTTCAATTCATAGTTAGTCCAATATGCTGTAGACACAATGGTTTTTATTTAGGACAGTGACAAAGAAGTACCTGAAACATATAAAAGGAGCCAGTCCTTTCTGTAAAGGGTCCTATTGCAAGCAGGAAACATCTGAATCACCTCCACCTGCTCAGAGGTGAGGGAACTGTAGTTTTCTATTGCCAGCTGTGGAAGCTCATCAGAGAGTGGAATACATGATCCTGTTCAAATGATCCTGTACAAACATCAGGGGCAGGTTGGATGGAGCATGGAGCTACCTGGTCTAGTGGAAAATCTTCCTTCTCATGGCAGGGGGATTGGAATTAGATTATCTTTAAGGTCCTTTCTTATCTGAGACATTTTAAAATTCCCTGAAATCTTCCAAATTGCTGTGAATTTCTTGCATATCATCTGGAGCATGACTCACCTCTATACCTACATGTATCACTTACCTAGGGTCTTACTTGAGAATTTTCAGTATTTGGTTGTCAGAAGGAGCAAGGCCTTCTACTGGCTAGGAGATAGAGACAAATCCCCTGTCCTCCATAGATTAATAACTCACACCCCTGCTTGAGATACCAAAAAAGTTATGTACATGATAATTTCAGTGTTAATATTTGGACTGAGGCACCGCAATTTTCCTTATATGCAGAGTGCTGAGGAATTCCATGTAGTAAGCAAAGCCACAGCATATATCTACTGTGAAAAGTGTAGTGTGTATGCATTGTCTTTACCTCCTGTTTTTCACCATATGTTACTCTGGTCAGATGGTGTCACAAAATTTATGGAATTTGGAAAGAGGAAAAAAAAAAGCTGGGAAAGTTCTTTTAAATCTGGAGGAAGCACAGGGTTTTTTTTCACTCTTTTATCATTTATGGGACAGCAGGGCTCAGCATCTTTCCTATAATCCTCAATACATAAAAGACTTGACTATGCATGAGGGATTTTCACATTACTATTTTTGTAAACAATGCGTTTATGCAGCTTTTCTGGTGCATGGAATGAATTTTCAAGCAAGGAATAGTGAGATGCAGTTGAGAAGAAGGCTCTCACTTAAACTTGATCACAATCTCTCTATACAAAACACGATCAATACACAGAACAATAGAAATGAACTTAAAAGTCAAAGTGAACATCAAAGAGAACATAAGATTAGTCTTTTATATTCCCTTACAACTCAAATTAGTTCCTTCCTTTATTAAAGACTGATTTGTAAATTTTGCAATCCTAAAGGATGTGCAGTGATTAATCACTTCCTCATCCTTGTGTCCCTGTTTAGTTTTATTTAGTTTCATTTTTATGGAAAGAAAAAATTGCCAAGTTGTTTCTCTTCTGTTTATTCCTGGGCTGTCAGAAATTTTGATTTTTGCTGATCCTTTTTTTTTCTCAGCTGTTGAAATTGATACATTTCTCATACTGTCAAAATAAAAATGCTTTGACAGAAGTGATCTTAATGCCTAACTGTAGTATATGGTACTGGCAATATAATTTAATAAGCAATTTATTTTTTAAGTCAATTACAAAGTATTCCTACAAATCAAAAGAGAAGATTTCAAATAGTTTTCCTCATGAAAAGCCTACAGAACTCTTTTACATGGGAAAACCATTTTATAAATGCAGTTTTTGTTTCCAACATAGTCCTGAATATTCATGTGTGTGATGTACATATATACACACACATGTATATACACTATATATATATATGTATATATACACTATTTGTAGAAATGCATACATTTTTAGCAAGTTTTCTACTGCTTCTAGTAAAAAATTTTCTTAGAGCTTAGCACAGTTGCTGCAGCTGTGGTATGCCTTCACAGGGTTGAAGCCAAGAGATAAAGCTGCTTCTTCTTTTAAAGATTATAGACTAGGAAAAACACAGTACTTTAAAATACAATTAATACAGACTTTCAACTTCTCCCATCAAGGGAGAAGTCTTAGTGTTTAGTTCGTTAGACTAATGAATAATATAAGAGCAAATAATATTTTTCTTCTTTCTCAACATTAAAGAATATCTACTTATATATACACTTTTGTAGAGAAAGGTCTCATAAATGTGTTTTATATTTACTTACATGAAGGAGATTTAAAATTATAAAATTTGAATTAAACATATTTCTTTTGCTTTAAATGAATCATATTACTGCTGGTTTCCCAGCAAATAAAGATTTGTAAGGATTTCCCTTTCAATTTTAATGTACTTAGCAATCAATTTTGTCTCTGTAATTTAGAAAAATAATAACTAATCTTTTGGTGTTAATTCCTTTTGATAGAATGCTTATAATTTCTGGTGAGAAAATGATCTATAGAAAATTGTTGTCAGGGTTTATATATTAGATAAAATTAATTCATTGCATAAATTTCACAGAGCCCACAGAAGTACTAAAAGGTTTTGCAACAGTAATGGGTCAATTCCATGCTCAAATTGAGCATAAGAGGTTTCCTAGAGGGAGGATTGGAATGAATTGTCTTTTCTAACTTTGATGTATAGTTAAATGTTAATATTGCTGAGTTGGAAAGGTGAGGTGGTATTTAGCATCTCATCAGGTAACCACATAAGAGTTAGACATCAAGTCTGATCTCAGTTTGTTAAAAAGACAATGGAGAATGACATTTATAGGTGATTCATAGCTTTGTCAAGTTTATATCTAAGACAAAATTGAATGATTCACACTTCTAAAATTCTCATCTATCTCTAAAATGGGAGATTGATGACTAGTTGAGATTACGTGACTAATTTTGGGTGGTTAAAGTTAAGTGAGAGTAGTCCTGTCCACAGTGATTTTACATATAAGCATAATCTGACATCTATAAGACTTCTAGAAAACTGTGCTACTGAGTTCAGAGGAAGACTCAAGTTTGTGTCAGTTATCTGTTTATAAATCACCACTACTTGGTGAAGTTGGAAGAAAGTTCTCCAAACCAATAATGGGAAAAAGAAAGCATGTAGAAATTATCTACATTGAGGAAGGCCTTAAATTGTTGTAGGGTGTGGTCAGTTGGCTTGATAGCTGTATAAATTGCAGGTGGAATAGGATTGGAGTAATTTTGAAGCAATATCTTTAGAATATGTTGCAGATGATGAACAAATTGTGGTTGCAGATTAAATGATACATGATAAAGGGAAAACATGGCTCATGAGAGAGTTTGAATTTTGTGGAATAAAAAACGGTTGTTAAGTTTAAAATGAGAGTTTTTATATCTTCATATTGCATATTTGTACATGTTCTATTTTCATTAGAAAACCAAACAAAAGCAAATCAAAAGCAAAAACCTGACATTATTTAGTCTCTAGGGTGTGGATGATAAGTAAAAAAAAAAAAGAAAATGTAGACAGTAAAATTTGCTTACTAGTAATATATATTTGGGGTTTGTTTCTAGAGGTTCTTGTCTAGGCAGCTATGAATAAAAGTGACGTTCAATTTTCTTAGTGTCATGTAAAAAAGACCTCATTAAAGACTTAACCAAGTTTATGCAAACCATGTGGACCTAATTTATGTTGATCTGAATATACATTACAGACATGAAGGGTAGCTCTAGGAAATCCTTTGTAAGTAGAAATGTTAGACAGCTGAGTAGCACACTGTTCTCCCTTGGAATACAGGCACTTTATCTTACAATACTGACTGAGGCATTCTAAACATTTTACATTTTTTTAATTGCCAATTTTGTTTCCAGGTTTCTTCAACTGAAACCCTGCTAGTGGGGCAAAGGCCTAGATTTTATCCTGGATCTCAGATCTTCTGCTTTCTGTCTTGGATAGTCATTAGTTAAAATTCAGAAATTGTTTGGGAAGTAGGCTTGAATCCAGGTCTTCCAACTGTGTGATGAAAGAGCAGCACTACAGAGGACTTAGAATACTGGTACGTGCAAAATTGGACATGATTGCACTTGCAGCCTGGAAAATCAACCATTTCCTGGCCTGCAGCAAAGAAGCAGTGAGCAGTGGGTTGAGGAAGGTGACACTGCTCCTATGACACCCCACCTGAGTGCTGCATCCAGCACCGGGGTCCTCGGCACACAGCACAGATGTGGTGGAGCAGGTCCAGAGAAGGGCCATGGAAATTGTTGGAGGGCTGGAGCACCTCTCCTATGAAGACAGGCTGAGAAGGGTTGTGGTTGCTCGGCCTGGAGAAAGCTCTGGAGAGAACTTATTGTGGCTTTAATCCTCCTTGAAGTGGGCTTATTAAAAGGAGAAAGACTTTTCCCCAGAGCCTGTAGTGACAGGAAAAGGGCCAATGGTTTTGAATGGAAAGATGGTGGATGTAATGGAAGAAATTTTTTTATGATGGGAGTGGTGACGCAGTAGAACAGGTTTCCCAGGCAAGCTGTGGCTGCCCCATCACCAGATATATTCAAGATTTGATGGGATTTTGAGCAACCAAGTAGAGGGTGTCCCTGTCTATGAAGGAGAGGCGGACCAGGTGCCCTTTCTGGCCCAAACCCCAAAACTATGGGGTAATGACCCCTGTGACAATTAAACTTAGGTTTAATTGTTGCAGGGGTCATTGCCCCATAGTTTTCCTCTAGCATAAGGTTTTGAAAAGTATGAGGTCTGCATAATTGAGAAGCTTTAGTCAGCTAGACTTCATATAGTTTTTGAGGCAGTTGCCTAAACTCTATAAGGGAAGCAGAATTTTTTGCATAATTTTCCATAACATGTAATGAATGCTACATTCCTGGCACATTTCTCTTTGTGGGAAAATTTCAATACCTCCTCAAAGGATTAATGTAATAAGTCTTCTTGCATAAATTTCTATCATAGTAAATATTAGAATTAGGAAAAAGCGAAGCAGCAAAATCGCAATGACCTAACTAAAAGTTCTAGATTTTATTTTCGATTACCTGCTATTTTTAAAGCAGCGTATTTGTATGAAGAAGAAGAAACATGTTTTTTTAGGAGAGAACAATAATGACATTGAACTGGAGAAGGTTTACAAAGTAAGAGAAGCGGTTAAGGAATGGAAGGAGACTGGATGTGAAGGAGAAAATTTAAAAAGTATGGATATGTGATTATACAACTAAAGACTGTCAGTGTGCATAACTAAAGAAACACCATCTATATTTATATATTTTTTTTGTTTCATTTTTTAATGGGATTAAGGCATATATTTATGATTTTTCTCAGACTTCTAAAAACAAAGCCCCAAAACCTAAAACAAATCTTTTGCCTTTCTTTGTCACAGCCTTTGCCTATGGATCTAGTTCTTTGTCCCACTTATTCTAGTTCAGTGTTTCTTAATTTTTCCCATTCTGTGACTGGAGGGTGTGAGTGTGAGAGAGAGAGAGACTGTGTGTGTGTGAGTGTGTAGCACTCATGCACACTATGGTGGTTTTTGGAAAAACAGCCCCTCTTCCTCTCTGTGATACCATTCACGTCTCCAGTCCAAAGAAACTGGAAGCATGCCACACTGACCCGTTGTACAGCTGGGCTTGGATACACATATTAATGTGTGAGGATGAGGTAAACACACTCACTGTTCAGTCCCAGAAACCACATGGAGCCTTAGCAAGATTCCTGAGGAAGGACTCAGTGGAGATGTCGTCTGTTCTAAAACTAGAATTCAGATTCAAAATATGTTGTCATAACTGACACTGGTTGAACTATATTTTCATACAGGTAGCAGAGACATACAGTGACTCCATCTCCCAAGCACATTCCCACACAGAAAAGATACTCTTTTCCTTTAGTTTTTATTTTTTTTCTGAAGTAGAGCTAGAAAAAGAAATAGCTATTATATTAAGAGAAATAATAAATTTTAATATTTGTTGAGGAATTGGAAGAAAATAGCCTTAAAACATGTCATGCCACTCTTCCAAGAAATGGTGCAATTCAACAAAATAATGAGCACCAGCAGTAAGTGCAATACAAAAATGTCATCACTGCATTTATCCTTGATGAATACTGTATGATCTCAAATCAGAATATTTGTATGAATAGAATTTCATTGAAATAAAGCTTTTATTTGCAACTGGTTTAAGTGCTAAATAGGACCAAAAAACACCTTTATGCTAGCAGAAAAATTCACCAGTCAGGTTAGTAAGAACATAGAACTGTTATCCTGGAGAGAAAATCAAGATTTTCTCACTTGAAAAAATACTCCAACTGAAAAAAGTCAAAACCCTGCACTTAAAAAAGTTTTCTCTATTTTCAGTCTGAAATGAAAACAGCTTTGTTACAAATTAAACAGATTATCAGCTCTTCTATATAAGCTAAATCTCCAGGAATGTATCACCATCACCTGCGTGCTTATTTTACTGATTCACCCAGTTTTGTTAATTGCAACCATCTCTCTTGTTTACTGTTCTGTGCAAATATTTTTATCTTTGTGAGAAGTGAGCTCTTGTCTCTACTTTGGGCATACGTGGGTTTCACAGTTCTGACCACACATCTTGTCTACAGCTTTAGGAAAATCTGTCTGCTAGGGATAAAAGCTAGTTTTGTTCAAATACTTTGTCAATCATTTCAGTCACTACTGTTTTTGAAAGGTAAATATTTTCAAGAAGCATATATGTGAAAACAGCGGTCTCATGGAATTTTTTGGTTCAAGGAATGTCTTCCCACCATGCAAACCCAGTATTTCAAGGTTCCAGACATATTTTCCCACTGTGATATCTAATTATTTCACAACTTTCTTAATTGGCTGATAGAAGAGCTGACCTGTAGTACCAAAAATGTAGTTCTTTTATGAGAAGAATGTGTGGTTCTTTTCTTTGTTAGTCGTAAAACCTTTTGTCTTTGTGGGGAAAGACTTTCAGAAAGATTACTGTGTTTAAAATATTTTGTGGCCTTCTGTAACTTGCGATAGTCCAACTACTCCAGCAAAGAAATTATATCATTCTCATGTGAATGCCAACATCCCAAAAGAAGTTTCCAAGGTCATTGTACAACTTATAGTGTCTGTAAATGCATCAAGATGGCATATTTGGAAGATTCAGTACAAATTAGGCAGAGTATTGCAAGTTAATAGATGATGTTTAGTGAACAGGATCTGTGAAAATCACGGACCAAACTGTTATATTCTTACAAACTATTGTTCCTTCCTCATAAATTATTGCTCAGTGCAGTCTCATGGTGGCAGTCAAATCCATGTGTATTCCTTTCAGTTGCTTCCTACTGAGACAAACAATAATAAAAATGTTTTACATAAATATTAGGCCTGCCAAAGCTCACATAATATGAATGCTCAATGAGAAATTGGAAAATCCTCATTGCTATAAATGTGTGGTTTAAGAAATTCAGTAATACCTACTATTGTTATTAATATTGATCAGCTACTATAACTACTGATCAGCCTGGCTATTAATAATGCTTCTTTTCATTTTGAAAAAAAAAAAAGGCAAAGATTTTACAAAGAAAAGGGAACTAATGTAGATAGCTATGTGAATATTTTCCATGAAGGTAATAAAAGCAAAGGGTAAGAATGGCTAATATTCTTAATAATGTGCAGCTTGTTAGAGCCTTTCAGTGAAGAAGAGAACCAAAGTGTTAAAACATGTAACCTATTAATTGGATGTTATTCAGAATGTGACATGGATAACCTTTGATGCTTGGAGGTCTAGCCCTCCTCAGTGATACCTCCCACTTGATAGAGCTGACCAAAATCCAGAGTCCGGTGTATTTTATATATCACTGACTAATAGCAAAAGTCTAGAAAAACTAAGAATGTAAGCATATTTTCAAAGATACTTCTAGGTCTGTGTGTCTGAGAGACTTGCTAAGCTAGATGTTTATATTTCCTTTTAAAATGATCGTAATGTATCTTTCATTCTTTTTTTTTTTTTTCTTTTGCTAATTTCCCTTTTGCTAGTCTAACTGCTTTCTTGTTGAAATGAGTTCCACTGTTTATTTATACACTAGGTGAAAAATATATCTCCTTTTGGTTTGAACTTAACAGAAGGAGTATTTTGAGGAGTGAAAACAGAAAGGAAAAAGAGGACAGAAAAAAAAAATTCTTACCCTGTCATGCCATAGACCTCTCCCACCTTTGCCCTCAGCAGTCATT
The DNA here is from genome assembly GCA_039654755.1 of Calcarius lapponicus. Lineage (NCBI taxonomy): Eukaryota > Metazoa > Chordata > Aves > Passeriformes > Fringillidae > Calcarius > Calcarius lapponicus. The sequence continues at coordinate 22,606,632 of CM077465.1, read as the reverse complement.
TTTGCAGACTAAAAAATCAGTCTGTTTGGGCTCCCTGTGCAGAACCTATTTCCTACTTTTATTCATCCTTGTAATTCCTGTTTACGCCTTTTCTGATAAGATAGTGGGTTTGAACTTTTGTACATATTGCAGATTATGCAGTAAACTTAAGCATGGTTTAAAGACAGTTCTCATTTTCCTCTAATAATTTTAAGTATTCTGCTGACTTTTGACTCTTACGGTTTTATGAATAAAAAAATCTCCAACAGTCCAGCTGCTTCATCATGGGTCTCCTGAGTTCTAATAGGCAGTTTGGAACCCATTGCTATGTGTGCAAAATTCAGATGGCCTTGGACACAGCATTACTGTACCTGTACCAAAATGGAATTTCTCAGTATCACAGTCTCTCTGCAGCTCTTCACATAGCAAAAGCAAGTGAAAATACAGCTAAATTCAGTATCTATTCAATCCATCATGCAACTAAACAGACAAATAATCTGGAAAAAGACTTAACAAATGCAATAAACAGACGTCTTCTTTGCAGTTGTGTTGATTACTACTCATGTATACAGGGGTTTGCCTCAGAAGCATAGAAATAGCAAAGTAATTGGTGGAGTATCATTAAGAAGATCAGATTAGAGAGTAAATAATAAAATGTCATTGCCAAAAATGCATTTGAAAATGGAAGGAAGGCAGGAAGAAAGGAATGAAGGAGATAGAATCATTGTATGAGTTACAAATTCAACTGGTGTTACAGCTGATCTGATGTGATGTAGCTGGTGAAGACATGCCAGCTTGTATCAAGTGAAAATCTGCAGAGTGTGACACAAAGACAGTTGGCTTAAAGAGGGCAGAAGAAAAATAACTGAGATAAGTAAAAGATATTTAATAATAAACCTGTTTGTTGAAGATTTTTTTTATTAATAGCCCAAATTGAGGGAAATGTGGAGGGGCTGTGTCTCATTCTTTGAATACTGTAATTCTGTGTGGTAATACTTTTATGTGTGACCTTTGGTGTTCTGTTTGCTGGCTCTAGTTGTTTACATAGCCTACAGAATAAACACTTCATAAATGTAAACATGGGAAAATACTTGTTATGTCAAATGACAGGGATTGCAAACACTATTTGCTTAATTTTGTAATCATTTTACATATAGGTGTGGTATTTCATGACCAGATTTTGTTTATAAACTATACAATGCTGTGAATCTTAAATTTGTTTTCAAAATACACTAATGCTTCAGATTTTTTCTGAGAAATTTTAAGAACATTATTTGTATGAACTGTATGATTGCAGCTCATGACCATACCTTGATTACACAGATTCAGGTATAGGTTGCCATGACAGAAAGATGATGTTATGGTTGCAGCTAAAGCAAATAATCAATTTAAATAATCAATAATATAGCTGAAGCATCACACAACACTTTGCTGTCTGTCCTGCAAGCCATTGTGGACAATTTAAGTTTAGAATTTCTACCATAGGATCCATATGTTCGGTGTTTTTCACATACATATGAGCATGTTCCTCCCTGAATAAGGAAAGTTGTAAGATATAAGGGTGAACTGGGAGTCAGGTGGGCTAAGGGCATGACAGAAGTGAGCACTTTCAGACTTTCAAGAGTAAATCATACAGCTCTAGTTTAATAACTATTACAGTGCTAATTGAATTCATAATGTATATTTACTTGTATAAAAATTGTGGAATTGATAATGCTTTTTATTCTTATGGACAAGAATCTTCTAACTAATTAGAGCTTGTTTTATGTTATCTGCTAATTGACTATTCACCTCAGTTAACATAAACTTGTTTTCAAATCACTGCTGTTTTCTCTGTCTTATGTTTTGTAACAGAAACGTGCCTGTCAGGTGAGATGTGAGACAGCATGAGATGATGCAGTCTGATGTAACATAAGTGAAAGCCAATATTTTGGATTCTTATCCTGCTCTTGTCGAGGGCCATGTGCTGTCTCCCAAAGGCACGTGCACTTCTGTTGAGCCATTCCAATAGCTTCCCATTTGGATTTTCTTCTCCTAGAAGCAGTAGAGATATGTAAATTATTAGAGTCTACAAAGTAGATTCTTCTGTCTGTGGGATCCATGGATTCCTTGGCATTGGCTTCAGTGGGTGTTTGATGACACCCCTGGGCGCTTGCATAGTCAGATAAACTCTGCTACTGTTCAGAAAGGCTGGGATCTCAGGACCAATGCCTTCCACCCCTCATCACCCCCATACCTCAACTGTTTTATTTAAAGTATCTTGATTATCACAAACATCAAAGCCAATCATTTTAGGCCTAGAGAAAGAACACACAATGTTGTATTTGTATATTGTCTAGAAAATTGTTTGCATTAGAGTACGTGTGGAACCATAAAGGTATCTTGTGTGAGTGGTAAATTAAAAATATTCTAGAGAATCTCCATATCATTTTGTGGAAGCAGTGCCTGTGGACATTAGAATAACTCACAGATCTGAGAGCAGTTCTGCACCACAGACACAGCCCTGACATGGCAGATCAGCCTACATTTCACCCACCCTGGCACAACCAGCTTTAGCAGTGCCAACATGAATATCATCTACTTGCTGTGCTGCTTCTGGCTCTGCATTTCCTGTCAGTCACACGGGTTCCTGAGGATGAGTCAGTGATGCAGACAGCTTTTTTCTTTTGTACATTTTTTCACATAAAATGAACATAATAAGGTTTGCTTGTAATATTCTTGCAAAGAGTAGATTTTTTTCTGTGTATTTCAAGTATGCCTTAACCAAGGATTTAAAATCCCTTTGAAAATTGAGTTCAGGACTAGTCCCTGAAATAGTGCTTGAGTGTTGTGATGTAGACACATTATGTGGGGGCACAGGCTGCATAAAAAGCCTGAAATAAGTTCAGTTTCTTCAATTTCATATCATTTATCTCTAATCAATAATTGAATATTTCGGTGATTTTTTTTTCAATTTGGCATTTAAAAATAGCATCCATCATAATTCCATGAGAAACTTTTGTATTATATAGTTGGAGTGTTGCACTGTTAGGTGAAGTAATTTTATTATGTAATAAATATATTCTTGAATCTTTATAGTTTCAGTTTGTACTCTCATCTAAGTCCCTTAATTGATTTGAATTCTGCTTTTATTTCTGTAGCATGTTTGAATCATTTGCATGGGCTGATGGTGTTTAATGAGTTAATAGACATACTATATATACACTATTTTTAATATGCTATACTAATCAGCTGTACCTTAAAGTCAATGCTGATTGCATTTTTATTACAGTTCACAACATTAATTGCTATTATTTGCAAATATAAATAATTTCTTGAGATTTACACAGTGGAAAACCTAACACTGAAACATTTTATTTCATATGGGAGAAGTAAAACTAGGTCTTGTGTTGAAACAGAAAGATATCTTATTCCTTCCTCATTTTACTCCAGTATGAGCTGAGGGCACCAAATCAGACTAGCAGCATTTTGGCACCATTTTGAATTAATGTAGATAAGGCCAAAGGATTGGAGCAATGCTGAATCAGACCTATAGTTACTAATTCAGTTGTGAGTGTTATTGATGCTGCAAGATGGTGGTTAACTACTCCAGTCTGAAAAAGCTGTGCATTAATCTTAGCTACTGACATCGTGACTCAGGCGCAGCAGCTACACCACCCATCCCAGTGCCCCACTAAAATAAGAAATTACTTCAATGCTGTGTAACCATATAAGTATGGTACAAAACATAAGGTACTAAATTTCCTGTGATTAAGATTATTAGAAAACATAATTTCAGTTTCATCCATGAGTGTCTCACACAGCTGTACTTTGATTTTATAATTTCGAGGGACTGTATGTATGCTGCATCATTCCAACTTTGGTGATGTTAATGAAAGTCATAGATTGTATATGTTTTCTGTGTGTAAATTTCTGGTTTATGCCTGCATGTGTTGTCTCTTTACCTATGTCTTGATTATATTTAACTTTGCTAATGCTGCAATACTGCATTCTGCTACAATGTTAATTTTTTATTCTTTTTTCTTGTATATGCATTGCATAGTGCAAATATCCTCTTTGTATAAAATTCACATCTAAATCAGAAGCAAAATTATGTGCATAGAAATAATGTACCTGTCCAGAAGAATGTTTCCTGATTTCTTGCAATAGATCCATAAAATATATTTTTTAATGTTATGGATAAAATTCTTGCTGCAAAATGTGCTTTTATTAACAAAGTGATGGTTTTAACATTAAACCCTAATGTAATGTCATCTGATCTTTCCAAATTAAATTCTAAAAATAAGTCTTCCGTCTTTGAAAACGAAACTTCCCTAATGACTATTGAAAAATTTATTGTCACTCATTCTTTTTCCTCATTATGATTTAGCCATTTAATTTGGAAGATAGTATTTGTCCTTCTTAGTTGACGTCAGCTGATTCCACTCTGTTTCAAATGCAAAGAAAGAATGAATTCAAGTAACAAGGATGAACAAATATGAAACCTTTTCCAGACTACTTATACGTGGATAATGGAAAAAATGCTGGAAAGCCTTCTGGATAACAGAAGTGGTGCACAAAGTAATAACTTTCAGGGAAGAGGAAGCAGTTAATGTAAATAATATTCGTAGAGCAGTTACAATGAGACAAATGGATTTTTCCTGGTCTTCAGAACTGGGCCTTTTGACAATAAGTTCTTTAGTAGTAGTTTAAAACCAAACTGCTTGAAGTACACTTGGTACACTTTTCAGCCTCATGGTGTAGGCATCCTGTGACAAAGATTATAAAAAGAAAAGCTGCTGTAACATCCTGACATGTGAGCAAGGCTGTCAGTGAAGTGGTCTGGGAAAGTGGCATCAATAAAAGGCATCAATAAAAAATGAAAGTCAAGGTGACAATGCTGAAGTGATCAGATTTGGTGCAGACAATTTTCCTGTATGTTCCAGGAGTCTGGCAGAAGAGGGGTAAAGAAATCCTCAGAGTAGTTTGCCTACAGTTGTGTTGCTCTTGTTCCAGTGAAGCTCAGAAGAGCGTTTCTTTTATTGTTTGAGTATTCCACAAACAATGAAATAAGCACTTTCCTTTTATCTACCTGAACTGTACAATGCTCTCTAATTCTACCAGCTGTTGCTAAGCAACTGTAACAGCGATGTTTACCTAAAGCCTCAATTTATTTTACTTTATCTTAGAAAAGTAGAAAAATAAAATCCAACCTGTCCTCAGTGGTCTCCTTTTGCAGAATGAGTTTGCATCTGTGAAGAATAGTCTTTTTTTCAAGGGTTCTAAATCTACACTTAGCTCAGAATTTCAAAATACAGGGTCTTACTCTCTGTAAAATAACTTTTTCAACACTACCTTGTACATATTTCAAATCTGGTATAGGACTTGCATTGCTTTCCTCTCTTTTTGATGCATTTTCTTTCCTTCATTTTGATGAATCTGTGAATTCAAAGGAAGAAAGAAGAGTGTGCAAAGATCTTTGCTTTACTGGGAAAAAATATGTATTTTCACAGGAAAAGGGATAAACCAGCTTCAACTAATCTAGCTGCTTTTAATTAAGCATTTATTTCTCTGTCAGAAGGAAGCACTGTCAAGCTGTAGCCTTGAAAGAATGGTTATGGTCTTATTATATTTTTGCCTCTACTGACTAGTGGCACTGAGTTGATAGTGTTATACACTGGGTTTTTGGTTGTTTTTTTTTTTTTTTTTTTTTTTTTTAAGTATCAAAAGCCTTTTGTAAAAAAAGGTATTTCCTATGGAGATAATAGTATTCCATATTTTACCCATTAACCTTTGTGAATACTGATTTATTGGTTTTTTGGGCAATCCAGTATCAAAAAGAGAACATGAAATACCTTTTTCTAAATTTGTAATGGCAGCATAACCCAGTTTATATATAATATACATTTCAGCTTTTAGAACTTCATTAAAATAAAAACTTTTACATACTTGCAATTAAAATGTTTTGCTCTAGCAGAGCTAACATTATGGCGAAATTGTTTCTGAATTTCTTCCAGAATAGTAATACTAATCTTTAACCTTTAGGAAAATTTTATCTCAGTTGAATTCTGGATAAAGACTTGAGTACACATAGGAAATGGTCCAAAAATGTAGTGCCTGACTTTCATAAAATCTCAATCTGAGACTTTAAAAGCACCATCTTGTAGTTTCATCAGCACAATCAATTAATATATACCCTGTGGCTATAAGGTCTGAATTTAAAATGTTTTATAGATTGATGAAGTTCCAGTCACCTTGTGAATGTCTGCATCAGAATTTAAGGTTATTACATGCATTCAAGCATCTCATGTAAGAGGGACTCCATGAAGGTCCTATACTGGTCATAGCCAAAAATTGCAGGGTTTGAGTAGATCTGTATTTAAAAGAAATTCATCTCAGTTTTGTAATTTAGCTGCCATTTCCCCTCTATTTTTTACCTTTAGTGCCAAGCTACAGAATATTTAATTATTCAGAAGCAGCTCATAGTGTTCTTGAGTCCAGCATCCTACAGAGGTGAGGCTGCCCCATCTCTTCCCCAGACACAGGCAGTGACAAGGCTGAGCAGCTTTTCCCAGTCCAGAGCACAAGGATACACCATGTACACATGTACAGAGCTGGCTGCATGGATGAACAGAGTCAGACACGCTCACATGAGCTCAGCAGCACCGCTGGCCTCACTTGATTTCCCATCTCTGCCCTGGGGCAGTTGTGTTCCACTCACTCACCCACCCACGGAGCTGACTACAATTTCCCTGGGCTGCAGTAGTCACCCAGCCCAGGGTCTTGTCCTTGCAGAACCCTTCCTGTGTTCCTCTCCTTTTCCTCTGCTCATCACCACATCTGTCCAGACGTTCGCCAGCACCCACACACTCACAAACCTGCCCTGGCTCCTGGTGCTGCACTGTGGCCAGGCATGGTCCCATCTGGGCTGGGACAGGCTGTCACTCTCTGAGGTCTCCCCAGTCACTGGCCTCCAGATATTAATTATTTCAGATCAAATAATTTTGAAAAAAAATCTCGCTAATTCTCTTGAAACTATTTTTGCCTGTCTTGCAAAAACATAATGAGTAAATTTATACTGTTCTCACTTCATATTGTGCTAGGGCTGTCTTGAGTATGTTTAAATATCTGAAGTACTGAGGCTTTGTGGTGCCAGTTCTCCCTGAGGCTGGGAAATGATGTCTGCACAGCAAGCAGACTCTGGTGTGGGGCAGGTGCCCTCTTTGTGAGATCTCTGTGCTGGGGCACACTCTAGGGATGCCAGTAAAGATTGTGGCTTGCTTCTGAATAAATCTTCAATAATGCCTAAATTAAAAGGATCTCAGTACTTTCTGATTTGATTAATTCCCTGGAAAGTGCCTCGTAATGGTGTTATGAGGTTTTTGTATGGATTTTTAAAGGACATTTGAAGAAGCTACATGCTATTTAAAACAGTCCTCAAAGAATAGTGCCTTTGCCTCTCTGGCCATTTGAAATTTCCGTTCTAGACTGAAGTTATTTAGGAAACAGCAGCTTTATGAGTAGTAAGACAGTCAGAAGGCACCTTGAGGTTATACTAATGAGGAAGAAGTGATGAAGGCCCAGTGCAGAGCACAACCAGCTGATGGCAGGGGCTGGAGGGCCTGCAGGTCTGAGTGGAGGTAGGAAGTTCTGGCAGATTACATAGTGCTCAGGAGAAGAGAAAATACAAAGAGGGAATATAAAAAAAAACAAGAGAAGGGAAAAAGAGATGGTTGAAACAAGGTGTGCAAACCACCTGTTCATGTCTTACAGCTCTTGTCTTTCAGCTATGCACTGCTCCACTGTCTCAACTGATAGCGGCAACAATTTAAATCTGTAGTTATCTGTTGTAGTTCAGCAGGAAATCTTTTTTGTTCTATGTGTACATAACACTTCTTTGCATTATCAGGAACTTTTTTTTATCCTTTTTTTTTTTTTTAAGCCATATTTAAGAAGCTGTTGCTGTCATACACTTTGCTGCTCAAAGTCATTTAAGTTGTGGCTAGCACTACAGTAACAAAGTTCTGCAATTGTGCACATGTTTGAGTTAAGGAGTCAAAATTGCAGGCATGAGGTGCTATGGGGCCATGAGAGATGGGTGTCTGAATTTGTTGTGCAGGAGAGAATATTTAAAATCTTTGAAGACTCTATGCATTAACTCCTATAGTTAACGCCTCACAAATAAAAATAGGAGAGACATGATGGGATTCATCCTGTTATATATCCAAAGCGAGTGGTCAGTGCTGTTTTGTGCCTAAGGGAGATAATCCCAAGGTAAGATGAGTGAAAGCAGTGGGATCCCAGTAAGATTTAGGGCCCTCTCTGAATGCTTTTCTGGAAATAAAATATTAGTGTCCAAGAGCATTGCATGCCAGCACTGTAAAACTAAAAATTACTCCTCTTTTGAACACAGGTGGAGCAAGTACCCTGCAAGAGATTCTTTCTGGGCCAATAACTAACAACATAAAAACAAGATTAGGGAAGACAGCAAAAATATATATGCTTTGTAATTGCCATGCCTGAACAGTTGTCTGTGGAAAATTCCTGAACACTTCTGTTTAAAGTAAAAAATTTGGTAGAACAGGTTATGGAACAAACAGACAAAATAAACAGTAATGTCACAAGCACCATGCATTATCCACAGTTTAAGGGACAATCTAGGAAAAAAAATTGCTGCACAGCAAAAGTAATCTCCAGCTTCAATTCACCTTAGATGTCCATATTTAAAAGGGACCAAGGGGCGTTGAGGTATAAAGGCTGGACCATCTGAAATTTGTGTTAGAAAACTCTATTAAGGAAAAAAATCAATTGACACATGATTAAATATGACATATGGAAGAAAAAGTTTAAAATTATATGCTTTTCAAACCTACTGGAGTTCTCTGAATGAGTCAGCCTGATTGTGGAAAAAGGTCATCAGAATTCCAGACGATATTGAACAAGGCTCCCCAGTAACAGCTGTAAAGAAAATAAATCAGGTGGGGCATAAGAAAGTTGTACATTGCTGAAAGGTTGAATAAAAGTTGTGCCTTAGGAGAAAATGGATTTTTTTTCAAAGAAAGGAGTCACCATGGCCTCCCAAAGAAATCTGTGCTGGCATGTGTGTCAGTGCTCTCATAAGCGATCTACAAAAGAGGGTGAGCAATGAAGTGACTGTGATGATAGGAAGTGATGAGTTAATGGAAATGAGGAACAATTGTGAAGAATTACAAAAAATAGCCTTATGTGATCAAGTAAGGGGATATTGGAGTAGCTGATAAAATTCAGAGTAGACAAATGCAATGTGATGTGATGTACATAGTAATAAACTGTAGGAAATCTAATAATCACATTTTGCTATGTCAAATGACACAGCCTCACTGTGATTCCAGAGAAAATAAATCTAATTATAATCCATATTCATATAAAATGTCAAGCTACTACTTACCTTAGAAAAGAAAATATGAAATTAGTGGGAGAAGAAGGAAAAGGAATAAAATTATTCCTGTGTAAATGATGTACACACATTTTGAATATTAAAAGAAGTTTTGGTATCCCTGTCTCATGCAGGGTATAACATAGCATCAAAATCGTCATAGAAAGGTGACAAAATCACTTTGGTGCAAAGAACAGCAATATGAAATGGAACTTTTGAGCTTGGAAATAAAAGAAGCTGAAACATGACAAAGCTCAGTAACATGCTAAGTGGCATAGAAAGCATAGGAAAAGATCATCTGTATGTTCTCTTTTCATGAATAAACTTACTGTGGCGTCAAATGAACCTAACAGATGGTAAATGCTGAACAAACACAGAAAAGGGATTTTTTTGTGGTTTAGGATTTCCTCTACAATACCTGAAAGACTCTAGAAGTTAATATACACTCAGAGGATGACTCAGAGATGAGTTTATAAAGAACTACAATATCAAGGACAATTAAGCAGAAAGACAAGGGTACTGGACTGTCTTCCTTTTAAGAAATTCCTGAGATGCTGCTCATGAATGGGAGGGAGTTTTTTTTGTCTAAGTCCTCTCTCCTTTGACTTGCTGTTGCAGAAAAGGTACTGAGCAGAATGAGCCTTTGATCTGGCTGAATGCAGCTGTTCTTACTTATTAAATTTACTACTACAACAAATTCATTTAAGAAACTATTTCAAGGAATGAGGAAGATCCAATCTTGCTGACATATTTTCTCAGTCTCTGTAGCTGCAGAATGGAAGGTGCTATTTACAGTCATAAGAATATACATGAGTTCATTTTCATTTTCATGATTGATCAAAATATCTGTAGCAGCACTGACTTTACTAGAATTAGTTTTGATGCATTTTATATTTTTCTTGTTCAAAATACATGTATCCTGCAAAAATTCCTAACTATTATTATATAAATATGTATATGCATACATATGTGTTAGTCTTCCACAGACTACTTTATGAATTACAAGAAGAGAAGTGCTCCTTTTTGCATGGTTTTTTGTAGAAGCATTTGAAACTTGAAACAAACAAACAAAAAGAAGTCAATGAATATGGTAAACAGGGCAGGAAGTGTGTGTAGGGGGAGTATGAGATAAGTAAACCTGAAGACCCAGGAAAATAAAAATCAGACTTTTTAGGAAGTGTTTTCTAAGTTTTGATTTTTTGAAGTTTGTTCAAAATCTTACAGCAATGCATTATTAAAATTATACTGATTCCTAGTGATTCTACCACCCATTTGACACCATTATTTAGGGCAAAATTGCAGTGTTTTGTTTTCTTCATTGGCTCTCACTTAGGCATCACAACTGAAAAATATTGAGCTTGAGCAGGTGCAATAGGACTGGTACAGGATTTGCAAAGTAACTTTGAAAAAAAAGAATATCACTGTTTATTCACTTTTAATATTATCACTTTAAATATTGTCACTTTAAAGATATTTCAACAACAACCCAAGAGCATCAGTTTTCTTAAAATACACTTTTTATATCATAAGGTAAAAATAGCTGTCCAGAAATATCCTCTTACAGACAACATATGACAGGAAAATAATTGCTGTGTAGTTTACACTCATATAAAGAGTAATGTAGTATCATACAAACAGTCGCAGTCTAATACACCTTTGGTATTAAAATAAAACCATGTACTCCTATTGTACTCAATCAGTGCACATCTTGGGAAAAATGGCAATATTAATTTTGTTATTTGACACAAAGGACAAAACTAAAGTGCAATGTAGGAATAGACCTTTTTGGGGCATATTCAGTGATATTCAGTCTACATTCAGCCCAGTAGAACAACTTAATCTCTGCTGATTTTTTTTTAACATTTTCCTGTTGTGTTTATTTTCTTTACTTTGATGATTCTTTCTTCTCTTAAAATACACATAACAAACAAAACATTCTTAGCTAATCTCATCAGTGTAATCTCACTGGTCTGTGGTGTCTCTGCAATCAGAAACTGCATTATTTCTTGTGGCATATTGTATGCTCAACTCTTATCTAATTTGCTGCTACCTGTCACCCTAAGTCTCTTTGTTCCTGTTCTCCAAATATATCCTCCAACTGAATCTCCCTTAAGTGGTTTGATGCTGAATTTTAGTCCTTTGAAGAGGTGTAACATTTGAAAGTTCTGAAGGTTTTGGACTTGCATATATTGACAAAACAGGTATTATACAGATAGCAGCTGGCATTTTTTTCTACCTTCTGCTCTGTTAACATGCTTGTATCTTTACAACAGACTTAGAAGATGTGTTTTCTGGGTCTGTATAGCACTTGAAACCTCTTTCAATATTGCTTACACAGAAGCAAAATCTTCCTTGAAATTGTGTGTGTGCAGCAATGAATTTTCTGGAGTTAACTGTGTACTGAATTTCTCTTGGGATTTTTACTTGCTTTTTTACTGAACACTAAGTAAATAAGTATATATTTTTATATGCATATAAAATTAGGAACAAACCTAAATAGCATTTCACAGTAATAATTTTTCTTTATGATTCTCCTTTGACTCGTGTTTTTTTGGGTACAAGGTGATTAGGCAATATGTGTATGAATAGTTTCAGAACCTGTGTATGAATAGTTTCAGAACTGGAGGAATATATATACAGGTGAGTAAAAGCAAAGTAGATAAAGAAAGGTCTCTGGATTGTTAGAAATGCTTAAGTTAAACAGTGGTAAAACATTTTATGCCTTATTCCTCATTAGAGTCTGTTTATTTTCCAAAATAATGATGCACAATAGCCTGTATCTACAGATAGGAGTACAAAACACATTTTGGAAAAAGCTGGGAGCAATCATTGGCAGTTGACAACTTTTCAAGTAGGTAACAAGCATCTGTGTACGGAAGCTGCTAAGTGATGGTCATATTGGGGCTTTGAAGGTTCACTTACTACCCCAGCAATATGGAGTTTAAAAATAAACTCCATATTGCTGGTGTAGTTTTATATTATAAACTTTATAACAATATAACTATAAAGTTATTGAAGCTTAAAAATAAAGGTTAATAAAGTTTTACTTTAAACCAGCTTTAGAGTTCCCAAAGAGATTGGGGATGTAATTTGTATGTTTCCCTGGATGTCAGAAATTAAATTAACCACTGCAGTTACACATGGTATACTGTATACACTAGAATTACAAATTTCTGCTCCTAAAATGGGGTTCTGTCCTTGACAGATTTTAGATGAATTGCTAGGATGCACTCCTTTTTCAGTGCAAACCTTTCACATCCAAGTGGTAGTACAGCTGCTGTGCAGCACAGCTTGCAAGGGGTACTTGACTTACTGAAATCAATGTTGGAGACATGAAGTAGCTGGTTAGAGTAACAGGGTGGTGGGCTGTCACTATAATTTTCCTTTTCTGTTTTCAGAACATCAGTTCTGTAGTAATTAAATTATTTTAAATTGTTTGTGGCATTTGTATGACATTTCCCCTGCGGCTGTAGGAAGAAGGATACAATACATCTGCAAGTGTCTGCAAGCATGCTGATAATTTTTAGTGAACAGTAACTGAAACATTCAGGCTAAGTTCATGGTGTAAGAGGTTCCTTCTTTGCAAATGTTGGATAATAAAGATGCCTTGTTAAATTGAATCACATGATAGGTATACCAGAGAAGATTTTTATTTTAAAAGTTTCCTGAATCCTGAATCACCACAGCCTTTTTATCTCTTCATTAGAGTTATTATATTTGAAATTTAGTAAAAGTAAAAAATGTTTACTAGTAAGTTCTTTAGTTTTACGACCAAATCCCTTTTATTGAATCCATCTTGTTAAGATTTAGAAACCTCCTGCAAAAATTTGACAGCATTTTTCTGAAAGATTAAGTGTGAGAGACCCACTGCTGGGAAGTTAAAAACAAAATTGCTGTCAGAAATACCCTTCTGGTTTAGGTGTAACAATAAAATATGGGATTTTACTTGTTCTGAAGTTCTTAAAGTGCATATAATAATCCAAGTATTACAGTCTACAGAATGTCCTTATATTTTTCTCTGTTCAAATATTTCATTAACACCTCTCCAGCTCAGAGTCAGTAGAGCTGTTGTGTGGGGAATCAACAAAATCAAGTAGGAAACTAGCAACAGTGTGCACTGTAAGTCAAGGTTTCTTGCTGAGGACTTCCCGTTAATGAGCTATCATTCCCTCACAAAGTCTGTAGGATATACAAACTAGATACAAAAGCCTGCTGAGTAAACCCTTAGTGTTATTTTTTGAGAATAATAAAAAAAAAAACCCAAACAACTCAACCCAATGCAAACAAAAAAAGCCAAATTAAAACAAACAAAAAAATAAACCCCCGCAAAAAAACCAAAACCAAAATAAAACACCAACCAAAGCAAACAAAAAGAAAACCCTAAACCCCCCCCCCAAAAAACCAAAAACCAAAACAAACCAACAACACCAAAAAGACCCAACCCCCCCCCCCCCACTTTTTTATCACAGAACACATGGGACTACAAATATTATACCACAGAAATTTTGCTGTGTTTTCAAAGTATAGAAATCTTGGTTAGTTGCAACACAAAGCATATTAAATGTTGCTCTTCATGTTAAAGTAGGTTTCAGAGCATCAGAAACTCTGATATTTTAGTACTTATACAGAAACTTTTTAAATGGTATTTGCCAAAAAGTTTTGAATACTCTCTTGCCATTAGAACTGTCAGTCTGTTGAATTGATGGCATTAAGGCTAATGCTGAAATTTCACATTTGAATGAATAAGTCATACATTGTTAATACTACAGAACCTTAAATGATGATTCACTGAATAAAAAGATGTTGAGTGTCTCAGAAAATCCAGCTATGAGGGTTTTTAATCCAAAGGGAAGAATGGTATAAATACAATTTTATGTGCTGTTTGTAATGTATAAAAAATATTTTAAAATTACATTTTCATATAGGTACTTATGTAAGAATATATACAGGGTGAGGGAAAAGAAAACCAACTGTAAATTTTCCTTTCTTCTTTTTCAGGTCAGAACTGTGGAGGCTTAGTACAGGGACCAAATGGTACTATAGAAAGCCCTGGATTTCCTCATGGTTATCCAAATTATGCCAACTGCACATGGATCATTATCACAGGAGAGCGTAACAGGATACAATTGTCATTTCATACTTTTGCTCTCGAGGAAGATTTTGATATTTTGTCAATTTACGATGGACAACCACAGCAAGGCAATTTAAAAGTGAGGTAAGGTCCCTTTTTTCTCTCCCAATTTCTTTCTGTCAGTCTGTCTCTTTACCTTGCTTTCTCTCTCCTGAGTATATGTTCTGATGATATGTTAAAACATATATTGGTTCATCCCCGGCCAAGGGGACAGTAGTGCTCCAAGATCTCCCAAAGAAAGATGTTAATCCAAATTTCAGACTTTTATGGCCTTAGCTGGTGTATCAGTAACATCAGTTGTACTTAAAATTGACACAGTCCAAGGTCAGTTTTGGTGAAGGCCCTGAACACAGAAGTATTCCAACATTTCAGTTTTGTGGGTTTTTTTCCGGATTTTGTTTGTTTGTTTGTTTGTTTGTTTGTTTTTGGTTTTTTTCTGCTGGTGGAATTCAGGTTTTGCCAAGAGTCCCTTTCTTGAAGGCACCAGTCACCAATTTTTGAAAGAATTCTTACTGAGATTAGTTCAGCCATAAATTGTTTGACGTTGCCAAAACTGAAATTCTTCTCTGTTAAGCAGTTAGGGATCTTTAAAGGTCAGAAACTGGTGTATCTTATCTTTCCAAATACCACTGACGTCATAAAGAGGCTTTATGGATGCTTTTTGATTTGAAGCTTTTTCACAACTTCAGGTTTTGAAGCATTAATTTCATTGGTGTCTTGTTGTAAATTCCTCGGTCATTTGCTGGATCTGGACTGCAGAGCTGGAAAGCAAACAGGGCTTTCAGTGCTGCTCTGTCATTTTCTATTCAGGCATGAGATTTATTGAGTACTGTAAAACACTGCTGTCAGTTCTCTTGTCTGATTACTCTTTTATATGCTGCTGATTTATACTATAGTGCTAAAACAAATGTGGGAGAATCACCAATTTGTTCTGCATTTTAGTGGGTATCATCACTGGATATTTTTGACAGGAACAATGTTCTGATTGATTGTTTACTCAGTTCAAAAAGTTCTGAAAACTTTGGAAGGTAGTACACAGCTACCAACAATTTAGATGCACAGTGTGTGGGCTTCATTTACTGTACTTAACTGACCTTTAGTACTTGTATCACCTGTAAAAAAGGAGAAATATTTCTTTTCTAGTCAAATGCTTTTATTAGCATTATCTAACATGCCTGCTTGTTTTGTACTAATCTCAGTAGAAAATAGTTTAAAGGAAGAGCACCAGTAAAGCAGATATTTTATTTCTCATTGCTTGCATTTGCCAGCAGTTACCTTTACAAATGAAGAAAAAAAGCACTTGTTGGCTTTGCAGCATGCAGAGGTTAGCATAGCAGAATTTGAATGACAGATTTCTATTGACTTCTCATATCCCATGTCATACCCTTTGTTTTACAAAGAGCATTCAGAGGTGTACCCCTCTGCAGTTTTGCATTTCAAGACAATTCTTTTGGAAAATATTGGAAAATTATAGTATTGGTCTTTTACCTGACAGCATGCAGATGCAAGAGACTTGGAAGTTGTGCTTCAGGCCGTGCACTTCTTTTTCCCCATAGTTAAAATATTCTGCTACATTTTGGGTAATTCTGTTTCTTTAGCCATCATGCCAAATCTGGAGCTCTTCCTTAAAAATAGTTGTGTATCTACATCACCACCACAAACTATAACAATTAAGTATGGCTCACTCCATATTTTGGATAGTATTTTTTTCAGCTGCTAGAGCAAAACTGAGTAAAAATGAATAGTACATTTAACTATTTTGTTGTGGTGCCTGAAGGACCTTTCAGCATGCTAAATATGCACCAGGATACTTCCACTACTTATTGTTCATAAAATCAAAAAAACTAGAAACACATATAAAATATATTGAAATAATTAGGCAAAGGAATAAATTGGTTTAGGCCAATAGTGTGGAGAAAAAAAGCAGAACAGGGTGTGATTACATGTATATGAACTTTGGTCAGTGCATTATTAAAGCATATACTGGTTTAAGGATAAATAGCACCTGGTAGTAATTACAAAGTTTTGTAAGGTTGTTGAGAATTAAGGTATTAGTGGGAATAGAGTAAACAGAATATAAGGTGCTATTTTACATCTTCCTATTCTTCTAGAAAAAATCCCACCTAGCATTCTGAAATTCTGTGTAATTCTGAGACGTGACCCAAAATTGTCCTTAAAACATTGTTACAGTGGGTTTATTTTTATCATTGCAAAGTTCATAGAGCAAAACCCAAGATTTTACACGCAATATATCATTTATATATAGATATATATATATAGTGTGTATATTTATATCTATATACATATATTTCATCCAGGACTGCGGCACAGGCTGGGATCTATCCATTTGGGGAGCTGCTCTGTGGAAAGGGACCTGGGGGTCCTGGTGGTCAGTGAGCTCACTGTGAGCAAGCAGTGTGCTGCTCCTGCAAAGAAAGCCAGCAGGGTGCTGGGCTCACCAGCAACAGCATCACCAGCAGAGATTAACAAGCCATTGAGCCACTCTGCTCAGGGCTTGTCAGGCCACACCTGGAATACTGTGTTCAGTTTTGCTCCCACTATACAAAAAGATGTGGACAGGCTGGAGAGGGTCCAGAGAAAGGCCACAAAGATGATCAGTGACTGGAAAAGTTGCCATGTGAGGAAAGATTGAGAGAACTGGGCTTGTTCAGCCTAAGGAAGAGGAGACCTTGTCACCATGCTCCAGTACTGAAAGGGTGGCTACAAAGGAAATGGAGACTCCCTTTTTTACAAGGAGTCACATGGAAAAGTTAGGGGGTATAGGGTACAAGTCACTTCTGGGTAGATTCCAAACAGACACATTAAGAAATTATTTCACAAAGAAAAGCATCAGCCATTGGAAAAATCTTCCCAGGGAGATGGTGGATTCCTGGTATTGGATGCTTTTAAGACCATTTCAGTTATCTGTGCTGGACCATTTTAGTTGGACTGCGCTTTTGCCAAGAAAGTTTGGACCAGACAATTCTTGATGATCCTTCCCACCTGGAATTCTATGAGTATGGTTTTGTGATATATAAAAAAGAAATTTTAAGTCTAACGGCACCTGTTATGATAATGCTTTGTTGCATAATGTAGTCTTAATTCTACAGAAAAACAAGACATTAGATAATTGATTTCACCATATATTAGAACCAAACCAAATATTTCAGCTCTATATTATTGAAAGAAACTTACATTAAAGCAAAAATATTGTTTTATCAGTTGATGGAGGAAGATTTCAAAATAAAGCTACATTCTAATTTAACTGAGAAAAGGTGCAAAATATATTTTTGATTTGCATTTTATATTCTAAGGAAATTTTCATTTTTTTATATGCAGTTAATTGTCAGCATGTAGAACTCATACGAATGAAGCAGAGATGCAAGTGAGGTACACTGAGACAACAGTTAGTATTCAGATGTGTTCCTTGTGGATCATTTCCTTATGTTGCATTATATTCAGTAATTCAGTGTAATCCCAGAGTTAGCGAATATTTATTTTGACTTTTTTTCTTTGTCATATGTATCAGATAAAATAGCAAATGGCTATATTTTTAAACAGAGAGGAGAAATTTATCAACAAGACATGGAGACATAGGTCAGCCCTGAAGAGGGTCAGTGTAAAGGCAGATGGGAACTGACAAAGTGACCATTGACTGCCAATAGATACATCACCTGCCACAGACAAGTGACTTCAAAACAGACATCTTAAGAGTTTATAGATTTCAAAACTCATTTCAGGGTTGGTTGTGATACCTATTTTCTACATCTGAAAAATGCTCATTAATTTAAGCATAATTCTTGTTACAATATATTTTTTCTATATGCAGAATTCCTGAGTAGGGGATTCATAGAGAGGTGTAGGGAAACCGTAAGAGAACTGGATAAACAGAAAAGCATCTCTGTTGCTGAAGAGGTGGGGTGGGGTGGGATGTAAGTTGGATGTTAAGACACAGAACTATGAATTTTACAAATGTGGTGAATTGAGACTTTGTATGTGCAATTGCCTCCATCTCAGTTTATACCATAATGGTACAATTTTTTTTCTATGTCAAATACAGGTAAATGCTGTAATCTCTGTGTTACAATGTCTGTCAGTAAAAGTTACTCTTTTAGTATCTCAAACTTAGTTTACCTAAGAGTTAATTGCAGACCTGTGTGATAAAGTCTGAAAAAAACTTTTTTGGATTTTTCCAGACAGTCCTAAAAAACTTTCAGACAGTCCTAAAAAACTTTTAATAATGGATTCCAAACAATATGGTTTTCTCTCACACAGCAAAGCTGCTAATGAAATTATATACATATATATTAAATTAAGACACATGCATGCAGCTGTGAATTTTTTTTGCTGTGTGTATGCACATCTGTCAGTTCTTTTAAACATACATAATATATATTCTTTGGAAAGTGATTTTAAAATGTCTACTTCCCTTTATGGCTTCTCAGGCCTTCCAAGCATTATTTACTTTACTGCAGCCTAACTAATAATATAATAGATGCTGCTTGTTATTACTCGTATCAGTCAAAGTAAACAGTTTTGTTTTAATGGAGCAGTAATGCATATGATGAAAGTTGCTAATGTAACGTAATAAAATACAGCTTACCAAAAATTTTCTGACAAGAATGTATAAAATGTGTGCTTAATAGCAGTATATTCCCTCTGCTTTCTGGAATTGTGCAGCAATAATAGGAATTAAATATGAGTTATTCACAGTATTCACTATTCCCTGTCTCCAGGAAGCAATAAACCATATGTATATTCTGTACATCATAATCCAAGTGTAGAGGTAAAACTTGAGTCTGAGCTCTCGCTTGCTATTAAATTTCTTTTACCTTAACAAGCCATGATTTATCATGTATGCAACATTTTAAATTTTTGTTTGTTTTTATTCTGTTTCTTTGTTCTTTATTTTTTGATTGTTTCTTCAGAAACCATTTCTGTCTTCCATCTCTCCAGGGTCAAGAGAACAGTGAAGCAATGATGGGGTGATTGACTTTTCTACAGAACTGCTGACACTGCAGCAGCAAGAGCTTTGTGCAGTTTAAAGTTCTTATTTCTTTTTTCTTTCCCCATGAAAATGACATATGTAATTTTTTTACCTTTTTATTGCACATCATTACCTACAAAGTATAGAAGACTTTTGTGTGTGTGAGCTGGTGGCTGTGAAGAAAAGAATATGGGTTCCTAGAGTAGCATTTTTCCAGCTGAAGCTTACCCAGAACACAGCACAAAGTAACAGGCTAATGTTCAAATTTTTAAAACAAGATTATTGAATAATTTCAGCAGAACATTCTAGTACTTCACATATCTGTAGGAAAAGGAAAGTTATTACTGTATATTATACAATTATTACTGAGTTCCTGCCAGGAGACATGCCCATCAATGACAACTGTTCCCTTTTTTATGTTAATCATAGAATCACAGAATAAAATACAGAATGACTTGGGTTCGAAGAAACATAAAAGACCACCTAGTTCCAAGCCTCTGCAGTGAGCAGGGACATCTTCCACAAGACCAGTTTGTTCAAAGCCCATCCAAACTGAGCTTGAATACTAAAAGGGGTAGTGCACACACAGCCTCCCTGGGCAAGCTGTTCCAGTGCCTCAAAACCCTCTTGAGGAAAGAATTTAACATCTAATTTCCTAATATCTAATCTAGAGCTCCCCTCTTTCAGTTCAAAACCATTGCACCTTATCCCATCACTCTTTCATGTATAAAAAGTCCCTCTTTCTCCTTTTTATAAGTTCTTTTCCTTCTTCCCTTGAAGTACTGGAGGCTGCACTGAGGTCTGTCCAAAGCCTTCTCCCAGCTGAACAACCCCATCTCTCTCAGACTGTCTTTGTAGGAGAGGTGCTCCAACTTTCTGATCATCTTTGTGGCCCTTCTTTAAATCAGATTTTCCTAAGGTTTTTCAACTATTAATTTATTAGGAAGAGGAAACCTTTGTAGTACAGAGCTAAAATGCGATTCATTATACATTACATAGCTGTTTAAGAAAAGAAATCAAGTTATGACCTGATCACCTTAATGCTGACAAATAGTTTCTGCTGACATGAAAAGAGAATGTAGTGGAAGGAAAGATAATTCATGTGTGCAATACTGGGAGGTTCAAACTCATGTTTGAAGTGTTGGGGGTTTTTTATCCCCTCATGTGGATAAAAGGTAAAATACCTATTCCCAAAATTTTAGCTTCCCAATTCAAAATCATAAGCTTTCTAATTTTGTTGGCAAGCCTACATGCTAAAAAGATTTAACAGAATTTGTATTAAATATAAAGTCAAATAAGCAGTCTTGCTAGCAAGCTAATTATTCCCCAATGAGGACATATATAGGCCATATTAATTACAGGTTTTAGGTTGATACTAAATGATAGCCAACTAAAAAAGATTTTTTTTCCCTCCAAAACCATGGAACTCCCACCTAAAAAAATCTATTTCACATTTAAGGAACTATTATTCCTTGGGGTAAAAAAATAGATTCATTTAAGAAAGCAAAGCAGTGCTTGGATGTCTACTGTAATATTCATCATCAGTTATTAAAAGCTTTTTTTAATGTAATTGTTTAAGTCAGCATGTTAAGATGCATGTGAGACTCACCATAGTGAAAAAGTGAAAATATATCTGTGCTCAATTTCTTTGTCCTCTTGGAGGTAGATCTCTTTTTCCATCTGACACTGGCCATAGTACATTTTCAAAAAAACATATAGGTGTTGCTTCTTTGCCTCTTTCATGCTTTTGAAGCTGAGCCTGTGTAAGTGTCAGCAGTGGTTTAATGCATTCGTATGTACTACTATACTATCAAAAGTATTACAAGTAAGGATTTAGAAGATGGGAGCTGGTATATGTTTCCAAAACAAACAATTTTACAACTAAACAGGTGATGACATTAACTCAATTACTCATTGTAAAAGGAATTTTTATTTTTAAATTCTTTAATTTTTGATAGTGAGGACAACTGCTGTCCTTTATTTTCTGCCATCTAAACATATACTACACATACAGTGTAATATAGGTATATTAAGCATATTAAGATCATTAAGCAGTTTTATATTGGTATTTCTGCATCTTCTGTTGTGTTGAAAAGATAAGTCTGTTTTATTTTAAATGATATATGTTGAATTGACATGATTATGTATGGAAGCCCTGCTGATCAGCATTCCTAAATACTGTGTATACAATAATTATTGCAACTGTCCTTGGTCAGACATCAGTCACTTCCCTTTGCCTATATTCTAACTGCAAACTAATAATTAAATTACAGCCATTACAAAATTTTAAGCTGGACTCCACAATGAGAAGGAAGTCCAGTTGTCAAAATCTGTCCCCTTTTGATTTGTTGCTGTACATCCTTGTGGGATTTTCTATAATTTCTATATAACTGTGGTAGATAACATTTTAATTAGTCCATAACCTATATGCTATGAAGGCATTTTGATGCTTGTTTGTTTTAGAGAGGAAAAACATATTTTATATGCTAACTGTCAAATTAAAGGGGACTGAAAAACCTTTATAAAAATGTAGTAATCATATTTCTGATGCATGTAATTAGGTTAAACTGTGAATCATGTTCTCTTACTGTCGTCTGGTAATTACCTGCTTGCCTTAACTGAGCCTTATGATTATTGACTGTATGATCGCAGTCTGGTTTGGGATCACTCTGTGCTGGTAGGGATGTAGTGATCACACGACACATAGAACATCAGAAATGTTCAAGCATTTGAGGGAAATTCTGCAGTCCTTTATTTCTGAATTTCCACAGTGGAAGTTCAGCATTGTCTCCCCTGTCATCCAGTCACACACAATCAATTTCTCTTGTAAAACAAATTTTGTAGACAAGTGTTCTCATAATCTTGCAGTTTCCAATATTACTTGGAGAATTTCCTCGGTTTTCATAATGTTTGTGTTCACAAGAGTATCTGCTGACATTATTAGGGGTCTTGGATTTTGACAGTTATGTTTTTCCCACTTCAGTCTAAAATATACTCCTGCTGGCATCCCAGATTATTCCTGTGTTCATATTTGCATTTGAGTGAAAACTATGTATTCTCATCTCCATTCAACTCAATGAATTAATTAAGAATGCTAACTAGCCAGTGGCTAAGTGGAGCCCATATAATGAGACTGACTCTGATCATAAAGCAGTTTGAAGAGAAATTTTGATAATAGGCCCAATTCAAACCAGACAAGGAATAGCATTCTTTAAACCTTCTTTTCTGTCTACAAATCTCACTTATATGTTTCTCTCTTTCAGAAAACAAGATAATTTAAAAAATAATCTTTTGTTTATCTAGCACACCCCCAACACACACACATATGCACTGCTGGATTTTTTTGGAGAATCATGAAACAAAAGCAAAATGACAATGAAATGAGAATCATAGATGACAATATTGGATTGCCTGTTTATTTTAGTTACTAAGATGGGCTTCTCTTGGCTTCTGAAGTAGAGTATGCATATTAAAGTCATAAATAATAAAATGGTGATAATTTTAATGTAAATTATTAGAAATTATTCACCAAACACTCCCCCTCATTTCTTGTTTTTAAGTACTTGAGATAATTCCTAAATTAATGAGACAAATTGGAGACAGAATGGCTGGAAAATGGCCCAGAAGAAAAGGGTGCTGGCTGGAAAGTGGCCCAGCACCTGGGGGTGCTGGTTGACAGTAGCTGAGCATGAGCCAGTATGTGCCCTGGTGGCCAAAAAGGCCAATGGCATCCTGGCCTGTATCAAGAATAATGTGGTCAGCAGAACCAGGGAAGTGATTTTCCCCACTACCTGACACTGGTGAGGACTCAAATCCTGCATCCAGTTCTGGGCCCCTCATTTCAAGAGGACATTGAGGGGCTGGAGCGAGTCCAGAGAAGGGCAGTGGTAAAGGGTCTGGAGCACAAGTCCTGTGAGGAATAGCTGAGGGAGCTGGGGTTGTTTAGCCTGGAGAAAAGGAGGCTCAGGGGAGACCTTATCACTCCCTACAACTAACTGAAAGGAGGCTGTAGCCAAGTGGGGGTAAGCCTCTACTCCAAAGCAACCAGCAATGGGACAGGAGGAAATGTCTTCAAGCAGCACCAGGGGAGGTTCGAGTAGGACATTAGGAAGAAAATTTTTACTGAA
The DNA here is from genome assembly GCA_039654755.1 of Calcarius lapponicus. Taxonomy (NCBI): domain Eukaryota; kingdom Metazoa; phylum Chordata; class Aves; order Passeriformes; family Fringillidae; genus Calcarius; species Calcarius lapponicus. Next base: position 22,583,014 of record CM077465.1, on the reverse strand, counting down.
GATAACATGGCATCTACAAATTCTCTGGGCAATTTGTTCCACTGCACAATAAACAGTTTCTTCCTAATATCTAATCTACGTCTACTCTGTGTGAAGCCATTCTGTCTTGTCCTGTCACTACATGCCCTTGTAAATAGTTTCTCTCCACTTTCCTTGTAGGCTCTGTTTAGATAATAAAAGGCTGAAATTAGACCACCTCTAAACCTCCAGTCTGAGCAAACCCAATTCTCTCAGGTTTTCGTCATATGATCCCTTTGATCATCTTGGTGGTTCTTCTCTGGACTCAATCCAACAGGTCCATGTCCTTCCTGTGCTGAAGATCCCAGAGCTGGATGCTGTGCTTCAACTGGGGCCTTGCCAGAGCAGAGTGGATGGGCAGAATCCCCTCCTTTGCCCTGCTGCTTTGGATGCAGCCCAGGATACCACTGGCTTTCTGGGCTGTGAGCACACACTGCCGGGGCATGCTCAGCCTCTCATCAACCATCACCCCCAAATCCTTCTTGGCAGAGCTGCTCTCAGTTTGTTCCCCAGCCTAGATTGATATCAGGGCTGACCCACCCCAGGTGCAGCACCTTGCACTTGGGCTTGTTAAACTTCATGAGATTCTGGCTCCTCTTGATGAATTTACATCCTTCAGGTGTGTCAACAGCAGCACTCAGCTTGGTGTCACCTGCAAATTTGCTGAGGGTACACTCTATCCCCTAATCCCATTAGCGATTATCCTTTACTATATTTAAAAATTTTTAACAGTTTGCTGTTTTGAGAGCATTCATGAGAAGGAAAAATGAGACAAGACCATTCCTTTGTTCATGGGGATGAAATAACGAAGTAGGGATTCCCAAAAGAGCTATGCAGGGACTGTATGTTTCCAGATTCAAGGTAAAGAGAACCAACATCCCTTGTCTCACAGTTTATAAACATTCTATCATAAAATTGATTAAAATTTCCTATTAAAAATACAGGGTTTTTCTTTGCATTTAGGCTGCTGTATGTGAGAAAATTATTCAGGTATTCCTTTGTGACAATGAATGAAATATTTGTGTACCTTTTTGAAAGTCTTCATTTTTTACACTAAAGGGAAGATGGTTGCCCAATACTTAATAGAAGAAATTACAAAAACTATTTGTCTTATGATGGAGAGCAAATACTATGGTACAAACACATTGTTAGTAGCATAATTTCAAGTATCAAAAGAGGAAGAGTTATTGGTGTTTTTACAGAAAGCAAATGCTTTTAAAAGAAAATTGCTTTTAAAGGTAAATATTCCTTTTTTTAGTGACTGAAGTGTTAACTTGAGAGAACAGTAATATTAAACAAAATTATGTTTCTAGTAAAGTCCAAGGCATTTGAATAACCAGGTTTAGTGGAAGATTCCCTGCTGATGATGGGTTTGGGAACTGGATGATCTTTAATATTTCTTTTAACACAAATTATTCTGTGATTCTATGAGTACTTTGGAGAATTAATTTTACAGGGTTTTAGTTAGAGAACAATTCGTGTGTCCTATCAGATGTGTGAGACAAACCTGTGCAGCCAAGTTAGAAAGTATCAAGGGCAGTAGTAAAGCAAACATCCTTTCACACAGTGAAATCATAATTTCACAACCACTGTAGGTAAATAAAGATTTTCATTAATTCTTCTCACATTTGGTTTTCTATGTTATGTCTTTCAAAATTGTAATACCTGCCAACAAATTATGTAGTACATCAATTAGATTGCTAAATTTTGTCCAAAATTGTGAACTGAAGTTGTGGTATTATTGTGCATGTATCAAACATCATACCTAGCACTTTTGTGTCACACATCATTTTATTTAATATTTGTAATAGGAAAGAGTTGTTTACAATATGTGTACCTTCTTATCTTATCTTGAAAGAGATAAAGTACTGAAAAAGACATTTTAAAAAAATTCAAAGTAACCTTGAAATTTCAAACAGTGTCACTGAATAAGCTTAACATCACTCTGTACAGCAAAAGAATATGTTGCTTGGTTAAACCTTACAGTGTGCAGTCCTTCAATAAATGTTCCACAGCGTACAGAATGTAAGGCTCTGAGAAGCATGGCATTTAACAAGAAAAACCTCTCTCAGACATAGCTTCATGTTTTTTTCCTTTAGAAATCATTGGAAATATATGGAGAAAAGGCTCCTTTCCTTATAAAGATAAAACACCAAGCCATTAAAACACCAAGCCATCAAAGTTTCCTTTGTGTGCTACAAGCATGAAAGAACAAATTGAGCATAACAAGTAAACACAAGGATCATGAATAAGATTTTTTGTTTGTTTGTTTGTTTCTTTTTAATGTTTTAGGGCCTTTAGCCAAATATTCTAATATCATGCTGTGTGAAAAAGATGTTGGTTTCTCTGCTTGCTGTGAGATGTTCCAAGTTTGGAAGAAACTGCCACTCTGAAAAAAAAAATGATGAAAGAATACATTACCATGAATAACTCAACACTCTCTAGTTAGGGAAGAAAAGCAAGTTATTTACATATAAAATGAAAAAATTACACTCCATCAGTGAATGAGTTTCTAATATCAGATTGAAAAGGGGCCAGTTTTGGGCTGGTGCAGGGGACGTTTGCATGTGAATTCCTAACTTATAATTAAGTCAATCTCAGCATCTAGTCTACAGTGACCTAGCATTGATGACAGTGAATGGAAACAAATGGATGCAATTGTCTAGCAAACTGAATTTCAACCTTGATAGCAGTTAAGCATCTTATTAACAAGGACTAAGATTTTCAGTGCTGTTTTAGAAGAGGCATAAATAAGACCTTATAACAAGAGACGAAACTATGACTTCAAGGTTTTGTGATAGTGGCTGCACAGCAGTGACTGAAGTTAGAAAGGCACAGGGAGCAGTGATAGTGTCATTGTTCACAATCTCCACAGTTGTTCTGTGTCTTACTCTTTCTTTTCAATCCAAGGTTTCTTAAACTTTTTGTCTTCATCTACCCATAATTTCTATGGAAATTGCTTTTGTGTCAACCTGGGACCTATATGGTCCACCTTTAATGTTTTACCTAACTCTTTTTCCTGGTCTTATTTCAAATTTCCTACCCATGATCTTTCCATATCTGCCAAAATAATACTTGCCTCATACGCTTACAAAAATTCATAAATTTTTTTAGGAGAGAGAATCTTGTAAACATGAGTATTATGAATCAATATTTGAGAGATATGTGGAACTGGAAAGTTAATGCATTTGAGTGGACACAAACTAAGTCTGTGCAACTCTGCAAATTATAGGCAACTATGCTCTTTTTTTAAATTCCAGGTAGCCTAGGATTCAGTGGCCAAAAAAACTCAAACAGATTCCATAGACAGAAAGAATTTTTCATGCAAAGAGTTAGAGGAGAAAAAAGGATCTTTTACAAACTAAGCTTTCAGAACCTTTCTTTATTTGAATGTTTATTCCAAATAGGACACTTTGGAGGGAATGGAAAATCACAAGACACATATGAAAGCAACGGTCAATTCCAATATATGTAGATGTGGACTGTAGGGAAAGTCTAGTTTAAAGTATCCAAAACACTTAAAAAACATTTTTTTCTACTTCAAACAAAATCATAATAGAAGAATTCTATGAGAGAAATAGAAAGCCACAGCCATGAACTCTGAATTCCCTTTAAAATGCTGCTCCTGAAATCCTGATTTTCAAATTGCACTTCTCATGCTCCTAAGGTGAGAAAGAGCAGAGGAACAGAACAGTATGTTGTTGTAGTTGTCCTAGGACTCCATTATACTACAAATCATCAACAATATTACATGCAGTGGTATATTTCAAGATTCAAGTTTTTTCCTCTAGCACTACAGCAGTGACAAGTAAGGGGTATAGTTCCAATAGATTTAAGGAAATAACTTACCTAATAAAATCAACAATAATTTAATAAAATTATTTGTGCAATTATTTAAATATATTTTTTAAATTTTTAAGTAAAGCACTAATTTCTAAATTTTTAATAAAGAATACAGTGATTCATTTTACAAAAACCAGTTTTCAGCTATTCAGCATATTTGGCAACTTTTTTCTATCGGTTCAAACTTACTTTCACAGTATTGTCTTGTCCTCATTTATTTATTCTTGCTGCAACCATTAATCATTCTTTTCATAAAAACCTTACCAAAATGTAGGCTTATTAACTTCATCATTTCAAGACACAGAGAACAGAAAGGAAGAGTTATTTTAATATTGGGCCTTAATCATTAGTACTGTTCAACTGTTTTCTCTTTGTGTTTTAAACCCTCTGTCCTGTCACAAGTGGGGAAAGGACTTTTTTCTGCACCCAGTCTGAACAAGTCTTTGTAATAGTATAAGTTCACAATAAGGGTGATAAGTTCTTCTCAAGAGGAATGTGTTAACACATTCTTGCCAATAAGCTTTGGTTTCCTATGTTCAGAGTTGCTGCTTGTGTTTAGGAAGATTCTGCCTAAAAAGAAGAACAAATGCACTTAGTTAAAGTTTTAGCTAAAATTATTTATTTTGTTTCATGGCAATGGTATTTTAGGAACAAGTTTGTGACTTTGAAATTTCTTATATTTCTTAATTTACATGTAATATAGCTAGAGGCATTTGATATTACATGGTGGGAGTTAATTATGATGTATACTGGTACAATATTGATATAAGACGACAGAGTTTGAATTATTGAATATACAATTTCAGGTTTAATTATCATAGGAAATTTACATAATTACCTTTTTCTTGATTTTTTTCAACTGGGTAGCTGTTAAGAGGAATTCTATAAAACTTCTTTCCCTGTTTTAATAGTCCTTACTGTCAGTATTTGCATGCTCTATTGATTAGTATGAAGGTATAATAAAGTATGCTGCATTGCAGAGTTGACTTAAAAAGACTTGAATTGATATTGTATCACCTCATTCAAGTTTTGCATTTGATATCACTTAATTGGTCAGCTATTTCAGTACTTCATAAAACTGTGCTTAATTTTGAGGGAAAAAAACCCCTGAAATAATAACTCCATTACCCAATGTAGGGTATGATTCATTACTTAATGAATGCACCTTAAAAGTCACATGTATCAGAAATTCAAATGTAAGTTGCCTGAAATATACTTTGTTGGTGTCATTTCAGCTCAATCTAACTCCTGTTTTCCTCAAATAATAAAAATTTTACATTCTTTCTATCATAATTTAGTTTGATTAAGTAAAAATCTCAGTCAAACAGTCAGATCTTGGAAGCAAACTTAGAACAGGAGATCTTTTTGTTTCCTAAAATACAATTTAATCTCTGTTCTATTGTTTGTGAAAAATAATATTTTCATTAATAGGTGTGTTCTCTTGCTAAATGCTGAAAGATTGTCAAGTGTCTCGGAGTGGAAGGTGTAGAAATATAAAATAATATCATTGTTTTCCTTTGGCAAAAGGAGATCCCATCTCCAGAGACTTCACATTCCTTTGGTTTTTGAGAAACTTCAAATTCCTGGGTCTGAAAATCTGTATTTTCTGAGTGTCTTTTAACTTTATTTATGTTTAAAGGTTTTTAGAGCCCTGGGACCATAATCCAAGGGAAGCAAGCTGCTAGCACATGTGGAGCTTTCCCAGCTCAGCAGTAAGGCAGTCTAGTATGTGCTAAATCAAGTCTTTTGTTTGTAATTGTAAAGACAGGTCCAATGAAGGCAGCTGTACTAACACTAAAGTGATGTTTATGGGCAATAAAAGACACACTTTTGACGTAACAACTCTTGGATCTTTGAACAGAGGAAATAAAGTGCATATAGAGCAGGAAGTATATTACCTCAGTGAATGCACACGTACAGCAGAGGCATTGGGGCAGGTTGCAGTGTGTACTTGTGTAAAAGATGATGAAGAGACAAGTATGTCAATGGAAAATATCTTCCTGTTGCCTCAGAGAGTCGTGGAAATACTGCTCTGCCCTGCTAGTGTTGGCAGTGCCCCAGTACTACCAGAATATCTAATAGCAGAGCCAGAGCTTCTCTCAGATTTTCTGAGGCCTTTAGGAAAACAGGTGAATATTTGGGTCTCATGTTTCTCTTTTCTACCACCACAACTGCTTCAGCCATTTTTTGTTTCTTACAGAAAACATTGTGAGATTGAATGAGCCCTCATACATGCTGGATGTAAACCCACTGCCTCAAGACAGGGTCTATATTTTCTGTAATTCCAGACAGGCAAAATCATGTGATTTAGTTAATTGGATCAAGTTTATGCTGGAGTGAATTTTAGAGTTCATAATTAAATGGGAGTTTTGTGAGTACATAACTTACCTTTTTTTTTAGTAGACAAAAATAACCATTCACCTAAATTGGATAAACACCAGCAGATGTAAAAAGAGGGTGGCAGAGCTAATAAAAAGGGGTTTGTGAATTCAATAGCCATACTAATAGAGTTGCCTTTAATTGGAATGATAAGCATCTGCACAATGATTTTACCAGATGATTATTTCCTGAATGAAGCAGGAAACAAGGCAGCTTACATCCTTGGCTTAAATTTTTTTAGCGAAATCCATGTGTAAGGTGAATAATGAAGAATATTACATTTAAACTTTAGCATTTAAATTTTAGTATGCAAAATTGCATGCCAGAAAGCAAAGTGCATTTGTTGAATAAAGCAAATCCCTCCTTCCCATCTTCATCCTTTTTACCTTAATCTTGACCATGACTTCCTTCTTCTTTTTGCTCTTTCTACTGTAATTGTTTTCTTTTATTCTTATATGTAAAGTTCTCTTTAAGTACCATGAGTCTAAGCTAAAGCCTAAAGCATATAGTAAAAATTTATTTGTCTCATTTACACTTGGCTTCCTCTTAATTGGGGCAAATTTACAGTTTCTCTGATTCTATCTTGCTCCCTTGACCATCTCAAAGTGGGATGCAAAAGAAGTAGATTGATTGTATTGGGCCTTATCTGCCCAGAGAGATTAAGATAGAGTAAATTCAGGGGTGGTTTTAGAGCATTCACTTACTAGATGGGTGAGAACACTCAGATTGCTCACAGGAGATTGAATTAGTTCGTTGGACCTTAAGCACTGGCAGCATCACACCCCCATACGACAGGGAGAGTCCAATCTGCTTTATACAGCTTTCAATTAGGTTGGGCTCAGTGTGGCATTTTGTGTTACTAAAAAGCTTCCTGCTGGTTCAGAGTATGAGCAGACTACAGCTTTTAGCTTTCTGCAAAATGCCTCCACAGGTGTAACAGAGAGCACCCTTAGGCAAAGGAACTCACTCTATTTTAATTTAAAAAAAAAAGTATCTAGCATTTAGTTTACAGTAAAAGTGAGAAATCAGTGAAAAATAGCTAGTGTGCTTAATTTCATTGTGCATTGACATTTACTGGCAGGTAGATAGGTTTTTAGCATACAGTTTCAGAGTGTGGTTCAATTGATGTATATCCTTGCTTAGGCTGGAGAAATTGGCCCTGATCCTGCTCTCCACCCAGTTCCCATGGGAATACTTAGCCACGCTGCTTTGCACCAACACAGTGGTGCATTTAACAAACTTGTGTAATTTGCTACGCTGTCAAAAACCTCTTAGTGGTTCTTCTGTCTTTATTTAAATACTTAAACAAATTTATAATGATTGAACAGAATGCCAATTACCAGTGTAAGGTTGGAAGTGGCAAATGTCATGGTAATTCGAAATTAGAGATTTTTGGAGCATTCTAGCTGGCTTATTCATCTTGTTATCCATATCCTCAGTATTCAGTAATATAAATTTATGTGTTTAGTATAAATTCAGAGAAAGTAGCATTAAGACAAGAAATAGAAGTATCATAAATTTTTTGACAAACAGATTTTTATTGGAAAATACTGAAAGTCATATTACTTGGACTAATTAACTTCACAAAAAAAAACCCCAAAAAAACCAAACCTACACATTGAGCACATTGTGGTTCCATGAATGTTTAGGACAACCTGAGAAATGTCATATTTCAATTTTCAAAACATCTCTTACCCAATGAAATTAGTGAGTAAATGAGTAAATTGGTACTGGAAATCTGATTCCCACCAATAAGCTCATTAAGTGGTGGGGAAAAGAAGATGTTCCTTGTTTATTGGTTTTTTTTTTTAGCTTGTGAAATTGACAGCTTTAAGAAAATAGGTAGAATTTGTTTAGAAAATAAAGCTTGGAAACACTGATACTGATAAGAAGCAGTAGCCAGAAGAGGCAGAACAAAAAGAAAAAAAGCTTTCATAACCAGGATATACTTTCCATACAAGCCTTCTTCCTGACATAATTGTAATAAAAATAAAAATGATAATAGAAAAGGCTTCCTTGTTTTAGAAGAAACTTTTGCATTTTCATGTAAGTTTTTATCAACTCATTTATTAAAATGTAATGTTATTTGTGAACAGTATGATCAAATATAATACAACAATTATATTACCTTGAAATTAAAACATCTCACTATAGTGGGAGATGGAGAAGCACTTAAGCTGTGCCTCATAGTACACAAGGCAAGGTTTTCTCCATTACCTTTAAGTCACAGTTACAAATAATTATTCTTTTTATGAAGAGACCTGTCAGAGTTCGCTCAGATCCAGTGCTGTGAAGTGTTTTGAGCAGAAATGAATTGCAAACCATCTTTACATTCTCATTTGCTGATATATTATGTGGAAACTTTTGTTCTCCATTCCCTTCATGTATGGAAAAGGAGTAAAAGAATACCTTCTTTCCTTTGCATTTGGTTTTGTTTCAAATCTTCAAAGTTTAACCAAAAACTGTTTGAAGGAAATGCTAAAATCTACCTCTTTAAGACAGGTGGATCCCCTTAGCTTTGGTTTTCCTTACTAGTAATATAGAAGATGTTGTCAGGTATCCCTGATGTTTTATTTGGAGTGTTTCACCCACCTAATGGCCTTTATTGTTTCACAATCACATTGAAGTGAAGTCAAACTGGTATCTTTCATGTCTGATAGTGGTTTATTTGCTTGACAGATATAATTTTTTTACAAGCCCAGTCTTCCATTTAGTTTATCAGTCTTTCCTCACAACATTAACTTCCATAAAACATCATCATAGAGAGGAAAAATATCTGAGAAGTCATGTGTATGTGTCAGCATTCTTCTGTGTTGTGCTTTAGAGGGGTTCATGAGGTAGGGTTTTTTTCAGTCTGGTATTCATTTACTTTGCATCGAACTTTTGCAACTATTCTTGGTTTAAATACATTTGATGTGGACAGTCATGGTTAACATAAGATTTATGGGACTGACCTCCAGCAGTCTTCTCTCCCACATCATCTGTAGGGACCTAGAAAAAAATTTCAGTGTAATAGTCTATTTTGGGGTCACTGGACTTTGGAAGATGGACTTGAAGAAAATGATTTGTAGCTGAATGTCTTTAAAGTTCAAAGGCACCTGAAAGCTTACTGCTTTTGTTAGCTGTCAAGAATAGCTGAAAGGAGGTAAAAAAAATGGCTGAAAGGAGAGGAGCAGGCAAAGACAGAAACTAAGAACCAGGGAATCTGAGGTTTATTTCTGAATCCTTCTCTAAAATATTTTGTCCCTTGAGACATATTATTAACTTTTTTTTTTGTTTCCTTTTTCAATATCAAATATGTGGTCAGGATAATTTTTGGATTTAAAAATTTAATTAACTTTTTGTGACATACCTTCTAGAATTGAAAGAGCTATATATAGCATAGGTTTAATTTAGTCTTCTCAATGTATTTATACAGTGGCAGTGTAGCACAAGTACATAAAGGCTTTACATGGGTAAGGATCACTTTGAAAATCTGATACAAATTCACAGTTAAATTGTGTGTATTCTCTAACACAGAAAGTGAGAGAGAAAGTGTCAGCAGCAAAAGAGCAGCATCCAGAGAAGTCTAAAATATCACCAAAGTTCCTCTAAATAATTTTTTCCCTGCATTGTTTTTTCCTCTGCAGTTCTCCCAAGGGTATACACAGAAGTTAATTCTTATGGAAAGAGAAAAGTTTATGGAACACAAAATAGTGATTGGTTTTTGTAAACAAAGATATTGTCTAAAATATGGCCTTTTATTACTGTTGTCAATCTACACAACTCTCAAGAGCCAGTCTGGAAATCATCCAGGAGTATCTGTCCTGGAGTAGAATATTCCCAAATTAGCTTAAGGAAAAAGAAACCTATTTAAAGATATCAGTGTCATAATCCATAAAATCATTGGTGAGATTTGCAAGTAATAAGTTTTGATTTAAAGCATCAATATATCCTGTTTTATGACAATACTGAATACCTCTATTGAGAAGGAATTTTACAGAAAATTTTGGACTTTTTATTTTTTGGGACAAAATTCTACTATCGCCTGTAGACATCAGGTGTTGTTCAGTGGATTTATACACATTTTGCGAGGAATTGTAAATGTCATTATAACTTCTGGACCTGATTTTGGATTTTGACAGAGAATAAGAGAAAAATGTTGGAAATGTTGGAAATTTTTTGTTGTAATGATATCATGTATACTAAACTAATATGATAATATATTATGTACTTAGGTATCCTTTGTTTTCTTTGCAACAAAACAATATGGATTCAATTTATCTTAGATGTATATATTACATATATGAGAAACTGCCCTTTGAAATTGTTTAACTCCTCTGATTGAAGAGACAATGTCAATTCAGTTCAAATCTCGTGTTTAGAGCAGTGTGGGATCCCAAGACAGAGATTTCTTGTACTTTTAAAACTGCTTAGTGATCCTGTGGTTCTATGATATGGTTTCTACCAAGATAAAATATGAAGAGAAAGAACATCTTTTTCAGATAGTTCAGTAGGTGTAGATGTATTGGATCAGAAGGTGATCTAAGTGGACAATACTGATTTTCTATATTATCTGGCTTCAATGGGAATTTAGGTTTTGTGGCTTTTTCCTCAGTTTTAGTCCTTTTACAGCTAAAGTAAAAAAAAAAAAAACAAAACAAAAAACCTAACCAATCCTATGAAACACAGTTTCACAAATATTTTTTCCAAAAATTAAAAAAAAAAAAATTATACAGGTCTCTAAAGAATTTATTACACTAAAATTAGCTCTCAGCTCATGAGTTTAGGTTTCCAGTGTGGGAAGCAATGTTAGATCATCGCCTATTTGTAATCTTGCTCTTTCCCAAAATAAAATGTATGTGATTTATGCATTCATCTCGAGGTTTAGTAGGAACTGTGAGAGCTGATGTATGTGTTTGGACAGAGCTGCATAGCAGCTTCTTTTTCTGATATGTGAGCCAGAGAAAAGGTTTCATCTGTGTGTGCTGGAATATAACCAAGGGTTTTATCCCCTGGTAAACATAGCAGGACAGTCTGATACCTCTTTCCCCAAACTTCCTCCATTTTGTCCAGTGCACTGGGAAGCTCTGACTGCATGTGAATGAAGGTTTCTCACAGGATGAATGACAGTTCCATTTTTTCCTACATGGTAGTGACAATGAGCTTCTGGGTGATGGCGGTAAAGGCACAATTTTGCCACAAATTTTTTTGTATGACACTGTTAACAGAGGCCATGTCTGTCCTTGTCTTGTAGAATCAGACCTGAAGAAGAGATGACTCTGTCAAGCTGGAGGGTTTAGGGGCTTGTCTTTCTTTTTGTTTGTCCTTCAAGCTGCAAACTTGAACTTAAGTGCAAGACTGTTCTAGAAAGTAATGGGAAAATTTTTACTTTCAAACTTGTTTTGACTAAAGCAAAATACTTCTACACTATAAGATATATTCCTATTTCAACTGAGGAACTTTTTAAAAATTTGTATTTTTTCTCAATAAATAGTCATACTGCTCATTTTATTCCTTATGGAAATTGTATACTTCATTAATCACTGTCAAGAATTCCCAGTGATGATGACAAGTGAGTTACCCAATTTTTAAGAAGCCCATGTGGTGCTGTCTGCACCCAGATTTACTAATAGCAATCTGTATTAACAGAGATGTTATTCCTTCTGTTGCCTATATCTGTGAACTGACTACATTGCAAATGGTTGCAGTCTTTAGTGCTACTCTAGAATCAATGAATTGAGATGAAGAAGTGTTTTTGTTTTGATGATGAGTGCAAAGAAGAGAGGAAATCCAGCACAGACAATACAGCATTGATTCAGAGATAGTGTTCATTGCATTGCAGTTAATTTCTAATTGTTATGACTCATTTTGTATATTAGACTGAGTTGACGAATGTGCTTTAGAATCAGTTAATGAGTAGTGAATATGGTATTTAGTAGCACTGTTCACTGTATAGCTGGCAGAAATGTCACAATTCTGTCACAGTAATCAGAATTCATTTGTGACCTGGATAATCTTATCTAGTGTCAAAATTCCTTGGGACGAGCACTTTGTATGCAGAGCTTTCTCTTATATCTCCGCAGGATCAATTTTTAGAGAAGCAAAGTAACAACATGCTTAGGGTGGCAGGTCTCCCAGGCACTACAGTTCATATTTAGTTTAAGCCTTCAAGATTAAGTGGCTTTCCAGTTGCATAATTCTAGTTTTGAGTAACTGCATGTTAGATCAAGGGCTCTACACTTGCACAAATGAAGCAGTGCTAGTAACACTCAGCCAGGTGACTTGGTGTTTTTAGGGAGAGTGTTTTTTTCTGAATTCCAGCAGCAACTATTTTCTACTTAGGTGACTAGATCCTAGGAATTTGAATTCAGAATTTAAAAAATCTTTTTTAGGTAGAAAAAGAACACCTTCTGTTATGGATGTACTTTGAACTTACGTAAAAAATCAAATTTTTAAATTCAACTCCATTTCCAAAACATGATCTGACTTAGTCAAAAGAACAATCCACAAACTTATTCACTGATAAGAGTGAATTCTGTAGTTTAACATCTTCAACCAAACCTTTTTTTCTGATCTGTGGCAATGAATGCTGCTAGTCTCTAACAGGTGGCCAGCCTAGCTGAATTTCTCTTTACTTGGTTTTGAACTTTTCCAATAGAGAGTTTTATTTAGGAATTCCATTGCTCAGTTTTAGCTAGATCAGAATACTCAGCTTTTCTTTGATCATGAATTTGCTTCTGTGATAATGACAGTAGTCTACAGTGGTAGAAGTAAAACCATTCATGGAGGTCTTTAAATTACTTAAATTAAGAATAGGCTAGTATGGACATAATAACTTTAAAATTGGACGTAGTAACTTTAAAATAATAGGCTTCACTAAAACAGTCATATTCACTTAAGGGCAGTGTGGAATTGAGCACTTCTCCATAGAAATTGTTTTACTTTTTAGAAAAGACTTTCCTATGTACAAGTGATTGGGAAAACCAGTGATTTTATACTTAATGTTTTGTAAACAATATACTTCAGACATAGCTGCTCTCTTCTAGTTTAAACTAACAAATATCTGCAGTTCAGGTTCTCATTACATTTTTCACTTTCTCTTGGTAATTTAACAGTCTTTAAATGGGAGTGCAAAGGTGCTTTAATCCAAATGTAACATTATATTATACTCTTAAACAAAAGTCATCATGGTGTCTTTTATCACAGTAACAAGAACAGAGACTCAGTAGTGCACAGTATTTAATTAGTTTGTTATGTACAAGTAAAAAATAAGGATATTAATACAACAATGATCACAAAAACCTTATTAGCATTCAGGCTCCTGCAGAGACTCCATTAACCTTGACTAAGAGCTGTCAAAGCATATGCCAAGTTCTCATCCCTTCTAGACAAGGGAACAGATTAATTTTACTCTTAGATGAAGCATCCCACTGCTGATGTGAAAAACCAAACCACAGCTCCTAATTTCAGTTGATGGTGCAGATCAGGTACACTGCCATGGATGGACACCTAGAACACCACTGACATTGCAGTCAGCAATTGCAGGAACTGAAACTTAGCTGCATATTGAAATGGTCCTCAAGATCCTTTCAGGGAGCACAAGGGACTGCAAAAGGCTTTATGTAAACAGGAAATTTCAACTTCAGAATTTGTTCTTTTATCAGAATAGGAGTTAAATGGGAGGGATAGATATTAATAAACCCAGTCTTAACTAAGGACCTGAGATAGTAGGAAAAGAATTTTCTCTTCTTTACAGTAACAACTAATAGAATTATATCTGCCTTGGCAATCATATCTAACATATGGCTTGGAATTAAGGCTAAGCCAGTGAGATATTTGGGGTATTAGCTGATGTTCTCTTTTAATATATATATATATTTTTTTTTTACTTTATAAGCTTTGTAACATAATTTCACAGAAAATGCTGTCCCGTCAAAAAAATCTTGAATTATCTATTTTATTTTTAAAGGCAATGTATTCCTATGTGCTTTGGGGAATTTCTAACAATCTACTGTTTTCAGAACGGATTTATTATTTCAAAATAGTGAAATCTATAAAAGCTTTTCCTTGTTTTTACATAAAACAACTTTCTAAACAAACAAAACAAAAACTTTTTTTTGCTGTTTCCAGTATAAAACAAATGAAGTATTACTATATTAGACCAAATTTTTTCTCAGTAGTCATGACTTTTCTCTAATATTGCTTTTAATTTCAAACTCTTATAAGTTTAAGCAGGGATTAGATGGCAAATGTGAGTTTTTCTCCTGCAAGGTGGTTTTTATAACAGGAATATAGAAAGTAACATTTTATTAAAAAATAGTTATGAGATTCAAAGTTTTGTGTTTACAGATCTTCATACTGAATAGCTTAATTTCTGACAGAAACAAGAATATATTAGGGGGACAGATTTTGTCCTGAAATATTTTCATGAAGGCATGGTTCAATAAAAGTTGTTAATTTAGGAGAGAAAAGAAACACCAGGGTGCTGTGTTTATTTGAAAGAATTTTCCTGTAGCAGATCTATTTTTCAAAATGTTTTTAAGAGGAGACTAAATACTGCGCTGCTCACCCTACTATTATGTCTCTTCTTTTGGCTGCCAAAGCTTCTATCCACAAAATCTAGAAATTCAAAAATTGTTCTTTATCACATATCACACTTGCTGAAACATCAGCCACTCTTGCTGAATCAGCCTTCTAGTCTTCTAAATAGTTTTTCTCATCCATCCTCAATGAGACTTCTGCTTTTCAGAATAAGCTTTAAATATTACAGCTTGTCATAAAAATGACAAATAATTTGCCTTTGTACTGACAGTTATAGGAAGTATGAGATTCTAGACATCTGCATGATGGGGTGAGAGCAAAGGATTAAATAATTTCTTATCACCTACCAGCAACCAGTCACCTCTAGTGAAGAGCACACCTTCTTTACTCTTAAGGCACGTACTCCCCACCTTATCTGAAGTTCTCAGAGTTTACCCATCTTTCTAACTTCATTAAATGTTGGAGTGTTGTTGACTAGGACACGTATCTCAAAAGCACGTATCTCAAAAGCAGAAGCAGTGATGGACATAAGTATCAAGCTAAAAAACTTACACCGCTTGCAATTGTTTGCCAACTCTCGCATTTCCAATATCAGGCACTTAGATGTGTCCAGAGCTTCCTAGGTTGTGGCATATAATCAGCTAATAATCAGCTTCCTAGGTTACACTGTATATTCCAAGGTCTAAGCTTTTTTGTTCACCAAGTTGTTCCACTTCATCTGCCAACACACAGCAAGTAGTTAGAGCCAAACAGATGTTCTGGTTGGTGTTGGTTTCTCACCATTATACATTAAACTCACAGCTATTCTCTGCATGCAGGTGCTGGTCATTTTTACCTCTCTATACATCTTATTATAGCCCTCATGCATTCCTGTCTGATCTGAGTGCTGACTCTGAAACGCCAAGATTCACACACAAGACCATTCTGAATTGGTCTGTAACTTATGTTTTGCTGTCTCTACATGTGATGATGACATACATAGCAAGTTGTATTAAAATCAGTTTTCTTCTTGTGTCTCCATACCACTTGGATTAATCATGGTCCCACCCTAAATTCATAAGCATTTCTCTTCAGGCCAATATTGTGTTTGACTGAAATCATGTAAACAATCATGTGCTCCACTGAATCTTCTCTCTCAGTTTTAGTTTAGATCATTTGATAGATGTGAATAGATTGGATATTCAGCAGTCATAGTTTATTTATTAACAGTACCAAAATATATCTGGCTGCCAGACCATGTTAGCAGCTGCAGTCCAACTTGTCACCCTCTGAGTGGCTGTGAGTGTGGTTGGGTCTAGCTGAGATGGAGTTAATTTTCACCATAGCAGCCCCAAAAATCCTTCCAAAGGCTTTATTTATAATGTTTGTAATCACAGATGGATTTACCATCTTGCTTAACTGAGCAAGCCAACATACTTAGATTTCATTTTTCTGCCCAGTTTCCTCTTCTGTGCAGTTCTTGGTGGTGAAAGCTACAGACAGATACAGTTATGCTTCTTCAAGAAGGTTTTCTGTGCAGAATTTCTTTTTCAGAGGATCCTTCTGCATGTTGCTAAAATCACTATGTGAATTGAGAGAAATTTGAAGCTTTTACTTTGCTTTTGCAAACCAGCTTGTGGTTCATATTGTGAACTGTGTCCACTAAGTCTGCTCAAGTAATGAGGCTGATCAGAGCATTCTGCTGTCTTCTTAACATCCTTTCTGGTGCAGTCTGTGCTTGTGGCTTGTCTCATTTTCAATACACAAGTTCACGGTACGTGAACATTTCCTGGAAGAGATCTGTGCATGCTCCCTCACCAATTAAGGAACTGTGGTTTCCATCAGATTAAGATTTGTGACCCTAATTTACCCCAAAAGCATTTAGATTGAGAACACTCAGTTTGCTGTCAAAGAAACATGCACTCAAGGAAGAACTTCACTGGGGAGATTTATTTATATACATGAATAAAGTATATAGATACATGCCAGATTTTTGCAAAACTAGATTAAACTAATCTATTATCTTGTTTTAGCTAAACATGCTTTCCTTTTGACTTGATAGGATTCTTGAATTTATTGCAAAAGTTTCTGAATAATCAGGTGCTGGGAAAGGTAGTCTAGAAATAGAGAAAACAGGAAAAAAAGACACATTTCACTTTCCCATAAAAATACTTAAAATTGTTAATAATACTCTAGGTAGAAGAGTAAAGTGGATCTTTTACAAAACAGCAAATACTATGTTCATTTTAGGGCTTTCGGGGGTACTAAACTGGAGCCATAAAGTTCGGAAGATCCTTTTAGCATTACAGTCTATGCTGTGCATATGGATCAAACCTTTGGGAAATGCAGCACATGGAGACTTTGCAGAACACGGCGTCTCCTTGCAAGCCTTACAGAAGACAAGAAGACTCAGGAGTGAGGCCTGAAGGAAGATGGTGGAGGAGGCCAGCTTGGGAGGCCTCCCTTGCTGGTTGGTGCTGGGAAACCTGTACGAGGTCTACTAAGGGACCTGAGTTGTGGGATCAAGGTAACCCTTGTCACAATCCACTCATATAAGCGGGGATCAAGATCGTTTGTTTACTGATCTCAGAGTGCAAAAAAAACCACAGAGGGGATTTCAGCATTAATCAAAACAAATGCACCTTCATTAAGTGCCCACAGCAAATGCAACAGAAGGATTTAGAAAGGAGAATAAAGGATAGAGAGAGAGAGAGAAAGAGGGGGAGGGGAATAGCTCCCAACTGAGAGACTAAATCCTTGTGGTCTAGCCAATAGATCCGCCTTGTCACGTCGGGGAGAATCTCAAAGTCTTGATTAACTCAGGGGTCTATTATAGTCCTCTGCCAAGAGGGGAACAGGTAAAAGACAAAGGAGAATAAATCTATTGAAAACGGGTAGACAGTCCATGTTCCGAAACAGGATAAGTCAATCTCAGCAGTGAGCGGGACCCATTGTTTCAGGACTGATTTCTATGGGAAACCACTCTTGGTCCAGCGAACACAACTGCAGGCAACACTTGGCAGACATCCCGTGTCAGTCAGGCCAGCACCACCTGTGTCAGAATTATAAGGGTCTCAGTCTCAGTCAGTGGTAGGCGGCTTCAATCTCCATCTGTCACGGTGGTAGTGAGGCAGATGAGGGATTTTCCGTGGGGAATCACCAAAGTTACCCCAGAAAGTTCATTTGGCCAAGAGGTGGGAAAATTCATGGGCTATTGTTGTGAAGCAGGTGTAAGCATATAGGGCGGGTCACTCCTTGGCAGGCAATGCTCGAAACAGTGTACTGTGGAGGCAAACACACCTGCAAACAATACTTTGGAAAACATCCACCTCAACCAGGCCAGAACTCCAGACAGGGTCCTCAGGGTCCCAGTCTCTGTCCTTGCATCAGTCTTGAGGCAAATGAGGGAAACTTCGGACCGTGTCTTACAACCGCACATATCACCTGTGAAATTGCAGGTGGTGATTGAATGCCACTCTTCACCAGCACATCGTAACCAACAGCACTGCCATCCACTGGAAGGGAAAGAGAATTTTCAGATTATTCTTTGTTGATAATAATAAAATGGTATATTCTAATATTGAAAGTTTTCATTTGTGACAATTATTCTTTTCTGTGCTTTGCTTAGGTCACTAATTTACACCATCAGGCTGATAAATTTTAAACTAATTGTGGTACTTAATTATCCAGTATTTTATGGGATGGGAAAAGTCTGCAAACATTGCATGCACACAGCAGGTTCCCTGTAAAGAAGTAAATTTGCATTTATAAGTGTTAAAGCTTATCAGTGTTGAAACTTAGAAGTACTTCATGTTCCTAAAAATAAGCATGTGTCAACTAGATGCAGTCTTTTCAGTGCTGTCATTGCACATTTGTTTCTATTTATATATGAAAAAAGACAAAATTTTGTCAGCAGTAAAATTTTTAAAAATATGTCTGTCTTTCTTCAGCTTATTTCATATTTTTGTGATTGCTCATAGTTAACAAGTTAACAGAATTTTGGAAGTTGATATTAAAATTTTCCCCTTCCCTTCCCTTCCCTTCCCTTCCCTTCCCTTCCCTTCCCTTCCCTTCCCTTCCCTTCCCTTCCCTTCCCTTCCCTTCCCTTCCCTTCCCTTCCCTCCCCTTCCCGAGATTTTATTTGTTAATTTACTCCTGTAGCAGAGCTGTGGCTAAAAAAAAAAAAAACAGGGAGCCATGTATCACATAGGTTGTTTGAGGTTTTCCATTAATTTATGATGAAATAAAATAGGCTATTACTAATTGTCCTTGAACATTATATAATTTCTTTCTTTTTTTTTTTTTTCAGTCAGTATTTACATATATTGTGGAGAAAAGAAACAAAGGTGACCCTCAGTATTGAAATTAAGTAACTTGTATGCAAATCCTGAGAAATTAATTTTACAAATGCCTTCATTTTTTATAAATTCCTTAAAAAACATTTAAAACAAGTGAACTGTTCCTTAATGGTATTTTCATTTAAAAAAATAAATTCCAGTAAATGGTACAATAACTTTTAGATAAAGGATTGGAAATTAAAGGCATAGAATGATAGAAATTATCATGGAATATGTCTCTCCCAACTGAAATAATTTCTTTTCTTTAAAATACCCTTTTACATACTTTTATTCAGTGATGATCCCAGCTTAAATCAATTAAATAAGCTGTAAAGTGTGAAATGTGCCTCTGAAGTGACATCTTTTAAAAGTCTTTTTCAGCCTGTCATGGTTTTAAGAAAGAGACCCTTTTTGTTATTAGCCATGAAAACAAATGGGTTTTAATATTATCGTGCTTTATTTATAGCATAATTTTCTGAATTCTATGGAAAAGAAATGAACTTGTAGAGATTATTATATCACTACTAGTGATATTGGGGAAGTTATAAAGAAACCTGATTAATTCTCCATGCATTGAAATTTCAGGTGTGTATCTCTTTGTTGAATGACTTGAGAAACAAATTCTAAAATTATTACCTGCACATTCCTGTTTGCTGGCATCATATCCCATGGTTATCAAAAATTACTGGGAAATCTGAATGCTTGAGTATTATATCTCAGTGCATTGGAAAACTGGAAACATCTGTCAGAGCCATTTTAAAATTGAAATTCAGCGGCAGATTCAAGCATAGGTAGAGAGCCATGTACATGCAATTAATTTCTTATAAGCAATAGTTCCACAGGAAAACACATGAGTAGGTTAAAAAAAAATCATGAAAAGCCAGGTAGTTTTATGGGAGAAACTATGCATGTGAGATGATCATAGGACAAAAGTCACTAGAGGTCATAGAGAAATAGATGGCTAAACCCAACTGAACTCGAATAGATTTCTCATCTAGAGAACTCTTGCTTGTGTTGGTGAAACAAAAATAGCATTCTGTGAGTTTAGGACTATCCTGGTCGTCCAATAGTCATGCAGTCAGCCACAGTTTATGAGCACTAATCTCATTCCTTGACCCATGAGCACTCAGTAGACAATAATTACATTAACTGTTGTAAGCCTGACTTCATAACTAAAGCGTAAAGCATTTATTTTGCTAATATTGTGTTTTGTGTGTAAAGTCTCATTTCAGTCTCACTCCATTCTTCTTCACCTTGGCTCTGTGCAGGAAAAATGTGTTTCATGTTGAACTTTTTTTACCATTT
Source organism: Calcarius lapponicus (assembly GCA_039654755.1). Classification (NCBI taxonomy): domain Eukaryota; kingdom Metazoa; phylum Chordata; class Aves; order Passeriformes; family Fringillidae; genus Calcarius; species Calcarius lapponicus. The sequence continues at coordinate 22,562,630 of CM077465.1, read as the reverse complement.
GTGACAATTCCTGATAAACCTAAAATATTTCTAACTGCACATATAATGGAAGTGATCAGTCCTGTTCCATTTTTATTCTGCTATATTGAGGTAGCCTTGTGTTGACCCATTAATATAAATATTTTTTAAAGTTGATTTAATAATTAGTTTCATAAATACCTTCAACAAGCTTCAAGCAAGTTAGAAATCCTTTCTCATTGGGTCCTATGGAGGAGCAACCTCTGGTTTATGTTACCTTTCTCTGATTTTTTGCCAAGCTTGAAAATATAAACATTTTAATAATGTTCCATTTACTTTGACGTTTTTTCAGGTTGCTGAAGGTCTGCTTAAATATGCTTTTGTATCCTGTGCTCAGAAAAAACATTATTTTTTTTATTAATTTTAGTTTAAAATTGCTTAAAAGGTTTTTCAAATGTATAATCTTACTTTATGTAGAGTGTAAATTGCAGTAATACCCATAAGATATTATTGAATTACAAATTTTGGGAGGGGTTTTTTTTCTGCACAAAGCATCACATCAGACCATTCATCAGCCACAGCACTGGGATCCCTGTGGATCATTCAGAATTCATCTATGGTTTAGGTATAAGACATTAAGACATGGTGTCCTCTGAAAAACATAAAATCTTTCCTTCACTTGATATACTTTTCGAATCCAATTGTCTTCTTCTAAAACCACCCACAGAAAGAAAAAATGGGAGAGGGTGAGGAAAAAAGTTAAATGGGTTTATCAGTCATAAATGACACTTCTTTTTTTCCCAGGTGAAGAATCCCTTTTCAGTTAATATACAGGGAAGACTTATTATCCTTAGATGAGTAAATGCACACAGACTGAACAAACGACCTAAATCTCTTACCCTAGAAGAAAAAAAATATTTTCATGTACAGTATTAAGAAATGGTTTTGATACTGAGAAGAATTAAATACATGGGTGTTTCATTTTTTTAATACTTCCCTTGGCATATATTAGTCATGTATTATTTGAATGTCATTTTATCTTGAGGAATTGCAAAGTAATTAATATCTCTATTAAAGAAATTAATAGCTGTTGTATGAGAATTCTTCCAAAGCAGTCCCTAGTTTTACCCGGGTGTTTCACCTGGGATATGAAATGTCCACAGTTTATAATGGGTTCTCTTAAACTGTCTCTTAAAACAATCCAAACCTATTTTTAACCTAGTTATAAATCACTTCTCAACTGGAAATACACAAGAACAAAATAAATAGGCTTTGTGGATGAGATTATTTTCTAGCATGATTTAAGCACTACAGGCCTTCTTCTGAGGTCAAGGAGAATTATTTTGGATGAAATGACAGACTCAATATGCATATTTTTGGGTTGTCCCATGCTGGTTAATTCAATAGCTGAGCTGTTAATGAAGAACAGCTTTGAATAGAAATAAAGTAATAGGTGATTAAATTATGTATAACTCTTGCATTTTTTGTGGTTCAATTTAGAAATTAGAATTGAACTCAGGCTTAATTAAGGAATCAAGTCAGCTTCAAACCCAACGAGTTATTGTAAATTTAACTAGAAATCTAGTAAGCACTATTTCAACCTATTAATTTCTTTTTTTTTTGTTTGTTTGTAGTTGCTCTTACTGTTGAGTTTGATCATTGAAAATATGAAGAAAGAGAATACAAGGAGAAATAGTAAATTTACTATTAAATTTATCTTACCACTGCAGTTATTGTGATGTATACTTTGGAACCTTTGTGTTTACATATGAGATTTTTTAGTATATCAATCTCAATATTATTAGCAAAAGTTGTTAGGCCTGACTACCTCTATTCTCTATTCTACAAGAGAGGAATATTATTATAAACTGATATCAGAACCATACATACAATCTTACAAAAAAGGCTTCAGTTTTTTGGGTTTATCTCCTGTTCTCTGAATGAAATACCGTTTGTGCTGCACAACACCAAACATGGTGTACCTAACGGTACAGCTTTAAACTGCTGTGTTTTGATGTTTTGTTTATGCTCTCCCTAATTACAGGCCATGAAATATCACTTTACAGATAAACAGTAGCATATAATGGAGAGTAAATTATGCAGTACCAAATGTGACTTGCTCTTGATTGATACAATTAGACAGAATTACTATATGTATTCATATAAAAGGAAAATTAGACTTTAAAAAAATCAATATTTTTGACTGAGCATGGAAAAATTCATTTAACAATACATGTTTATTGATTTCATGCAGAGGAATTTCACTGCAACAATATGCAATCCAAAAATAAGGAACCAGATTTTTGATTTTTCTTTGGAACCCTGTCTGTTTTTTCTGTTTTTCTAAAAACAGAAGACTGCTGCTTTTTCAGTTCAAATTAATATGTATTTTTTAAAATAGTATTTCAAAACACCTGTGTTTTTTAACTGAATTGTTAACATAACCCATCTGTCTTTTGAAATAAAATATTTCTTTCAAAGTGTAAGACTGGAAAGGTAAAAGGAAAATATTAGTGAAATGTCTAAAGTCTCCCAAGATTGCTACAGTTTCAAAAGTTTCATCAATTAACACACAAATAAAGTAACTCAAAAATCTCATGTTTGCATAATTCTTACCTGAAATATTTCTTGGGCATATAAAATTGAATAGCAAGATTATTGTTGTCAACTTCTCTTATTGTAATTTCAAGGACTGGTGAATGCATGAGAAGTACAAAATTATCTAATTAATTTTAATCACTCAACTCTGTTCCTCTCATTTCCTATAATAGAATGCTTGTACTTATGTTGATTTTTTTTCTTTACAATTTATTTTATACATATGTGAACAACCTGGCCAGCATATTACTGTTTCTCATTTACAGAACACTTATATTTTCTTGTCTACTTCAAATATTTTTTCTAATAGAGCTACACTTGTAAAAAACGACAACATTTCAGTATAAACTAAAAAAAGTGAACTGTATTCTTAATATAGTATTATGAATCATAAGATTCATCAAAAATTCTAATTCTTCTGGTTTTTTTTGGCAAAAATGGATAAAACCAGTTAAAATTGCAGAAATACTTCATCTTATCAAAACAGGTTTCCATAGGGCACTATAAAGGATACCACTGTATTCAAATGATTATTTCTCTTTTATATCAAGTATAGAATATGTCATGGACTGAGAGGAGCACGTAACCAAATATGACATTGATATTTTACTCCTAGAAGAGTGATTATTGGCATAACTTAATTGTCTCTTTGTTCATGACTTCTATAATTTCTCAATCCTTAAGATTTGCCATGCATTTTATGTTAAACCCAGAATCTTATAAAATAAAATTAATGCATGGAAATGGATTTTTATGAGAGGAATTTAGCATGTTACAAATATTTAAGTTATGACAAGGTAGCAGATGTGGTTGTAGTGTGAGAACAAAGCCTCTTTAGTCAGTTATTTGTAGTTCAGAAATACGTTTAGCCACTTGAGCCAGATTCTGTCATTAAGAGTTTTGAGAGCATTTTAATTGACTAGTTAAATTAGAAAAAAAAATTTTGTATGCCTCTAGTAAAGAATGATTAAAAAGAGATACAGGTAGTCCAAAAGAGGTATTTTAATACAGTGATAGCAACATACATTCAATTCCCTGAACTGTAGCAAACATTACTAAAACGATTCTCTAAATGTCTGGTTGATAGGTAGATCATGGAAAAATTTAGAGTAAGAGACAGCTGTGGAAAGACCTTAAAATTAGTTCTTCATATATAATTTAATTTTAAAAGTAGGACTATAAATTAAAATATCCAGAAAATTTAATTTCAAAAATTAATTGAAAAGTTTCCTGAAAGATTAAGATTACTGGGTCCATTCATTGTATCTAAACAGTTCTTCCTATGTCTGTCAGAGAAATGTTCTGTAAAAGGACATTCATATGGAATGAAGTATCGTGCAATCTGTTATCTCTCCTGAATATTTATAGCATTAAATATGGAGCTTTCTATTTTATAACACAGGAGAAAATATTTAAGACAGGAGAAAATATTTAAGACAGGAGAAACGTTCATCTAATCAACTTGCTCCTTAAAAATCTCTGTGAGAAAGAGTAAATATTGGGAAATGGTACTCAAAACTAAATCACTTAAAAAATGCAGATTTAAGTTCAGATTTTCAAGTGAAATGATTTATTCTCAAAAGTTGAAATACAGCTTCCATTATTTTTGTATTGAAACTTAAAATTTTAATATTTTGAATGAAAAAAAAAATCCAAATGGTTTTCTATATATTTAGAACTGTAAATTTTATATATTTAGAAAAGCAAAATATTGATTTTTCAGTTCTTTCACAAAACTAAAAAATCAATTATTCAGTTGCCTCTTCCAAAAATACTTAATACTAAACTTTAGAATAATGTGTGTCTTTTTCCGTGCTGACAAAAATGTTGACCTCTCTTCCTGTCACGTTACCATATGCATATCAATGTGCAACTTCTAAGAAATCGTGTCATTTTATCAGGGGTCAGGAAAGAAACAAAACTATATAAAACTTAAATATAAGAAAACTAAAATCAAAGGGTGTAAATAGGGAAATTGAATGCACTTAAAAGTCTCACATTCTCAGAGACAGCACCTGGTAATCATAGAATCATAGAGTCATTCAGATTGGAAAAGATCATCAGGGATCATCATGTTCAACCTTAGCACAGCACTGTCATGTTCACCACCAATCCACATCCCCAGGTACCACATCCATATGTTTTTTACAAACTACCAGGCACAGTGATTCCACCACTTACCGGCACAGCCTATTCCAATGCATGATCACTCTTCTACTGAAGAAATTCTTTCCTAAAATTAAACCTAAAAGTCCTTTAGTACAACTGTAGGCCTTTCCTCTTGTCCTGTTGCTGGTTGCCTTGGAGAAGGGGCTTGAACCCCCACATGGCTTCAACCCCCCACCTCCTTTCAGGCAGTTGTAGAGAGTGATAAGGGCTCCCTTGAGCCTCCTTTAACCCAGGCTAAAGAACCCCAGTTCCCTCAGCTGTTCCTCACAGGGCTTGTGCTCCAGACCCTTCACCAGCTCCGTTGCCCTTCCCTGGACTCTCTTCAGCATCTCAACATCCTAAACATCCTAACATTCCTAAACTGGGGGGCCCAGAATTGGAGACAGCACTAGAGGTGCAACCTCAACAGGAAAGGTTTTTAGGCTTGCTAATAAGCCTAATATAATGTAACATTGAAGATGTTACACTTTTTAAAGATGATGTTACCTGGCTTCGGGAGGATTAGCTACTGTCTGTGTGCCTGTTGTGGTGATAGAGCTTGGTTTACAGACTGTCTAAACAGTAACTCCTTTTAGGGATATGAACTTTTCCAGGATGTCCCAGGATATGAAGGCAGATTTTCTCCAGTGTTATTGATCTGGCTAGTCCTTTTTCATTTACATACAGATGCCAGTTGGTGATCCCCAGTAGAAAGACTAGTGTTGAATCTTAGAATTGCAGAACAGTATGCTCTACTGCCTTATTAGGAAACCAAATAAGAGCGTGATTTATGGATATCATCTAAAGGTGATTATACTCCTGTCCTTTTTTAATTCCTCAGGAAATAATTAGGAAGGTAGAAGGAGGTAAGGTGAGATACTTCATTTACTTTAGCATTTTGAGAACAAAAGCTTAATAAGGAAAACAAAAACTTATGTAGTATAAAAATCTTGTCAAAATTCTAAATTTGGTTCTTATAATAAAATGTTTTAAAGAAATGTCTGGTCACGGGAATATTTTTCTCATCTCTCAGTTCTTCTGTATAAGCTATTTTGGTATGCTAACTTCAAAGTGTGGGATGTAATTATTTTTCTTCCATTGTAACTTGACATCTCAGCTAGTGCAGAATTTCTTGCTTCACACTCTTTCCTCCTCCATCTCCTGAATTTTTATTTTCTTCTTTCTTTTCTTGTCACTTTGTCTCATATTCTGATAGCCTCTGTCAGCCTTAATCACAAATTTAACTTTCTTCTCATCCATTTTTCATTTTCTCTCCCTCATCTAACATGAGGGCAACTTGTGTATATATGTTCTCCTAGCAGTCCATTTTCTGTTTTTACATATACACAGACTCAGCAGCAGCACTTTTCACATATCACAGATCTTGCTTTCTTCAGTTCATTTGGCCCCAAATGCACCAAATTCAGGGAGGTTCAGTTACTTATATGGAGTTTAGGTACGTGAATCCAAATCTTACCATAAAGAAATTGATATGGGTGGCTGAGTCTGTAGGAATAAACAGACTCAAAATACACAGTAAGGTAGAGAGGTGATTTTGGGTCTCTTGAGGTATTACTTGCTGTCCTGGTTTCAGCTAGGATTGAGTTAGTTTCTTCCTAGTAGATGGTGCAGTGCTGTGTTTTGGATTGAGGATGAGAACAGCGCTGGTAACACTGATGTTTGAGTTGTTGTCTAGCAGGGCTGGCACTGATGCAAAGACTTTCTAGGTTTTCCTACTGCCCTGCCAGCAAAGAGACCAGGGGGTGTACAAGATACTGGGAGAGGACACAGCTGGGCCAGCTGATCTCAGCTGACCAAAGGGATACCTCAAACCATATGGCACCATGCTGAACATGCTGAACAGAAAATGAGGGAAGTCGGTCTGGGGGTGGCAGCCTCCTGTTTAGGGACAGGCTGGGCATACCTCAGTGGGTGATGAGCAATTGCATTGTGCATCATCTTCTATCATTATTATTATTATTTTCCTCTCATTTTTCTCCCTAATAAAACTTTTTTATCTTGACCCATGGCTTTTACCTTTTTTTTTTGTTTCTCTCCTCCAATCTTTTCCATTAACACAATTTCTTTTGCACCTGATATTAGGGGAAAAAAGAACTCCAAAATATCTGTGCAAATGTAAAAAATATTTAGACAAAACAAAACCCACAAACAAAACCCAAACAGAAAAACAACTGGAAAAAAAAGAAAAAAAGACCATTAAAACCCCAAAATTGTGAAAAAGGCAACAACGAAAGAAAAGGCAAAACCACCAAAACAAACAAAAAACCCAGGGAGAAACTAATACTCTGAGAATTCAGAGGAAAGATTCCTGCTTATAGTAGTATTTAGAGTTAGTAGGCCATTATCACCTTATTATTAAGTGATCGCCTGGTTTCACTTTCTTTTGTGAGCAACAGGAGGCTGAATGTCAACAAATGCTTTTGCATCTCTCTCTTTTTTTTTTATCTTGCTACTCCTGGTGAATTGGGAAAAAGTAGAAGAAATATGACGTGATGTGGTCTTTTAGCATTTAGATGTCTTTTCTGTGTATTTGTAGGGACTGGTCAAGTGATCAACTTATTGAACTCATAAGTCACAATTCACCTCAACCATCCTAATATATCTGATAATTCTTATAATTTTGTCTTCCTTAGTCTTGAGTGAAGGATGAAATTTCTGAATGACATCAATGAAGAAGTGAAAATATGCACAAATATGTTTATCATTGCCTCCAGCATTCTGTGACATGTGATGTCACAGAAAGAAAGATGACATTTTGGTTATTGCTGAAAGAGAGAAAAAGAGAGTAGTATTTTCGAAGGCTGCAGAGTTTTTACTTCTTCTTTTTTTCCTTGGAAGTGTACATATTCTTGCCCACAGAATGTAGTGCACCTGTGAGGATTTTTGAGGTATTCAGCAGCTAGTTCCTTTCCTAAGAAATCACTTGCATCCCTGTAGTGAGATGTCTTGAAATCTTACACTAATAATAATAAAAAAAAGCTCTAGAGCATGTCGTAGGTGTCAAAATGTCTTGGACACCATATCCAGTCATTGCAGGGGAACTGTTACTATGGTTGGACCCCTGAGTTATAAGCCAATCCAGCTGTGACTTTCAGTACAAAAGGAGTAGTAATACTGTTCTCTTTTTCTCCCTAAGGGAAGAAAAAGGGAAAGCAAATGTCTGATGTTGTCCTTTATTCTGGGCATACATGGACTTTTTGAGATGCTCCTCCTGGCAGGAAATACTATTTAATTCTCAGGGAGGGAACTGGTCTACAGAAAGATTGTAGTAACCTGTGATCTGATGAAAGTACTGCTGTATTTAGCTGAAAAAGGAAGGAATGACTCCCTAAAAGAGGATGAAAATTCTGTTCCCCAATTCCTTAGGTAAAGTAAGCTATGTTTAAATTACAAGTAATGTGGCACAGTAGAAGCATAGCTCTAGCTGGATCCTGTGGGCTGATGGAAATGCTGCTTTGTGGGTGGAACCATTTCAGGGCCTTCACAGGGCTCATCTTCCAGGTCTGTTTTGCCCAAAAGCAATGTAGCAGTGAAGTGAGTCCTCCCTGCCATGTCCAGTACAAGCCTGGTGAGTGTGAATGATCAGATTTGCTTCAGAAGCACATTTCTGAGCCAAGCTGAAACATTAATATAGGCACACACCTGTATATCACTTAAATACTTCGAGTGGCAAGTTCAATCCCTCAAAAAAGGTAACCTTGCAAGGTGTGCACAGTTAAATTCTGTAACTCTGCCAAAATCCTATGGGGTTCAAAAATTCTACATACAAATTCACGTAAGGAAAATGTATTAGATAATAAACAATTTATTTGTATTAGCAAATAAACAAAAAGATATTACTTCTAGCTGCAAATGTTCTGTAGAAACAAATGACTGAGAGAATTAAACACTGAAGTACTTCTTTCAATTTGCCCTGCTCTTGAAATGCTTTGTAATGACCTGCTGTTGATCACTCTCAGAAATTAATGGGCAAGGTGTGACCTGGTACAAAAAGCCTCATGTTGACTAACCCCCTCAGTAATCTTACACAGCACACAAGGTGCATGCAAAAGTCCAGAAATATCCAAAAAGGTTGCTCAGTCCCTATTTTCAATTTGTCCTTTGGGAATAAATGTCCATGTCCACTGATGAGTTAGAGAGCCTAAGCTTCTGCCTTGGAAATGCAGGCGCTTAAAACAGGCATAAATGTAATTCATGTAGTAGTCTTGAAAGGCAATAAATACAACATTTTTCTGTACAGAATTTTGCCTTTATTGTTGCACCTTAGAAGAGACAGCAAAAAATAAAATCTGCATATAATTCTTAAGTATTTCTTTGATAGTAGGGCACACTTGTGTCTTTTGTTTTCAAGTTACACTGCCAAAGTAGGGTTTTGATTTGTAAATGTTTAAGTCTCATACAACACCTGGCAATACATTTATAAATAATAGCTGATGCTAAAAACTAATTCCCTCTCATACAGTTCACTTATTTACTGGAAAATCCTGAAGTTTAGACTACTCTGTCTGGATATTAACTTACAAATATTATATTTGAAAAAATCTGCATCCCAAAGTGCCAAAAAATTTAGCAAAATTGTTCTCAGGAAATCTGTAAAAATTCTGACAGCTGTAGAGTGCACTTGAGGATATGCCAGACTTAGAAGATTTCATAGGAATGAGGCATATTCAGTTCAATTTTCATGTCAATTGGTGGATTTTAAAGAAAAAAAAAATCTCTAATAATATGGAGTAATTAATATTTAATGTTGGTGGGAAGTTTTACTGAAAATTACACTTTGGATGTCCCAAGAAGTTCCTTTATATCAATTATCTATAAATAGAACAACTATTAATAGAATGGATTTAATGGTGATCATCTGTACTTTACTGTACAGAGAGTTAAATATTTTTAAACCATCAAGCTCATTTCAAGCAGGTAATATGGAATAGTTAAATTTCTAAAAAGTGAAAAAAAACACATGAAGGAATTAAGCAAAAGAGAATGAATAAAATATAATGCATGTCTGTATGATGCAGTAATGTCTGAGAACACGTAAGAAACTTATTTCAAGGGTTGTTGTCCATTGAAGCAGATGGAACCTACTAACTGGTTATTAGATAGAACATGTTAACTGGTTTTGCAATATCAGAAGCTGTATGGTTTTTTTCTGATATGTTTGAACATATTTTGCAGAGCAGAAAATGAAATATCTGTAACAGTGAGACAGTGGTTTCTACAAATTAGATGCTGGTAAAAGTTATAGAGACTATTTGTTTAATATTTATTGGCTTCCTGTAGAAAGTTTTCCGCCTGGCATTTGCACTTAGCATATTTCACAATAACAGCTTTAGACACTTAAAAATAAGTTGAGTATAACTTTATAAATTACTTTGACTGATTTCTCTGGAGTCCCTTTGAGTAGTTACTCATTTATTACACTGTAATAAAGAAGAGAGGTGTGATTCTTCCATGGAGCTCCTTTGAGAGGAAAAGGCTTACAATATTTCTACATATGCAAAATTTTCAGACATATTTCTGGCTATAAATTTGCATGGAAAAGCTGCCAAAGTGTATGGGTGTATTTCAGATGCAGTTACTTCCAAGTTTGAAAGGATCAAATACATGGGAGAAATCTATAATCCATATAGGACTATCTTAAAATTTAATACAAAATGTCATTTGTGTTTTGTAACTAAAAATGTGCATATGGAAATTCATATATCACAGAGCTCCTTTTTCCAACAACATTCTAAGTTCATATAATGTTGGTGTAAGGACTTCTATAATATTATTTTTTAACTGCATTTTTTCTGGTGCCATATGTTGTAAATAACAGACAACTAATAATAGTGTTAAAATAAAATGCACCTTTCTTTGTGTTAATTCAGGGAAGATAACATGTTTGATAAACCCCTAAAAGGTGCTATTCAAGTAAGTGATAAAACCCACCTTTGTACTCTTGCATGTCTTATCAACTCTGCAGACAGGTACTGGTAAAGAGTGAAATTGAATGAGAATTGATCAATTTTCTGATTATAAAGTTTAGATAATAACCTTCCCCCAGGTCAGTATGCATTTTCAGTCATAATGATGTGTGTTCAGACAGGAATTGATAGGATTTCTTTGTAAGAAGTATCTCCAAAGCTGAGAATTTCCAATTAGAGCATATTTAGGAAGTTTTGGGAATTTTGGTTTTAAGCATTGTTAACATCTTGCAGTTCCGACATTAATGCCTTATTTTAATTTTAGCTAAGATATACTCTAGATACTTCCTAGATTCTATGGAAAATGTTTGTACCTTAAAGTAAAAAAGAAAAAGCCACAGCAGGCTGATTTAAGGATGCTAGTGATTTCAGCACCAGAAATTAGGGAGTGAAAAAATTTTCCTGTATAGCTCTTACAAAACCACTTATATGAAATCAAGAAACATATACATATATTCATGGGTCTTACAGTCTGATATGGCAGCTGTGAATTTTAGTTGGTTTTGAAATAGTTTAGGGCAGAATCAGTAGCTTTTAAAGGTGATGAAGTATATTGGCAAAATTCTACAAGTCTGTAATTCGATATCTTAGAGGTATGTTTTACTCTGCTGGAATTTGCATTGAAATATACACTGATTAATTTTAATGTATTCACGTGAAGCATGCTTCTTCATGACAGTAAAAGTTTCTCTTTAAGTATTCTGATTCAAGGTGGTTTTTAACTTCAGAGGCACCTAAATTTTTCTCATTGCTGGAAAGGTAGTATTTGGTAACTGACTCAGAATCACCTTCATCTAGACTGGATCATATCTTGCCTCCTGAGGAAACATTCACAAATTATAGATTAGCAATCTTCCACACACAGTTTTCTTCCAAAGTGGATTAGACATAGTAATTTTCTTGGCATCGTCATCTAATCAGTAGTTAAAAATAAGTGGGGAAAAAAGAAGTCCCATGTTATTAATTACCAAGAAGGTAAGATAGTAATTGTATAATAAGTTTCATAGAAATAGAGAATTTATGTAGTGAAATAAGTAGTAAAAATATTTTATTGTTTACCTTGAAGCATTCTAATATGCTAGGGTATTTCAGAACAATATTGCAAATATTACATTAAAAGATTTCTCAAAATTATCTTAATTTGGAGGGTCTGTATGTTTTGTTTTGGTTTTGGAGTTTTTTTGAGAATTGGGGAAAGGATTGGTGAAGGCAAATATCTTTTTATTGTTAGAGGAATTGGGATTTAACACCATCACTATTTGAGTAGGCAAAAAAGCAGTTACCTTCTAATGCACTTATGAAAGGCTATGAAGTACAAGTCTAAATATTCTGCTGGCAACAGTAGTGTTTGTGATGATTTTTATAGCATGTGGACTGGGTCTAGACAGTCGTTCACATATTGTACATTTACACCCATTTTCTGACCTGATTATATACTTTTAAAGAGGTGTTTTAATCATGACAGATATATTAACAGTGCACTCTAAAGATATCTTTGCACAATTTCCTAATATCATTTAATATTTCCATATATAGGGACAATCTGGAATCTTGCAAATAAAAGCTTTCAAAAGCAAAATTAAAAATATTCATCACCCAAATTTATGTAGCACAGAGAAACTGACATCTGTATCCACTTACATGCATATTAAACAGTGTACTAATAAATACCATTTTAAATACCCCTATGTTTCAAGTTGGATGCTCATCCTTTTTACACTACTCTGATTGCAGTGATATTCAGGGTAGGATGCCAAAATGGCAGGATGAGCTTTCTTCCCACTAAGGTGTATGATAGAATGAAAATGTTCAGAGAAATATTTTATAATTAGTGCTGCCTGCAGAGAAAGGGCATCACGTCACATTCAGAGATGACAGACCCTATTTCACTGGCTAGACTACACATTTATTATTGTGTACAGCTCTGAGCACCTCAGTACCAGAAATATCTGAATCAACTGGGAGGAAATCAGAGAAGAGGGGGGAGAGAGATGTATAAGTACTCCATGGATTAAGGAGGATGAACTATTCTATTACATTTCCACAGGATAGACAGATTTTCTGTAATTGGAACTGATTATATCCATATTCTTTGAATTCAGTGGTCAGAACAGACTTAAAGGGATAATTGTTATATGTGCAACAGCTGGTTTTGTGTCATGCTCTGAACTGCCTCTCTTCATTCAATATGTAGTTCCAGTGGCATGTTCCTTCTTATTACCAATTCTCCTGTCCCCTCAACAATTCCATATCTCATATGGTCAACAATGTGATAGCATGAAACAGGCCATCATGTGACTTAAGTAGAATGCATTTATTTTACACTGCAGAGCCCAAGTGTGTGTTTATAAATATGAAAAAATTTACATATATGATATAATTTTTCTTCCTCAAACCCGAAAACTTTGAAGTCATATGGAAGAAAGAAAACAGAAGGAAAAACTGTAGTGAAAGAATGTGTGAGAAAAGCAGCCTCACAAAAGTTTAAATTATGAAAATAAATCTGCTTGAATTTGGGTATATTTGCACAAAGCCAAAGCCACAGCAAACAAATACTTGTTAGAGTCAGTCTGATAGTGTTCCATCATTTTTCATGCTGTTTTTCTTTTAAATATGGTCCCTGATACATATAGTGATGTATAGATGCAAAAGAGACATCTGTGTGTAAATCAGATTTCCTCAGTTTGTGTATTTGATTTTGTAATCAAACCAGCATTTTTCTAGCACAAACTTTCTCCTACTAATTGTAATTTCTTTCCTATGCTCATTATTGCTCAAGTAGTGAAAGAATTTAATCCCTTTTTTTTAACCCATGCTTCCAGCTTGTCCTTTCTTTCACTTGTGCTTGACAATAAATGACTATTGCCCATGACTGTGAGTCTTGCTCTCTGTTGTTGTTCCATCATTGTGAGTATTTTTCTGCTGAACTTGGCTGTTTGTTTATTCTGTTGATTTCCAGCATTTGATGTTTCCCTTTGGATCATTTTTTCACTTAAATTCTGTGCCTGATGATATCTTTTTCATCTTTTATGAAGAGATTGGCATTCTTCTTTAAAAGCTGGGCAAATAAACAAGCCCAAACAACCAAGCCTCCTGTTTTATTTTGTGATCTTTCAACAGTGTTCTGTCTAAATGGTTACATCTTTCTAATGGCAACCTGCTGTGACTACCCTCTGTCATTTCCTTTCATTTATTGTTTATTTAATCTAAGCATGCAGACAGAATAGACACATTCTACTTTGTTACTCTTTCCACAATTTTTCCACTTTTCTTCTGAATGATTATTGATTACATAATAGTCACTTTGATGGCATTCATGGCTAGGCCTATTTGCCAGCTTCCATGTCTGGCCAATTTACAGAAATGCAGTATTTGTTTGACTTCTGTTTTTTAGAGCTTGCACTTAACATAAATGGCCTGTGGGAGAAAGGTCTCATCAGAGGGTGTAATCATGGTGATAGGATGCCTGGCCTTTCTCAGATTAGAATGGGAGAAGACCATTCTAACTCCTGTCTATCCTTGATGGATGCTTCCCTTAACATTTTCTAATGCTGATACCTTGAAGGAAAGTAAAGAAAGAAGCTAAAGTTAAAAGCTCAGAACTTGTTCTTTTTATTTCTCAGTGGAGAATAACAGGAAGAATTTTATTTATTCAAAGTAAGAAAAATGGAAAAGAGTACTCTGAAGGCATCTTGGTGGTCATTCTGTATCCCAACTAGTCAGTCACAGTTAAATGGAAATTTAAGCTTTAAGAAATGTACTGGCAAGAAACCCTGTCAGCAGTTCCAGACGGAGGCTTCCAGGCAGAATGTTATCCAGCCGTAAGACAGCTACAGTCTTTTGGGAACAGCATTTACAAGCTGTTCATGCTGGTAAGATCAGAAAACCAAGTTTGATTCATGGTAAAAGCTCTAGGGCATGTTTATACTGTCTGCTTTACTGTCACTAAAGTATTAATCTGGGTGTTTAGGTTCAAAAAAGTGACCTAATGCCTTGAGTTAAGAAATTAATCTCAAATAACCAGAATAAACTGCTGTATTTTTTTTTTTTTTTTTTACATCCATGACTGCTTGATTCACTGGAATCATTACATAAGTTTTAATTACCAAAGTGGATTTCAGTGTAAATGAAAACCATAAAAATATTTAAGAGTTGCAATGCTTCCTGATCTACTGGTTTGGAACAGTTGAACTAAAGTGCTTTTCTAAAGAACATGGGTGTACTTTTACTTCATGTGACTGTCCCCTTATGTTATTTTCATCTGTTCAAAGCAGTGTAAGCTTCATTTAAGGATTCCCAAAATGTGTCTCATGGACTGTAAGTCATCTGTGAAGTGTTTGCATGTTCCACAGAGGAGTGGCTCTTTAGTCATGGTCAGCCTCAAGTGACCCAGCTGATTGCCAACACTTCATTCACCATCAAATTCTTCTGAAAGAGCACCAGTGCTTGAGAGACTGATGATAGGAGCTGCTCAGAACTCAGGGCATCCTGCTGCCATGGCATCAAGAGGCAGGCAAAACTCAGAACTCCCTAAATTCAGTCCTAACCGTTCTTCCCATCCTTCCTGCTGCTCTGCACAACAAGATTCTTCTGTTAAGTCTGTTTCAGGGACACCTCACAGTCTATCCCCAAATTTTGAGAAGTGGGGAGTTCCCAGACTGATGTTCAATCCTAAAGCTTGGGGCACTGCAGAGGGGCAAAGCTACTACAGCATGTGCCCAAGACTGCAAGCACAAGTCCTGGTGAAGATCTGCTCTGTTCTGCTTTTGGCTTCCTGTGAATGCAAAATTATCCTGTATGCAGGCATTGGGAAGAACATTTTTTTTTTTTAATTCAAAAGCTGAATTATTTAAAAATCTATTTTTCTTTAAAATTCTGTAGTTTCATTTTGCAGCTTCACATAAACATTTGTAAATATTTTATTCAATATTCTTATGTATTCCTTCTCTAGTTTTCTGATTTACCACTAGACAAGACCTTTTCTGGATGTTTTTTAATTAATTTTTAATTCTTAGGCTAGCATCTCATATGATTTCATATTTTTTCATTTTCTTAATCTATTAACTCATTTTTATGTTACAGTCATTTAATCAAACAAATTTTCATGTAATCTTAATTCTATCTGTAATGAAAATATTTCTTTTTCTTACTTAGAGAAAATATTTTAGTCTCAGTAAGATACCTGACTAAGAAGAAATTCAGATTTTTCTTTGTGAACAGATAGTGTTTGGTTTGCAATACTATATCTCTCCCTGTTCTTAGAAAGAATAACATTCTGTGTTAAATCAGCAAATACTTTCTTTTGGTAAGTATGTGCAAACCAGCAAATTGTTTGTCTCTAGATTGTTTGGGTTGTACACAGAAATAAAGATGCTTACTTGTGTATTTTACCTGTTTCATAGACTCCTCCCCATGATCTTTTAGGCAATTATTATTATTCTTTCTCTTTTTATGGACTTTCATAATCTATGTACTGATTTGCTATCTGGAACATGTGACTAGTTTGAAAAACATTGCTGAAGAAGTTCTTGATGAAAGTTCATCTTTCACCCAAGAATGGTCAATTTGAAATCTTTTTGGTCTTCACATCACTTAGAGAGATTAGATGTTCCTATTTATTTTCAGGTTGCCTGATACTCCTATATATGAGACACTGGATTGGAAGTTTATCATCATCACAGAATCATAGAATCATGAAATGGTTTGGGTTTAAAGGGACCTTAAAGGTCACCTAGTTCCAGCCCTCCTCCCATGGGCAGGGACACCTTCCACTACATTTTACTTTTTAAATTGCTTCTTAAAATACATTTTGCTATGGCACAGGGTCGCTAGATACATTGTGGAGGTCATATACCTTGAAGAAAATACCTCTACTGACTTCTCAAAAAAAAAAAATTCAGTTGTATTCTCTGACCTAGCTAGAAAGTGAGAAGACTTTTTTAGCTCTAAGAAGCAAGGCTGTGTCTCACCTCAGCAATAGAGAGGTTCCAAATTACATTTACTATGGATTTTTCATATACCATTAAGCCTTCTTAGGCTTAATGATGTGGGTTTTTTCAGTTGGAATGTATGTGATGCGTGCATTCTTAAATTAGGATCCAGATGGAGTCTGGCAACATAATTCAATATTTTCAATAATTGTAGAAAACTGTCATTTTGCAATATTTAACTTCTGAATTGAATACTACAGGTGTTTTATTTTAAGTGAATAAAAATTTGTAGTAGTTAGTACTTTATATTCACTTGCAATGCATTATTGAAATTCTTTTGTAAAACTGAGAGAGTAGCCATGAGGTGCATGAACCGCTGTGTGAAGTCTCTCATTCTATAGGAATATTTTACAAAGTGTAATAATTTAATAATCTTATATTATCTTTTACTTCAAGATATTTATTCTTTAGGTAAGTTGTTTTCCTGCAGCATTTTGACTCCCTCAAAATCTTGTGAATCTAATTTAAATTTACTGCCAATAGTTGAGGCTATTACTCTGGAGAGATAAAATATATTTGCAAATACTTTGCTGCTGAAAGCTGTCCTCGTATACTTAATATAGTTTGTGGAGCCAATGGTTATTAAAGGCTGCTGAACATTTCTGTTTTATATTAACCACCTCTGAGAAGGTGATGATATATGAATTTGATAGCCAGCAAGTTGGGAGAACCATCTGTTTATAATTTTAAATGCAACTTTGTAATAACTACCAGGTGAGTTTCTAGGAAGTATATTTTAAAAATATCCAGAAATAAAATTACCACGGCAGAGGTGAGCTGTATCACCTCTGATATCATTATTGAATCATATGTCTATGAAAGGAATCTGGAGGTAAGTTTGTTAGTTGTAACATATTCTCCAAGGAATGCTTGTTTCCTAAGATTGCATTGGAAACATTTAATAATCATTGAAGTTATAAGTGCTTGTTGACACAGTTCTGGTGAGAGCCAACAAGATGTTGCAAACTTACATCCCAAATCCCAAATCTGCTCTCAGACATGAAAAATTGGAGGAAAAAAGAGAAAACCAAAACCAAAATCCCACCCAGTGACCCTCCCAAGCCCCGGCCAGCTGATGATTCCTTGCTGCTTGAAACAGAATAGGCATTCAGATATTCTGCAGGAAAAGATGGAAGGAGAAAAATTCAGTAATAATCTATTTCTCTGAAAGTAAATCTGAAAAACACCCTTAAATGCTGGTGAGATGACTATCGAGCATGTGGACAAACCTGACTGAGGCTGAAAGCACCCTGTTCCTTCACTGAGAGGTGCCTTCTGTCAGTGTGTTTGGGAAGCAAGCCAGGCAGACACTGAGAGCAAGAGTAAGCTCCAAGCCTGCTCATAAAATGCCCCACTGGGTACCAGGAGGTGCCTCTGTGGGCTTAGGAAAAGGAGTTTGGATGTGCAAATGGGGACGAACTCATACTCATTTCTAGGATTTAATGAATGCTAAATATGGCTGTCACCTCCAGGCTTGAGGAATAAAGGGAGAGACTGTATTTTAAAGGCCCCTGGAGTGAAATTCTAAGAGATGTAAGGTAATTAGGGAGTAGCTTTAAGAGGACTGCTTCATTAGTGGAAGGTTAGCTCGACTTTTGCTTTCCATGATTCATTCAGGGCTCATTTATCTCTTTGAACTGTAGAGGGAAATAGGAAATGTCCAGGCAATCCCACTCCCCTTTCCCCCATCCCCACATATATTCCTGTTCTTCACTGTAGCTCAAAGTGAGGGTGCAGGAGTTCTGTATTTGCCTCCTTTAACAGACGGCACATTTCAGACTGTCCTCACCAGGGTAACTGTAGGTTAGTCCTGATGAGGAGGTGGTTTACCTTTTCTGTTGATGCTCTCCCACAGATTAGTGAAGAATTTAAGGTTAACCTTGTCAAAGATTGCATAAGTAAATCAGGTTTTCTGGAGGTTTAATGCCTTACATCAGATTATTATAGTCCATATTCTGGTTGGCACTGCCAGCTCTTTGAAGTATTTACATATAAATGTCATTGGATAAAATTAGTGTTTGCTTTTTTTTTTTTTTGAAGAAAAATATGGGGGGAGGGCAAGCACAGAAGAAACCCAAAAAGCCTGAAGAACACTTCTAACCTCTGCCAATTAGGAAGGAAACAATTCCACTAATGGTGCCTTATATACAATGTAAGACATTTTCTGTGTTTTTGAAAGTACACAGTAATTGACAGCTATAATTATATTTAGCCATATGATTCAAATGAATAAAACCCCATGACTGCAGTACAAGGTGTCTTGCAAAAAGAGTAGCTGTTAAAAACAAATTGGCCTGCCAGTGAGAGTTATTGAATTTAGGACCTTACTTACAAAGATGGAATAGCTAATGAGAAAATGCATGTTCTGGATCCAAGGTGATGTGCCCACACCATATGAACACTGCGGTACTGGCTGAAAGGGTTTTGTCCTCAAAAAGGTGCATGTTTTTGTCTTTTGTTCAGGACTTCCCTGATGAAAGTACCTATTAAATAAACCTGTATGCACAGATGGCTGAAGGCAGTCTGCCCCTAAATCTTGAGTCTTTGAAAACATACACATATGTTGAGACCCAAAGGTATGCTTTAATATATTGTTAAGCCAGGCAATTAAGATACATCTGTTTATGGTAGTCACAGTCTAATTGTCAGCACTGACAATAAAATAATTGCAGATTGTGGGAGAAGCCTTATATCCTTCTCAATAACACATTAATAGCACAACAAGAAGTCCTGCTGTGTAGAGGCTCATTTTCCTTAGAGTTCAGTTATAATATCTCTTACATACTATGTATTACACTCTAAACAATGCATGCAGTCAAAGTTCAATGGAATTTTCTAATATAACATTTATATATATTATTACAACAAACATTTTTGAAGTTTATTTTGAATTATTTATTTTGCAGCAGGGAAACCTTATGGGGAAAAAAACCTAACAGTGTCTCCAAATCCAGTTTGATCTATTTATCAGCTCTTTCAATTTTTTTCCATTGGTAGCTGAAATTGAAGAAGATAGAAGTTATTGTTTTTATTACAAGCTTTGACGGCAATGAACTCTTGTTCCACATCATTGTACCATGTGTTTAGAGATTGCTTAGAAATCTAGGTTATTTGTAGTTTTTAAAAATTTTATTTATTTAAGAAAATCTCCTTATATATGTTTTCTTCCAATAGCCCTTGGTTTGATCACTGGTCAAAATAAATACTAAATTATTGAAAAGCTGTATAGCTTCTCTGGGTTTCTTCCCTTGATTTTGACTAGAATTTAGCTTTTTTTTTTAATTATTACTTTTTGAAGTTTCTGTATTTTATTTTGCTGCGAAAATATGAAATGAACACTAAAGGGAGGGATTTGCTAATCCCTTCATTTTGGTTTGAAACACAAATCAATTTTGGCTGTAACTTTCTGAGGTTAAATTACTGTCATAAGGAGGAGAAACAATGGCTCCTAATTTCAGATATGCAGGGAAGCTGTAACAGGCTGGCCCCAGCTGGATACCAGGATCCCACCAAAGCCTCCCTATCACCACCCTCTGCAGCTGGAGAGGGTGAATAATGAAGGGTTCATGAGCTGAGATAAGGACCGGGGGAGATCATTCACCAAATACTGTTGTGGGCACTGCAGCCTAGAGATAATAATTTAATTTATTACTAGCAAAATAAGAAGAAGACAAGAAGAAATAAAATAAGACCTTAAAAACTCCTTCTCCCACCCTTCCCCCCCATCCTGGCTCTACCTTTGGCTCTGGCACAGGAAGATGAGAATGAGGTTATGGCCAGTTCATTAAGGGTTGTTCCTGCTCCTGCCCAGGGAGAGGATTCCTTTCCATAGGAGACAGTCCTCCATGATCTTCTCCAATGTGAGTCCATCTCAGGAGCAACAGCTCTCCACAAACTGCTGCATGTGGATTACTCTGCAACAGGGTGAAGTCCTTCAGGCACAGCCTATTCCATCCTGGGTCCCCCCCAGGGTCATAAGTCCTTTTAGGAAACCTGTTCCAGAGTGGGGTCCTCTCTCCAAGGGTCTGCAGGTCCCTGCCAAGATCCTGCTCCAGCACAGGCTTTCCTCCAGATCGCAGCCTCCTCTCAGGCATCCAGCTGCTCCAGTGTGGGTCTCCTCCATGGGCTGCAGGTGGATCTCTGCATTCCTGTGGATCCCCATGGGCTGCAGGGGCGCAGCTGCCTCACCATGGGCTGCACCAGGGGCTGCAGGGGAATCTCAGCTCCAGAGCCTGGAGCACCTCCTGCCCCTCCTTCTGCACTGACCTTGGTGTCTGCAGAGCTGTTCCTCTCACATGTTCTCACCAATAAGATTTTTCCTCTTGAATACTTTGGCAAAGAGGTGTTACTATCATTCCTGATGGGCTCAGCCTTGACCAGTGGCACATCCATCCTGGAACCATCTGGCACATGCTCTGCCGAACATGGGGAAGCTTCAGGCAGCTTCTCACAGAAGCCACCCCTGTTGCTCCCCTGCTATCAAAACCTGGCCACTCAAATCCAATACTGAAGACAAAGAAAAATCTCTCAGCACTTGCTTATGCCACTGAATAGTGGGAAATATGAAGTGTAAGCATTTACACATACACAAAGGCTTATAGTCCATAGTTAAAATTCAAGTGAGATAGCCATCAGATGAGATACCATCCAGAATTCCCAAATGGATAAAATAATCCAGTGTTTTTTTAATAGAAGATAGAAGGAAGAAGATTATAAATCCCCAAAAGATTTATTTTGTTTTATGAAGCAATCAACACATAATAGGTCTGCAAAAAAAAACCACATCCTTACCTCAAGTTAACTGAAAAAGGAACACAATAATATCAATTAAATGAAAATAAGTCCTAATATGCATCAGAGTGGTATCTAGTAATTAGTCATTCCAACATTTCCTAACAGGTTAAGTTTTACTGACATTAAGCTAATTATCACTTACAAAGGAATGTGTTTTACAGAGGTAATTGCCACACTATTCCATCATCATTGAAGATGGGAATTAAATCTGCTCTTATTAAACCTAGAATGTAATAGCATTTTTGACAGTTCAGTAGCCTATTTCTATTTTACTTTAGCCAGTTTGTAAGGACATAAAGAAAAGGTGCACTTATTCCAACATGACAAATGCTAATTTCCAAAAACTCTTCCTCAACTTTCACATTTAATATTAATATTAATATATGTGCATTAATGCATCCAACATAAATATACTGAGGTGTATTTTTATGTCAGGTATTAATAAATATTTTTCAGAATGGTAGTCTCCTATACTGTTTCAATATTGAGAACATCACTGTGCTTTAAAAAGTGTATATATCTTGTTTCAGACCTGTTCTTGTAGATAAAGGATACCATAACAAGTAAAATATAAAATTACTTTAAATAATATCCTGCAAAGTCAGCTTGGCTATCAGAGTCAAATTTAATTCTTCTTCTGAATTGTGGTTCCTAAAGGTCTTGTAAGTTTAATTTAGTCAGTGAATTATGTCTGGACATTTACATTAACTTCAAATTATGTTGTTGCTGACACTTGAAAAGTACTTTGACTTCAGAGCATTTTGTTGTGTAACTGTAATTTAGAAAGCAATTCTGTTGATAGTGCATTAGACAGAATGAAATTTAGAAATCTCTTTGGTCTTTTAGTGAAAAAAGACTATGATATTCTATTTTGCTCAGTAAAGTAAGAAAAAACAGACAAGAAACTTGCAATTCAAAACTAGCACTTTTGCAATATTAAAGTACAGAATTAAGTTAGTTTTAATTTTCCAAATTTTGTAAAACGTGCTTAGTAACAAATGCTGTTTGTGAGAAGACAAAATCCTGGTCCATTTTTTTTTATGCTCTGTTCATCTGAAATACTGCAGAGTGTTAAAAATTAGATTCTTAATATCTGTGGTTATACTACAGAATATTTATGAAAAAATTTCAAATGCTTTCTACTCTGACTATATATATGCATAAATATATATGTGTATGTATGCACATATTTGTTATATATCTCTATACTTATGCACCATCTTAGAGTTGAATTTAGGAATTCACTTTTCCAATAACTTTAGCTGGAACATACTGCTTTGTCCTCTGTTACTGTGGTGGAAATAGTATTAAGTAAATTGTATCTGCAAAGAAGTCCCAGAACATTTCACCTTCATAAGAGACTTAACTTTAGTGAAGCTCTTTTTCTTTCTTGCTCTCTCATTTTCCAGTGTGGCTTTTCTCTATTTTCAAAGAAACATTCCTTTCCTGAATACCTTTTAAGATGAGCTTCAAGCTGAATGCTATTTTGACTCTTTGACAAGGGCAATTTCAACAACTGTCATTTTGTCTGATCCAAAATCCTGTTTCTGTGAAAACCTTGCATCTTGGATTTTTTACGTTACCCTAAAGAATTATCTTATAATTTTTATGGTCTTTACATCACCTGTCCTTTATGGTAGTTTCAACAGCAGTCACAAACACATTACTAAACCATCCTTGCATACACATCAAATGTCTGATTATTGCTGGTAAAATGAAGAATTATTTGCCCTCACAGGTAGTCTGAGTTTGGCATTACCTTTTCAACCCACACCTCTCCTTAGAAAAAGAGGCTGAAAAAACTATTCAAAACTGAAGTTACTGAAACAGAAAAGAGGAATTCCCAACATGTGAGTGAGGGTGAGTCTTGGCGCTGGAAGCAGACATGTTTGAATGGGATGGCTGTGAGTCTGCTGTTTTAGGAAAAATAGAATCATAGAATCTCTTGAATTGGAAGGGATCCACAAGGATCATCGAATGGAGCTCCTGCCCCTGCACATCACCATTCCCAAGAGTCACACCATGTGCCCAAGAGCATTGAGCAAACACTTGAGCTCTGTCAGGCTGGTGCTGTGACCACTTTCCTGGGGAGCTGTTCCAGTGCCCAATCACTCTCTGGGTGAAGAATCTGATATCCAGCCTACACCTCCCTTGGCACAACTTCAGGCCATTCCCTCAGGTCCTCTCACAGATCTGCCCCTCTGCTAACCCTCACAAGAAGCTGTAGAGCATCAAATTGGACAAATGATGCAGGTTCTCTGTGAAGAACATACACACTCTGTGTCATTACTCCAGCATGTCCAGTGCTGCAGAGCTCCTTTCAAGTTAAGATCCCAAAACTTGAGTGCAGTAGGCTCTTTCAAGAATTTGTGCTGACCTCCCAATGAGGAGAAGAATTACAGTAAAACCGCCTAAGGTTAAGAATGGGTTGAAGATGACTATTACAAAAACAAGCGTTTAACTTCAATAGTGAAGTTATTTTGACCTGAAAATAACCTCCACAAGTTATTCATAGGATTAGCACCATATGAACCTTAAAGCTGTTTCATGATAAAAATATTAAAAGGTTATTTAAAAAGAAGATACTTTGATGGCCACTGTTTCTCTTAAATTGGATTAGAGAAAATACCTTGCCTCTGTTACATTGTATATTGTTTCTATTGACATTAGATTATCTGTATTAATTTTAGGATACAATAGTTTCAGTTGGAAGGGACCTGGAATGGTTGTCTAGTCCAAATTATGATATTTGTCACCCTTAAAGTATTTTTATTTCTTTTCTCCTGTTTTTTTTTTTAAATTAATTTGAATTATTTTTATGGCTATTTTTATTCGTTTCATTAAGACATGCTGAAAACTAAATTTTATACTAGAAATTCAAGAATGTTTCTCTAATATGCACTAAAATATTTTAAAACTGAAAATCATTATTAGTGTGCTGTATACAAAAAGGAAAAATTCTGTTTTCCTTCAGGAAAAGAAAACAACTCAGTTACATTTTTTACCAATGTAATACCATTTTCTGCAAAGTGATATAAGATTGATAATTTCTACTTGAGAACTTGAGAAAAAATACTGATCTATAACCCATCTGAATTTTTTAAGTATCACATAAATAGCCACCCAGTATGTTATTTTCAATTCTTTTCTTTCCTCTCCCCATCTGACTCAGTTATTCTTGGGCCAAATGCTGATTAACATGATTTCCAAAAGTACAATGTACAAAATTATAGCACTTTGCTAAAACAGTTGTCAGTGTGCTGGAGGATACAAGCTGGCAGAAAGAAGCAATAGTGGGGATGAGAAAACATTTTGAAAATGAAAGATGATTTGGATTTTCTGTCATTGACTTCAGCCATTTACCTAAATAATGTAAAATTCTGCTGTAGGGGTTGAGGCATCTGTCATATCCAGAAATTTTAAAATGGACATTCAGAAGAACAGAAAATAATAGAGTAGAGAAAAGATAAGGAAAAAACAAGCCTTCTTCTGTAATGCCTTGCTTCATATAGGCAGGGCAGACTGCTTTAGTTGGAAATACAAAATATTGAAAGCTATATAAAAAGTGAAATTAATTTTTAAAGTGACTTACTTTATCTTACTATGATTGGTATATTGGTAACATAATATTTATCAACTGGGTTTAGTCTTGGTAGGTACTTTGTAAAGGCAAGTTTTCTAATTTAGTCTGTGGATTTCATAATTTTTTTGCATTCTTTAATCATACCAGTTTTTAGGTGGCACTACGTGAACTTGAGAAATGTAGGGCAACTGCCAATTTTCTGTCATTTATTTTGTATGGCTGAAGAGTCCACAGGTTTAGGGAAAGAGAGATGAAGGGAAGAGGAGAAGAAGAAAGAAAGGGAGCAGGAGGAAAATAAAAGAAGGAATATAGGAAGGAAGCTGTGAGTAGCACTCACTCACCAAACAAGCTAACAGAAGCTACTATCACAGATACTTTTATAGTTTTTGTTCCAAAAACACAGTCGGTCCAAATAAATAAATAGGGCAAGTAAATCAAGGTCAATTAGAGCAGAATCTTCACATGACAAACTGTTTTAAACCAGAATGTAGATGACCTTAACTGTAATAAAATGAAATTAAAATCACCTCACTGGAACACACAAGAGCCAGAATGAAGAGTACAGGTCACAGAACATGATGTTATACATTTACTAGCAGGTTTCAAGGTGAAACAAAGCAGTGGGAACAAATAAACTACAGGGGGAAAAAAATCCTGTTGGAGTTCAGCTTTTCTACTTCCAAATTTAACAAAAAATTAAGTTTAGAAGGTAAGTTAGGTGGTAGAATTTACCATGACTTAACTACATGGTAGTTAACTATTGCTATTTATACCAGTTATCCTGGTATTCATAGCAGGAATAGCATACATAGCAGAAGCTTAAAGGGCACCATATTTTCGTGGTGCATATGTAAAAGTCTGGTACATACATCTTTATTTTGCCATTTTAACTTTTGGAAGAATTAGAAGAATTCTACATCTGCAATATATTTAGGGCAAAGCATACTGATTGTGCTTGGGTTTAAAATTTCAAAATTATTCAATATTCCTAGTCAAACAATTTTTCCTCGTGGAACCCAAGAGTTTCTCATCCAAGTCTCTACCCTTATGGTGGCATCTCCTAGGGATGCTTTCTGCAGAAGATGTGGGATATACTCCTTGATCACTGCTGTCTCTGGTGAATACCTAGTATTTCTCCTAGTATAAATTCCAGTCAAGAGGACTTTCCATTTCAAATCATAAAAGCTATAGATTTGTTTTCATCTCTTCTTCATTGAAGCAAAGCCAGCCACAAATTAATTGTCTGTGTCACCAAGGCCATTTATCTGTGGTGTCTGCTGCAGCAGTTGGCTTGTGTTTTATCACTAGATTCAGAGGAAATACTCTTGAAAAAATATAACGGAGATGTCCACATATAGAATCCATGTGCCACAGGTTTTCACAAGACATAAACGCTGTATAGCTTGTATATTTCATATACTCATACAGATATATAAAATATAGCAAAAAACTACTGTATCACTTCTGTGTCTGTAAATTATGCTTCATCTCTCCTAAATCAGGGAATAACTAGCCAGGGGTTCAAGAAATAACAAAAGCATCTTTTCTTGCCTTGCAGAGAGCAATCTTTGTAATCTTGACTTTCATTAAAAATGTGAGCAAATTAAATGCATATTTTGCAACTTATGACATATTTGAAATGATTGTGTTGCATATAGATAACTAATAGCCAATTCTGAACACTGAACATCTGAAATCTTTAAAAAGCAGGAAAATAAATATTGCAAAGTTCCTTTTATTTGTCTTAGAAATATTTCTTATGCTAAATTTGTAGAAGATAGACTAGGATTTTTGTAAACCAAATTTTTCTAGAATTTAACTATCGTGATTATCCATTTAAGAATACCATCAAATACTTATCTATTTAGGAAAATACCTAAATAGTTTTATTTTTATCCATAAATGTATTTCTAAAAAAGCCCCTCAGTTATAAATGTGACAAGTAAACAACTAAATCAAAATAATAAATAGGTCAAATAATCAACTAATTCAACTAATTCATTTGTATATGATATACTGCCTTAGATACTACATTGATTAAATGGATCTATTTTTTAGAAATTGAAAACAGGTGCAGAATGGAGAAAATTGTGGGGTTTACTACTCTTATATATTGGAGGAACACAGAAATTCTGAATTTAAAAGAAGTATTAGATTTTATGGCATGGAATAAACAAACTGGAGAACACAAAATCCTTTCTAAATTCTCCCTGAAGTCCATGGGGAAAAAAAAAAAGTTCCTGGAATAGTTTAAATCCAGTTGTATAACAGTTCCTGTAATAACAGAAAGCCCCTCATTTTGTTATGTTAAATGTGTAGATGGGTAATTTCTCCATATACTCCATGCAATAATGTTGTTATGTGTTCTTAATGAGATCTTTTTCAAAAATTCAAACAAAGTATTTTAGTTAGTTCTTCTGCTCTTGTGCTACCTGAAAGTTATTTAAAAGCTAAATATTCAGAACTGTTGATCAAACAAGGAATCATGAAATCATAGAAACATTTAGATTAGAAAAGACCTCAGAGTTCCAAGTTCAATCATTAACTCAACCCAGCCAAGTTCACCACTAAACCATCTCCCTAACTGCCACATCTATACATATTTTAAATACTTCCAGGGATGGTGACTTTTCCATTTACTTGGGGAGTCTGTTCCAGTGCTTAATCTCATTTTCCATGATGAATTTTTTTCAGATATTCAATCTAAACCTCTCTTGGCACATTAGGACATGTCCTGGCACACTTAGGACATTTTCTCCTGACCTGTCACCTGTTGCATGATATAAGAGACCAATCTCAGGCAGTCAGAGAGAGCAATGAGGTCTCCCCTGAGCCTCCTTTCCAGGCCAAACAACCCCCAGCTCCCTCAGCTGTTCCTCACAGCACTTGTGCTCCAGACCCTTCACCAGCTCCACTGCCCTTCCCTGGACTCCCTGCAGCCCCTCAATGTCTTTCTCACGTGAGGGGCCCAGAACTGGACCCAGCACTGGAGGTGTGGCCCCAGCAGTGCTGAGTGCAGGGGGACAATCCCTGCCCTGCTCCTGCTGGCCACACTATTGCTGATACAGGCCAGGATGCCACTGCCCTTCCTGGCCACCTGGGCTCACACTGGCTCATGATCAGCTGCTGTCAATCAGCACCCCCAGGGCCTTTTCCACTGGGCAGCTTTCCAGCCACTCCTCCCCAGGCCTATAGCTCTGCATGGAGTCGTGACCTCACACAATTGGCCTCAGCCAGTCAGTCCTGAGCCTGCACATTAATTGTCTTGCACACACTGTGTGAGGGCACTTCAGATAATCTTCTTCATGGCCTTCCCCAGCCTCAAGGTCAGACTGACAGGTGGTAGCTCCCTGGATGTTCTTTCTGGCCTTTCTTGTGGATGGGTGTCCCTTTGCTAACTTCTGGGACCTCTCCTGTTACTCAGGACTGACAAAAAATGATGGAAAGAGACTTGTTGAACACTTCCACCACTTTTCTCAGTACCCTTGGATTTGATCCAGCCCCATGGACTTTTGTGTGTCTAAGTGGTATAACAGGTCACTGACCATTCCTTCCAGGTTTATGGAGCCTATATTTGCTACCCATCACTTTAAGACGCATAAGTACCTTAGCACTTCATTTTTATAGTTGGAAAAATTCTCTCAACCTTTTTATTTGAGAAAAACACACTTCTGTAAATGGGCAAGGATTTAAGATAACTGACATAAATACACATGAGACTATGAATATTGACCTGTAGTTGGGTTTTGATATTTTTGGTTTGATGTGAACCATTTAGACACTGACCCTCAAACAGCCACAATTCTCTGCTTGATTTCTGTAGTATCAAATGGGCTCTACAAGCCAATTTTAATAAAAATGAAAATCACATAATAAATATTCAAAATACAGTCATCCTTCACACTGTGATTCATCTTGCCTTTCTCTGGCATCTATTTTAGGGGAGGATAAATTGTTACTTTTTTTTAATGCTGAATGTGTATGGATCTCAGACATTCATCTTGAATCAGATACCTGGTTCAGGTGGTACTATCATATAGCATGCTTCTTTCTCTATAATAGCACAGCTTTAGTTTTTAGGGTTTTTCATGAAAGTGAATTATTGCTGATTTTTATTAGTTGAAAGCATACATTTTATGAATAAGTGCTGTTTTCAGGGGAGTTTTAGAGTTACACGCCATTATATTCTCTAAGGAGTAAGAAAAGTACTTCTCTTTACAGCTTCTAGCATCTTGTCATCCTCATTAATTTATTCCTTACTTTTGAATTACTAAATATTGTAGCATCATAGGGAAATGCAAATTTTTTTGCTTTTGTGAAAAATTATGACAGAGGAACTAATGAAAAGGTCCCCACCATGAAGAGGTTACAATTTAAACTCAAATGTGACACAAAAAGAGAAAAAAATAAACAAGAACAAAAAAAAGATAGAGATGTGACTATAACTTTTATAAAGTATTATGCAATTAGCTGTCAGACATGTCTGTGTTTCTGATTGCTGAGTGCATTAGTTCCTTTAATGGAAGATTTTGGGAGAAAGGTTTTAGAAGTAGTTTGAAGGATGAAAGAACGAGGTCTTTAAGTAAGAATTCAGAGGCCATTCCATGAATCTAAAACAGCTAGAAAGAGAGCATGAAAATAAAATGGTAGAAGAAAATTAAAGCAGTGTTGAATTCATGTCCTTAGCACATAGAAGACAAGTCCAAAATTATAGGTTAAGGCTGAGTAATTTGGGTCACTGAGTGTCAAGAACAAGGAATTTGAACTTGTCCTAACAGAAGGATATAGTTATGGATGATGTAATTGTAACATCACACAAACTGTGGAGTTGACCACATTTTATGCCATAAATTACATTAGTACGTTCTGAATCTGTTGACCGAGGTCGAAGACAAAGTGAAACTGTACGACTTAGATTTAATAAGTGGATTTTCATCTATATAAAAATCAATATAAGACAAAGTTGTTGATGTTGATTGACATTTATAATTTTTTGGCATCTTTAGATTCTTTACTGCTTATTTTATTTTCTTCGTGAGCTCATTATGTCAATGGATATGAATCACTATTTCCTGTCCAAAGTGCAAACTGAATAGCTAAAAAGTAAAGCTGAACTAGCTATTTTTCTGTGGTTGTCCCCTTTCTGCATTTTTAGTGGGACTCAGTTGTTCAACATTATTTTTTCTGTTTCAGTGAAAAAATTAGACAGGTTTTGCTAATAAATGAAAAATTATTATGACCTATTGCAACTTGATAGGTTTCTGATTTGTGCAATATAGTGGTTCTCAAAGATCAAGATTTCCACTTAATTGTTCAATGTTTGAGAGAATGAGTAGAGAGAGCAAAATAAGTAAACTTTTTTATGGCAGCTGCATAAGGCATATTGGTTTCCTTCATTTGCATCTCAAGTTTAGCCTAGGGAAAGCAAGTGCAAAATCAGATTTCTATCCTACTTATTTTTTACCAATATACAATATATCCAACATGTATTAAGAAGTAAAGAAGGGTAGTTGTAGTAGGTGACTCTGTTCTAAGGGGAATGAAGGCTCCTCTATGTCAACTGGACCCATCCCACAGGGAAGTCTGCTGCCTCGCTGGGGCCTGGGCGCAGGATTTCACCAGGACACTCCCTGAACTAATTCAGCCCCCTGATTATTTTCCACTGCTGGTTGTGCAGATTGGCAGTGATGAGGCTGATGAGAAAGGTACCGGGATAATTAAAAAAGGGTCATGAGGGGGCTGGCAGAAGAGCTCACCAAGTTACTTTCCATCATTTATCACCAGTCTTGGCTAACCAAGGAGGTCCTAGGTCACTGGAAAGTGGCCAGTGTGATACCCATCCGCAAGAAGGGCCAGAAGGAGGATCCAGGAAACCACAGGCCTGTCAGCCTGATCTCAGTGCTCTGGGAGATTATGGAACAGATCATCCTGAGTGCAATTACATGGCACCTACAGGATGGATGGGGGATCAGACCTGGCCAGCATGGACTTAAGAGGGGCAGGTTCTGTCTCACTGACCTGATCTCCTTTTCTGACCTGGTGACCTGCCTAGTGGAGGAGGGGAAGGCTGTAGGTGTTGTCTACCTGGACTTCAGCAAAGCATCTGACACCAGCTCCCATGGCCCTCTTCTGGAAAAGTTGGCAGCCCACAGCTTGGACAGGAGCACTCTTTGCTGGGTTAAGAATTGGCTGGATGGCCGGGCCCAGGGAGTGGTGGTGAATGGAGTTGCATC
Source organism: Calcarius lapponicus (assembly GCA_039654755.1). Classification (NCBI taxonomy): domain Eukaryota; kingdom Metazoa; phylum Chordata; class Aves; order Passeriformes; family Fringillidae; genus Calcarius; species Calcarius lapponicus. The sequence continues at coordinate 22,531,339 of CM077465.1, read as the reverse complement.
CACCTGGCAGCCAGTCCCCAGTGGTGTCCCTCTGGTGTTGGACCCAGTCCTGTTTAGTATCTTTGTTGATGATCTGGATGAGGTGATTGAGTTTACCATTAGCAAATTTGCAGATGGTACCAAGGTGGGGGGTATATCAATCTGTTGGAGACTAGGAGGGCTCTGGGAGGGACAGGAATAGATGGGCAGAGTCCAACAATATGAAGTTTAACAAGGCCAGGTGCCAGGTCCTGCACTTTAGTCACAACATCCCCTTGCAGTACTGCAGGCTGGTGACAGAGTGGCTGGACAGTGGCCAGGCAGAAAGGGACCTGGGGACATTGATTGACAGCTGACTGAACATGAGCTGGTGCATGTCTATTGACCAAGAAGGCCAATGGCATCTTGGCCTGTATCAGAAATAGTGTGGCCAGCAGGAGCAGAGAAGTTGTTCTTCCCTGGTACCTGGCGCTAGTGAGGCCACACCTTGAGAGCTGGGTCCAGTTCTGAGCCCCCCAGTTCAGGAAGGATGTTGACATGCTGGAGGGTGTCCAGACAAGGGCAACAGAGCTGGTGAGGGGTCTGGAGCACAAGTCCTATGAGGAGCAGCTGAGAGACCTGGGGTTGTTTGGCCTAGGAAAAAGGCTCAGTGCAGGCTGTATCACTCTCTCCAACTGCCTGAAAGGAGGTTGTAGCCAGGCGAGGTTTGGTCTCTTTTTCCATCTGACAAGTGACAAGACAAGAGGACACAGTCTTAAACTGAACCATAGAAGATTTAATTCAGATTTTAGGAAGATGTTCTTCACAGAAAGGGGGTGATTGGGCATTGGAATGGGCTGCTGAGGGAGTGGAGTCACTGTACCCAAAGGTTTTTAAAAAATATTGGATATAGCACCAAGTGCCATGGAATGGTTGACAAGGTGATGTTCAGTCATAGGTCAGACTTGATGATCTCAAAGGTCTATTCCAACCTCCTAGATTCAGCCTACTAGATTCTATGATTCTGTGATCTGTGTGTTTTCTTCAAGTATAATTTTTCTAATATAGTTTAAATGTTTCTGTCTACTTTTAGACATTCCTAAGACACTCTGAAACAGTCATCTGTTTTACACATCTGAAAGTTTGAATGCATTTTCCTACTGGTATGCAGTACCTTGACAGCATATTGGATGCTGCTACTTTATGTCTGTGGGAGTGAGAAATGAAAATGCCAGTTTTATGACAACATGATGCATTGCTTCTGCTTACATGAATTTCATTAATGTCATACTCTGCCTTCTTGTCTTAGCCAAATCTTGTTTTCAGCAAAACCAAAATAATGTAATTCAGATTATTTTTATTTGAATGATGCAGTATTTAATTCTTTTTTTTTATTTTCCTGAAATCCTAATAAAATCTGCAATAAATGCTAAAGAATGAAAAATACTCTTCAAGGGTGTGCATGCTTGTAATGGAGATTGTTTTCTATGCAGTATTAATGTTGAGGACATATGCACAAAAAAACAAAGCAAAGTTTTCTTGACTGTTTATTTTGTAATAATACCTAGATTTGTCAGTCCCAAAAATCTGCCCACTAACATTTTTTAGGAAAATATACATATCCATTTTGAACTTTATAGTCTAATCTAGTTAGAAGTATAAAAATATCCAGACAACAGGATCTAGCCATTTGTAACTACAATATTCAGAATAGGTTCTTGATCCTCTATAGTTTCAGAGAAACAATTTGATCTTCGTATTACTCCCTTATATACAATGGCAGCGCTACATGGTGGAAATTGCATCTCACCAGCATCCACTGTTCAACATTAATATCCATGACAATAGAATAAGATGCAACCCTTCTTGGTTCTCTCAGCTCCATAGGACACAAAGAAAGTAAAGGAATCCAAGAGACTGCAGCAGAAAATTTTAAATTTCCTTTTTATTCACCTGAGAATAAACCTCTTAGTTAAACCAGTCCTAAATATTCAGACTAGGAATATTTAATCCTTTTTGTTTCTATCAAAAACATCAAACTGATTTTTTTTTTTTTACATTTTGAACTGAGAGTTTCTACTTTTCAATGAAAAGTTTTCTAATTTTGCTTTTTCATCCATTCTCTTCAGAACTGGAAAAATGGGAGGGAATTTTAATAACCTTATAGGATAGAGTTTCTCTTTCCATTGAGCACTAATTGAATATTTCAAGTAAAATAGTAATAATGAAAAAATACAGCCATTGATTCAGAGTAGATGATATTTGTGATTTTTTGCATTTTTAGTATGCTGTTACTTAAGAAATAAAGTTTTACATAAGAAGTTTCAGAATATCTTCATCGAATGTGTTGAGTTCCTAATTTTAGCTGTCTCTTATCTTCTAGGGCCTCATCAGCATTTTAAAACATCTAATTTTCTTCAAGCACAACAGAAATAACTAAAGCTGTGTCTAGTTGCATTTTGGTCCAGAGCTTTCAATATGCACAAGAGCAATTGACCAAATTTTGCCAGATCATCTGAATAACTTTGGGAAATTGCAGGCTAGTCTATCCCACTCATTTACTAATTCTCATTAACTCTTAATCTTCACAGTGTTCATCCAATATTTTGTTGATGAAGTTCTGGCATTTCCTAGGCTTTTGCTCCGATAAGAGAGAATGAAGAAAAAAGGTAGTATTCCACTCACAAGTGGGAATGTTCTAAGGGATTGCAAGAATCAGGATATCCATCCATTTTTAAGGATTAATTATTGGTACAGCCAAGTTTGCTGAAATGAATACCTCTTCTATGCTGATTTGTGCTTTCACTTGATAATATATCCTTTTATTTTGAAAACTGGTTTTGTAAAGTTAATCAAAGATTCAAAGTATTTTCTTGTGATTCCTGGTTGCTTCACAGCTGCCCACACTTAAACAACTGGTCTAATCTTCACACCTTCAGTTCATATTTACTTTAGAGTTGTGAGTTAATCATATTTCTTTCCAAGTAATTTAGCCATGGTGTACAAAATATATATATATTTAAGTTACACCTAATGATTTTTCTCTTAGATATCGTTTTTCAACACATAATATTTCATCTGGTCTTACACATGGATGAGGAAAACAATGAACAAAAGTAACAGTCGTTACTATGCCCAAATGAAATACAAAGACTGGAAAACTTCACAGTACCTGAATGATAATCTGAAACTGGATTTTGCAAAAGGGTCTGTTTCCTTTTATTCAGAAAATATTTGGAGCCTGTGGTGTAGCTGTGAAATTGATTATTTGCTGGAAATTCATCTTCTGCAAAGTATTGGTACCTTTGAATAGGCCATTATAAGATGTGATATGTAAATGTGTGTATATTCATATCATTAGGAAAATACTATTTCAATAACTGTCTATTTGAGACTACCAGTTATTTTATGTGCAATTTTATATTTCTTGGAAATAATGTTTAACTTTGTAGCACTTAATTTGAAAGGATAGGGTTTTTGTTTTATCTCTTCATTCTCTTCTCAAAAATACTCATTCTGAAATTTGCCTTCTAAGAAGTTAATAAAATAAACAGAAATTATCACAGTCTCAAGAAAATTTACCATTCATTTATTCTTCTCCTCCTGTGCTTGGTTAGTTTCTGCCCTGTTGTTTGTCAACATAGCTGCAGATTGCAATTTTCTTCTTTGTGCCATACAAAGAAGTGGTGAAAGTGAATGTACACTTGGGATTGAAGACACCTGTTGTGGAAGGACTGGAATAGGTTATGAAGAGGATGTGACTGCTCAGATATATCAAAGAGCAGAATTGAACTGAAGAACATCCCCTGTGCTGAAATTCCCAGCAAGGAATGATGTTGTAGTACACAATATTATTACAGCGCATCTGAGGGTTCAATGCAATTTTGGAAAACAAAGCATGTTCTAAGAGGTAAATACTTTTTAGTTCCTATTTCAGCTTCAAATTTATAAAACCCTTTTCTTATTAGCAGATCACCAATGAACAATATGTAGTGATTTTTGGAGCTTGTCTAAAACTCAGACCTTCATTTTCCTGTTTGCTATGAGTATGCTTATGATCTAAGAACATTCTCTTGGAGCTAGATCCAGACAGATTGCATTAGGCAATGCAGTACCTAATTTTTCCAGGACATGGGCTGAGACAGGAACTTGGGAAAGATAGAAGGCTATCATGTGTGGCGCATGGGAGGACCCAGGCAAAATACTACTGTACCCTTGTCAATAGGGAAAATAATGTAAGATTCATAAAGCAGAGAAAGAAGTATAACAATGTAACCTGGAGTTTGAGTATTTCAGACTTGGTTCAGGAGAAACCCAAATACCAGTTCCCCCTCTGAAAATAGTTTCTTCATTTTATGTGATACATGATTTTATGATTTCTTCATCACAAAATGACATCACAATCTCCAGAACAGGAATAGAGCTCTGCCTTCCATCTGAGCTTCTGCTGGGCTAAAAAATCTACTTATTTTTGTCCATGTGCATATTCTGTCTAGTCTTATAAATTTTCATGTTTTGCACAAAACTCATACCTAGCAAAGAAAATATGAATATTTATTTTGAACACTTCTCTGATCTTAGAGAGCTTGAGGTGTCATGTTCCTCTAGAAGGTGGGAGAGATTGGTTTCAATATTGGTTGATACAATAGGTTATTATAATAAAGTGAGTGCACTATCTTCCAGCTCCTTGAAAGCAAAGGATACCTCTTATAGCTTGATTTTTGAGAAAGCAGTTGCTATTCCATATCAGCAGGAGCCCCATCATTTCTTGTATGCTCTGATTACTCTGATTGTGAAATATAAAGCAGTGCTGTAATGTAGATACTTCTTGCTTTAGCAAGTAGTTGCTGCTGATCTAAGTTTTCAGTTTTTCTTGCTTCCACTTAAACGTGGGTAGCACAAGAACGCCCAGCAGCAGACACAGTAAGTGGAGTCTTGTGAAGGGATGCTGGATAGCTGGGGGTCTAGAAAGACAAATGGGTTTTCTAAGGATTTTTGAAGAAAAGCTTGTGGGAACGATCAGTCAATTTGGGTGGATGTAGGAAATGTCATTTAGTTTTGAGTGCCAGGAGGTGAAAGCTGGAGGAAGAAGAGAGAGCAGCCCTGCTCTGCCTATGATCCTGACCAATTTCCAGAACTTTTTTCTGATGTTGTTAAGGGGAATGGGATCAGGAAAGGACAATCTGCGATGTGATGATTCTCCTTGTAGGATCCAAAAGCTGAGTACTGTCTGAAGTTGAGACACAGATGGGCTTTTTCAGCCTGGAATAACTTATGTTAATAAATTATGATGTGGGCTAAGGAAAAAGTTGGTTGCTTTGAGATACTGTTTATGTTGTGAACTGCCTTCCTCCAGCTTTCTTGATAGATCCCACTGTGAATGACCTTATTTAAAAGTGCTCCTTAGTGACCTCTTCTGCCATCTGTAAAAAAGAGACTCTTGGAACCTCCAAACTGAATATTCCTATGTTTTGAAGGGATGAGAAATACTAATGAATAACAATACATAATGATATTTGAGACGAAGACAAAGGAGAGAAGGACCTTCCTGTTTTGTTTAGTTTTTTTTTTTTTTTTTTCTTTTGAGGGGAATATTGTTTTGTAGCACATCTGATAGTACTCAGTTGAACATTCAAACATTTTTTTTTTGAAAACATAAAAATACACATTTGAACTTCCTGTGGTTTTTTTCCTTCTGTTTTTCCGTTCACAGATCAGAAAATTGCAAGATATTCCCAAAGTGGGTTAAATCTTCATCATTCCTGAGAGTGTTAAGCTGAAAACTGTTGCCCAGTTCTAAAGGGCCCCTGGCTGAGGCTCACTCAATTAGCCTACACTGATAGTTGTTGACAGGAACACGGGTATTTTGGACATTGACAGTGGAGTGCTGAGTCTGGTCGGCAAGTCTGTGCCCTCTGCACAGGGTGACAACGAGCTGTGTTCCCAACAGTGGCTCTATCTTCTAACAGGCTCACAGGACACATGCTATGCATTTTTTCACAGCATGTGACTTCTTTCTCTATGGGATTCCTATAGACAGCAAGTTGGATCAATTAAGAAATCAGTCTGTATCATATGCTGAAGTGGCACTAAGAAGGTATGACAGTCTTGGGCAAAACATGTGCAAAGCTATCAATCCACAAAATGCCAGGCTAATTATTCTGCCTAGTGTAATTGCTCTGAAATATGCTTTTATAATGGAAATGCTTTAAAAAGCATTCCTACTTTTCTTTTTTAGTAACGGTGGTATTCCTCTTCCTGTAAGAGAGTTGTAAATTGGTGGGTTTTAAATTTTTTTTTCTCCTGTGTCAAAGAAGAATTCATGTCATAGACATCATATGAATCCTATGTGCCAAGATCTATGTAGACAAAATTGAATGCAGAATGTCAAAATTTTGCTTACAATAATCTTGTTAAACTTCTTCAATTCTGCTTTTGACCACAGTCATTACAATTTTGCACTTTCAAGTTTCACTCCTCAAGGAGCATTAAGAAAGTAAGCGGAGTGCTTGATTTGTGTCCTCTACTTCAACAGCTTCTTTTTTATAGTAAATCCCTTTATATTGTTGGAAGAAAACAAGACATACCTTTATTTCTTGAATATCTGTCTTCTTTACCCTTTCTGACCTTTGTCAGACAAAAAGTTCAGGGCTATAACTGTGATGTGAAGCATTTTGTGTCATCCTTTCTCTTTTACCCTTGTTCTTTAGAGCATTCTGAAGAATACTTTATGCGCTACCCTGTGATCATTATTAGTGTTAGAGGCCAGAAAAAGCATTTTAATGCATCCACACTGACAGGTCAAGGTCATGTCACTGGAGATGTGATGCCTGACAGGTAAATCACTCTGAAGTTGTAAGTTAGGTAATAATGTTTTACAGCTGTAGCATGTCGCCACCTAGCTTTACTTATTTCTTTTTCTCCTTTAAAATTTAGTATTTCATATGTCCTAGGTAATTCACAGAACATTTTATATTCAGAGAAGTGTCTTCCCATCCATCAGCTACCTGCTTTTTTATCTTATGCCAACAGCCACTCTTTAATCTTTTAACTTATTTGGCTAATTTTATCAATCCTGAGCTCATTTTATTCTCCCTTTTAAAAGTATGCACCCAGTGCATTTATTCCCATATGAGGTCTAAGTTAATGATAAAACCAAGTGATCTGTTGAGGCTTCTTTTCCCAGTTACCTTTTAGGAAGTGAGGAGGAACATGTACAGTCTACTATGAAAGAAACCACTGTTGTCTTAGACCACTTCTGTGAAAGTTCTCTGCTAATACCTGCCTCAGCCTGCTCAGCTTGGATTAGTTTGCAGAATAATGCATTTGGAATTCTAAAAAGGCAATAGAATTGGACTTTTTCTTTTTAATAGTTTATTTTTTGAATAGAATGGGAGCTGGTTCTGCTGCTTCCTTGATTGCTACAATATAGTGACAGTCTCTTCAGATCACTGTTCATATCCTGTGCCAGATCAGCATTTTTATTGACTGATCTCAGTATAATACTCAAATAACTTTGAGTTGCTCCAAAATTATGAAGATTGCAATATCTTATTGTCTATTTTTCATTACTGATTATGTTCATAATAGTTTACCATTACACATAAAAAAATCAAATGTGATTGGAAGACAGGATTATTTTCTTAATCTGAATATCAAATTCAGACTAATTTGTGAAAACTAAAATTTAAGAAATTAATTTTGTTGCCATTCAATTTCCAAGAACTGTGTTGTAAATTATTTTACATTACATTATATTTATACATTATATTTTTGTATATTTATTTTATATAGTATTGCATTGTGTTATAAACTAATGGCAAAGATTTTTTTTAACCACAGTAATTAAACCAAGATTGGTTTCACAAGATGCACAAAGCAGATTGAAAACAATGGTGGCTTAATCATGTATAGCATTTCTATATTTGGGGATTCTAGAGGATTTGCCTCCTTTCCTCTTGTCTGTTTTAATTGTTACATAACTTTTGTGGTTCGCCCTACAGACTTCAAGGTCAGCTGCAGAGCAGGCAAATCCTTTCTCTGCTTCTTTGCTTTTCTAAGATTATGCAAACAGACTTTCAGAAAATACACCCCCTTTGCCTCCTTCTCCCTCCAAGAAGCTAACAGTTCAGCAGGTCAATACTGGGGAAAATATTTCAAGGATGACTAATAAGTAGATGCCCTTTAGAAAAATGGGAGACTTAGTATAGCAAGAGCTTCCACAGACCACCTCAGTGCTCTGCTGAAGAGAATTTCTCAGCCTTTATCTCCAGTATGTAAAAAGATGCAGACTCTTAATCCTTTACTCTCAAGGGCTCCTCAACTGAAATTTGAGCCTTGGAAAAATTACTAAGAGCATCCAATAGCTGAAAATTTAGTTTCGGAACTTAGAATTACTACAGTTGATGTTAGATGTAGAAATATTTTACTTAGTAAATAGAATTGTCTAGTTTTTGGTTTTGTAGACTTGGTTTAGCACCAAATGAGGAGGGAATGTTCAGCTCTTTCTAAGAGTACCTAAGAATCAAAATTTCTGCCCCAGTTCGCCTACTCATGCTCTCGAAAGGTGACAGTTTTCCAGTGCTCAGAAGTGGAATGTTTTCAGTCCCATAGTATTGAGTGAGGTGCTAACATTTAACATATGATGTAAAAACCTATGAGTTTATCAGGTTACACAGCTGTGCAAAATAAAAATAAACTGCAAATAAAAAATAAAAATAAAAGTCATAGGATTTCTTTGGGTTAATGCAGATAGAAATATTCAATGAAAATTATTTTTAACAGCTGGTAGCTCCGGTTCTTGAGGTGTGAAGCACAATAAATGGGCGAGTCCTACGTCTTCATTTCTAGATACAAGACCACAGTAAAAAACATATGGGTTCCATGTGTTTACAGTACAAATAGGTTACATGAGTAGACCAGATCCAGTCTATCTAAGGATAATAACAAACCAAGTTATCTAGATATTATAGTTCACAAATATTTCAGTTATTGAAGACTTGGATAAGACTTACTCTTCAGGAATAATACTTTCAAAGCCTTTCAAATGCCTGCATTTGATTCTGCTTCAGGATTTGCTTGAAATCTTGCACAAACCATGCCAGTCAAAGATTATATGTGTTTTGGTGAGCATCTGTCACAACTAAAGACTGAAACAACTCGGTAAATTTTGGATTTAAAAGTTACATTATAATTTAGGTTTCTTATCAGTAGGATAAAATCAATTTCCTTTTTCTTCATTCCATCAAACCATCCCATTATTGTGCTGTCATTATTTGATTATGTAAATCAGAAATATAGATACACATTTTGAAAGACTGTCTTGTGCCAAAAGGAACTTGTATCCTTTTATAAGCAACCATATTTTTTCCCCCACTTATAATCTTAAGTAAGAACAATTAATTAATTCAGCATGTGGTTGATTTGAAATGATGACCAGAATTCTAAGAACAATAGCAGATAAGAGACATCCACATCTAAACATGGTAATAATTAATGTATGTCTGACAGATGTCATAGAAAGAAATTAGTAAATGTTAGAAAAAATATTCTCCAATATTTTGGAGAAAAAAATAGAATTTACCCTTGTATGTTACAGTTTTTGTAGGGTAATGGATAGCTAAACAGACATGGAGTGCTTGTTTTAATGTTGTAGCTCTCTCTTGGATACAAAGTGCTTATAACAATACATGTGAAACTGCACAACTGCACAAAGCTAAAGAAAGCCAAAAGAAACCTTTAGGAAGGTCAAGACTAATCCACAGAAATCCTGATTCATGTAGACACCTGTCGAGGGAACATTGGTCTGTAAGGCCCAGTAAAGAAATCTTTGGACATTGTAATCTCTACTGATGCTGAGCAAAATTAAGATAGCAATTAAGAGTAAGGTGTTATTGGCTTTCAGCAACCACAGTTCAGAAAGGCCTTTTGACATATTTCTTCTTATATTAAACATTTATTTATTGATGAAACACTTCTATAGAATTGTTGTTAATGTTGGTTGTTTTTTTAGAGAGTTATTGAAAATAATCCAGAACCAGAGCTCTATGCATCTCCAAAGGTTGCTGCAATTTTAGCTCCAAAATTCACAGTTCAGAAACAAAGTCTTCATATTAGAAAGTCATGGAGGTAATGTTTACAAAAGAAAATTAACTCAAAGCCCAAGATTTGGTATGAATATTAGCAGCCCATTACATACAGGGTGTAATTTTTCTAGCCATTTGTTTTATTTTGTGAATCCAATTCCTTCAGCACAACATTCTTAATATCTTGATTTGTTATTTTTAGACAAAAGACTTAGCTCTGGTCTTTATTTCTATTGATTTAGCACAAAAGGAGGAGGGAGTGTTTAGTTCTTTTTGAGAATAGTTAAGAAGCAAAATTTCAGCCCCAGTCCACATACTAATGCTCTCAAAAGGTGACAGTTTTCCACTGGTCAGAAGTGGAAATTATGTTGTTTATGTTTGCAGCCAAATAGCGTTGAGTGCTAACATTTAACATGAGATGTTAAAACATACGAGTTTATCAGGTAACAGGTTATGATTGTCTGGATAAATCATATACTTGGTTCCTTTCTTGAACAAGATTCTATTCATAAATGGGAAATTGAGTTTACATAAAAAATGTCTTGCCAAACAAAGCGACTTGCTTTTGTCTCAGAACCTGGTTTTCTTCACTCCTTTAACAGATACTTTATTGTTTTAGATATTTTATTATTTTCAGTATGATTTTGTCAAAATGGTCTTCAGGTTGTTTCTATCCAGTTATCTTGAAAATCCAATTTAAACCTCCCTTGCCTGTTCAGAAAAGTTTTAGTTAGAGCAAGGTATGCACTTCAGTTCTGTTATTCTTATTATAAAGAACACAAACCTATTTTCCTTTACTACTATTACTTGCTGGACTGTAAACAAATATCCATATAGTTAATAAATATGCATAATTAAAAAACCCCATATTTTCAGCTGTTGCTATAAATTTTTGTTATTTTAAAGGTGTCTTTATCTACCTTTAAATTTTAGAGTCAACCATCTGTAAAAGGAATTATTCATAAACTTTCAAATATGTCTAACACTAATTGAGTGCACTTTTCAGTTCAATATTAAATTATAGTGCTTTTAGAGTACTTTCTAAAACCTAATAAGTTTCTTTTGTAATTAACCTGGACTCAGAATATTTACTGTGTATTGTTTTTTAATGTCAGATGATGAGAGAACTCATGTGTCTTTAACAAAAGCAAATTGTTTACTCACTCAAGGATTCTGTTCAGAGCCCTGTATCTGAATGAATTCCAAATCAGCAGTTCTATTGAGTTGCATGGCAATCGATTGCCTTTTATATGAGATGAATGGTCGTGTTCAACACATTCCCCTCCCTCCCTTGTCCCCCATCCTTTTTTTTCCTTTTGGCCCACCGCCTTAGATGCCATCACCCAAAGCTGTTAGTCCCAAATGAGATTCTGTTTAGTGGCTATCAGCCACTTCCAGATTTTCACTGCATATAAATGAATGTGTTAAGAATTAGAGATGTGATGTGCAGTAATAAACATGAGCTGTGAAAAAAAAGTCCAAATGTGTAGGGGAATATTTTCCAATGGGACCCCTGAGAGGATGATTAGCTGAACATTTTTCTGTTTACAACTATAGGAATGTTATTAATTGTAAAATATATATTTTTTTCATGTGACAAGATTAGTATCCAGCTCATGGAGATGTCCATCATTTAGAAATGCATACCTTTCCTTTTATCAATAATGTGACTTTATATGAGCCTGTTTAACTGCATTGGACAAAGTAACAGTTCCATGCTGCATGTATTGGAGGGCAGGGACAATCAGTTGATCAGTTTTGATTTATTTAATGGTTGTTTCAGGAGACAGGCTATGTGTCTTTCATTCTTGACTCATTATCAAGAGTCCCCATTCTTCAAAGTTTTCCAATTCCTAGAATCCTTTCAGTGCTCCAAACAACCCTGCAGGAACACAATGAAATGCACTAAACATACACTTTTCAGCCCAACAATGGCATTTAAAAAGTGGGTGCATAAGGCATCCAAAAACATGAAACCGTGCTTGCATAACTTCCACTTCAAGCTACATTGCAAAGTGTTATATAAATATTGCTTTTCTATTATCTCAAAGTAAGATGATTTGGTATTAATATCACCATTTCTACAGTGATCTTATCCCCATTTTGAACAGAGAATGGTTGTATTGATGGTAACAAATTCTGTTTAGCAATGGACATATCAAGTTCATTGGGAGAGCTTGGGAGCACTCCATATTTTAATCATATGAATCATCATGAAAGTTGAATCATCCTGCAAATGATAACTGGTTCGCATTGGTGTACAGTGAAAAGTCTTCATTCCTGAGCACAGGCATTCAAAGACCTTTTGATGTATGTTGAATGTTTTAATTTTTCAGAGAGAATACTATGATCTTTTAAAGGATGTTCTGACATGACCACTGATTTTGGTTTATGGTACTGTTAAGGACATATTTATTTCTTGAAAGAAATAAATATCTGTGTTAGTGGCACTTTTGTTTTGCACCTCCATGTAACTCACAGTATGTTCTCCATGTTTTGGAAGTTTAAAAAAAGAATTCCTTTTTTCTGTGGTAGGCTAAGACTTTTTTCCTGCACTGCCTGAACACGTGGTTGTGATACCCCTATCTCTAAAATTCAGCACTACATCCTTCTCTTTAAATCCTGAAATTCTCTCCCTTGGATGAACATCTTTAGATTCAACAAGTGTTTGAAAGGACTGCAATCCTGGTCTAGGGTTTCCACAGATTGTGTAACTGTAACTAATCTATTCCCCTTCTATCCTTCCCCTCCAATAAAATCTTCCACTCCTCTTTCTAGTATGTCATTTTCCCCCCATAAACTCTTCTGACTTCATCTTTGTGCTTATATGTGAAATGCCAACATTTGTTCTCCTCTTTAAAGTCAGATGCTGTTCCTCAGTGCATCTAATTTCTGTTAAAGCACCTTAAAGCACCTTTGCTCTGACCAGTCTTCTTTCCTCTGTGCCCCTCTTCACCCCCAACCATTTTTCTACTGTACTTTTGATAGTTCTACTCCACAATGTAGCAATGGCAGCCTCCTTCCTACAGGTCAAGCACTCTGTCTTTAAATTCACTTTTATCACTTCACTTCGTACTTTTTACTATAATGATTTACACCATCTCTGTCTGACCCAACTCATACCTCATTATCCCATAGACAATTGCAGATGCCTCAGTCCCAAGTATTTTAAATCATGAATAAATGCATTAGAGACAATTAAAATTGTTTAAAATAGTGATTTATAAGCATAGAGAATGGCATAAATAAGCTTAAAGAGCCCTATGTTAACTTTAAGAATGGAACTAGACACACCAGTGGGATGAGAGCTTAGCTGAGTATTAGTCTCTACATCAGCACTTTCTACTTTAGCATGTACATGGCGCATTACCTGGCATTAACTGTCTGGATTTCTTTTTCCTCCATTGAATTGGCCATGAAGACCAAAACATCACTTTTGGTTGACAGCAAATATATTCACTTTAGGACAAAAGACTGTGGTAGAACGTGACTTCCCATATTACAAATAGCTCTACAACTCTGGTATGCAAGTCCAATTTTCATTCAAGATCCTGCTAGACTTAAGGCTCTCACAGAGGCTGTACTTGACATGCCAGCATAGGCAAACCCAGAAACTACTTTGTTTATGTATGTTTATTGTTTACTATAACAGGGGAAATAATTAGAAAAGGAAATCATGAATTATAGATACATAATTGTTTTTGTTATGCTCAACTAGTCTGGAGCAGGTAATTTGTTTGTCTTTGCAAAACACCATGCAATTAGAGTGCTAAGGATTATCAACAAGAAAAAAATGCCCGACGGAAACTGAAATTCACTATTTCACATATATTTTAACCCAGCTCTTTTTTTGGTTTCATTGACTGTCAGAACTTTTCAGGCAAACTTGCAATTGTCTCTTTTTTGGGTCAGTGGTGTACTGCATTCTCTAAAGATCTATAGAGCAGAGGTCAGGTATGATGAGATTGATATAAACCACAAAGATCTGAAATCAGGTGCAGGTTTTGTGAATGTTCCTACTTCACTAAGAACTTGTGTTAATTTGGCTGTCTCGATGCCAACACAATTTTCAGACAGTTTTTAGAAACTTAACAGGCCAAGACTAGAAATTCTCAGTAAATTAATATGTTTAGCATATGAATGAGATGAATACAAAAGGAATAAAGCTTATTATCTGAGATAATTGATGAGCTAGAAAACACTTATTATGGTCTCTTGTGTGTATATCTCTCTCTATGTGTGTGTATATGAGTCTTTGGCTCCCATTTACCTTACAGAACAGAGTAGTACTGAAGGACCATAAATGTCTGTTGAAATGCATGTATTTAGATTAAAAAAAAAAAAAAGACCAAAATTGCCCATTTACAACTTAGTTATTTCTTTCAAGACATTGCACAGTACTTTGACATGAGCAGTTGCATGTTGCTATATAAGTCTTTGCCATACATAATTATGTGCTTATTCATGTTAAATATTTTAACAAAGCTACTGCGTAGATCTGGATTTCTAAATGCTACTGCTCTTGATCTTTCCCACATAAATGAGTGAATAATGGAGGGGGCTACTTATAAAATAATGCATTGCAAAATAGTTTTTCATGTGAGCTGCCAAAGTCTGACACATAGCTTGAATTTTTCAAGCTGGAAAAAATATTAGATTTCTAATATGAAATTAAAACCAAATGTAACACTTTTTTTTTAATTTACTTTTGACAAACATACACGAATTTCAGTCACTTCAGTTAAACCATGTTGTGATTTTGCCAGAGTTGTGGCTTGCATTTTGGCCTTGTGAAACAAAGAAAGGCTTTTACCTTCTTAAAGGATTTCGCAGAGACCTTACAATTTTGATAATTCATATTCAGCATTGCAACACTACTTATTATCTATGCATTTAGAATGGATTTTAATCTGCTAGGTCATGTTTATGATTAACTTCTGAAAAACCTTTAAAATAGGAGACTCAGGACCTATTTCCTCAAGACCCATATTCTGTCAAACATGTGGAATTCAAAGCAGTGCAAGGGGTTTTATTATATTTTGAATGATTGCCATGGAACTCACTGTCAAGTGAACAAGGCAGAGGATTTCCATTTATAAGTTTTATATCAAGTAATGATGAAAGTGTCAATCTTGCTGTGATTTTCAATTCAGGAAAGGCTCCCAAAGCAGGAAGGGTTCTGATACAATTGTTTTCTACACAGTGGGTTTGGTAAAATATCTTTCCAATCTTCTGATAGCCAATTCCTCTCACTCCCAGAGGACCATGAATGTAAAATTTCCAATTAGTGCTCATACCATCAATATTTTTATATGCTGAGTCCACTTTCATGTGAAGAAATTTCCATTTTCATGGTGAAGTGTTCTAAACCTTCCCCAGGAGTATCCTCACTGTACAGAAATGCATCTGAAGAAAGCACTACTTCTTCTGCTTCTTCCAACTGCTGCTGCTAGAAGTACTTTAGTAGAGTTCATTTAAACATCTTGGTTTGTTTTTATTGCTATAGCTTTTTTTTTTTTAATGTATCATCGATGTATTTTACTGAATGCCAGACAGAGCTCCTTACTGCTCAGCTGCAAAAAAGAAATAAGAAAGACCATCTTTAGGCATCTCTCTTCTACCCCTGTTTTAAGAATTATAATAATTTCAGGTACTTTCAATGCTTGGGAATAAAGTTCCCAGCTCTTTAATTGATGCTTTTCAGAAGTAATCTAATTTAAGGGAATTTGGCTTAGTTCAGCTTTCTTCAACACCCATATAAGCCCCATTTTAAAGTGTGCTAAGTTAGGGACTATATTTCTGGGTGAGACATCAAAAATGCTTGCTTAATATTTGCAGAGCCATAGAATGGTTTGTGTTGGAAGGGACTTTAATGATCATCTAGTTCCAACCCCCCCTGCCATGGGCCCCATGGATAGGGCTCTGAGCAACCTGGTTTTTCACTAGACCAGGTTGCTCAGAGCCCCATCCAACACTTTGAACACTTCCTGGTATGGGACATCCACAGCTTCTCTGTGTCACTCTTGCAGTGAAGAACTTCTTCCTAAAACCTAATCTAAAACTACTCTCTTTTAGTCTGAATTCACTCCCCCTTGTGCTCTCAGAAAATGTCCCTCCCTGTCTTTCTTGTAGGCTCCCTACAGGTACTGGAAGACTTCAGTTAGGGTCACCCCAAAACCTTCTCCTTTCTTGAACAATCCCAAAGTTATTTACTTTATTTACCTTATTTACCTCTGCAGCGTTTCAAAGTTACATGGTCTGTGTACATAGGTGGGTGATTGCTTAAAGTTTATCACTGTGAGCTAAAGGAATGTTAGTGACTCAAGAAAATATGTGTATTACAAGACATGTTTCTTATATTACAAAAAAATATATTTCCAATGTAATAATTGCATAGTATTGTCCAGCTGGCCGTTTGTTTAAAATATAAGATGCATTCCTGGGAATCAATCTGCAAAACTGGAAGAGAATATGTATGTAGTGAATAAAACAGAAGTGAATACATCCATGTATGGGACCTTCTGGGTGTAAGACCTACCTCACATGAAATGCCCTTTTTTTCAGTAGTACATGTGTATGTCTGGCCTCTACCTCCCTAATAATTTTGGGGAAAAGACCTTGCAGTGTATTTCTGCTGAATAAGGAACTTGTTGCCCTAGATGACTGCTTTTAAAAACAGAGAAGTTTATCTTGCAACTATAGTACCTAAAAACACTAAGTTTTTCCGCTTCAGTGTACCAGAAGTATAAATAAGCAGAAGCAAATTTGATAGTGTTTGTAGCTAAAAGCAGTTTCATGTCATTCTTACTTGTGAGATTTAAATTGGCTGTTTCTCCTTGTATGCAGAATTAAAAAGTTACTGCTCCTCATGATTGCTTGTTGATTTTCTCTTATGTAGTAATCAGTCAACATTCAGAGCTCAGTTTCTTGATATTTATCTAATGTTCTTTTGGGTTCTGTTTTGACACTTACCTTAAGACTAAGATTGTAGTTAAGATGCCTAAATGGATGAAAAAAATACCATTACTCAGTTTATTGCTAAGTTGCTTTGATATTAATTCATTGCAAGAGAAGAAATAGAACTTTTGATCACTAAAAAATGACCAGCTTTGTAAAAAAATGACCAGCTGTGTAATAGAGAAGTAAGAATGGGCACTAAAGCTTCTTGAATCAGAGGGTGAGAACTGTACATTCTGTGTATGAAATTAAAGGGGAACTGAGGACAAAAGTCTGCATATGTCATCATCTCATACTTGCTGAAAGGAATCCAATTTATACCAGACAATTTTAAATGAATACGACTTATTCAAAATTATTACTTTGATTTGAAGGCTACAAATCTGCTGTCAAAGACAGCTCCACCACCTCTTGTATGGAAACTCATGGATATTTTTCCTGGAATGTTGCAACCCTACTTGTAATTTTTATTAATTCCAGACCATCCAGATAGTGCCCGTGCATTTTAGAGGCTTCAGAATTCAGAATTAAATATTTTTTTAATATTTTTTCCCTTGAAATTTATAAAGTAAAATCTAAAAAAAAAAAAAAAAGGATCTGTCAGTGCTAAGGCATTTATTGAAATTAGTACGGAATATATATATGGTATTTTTGGTTTTCTTTGGTGGACAGAATGAGCTAAGTAAAATGTTACTTCATGTATCCCTAACCAGCTGTGCCCATTGCAGCTTTGCAGTTTGTACTTCAAGAGCTGGTGGAAGGCATTAATTGCTCCAGGGTTATAATCACTATGGAATGAAAAATCAGGTGATTTTTCCTGGGTGTTTTGGCCTAGGTTTCACATGGCAGTTCAAAAGAGAGTCACATCTTTTATTATTTCATTATCTCTGTAGTTCTTTAATGTATATGTATGTATATAATGATCTTGTTTATAGCTACTTATATATGTGAAGTCCTTCTTTTCCAGCAAACTGTTGTCACAAAGCCCTTGGTTGAACCTTTCCTCAAGGAAAGATTGTAGACTTGAGAATTTACTGCCTAATTTGAAGCTCCAGCTGTGCAGGAAGATGTCAGCTTTCCTGATCTAGTTTTGATGATAAAGCAGGCAGCAGAGGTGGCTAGTATTCAGTGTCTTTCATGTGGGAAATAACTGCAACCTCTTATGTCTTCTCATTAGAAATTCCATAAAAGCCATTTTAAACTAACAGAACACATCCCTTCAGTTACGGTACACCTACTCCTATCAGGACCTTCTGCTGTGATTTAAAACACCATATGTTCATATGTGCTTGTTCTGAAATTTGCACAAATTATCCAAGATTTAATATGGGAATTAAAAGCAAACAACTTCCATTAGAAATTCTTCAAATCTGAGGAGCTCCATAAAGTAATCCAATACTTGACATTCTTGTTAATAATTTTATCCCTGTATAGTCCAGGTTGGCATCACATCAGTCACAGCAAAAAATTTCATATTATGTGTTTACTACTTGAAGTAACTGGAATAAAGAAAGGCAAACTCATTTGCCTAAGTCAGTTAATAGAATCAGCTAATTAATGCTGCTCTGCAGCATTAGGAAGCTGATGCTGTGGTGGTGTTCTGCTTAACTTCATTCATTCTGTTGTTTTTTGTGCAGAATCACTTTATCCTGTAGTTTCTGCATCATAAAACTTCTTTAATTTGATGTAAACAATAGTTTAATGTTCCTCTAATTGCCTCTCTTTTTAGCTCTAGCCCTGGACATGTAAGTGGAAACACTGATTTTCCAGAAGCCATGGGTAGAGGTGGTTTTTTATGAGACACAATTAAACCTGACTACTTGGAGTACATTAATTAGTTTCTAGTTCTTCCTCTAGACTCACTCTGGAGATTTTAGGAATGAACTAGTGTGGTTATTTCATAATTAGTAGAAACAATTTCAAATGTCTTAAATTACTTCCAGACAAGAAGAAGAAATAAACAACATGGTTAAACCTTTGGCCTATTTTCAATTGCACTGAATTTTATTTTGGCCTAGATATTTAATTTTTTCATTTTCTTGAAGAATTTTTATATCAGATTAGTTAATATCAGAAACTATTAACACTTTAATGACTTTTTATGATTGCTCTTCTTGTCTTAAAAGACACTTTGTTGCTTAGCTGTATTTACTATTATCTTAGTGAATAGATATGCCTAATTTTCTTTTCTGTGGAATTTCTTCCATTAACATGATTCTCAAAGTAAAATTTGAGTCTAAAAATGATGAAAATAAATTTAGTATACAGCTATGTACATAGTATGGTGCCTATTCAAACTAATAAGAATTTCTTTGCTTTAGGAAAGCTAAATATCTACCAGTTCATGACACAGTTTTGCAAAATGCTCTATTTTAAACTAAATTCAGTCATATTTCCTAGTTGCAATGACCTATAGTACTGAAATTTAAAGATTTCTTTGGGGAAAATCTATTCTTTACTAACACTTTTCTGTGTTGATTCCTGAATTATGCAACCTGAATTACAGAATCAATCTCATGCTTTAATGATTTGAAAGTTTCCTAGCTAATATATATCACAAATTTCTAACAGGTGACACCCTAAAATTATTATTCTTTACATCATTCACTTTGATTGTTTACTGCAATAAAAATAAGACCTTCTGAAAAAAGTAGAACCGAAAAAACCACAACACTCCCAGGGGAAAAACATCCCAAAAACAAAAAACCAAAACCAAACAAAAAACCAACTAACCAACCAACCAAAAAAAAAAAACAAAACCACCAGAAAAAAACCAGACCTTTTCAGACTCTCTTTGTTCTCATCCTGTCATGTCTCCTTCTTTTAATTCTCTTTCTCTCAGGATGAGGAAATTGAAACAGGGAGATAAGTTACTTGTTGAAGTCCACAAAAAGAGTTGATTGCAAAATCAAGATATAAATCTCAGAAGCCTGCTTCTTAGTCCTGACCCTCAAGTATTAAACCACAAATAACACATAGCCCTGAATTTCATATCCGAGAGTTCGATCTCGTCTCCAAAAGAATGGCTGTGACCTCTCAGGAGAACAGGCTGATGAACTTTTATTCCCCACAAGAGAAAGGCAACTTCCAATTCAGACTGAAATCATAAAGGTTCAGTTAGATGTTGTTCAAAACTTTTCAAAATATTGCATCTCATAAATACACCTTCCTTTTTTGTTCCCTGACCTCACTGTTACCTGTCAGTGTTTAACAGTCCTTACCAATAGTCCAGCATGACCTTTACACTTTGTATTTTTACACAATATGTAAAAAGCAAACCATGAATTTAAACACCTTTTTATCAACTCTTTATCACTTTACGATAAACAGTTTTTATCATTATTACCATTAAAATTTGCACTTTATTTTCCAAATACAGAAGACACCTGCCAGCAAGCACTTTTGCAAAAGAATTTCCCCAAGATGCATGCCCTGTTATTTTTGGATAAACAGGAGCACAAGCCTGCTTGCAATAGTGACATCTAGTGACTCTCAGTCACATTTATATCACCCCCTTCACCAGCTTTTACTTTTTGCAGCCTTCTGCCCCATCACAGACAGAGTGTTGCAGATGAACTAGCAAATATGTACTTTTTTTTTTAAAAGACACTGGAAGAAGCAGGAGCCATTGTCTAAAACAAAGACTAGCTTAAAGAGACATGTATTTAATTCCAGTGAATCCAGTGATATTTAAAAGTAAATGATAGTTATTTACATTACATGAAACGAGATTTTTTTTCGGTTACAGTCCACTCTTTTCAGTTCATACTGTGATGATCTAATCTTGCTTCTAGGCATGCTGATGTTCCCACAAGCTCAATGTACCTTGACATACGCAAAGTGCTACATCTGGTTCTTTGACACGAGCCATTGTGTCACTCCACTCTGTGTATCATGTCACTGCATGCTCAGTGGCATTAGCAAACCGTGCCCTGACACAGCCTCTCATGTCAGTCTCTTCTCAGACAATATTAAGGGCTTTTACATAGCACATGTGCATTTGAAGTGATGCTACTGAGCACCGTTGTTCATATTTCTGTAAAGCTGTAATTTCTATGTTGATAGAAGCAATGCTTTTAATTAAATTTGTGTTTTAATTAAGACCTAATTAAGAAAAAGATATGAACAGCTGTGAATCAACAGACGTTTTCCTAATAGTTCAAATCCAATTGCATTTTTTTTCTTCATTTATATTACCTAAGCTTGTTCAAAACCAAAGAAATTTGTTAAACTTGTCATAAAAAACTGCAGACCTTTCATGAAAAATTGTCATGAGAAAACAGTTTTAAACCACACCCTCCTAGAATAACATCTGAGAAGTTTGGAGGGATGCAGCAAATTTGATGTTTTTTAATGCATACAAAGTAATGCTACCTCATACCTGCCTCTTCAGCCTTTTGAAATCTACAAATGAACTTGAAGTGACTTACAAAAATGTAACTGTCAGACTTTTCATCTTGTTAGGTACATTTTCTTTACCATCTATAGTCAAGTCAGAGCAAGACCGATGAGGTGGACGGTACTTAGTTTTTATTTAGGAAAAAGATTGCGAAAGAATAATTCAGGTATTCAGGTCACTATATGAATTTATATGGTAAGACTTTTTTTTTTTTTTTTTTTTTTTTTTTTTTGCATCACATTCCAGGAAAATGTTGCCATATTGGTGGTGTACAGTCACCAAAACTTTTATTTCCAGTTTCAGTTTTTGGCACTTGCAAATACAAACTTCAGGTGTATTTTCAATTATTGCCATCAGAAGAGTTCTCTCCTTCAGCCATATGTGTGGGGATGGTTAATTTAGCTAATTACAAGTCATCATTCCCAACTCAAAGAGTGAATGTTTAATATTTGTAGAAAACTGTGATCAATCCAAAGAGGGATTTTTAAAGTTTAAGCATTTGCTTATTTGAATAGACATAAAGAATCCATTAGCAGCTGGGCAAACAAACAATATTAGTTGAGCAATTAGTTTCTATTATTTGCTTCAATCTAGTAATTTTTACCAGGGCTTTCAAACATTAAAAACATAACTACATTTTAAAGTGTCTGTATAATTTTTATATGCTTTTGCATCTATCATATTTGTTTGAAAAATCCCTCACCCGCGTATGAAAAAGCAAATGGAAATTTACCCAACCATAAGAAATAAATTTAACAAGAAGCAAGCTAAATTAGGCCACAGATTATTTGATTTTACAATTATATGATTCCACAGTCATAGTTTAATCGGCACTTAAACAGTTATCTTTTTACAGCTGGAATCAACAGGAGTGGTGAAAACCTGGTTTGATATGAAAGTCAAAACAAAGAAACGGTAGTTCCCTAATGTACACAGATACAGAAACATAAACACAATGTGTGTCCCTTTGGACTCATGTAATTATTTTCCTAAAACTAAAAAAAAAGTGAAAAGCTTGGACGAGAGTTGGAAGTAAGCAAGTAACTGGGAATTAGAAAAGGCTAGGAATAAAGTGCTCAGGAGAAAACAGAGAAACCACTTGTCTGCACTGACAAAGTGTTTGCTCCCTTAGCTGCATCTCCTGCAAAGAGTGGACCACCAAGCTGAGGCTTCTCATGAGTAAACAGCAGCTGAAGAGGGAGCGATGGAGATGTGCCAGGGTTAGCTGCTGCTCCCAGGCCACTGAGGCAGTTTGGGACCCTGCAGCAAGACACATGCTCCAAGTCCAGATGCTGGCATGCACACTGCAGGGCCGGTGAAGGAGTAGAAACAGGGAAATAGGGAACAGTAGAAATAGAAACACAGACTGGGTGGGGCAGTCATGGAGTGCTGCTCCTCACGGTGAAGTGTGTCCATGAAGCCAGTCTTGAAAAGCTGTGCTAAGAGAAGCTATAAGTCATTTCATTCATCCCCAAAAAAGTAACAGTGGTAGTTGAATTTTAAGGACTGACCAAAGTTGAAAAATACCTCTGGAGAAATACTTGGCACCTTCAGCTTCCCATTTTTACTTGTATTTGAGGATATAGAATGTCTTATAGAAGTCTTCTCCATTACAATATAGCAATTTATTAAACAAAAGAGCACAGTATTTCTAAGTCATATATTTACGTTGAACAAGAATTAAATCAAGTCAGCATTTTGAATTGCCAATTTAGGTGTTTGTTGTTGGAATTGCTAATATCATACTAATTATATTTAAATTGCAAAATATATGAAAAGCAATGCTCTCCCATGGGATGTTTTAGGTAATAAGCAAGCATGATTTCTTAATTTTAAATTCCCAGTTTAATGTTTTGATTTTTTTTCTCTTTGTAGAGACATGAATTATATGTATATGTCTTTGCTTTAAACCCCTTTGGTTGCCCTAGAAGACAATGCAGAGGATTTTGCTGTGGAACTCTAATTTTTTATGATGGTACTCATGTGTAAGATTCCATAAGGTTTTAGCTACCATTTCCCCTGTTCATATCCTCTGCAAAGCTGCTCTGAGTTATTTTTGTGTTGCACAGTCATTCATATAGAGCTTATGCTCTCCTTCTTTTTACAAGTTTTTTTTTATTTCATTATTGTCCCCACATTTGTGAAGTAGTTAATGAAAATACATAGATTTTTAAAATATTTGCTGTTACTTAATCCTAAAAAAATAAGCAATACCATGAAGTAATATGAAGTAATGCTATGCACCATTTGGATAAAGAATTTCTGGGGATAATAAAGTTGTCTGAATTCACTTTTTCTAAGTGAACAAATTGCCCTTGGTTTTTCATGCAAAATGAACACACAAAAAATTTATTTTTTTGATGTACAACTTGTGATGAAGGTGGTTGCTTTGCTTTATGCTGGTGAGGTTCCCTAGTTTTGTCAACAAGCTCAGTTGAAATTAGTCTGTGAAGACATCCTAAACATTTCAAAGACTTAACCTCCATCCATTTGTTTCAAGGGCTTACATATCCTTAAGTAGCCTCAAGTGCAGAGTGCTGTTAGTACTCTGCTTCCATTTTTATAGGTGCTGTTCACTGACAATCCTCAAACCCATAATAATCCCAGTTTGGTAAGTGTGTTTTTTCAAACCAGAAAGCAACTGCTCCCATTAACTGCCCTGTAGGGCACCTTTGGTATCCATGACACTTTGAAGAGCATCAGCACTTTACAGCAAAATTGTGAGGATTAAAGATAGGGGCTTTAGAGAAATTTTTTCTGGTGCCCTGTTTTTGGAATACTTTCTGTCCAAAAATTCACCCCAGCAAAATGGGCCTAGCTTAACACTCTAGAATGGTGCATTATGATTATTGTTTTTATTATTATTTAGGGAAAATCCTGGAATAATTTTTTACAGTGTTTATTATAGGCTTTTTTTTTTTGGCTTACAGCTCAGTTCTGCCTTAAAGTGCATACTGACTATGGTTATAGTTGCTGTAAATGCACTGCCTGCATGTTTTCCAGATGATTTTGCAGCATTTTATTCATTAGAAGACAATATTCTCTCAAACTTTCTTCTTTTAACTGTTAATTTTCAAGATAATTGAAGTGAGATTGAACCTGTGGTGTCAGAGTAAGCAAATACTGCTTATGTGTTAATCACCAAAAGAATATTATTCTTTGTCTTTAACACAGTGTGCATTATAGTAGATACAAGTATATCTGTGAAGTGTACATTTTATTTACAAATTTGCACAAGTAGGAAGAAACATGAACCCTACTTTCAGTTATTTATCTTAGTGCCTTTATGTGTCTTTCTTTTTCTATATTTGGAACTAATTAATTTTGCTAACCTGGTTAAAAATAAGAAAAAACATAAAAGCTAAATGCAAGTATTCCTTGGCCAGTGGAATCCTTCTCTAAACTTTCATATTATTGAGGGTAACTGAATCTGTTACCTTGAAAACTTCCTCATTCCCGTGTGCTGTTATAAGTTGAAATAGAGCCCAAGGGAAACAGAAGTCACATAGTAAAGCTTCCTAACTGCTGTGTGAAAATGTAGACAGTATAGAAGACTCATTACCACAGATAAAACAGAACCAATTCCTAGAGGACTTTTTATAATAGTTTTGGGCAATTGCATAAGAAAGTTAGTCTATAACAAGATGCTGTGACTTTTATACTAATGAAGGGCATTAAGGAGATTCTAATTATGGTGTCTGGCCTGAAAAATTAATCTAAGATTTAAAAATCTGAGCTGTTTGAAGTAAGCGTGACTGTAGCCTCTAGTCAGGCAGGACAGTGACTAAACTTCTTTTTTTGAAAGAATGATTATGAATGTTACTGCATTTCATAATTGAGGCTATGAAATACAATATGTGTCAAGGAGGACTTGTTAACTCTATGCAAGTACATAACTTGTTTTACTAAATGTATTCTCGAAAAATTCTAAGTTTTGTGCCCTTGCACTTCCTTTTCTTATCATCAGACCATAAAATTTTTGCACAGAAGGGCTCATTGTAAGGGTATGATAAAATTATCATAATTTTTCAGTACAAGTTTTTAAAAGTTTTAAAATGTGCTTTGAATTTTGGGGATCTCGGGGTTCTTTGCTGAACCCAGTGAGGATCTCTGGGTTTGCTGATCAGCATCAGCTCAGTGACCAGTTGCAAATTCTGCTGGGCTGAATGGAATGACTCTTCAGTTTCCCTAACACAAGCAACACTGCCTGCTATGTACTGCCTGGGAATATACCAACCTATGTTCAGACTGCATTTTGGGTATTTTAACCTTGAACTGAATCCTGCCTCAGTCTGTTTTCTTTCACAATATTCCCAGTCAGCAACTGTGCCATGTCACTGTCATTTCTTACATCTAATGCAGATGTAAACTAAAATCTGGAGAATTTTTACAAGGGAAATATAAAGGGCAATTAAATGAACAAAATTATTTTTAATAAATTTGTAGGAACTTAATAACTTCTTCTTCCCATACTTTATCAAATTTGGCTCTCTGATTTAGCTGATACATCTGAATATTCCAGTAGACAAGCAGACAAATATTATTTATATGTGCTTAATTTTCTTAGCAAAACAACTTAAATATATTGTTCTCATTTCTTTCTTTTTCTTATCTAATAGCCTGACTTTTCATTTCTGCCTGAAAAGTATATATTCATATATGCTAGGTCATTATGTCATTATTTTCCTAAAATGTTCACAGATTTGTAACCACTTCTCTTCAGTAAATCTCATTGAGAGCAACTGATTTTGGGAAACGAATATGCCTGTTTATCTTGCTGAAAATGTTTATGTTACAGCTTTGGCTTGTCAAATTTCCCAAATAGTGAAAAGCATCTTAGTGACAGCACAATATTTAGTGGAAAAGGAAAAAGAGAAAAAACGATCGGATAAAGTCAGCAGAGAAGATGTGGACTAATGTTCTTTTTAGGATTTACTTATTCATGTCTCATGTCTACAGCTGGCTATTGATAAGCCCAGGAAGCCAAAGTAAATAATTTCTTTAAAATATTTTTCTGAGCCAGGTATTGCTCTTCTTGTAGAGAAGTATATGACGATACTGAAATAAACCATAGGTAAGGGCATTGTCAGTTCTTATTAGATAGGATAGAATAAACAGGTAGCACTTTTGCTGGCTTATTGTTTTACTTGTCAGGTATCATTCAACAGAAGTTCAGGCTTTTGTTTCCTTATTGTTAAATTAAAATAGTTTTTCCCAGCACAGGCACATTGACATAGAGCAGCAGGCCAAAAGCCTGTTTAACCTGTTTTTTCTAGCCAGGAAGCTCCTGTAAAACTGTTTATCAGACTTTAAAAATATTCCAAGCATTTCTCCCCTCCTTGATGCTTAAGAATTAGGATTTTAAAAAATTCTTATTGACTATGCAAATCACTTCTGTATATTTTATTTCAATTCTACATCAATAAGATATAAATGTTGACATTACTACAACTTAATTGCATGGGCAGCTTCTCTAAACTCTTTATATAAAATCAGTGCTAGCACTTCCCAATATATTCCTGCTAAGCAAGTTATCGTGCTGTGTTCAACTATCCAACCAATTGCAGCTTCTTCTGGGTAAAAGGTCTATATATGTAACTTGGTTACTCCAGATAGCAAAACTCCTAATTATCTAGGCCTCTCATGCAACTAATTTTCCTAACTTGGATACCTGCAAAATTAAATAATGACTGGAAACACCAGTATCTTTTCATCTGCTGTCTAATGACTGTTTTGAAAAACATACTGTAACAGGTTTTTGTCAGTGCATCAATAAACAGTCAGTAAAATAGGATCAGAACAGTTTAATCATTGTGTTTGAACAATTTATGTACCAGTTATTTGACATCTCATTTTAGCATCTTTTTAGAATGTTAAGTCTAATTACAACTTTGTCAGGGCTCTGAGGGCACCATTCAGCCTCAACATCTCTGTCCAGCTTAACCTAGGGCCTCCTCCCAGCACAGCCTATGGGTCCAGGAGCCCCATTTCACCTCAGCCTGGAACCATCAGTTCCTACATTTTAGGCGTGCTGATCTCCAGCCCTTTCTCTGCCCTGTCTCTTAGTGGGCCTAAGGTTTGTGCTGTTGGAAATTTCTCCTGGGTAGACCTTTTGAACAGAAGTTGCAACTTGCCTCCTCTCTCTGTTGCTGACTCATTGATGGACTTTGGATACATACTGTAGCCTCGTGTCCACCTGTCTTTGATGCCATCTGTTTTGCTCCTGGCCAGAGTGCCTGGGCCTGGTTCATTGCTTGCTGGGTCTAGTGCTGTTGAGGGAGCCAGTGGACCAGCCCTGGATTCTGCTCAGTGTTGAGTCCCTGCAGGATTGCTTCCTTCCTGTGAGCTCTGATGTTTCTGGGGTCACACGTTCCTCCCAGATGGTCAATAGGCCAAACAGGCTGGCCTTTGCTGCTCCTTGACAAAAATATTTTATTATAAATTGAGGGGTTCTTGTGGATGCTGTAAACTATCTGGCCTTTATTGTACATTTTAGCTATTTAAAAATGGTGAGGGGGAAGTTCTTCCACCAGAAGCACCTTCCAGTGTATACCCTCAGATCCACTGGAATCCAGGAACTATGTGCCCTACTGTAGCATGTATCCTCCAAGGCATAAAAGTCTCTACATTAAGTTCCAGTAATGTATTTACACCTTTGTGCATAGCTCAAAAACTTGTGTTTTACTCAAAAACAGTATTTACACCTTGTGCTCCTCAAAAACTCTATCACAACGATAATTTACGGCCAGAGAACAGTTCTGATTGATTTGAAAGGCCACATAAATACCCAAAATTTTCCTAAGTACTGGATATCTGGAAGAATTTTCCCTTCGCTGAAGTGGAATCTTCAGAGATTCTTCTTCTAAGAGAACTATATACACAGCCAGGAAAAGATGTTGAGGAAGAGAACCCATTTCAGGGTGCTGGCAGTTAGCACCCACTTTCAGGTCATTGGCTGCAGACAGCACAACTAATCCCTTTCTAAAACATGGCTCAGGACCAGGATTTCCAGGCGACCCAAATCTGTGCAGAAACTGGACATACCAGATCTCTGTGCCAACAGCAGCTAATGAGTGCTTTGTCAATTAGAACAAATACATCTGTGACTTTGGCCTTAATAGATCTTTTGGAAAGTACTCTGTACACATCAGAAACTGAATTTAGAAGTGGTTGGATTGTTCCAAAATTCATATTTCCACCAGGAGATGCAAGAATGCAAGATGCCTCCCACGCACTCTGCCACATGTCAGAGCGCATGTGAAATTTCCTGTATCATATCAGTTATCACTTGATCTCCTTCTATACATATGTCCATACAAAAACTGCTTCCAGGAATTGTTGTAAAACTAGTGAACCAGTATAGATGTGCCAGGTAGGTTGTGCTGTTTTCTCTAACCAGTTGCTTGACTGTGCAAAGGAACAAGATTTAGTCCTTATTCAAAACTAAAGTGGGTTATTTCCCTCACTGTGGAATTCAGTACTGGTATAAGCTGGAAGTTCTTCTTATATGGAGCATGGATAATTTATTGAAATTTAATTAATTGAAAGAACTTTTGTAGAGAGCTGTGTATAGAGATACTTTTCTTGATATTGACTGACTTTGATTCAAGTAGCTTAAGTCTGCTTTCCCAATGGTTGTGTGATTTCAGAGCGTTCCAGCATACATCCTCTCTGTTAAATAATCAGGACAATTAAAAGACAAGCAAGAGGCAATGAAGCATGAAAACTAGATCAGAATTCTATTCCTTTATAAATGTCAGGAATAAGAAAAAACACGTTCAATTTTGGACAAATTAAAGATCTTTGAAGATTATGTAAAATGTATGTTTTTAGGCAATGGTCTTATCACTAACATATTTTTGACTGCCATTTGTTTTTGCTTTAGGAATAATCTGTTACGAAGTACGCCCTCTGTATCAAATATATTAAAGTCAAGGAGCATTTTGTCTTCCACACCACCAGTCAAAAGCTGCATGACAAACAGTAACCAAAACAATCAATAAGACTTATTTTAATCTGCATATTTTCACTTAAACCAAGAATTACTTTAATTCAAGTTTCTGTTAAGGCTAGTTAGAAAGAAACCTACTATAGCCAAAATCTGTATAACAGCAGCACATATTCCTTAGCTAACATTTAAATAAATCTAACAAAATCTAGGCTACATAAAAGTTTTGAAATCTATTTAAAATCAAGATTTCTTCAAGCTGTGGTTTCATGCTTTATCTAGTTCTGCTGTGAAAAGAAAGGCTTCAGTGTAGGTACACAGTTTATGGTAACTGGGAGGGGGGCTGCAGCCCATCCTCATCCCCAGTGGGTACAGCTGTGAGCAGCAGGTGAGCAGCATTGACAACAATGAGCCATAGAGTGCCCAGGTGCACTGACCAACCACCAAAGGGAACAGAGGGCACACAGGTGCAATGCATTAACCATGAGGGGTACAAAAGGTTGGGCTAAAGAACAAGTGCATATGCCTGAAGCTTTCTGAAGTGATGTGAGGTTGCTCTGCCTGGGCAGGTACTTGAAGCCTGCTGATGAGGTATGGTGTTGCTCTGTATAGGTGAGTGATTAAAGCCTTCTGAAATGGTGTGGTGATGCTCTGTGTATTGTGGCAGTCTTGACTGCAGCGTGTGCTGTGATGTATGCCATGGCAATTCAGTGTGTATATAGCAGGAAAATAAAACCTTATTGGAAGATCCAAAATGAGCTCTTATTATGCTTCTGATTTTTTAAATTTCGTTTACTGAAACATGGGCAGTATTTAGAAGCCCAAAGTGTTTTCCTTGTTATTACTTTGCATTTATGATTTTCACTGAGTCTGGTGTTGCAATGTTTTGGGGATAATAATATGATGACATTTATTTTAATCTGATTGTTGCTATTTACTTTTTAATCCTATTATGTGCTTAATGTGTCTTTGGTGCTTGTGATTATTTTGCTGTATGTGCAGACCTTGGGGACAAAAGGTAGAGACTTGTATCCTTGCACTAACTAGCTACCATCAGCTCATCACAGGAGAGACCCAGCTGTGATGCCTGAATGCTATCAAATCCCCTAGAAGGTATCTTCCTGTGACTGGGATAGTAATGACTTCATACAAATTCCCTCTTTTTTCTTTAAATAGTAAATTAAATTTGACCATCTCTTACATGAAGAATCAGTTACATTATTGCTGCGATGCATCAAATATATACCTTCTTAAAAAGTGTGAGCCAGGCATTCATATTAGCTTTTCAGCTGTTTCAGATATTGGAACTTCTTACAATGCACAGAGCTTTGAGAAATTGCTAAGAAGGCATATCTATAAATCTGCAATATATCCCAGACTTTAAAATGTGTCTAAGAACTTAATGTTCTAATTCAAACTTAGTGAAGCAAAGAAAATGCCCTATTAACTTTCCCACAGGCAAAAAATACAGGTTGCAGCAGATTTCCAGCATTGGTTTACTGTGGACTGTGTCATCTTGTCTATCTGAATAAGACTTAAGAACATGCAGTTGTTTAGTAGACTCAGGTCCATGCCGTAGGACTGTAGTTTTAGTCTAACATTCAGTGGCAAAGTTGTCAAAATGCCTCCTCTACTGTTGCCTGAACCCAACAAACCAAGTTTTTTTATCTTCTTGTCTGAGCTGAAAATTTTTCAGACAGCTATAGTTCAAATTTGCAGACATAAGCTGGTCTAATCTTCTTATCCTAGATGCTGTCTTCCTAAAGTGAGAGCCTAATTCTATTTACAGCCAATGGGAGTGAGTAATTTTCTAGTGAAAGCCTTCAGAGGGTGATCATCTTTACCTGAGTTCAGACCCACAGGAATTCTCTCTTGGTTTTTTAGTTTCTTATATTCCCTATGAAATATGTAGGTATGTCCATCTTCCCTCATTGTACATGTTGAAGCTTTATCATTACTCAGCAAGGAATTAAGTGTTTATGGGTCTACAGCCCTTTGTAAATGAAACAGTTTTTACTGAACTAAACAGTCCTTGGCAATAAACTCTGTAAACCAGGAATCTGGGGCTTTTACCCTTACTTAAGGACTTCTGTGGATTTGTACCAAAATGTTTTTATATCCAATTTCTTTTCACATAAAACATTATGGGAGAAATTCTTCAAGCAGTAAATGTAAGGCACTCACTGCCAGATGGGGTACTAGCCTCAGGGTTATTACAGAAAAGATGGGCATTAATTTTCTGGCTAATTCTGTGTAATACTTACAGGAAGTAAGGATTTCTGGATTCTTGTGCTGAGGAATATTGATGAATTCTAAATGAAATAGCAGCTGTATAATGTTGGTATGATTTGTCAGGAGAAAAGGATGGAAGCCACAGTCCCTCCACCTAATTGTCTTGCTCCAGTTGTTACTGGCATACAAAAACATGCATCTTCACTTCTGTTCTGAGCAGTAGCACAGCTCATCTGGAAGCAATAAAACATATTTCTGACTAGCTCAGAACTTTGTTGATGAGGTTCTCAGATAAGAAACAGAAAAACTGGTTTTAAGACACCAAAGTCAAAAGAGAAGAACAAGTCTTGCCAATATTAATGCTTTGAGTCCTTTAGTATATCACTAGATTATTAGAGTATATTTTCTCTAGAAAATATTCTCTATGGGCAATGCTGGCATCTAATTTAGTTGATGAAATATAAAGGGAATCCTTCTGGAGTGACTGAAATTTACCCATTCTTATACTAACTTGTAGGGATCCTAGGCTATGAGGCAGTTTTGGAAAGTGAATC
Organism: Calcarius lapponicus; assembly: GCA_039654755.1. Classification (NCBI taxonomy): domain Eukaryota; kingdom Metazoa; phylum Chordata; class Aves; order Passeriformes; family Fringillidae; genus Calcarius; species Calcarius lapponicus. The sequence goes on along the minus strand of CM077465.1, from coordinate 22,499,206 downwards.
CTTAGTAGACAGCTGTGCCAGTCTGCAGTAAGTTTATTTAGGACACCATCAACCTTTCCAGGGTGATTAATTTACATCATTGTTTACTGTCATCCCCAGGTTTGAGGCATTTAACTTTGCAGTGCAGAAGAACCTTAGATGCTGAATGCAGTTGAGTTTGTCCTTAGGGATCAGACAACAAAACCAGGTCCTTCAAAGCTAGGAAGCTGGTACCCGTGTCTCTAATGTGTGTGTCCCAGCAGCTACATGTTATAAACCAGAATATTTTTTTAAAAAATATATTTGCAAAGAAAAAACACTGCCTGTTAATATTTTAGGACTTTGTACAAACTTGTTAAGTGCTATATGTATATATAAAATCATAGAATAGAATTACGGAATATTTTGGGTTGGGAGTGAACTTAAAGATCACCTAGTTCCTGTCTCCCTAACATGGGTAGAAACACATTTCACTTGACCAGGTTGCTCAGAGCCCTATCCAACCTGCCCTTGAACGCTTCCTGGGACGGGGCATCCACAACTGCTCTGGGCCACATGTCCCAGTGCCTCACCACCCTCATAGTAAAGGATTTCCTCATATCTAAACCAATTCTCAGTTTTAAGACATTTCCCTTGTTGCTATTACTACATGTCCCTTAAAAAGTCCCTCTCTGTCTTTCTTGTAGGATTCCTTCAGGTACTTGAAAGCTCCAATTAGGTCATCCCAAAGCCTTGTCTTTTCCAGGCTGAACAATCCCCTCAGCCTTTCCTCATAGGAAAGATGCTCCATCCCTCTATTTGTCTTAGTGGCTCTGGACTCGCTCCAACAGGTCAATGTCCTTTCTGCGCTGGGGACCCCAGGGCTGGATGCAGCACTACAGGTGGGATCTCACTTGAGCAGAATAAAGGGGCTGAATGCCCTCCTTTGACCTGCTGCCCCCACCACCCATTTATATGCAAAGCATTTTTATATAAAGGAACTAAAAGCTATTTCTAGAAGTAATTGAAGTAATAATAGATGCAGTCCAAGCTTACTTATGCAGTTCAGGTGAGTCCATGTTTAACCTAAAAATTATTTAGGAAACTCTGCATCTTCATGCATATAGAAATGCTTTTATGTTGTGAAAGTAAACTGAGGACACTAAAGACTATTCCTGCATTAGCAAGCAATTAGGTGCAGTAGGGGCACACCATTAGAAGTGGCTGATGCTGGGTCCTGTGCCTCTGCTTCGTATAGGGTCGGGGCTTTGCTTCTGTCTGTCTCTTGGGCAAAAAGCTTCCACTAAATACAGGACATGCTGTATTTATTGGAAGCTCACTGGAGACAAAAAGTGCTACGTGCACACTGGATGACTCAGAGATGGTTTAGCTAACGGGCTGGTTTTTAACCTAATGCCCCCTTGAAGCACTGGGAATATCTAGTGCATGTACATCAAAACTGCTCAGAGACCCAAACCTGCACATGGTACATGAAGACAATGACAGGCTCACAGTAAAATCCCACTATTTCTTTGACCCAGTTTGCAACTACAGCCAGTAACACAAAACAGAGCCAGGCACCATCGCTTTGCTTAATAAACGGTGCGGCATTTTCTTTTAAATCATCATTGTGGGGGTGCTGGTACATAACAAAGGTGAAATCTACAGTGCCACCAAATACATAGCCAGCTAATGGGAAAATCTATTCACACTCTGAGAAGTTAAACAGACAAGTGTTGTCTCTCCTCACAAATTGTATATCATCAATGCAAGATTAATGTTGTATTTTGCATTTATTACTTATATAAGAACTATTTGGTATAACTAGCTGCAGATATGGGAAAATTTGTAATGTTTCACTACAGGGCATCTCATTTAATTTCATTTTTGATTGAAAAAATAGGTCATTTTGGTTTGAAATATATGGATTAGTTTAAATTTACTCACAGCTTATTTTCAGTGGCTATAAGATACCAGGTTTCAGTTGTGAAAAAGCTACTCTAACTGAAATCACTCTGGTTATCAAATTATAGCAGATGAAGTCTGTGTAAGTAATAAAATAGAAATATTCTAAAATTCAGCTCAGAAAAGTCACAAGGGGGGGAAAAGAGGTACCGTTATTATCACTTGCCTGAAAATTAATTATAAATTGCAATTCAGTGTCTCAGCTGCCTACACAAAATAGTGTGAAGGGCCTTAACAATCAGAAGGTTAGAAAGGGAAAAAAAAATCCAAAGACAGAGCATTCATATTTTAAAAAAATTGCAAGACAAACTAAATTAAGAGATAATTACCAATTGTGAAACTTAGAACAATCCTGCAAATTATGCATAAATATACAGAGGGGCCAGTTGATGCCAGGAGCTTGGGAAGGTTAGATAAACCTTGGTGTATTCCTTAATTGGCAGGAAAAAACTATTCAGTTTTGGAGGTAAGAATGTTCTAATTGAAACAAACAAAAAACCCTAGAATTTCCATAGAACCAGCAGTATCAACAGTGGTTTTTTACAGTAAAAAACTTGGAACCTTTTTAAACCACTGTCTATAATAAGACGGCACAAAAGCATTTACAGCAGAATCTATGAATGAAATACCGTAGTCAGACATTTTACTTTCAGCGTTAAAAGAAATGTTGAATTTTTCACATACTACTAAAGTGTGCTGAGTCTACATTGGAGTCCTCAATTCACATCACACTTTAAAAGAAATTTCTATAGCATTACTTTGCAAAGCCACTCATTTTTGTCACTCTTCTGCCTGGAGTGCATTCATGGGGGTTATTCAGAACAGATTAAAGTGTTAATGGCATAAAGTAATTTATCTGGATTGTAAAATAGAGCTGGATTTTAGCAGCACACTAAAGAAACATTAGTAATTTTCTATTTCTTGGGAGAATATTACACCATTATGTAAAAGGGGCGCATCAGAATGAGTACTGTCTACACTGAAATATTAAAACCTCGTAAGAGATTTTAATTTCTTGAAGAGTGAGCAGTTGAGGAATTTTTTCATGTGACTTTTCAGTACACATTAAAACAAAATCAAATCAGTACACAAGAAGAAATTAAACTAAGCAGAGAAAGTGCTCTTCTGGTGCTACTGTCCTGTACAGTTATTCAGAATATTCTGGAATTCCAAAACCTGTGAAGACCTGCATTTTATCCTTGATTAAATACTTCTAAACTAACAACAGCTAGATGACTAATTCAGGAGTAAGGATGGCATTCTAGAAAAACATACAGGGCTCTTAGTTTTATGGTTTTAGTTCATATCAGCAACTGTCAAATTGTTGCACAGGATAAAAGAAGACAAAACTCCATGCTGGGATGTATGAACAGGAAAACAGACTTCTGTGGGCAATGTAAAAGAAACTTTGATTTCATTTTAGCACTGGAAAGACCTTAGCTGATGCACGGTATCCAGTTTTGGAGAGCTAACATCAAATTCAGTGTGTAGAGAGAGATGCTCATTTAAAAAAAAGAGTTGATCTTAGTTCAGAGGCCTATAGGTAAAAAAGAATGGAAGAATGTAGTAAAAACAATAATAAAAATAAAACCAGGAAAGTTTTGCTTGATGGGATTTAATTCCCCTATATCATATTTACTCATGCTAATTCTTGTCTATAGAAAAATATGGCAGCAAAGTAAAAAACTGTGTAAAACATATGATTGGAAAAAATTCCTTCCTTTTTTTTCTCCTCACCATCACTGGCTGTCATGATAGCAGTGTGAGTAGTGTCTAGTTTGCATTTTCTGCTTAATGGTGAGAGGCACTCCTGAAACAGTGGTCTTAACTGTTCTTTTTTATAATTTTGATTTCATGCTTTGACTTGTTTTGCTTTTGGCAAGCTAGATTTGAATTCTAATGCTTCATATTTATTTTGCACTTTGCTTTTGTTCAGGCTAATCTTTTTCTAGGATGGTGTTACCTGCAGGATACAGTTTAAAGATCTTTCTAACAAGTGAGAGGTCAATTGATTGCATTTTAGCTGCATATTAATAGTATATATGAGATCTTCAGAAATATAGCAGTTTTTCAGCATGGTATCTGTCATATCTATAACTAATACCTAAAAGAATGGAAATAACTATTAATATTTTATTAACAGTATTTTTAAAATCGAAGCAGCCAATTATTCCTGTGAGCATGAATTTAGGAATTTTCCTGTAGTTTTCTCTTGACAAGGCAGCTGCCAAAGAGATTTCTTCTTCAGATTGTTGTAGTGGCATAGATTAATAGTCTGACCAAACTTGTCAGACTGATATGATATTCAGCATGGCATTTTCAACTGCTCTTCCTTCTGCTAAATTTCCAGTGTTACAAGAGTAATGTTTACTCAAAAAGCATGTGCTTATTATGTAACTACTCCACAATACCAATATCTTCAGCCTAAAATAGAGGGGTTGGCACCTCTCAGAAAACAAAATAGAATGATCAGAGATTTTCAGGAAGGATGCCTTGAAACAATGGCTCAAAAATATCACTGTAATTCAAGCAGAAGATGTTGATTCTGGCAGCTTGTGGCAATAACAGCAAACTGCACAATCCTTGGTTTAAAATTTGAATTGGGTAGTGCTGTGTAGTATTTTGTAGCAAGTTATTGTATTTTCCTAAAAGGGAATTACATTTGAATAGTAATGCTAATGAAAAGGCCAATATTTTTTCATAGTTTACATCCCATATTCAATGTCACATTTTCTTTGTTGTAGCTCTAGACTGTTGTGTCTCATCCTTTCAATCAGTGCCTCAGAGACAAGTTTGTGTCCATCTCGCATATTAACCATGGTTGATAATATGACATAAACCAGACTTTAGCTTATATTTTTACTTCCCTTTCTCTGATTTCCAGATTCTCTTCTTCAGAAAGGTCATGTCCTTCTTTGCTGCACATCTTAATGGCCTTTTTCTGAAATCCAATAAGTGTGTCAGTATTAGTGGGGGCTTTTTGCTTTTGTTTGAATTTATTATTGTTCATTTTTGTTTAGGTCTTTGTTTGGGGTGGGTTTGTTTTTGGGTTTTTTCCTATATTTAATTTTATAAGCCTTTGGAACTACTATCCCTCTCAACTAATTTTGTCTGTGTAGAATTATGCAGGCAGTCTGGTCATCTTCCTTCAGAATCAAGGAAATCCTAGGCAGTGATTAGTCCTATCTGATAAGATGTCTGCCTTACTTTACCATATTTCTGCCATTTTTTTTGGTTTTATTAATAAATATTTTTCATAAGACTAGTCCAAGATTTGGAACATGCCTCTAGTAGTCTCCCTTGTCTGACATTTCCCTTTTATCTAGTAAAATGATCAGGCAATTTATATCCACTGACTTATGAATTTCATCAGCATATCATCCATTGGGTAATTTTTAAGTTCTTTACTTTTCAAGCATCAGAAAGTTAACGTAAATTTAAGAGGCTGTGACTGCAGATTACTCTGCATTATTCTGTTATGTCATTATTATTGTATATATTATTCTTTTCAGTCATTAAGAGTGTGTTTCCTATATGAAGGGCAGGGTTAGAATTACTCTGGATTCTTTCATTGGGAGACCTTTATCAATAGAAATGATACTGTTTTGTCAACATTTTATAAGCTTGTACTTCAGTAAAATTTAGAAAAGAAAATTGCTCACAAGTATAGTTTTTTTTTCCTTAAAATGAAAAATAACTATTATTGCAGCTACTACCACCTGTATCAGCAGAGACATTTTTTTCAGGGATTTTCTCCTGGGATATAGGAGAGTTAAAACTGTGTGATTTTTCCTCATTATTCCTCAAAGACTTAAACCCAGTCATGGGGGAACGATGGCATCCCACAAATTCTTATCATTAAGAAGTAAGAAGAGGATTTTTTATTTATTATTAAAACTTTCATAGAACAGAAAAAAATACATCCTGAATACACATATCCTGAGAGAATCATACACTATCTGTCACCAAAGATACTAGAAGGAGCAGCTAAACATTAAATGTAGCCATGAAGAACACATTAAAATTGCTTTACATATCCTGAAAAAAATATTTAATTTTGTTTTACATATTCTGCATAATATTTCACATAAGTAACAAAAATATTCAATGAGAATCACAATTATCACAGCAGTTTTTCTTTTTTGTATGGTAACAAAACCAAAGCTACCTCCTGAATAGATGTTGACATGGAAGGAAAAGTGACTTATTTTGATAGGTGGAGTTTCATCATGTAATGGCAGATCCCAGATCAAAGGACGCAAATAGCATAAAAACTTTTAATACTGCCAAACATGGGAATTAAAAGATCAAAGTGCTCTCATCTGCAGTACTGAATAACACAGTTCCATCAAGAAATCAATAAAGGATAGGGGTTTTTTGTTAGCCAACAGTGCCAATAAAACTGCAGCTGCGGATCTGTAGCAGATAAAACTGAAACTTCATTAGGTTACTTGGTCCACATACCTCTTTCATTCTGTGATCAAATACAGGTTTCTAAGGAAAGGAGGTTGAATAATGGCAGACTAATAAAAGCACTCACTGGAGTCTGCTAGTAAGGAAGTGTAATAACACACCAGTCTCCCACCCTTGCTGCCCTTTTCCCAGAATTAAAATAAATGACAGCTCACTAAAGAATAAAAAGAACAGACAGAGGAGGGAACTCAAATATTTTCATCATAGTACAGTATTATGGGAAATAAAAAGTGGTAGGAGAAACTAAAAACAGCACGAAAGAAGTTAGGTGGGATTTATTCTCTGCTTTTTTTTTTTAACACATTAATATCCCCTTGAATGTCATTAAATATCCCCTCCTATTTTGCTTTTTGTTTTTGAATTTATATTTGGAACTTTAATTCTCATTTTTGTTTGGCTGTTTGAAACAGGGACATTTACATGGACACTTGACCTCTGAGCTAACCTTACCTCTGTAAAGCATGATGGCTTTAAGAGCAATGCCAAGAAAGGCAGCATTTACAGTTGGTTGGTGTTCTATCTTCTTGGCTGGAATTTGTCTTTTTATTCTATTTCAGTAGCAGAAGGAATTGCCAATAATCTTACAGTTTTCTCATTTGCCTTTCACACCCCCATATCATCCATCTCTCATCTCAGTACAGGCAGTCTTTTTCTTGAGAGGTTTTAAAAATTACAAGCTTTTGTCATACTGGCTAATCTGGCTAGGCTTCTTTCATAGCTGTTAGACAAGCAGGTTGCTTTAGATGTTCATTCAATGCAGGAGTTGAATTCTGGAGACAGGCTTACTCCTTCATTTGCTGCATGCAGCTTAATTGAATCTGGAACATAAAAAGGAAGTTTAAAAAAATTCCAGCAAAAATGGATTTCTTCCATGTGTTTCTCTATTTTGTAGTCTCTACTAACATTACCTGTAATGTCTTCTCTGAGAATCTTTGTCAAATAAGCCAAATTCTCTGTTTTAACCTTCTTTTCCTGTAAAAGATGACACTCCTTCCCACAGCTTTTTTCTTCCTCTTTTGAATAAAGAGCATTCACTCACACTTTAAATTTATTCTTGGTTGCATAGATAGCTTCCCCGAAACTCAGTATTATTTTGGTTTCAGTAGTTCTTTTGCTTTTTGTTCTGTCATCCATCCAAATAGTAGTTACTCCTTCTTAGCTATTTCATACTTCTTTTCCTTGTTTCTCTACCACTCACTACTTGGAGAGGTCAGAAACCTCCATATTAACACCTTGTCAGGGGAATACCTAAGTACTGCTCATGCCGAGACTGTTCCATAGGCATGGGAAATCTTTGGCAGTGGTTTGGTATTCAAACCCTTCTCTAGCCACAAAGGGCATCGGAGGCTTGAGAAGCTGTCTCACCACAGACATCTTTTTCCACATTAAGATAATTTGCAGAAGTCAGCACTTTAATTAGAAAAGGCTAAGCATTAAAAACTATTCTACATAAATATGAAGGAGTAAAAATATAGATATGCCCAAATAAAAACTCAATTCTAGGCAACATGCTTAGCTAAAACTCTTATTCAGATTAATAAGAAAACTTGAAAATTAAGATGGAAAACATAAAACTAAAATGCTTTCCTTTAATAGTATATCTTTTATCATTGGCTTCCTCCCTATCAAATAATGCTGTATCTGCCCACTCCATCTCTTCTTGTAGGTATTTCTGTGGAGCCTGTATGCTGCCTGTAGAAACTGATGTCAGGGCCCTGCAGAGCACTTCAGTGGTATCCAATATACGTTAAAGGTAAACCCCTAAGATTTAAGATCCATTTAAGATTTAAACCCTCAGATTTAAGATCCTGTAGCGTCTGGACACACATGAGTAGCTAATGGCAGCTTCAGGCAGCTGTCACTTGACCATCTGCAGGAGTAAGTGACATGTAAGCTAACAGAAAATGCAGAGCATTGCCACTTTCCTGAATAAGTTTAATGACAAAATTTGCCCAATATATACCTTGATTCTGGTAACTATGCAATACCAATTTCTTAGGGCTAATGCACATGTATTATAATAAAATGTTAAGAGAAATTTTGCTGAAATTGAATATATGAGCAAAACCAAAAAAGGCTTTGCACGCACCAATATACCATTTCTTTGGAAGGAGCACTTGGAATGAGAACATTTTAAACTAGCAAAATATGACTCACCTGAACACAGGGTAAGTCATCCATGAGAAACAATTTGTTCCAAACTAAAAATGATATTACTATAGATAATCTCAATTATGATCATAAGGCCTGAAATGATATATATGTGGGGATTAAAGGATAGGAGAACAAGATAAAATGTTCTGATAGGAGGAGCTCAAGCATCAAATTATGCATCCTAGGGCAAACCTCTACTGAGGTGACTTAAAATATAAGCACAAAAAAATGCTCAGAGAAAGATGAAATATCTCTCAATTAAGGTGTGTTTGTAACTTGCTCTTTAATGTGATATTTCAGGCTGAAGCTACTGAAATTTTTTCACTATGAAATTTAACAAGAGATTGTTCTGCTTCATTACTTCTGAATTTGTTGAAGTACTGATTAGAGGGCACACTGATAAGGTGATACCACAGAGAGGGCACTTTGAGGGTAAACATTAAAATCTGTATGCATACTAGCAACTTGAGGTAGATCACAATAGGAATTCAGTACTCTAAATGACACCATATACTGCAGTAGAATCTGTACAAGGGAGGAATATTCTGAAAATAAGTTGACATTTCAACATAAAGATTTTTGCTTTAAAAGTTAAGGGAAGAATCCTGGTAATAAAAGTCAAATATTTTTAGCATGGGTGAAAAAGTCAGCAATGATACAAAATTAAGGGCTTCAGTGTATACTAAGAAATAACTCCAGCTTTCACAGGTGCATCATGAACTTTAAGTATTATGGATCCATGGTATGTGATCCTTTTTACAGGATATGAAAGAAGCTGTGCCACTGCCTTTCCCTCCAGTCCCACTTATGTACATTCTAAATGGATTCACTGGTGTAAGTCCACGTCTGTGTCTTGATTGCCTGTGTCAGATATTCTTGTATATGCAGCACCTCCCTCTTTTCTTTGACAGCCCACTCATACTCTACATTATGTTTAAATTTAAGCACTGAACTACACAGATGACTTGTCTTCCTGAAGGTTTTGAATACTGCAAAAAAAAGTCTGAAGGAGATGACAAGTGACATAATGAAGAAAAATACGAATATATGATCCTTAATACAATAAGTACAGAGTTAGCCCAAAGCACCCACATAATACTCAAAGATTTCCAGAATTGATCATTATTTCAGATTAGTAGCAGCAACCACTTCTTTCAAGTGCCACTTGAAGCTATCAAAACTAGTTAGCTTCAAAGTAGTTTTTTAAAAGTTAAATTTAGATAAAATGAACTTTATGACTCACTGAAATACCCACTAGATTCCTTTCTTATAAAGGACAAACAAACCAAGCAGCAGTTTTGACAGGAGGCATTCAAGTAATAAATGATACATACTGTACTAAACTTTGAGTATGATGGGTAGAAATAATACACGGACTTCAAAGATTTGCATAGAAAAGAAGAATGTCATAGCTCTTGGGAGTAAAAACATAGGAGCAGAAAGTTAATATAGTGAGCTTTGTGCAGCTAGTCTAAAACTGTCAAAGCCTGACCCCTTTAAAATAGAGTTGTCAGAACAATTGACTTCAGGGAAAAAAACAAAGTCATAATGAGGTGACAGTGAAGGAAAATCCTTTCCTCAGTTCTGAAACAGGATACATTATTTTATCAAGTGACAAATCTCATAGGGACATATTTTTAATAGGTGTAACACACAAAAACACTCTGAGAAGATTCTTTAAGCCAAACAGGTACATAGTTTGAAAAGACACAGAAGGTGAAGGAAGGGTGTCACTTCATTGATCCAATAACTTTTGTGTTTGGAACTTCATCAGTTGTTCTTCCTTAAGCACAGCTTTTTGTCTTATAGCTATAAGAAACATTTCCAATAGAAATCCAAATGATCTGGACAATGCCTGATTTCTTTTGCCAAAAATGCATTGTTTAAAATAAGACAATTGTACAGTATTTTAAGTTACTTTTGAGTTTACATATTTAAATAAATCCATCCTAGTCCCCTAACTCTGGATCTGTCTACATGTTGCAATGTACTTGAATTCCTAGTCATAGAAATACAGAATACTTTGGGTTGGAAGGGGCCTTTAAAGGTCATCTCATCCAGTGCCCCCTGCATAAGCTGTGACATCTTCAACTCTATCCCACTGCTCAGAGCTCTAGCCAACCTGAACTTGAATGTTACCATGTTTTCAGGAAAGAGGCATCACCTCTCTGGGCAACTGTTCCAGTGTTTCACTACTCTCAAAATAAAAAACTTCTTCCCTGTATCTAGTTTAAATCTACCCTCCTTAAGTTTAAAACCATAGCCCTGTTGCAGTGGACCTTACTAGGAAGTTTACTACCTTTCTTATAAGCCGCTTTCAAATATTGGATTGAAATCATTTGCATTGGTGAACTGTGATCTGAATGGTCTTCATAATTTTTATTAAGATTTCAATAGTTAGCATGTATTTTGTTTTGAGCAATAAAAAAAAAGCCAGATCATCCAGCCTGGGAAAAACAGATAATGAAAATCTGCAAAGCAAATGTCAATATTCCAAATTTTCCTGTGCATCATAAGCCATATTTACAGCTTCACACATTTCTAGAATAAAGTTCTGGGCACAAATATTCAGTCTTCCTTACAGAAGGGGCATTGAACACTGTATCAACTGCTTGTTAAATACACTCATATTTGGACAGTAACATATTTTTTTAGATAACTCCCCTCTGCTGTTAAGGACAAACATGCTGTTTGTATCTATTCAAATATTTGCTCGCATATTTTCTTTTGCCTTAAGGCCTTCGCCTAAAGTAGAACCACCAAAAAAGGCTAGAGTAGGGGATTTTCCAGCCAGCAATCCTATTGTAATCCAATTTGTAAAAATGTTAAAAGAAGCTCTAGAAATTGATATTTTTTCCCCCCTTCAGGCAGTTTTTGCCTGTTGCAGCATTTCTAAGCAACTTGTTGTTATTCCATTTACACTGACTTCATGCCACTGGTTTTTGTACAGGTGCCAGGATATGCTAATATAAAGTGACCCTATAAAAGCTAGAGAAGTGGAGATGTGGGTAATCTTTCAATTATTAGTACCTAACCTGTAAAAAGAGTCCTCTTCACAGACTTTCCCTCTATCTAAATTTCATTTAGTAGAGACATAAAATATAATTATCCTTTGGTAGGGTTTTGAGGGTTTGTGAGTTCCAGCTTTTTTCTTTGATTTTGGGGTGGGGTTTTTTTTGGTGTTTTTTTTTTGTTTTTTTGTTTTTTTGGGTGGTTTTTTGTTTTGTTTTGGGTTTTTTTTTTTTTTTTTGGTTTTTTTTTTTTTGTGGTTCTGTTTGTTTGGGTTGGACTTTTTCTTCCAACTGAAAAATTCTGTACATTTTTTATTTCCAAGCAACTCACAAGTGGGAACAAGAATATAATTTATGGCATTATGGATGAACAAAGTTTCAAATAAAATTCATCCTCATTTATTCTGAAGTTGGAGCAATGGTTTGTTGATGCAAAGTTGTTCCCAGCCTGATGTAGATCTCTCTTAAAGCCTTCTGATGTAGAAAAGGCAAGCTGGCTTCACAAGTAAAGTTACGCAAAACAATACATACCTATATACACTTGTGTGGATTAATAGTACACACTTTCCAAAAAGATGACTGATGTGACATCCATATGTGAGAGTAAACAGACATAACTCACATAATGAAGCTTAAAATGACTAGTGCAAATGTTTTCTAAGAGCGTATCTTAAACTGTTTGACAAAACATGGGTGACAAAATCTCTGAAAGATCATTGTTTTCCTGACTCAGTTTATGGTTATATAGTTAATAACCTGGAATACATGACTTGGGAGTTTCAGCTGTTTTTTTCTCAAGCACAAAAGTCATTAGCTTTGCAGTTAGTGAAATAACTTACTTCTTTTAAAGGTAAAACATTAATTTTAGTTCTTTGCCAGTAATAGTTTTGTTATCACTTTGATTTTTGACACTACAGCATTGATTTGTTTGTGTCCGGTTTTATCAAATATTAGCAGATGTTTTCTTTCCATGTCATTTAGCACACAGACATATGAAACCATTTATGTGGCTGCATATTATGTACAGTAGGTAGAAATAGTAAGAAAATAGAAGGCCCTTCTGCATGGCCATAGCACAGTGCTGTAGCCTGCTGGTTCATTTGTTCAGCAGTCACCAATCCTAGCGACTGCCAGGCACCTGAGACATGAACCAGCTGTTTTCCTCAGTTGGTGCCTGCAACGGTGGGGAGGTGCTGCGATTTCCCGTTGGGCAAGTCCTTCTTCACATGAGTAACAACCCCACTAGGCCCATCCACCAGCAGCCAGTGCTCTGGGAATTGGTCTCTCCCCATGTGGTACCACCAGGCTAGAGCCACTGGAGCCTGCTGGGGGCCTTGCCTTGGCCAGCAGCTGCACCCCCTGGCCCACATCCCATGCCTGGGACCTGCCATCTCTTCAGTTCCCCTCCCCACTGTGTGCTGGTTTGGCATTGGACGGGTCATGCCATGTGTTCCTGCTCCTTTAGGGACTCACTGAACTGGCCATAGGCTGCTGTGCACCATCAGGGCTTCCCACAGAAGATGTGGACCTTTGTTGCCATGGCTCTTTGGTGGCACATAGAAAAACTAACTGCTTTTCCTTGAGGCCGAATACATCAAAAGCATTCAGCTTGTAGCTTATTTCTGCTTAATGAATGAATGTGGTGAGTTTGGATAAAAATGAACCTTCCTTTATGTCCTAGGGTGACTTTATGATGCTGATTTGTATCCCCATTCATTTGTTTAGGCCAGAAAAAAGTTTTGCACATTTAAGACTGGTTTCAAGAGCAAAGTAGAGGAGAGAAGTGTGGAGTTTGTTTTCAGACACTGCACTCACTACTCACTCCTCCCCACTCCTGTTCCTGAACTAGCTGTCTGCAGCATGAACAGACAGTGGGAGAGAGCTCTCCTTTGCTTTTTGGTTAGTTTTTAGCTAGCTGAGACAGAGAAGTTCCCTGGACTGTGCTTTTTTTTTTTTTTTTTGAAACTGTTCAAACCTGCTTTGGATTGAAAACCCAGAAAAACACCTGGAGCTCATACCTGTGACCCACCATGGCATTTTCTAGCACAGGAGGGACTGATAAGAGACTGAGTGAGCCAAGTTACACCTCATAACAAGGACTTTCTAAATTGGCTGTCTCTTCAGAACAGTGAGAAGTTTTTTTTTAAATATCTTTCATTTTTTATGTTTTTGAATACTTTGCTTGTTAAATAAACTTTTTTTGTTCCACTTTTCTCCAAGGAAATCTTTTTCTGAGCCAGTTGGGAGAGGGGTCACTTGAATCTGCTTTCTAGTGGGACTGCTTTTGGTGTTTCCTCCCAAATTTGCCTGAAACCAGGACACTCTACTAGCAAAATATTAATGTTATAATTCCAGCAATTTATTTTTAGTTAAGCTTGAACTTGCTGTCTTTATCTTCCATTTCTCTGTGACTTAAAGAAAAAAACTGAATCTGGAGCAGTGGGACTAAAAAGAAATTAAATATATATATTTATCTTCTGTGATAGAAAATCAATTATAAATTATGGATCTTGTACTAATCTTATAATAGCTTCTTCTGCTACCTTTACACATGACATGCTGTCTCAGGTTTTAAATCTTGACTTCCTTTAGGCAACAGAATGGATGTAAATTATTAGGATAAGGCTTCTGTGATTTCACATGTGGCAGGTAAAAGTCTGGTATTTTGGAATGGATGTGCTGATCTTTTGGCTTTAAGTACCATTTGGTGTCGTAGCCTGTGGGTAACTCTTCTCATTGCTGACAGCCAGTGGCTTTGTAAAAGGTCATGTTATGGATATGTGTCCTGTAAATGTGCTGTCATAGCACTGCTGCTGTTTTCTGTGGAATAATTGGAGTTACCACCTTCTTGTAAATAACTGCTGTAGTTTCTCTTCTGTCCAGACATTTAGGTAGTTTAAACTGATTCTAATTATTAATTAGTAAGATAACATAATAATTATTTAACTTTTTAATTCATAAATTGAGGTGCACCAAAGAGTTCTCTGCTTGTTTCATAGAGGCTGTACAGGGTGCGGGTGCCCCGGCCCCCAGTGGGGGCTGTGGTGGCTCCCTGAGGGGAGGCTGAGGCTGCTCCAGCCAGACACGGCCGGTTCCAGCCGGGCACAGCCGGTTCCAGCCAGACACGGCCGGTTCCAGCCAGACACGGCCGGTTCCAACCAGACCCAGCCGGTTCCAACCTGGCACGGCCGGTTCCAGCTGGGCACGGCCGGTTCCAACCTGACACAGCCGGTTCCAGCCAGACCCGGCCGGTTCCAACCTGGCACGGCCGGTTCCAGCTGGGCACAGCCGGTTCCAACCTGACACAGCCGGTTCCAGCCAGACCCGGCTGGTTCCAGCCAGACCCAACCGCCCACCGTGGGGTGTGGCTGAGCCATGGCTGGGGCGGGGGCACCTCAGTAAACACATGTAAGAAAGGGGAGAAAACCCTACAGAGAAAAAGAGGGGAAAAACAAGTGAGAGAAACACCTGTGAGACCTCCAAGGTGTGAGAAGGAGGGGGAAGAGGTGCTGCAGGCACTGGAGCAGAGATACCTCTGCAGCCTCTGGAAGAGGCCATGGTGGAGTAAGAGGAGGATGCGTCCTGAAGAAACCACACCCTTTGGAGAGCCCATGCTGGACCAAGGTAAAACTGTGAGGTGGCAGAAACTGTGAATGAGCCCCAGCCCCATTCCCTACACTGGTTAAGGGAAGGGGTGGAGGAGTTGGGAAGAAAGGAATAAAGTTGAGCCTGGGGAGAAAGTGTATTGATTAATCTATCTTTGTTTCTCAGAGTTCAAACATATTTTAATTCGTAATAAACTAATTTTCCCCAAGTCAAATCTATTTGGCTTGTGACAATAATTAGTATTTTATCTCCTTGTCTGTGATCTCCTGACTGAGGAACATTTCTGACTTATTTTCTCCCTCTCTTCTGTTGATGAGGGTTAGTGAATGCCATGGTGTGATACTGGACAAATGCCAGGCACCCATGGAAGTCCTTCGCTTACCCTCTCCTGCTACCTCATTGAGCAGAGGAGAGGGAAAAAAATGAAGGGCTCATGAGTTGAGATAAGGTTGGGAGAAATAAACACTCTAAGGGAGAGGCAGGTTCAAATTTAAAGGTACAAAGTAAATTTATTGTTAACAGTGTCAGAGGAGGATAATGAGAAGTAAAATAAGCCTTTTAAACACCTTCCCACCCCAGCCCCTCACTCCTTCCCAGTGACAGCATAGGGAGACAGGATGTGGGGGTTTTGGTCAGTTCGTCAGTCAAGATCTTCTGCTTGCCCAGGAGAGAGTCGTGGTTGCCATCTTGGTCTGTTGCAGGAAGGGGAAGCCCAAAAACATGAGCTCAGTGGGTTAACTTAACTTAAGCTTTAGGTGGAAAGCCCAGGTTCCACCCCTGGGATGGGGATTTTACGCTGTAGCAGCACCACTGGTCTTTCACAGTCCTCTGGTGGAAGCCCCCAGAACTGACTCTGGGCATGCTTCTGGAGCCAGGGGTTTCAAGACATTGCCTCTCATGTCAGCATGGTTGGGCCAGTTACGCCCCGTCTGAAGGGTTGAATACCTTTAGACCTACGTATGAACATCCCCTCTGAATATAAATTTCCTATGCCTTCCTCAGAGAAGGTAGATGGGGGGCAGTTTTAGAACTGAGCCAGTTGTGAAACAGGAAGACGTTACTGGTAAAGAGCACTGCCCTACCTCTGCAGGGTCTGCTTTTTACCTGCCTTCTCCCTTACCTGGTTCAAAACCCAGCACACATGTAACCCCTTGTCCCCCTTGGGTGGGTGGGTGGGTGTGCAAACCCAGCCTGGCAAAGCACCTTGCTGCCTCCACAAATGGCAAGAGTGTTTTAAGTCATCAACCATTAACATTCCAGTCTCTCACACTTGTAAGTCTGCAAAACCTTTAAGTGGACTGACTTAGGTTATAGAATGTATTTGTCTTCCTTTAATGTGAATTGCAAGGTCAGCCTAAAGAATGATCTTCTGGTATTTCAAGGAGGATGCTATAGAAAAAAAATACATTTGGCTCCTAAGAATCCATACTGTAGGAGTGACACTTATAACACTTAGAATCAAAGCAGGTTGGTGCTTGATCAATGCTATCAATTATACCAAGAACTCAGGATGTCCACTCACGGTTGAGATAAGTTCATTTATATGAACCAAATCCAGACCAAGTGGAGAAAACAGGAATGAGGAAGCAAAAGCTTTGTAGTTCTGCACTGATACAACTTTTTTTTTTTTTTTTTTTTTTTTTTTTTTTTTTTGTATTTTTATTGTGGGATATTTTTTTAGCTCTCCTATGCAGTGTGAAATGTTGAGGCTAGCTGCTTCTAATTAAAGCTGATTTTCCTTTCTTCCCTTACAATGCATGCTAGTTTCCTGTTATTTAGCAAGAAATATTAGATGCAGGAAATACTTGTAGTGCTATCCAACAAAAACCTCCAAAGCTTGTCCCTTAAAACAAGAACTCTTTGAATCACTTCTCAAAGAAGATCGAGACATGTAAGTAAGATCAGAGAATATATACCTAAGTTAAATACAAGCTGTCAGAAAATACACTCCAGACGTAGGGCAGAAGAGATAACCACTCTAATTTATTAAATAGAACAAGAGGCACATTTCCCTAAAAACTGCAATGTCTAGCGAAGGTGAGAGAACATACAAAAGCATGA
Organism: Calcarius lapponicus; assembly: GCA_039654755.1. NCBI lineage: Eukaryota > Metazoa > Chordata > Aves > Passeriformes > Fringillidae > Calcarius > Calcarius lapponicus. The sequence continues at coordinate 22,481,978 of CM077465.1, read as the reverse complement.
ACATAAGATGTGGCAAGCCTTATGGTAGTTCTGCAGTTTGAAGACTGAGGGGAAAGTCAACCTGGTTATTTCTGGGATTGGAGTAAATGAGGTGGAAAAGAACAGGAATATTAGGTTGACAAGTACACAGAAGGTAAAAAGATTAGAGCAAACAGCTAATTACTATATGGGAGATAATGTTGTTTAAAATAAAAGGAAAAAATTGGAGAAAGCTTTTTGCTGACTTATGTTGCCTTTACTGTATGCCTTTATCTATATTTAAAGTTCTTGCAGTGATCTCTGAGTCGTTTTGTTTTTTTTTTAAATCTCAAAATTGGCAAGAGATGGAGAACCACCTGACTGGAGCAACTGAAGCATTGAGTTCCTCCTATGTGTTTTTATATATGAAAGAGGTCTTTAATAAACCTAATTTTGCAAAGAACATCTAGTTCAGTGACACTGCTCTATTAGTATATTGCTTACAGTTATTTCTCTTCTGTAGTTCTGGATGCCATTTAATGAACTATAACTTAATTGTACCATAAATTTCAAGGACAAGATGGTTTTTTGTTTTCTTTTGTGTGTGTGTGTTTGCTTTTTTAAGACATGGATTGTCTTAACCACCTAGATCTAAAAAAGGCTCTTTTTTGGTGGTTTTTTTTTTTTTTGGTGTGTGTTTGTTTATTGGGTTTTTTTAAAGATCTTTTTCAACATCTAAGAAACTCTTTCAGGGTGAAATTTGAACAAGAGCTGGTTTTCTGGCAGGGTTATCCTATACATAATCACCTACCCCTATTGCATGATACAGAAATTAACTAGTGATCAGCTAAGCCACCAGTATAGTTTAGTTTCTGTGGGACAGTAATGATGTCTTATACCTTACTTATGAGAAATTAATCATTAAAAAAACATCTCACCAGCATCAGCCAGCTCTAACAAATTGTGTTTAGTGGTGTTTCAATAAAGGATCTAAACATTTTTCTTCAATCAATTTTACCCCTCAAAATATCCAGATTTTGGGAAATTGTCTTATAAGCAATATTGCAATGTAATCATAGCTTATCCAAAATTCCACTTTGTATATAAAGGTAAGACTACTAGTAAGAGGAGAAATGTAAGGTAGTTTTTTCTGAAGCTCTTAAATGGAAATGTTGTGGTTTGTTTGTTTTCTAGTCAGTTAATGTTTATCACACTGAGCATATGAGATCCATGGTTTTCTGAAGCAGCACCTGGAGGATAGACAGGATAGTCTAAGCTATGTCAAATCATAGGAAATATCTTTGAGTAAGTCAAGACCTGAGTATCTACTTCTAGGTGTCCTAAATTTACCTATCTTCATCTTAAAATAAGTCCTAACACAAAAAAGAAAAAAAAAAAGTCTTCAGTAGGTCTTTGTTTCATTGTTTTCTGGAGGGCACATAGATGTGTTAACATACGAGAATTTTAAAGTCAAGGACGGGTTTGAAATTTTGCAGTGAATGTTTAGAGATGCATCGGGGTAAAGCCCATAATGTGTTTGCAATTCAGATGTAAAAACATTATGTTATCATAATGCTCATCACATCTACTGATGGGCTTTATTACAAAAAGTAATTTGTGCCTTTTTATTGCAGGTTATCTGGATTTCAGCTTCCATCGTCTATTGTGAGCACAGGATCTATCCTCACCCTCTGTTTCACCACAGATTTTGCTGTCAGTGCCCAAGGCTTCAAAGCTATCTATGAAGGTAAGAACTCCTCTTACTGGTTGTTCACTGTACTTAATACATGTTTTTCATTTTGAAATGTGTTGTTTCAATTCTGTTTGGGATTTGAGTAATTGGCTGGTATTGCATTAACTGTGGGGCTTATTTTGTAGCATTTTTAAAATGCTACTTTATAATGGACATAGTTTTGAATTTTAAATTTAATTTAGACTGATACTGCAATTTCTGATGGGATTTTTAACAAAATTTGTCTGGTCTCCAAAGCTGGATTCAGAGATGGATTAATTTAAATGGTTTTGTTATGATTTCCTAAAGGATTTTTTTGGAAGCATCTTTAGGCAATGCCTAACATAAGGGGTGTAGTTATAAAAATGAGAGAAGATATGGATCCTGAATGGTCTTGAAAATGAATCACTAATCTTCTTGTTGTGGGAAATTAAAAACATGAAAACAAAAATATATGTATACATATATAAAATTTAAAAAGCAGTTGAAATGTATTCTATGGAAGGTGTTAGACTGCAGTGAAGACTCAGTTCTTGTTAGAAATAAGACCAAGCATTTCTGGTGTCTACCAAGAATTATTCTCATTAAACTGGAATGGTAACTTTTGTACAGCTCAAAGTATTAAAGAAATGATTTTATGAGAATTGTAGCCTTTATTGAGGAGAGTTAACAGGTACGGTGATATTAACTCACCTGCTTGTTGGATAATAGGAGTGTTTTGGGTGTAATTCAGGATTGTTTTTCAACTGAATGTGTGGTGTTGCATTGGTTGTTTTGGGGTTCTGTGTGTGTTTGGATTTTTTTTTAATGGCTTTTTTTAATTTATCCATGGAAAATGCAGGGCTTCTAATACTTAAAGTTGTAGAAGACTAATTTTCAGATTACTTCTCAAACTCCAAGTGATTTTCTTTCTATGGTTTCATAGATCTAATCCTTGACTGAGAGTGTTTATTCTGAAAAATTTGCCTACAATCAGTTAAGTGCCTGAAATGTTTTTATGATGCAGTTGATGTGGAACTGAATGTAGAAAGTAGTATGGTTTGATGGTAACTCTTTACTAGGAGAGAATTTGCAGGTGTGTAAATCAATTACAGTGGGCACCACTTTAGAGAAAGTCACAGTACCTCAGAGACCACAGGTGCTTGGTGAGCTTTGATCAGGTTTTTCTAGGACTGTTGAAACTTTACCTTCCTTTCTTGACAGTGACAAAATCTACTCCCTATTGAAATATATCTTTCTTTCAGATCTCATTAATGTTTTGAAATGATAGTGTTTTTTTAAAGTCACTTCTTGAATTCAATATGCATATTGAAGGGATTACATAGGTGTGAAAGACAGGGGCAAAGGAGGTGTCATGAGTAGCTCAAACTTCTTTGTTTTGAGCTTTTTCTCTTTGGGTGTGTAGCTCACAGTATGTCTCTCCTTGGTAGCTATTCCCCCCTTCCTTTGTCCCTCAAAGCCTTAGCACCTGGTAAGTCAGCTAATCAGTCTCTTATTTTTTAACTAACATGGGAGCTGTGAGAAGACTAAGTTCCATTGCCATAGCCTTTATAAGCTTTACTAGGTAAATTGAAAAGGAACATCAGAAATCATGAACACACCAGGAACTGTTTTTGTTGCCTCAATAGGAAGCTGCTTTCTACGCACCTCTATTATTCTCTCCTATGAGATGCATGCAATAGCATATTTCATCCTTTTATGCAATCTGAGCAGTTTATTTTTTGTATTGAAGAGCACAGTGAAAAAGGCTAAAGGACATCTCTTGACTGTCAACTTAGGAACACATGCATGGAGCTACAGGCTGTAATATAATGACACTTCCTGCTGGCCTACTTTCTTGTAAAAGCCCCAGCAGGAAGAGCTGTAATTAACAGTGACAGACAGCACCACTTTCTGGTTAAACAACACTGCCCCCTTTCAGATTTAGGCCTGAAAACCTAGCATTGTCAATGAACTTTAAATTGATGTCAAAGTGTGACATCCAGCTCTGGAAAAAGTGGTGATTGTCGCTCAAGTGACAGCATTTCAGTCTAGAGACAGGCAGTGGGTACTGATGGTTCTAGAAGGAATTGTAGCAGTGAAGGGTCAGGTGTTTTGTTGTGAAGGCTTGGAGTGATTTCTGCTGTAACGGCCAGCTGATTTGCCCCATAGTTTAAGAACTTCCATAACTATTCCCTAGACAGTTTTTAATAGTGACAGCTTCTGGCTTCTGTGTCATATGAGATTTTAAGACAGGTGTTCAGTTCCTCTAGGACAGGGGAATACAGACCAGATATAACCAGTCAATAGAAGTTTTTATAATCATCCTGCCAGCTACCCATCCCTGGCTAGTTTGGTTTCCTAAACTATATGCCTGTCTCTGGTTTTGGCCAGCTCTCTTTCATTCATCTCTTGAGTAAGTGAATTACTGTTCAGTTGGAAGCAAGGACAGCATTGAAGTGCTACTGAGTGCTGCTGCCAGCTGAGAGTTTGGGATATTATGGGTTCAGGATGCAGAGTTTGAAAAACTCAGTAGGGCACTAAAGCAGGAAACAAGGCAAGTGAACCACTTCAATGGTGATCGAATGACCTCTGAAGTTATACCCATACTTGGGATCCCTAGCAGAGAGAGAACATTACATCCTCATCCCTGGACTAAGATTCTGACCTGTGCCTTTTACTTAGTATATTCTTCATTTATTACCTCAGTTCCTGTGCAGTTCCTGAAGCTAGTGAAACCACATTATAGCACTGTAAGCCTTTGAATATTGCTGAAATTTACATGACAGCCAGTGTCAACCATATACCATATGGGTATTAACATTAACTAAATCAGATCCTTGTGGCAGTAGACCTGAGAGTTTAACGACACTGATGCAGTTGGGCAGTTACTGAACTCTTGGGCTGAAATGTAGGTTTCTTTTCTGGATCATTATTTCACCAGATTTATATGTGTGTTTCTGAGATTTTTAACTAATAATACTTGAATTTTTATCAGTGATCACATCTGCTCTCTAAGTTCTGGTACTGGTGGAAACTTGAACTGTTATTTTCTAGAAATAAATTTTTTTTGTGGAAGATTCAAACATCTGATTATATCAGTAAAAAGAACTATGAACTTCAGAAGTAGTAAGTTCAGTTTCTAGTATCAGTCAGCTTAAACCATTAAATGATTTATTGACCATTACAGTCACTATTTAAGATATAAACATGACTTTTAGCAATGGAATTGGAGAATTGAGGGATAGTTCCTCTTTCTGTAGTATGTGTTTGTTTTTTATAATTGCAGTGGAATCACAGGAAATAGGTTTAGGCTTTGCAGGGACTGCAGAAGGAGAAAACAAAGTACTTGGACTTACTCAATTTTACTTAATTCCCTGGTAAAATCAGTTTTATTCCTACTTTTCTAGAATGAAGTTAACAAGCCATTTTTTAAAAAGGTGCTTTGAGGGCTACGCATAGAATTAAAAAAATCAGTATTGCTGTATCATTGTAGTAGTTTTCTTTGGAAAGTCAGAGGTATTCCTCCCGTACAGAAAATTTGTTTATATTTGGCAATAGAGACAAATGCTCTCTAAATTACAGCAGTATCTGAACTGCTATGCATATTTATAATTTGATGGTCTTTCTTCTATTAAAGTACCATAGCCTGCCATTCAGGGAATCCAGCTGTCAAGTGGAAAAAAAGTAGCAAAAGTGCAAAACTCATTTCACAGTGTCTTCCTAGTCATCAACATAAAATTAAACATCATGGATTTTACCTGATATTTGGATACACTAGTGTCTGTTACTAAAAATTAAGATGCGCTCTAAGGCTAACAACGCTTTGTTCATTTTAAGGGCTCTTTTAGTTGATTTGTGTTTTGTTTTTTTTTTTTTTTTTTTTTTTTTGTTTAGTGGGGTTTTTATTTGTTTTGTTTTGTTTTCTTTGGGGGTTTGGTTTTTTTGGTTTTTTTTGTATGTGTGGGTGTATGTGGTTGGTTGTTTTTGTTTTTTCTAACCATATTTTGTAGTGTAGAACTGGTGAATACTGTTTAAACAACATGCCAGATGTACTGGACTTGATGTTTTTTCATACCTTTCCTTGACTTCTGTTCTACAGAAGCAGCTGTTCCTTGCCAGACAAGAAAGGTGGAAGGAAGTCCTTCTGTTCTACTTGCCTGCAGGCCATATTTCCTTTTTTCTTTTATTCTTTGATTTCTCAAAGCTTTCTGCTCACACCCAGCATTAACATTTATACTGTCAGTCACCTCATCCTCCCTTATGCGCCTTCCCAAAGCTTCTTTTAAATCCCTTTTGACATCAACAGCAGAAAACAGTGATGCACTTCTATGGTGTATAGCCTTTGAAGAAATTTTCTGGTTTTTTCACCTCTTGCAGGTCTTGTTCTTTTTGAGTATCTGTTACGTGGTCGGGGATTGTTTTGTTTTGGTTGGGTTTTGTTTTGTGGGGTTTTTTTTGTTTGTTTGGATTGATTTTTTTTTGTTGTTGTGTTTTGGTTTTCTTTTTTTTTTTTTTTAAGGTTTGATACTTTTGGCTGTATAAAATTAAAAAAAAATGAAAAATTTCCCCTACCAACTTAGTATTACTCTGTGAGTTTGCCGAGGTAATTTTCCCAACACTGTAACTTTTTCCAGTTAACATGGACCCCAGTGAAGATAATGGACTTCTGGACTCAAGCTAATGTGTTTTGGGTTTTGCTTGTTTCCCTCTATAAAGTACCAGAATACCTTTTCTGCACTCAGTTTTAAGAGTAAAATTTTGCTTGTCATTTGTTCAGTGCTTGAACTGCATGCTACTTGTTGTCCATGAGTCTGGTTTATGGCTTTGTAGTTGTTCTCTCAACAAACTCTGATACAATGATGAGAGTAGTTACTTTCTGGGAATGGATGAATAATCCAATGAATAATCAGAGGCAAATATTTCAGGTTCTCAGTAGGAAGCTAAATTGGCAAGAAAATACCAACTTTATGCAACTTGTATGCATAATGATTCTTGCTATTCAGTGTGAGATGAGTAGTCTCCTGAATCTTCAATCTAACATTGCCAGTTAATCTCAGTGGTGTAGTCATGGGTGCTGTTTTATCTATTAGACAATATTTAATTTTCATAGAATCACAGAAGATTGGAAGAAATTGTAAAAATCATCTATCTCAAAACCCCAACACCACCATGGGCAGGGGACCCTTCCATTAGCAGATTCAATCATTGGAACAATTTTGATTATTCCAGTGATGTGAAACTGTGAATGACTTGGGAACATCAATGGATTATTACATCCAGCTCAGAAAAGCTCCAAAAGATTCTAATGAGCATCTAACAATGAAGTTGAGAGTTAAGCAGTTTGTTCTATATTCTCTTGTGTGGGTTTTGGGGAGGATTCAGTTTGTCACTCCCAAACCTGTAAATATTTTCTATTCTGCTGTGGTTTTTGGAGAAAGAAGCAGTGTAAATTCTATGAGTTTAATATTTTTAAACCTTAAAGGCACAAACTGCCTTTTTCTTAGCTTTTCTGTGGCCAGAAAACTTAGCTAACATTAATGCTGTAGTAAAAGCTGCTGCTGTTGTAAATATAATATTGATAAATTTTTTTTCTGTTAGTGAAATTTGCCATAAGACCTTTTAATAGGCTGATATATTTCTATTTTTAGTTAAATATTTGCTATTTTGGTACTCTGTTTTTTTTCAAACTGAGATCTTTGCTGAACCGTTTATCAATATGTGTTGCTATATGCAACAACTTTAAATAGTGAAAGCAGAGACTGAAAAAGGACTTTTTTTTTAAGGCTGAAACTTGTACCTTTCTAGAGTGGAAGTGATTGTTTTCTGAGAATGAATGTGGGTATAGATTTCCTTTGTCAACTGCAGTCCTTACAAAGGAAAATGTTTGGGTTTTTTTCCTTTATTTAGCAGCTTTTCTTTAAAATAACATCTTTTTTGTAACAATATCATATGAATGACTGTAATGATGACTTACAGGAAAGAAATCATAATGCAGTTTAAAAAACCTGCTGATATTTCTTGTATCATACCATGCCATAACTAGTAGTAGCAAAATCTCAGGGTAGAAGAGGTCTAGCAGGGCTGTGAACCTGTTCTGTAAGACCTCTACTACCTGATCTAAAATATCAATGATTTAGATATGAAAAGATTTTTAACAATATCAAATAAAGAAAATTATTTTTAATTCTACATACATTCAGAAAACTTCTGGAAAATGAAATATAGTGTTTGTGAGGAGAGATAAGTAAAATATTCTGCTTGTGTTCTGAAGTGTATGAATGGGTTAAAAAAGTGAAATTCCTTTCACTTAAATGTTGAATTTCAGCAATATTCAAAGGACCAGGAGTAAGAAATCTGGAATGTAATCTCCTTAAAATGTCCAAGGGCAGAAATTTCCCAATAAGAGATTCTAGGAAATTCTTTCCTAGAAAAAAATACACTCTACTGAAAATTGTGACAAAATAGACCCTACTTGAATTGTCTAAAAATTAAATTAAATGTTGCAGTTCTCATTATTAACCTATGAATTTTGTACCTAAATGAAGAATGACTTTTATGTTATGTAATGACCAATATGTTAGTCAATTTGTAAGGTATGTCAGCTGTGTTCTACTTTCCAGCTTTTCACACAGGCTCAATCTTTCCAGCTTGATCCTTAATGAGGAAAAGGCATCCTTCCTGTGGCTGGTAGCCCTTGCAAAAGTAATTACATGTTTTAAGATAAGTTCTTGGGACTATCTTTTTGGCTGCCTCTGATTCTTGAAGGGATTATTTTGTGCCTTCTGATGACTTACTGATCCATGTAAGAGCTACAGTGATATTTGGCCTTGGTACATAAATCAGTAACAAACGCCCTGTTGGTGGTTCGTACCTAGTAATGATTTAGTGGGCTTGTAGCCTCCCTCTACAAAATTCTTATTTCTGCTACTGTTTGTGATCACAAACCCCAAAGGAAAATGTTTTGGTAAAAGTGGGTTTACTAGAGAGAAGTATTAAGGCATCGGTCCTCTGCTACTATGGTGTGCCAGTCCTAAACCAGAGCAGCACGTTCTAGCATGGAAAACAGAAGGGGAAAGTCAGTGTAGTAACAGGATTTCGTTTCTTTCTGTGCAGCCTAAAGAACTTACTACAGTGGTTTCATGTCGCTGCTACATCCTGAGATCATCATCCTAACTGTGCTGATATTAATATCCCCTTTCTTGTTCTTTTTAGTCCGTCTTCATTGATGTGTGTTTGTATGACTAATATTAACTTGTAAAAAACACTTCAAGAGTTTTTTGAAATGCCACAATTATCTAAGTGCAGTCATTGCCTCATCTGAATGAGTATTAAGGTTATTGTTGTGATTTAGCCCCAGGGGGCAGCTAAGCACCACGCAGCCACTGTCTCACCAGCCCCACAGTGGAATGTGGGAGAGAATTGGAATGGTAAAAGTGAAAAAAATGTGTGGTTGAGATAAAGACAGTTTAATAGTTAAAAAGCTGCATGTGCAAGCAAAACAAAGTAAAGATTTCATTCACCACTTCCTATTAGCAGGCAGGTGTTCAGGCATCTCCACAAAAGCAGAGCTCCATCACGTCAGTGGTTACTGGAGAAGACAAATGCCATCTCTCCAAACATCCCTGAGCAATGGCAGCCCTAGCCAGACTCCGACCCTGCCCATTTGATTGCCGAGTATGACACCAAATGGTATAGAATAATCCTTTGGTCAGCTGGGGTCAGCTCTCCCGGCTGTGTTCCCTCACAACATCTTGTGCACTTCCAGCCTAGTCATTGACAGGACAGAAAAGCCTTGACACTGCGTAAGCTCTGCTCAGCAATTTCTGAAACCTCCCTGTGTTATAAAAACTGTTTTCATCAAATTTTAAAACTCCATTCTATCTTCTATGAAGAAATTTAATTCTATCATAGGTGGAACCCAGACAAATGTGCAATGTGATCTGAAAATCCCATAGATCAGTGTTGTAGGTAGCTTAAAAAAAGAACCCCAAACAAACAAAAAAAACCCAAATAAGCAAACCCCACTCCTACTGAACAGGAAGATACTAGCTTTGCTTCTCCTGCTCAAAACGCTCTAGTCCTTCTATCTGGACTTTAATTTTTTTAAGTTAAAATATGTTCTCTTGAGCTGAATTAGTTTGATAAGCAAACAAGATCAAAACTTCCATAATTCTAAAATTTTCATGGATTTTTTAAATTCATCTATATGAGGAATTTAAGGAATTTGTCTCTTCTCCAAGTGCTTTTCTGAAACAAGCCATGCAAAGTGACTTAACAGAGTTGGCATTTTTATTTGCTCAATTCTACAGCCAAACAGGATTTGGTGGAATAAATTTTTGTTCATAGCCTTGCAGATTTACTGTAGATAGAATTTTATCTAAGCAGCCTGTGTCCTTCCCTACTCACTCCGTATTTATTGCAAACAGCAACTGATGTGCCAAATATCAGCACGCCAGTAGTTAAAGAAGAAACCTGTTTTCTGTTCAAACTCCATTTTGCCTGAACTTTCACAGCTCTGGGCTTAGCCTTCTCACTTTAACCCATGTGGAACTCAAAATACTGCCAGCATTTTGGGCATATTGCCAAACTACTCACAGGAGATTTTTGATGCATTTATCTATTTGGTTGAAAAGTTAAATCCTAATTTCTTTGTTGCTGGATATACTTGGTAGTGCTAACTTACCTTCAGATGGTCCCAGATTAAATACAGTTGTGACTTACCTAGATTTTAATGAATCAGACTATGACTTGATTCATTTGTGGACTTATTTGGAAAGAAAGATATTTTTCTCATATTGCTTATATTTTTGTTATCTATTTTCCTTAACTTAAAGTAGCATAACTTCTTATTACAAAAACTATATTTCTACCTTTATAGAAAAGTCTGCAGCTTACTAAGAGCTACTGTTAATAACTACTTTGTATTTATTATGAATCTGCCTCCAATGGCAAAGATGACTTAGGGATTTTATGTCTTTTGTTGCAAAAATAAAAGAAAATCGAAAAATCTCTATCTCATCTGGAATCCTAGTTTCCAGATTTTTATTCTTTTAAACTGGCAGAAGGTGTAGTGTGATGCTGGACTGTATCAGTATTTCTGCAACAAACCCCTGTGGGTTATTATGATAGAAAATAGGAAGTTGGATTTGCTATGTTACCGTAGACAGCAGCTGTTATCCTGATTAATTAAAGGTTGTATAATTTGCTGTGTTAGATGGATAGTTAGCATACAACTACAGTCACATACCTTGCTTTTCATCTTCTCTTGTATAACTAAACCATTAATAATTGCACTTTGAATTACTTTGTTTTTCATATCCTTCCCATATATTGAAGGTTTCATTTGCATAACTTTTCAAGTTTTCCTTTTGCATTTTGGATAATAAGGCAGATAGATGGAGGTTTGCAACAAAATATACTCATCAAAACAGGCATGTCTAAAGTTTTACTAAGGTGCTGATCTTGCTTAGTAATGAAGAAAATAGCTGGTAAGTCACTAATTTGTTGATTGTGAAGAAAAGGACTAGACGGCTTGTAGTATACATAATGTAGACACTGCATTTTTAACTGAAACTTTTGAGATTTGTTCAAATCTATCACATGATCCTCACCTCCATGTTTTTGGACTATCTATTGGACTACTTTGTGTATTGAATATCTAAATACCATTTATTCACCCAAATAATCTCATTAAATTCATTAGGTATATGTGTTGCTATGAATGAGTCTGCAAAACCATTTAGAGTGCTTGTTAACTCTCTATTTTGTATTTGTACCCTTTAACACTTTAAAATCTTTTATCTTGTATATAGTGGAAGACTTTCTAAAACATTTATAGAATTATTTATGCATGGAATACTTTAGAGAAATCTTGCTTTAAGGTTCTTTGAAGCTGACTTATAGGATTGACTTGAAAAGGGCTATGGAGGCTTGGAAGGTCACACAATCTCCTTGACTGTATTAGATCTGTGCCTTTCTTACAGTTGTTTAACAACACCAGGCACATCTGTGTAGTGTCAGTGGATTGTAAACCTGAAGTCACAAGAAGGTTCAAGCAGCAGTTTTGGATACGCAAAAATCTTATTTGTGGGGAAAGTCAGCATTCTTTCTGTGTATCTATGGAAATCCATAACTGTTAGAGCAATCAGTCTTCAGTATCTACTCATTATTAGTCCAAATGAAATTTTTACAGAAAAGGAAAAAAGAACAAGAGAATAGTTATAGTTGCACAAACAATTATTGGTTTCTCCTCTTTTTCCTAGGATAATTCTTATTCTTCCTGTGCTCATCTGGATCCACTAGTTGATGTTTTCTTATTCATCAGTTTAGGATGCACTTGAGGTTACTCTTATTTAAAATGATTTTATATGTTTTCTCTTTCTTCCATGGTCTGCAATTCCACATCTCATTCATACTTACTTAATACGGTGTCCCATGCTTGTTAGCTACTACTCTTTTGGTTTTTTGTTACTCCTAAACCCAGTTTTGTCGGGGTCTGCCTTTCTGTAGTTGACTATGAATGAGTAGTTCATAACTTTGGGCTCTCTAAAACCAAGTCTTTGTCTCATCTCTTATTGTTCCTGTACATGTATTTCCTTGGACTGTATCCTTTATCTCTGCTTCCCAAAGACTCAAAGCAGGCTTGTATTTCTCTGAACCATGTCATTGTGCCAGTTGCAAAATTCTTCATTCTGCATAGACTGTTTGCTAGACCTATTAATTTAAAACTCTGGCTGTACCATCAGAAAAAAAAAGGGAGGCAAAAAAAAAAAAGGAAACCAAATTAGCCTTAGCCACTCAATTAGAGAAATTGCTATTGCAGCTAAATGAAGTAAGGCAAAGCTGCAGGCAAGTTTGAGAATTTCATGCAGGGTGAACCTGACTGTAGCAAGAATTGGTCCTGAGGCCTTGCAAGCCCTTTATAAACCTTATGGTCTGTTACTGAGGATGACAGTACTGGATTAGAGGGCTTCACAGTCATAAATCATGGCATGCATAAAACAGTTACTTCTCATGCTACAGCTTTAGTTTTCAAAATTGCCCCTTTTTAATCAAAGTTTTCATTAGAAGTCTCCAGAGAACTGTTGACTGTGAGATCCTTGCCTGGTCCATCTATTACCCAGCAGCTTGGGTGACCCTTGCCTGACTAGCTCCCTAAATTTGTGATAGCTGGATAAAGAGCTATTCATAAAATATTATAATCATTAAATATTTCAAAAGCCAATTAACATCAGAGGCCTGTGTTAACATTAGAGAAATAATCTCAAAGCAGAAGTGTCTGTTTGCCTTCTTTGACTTTGCAATTTGAAGGACTACCTTAGCTGTCTATAAGTTGAGCATTTTAATCATAGAATAGTTTGGTTTGGAAGGAACCTTAAAGACCATTTGTTCCAAGTGCCTGCAATGAGCAGGGACATCTTTTTCTAGATCAGATTGCTCAAAGCCTGGTCAAACCTGACCTTGAATGCCTCCGGCAATGGGACATCCACAACTTCTCTGAGCAACCTGTTCTAGTGTTTCACCATAATCTTATAAAAGATATTTTTATGCCTAATCTAAATCTACAAAATGCTTTAAAACCTTGTCAGTCTCCCTAGTATTTCAGACCTTGTTGAAGAGTTTCTCTCCATCATTCTTATAATTTTAGGCATTGTAAGGCCCCAGTGGGATCCTCCTGGAACCCTCTCTATGGTGAGCAGTCCAACTCTCTCAGCCTTTCTTAACAGGAAAGGTGTTTCATGGCCTGCCCCTGGACCTGCTCTAAGAGAACTGTGACTTTCTTGAGCTGGGGCCTCCAGACCTGGATGCTGCATTTTGGTTGGGGTCTTACAAGAGTAGAGTAGAAGGGGATAATCCCCTGTCTCACCCTGCTGGTCACACTGCTTTTGATGTTGCTCAGGATATGGGTGGCTTTCTGGCCTGTAAGTACACATTGACAGCTCACATCCAGGCAATGTGTACTTACAGGCATCCAGGCATCTTATTTACTACCATTCCTGGATCCCTCTTCACAGGGCTGTTCTTAATCCATTCATTCTTTAGCATGCACTGATACCAGCAAGTGCCCTGTGACCTAGTTGCAGGACCTTGTACTTGGCCTGATTGAATTTCATGAAGTTTCCATGGGCCTATTTGTCAACCCTGACAGCATCCTTCTGGATGACACCCTTTCTGTCAAGCATATCAACTACGAAACTCAGCTGCACATCTGCTGAGTTGCACTCAATCACATGTCCTTAATAAAAGTATTGAGCAGTATCAATCCTGATATGACCCATGAGGGGCACCTCTTGTGATTCATCTCTATTTGGACAATGAGCTGTTGATCACCATCTTTGGATGCAGCTATCCACCCAAATTCTTCTCCATTGAGTAGTCCATCCATCAAACCCACATCTTTCCAAATTAGAAGCTAGGAATTTTGGGGGGACTGTATCAAACATCTTGCAGAGGTCAAAGTACTGCTTTGAGGTTCAGGGAACCTCCCTCAAGATGGGGGAAGAGCACTTGCCAGTGAAAACAAACAAAAAAAAGTCATCAAGTAGCTCAGCCTCCTCCATGTCCTCAGGAAGAATTTTTTCAGGGAAAGGGTGGTTAAACATTAGAATGGACTACCCAGGGAGATGGTGGAGTCACCCTGGAGGTGTTCAGGAAATTACTGGGTATGGTACTTAATGCCATGGTCTAGTTTACAACAAGTGGATCAGTTAAGGGTTGGATTCCATGATCTTAGAGGACCTTCCCAACCTAAATGATTGTGTGATTCTTGATTTATTGGTGGAGTACAGGTTTTTTTGTCTTCTTTTTCTGACTAACAGACCTGCAGAAGCTGTTCATATTGCTCACATCCCTTGCCATATTCAGCTCCAGCTGTACCTTCCTTTGCTTTCTTGATCCCCTCCTTCCATTCCCAGGTTCCATGCCTATATTCTTCTCAGTATTTGTGCCTGCTTCTTAATCTAAGATTTAGACCACATACCCAGCTTTACAGAAAGTCAGCATTTGAACTGAAAGGACGTTTAGTAGAAATATATGCTTCACCTCAATGGAAATCCCTCTTACTTGAAACTTAGTTTGAGAGTGCTATCTTATTAGATAATTTTTAATTATTCTACATATTTGAGTTCTTTGGTTCCTTGGAATTTTTTCATTTTGGAAGCTGGAGTGAAGTCATGAAACTTTCTAAAACAGAATTTTTCAGGCTCTCCCCTTTCAATTTTGGAAGCCGAAACTTGTGAGAAAACTGGTATCTCTGCTGCAAAATGTGTGAAATTTTGCTGAGTTCTTAAAAGATGCAGTCAATATAATGTACGCTGCATATGCATCATCCTGGTGGCAGCAGAGGAAAACTTGCACAATCATCCTCTTTGAATTTCTTGGGTGACTGTGGATACCTTGTAAGTGAAGAAGTCTCCTAACTGACTGGAAATTAGATTTGTGCCTGCCTGGGTTTTTACCTTCCGATACAGCATGGCTGTAAAAAAGAAGCTGGGGGCTTTTTGGTTTTGGGTTTTTTGGGATTTTTTTTTTTTTGTTGTTGTTTTGGTTTGGATTTTTAATTTATTTTTTTTTTAATTAATACTTTCCTTGGGATTTAAAGTCTTATTCTGCATATTTGTATTTAAAAATGTCAATTGTAATAAAGTGCTGAGAAGGTGCATTTTGGGGGAAAATGAGTTAAGCAGTGAATGATTGGATGGCTGTAGGATACTGAAGTTATCTTCAATGCTGTCAAGCAAATGGCAACAGTGATTCAGTAAAAGAAAGGGAAATGTATTTCAGTGCTGCTCATTTGATCAATCTTCACCTGGACAAAGAAAAAGCTTTTCCAGCATTGTGTTGTTGTGGTGTGTGTTTTTATTCGATTGGTTGTTTTTTTTCTCATTCATTCCTGACTTAAATAATGATTAAGTCTGCATGCAAAATAGCTTATTTAGCAGAAGAAGTCTTTAAATGAAAAAAGAATCCCCACCCTGCATGTGAGAAGTCAAGTATGTATGGAGTTAAGTCTGCTTGCAGATAATATTTTTTCTGGGAGCCTCATCAGAATTCTATGACAACTGCAAATTCTAAAGATTACTTCTCTTTGCTCACTGCATGCTAGTCAGTAGTGGGTTTTCTTCATGTTTAAAATGTAGCTTGTAAAAGAAAATTGAGTATAAAACAAAAGTTAAAATATTATTCTCTGTTACATGATTTGGAAAATGAAATGTCATAATCAACTTTTAAAGGGCTAAAGCAGAGATGTTTTTTTTCAGTGCTTAGGTCATACTCAGCACTTCAAAGCCATTTTAGGGATTTAGCTACCCCTCAAATCTTCTTTTGGTTTTTTTTAGACTTAGATAATAACCAACAAAAACCATAAATCTTTTTCTTTAAAGATAAGCTCTACATTATAGGAATTGGACTTTCTGTTTGGGTTGTGTGTGCTATGGTCTGTGTGAGAGATAAGGGAGCGTAAGTGGGAAGAGAAAATATACTCCTTGTAGGCTTAGCGATTTCAAGCTGTTGTTCACGAAACTCATGATCAAGTCAGAATTTTGTTATTTATACATAGATTTTTTGAGGTTTTCATATTTTTTTTTCCCTAGAATACTGGTGTGAATGACAAATACAAGAAAAATGTACTGATTCGAGTTTTTTTGTCTGGGTTTTTTGTTTGCTTTTCTATTGTATTTATTAATATTTTCTAATTATTAGTTTGGTTTGGTTATTCTGGGTAGCAGTAGAACTGACTCTACTTCTTGCACACTGAATCTCTAAATCCTGGTTATTGCAAACTTTTTACTCAGAAAAACAAAAGTGGTAGAGGCATTTAAAAAAAATCCAGACTGAACAGAAACCAAAAGAAGCACAAACCAATCTCACAAAAAAAGCAATAAAACCTACACAGCAATTTACTAAGCTCCAGGGAATAAATACAGAATTCAACATGAATATAGCCTTTGCTAACAATTAGTAAAATATGAGAGGAGGTATTGGTACAAGTATTGCTGTAAACATTGTGGGTTTATTTATTGGTTTATTTGTTTATTGTTTATTTTATTTTGCTACCCATTTGCTATTGGACAGGCAGAAACAAGGCGTGTACGTGCTTGTTTTTCCCTCCACTCCTAAAATTATCAAGTGCAGATCCATTAGAGTTTGCACTTAATAAAATTGTTGTATCTACAGACCCATGTCAAAATAATATTGCATTAACAGATTTAGAAAATCACTAGATTTTTTTGTGGGCATTTTTAAAGGAAGTTTATGATTACAGTCTTGTTAAAATAATTAAAGGTCATGACTTCATGTATCAGATGTCATATAGAATGAAAGATCTCACAACCATTAGTGGTTAGCAGCTAACAAAGTTTTCTAAGACTAAGACAGTCCACTCGTATAACTGGTGTGACTGTGCTCAGTCAGTTTAAAGTGTTCTCAGATGTTTTGTAGAACTCCCTATTCCTACAGTTTAATATGGTGCAAATAAAAAATTTTGAAATTAGTGGAGTAATGTCACAGAAAAAACATTAGTTCAGAGAGCTCTCGTATTACTGTCATTTTCAAGATACATTTTTTTTTAGTATATTTTAAACTGTTGAGCTCTTTTACATAAAAATTACTCTTCTCAGACACTACTTATGTCAGTAACTTGGCTAGTTGTCCAAGTGGTTTTTTCAGAACAAAGTTGACATTACATTAATATTCAAGAACAGTAGTAGTAAACTTCTTTCAGTCAGTGGACCAGCCTATACTGGTACAATGGAAAAAACCGCAATTCTTTATTTGTAAATCTATGTGGTATATTCTAGTGGTAGTTATGAGAATGATGGCCCAAAATTAGTGTCATATTTTGTGTTTTGGTGCTTTTGTATTTTTGTGCCATGATAGGTAAATTTTAGTTCAATGGTAGTACAATGCCAAAAATGTAGACATGAAATAAAGGTAAAATTGATGCACCAAACAATTTAATTAAGCTCTGTATTATTGTGTTTTTAAGTGTCAAGACTCAACAAAACTGGTAATAAGGTTCAATTACTTGTGATACAAAGTTGAAAGCAAAACATGAAGAGTGAGCTGATGAGACTGTAGATGGCAATAAGAAAGCATAAATCCTTTGGGGTCCAGGTGTTTGAGTTGAGATCATACGATGAATGGTCTTAGACCTGAACCTGTGATCACTAAAGCAAAACATTAAAATTAGCAGGTCTGCCTGTACAAGCTAAAAGAAACCATGAATAAGGCCAGTGTTAAGTTTGCCTGGAGTATACTTATGTGAAGTATTTGCATGAATATTAAATGAATTTTTAAAACACCGCAGGGATTTAAAATATATTATGACTTGTAATACAAACCCTATGACATTAACAGAACAGGTAGTAAAGGCAAAACTATTAAACCACATCTAATACTGTGTAAAGTGACAAAAGATAGGCTAAAAAGCTATGGTACCCTAAATTGCAGCTCATTAATATCAAATTAGTCTCCTTCTGATGAACTGATAGAACTGAAGAATTTTTTAGGGGAAGAGAAAAAGAACATTAGAATATAATAAATGTGAAAACTTAATTTAGATTTTTTCTTGTTTGGCTTATGTTGGGAAACAGTTTTCTTTGAAATTCTAACTGGTTTAGGGACATATATTGGAAGCGTGAAATTGATAATATTTAAAGCTAATTAAACATTCCAAGTGCAATTTTCTTTATCAAAACTTAGGGAAATTCTAAAAGTCTAGACAATTGCTAGACCATTTAACTGAGATTTACTATGTTACATTGACATACATGGTAATGGGAATCCTATGGACCTGTCAGGATGGGTATGCTGCATAAAAAAAAAAAAAGTTGGAACCCATTCCTCCCCATTACCTTTTGATTAATGTAATGCATGTTTGTTTTCTTGTGACAGAGAAGCAGCTCTAATACTTAAGTTCTCATCCCTCTGATATCACAGCTATATCCAAACTAAGCATAATTCGCTTCAATTTTTATGTGACAGATGCCATGAGGTACTCATTTCAATGAAGTCTTAGCTGCTTATACTACAGAACTTTAGGTTAAAGAGGGAAAAAAAAATTCTGCAGCAGATCTTCCACTCCATAGACGCTGAAAAGACAAAACGTGTTTGAGCAAAAATTACAAATAATTGGAGAGAATAAGATCTCCACTTGTGGTTGCAGACTATGTATCACCTCTGTGGCTGAGTTCAGGCTCTTCCTGTGCAATCTTTCCCCTCTGGAGAGGATGAAGCAGGCAGTGTGCACACTGACACAACACAGCTTCCCTCATGCTGGCAGTTCCCTCATGGGGCTGCTGGCGGTTCCTCGTGTGGCTGTAGAAGCAAAAGTTCTGTATTCTACTAAGTTAGTGAAACAGGGAGGTTCCCTTACTGGTTGATTCAAAACAAGCCTGTCTTGTACTGGACAGGAGGCAAGGAGAGGACAACCTGTATTGTCAGAACTCTTGACTGCATTGATCAAATGATGTTTTGTGTAGTTTTATTTGGTGGGTTGGTTGGGTGGGTTTTTTTTTTTGTTTGTTTGTTTGTTTTTGGTTTTTTGTTTTTTTTTTTTTTGGTAGGATTTTTCTGTATGTATGTTTGTTTGTTTTCCCCTGAAAAGTCAAGCTGCCTGTTATACTGATGTAATTTATACAATATTGTTAGGGATTATGAGATTACTTGCTATGGTTGAGTTAGACTGACATGTGACTTACCTGAAACAACTTCTGTTATATTAACAGGCAGTCACTCTTTGCTATCTCCATATCCTTGCACAGACTTCAAAATTTGTGTTTATATGCACAGCATTTCTACTAGAAATTAACATCTGAAGCTATAGCATCACATCAAGGTAGTCCCAATGTAGTCTGGTCTTACTACTTTCTGTTTTAGAACTTCACCTCAAATTTCTCCTTAGACTTAGTTTCTGAAAAGGTTCTACTGTAAAATTTTAATTCTGGTATTTTGTTTCTTCAGAGAGTAGCTGTGAATCAATAGGTGAGTGGCCAATCAGTGGCTAAATTCTGGATTGGTCACTTCACTCTGTCATCAGCTTCTTTCTAGCTGTAAAAGTGCAATTAATTTGACTCTTACAGGGATTTTGAAATACTGTATTAAAAAGTATCACAGCAGAATGAGAACCTTACTTGTATATGGGGATATTCAATTGAATCTTAGACCTGTAAGGATTTGAGACATGTAGAAGCCTTTTTTTTTTTTTTTTGCTACTGAATTCTAAATGGCACACCACAGCCTTCTGAATGTTGGCCGGAAGAATCTAGTGGACATTGCTCCTAAATGATTACAGGCTTCTCCCCAATCCGCAATCTGCACGATCACCTCCTTTACCCCTTCTGTTTGTTTTTGCTAATGGTCATACATAAAGCCTCCATTTCCTAAAACATTTCTTAGTTTTGACTGATTTGTTCCTGATGACCTCAGCTGACTTTATCTTCACGTCTTAATATCTGAGAAAAAATTAGTGCTTGTAATCAGAGCTCATTCAAACATTTTTCTTTCAAGGTGCCTAATAAGTAATAGTTACCTGTAAGGACACATTTCTGTATACCTAGAAATCTTACATGAACTGAACTAAAATGAATTTTTATTTCAATTTTGTACAAAATTCTATAAAGCTTTATTGTTTTATAAGCCTACTGTAGTTAGTTTTAGATGTCTTTAGGCTTGAACCACATCTAATATGTAGTGTCTATCTATGGTGAAGAAATTACTTTAATCTTAACATTCACATTCCTTCTCCTGGTTACTTATGTTGTCAGAAATATTGAAAAGATGAACAGGGAGGTAAAGATGCTTGCTGTAAGCAATTGCATGGGTCATTAGCTAAAATGAGTGTTTAAATGGATAAATGATACCCTTCAGATAATAAACATGGACCTAAATTATTAAAAATGCATAACTCAGCAGAGTTTTATGATCACTAGTTGGGTGTTCAAACCTCTAGCTGAAACATAAAACTGAAAATCTTTTAAAGTACTGTATCATATAATTAAACTTGGTTGTTATAACATCTGATACAATATACTATGATACCTGTTTGATAATTGCTTTTATACTGAAACATGTTAGAGTGAATAATATATTACTCCGTATATTTAGGGAACTTAGGAAATAACACCAAAATAGATGGAAATTTATGCCTGCCTTCTGTTGCTTCTCTTGCACACACTTTACACAAAAAGTAGAAAACCAGGATGCAGTTATAAAAACACACATGTCTTGTGACATTAATAAAGAAATTATTTCCAATATTTTGAGCTATGTTCTTGTTGCAAAAAAGACTGAATTTTGATCAAACTCTGTTTCTTCACTTATTGTTCTTTAGATCTTCATGTATATTCATATAATCATAAATCAAAGTGTGCCTGCAAATTACTTAATTACTCATCCAAGCCATTTTTAAGCATGTTTTGAATGGCAGGAGTTAAAAATTTTAACTTGCAATTAGATAGGTTGGCTGCTATACCTCTTTGTGAATTTTAAATTTAATATGGCATTGATGGCAACTCCACTCTTTCTGAGAGGCTACACAGACTGAAGTTAGAGTAATCTAATCTTCTGTGAGGACCCAGTCAAAATACTTCACATAGTGGTACAATTTCTTTCCCTGAAGTTAAAACAACTATGGAAACAAGCTATGGAAAGCCTTAGAGGCCTTTATGATTTGAATGGTACAAAGAGGCTCTTGTGTAACTGTTGGTGTTCAGTTCTAATTCTGACATGTAAGTGGACTTCTCCTGGGTTCTCTCTTACAATCGAACAAGCCAGAAACTAATGAAGCAGATGGCGATCCTCCCTTCTTTCTGCAGGAGCTTGCGCAGCAGCATCAAACCACCAGGGAATAGCAGAGTGCTTCTTCCAGGGGAAGATCATCCTTGAAATGCAAAGATCATGCCTAATTTTCAGGCAGTGTTCCATTTTGAGATGTGTCATATCTCTTTTCTACTTTTTCAGAACAAGTAGATTGCAGTCTGTTGGATGAGTTGTTGTAGATACTGAGCACCAGAGCTATATAAAAATAATGCTAGGTGAGTGGCAGACAGACTACAGTTTTTAAATCACCAAAGTGATTTGCCACCAAATGAAGTGATGGGCTGAGTGAGATCCAAAAATATCTCTGCTCTGGACTGAGAACTATTCAACACTTTTGGAAGCAGCCTGAGGAAGAAACAGGTACCATTTCATTGCAAATTGCATTAAAGTAGCTGCAAGACTAGGATATAATGGTATAAGCATAAACAAGGGAAATGATCTGAAGGAAAATAAACTCTCTGAACAAATAGGATGGCAGTGAGAAAAGCAGAAATAAACTTTTTTACTTATATATATTCAGAACCTTTGCATATGTACTACACATTTCAGGAGAGACCAGCTAGAAAGCATTACCCTAGGAAACACTTTAAAAGCTCGTAATGGATCATGAATGAGCATCATTCTACTGGGGAGAAGAATCAGTGCTACAGTTAGAGGGATAATAAGTTAAATAATTCTGAAATACTGTTCTGTATCTTCCTGCTACGGGCTTGTATTTCACTGGGCAACACAGTTCCAGAAATATGTAGACAAAGAATTTCCACAGAACAGCAGCAGAAATAAGGAGAGAGCAAAATGACTTAACTGAAACTTTGAAAGGAAATCTTAAATCTCCGCAAGAGTAGGAGTTGATTGTCTTTATGGATGTAAAAAAAATAGTATGAAAAGAAATTCGAATTAACATTCACACATTTGCTCCAGGCAGAAAGAATAAGCATCATTCACTTTTATCTTAAATATAGTTATAAAGTTCCTTTTTTAGTAGTGTGACAGTTGAATTTTGTTCACCTTCATTCTCGGACTGTCATTGAGGAGCTGCTGTTGTTCTAAAAACCATATGTGTATGGAGCCTGTACTAGGAAACAGAAGCTGCAATAGATTATTTTAAACTCATGAGTTGTGTCTAGTTAAAAAATCAGATGGGCAGACTATGGGAAAGTGGAAAGTGAGAAAACTTGTTGGTTGGGAGAGAAAGTTAATTTTCTTCATTTTCTTCTGAGTACCTATTAAACTATCTCAGCCAAAACCAGCATAACCTTTTCCTGAGTCATTAATCTTGCTTTATTCACTTTACTTCAGATGTGGCAACAACATAAAAAAATTGCATTATTTTTAAGTTGATCAATTAAGTATTAAGTTTTTTAAACCAGTATTAGCTAGATCTGAACACACACTGATGCTAGTAGAAATTCTCCTGGGGAATAATGCTTAGTACTGTATTTAGCTTTTTTGAAATTTACACTCTTAATTGGCAATTTTTTCTTAAGCAGTTTTGATGCGGATGCATTTCAGTATATGTAGGTTATGTGGGTAGAAATTGTGCCTGCTAATGCAAAATCTTTTTTTCTCCTAAGGATTGTAACGTTTTCACTCCTGTCTGCCTAATCCTCATATTTGAAATACCACACAAGGTATATTGTTAAATGCAGCATAAAAGGAGATAGTATATTAAAAATGGTTCCCCAACTGTCCAAGAAAACAAAAGAAATATTTAAAAAAAAATCTCGTTGGAAGACTTGTGTAGGTTTTCGATTTTTTTTTCTCACAAGGATTTAAAAGTTACAGTATATTAGTTATCTTGTAGGAATGCCTTTATAGTATTTTCTCTGAATGCTTGTGCAATGCTAATAAATGAGAAGATTAATGTCCAAATAAAGGTTTGATGATTTAGTAGATGTGATTTCTGTAGTCTTATTCTGCTACTGCTTTCATATGATTCTTTAATTAAACAACTCAGATCATCTGGATGAAGTCCATAAACATTTATATCATATGGAGAATATTTGCCACAGCAGGATGCTTCTCCTTGTGTAAACTGGTGTGAAAATTTACATAAAATAACACAGACAGAATCAATTAGGTTGGAAAAGATCTTTGAGATAACAGAGTCCAATCTTTGACTGAATGCCATCTTGTCAACTAGATCATGGCTCTAAGTGCCATATCTTTCCTTAAACAGTTTCAGGGGTAGTGGTTTCATCACCTCCCTTGGTACCTCTTCTAGTGTCTGATCAGCTTTTTTGTGGAGAAATTCTTTCTAGTGTCCAACCTCCCCTGGTGCAGCTAAAGACCATGTCCTCTTGCTCTGTCACTAGTTCCCTGAAGAAGAGACTCACCTCCCACCTGGCTACAACCTCCTCTCAAAGAGTTGGAGAGAGCAATAAGGTCACCAGAGCTTTCTTTTTTCTCCAGCCTAAACTACCCTGGCTCCCTCAGCTGCTCCTCAGAGGATGTATGCTCCGCACCCTTCACCAGCTCCATTGCCCTTTTCTGGAGTCACTCCATCACCTCCATGTCCTTCTTGAAGTGAGAGGCCCAGAACGGGATACAGGACATGAGGTGTAGCCTTACCAGTGCTACTACAGGGGAGAAGCACTCCTTTAGTACTGCTGGCCCACTATTCCTGATAGAGGCAAGAATAAAATTGGTCTGCTTGTTCACCTAAGCACACTGCTAACTCATGTCAGAGGCCAGCAGTTTCACCATTTCACCCTTCTGTTCAAAATGCAAAAACTTACAATGCCAGGTTGTGTTAGAATATTGTATATAAGTATTTTACTTCTACAGGAATTTTCCATAGGAAGTAAAATAGGTTGGATATGGTTATTTCAGCAGTGAGCGTAACGCTCCCAGCTGGGAAAGGTGGCACAGCAATGTGGCCATGAACTCATCACCAGGTGGGGCCATGGGGTTTCAGGGGAAATGACAGCCAGTATTTCACCACTCTTGTTTTAACATATTCAGAAGGAGTAATCACACCAACCCTGGGGGGCATTCAGTTTACCAAATTTGCTGTTTAGGTGGCTTTGATATTGGACAAATATCCAAAAATGTCGACAAATATTGAATTTCTCACCTGTGATAGATTAAATCCCTTTCCCAGTTTAGTGTGAGGAGTGGCTGGTCAGGTGGCAGCTTTGCTGGAGGAGAGCTGGTGTCCTGGTCCTGGTAGGCCATCAGCAGAACATGAGCCAGCAGTGTGCACGGTGATGATGAAGGCTAATGACCTGGTGGGCCTGTCAAAAGGAGCATAGTCAGCTGGTTAAGGAAGAAATTTCCCACTTTTGCTCCCTTTACTTAGTGTTTATTCACTTTCCTACAAGAATACTGCATCCAATTTTTGCTCTCTGAACACAAGGAAGGCATTAACAGGCTGGAATGAGTTTGGTGTAGAGCTGCCAATCTGCTCCACTTACCCTGTAAGGAGAGGCTGAGGCAACTAGGCTTCCTCAGCCTTTCAGAAGAGATGGATTCAAGGGGACCTCTCCTTCATCCCATACAGGGTTGTTTCCACCAAGATAGAGCTGGGATCTTTATTGAGGGAAACCATGGGAGGGAAAGCAAATGGTCATAATGGGAAACAAAGGAAGTTCCAGATGAAGAAAATAAGAGTTATGATCAAAATAATCCTGAAAAAAGCAAGTTTCAGAATCTTTGTCTTTGGGAGTTTTCAGGACCTAAGGGCAAATTGTCCTCAGCAACTGGGACTGAACTCATTGTTGACTCTGGTTTTTATGAAAGCAATTGCTTGCATTTAAGTAACTTGAACTGTGTCCTAGGTGTTAATTTTATGGTAAGCTTATTCATTCTGCTGAATGTAGATTAGATCTCTATTGACTATAAAAAGCACTTAGTCTGCATCTGCAGGTGTCTTCATCTAAATTTCTTAATCTTAAACTGAGTCTTATCTCTAAAAGTAATAGAAATTTAATCTGGGGAATTTGGACTCTTTTAAAGGAAAGAAACAGACACCTCTGAAGAGCTTTCATCTCAGTTCTCTTTACAAACTATTTTAGGAGGAGGTACATCACTTCTTGTGACATTTATTTTCTGTCCCAAAAGTCTATATATCAAAAATGAAAATCACTTTGAGATTTCAGCTTTTCACTTATCAACATGAAGATCTGCAAACCTGATTTTCAAAAATCCTAAGCATTGCACAATTGCTTAAAAATATTTATATTTAAAAATCATTTCCTCATGTTCAATTGAATTTGTACTTTTTTATTTTGGAAAATTTATTATAGAGTCTGAAGTCTTCCTACGCCATTTGGTGTTTAAGTGGAAAGACTGTGCACTGATTAACTTTCAAATGTTCAGTCAGGTTGACCCCTTTTGGAGCAAAGTGTTCTGCTCCAAAGATATAAACTTTGTACTTATAAACAATTTCATGTTTCAAAAGGTTCGTAAAGAAAAGAAATGTTTCTGGATAATATGGAGACATAAAAAAATTTTCATTTTCCTCTTTCATGTAGGAGAAGAAGACTTAGGTTGCGTTACTTATTGAGAGTAAAAAAAAAAGATTTAGCACAGCAGTTTTTGACACTTAATTATTTGCTTCACTAGGCTACTTTGATTTGCTGAGCAATTATGTCAATTAGGGGTAGCTGCAGATAGGGCCAAGTACCAAGTTGTGCTGGTGTTTGCATCAGATGGCATGCTATAAAATACAGGTGTTCTGGTAATTCCTAATTGCTTTGTTGTAGAAAACAAGGTATTCAGCAGTAGAAATTGTTCCCATTAACTGATGGATGGAGGACAGATTTGTCATGGCAAGTAAAATAGTGGGCCTGGTGTCATATCTTGAAATCCTGTTGAATTCTAACACTTACGGTACACAGTAACGTCATCTGGGAATTGGTTTGTGAGACTGCACATCCTGAGTTATTTGGGAGTTGCTCTTCTAAATCAGTAAGTGCCCTCAATGTCAGATGACTTCACCAGAAGATAATTTTCTTCAACACAGATAAGATTGTGTTCTCTTTAACTTTAGTACTTTATGCAGTATAAAAATGCCAATTAACAGCAAAATTTGTTACTACTTTTTAACATAGTGGAAAACTTTGCTAAGATATGTATGTTCAAGGCATGTATTTTTAGCATATTATAATTGTGTTTGTACTTTACACAGTGGCCAATAGAAAGTGGCTTTGTAAAATAAATATTAAAATATTTAAATGATTTTTTGTTCACCCAGAACATAAATATCATTTTTTTTATTCTTATTAGTTGGCTATTCAGAAGTATTGCTTTATTTATTGATAATTATGAAGTATAATTCAAGGCATCCTTTCTGTTTATTTTGTAGAAGTTACATGGACTTTATTTACTATTACGTAAACTTTACAATTGTATGTTGCATGATAAAATTTTGTTTTTTGTTTTTGTAAAATACTTGAGGCATGATCCAACTTATATTGAAAAAGAATTTCAGCGCTAATTCACAGGCCTTTTTTTATCATCTGGATGGGGTGGTTTGGGATGTTGTTTGCTTTGATTCAGATTCTCAGGAGAATCAGTTTCTGTCACTCACTGAATTTTCTATGTGTATTCTTTTCCACTTTACCTCTCTGAAGGAAAAAGGTCTGACTTTTTTTGAAAGTCAGTCATCAAGCTCATTTCTACTATGTAAAAACAAGAAACCCCTCAAAAATAATAATATTCTCACCTTCAGTTCCTTGCTAATGAAAAAGAATCAGTCTGAGAGGTAGCAGACAGCTGCTCCGTAAGATTTTGTTCTTACTGGACAGCTGACAAACCCTTATTCCCCAGCCAGGCACAGCAAATGTTACCTGCTTTTCTTATGTGTAGACACACAGCTGGGGAGCACAGCAGCTGGTGCTACTGCAGGAGAAAGCATCCAAGGACTATCAGAATGAGCTTGGCAGTACTTTTGGCAGGGGCAAGAGCAAATGAGGTAGTAGAGTACAAAAGGACACTTAACCAAATACTTCAGGAAACCAAATTTTTTTTCAGACCCTTTTTTTCTCAGTATGCTGTCAAAATCATTATCGAGAATAACCTTTGTTCTGTGAATTAAAAAAAAGAAAAAAAAAGATGTTCCAAACTTCTTTTGCTATATTGTTTTATGCTGAGTATATGAAGAAGCAAAATTTCACCTAAAATAGATTGTAAAGTAAAATTAGAAGTATAAAATATTTACTTCTAGCTGAAAATGTATAGCTATATTACTCCTGCAACCTACTGCAATATTTTTCTTTATTCATGTGATCCTCCCCCTGTACAGTGCTATGAGACCATGAAGTCTATATCTTAACTAATTCATACACCATGCCAGGGAAAATTTTCTGTCTCAGAGCTTGACTGCTGTGCATGTGACTTGCATGCTGGTGACTAAATTCTTCCTTATCTCCAAAAGCTCAAGTAGTTACTTACATCACAGCTGTTATGAATACTGCCCAGGATATTCCAAAGTTGTTTTAGGAATCAGGACTCAATTTAACAATATTGGTGATATACCAAAGCTGATGTTCAGCTCTACTAGCCTTGTTTAGTTTACTAGGATATATGTGGCACAAAGGTCTGAGTGTAAGAACTGGTGTAGTTAATATTACAGATAATATTGCAAATAATATTACCTCCTTATATTCAGTCTGTTGTTAATTCTTTACATTTCCAATTCTTCTTCCATTCTAAAAATACACATCCTAATAGGAATTTCCTACCCAGTGCTGGTAAAATTTTTGATGAATTAAATCAGTGAGGAGGTAAGGATGGAATCTGTGTAGCGCCTCTCCCATTGCCTGTAAATAGGAGTCTGGGCCAAATTTCACAACAGGATTCAAACATGCTAGAGGTCGTACTCACAAGTATCTTAGTTTGAGATCAGAAGATGTAGCAAATCTGTTTCTTCTGAGGCTTTCAAACCTTGACAAGAGCTGTAAGAGGGCACTGTATCCTAAAGCTTTACTGACCCAGTCTCCTCTAAGTTCCAGAGACACCTCAAGACGTCCTAAATGTGTTGGTCTGGTCTCTCCAGCTAATAAACTACTTTATTTTTATTGATACTAAGTTTTTACAAGAGGTTTTGCAATTCATCTGAAATAATTCTATAGTATTAAATAACCAATTTTGAAAAAAAAGTGCTGTACACATTTAGTTTTAAAACTGATGGTATTGGCAAAATGGTAAAGAAAATATGTGAGTTCAAAAAAAAAAAAAAAGGATGTGTCTATATTTCTACTATATCTAGATTAACCTGCATTTTATTATCATGAGGCTCAGATTGAGTATAATAGCAAAAGATAAGTTTTTCAGGAGTCTGTGATTTACACCTTTCGCATTCCATGTAAGTTCAGCAGTGTGACATAAGCCTAATGTTGTCTATAATACTGTAAAGTCTTGATCAATAGACTTTGAAAGGGATGATGAATGCCAGGAAAACTCAGAAGGAGCAAGGGGAGGGAAAAAAAAAAATCTGTTGGTTTTTTTAGGTAAGACCCATTGTGGGATCGCATGTCTACAGTGACTGACAGAGAAAATAAAACTACTAACCAATGCCTAACAAAAATAGTTCTGCAGGAAGCTCATTAACATCACAAAATATCTGCAACATAAATTAGTAATTTTATTCATCTGGATGAATATACAGTGACTAATGAAATTCTCTGAAACTTTTTCTCAGCTGTTTCATGAGCAGCAGTGGTGTGTACATGTCAGTGTCATGACAATTTGCCAGCAATGTGTGTGAGGCTGTTTCAGGCTGGGGAAGCCAAAGTCCATTAACACAGAGAATATTTTGCCACTGGTGGAGGACCATTTAACGTTGTTGGTAGGAAGGATTAGAGTGCTGTTGGTGCATCTAGAAAGCAAGATGGCAAAGCATCTTTGCTGTGTGTCAGTAATCATGAGATTTAAGCAGTTTCAGAGATGGGACAAACTGGAACATAGATCGTCCTTCCTATGTATTGAAGGGGCTGAGAGATGACTTGGGAAGTCTTGTAATCTAGTGTTATGATGTGAATGCAGTATGCATGCATATTCTTTATGGAGGGTAAGAGCTTCTACTGGCACAGTTATGGATTGCTAGTCTGTCTGTGCTGAAACCATCTGAGAATCTGAGCTGTTCCTGCTTACAAGGTGCTCTGTAAATTATTATGCACCAGCTGGCGATGTGCCACATCCTAACAGGATGTGGATCAGCAAAAGGCTATTTCTAGAGTTTTATTCTGGGAACTGCTTCATCACTCAGAGTAGTGCAAGGATGCTCCTTTTAAAAAGTAATAATATGCAATCTCTTCTATATTATTTTATATAGCCCATGTTGCTCCCAGTTAACATGCTTAGGTGATTTTTGGACCTCTCTCTTCATAGACAATAAGAATCTTACTCCCAGAGATTTTTCATATGGAAAGCACTGTTACTAAAAGAGAAAGGATTATCCCCTCAATAAAGGGGTGACCATGGACTCATGACTTCCCGGACTTCTAACCAGGGAATATAATGGAATGTAACTTTGCTTTTTGTTGCTAGGGTATTGTTGAACAGAATTTGATTGGCACCTTCCCAACAAACTAGTCTGTGGGCAAGGAGCTTTGCAATTCGTGAGAGAGAAAATTTTGTACAAACAAATGTCTCATCACTGGCTTACACTTCATATTTCATTTAAAGTGTAACACTGCTAACAAAACTAACTCAAAAAATAATGTCAAGAGATCTATTTTCACACTATATATTTCTTGCCACCTTATTTCAGTATCAAACCCACTTTTTATTGCATTTCAGTTAAGAGACTAGGATAAATAGTACTTAGGGAGCCCAGCTCTGTTTCTTTATGTGCAGTGTCAGCAGAATGTTAACCAATTTCACATTGTAGCTCCAGCCAGCAAATATACTGAAGGTTGATTGTATTCTGTACAGGCTCAGAAGGGATTGTTTCTTTCATGGAAATTAATTGCTGATGTTGATGTGAAATAGGACTCAGATTATTTTAGAAATCACAAGCAGAGATGTGAGACAACCAGGTTTTTATTATAATGTGTAACCTGACTTTCCCCTCTGCCCGTCTCACATGCAGTGTGATTTGAAATTAATACAAACCAGAGTGTAGAAATTGTGATCCCCTCCTAAGATTGAAAAATATGAATGGCAAAGGAGGGGATGGCAAGCATAAAGTAGAAATGAGCAAAGCTCCCCTAGTCAAAGAAATACTGAAAAATGCTCAGGTATGTAATGTTTTATATACCCATTTGCTGCTAAACTAGCTTCAGCACTGTCTTGTAAATTCTTTGCTACCATATGATGTTACATTTTGAAAAGACTGGCAAAATTTTTTAGCTACTGGGTAATTGTGCACCTCCTACACTGAGCTGGCATTGTCCTGAAGCAGTTTCTCTTCCTAAGCTTCACTTATTTTCACATTGTGTTTGAGAGTGACAGTAAGTGGTAGCCCTGTCATGGGGAGGGAAGAAAGAGGGAGGAGTTGTTTTTTCAGGGGTATTTATACTTAATATTTAAAATTTCACATGTAATTAGGAAGTGAACATTTATGAGTGACTGCATAAAAATGGAAAAAAAAACCTCTTGATGAAATTCTGAACTAGGTAGTATTTAACCAGGTAGCTTAATGATTTATGCTGACCTTCTGTTACTGCCATTTCTCACGTTTAGTCCTTTATTTCCAATTGTTAGATACATTATCTAGAAGAATAGAGTGACTTATAAGTAGCACTGTAGAAAACATCAAAAGACAAGATGAAAGATTAGTCTTAACTGAAAAAGTAGAAGAAACTGAAAATTAAGATGAAATGGTAACTAGATGTTGATCTCACTACAGTAATGACTTTGCTGAAGCCACGTTATTTTCTGCTGTCTCATTTTTCTATGTGTGATATGAAGTAATGACTTGTATCTTCTGAATAGTATGGTGGTAAATTGAAAATACAAACAAAGCTCTAGATATATTGGAGTAGTTATTTTGGAGTAAAACTCTAAGGATACAGACAAAAATTAAAAATTTTAATTAATTAAATTAATTTCTGAAAGTTGAATGGATTTTCACCAGTAAGTTGTTTTCTTTTTTTTTTTTTTTTCTTTTTTTTTTTTTTCTTTTGTGTTTGAATTGAAAGGAAAAAAATTGTAGGTAGCATTTTCCTAAGAAATATACTTGCGCCTTTGTCACCTGTGTAAACAGAAGTGGCAATAAGTAGGTAGCTGTGAGAGATGAAGTAGTGTGGCAGAACTCTCGTTTATTATACAAAATGGCCAGCTTCTAGCCTTTCTTGGACATAGAGTGACTATGTGTTTTGCCAGTAAGTTGCATGCAGAGATGGCATATTACCAGACAGATATATATGCTGAAAAGGGAGAAGGCTGGCTGGAGTATTTCTTGATTTACTTTCCCAACCAAATACCTACCATTCTGTAAAATGCATTTATTTATTTATTTTAAAAGAAAGTAATTTAATACCTAGAGTCTAGTAGTTTTTCATGTATATGGAACAGTGGTTGAGTGTTCTGTGTGTTGGCTTAAAGGGTGTTTTATCCAACGTATTGGCATGTAGCTGGTTTTGTATAGATAAATAATCTGACTAAATAAACTGTGGAAGATACCAGCAGCTGACTCTCCTAAATAGTTTGTATTTTCCACAAAGGTACAACTTATGTATAATATAAATATTTTTATCCCTTCATTTCTCATTCAGCAGTGATTTCTTTTTTTTCTTCAGGAATGAAAGACAAAGCAAATAGAGGTAACAGACTTCAGAGTCTTGATACAGTTGAATGTACAGTTTCCACCTTAAGAAAAAACTCTTAAACTTAATGCATACTACATCCATGAATTACCCGTTTGTTATAATTTATTTTGTTATATAATTTTCTTATACAGAATAGTGATTCATGAACATCTCACTTTAAAAAAATATTATGTGATATATTCTACTTTAGTGAAAGTTTTCATTTTTAATTAGAGGAAAATGATCCCATCCTTTTTTTGTTTTCCTTAGGGGAGAAAATATTTTGCCATGTCATTAACAAGTTTCCCAGGGGTACTTTTTTGCTTTGATGAATTTGTCATAGTCAAGGAATGCTGGTAGCTTGCCAGAAGATGTGTGGTTTAGATTTGTATTACAGCCTCTGTATATTAAAATTTAGGTGTATTGATAAGCCATTGAGAAAGACACATTTCTTTTTAATTTAGCTGGATGTTTCTGTTTCAGATACTTGTTGCATAAACTTAATGAATTTGACCTTACTGAAAACTAGAAATGGAAATATATGGAGGGGACAATGGGAGAACAGGGTCATGAATGTAGTCTTCAAATGCAAAAGTCAGTAATATACTCAAACTGCATCAAGAAAGCTTGACGTTAGTCTTCAGGAAAAATCCTTTCAAACAATAACAGTAAAGCAGTTGTGGAATGGATTGCATAAAAAAACTGATTAATCATCTTGGTGGAACACAGATAAAAATAGTTATCCACCAGAAATTGCATTGTTTTATCTCATTCTTTCTTTCAAAAAAACATGCTGCAAGATGATTTTTTATGTGTTCATGAAGAAATTTTTCAATAAAAAAGTCTTTTAATAAATCCTTGTTGTTACAGTTTGACAACCTTCAAAGCTGAATTCTTGTCCAATGATTTGTACCCTCATATGTTGAGAAATGAGATTCAAAACAGGCAGATATTTCTTGATATTAACTGTGACTCTTAGTATTGTTATAAGTAACCTAGTAATTCCTTTAAGGGATTTTTTTTTGTTTGTTTGAAGGAGGGTATTGCAGCTGTACACATTGAATAAAGACTGGCAAAAGTTTCTTAGTGTAATTTCTCAGCTGATGGAACTATTCACTTATTCTTTTGCACAAGCATGTAGATATTAAAAAGAAAAAAAAATACTTCCCTCCCCCATAATTTCACTGATTTAGATTCTGAAGTGCTACCACTTCTAAAAAATATTTTATTTCAGGATTTTTTTCATATGTAGAAGCTAAATAATTCCACTCTTCTCAAGGAATAATAAAATCACAGAAAGGCTTGGTGTTGGAAGGGATCCTAAAGTTCATTTAGTTTCAACTGCCCTGTAATCTGCCATGGGCAGGGATGCCACCCACTCCTGATATTCTTTAGGGTCCCATCGAGTCTGACCTTGAACACTTCCAAGGATGGGGCATCCACAGTATTTCTGGGCAACCTGTTCTAGGGCCTCATTTCCCTCTGGGTATTTTTTTTTCCTAAGATCTATTTAAAATCTTCCCTTGAGTTTAAAACCATGCACTTTTTTTCTATCACTGTCTGCCTGTGTAAAAGCTGTTCTTCCTCCTTTTTATAGGCCTCCTTTAGATACTAAAAGGCTGCAATGAATACTCCCTGGAGCCTTCTGTTCTGCAGTCTGAACATGCCATATTCTCTCAGTATGTAGGAGAGGAGCTCTGCTGTTTAATCATCTTTGTGGCCTCCTAGATATCTTTGTGGCCACCCACATATTTCTTGTGCTGAGGACCCTGGAGCTGGACACAGCACTCTGGGTGGGGTCTCAGAATAGTAGAGGGGCAGTCATCTCTCTGGACCTGATTGCCACTTCCCTTTTTGTGTAGCCCAGCATGAAATTCATTTTCTGGATGACAAAGACACACTATTGGTTCATGTCTGACTTTTCCTCCATGAGAACCCCTAAATCCTTCTATGTAGGGCTGCTCTCAATGATGACTTCTCCCAGTCTATACTCACGTTTTGGATTGCGCAGGCACAGCACCTTGAACTTGACTTTTTGAACCTCATTGGGTTCCCACAGGCCCACTTCTCAAGACTGTCCAAGTCCTCCTGGATGGAATCCTTTCCTTGTATCAAAGGCACCTCTCAGCTTCCTGTCATCTACAGACGTGGTGAGGGTGCACTGGAACTCACTGTAGTGTTGATAAAGAAATTGAAGAGCAACAGTCCCAAGACATACTTGAGGAGGACTACTCATTACAGGCCTACACCTGGACGTAGAGCCATTAATGACAACTCTGTGTCTGTCCAGCCAATTCCTTATCCACTTAATAATCTACCCTTCAAACTCATGTGTCTCCATTTTCAAGGTAAGGATGCCATGAGGAACTGTGTCAAAGGCTTTAAGGAAACCTAGATAGATGGCATTGCTTGGTCCTTCCCCTGTTGACTGCTGCAGTCACTCTGTCATTGAAGGCCACCAGACTGGTCAGGCACAACTTTCCCTTAGTAAAGCCATGTTGGCTGTTTTGGATCACCTTCTTGTCTTGTATGTGGATTCAAGGAGCCTTGCTTCCATGAAGGTCTGCTCTGTGATCTTCCCAGGCGCAAAGGTTAGGCTCACTAATCCGCAGTTCCCTTGGTCTAGTTTTCCAGGTTTTCCTCTCTACCCTTTTTAAAAATAGGAAGGATGTTTCCCTTTTTTCTGTCCACTGGAGGCTTCACCTGATCCCCATGACTTTTCAAATACTATGGAAAGTATACTATCTTTAATAGAAGAAAATGCATGCATTGTTATTCACTTGTTTTTCAAGAAGCACATGGAGGTGCTATTGCCCACATATGCAAGTTAAAACAACAACATTAACTATGAGGGTTTTTATAAACTGTAAGAAGGTTATTAAACTGCTTGGGTTAGAGAACAGTGGCAGATGAATCTGGATTTTCTCTTCATCTGTTTTCTTCCATTCACATTTTGACCCGCTTCAGGAAATGAATTCCACATGAAAAATGTAGTTTTGCCTGCACAGCATAATTTCTGATAACTCTACATCGCTGAAATTTGGGAGTGAAAAAATCAGTTAGCCCCTTTCCTGCTAGAGGGATCAGAAATGAACATAACAATTTGTTATGTTCATTTAGTTAGGTAATACTGTGCAATTGTTGCAGCGCATACCATGATCTATGATGAGGGATGTCATTATGGTGACTGGAGTTTGAGGAAGTGCAGTGGAGAATCCTAACAGCTAAGAAAAACTCTCTGAGGCAAATGAAAGCTCTCACAGACTTACTGGGACATAATTGTCACTGAACCAATAAACCTGAAGGAAAAAGTTGTGTACAATTGGTTGCCTTTTCAAATCATCCACTCAGAATTTATTACAAGCCAAAAATCAAAGCCAGTGTTAAGATGCATGAGAAAGACACAGAAAAAATAATGTTAAAAATTTTGTAGATTTAGATTGTATAAGAAATTGATTTCATTTTTCTTCTGAAGTATTTTTACAGATTGTCTGCTCCTTTCAAAAAAAATATATTAAAAAAGATAAAAGGAGAAACAAAAATGGAAAGCACAAAAGATTTTCTGTGCAAAGAGACAACATGATTATGATTATTTAATTTCAGAAAGGATTGAAACAGGAGGAAGCAAGATCCTTACCCTTCTTTATACTGTAATGTTGGATGGACAGTGACAGGAAAAGAATATAATGAAGCCAAGAGCTTTAAATAATTTGTTACAAAATACATTTCAACCTGTGCAACTTGGAGAAGCTATAATCACCTACTGCTAGTTATCTATATACAAACTAAGAGTATTTAGGACTTCTATGACAGAAATAAACACTTCTGAAATGTATAATATTAATTCTTTTTTTTTCAGTTAAATGGTTTGTAATTGTGAAGCATCTGATAACAGAACTTGTCGGAAAACAAAGCACAACACATGATTAATCCTGCTGATGTTTTGGAATTAGAGACAAAGGCTGTCTCTACTCTTCTGATGATGGGGTTCAGAACAAAACAGGGAAATTGTTTTCTCCAAATTGCTGGAGCTTCTCTGGCAGTCTTGACCCAATCCTGAGTACTTCTTGTGCATAATGGAGGAATTCTCTGATTCACAGCAGCAATGCCACAGATGATCTCAGATGCTGTCTCCTGGAGGATGGAGAGGAATACATTGGACGTGGTCAGATCATGTTGATTGAACCCAAATTCAGAAACAGGCCACAGAACTGCTGAACTGGCTAATTGATTCTATAGCCGCAATGTTTACTAGTTTAAAATCTAGATTAGAGATATGGGCATGTAAGGGCTGGGTTGTGTTTATCTCACCTGTAGGGAAACAACAAGGAAATATTTATGTCTATTAAAATTCTATTTCTATATAAATTTCTGTTGTCTAGTCTAGAAATAGAAGAGGTCTAAATGACCATAATTTGGTGTAAAGCTTTTGCAAAACAAAGGGTTGTGTAAGCAACCCTTTCAAAAAGCTGTATATGCAAAAATTACTTTGTCTATTTTGTGACATTATTTTTTAAAAAAACCTCATGATTCTTAAATATGAATCTCTAGTTTTAATGATTTTTTAAATGTTTTTAATAAATCTTACTAGCTTTCCAGTCACAGAGTTTGGAATGTTTTTTGTTTTTGTGTGTAAGGAAAAAGGGAGGAGTTGATGCCTCAGGGGAAGAAAAAAGTATTACAATATTGAATTTTTTCTTTCTATCTCTATTGAATGTCTTGGTTCAAAATTTTCACTTTAAACTGGATTATTCTGGGAAATAATTTGCCTTATGTGACATATTGAACTAAAGTGCATTTTTAAATTTATTTACAATGCATAGCAAAATTATGTTTCAAGGATACAAAACTTTGCAAGGTAAGACTTTGCTGTTTTCCCTCTGGAGCACCATAACTACAAAGAATGGTTGCCATTACAGTAAACACGTAGATCCTAATATGTGTTTCCTTGTTTCTTCCCTGTTTCTATGAGTGAAAACTTGCTTAAGGATAAAATGAAATATTGAATAAAGAACTAAATACATATATTTTTATTAATTTGAAATTTATAAGCATAGATCAAGGCACAAAAGGAAAGCTCCATTTGTATATTTTCAAAAATATGATTATTACCAGGAATATTAGCAGCAAGTGATCATACAGAGTTCTACAGTTCTGATAGTAGCTCAGTAACTGGCATGAAGATTTAACTCAATGTGGACCAGGTTTTGCCTTGAATGCAAAACCTTACAAAAGTCCATGAGGAAAAAAATCAGCAAATAATTACAGTATTTACTTCTAGGATTATCAAAATAATTTATCTGATATACTTCACCAAGTGTTAGACAGCAGATTTTTAGTGTAATTATGTGTGTAACAAAAGGAAATTGCAGTGCTAACAAACATTAACTTACTTTGATTCTGTGAGGCTGGTATTCAGCTGACCAATAATATAGCTGTTGTGCAGAATAACTTCCTGGTCTTCTACTCTTACTATAAGCTAGGAGGCCATAATGAGGAAAGGAGGCAAAAAAAAAGATTATTTGAATTTCTGTTCTGTGAATTTCTGTTTCTGATTTCCTTTGTATAGGGAAAAAAAAGTTACATTTTGTGGTTAATTCTTGGTAAGCTTGACCTGAGGAAATGGACACAGAAGGACTGCAGTGGAGAAAGCTAGTACTGATAAGCTAGTACTGCATAGAAATGGGATGTGTAAAAATGTATTTCAGTGAATATTATTATTTCGACAAACACATCAGTGTTGGTCATGCATGTATAAGTTATTTCCCTTAATATAATGTTATCCTTGTCTATGAATAGTACAGGAATGCACTGCACATTAAAAAAAATTCAAATTATTATCCTGTGACTCCTGTTTGCCTACCACTGCTGCAATTAATCTCCATATTCTAGAAGATGTAGAACATAATGTAGAAATGTCTGCACAGGGCTGTAGCATAGTGTAGCAATCTCCAATCCTGTGGAGGGCTAAACCAGGAAACCCTGTGTGTGCCCAGAGGTTTTCTGCAGCTCTGAGCCTGACCTGACAAACTCTGTGCCAAAAATACTGCCAAAGTGCTGGGGAGGAGGGGATCAAAGAAGTACATCAAACTAAACTGTAATATTGCCTTCAAACCTAAGCTGATTTATTTAGAGCTAGCTTTGATGTCTTTGCACTCAAAAGTATAGCTCCAGAAAGTTTTCATACATTAGAAACTAGAAAGCTCATCATATATCGTACCTATTTTTTAATGGTTAGAGGAGTTGTAAATTGAGGATGTTTCTTGACACAACACAGCATGCTTATTAAGCTGGTAAAAGAAAACAAGTCTAAAGGAAATCTCAATATACTTTATTAAAATAGCATTAATTCTTACTAGGAGCAAAAAATGACATTTTGAAGCTTTTGTTTCGGATTTTTTAACAGAAAACTGAGCATTTGGAATTCTCTTTGGGAATAAAGTAAATGATAGGCTCAAAGTTCACTTAGTTTTCTTTAAATAATGTACAGCAGCTTGTATACAATACATAGGTTCTCAGTTCATACTATTCCATAGAGTGAATGTTAATTTATAGCTAATAGAGAAGACTTGCAGAGTGAGAAATATTAAATGAGGGAGAAAAAGCCCATGAAATCCTAGCAGTCAATGACAGATCCTCAAAATGAAGAGACTGAGTTCTTGAAGTGTGCTGTCTACTTAATGCTTTGTACTGGAGTATGCCAAATGCTGCAATCTGCTTAATTTAAATGGCAAGCATGAACATACTAATGTTAGTAGCTTAAGAAAAAATATGTAGTACCTCCTTAACAGTTTAGCTATTTATTTCATGGTTTAAGATTGTTATTTCCAAAACTAGTAGTGTTTAGATTTCATGACTTTTAGGTATTTAATGATTTTTTTAAAAATGTAGTTTGAGCAGACAAGTCAACAATAATGGAAGGAAGTTTCTTGCAAAGAGGTGACTTAATTAAACCTATAAATACCATAGAGAAGATACTAAGTTACTAATGAATATAATGAGCAGTCACCTAGGTACTAGTGAGAAAAAAAAGGAAGACAATAGACCATTGCATCAAACTGATGAATCTCCTCAGTATGTTGCACGTGAGCGTTGCCTAGAAAGAGCTTGCTGAATGTGTCCTTTTTCCTGGCAGTGTTACTGAATACCAGATGAGCCATAATTAAAGCTGGGTCACAAATGAGAGAAAAGCTTTTTTTAATCATTATGCCATTTAGATTTGCACAAATTAGTAAATCAAATGCTGTTGTATGAATGGTAAAAGTAAAACCTTTTCAGTGCAGCTTAAATCTGATAAACATTTCCCTTTAATTGCTTTGTGGGAACTACTGACATATAATCGAGTGCTCTGCTGAAAGCAAACAAAAAAACCTAGTAACTATTTCTTTATATCTTTACTGCCACAGCATTTACCTTAGAAGCACAAAAATAAAATCCTATTCTATTTTACAGTATTTATTGCTATTTTAGCAATTAACTCCAAACTACAGCAGATATGATGCCAGCCTATTGAAAGTAATGCATAAAACCAGAAGTTGACCACTACCAGCATCTTTGTGCTGGTAACTCACACACGCGTTCTACCACCATCTCTATTTTTTCTGCTGGCAGCACAAAGTGCTTTCAGTTTAGATTACTTACAGGACAAAATGCAGTAACCTTAGTTTACTAACACAGTCTTTTAGACTGTGAAGTACTGTACCTCAGAGTGGAGTAATGTTCCTCAGAGTCTTGGTCACTAATCTTCCAAACTGACTGACCTTTAGAAGGTTTGTTAAGAGAAACCAGGTATTAGGAGATGAAAACACACATTCAGGTCTTAAGGACTTATTTAGGCATAAGCTGTGAAAAACCTTCAGATGCTCAGCGCATTCTTGAAAATAGAGACTGATAAACTAACTGTTCAAGTCATGAATCTGAGCCGATGTCATCCCCTTGATATTAGGGTTCTCGTTCAATCAACTGTTTCAATTCCCTTGAATAAAACTCTCCAGAGTTAATGTGTTGGTTATATTTGTAGGAAAAACAAACCCTAAGCGCAGTCATTTTCACAGTTGGACAAATAGATCAATATTTCTTGGCTTTTAATCAGCTTTTTCTACATAATGCTTGAGAACAGACAGATACCTAGAGGACAGGTATCAGATACAGTATTTTCTTTATTGCTAGCAACTGCTTTCACTCAGAGATTCTTGGTGCTAATCAGGACGTTATTGCATTGCTCTGTCTTGTCAGTCAGTCTTCTGACTGACTGTCAGTTGTAGCTGATGGAAGATCACTCGGTGATCACTTTGAATCCCTTGCTCTTCCAGCAAGTCTCATTTGTATTTCAGAGTCGTGTGTCTGTGTTTGGAATGTGTGCATTGAACAGGTCACCACACAGGCCTTTCCCTGAGTGTTGAGAGAGATGTGGGAATGTGCCATCTCCCTCCAGCACACTGGAGAGCTGCGTAGGCACAAAAGCTTGCAGAATGCACTGCATTTATCTTTGTGACTGGAAAATAAGGTGTCCAGACCTGCATAATATGAACCTGCCTGCACATATGGTTTAGCATACTCATGCCTTATTCTTGGAAGAATGAAGTTGTGGGATGAAAGGCAGACTGGTCTGGCATAGCTGTTAGAAGAAAAGGAATAAACAACATGTGTTCCACTAACCTTGAGCTGTTTAGGCAGAGGTATATGATGAGGAATATTGGAAGGCTTTTGTAACCTGTAAGACAATCATACCATAAATATGCTTTCACTTCCTGACCAAAGAAATTAATTATTTCCTTATATTCCTCTTACAAGGTACAGCACTACACTTAGTCTTAAAAGGTACTTGTGTTATAGCGCTTTTTTTTTTTTGTGTGTATTTTGATCCAAATAAATGTTTCACTTCAGAGTTCTGGAATTAGAGGATTGAGGGGGAAAAAGAAAAGAAACTGTATTGCTTATAGGAGTAGTTTAGAATCTGCTGAGGTTAAAAGTTTTCAGCAAATTTAAAACTGGAAAACCAAGTGTCACACCATTTGGGGCTTCTAGTGCATAACCTTATTATATATACTTCCTTATTGATGTTTACTTAGAGTGATCTGTTATCTCTAGTCAAGCAAAAGTTGCTTTTAACAAAAAGTCTCTTTAGAACATGTGAAATTAGCCAATCCTTTTCAGTGGTTGTCCTGGTAATTGTTTCAGGTTGTTGATGGGGCTTTGTTTTTTGTTTGTTTTGTATGTTTGGTTTTGTTTTGCTTTGTCTTGTTTCATTTTCTTTAAATTCATAAATGATACTGTTTCTAGTTATTTGCCAGTTTAGAAGCTGCAACATTTATTCTTGTCTTTGGCAATGGCTATTTAAACAGAGATATTTAAATTTCTAACAGCCCATTCCATTTGGTACAAGTATTGATTATTGTTTCCTGTGTGTAAAATTCATTTAAACATAAAAAGCTAATATTAGTTTTGTGCTGATAAGTTCTGTGAACCTTATAACAATATGTCCCTTGCAGAAAACACAGGCAGGTGATGGAAATCTGATGCAGAGAAGTTATATCTTTTCTGTGATTCCATACACAAAATAATGAAATCTATAACTCATACCAGCAAGATGTGTAATGGTCTTTATACTTATCTGCTAAAATGTGAGAATTGTTTTCTACTTAGATTTTGCTACTATATATATCATCACAGCCAATGACTGAAAGCAGACACTGACATGTTCTGGAGGAAATAATAATCAGAAGTGTTCTTGGTATTTAATCAGCATGCATCTCTGTTCTCTGACAGTTTAATCTACCATTCAGTTCCCCCTATTTTCTAGTGACTAATTTAAATACGAAACATATACACTTATATACATTTACATATTCTGTAAGAGGTATAAAGTCATCAGTCTATCATGCTGCCCTATCATAGTTATTTTCTGCTGTTACTTTTTAAGTAGTGGATTCTTCCACATGTTATAAAACCAGTGCACAGAGAAACACCACTGAACTGCTAGGAAGTTGAAATGTTTCAAAAACTGTTTTCATTCCACTGAACAAGTGTATTAAGTTAATGTACAGAGGACAAAAAAAGAGTCAAGCTCATTAAAGTACAGTTCTCTAAAGAGCTATTTTGTACTGAAGCAGTCAGTAAGTGTTCTACAGAGAGATTATGGATATGTGTCTACAAAGAGAAGACAGCTCATTATGCTTGTGCTCCGAGCTCATCAGCTGTATTTAAGAAGCTATGTAGCATTGACCCAAAAAAACCAAAAAATGTTCTATACAGACTCTGTTTGGCCATCTCTATACACATATAATTAGCTGTTGATTCTTCAAGGAAGCATACCTGCAGTCTGGGTACTCTGAAGTCTTCATCTATTCCTGTTCCAAAATACAGGTATCCTGATTATCTGATCTGTGCTTCATGAAGTTCGGGATTTGGCAATTTCTGGGAACCACCACTGTAATGATAACACAGAGCTTCCTGTCACATGAGCTCTAGAATTTAGAATGAATGTTTTTCTTTTGGAACTTTCTTGCATAAGCTACTTGGTTTTGTCAGGTTTGTGCCTACTGAAACCTCCACAAAGCATTTGGACTTACGAGATGCATTTTAGGTCTGCTTTAGACCCATTGATTAAAGCATTTACTTGAATAATGGAAGATGGTCTCACATCTCTTCTTTACAAAATATTTTATAAGGGGTTGGAATAGAGGTAATATGCATCTCAGGCGCTATTTAACTGACTCCTAGCTGTTCTTGCTGTTAAAGTTTTCTGGTTTTCACACATGAATATTTACTGACCCATAGAGAAGAGTGAATACAGCTGCCTCTGTGGTAAAGTGGATTAGGACACACATGCTAAGGCATAGTTTTGAGGTCCTCAAAGTAACTAGATCCTCGTTAAATGCAGAACAGAGAGACTTATACATTACTTTTAAATAGAAGTTGTTGGGATATTTTCTTGGAAGTCCAATTGTTCAATGTATTAATGCAAAAGAGGCATCTTGGGTATGTTTGGTTTGGTTTTGTTTTTTTTTTTCCCTCCCATTATATAGCTAAATGGTTTAGCCATTGAGTTACTAGGCTTGAATACAGGCTGTATTTTCACTTTTGGAACACATTCTCTGAGTGGGTACCAGTTGGTGTAGCCGCTTAATCCTAGATGTGATTCATGACTGTGAGGGCATGGGGGAGGGTGAAGGTTCATTCCAGTCTTCCTTTTTACAGAAATCCTTCTAGAAATTTCCATCCACCCAGCTCTGGTATCTTCCTGCTCATTATTGTTAGGCTGTTACCATACTTAGCATAATAATCTTCCTCATGAGCTGCGTAAGATATATAAGTGCCTTAACATATGTTGCCACAGGATACCAGTGGCCTTGCAGTAATAAAACCAAACTGTTTTTGAAGGTGGCTATAAAATGAGCTTGAGTGGTAACACATATATTAAGTCTGGATTTCAGAGTTCAGTTTCCAAATAAAAAATATGCTGAAAAGCTACTTTTTTGTTGGCTTCATTATAACTAAATTTTAAATCCTGATGTTCAACTGGCTCCTAAGCACATCCTAATCATTGCTAGCTTTTAATAAGTTACATCTAGTAGGATATTATGCAATATTGTAGTGTGGTATGCTTTGCAAATGTAATGAAGTCAACCTGGGACCTTGGTACAACATTGCTCTTAAATCTGTTGACAAATGCAGCGTGTTCTGCAAGTTATAAATATGTGGATTAGCAAAGTGCTCATTTTATACACTGAGGAGATTCTGACAACAACTTAATAAACAACAAAGCATCGCTAGTGCATAATGTATTATGGTCCTGGTCACAGTTTAGCAAGTTTTTTTTTTTTTTTTAATGGATTAGGCCATATTGTGTGCATACTTCAGCCCACGCTGTTTTTCTTGAGATGATTGTAGTAGAAATTTACACTGATTGTTTCTATCCTTTTTTTTTTAGAGTGCTGATGTAGTATTTTCTCTTGATTCTTTGTGCTTGTTATTTGGAGATAGGATTTTTTTTTATTGCTTGTTTTCTCATGAAGTTTTTTTTTTTAAAGTGTTATTCCTAACAGGCAAGCCTTCCAGCTATAACAGTCATAGAAAAGTATGTGATTCATATTTTCTGTAACACTTAGTAAGGCAACTAAAATATTTGATTAAACATAAAATTGTCTTTCCAATATGCTTAAATAGTGAGTTTGAAGCATGGAGGAATACAAGTCATGTTGTCACAGTCTTGCCATGCCATACCTAAAATGTACTATCTCTGCCTTAGTGCAAGTACTGTTCCTGTAAGAGATTCTTCCAAAATTCCTACCACTGATATTTTTCTTTATGCCAAAGTTTATTGTTTATGTTTTTAATTTAACACACAAATTTAGTGTTTTAACAACATCATAATACCTTTATGAAAATAGTGGAATCAGTACTCAGTGCAAGTCTTCCTAGCCTCCCACTTGTGACTGACCTCACTTCATTCATGGAA
Source organism: Calcarius lapponicus (assembly GCA_039654755.1). Lineage (NCBI taxonomy): Eukaryota > Metazoa > Chordata > Aves > Passeriformes > Fringillidae > Calcarius > Calcarius lapponicus. Next base: position 22,437,331 of record CM077465.1, on the reverse strand, counting down.
CAGTCTGACTGCTAAATAAAATTTACTGTGAGATGCAAAATTCAACTGGTGCCCAGCAACCAGTACTATCAGTCAGCAATCAGTAGTGAAAACAACACAGTTAAATTTATTTTAATGAACTGGAGGAAGGAATGGAGTGCCCATTTAGCAAGTTTGTGGACATTATCTAATTGATGGTGCTGGGGTAGCAGCAGTTAATCTTCCATCAGAGTGACCTGGACTAGCGAGAGGAATTGAAAAGCAAAGTCTTGTATCCAGGATGGAAAATCCCTTTTAAACAGTATAGGCTGGGGTCTGACTGTCTAGGGAGGCTTTTGAGTCTGCTGGCTCTGTTTGCCTCTATTGGCTGCTCCCAGACGGTCTGAGAGGAGCTCTGCCTGCTCTCCCTGCTGTGACATGCCCATGCTGAAATGTCACGCCCCACTTTGCCATGCTCCCTGGAGCCCTTACACGTCCCTTGGCTGTCCTATCCCCACCTGGTTGGCTGCTGAAGGTTTATGGGGTTGTGATGAGTCCTCAGGGCTGCTTCACGGGTTCCTGACATTGGGATTTCCCCTGCAGAGCTTGATCTCACCCCTGGACTTTCCTTCAGTCACAGCCTGTTAAGCCTCAACGACTGAGGAAAAACAAGATTGTGCTGGATTCAGCCATTAGCAACCTTATGTAAATATTTTTAATAGGTAGATGGACCTATGTGACTTGCAGAGTTTTTATGCCAGAGCATAAATTTTCCATTTATTTTTTAGTTCATTCATAAGGAAGAACTTTTGAACAAGGAGGAGCAGAGAAGTTCTTCCTTCAGTTGCTCATGGTACTGACAGAAGATGTTGCCTTATTTTCCTGAGGCTGGTCTCAGTCCTGTATTGGGAGATACTGGCTGTCATAGTGATCTTAACAAAGCATCAAACTATGTAGGTGTTCAATTTGAGACCACTTAGATATGAGGCATAAAATATTTACTATTCAGTATTAATGCATCAAACAGTCTTGCAATTATCAATAATTCAAGAAAGGCTACACTTCTAAATGTCACCTTTCCCCCTTTTTGTTTGCAGAAAGCATTGATCAACTGTATTTATTGGACTGATGGTTGTATTTAGAAATGGTTTTTATTGTATATGTTTTTTAGCATATATAAAATTTATTTACTCAGTGTGATTTTCCCCATGATATCTTATGGAATCTTCGATGTGATCAGTAGTTATAGAATTCTGTGCTCTATAATTTATAGTTTGAGAATCATTACTCTAAACCACTGTAAATAAATAAATAAATGCTGTTCCACATAGACAGATGATACTTAACAATATCAACTTGTTCTCTTGATAGCCTAGGAACACTAACACTACATATATTTTTTTTCCATGGAACAATTTCTTTTCAATTTAAAACAGCAAGTGTTATCTGTCAGTTATTTGTTCCTTAGCCAGTGTATGACACATCTTAGCAAAATGCCCAGTATTCCTGAAATGTGTGAGTTGAGCTTCCTTTGGGTGACTGTGACTGTGTTGCTAGGTTTACAGAAGTAGTTTTATTGTTCCTGTTTATATCCGTTTTACTGAGATCTTAGTTCTCTAATTGCAGTCTTGCAATTTCAAAAATCAGCATTGAAAGGTTTAATCTGTAGGTTTAATCACTTGAGCAGTGCTGCTTCTTTAAGCAGCTTTAAGATCCATTTTTGCTATAGCCAGACTAGCAACAGTTGGGACTTCATACTATGTTAGATGTGAGACCAAGGAGTCCAGTAGAATATGCAATTGAATTTTTTGTAAAGTGAAATCAAAGAAATAATTTGATATTCTTCCAAATTATATGTAGCTAAATTTCATCATCATGGTTTCTGAGAGTTCATGGCAATGTGATCTAATGTATGTGTTCAGCATGGAAACATTAACTAAGGCTGGAGAACAGTGTTGTACTTCTCAGCAGCCGGCAGAAATATATAAAACTCTATGATCTTTCTAAACAATATAAGTATATAATCAGGGAAAAGGTTTTTTTCTTCAAAAGTCTCTTTAACAATTACAGGCATGGATTTAGTTAGGGGCAGTGGAGGTGTCCTTTTCAGCATTTTTCAGGTCTATTTTTATCTCATGATTACACAACAGTTAGTGTGAAGTCTAGCCAAAGCTAGACTATATATCAGGGTGGTACACCAGACACCCAAGAGAGATTAACTCTTCTGAGGGATTTCCTCTTTAATTCAGCATCGATCACATTGTGTTCCTATGGAAATTAAACTAAAATATAAAAGAATAAATAGGTCCTTCCACAGCCTTTAAAGAAAAGACAGATATCATACATATTCAGGTTCCTCTTTTCCTCATCTTTTTATTTTAACTAGTGAAGCATAGATGAGGAGTGGTGAAACTTCAAAGTCAAATTGAATGCATTTCATTATTTGTTGCATGAGCACAAAGTGTGTGTAATGCTTCAGGTAAAAATAGATATAAGAAATTCTCAGTATGTCACTGACAGTTAAAAAACTGTAGTTTGTGGGAAATTGTTTTTTTGGATTTTTTTTGCAAGCCATGGTCTAAAATTCAGTTTCATATCAAATTGTATTGCAACACAGAACTCTACTGTTTTATTCCAAGCAACAATTTGTGTGTTTGCTTTTCTGAATTACAGCTTGCTAACTGCAGCATATGCATTGAAGATAATAAAGCACTTTTTGATAACACAGTTCTCTTGTCCAAATCCAGTAATCCAGCATGCAGTTTCTCTTTTCTGAGGAACTCGCCTTTTCTCTCTATTTGTCCTGTTTTTCAGGGAGAAGATGCTTTTTCTTTTCTTGATTTCACATAAACCCAAAGGATGAATTTATAAATAGATTGTATTAAAATGGGGAGAAAAAAATCTCTCAAGAATATGATACCATTGATTGATTATGTCTCCTCATTGGAAAAAGTCTAGAGGTTGCTGAGGCCCGCATTATTTGTTTTTATTGGCAGGGTTCCCTGAAATAAGTCTTCACAATGAGTCCTAGAATGTCCTGTTCAGGATTATGCCAGCATTTCATTATTGTTTCTTAACAGGTTGTAAATCCAGTACTTCTTATTTTCTTCTATCCTTTTTTTTTTTCTCCCTTAGTCATTCATTCGAGGTTTTTCTCAATCTGTAGACTGCAGGATGTCATTGCTGTAATTTGGTGACATGCTTTTTTATCATTTACAAAAATACAACCTTTGTACTTTTACATTTGTGACACTATAACAGCTTCATGAGACTATAAAAGATAATATCAGATTTTTACAATAATAGCAATATTCATTAAAATATTTTGTTTTACCAGTGTTTTTGGGTTAGGTGAGGACAGTAATGGTTGAAATTTACCATTTGACTTTTTTAATATCGAAATGGTAATAATATAAAATTAAACTGCACAGCATAAAAAAAAAATCAAGGTAGTTAAGAAACTAGCTGTTTCAAAACTGATGAAGGTTGCAACGATATAATAAAATGAAATTAAAAACATAAAACCTTATAATTTTTAATTTTTGTCTCTATAAACAAAGCAATTCAGATTTTTCTCACAATAATGGTGAACTGAAGGTTGTAATGGAACCATGAAAAATACTTTAGTGTGCTGAAGATTGTATATACATGTATGCATTGGACAAGTTTAGTAATTTGTGGAGAAAGAGCAAAGGAATTTTTGGCATTTTATCTGAACAAAAGGAGGAGAAAAAAAAAATTAGTTTGCTGTTGGTACAGACTTTCCAGATGGTCGACAGCAAAGAAGAATGATTGAGGTACTCTTATTTTGGAAATAGTGTCACTAAGTTAACAGAGATAGCTGCGACACCCAGTGATGCTACTGTCAAAACACTGCTGCTGTTTTGTCAGGCTGTTTTGAAAAACAGTTGGTCAGTTTGCCTGCACATAGATACCTGTTGTGCCTTTGATGTGCATTCAGTGATGCTGAGGCTCATGGGGAGACATCTGTTGATTTGGGAGCACAACATGCTGATACAGGTTAATAGAGCCCTGATCATCCTCACTTTGGGTAATCTTGTATGCATCTGAGAGCATAAATGGTGCTTCATACTTTGCATTTCTCTACATATGTAGAAAAATGAGATTTTTCTTTGTTTCAGGACATGTGATTGGTGACTTGTAATAAAAATTCTGGTAGACCAAATTATTTTTTTATTGACAGTTCTCAAGTCCTTACTTTCGTACTGTTTTTTGAAGATCGAGATGATGTGTTTGTGTGTGCATGTGTTATGGCAAGCCTGAAAAACCTAAAAATATTAATAATATTAGTTTATGTGTTAAGCATAAATAGGAATTCTGTTCACGCCAGAGGCACAAAACCTAAATAGCTAAGCCGGGAACAGAATGTAGATTGTTTGTTCAGTTGATGGAAAAACACCAACAATCAATCTGTTTTAACACCCCAGTCATGTTCTGAATGTGTTTGTTTTTTCCCTCTCCTGATGAAAAAGTTGTATAGGATGACTTTGACACTAAGTGTCTGTAAACATTAAGGAAAAACATGGACCCTTTTACCTTGGAAAGAAAATGGGGCTATTTCCACATGAGAATAGAAAGTATCAGCCTAAGTCTCATTACCTATTTATTTTACTCTATATTCCCTGCTTCCATTACTTGCCCCATTTCATGTCATAATGTCCTTTAAAGTATCCAGCGACTCAAGACATTGATGTCTGCCCACACTTTACCCATACTGCAAATTTCTGCTGTATGTTGGTGAAATATTTGAAGATAAAGTATAGCTCTATTCTGTGGACAAAAAATTTTTTTACATCTACAGAATAGCAATCTGTGGGGAAAAATGGAAAATTTTCAGTTTTCCTAAAACTATATTTATTGTAATCAATCATCAGAGTTATTCTTCTCTTACTTCTAATTTTTCTAATTAAAATAAATATAATTTTCTAATTCATTTTTTTCTAATATTATTCTTAATGCAAACATTTAAAATGTAATTTTCATTTACCAGGCATTTTGTTTTATTTTTTATTATTTAAAGATGACAATTGCATGTAATGCATTATTAGAGATGTTCAATTCTAATTTTGAAAACATAAGCATTCCAGGACTGTGGTAAAACTATATGTTTGCACTAGTTTAGATTCATAGTAGCTCTGAATTTTATTTACCAAACTTGATACTTACGTGTATAAATACTTAGAGATGTGGTCATAGTTCTATTTTCATGATGGTCTGTGATGCATTCACTAGTTTGGTGGTTGAGTTGATGGTAACCTCTTAAGTTTTAAGGCCTTAAGTTTCAAGATTTAAAAGTTCAGGAGTTGGTTTCCTTTTTTCTTTGAAATACACACTCATAATGCTAATTAATATATATTTATTGAATCTCTCAAAAAATATCATTCAAAGTATAAAATTTTATACTGTGTGTAAAAGTGGGTTTTCATCACCAACTGAAAATACAATGAGAATGTATTACGGAAAATTGTGATCTAGGATTTTTTTTCAATTGGAGTAAAAAATATTTGTGTCTGGATCCATTCCCAAGTAGCACTCTGAAGTCTTGAAGTCCATTGCAATCAAATTCACATGTCAACTTTTCAACCAGATGTTGCTATTAAGATAAATAATAGAATAAACAAGCATAGTCAGGTGAAGTACATTGGTAGGAAAGAAAAATTCAAAATATAGAGTAATAGGAAAATAAAATATGTCTCCCTTTTCACAAATGGGCTTGTAGTTTTCTCCTAGCTGTTTCTAGTAGCTATTTTCAGGTATATTCTATCTCTTCCATCTCTATCTCTTTAATACCATTTTTGTGATGGTTAAGGGGGGTAAATAGAGACTAAGGGAAGATTAGCAATCCAAAGAAGCTGAAGCAAGATATAGTTCTTGTGCTATGTAAATGTTAGTGGTTTAAACTTTCCTAAATCCTCATTTAATTATTAAATTTTATTTAATTAATTGTCTAGCAGTGATTCTCCTGCCTCATTTTACAGTGCATTTGGTATCTGGTAATGTATACATATTGTATATTACGTAACTATTGTAAATATATGTATATATACATCTATATACATATTTAAGTGGAATATATGTCTAAATTACACTTTAAGACTGGAAGAGTAGACAGCAAAATTACCTGCTCTGTGTCCCACAGGACCATGCTGTTGCCATCTGTTCTAAGCATAGAAGAGCAAGGAAACTCTTTGTGATTAAAACTGATTGAACCCTGAAAGGTTTGAATATACCAAAAAACACGTGATGAAAACAAAACAAGGTTAGATGTTCATACAAAAAAATGGATAGATTTTAATTAATAGTAAGAATGGAGGAAAAGGAAAGGAAAGGAAAGGAAAGGAAAGGAAAGGAAAAGGAAAGGAAGGAAGGAAAGGAAAAGGAAAGGAAAGGAAAGGGAGAAAGGAAAGGAAAGGAAAGGAAAGGAAAGGAAAGGAAAGAAAGGAAAGGAAAGGAAAGGAAAGGAAAGAAAGGGAAAAGGAAAGGAAAGGAAAGGAAAGGAAAGGAAAGGAAAGGAAAGGAAAAGGGGAAAAGAAAGGAAAAGGAGGGGGTGGGGGAAGTGGTGACAGAGATTAAGTAGAAATGTGTCACTTCTCCTTGGGTTCCCAAAGATGTCTCATTGCTTCCCTCTGTCTGGTTTTCTTGGTCATGAGGATCCCCCACCCAAAAAGGACAGAATTTCCCCAGAGACTTCACTTCTCCAGGATGAACAACCTCAGATCTCTCACCCTCCGTGTCTTTATGGGAGAGGTGCTCCAGCCTGCTGATCATCTTCATGGCATCCTCTTGATTCACTCCAGCAACCCCACATCCTTTTACATAGGGCCCCCCAGTGCTGGATGCAGCACTGCAGGTGGGGTTTCATGAATAGGGAGAGAAAAAAAAAGAAAGGAAAAGATGTACAATACAATGCAAGCAGAGAGTAGCAGACTTGAGAGTCTGACCTTCAGAGTTGATGGAGAATGAGAGGGAGGTCCAGAGGAGACTGCACAAATCATTGCAATACACTGAGCCATGGAGTTGTAGTCCAGCTGTCTGAGAGAGAGGGTAGGTTCTGATGGTTATAAACATATTTTCTGCGTCAGTGTCAATTCTGAGTTCTCTTGTTGGAGAAGCCCTCAGTTCTAATGTCTATGGCAGTAAAATCTTCCTCAAGGAAATTACTGTTTGTCAGTACAGGGTACAGGGTTTAAAGAAAAATTAAGAAAATCCATGGAATTACCTGAAAATCCTGTTTCAATTACTCCTTTGTCACAGTTTATTTAAGGGGACGGGGGCATATGTGTGTGAAAACAGAAAGAATAGCATCTCGAGTGAATGAAATTTATGTATACTTGACAGCATATGCCATCAGTTACTGTAGCTGAATAACTTTTGTAACTTGAACATTTCAAATGAGAGTTCTGTGGAGCTGATTTCTTATTTTGGAGCCTTTCATGTTATTAACTAGTGTGACAGAAGAAGCAATGAATCAATTATTTCTAGTTAAATTTACTTTCAATTTACATTTCAGTTTTTATATAAAGTATTTATATGAACTAATTCTGGAAGATGTTATCATGCTGTTTTATTCATAATAAGAACATAAACATAGCAGTGAATAATATGGAAATGTTGTTTCAAGTTCTGTTCTCAAGGCTTGTGCATTTAAAATAACTCTGTAAAGCTTGCGCTTGGGAGTTGGTCAAAATTTTTCATGTACTTCTTTGGTTTTTTCTTTTTCCAAAACAAACCAATCGTTCTCAGTTTAATGTTCAGAATGAAGACAAGTGATGAATGATGCAATATGTGTTAAAAATGTACTTATTTTGGCTAGAACATCACTGTATGGCATTTACAATCTTCAGTTTGAAGGCTTGGATTCTTGTAATGCTTTCCTTCATGAATAAGTGGGACTTAAGTGTGTGCATCAAGCATTTAACAGGATGCTGAAAACTTATGATATTTTTCTGTCACAGAAAAATCTTCCCTGTCCTTTATTTAAAAAAAAATGTAATGATGCTTAGATTTTACTCCTTACAATATTGAAAACTAACCCAGAATTCTTTTCTATTATTGCATCAGTTGTTATTTGTATAGAACATAATATTGAAATGGGAGGTTAAAGTGCATATTTTCTTTGGAATTGCTCCACTGAAAATTCAAACTGTGTACATATATGAAGATAGCACTAGTTTTATTCAAGCCTTATGATTGTATATATTGTACAAATATATGTACAATGGTTATGTCAAGTGAATTCCTGATATCCTAGTCTCGGATTCCCCCTATTTCAATAATTAGTGACCTGAAGCAGAAAAAAAGAAGGCAGAGTGGCTTGTTTTCCCAGAGATGCCCCATTTAATTGAAGTGACAAAATGTAATGTGCACTTCCATTTTGCATGCTGAACATGTGCTTTTTTTTCCTTTTTATGGAGAACAAGATCTTTTTAATACTGTTGGTCATTTGTAATTGATGTTAAATGCAGGACCTGGTGTTGATTGTGTTACTGCTATAATGGCATACACCTGATGAAAACTTCCTGCCTGGGCTTGTTTTTCTTTATAGGTGTGCTTGTAGAATACTAACTTAAGGTATTCATATACCTTAGCACTTCTGGGTTCTTTGGTCTTCTGTGAATCATTCCAGTAACTTGTTCATCCCACTAAATATATATGGCAAAGATACAAAAGGTTATTTGCAAACAAAATGAGGGTGTTTTATCATACTACAAGTATTTGCCAGTTGCTGTACTACACCAGTCTAATATTTGCCTTATTATATTGGGAGACTCTGTAACTTCAACACAGATGCCAAAACAGTAATCAAAAGAAAAAAAAAAACATATTTCAGAAAAAGTTGACTTCAAAAGCTTAGTTATAATTTAGGTTAATTATAGGGAAAATGCTTTAACTTCTAAAATTACAGTGATGTTGGTTTGGAACTTAATAATAAAGAAAAAAACTATTATAATTTTTATTTTCTTTTTTGAAATAAAGAAAACTATTACAAAAGCAATATTTTTTTAAAAAGTGGTCAGCAAGTGCAGCATCACATTATAAAAAAACAAGCATAACACACAAAAAAAGAGTATTGTTCTTTGTATCTGAAAGTGCCAGATAAATTTTTACTACATTAGGCAAGGAACTGGCAGAGGTATAGAACTTTTATTTATTATTATTATTCTAGCTCTCAGTTTCTCTAAAACTGCAAATACATAATTAAGGTTTTATTTCTTTACATGTGTTCAGAGGAATGGAATTTGTGCAAACTAGCTGTGGAGATGCTCATTCTAGGTTTTATCCTTAGGAATAAACTTTTGCTGTTGTTCTCCACATTGGTAGCTTTGAATTGGTGAATCTTTGAACAGCTTCAAACCCATTCAGCAAGGTTTTGGTCCAGTATTGGTCACAAATTCAAAACACAGCACCACGTGGGCTGCTTTGAGGATGATTACCTCCTGCTCAGGCACACCCAGCACAGCTTTACTGATATTAAAAGATACTGAGTTTCTGTGTGTTGTAGAAATCTGTGAGTAGTGAAAAGAAAAAAAAAACAAAACAAAAAACAAACCCTAACCTATTTACTGACCCTTATTAAATGTGAGCCAAATTTTACATTTTTTGGCCAGACAATCAGCCATTTCCATGCTACAAAACTGGGCGCAGGAACTGCGCATACTATAGGCTGTGGAGGATGCAGAGTGGTTGAGGAAGAAACCCCTAGGACACAGTGTCTTAGAACTGGAACTAAGAACATGGAAATGCCAGGCACGTACAAAGACCTCATTCTACTCAGCAGCTTTTGTCACAAAATTTCGTTCATGGACCAACAGGATATGAGGTTTCAAAGTTCCAAGATTTTAGGAAGCATATTTTGTATCTTGAGTTGAAATGTAGTCTTCCATTTTCCACATCATTCTTGCTATAACTGCTAAATTAATTTAATACAAAGGGATTGTTAAATACACTACCATTTGCATTTATCAGGACAAACAAAATAGGCCAAAATTATTTTACAGCTTATTCTCTCTGTGGCAGTTGTTCTGCTTACCCAACTTTGTTATATATTCCTGTACCCTCCCATGTATAAGTCATGCTTGCCCTTTCAGTGAGCCATTCTGTGTGCCAATCCAATGGGATGGTAAGCTAGCAGAAATCTGATTTGGGTTCAACACAGTGAAGAACTACATGGCCAGGAGCTAGCAAAAGTCGACTAAGCCTTCTAATATCAGCAGGCTGTTAGTTCGTTCTGTGTGTAGAAGAGTGTATTTAAGCCTTCTTTCTCTAGCGTAAAAACGAGCTAGAAATGCCAAGAAAACCAATTGCAAGATTTCTAATGAGTGGAGTTGACAGTAGTAGCCATCCAAACAGATGGCTGGATAAAAGGATGAAATGACAGCCACTCTTAGGCGTCTGAAACAGCCAGGCTGCACAGTTGCTCTGTACAGTCAGGAGAGAGCATGAGCCATCCCTCCAGAGAGTGATTTGAAGCATGCACATTACAATCCTCACTTGTATGCACGTTGTGATTAACATCGCTCTAAGAAATACTACCTCTCCTTTGCTGATCCAAGGAGCTTAAGGAGACTAATCTCCTAACTTAGGTGTTTTAAGAGTTGCCCTGTGTGATACACTTTACAGTTTTACTGAAAAGTTTCAAACAAAGGAACAAACAAAATAAAATTATATTTCATGGGCAAGGTATGGAAAATGAGAATCTGATTAGTATATTTAGGAGAATAAAGATTGAGCTGGAAAACTTATATCCAAAAGCACAGACAATGACTAAGAAATAGAATAAAAACAAACTGTCCTTGTACCAAGTAAATGTAGTAAGATAATTAATTTTTCTAAAGCAATGCTGCCACAGGCCTTTCCTTACCTGAAGATATTTTTGCAATCCTTTGATATCATTAACACTTTTTCTTCTTTTCCACCAGAGATTTAACCTGATAATAAACTTACATTGCTGTAAAAGGAAAGGTAGTAAATGTTTGTCACTCTGCAGTTTTATTCCTAATCTTTTTGATGTGATTGACTGACAGAAGCCTTAACTGAGCAGTCATAAAAAATGGTCTTTGATTCATGTGGTGTGTAAAATGGTTTAATTACCACTTAGCAGCAAAGCAGTGATGCTGAAATTGCCAACAACTTTGCAGAATTTTGAAATAACCCACCCTATAATTTGCCCAGTAAAATATGGCAGAATAATTTTAATAATTTCATTAAAACTTTCTGCATATTTTTATGCTTCTTGTTTTCAGTGCTTTGAAGACTTGTAAATCTGATTTGTTGAAAAATGGTAGCAGTAATCAATAACTGAAAAATGGAGGAGCTCTATGAAGCAGACCAAACTTCTTTGCATGAAATGTGTCTGCAGGAAAATTTTACTTCCCTTTGTTTCATAGATACTATCTTCCGATGAATATTGCAATAAATTAGTTTATGTTAGCAGTCATATAATAGCCTTGTTAAAATTACTAGTTATAAGTGGGGTTTTATTTCAAATGAAATTCAATTTAGTAAATTATAGTAAAGTAAATGTAGTCTAATAACAGGTACCAAAACCAAGAACTTTTGAGTCTTAATCCTATTGCTTTGGACAGCACAGGTTAAAGCCTCCTCTTTTTTTTTTTTTTTTTTTTTTTATAAAACCAGGAAAAAGTACACATTTTCTTCACAGTCACAGATGTTCCAAATGTAATTAATGAGTATTTGAGACACAGAACAACTCCAGCAGAAGAAACCCATTCAAAATACATCAGCAGCAAAGATTCTGTGTTCTAGCCAGGTCTATGTCCTTGCACAGAGCATATTTTGAAATTACAACTTAGTCCAGACTTTTGCCTTTATATTTTTCATTTCTTTTGTCGAAGTGTATCCTTTCCTTCCTTGTAACTAAGTCATAAAGCAGAATTTAGGGTAGAGTAGTTTAAAACCTACTTTTGAGTGCTCAGAATTATCAGCCACAGAAAAACTTCCAGGTTGTGTGAAAGCCAGCTGTTCTCTGATAGGCATCAGTCTCAAGGCAGGATGAGGCAGATTGGTTCCTAAATTAATAAGAGCACTTAACAGTTTCTCTTGGTTCTATGCACAGTCAGCAGAGAAGAAAAGATGTCTAATTCAGGTCAATTAGATTAATATAGAGAGATGCATCATAGTGTTGACAGGAATTAAGTTAAATAGTTAGCTATCATCCTAAGCACTGATTCTCATTCATAGGCCTTTTAGGTGGAAAACAATGGCTATTCCAGATCTTTCTTTACAGAGGAAAGAAAACAGTCTTGAGCTTGTTCCAAAAGTTTTGTAGATTCTTTTACAACAATGGAAGAACAGTTCTGATATCTTCAACCACAAAAATACTTTCATTTTTAATTTGAAATGGTTTCTACAAAACCATAACTGCTGGTCTTTGCAACTTTTTTTTTTTTAATTTTAGTTTTTAACTTTATTTACTGAAATCCACCAATTTATCACTGTCTAAAAACATCATTGGGGCATCCTGGGGAATCATTTGAGAGAGGAATACTCTGGAGGTCTGTACAGCTCTAGAAGTGTACAGCTCAAAAAGCGCGATCTTTAACTTCCAGGGATTTTAGCTCTACCTGGTACCTGGGCTGTCATTTTCTTATTCTTTTGGAGTTAACCAAGTGATAATAATTAAACAACACTTTTAATTCCATGATCTGCTCATCTGCTCTCTGTCCTAGAATGCATATGAGTTTCTAGAATAAATGAATTTGAAATACATCAGATAATTGAAAATTAATGAACATGGCTTGTCTGGAACATTCTTACTCAAAATCACAGAAGATAGCAAATAGGTTACCAAATTCTATAAAATAAGACTTCAAGGGAACTGAAGAAGTTACCTAGGCCTTTCCAGGATCCAAGAGAGAGTGCTAAATGTATGTTCTAGGAAGTGCTCACCTAATTTTAAATCCTGGTCTACTCAATGTTTTTGAGCATCTTCTGTATGGAAGGGTTTTCTATTTCTATTTTCTATTTCTATTTGTGCTACCATAAATTAAACCTAATTCTTTCTGTTCTGACTGCACTAACAATAAAAAATTAATTATAATAATACAGATTTCTTATGTTTCTGGAAATTGTAACTTCCATCAGAATTGCTGTCTTTCAGATATGTAACCACAGTTAATTAATTTTATCTTTGTATTTTGTAGACATAATAGACTTTTGCTGATTTGTCAATGAAAATATTATGTGAAGAATTGTCATTGTCATATTAGAGTGAAGATAGATGGAATTTACTGTCTGTTTCCTCCTTTTGCTCTTCTGAAGTAAAGAAAACTGTACTGCAGTGTACATGCACAATTACTGGTCAATACTTAAAAGAGCCTAATGAATTTTGGACTTCAGTCTTAGATGCTATAGATGCTTAGATAGATACTGAATATATATTTCAGGAAAAAAAAAAAAACAAACCCAAACCCAAAACCAAAACCCAACCTTGGTTCAAAAACTTCAAACAGATGACAGAAAGAAAACCAGGCACAGAACAGGGAAATTATGTGCTCTGTTGTGTGTTGGGACAGCAGCAGGGTTAGGAAATTGCAAGTGAGCTGGTGAATTAAGGTGTTATGCTCTCATAGGAGGCAAAAGCAGTCCTTCCATTCTGCATCCCTTTTCAAAAAGATTGAATCTGCTCTGAAGAGTAAATAGCAGCAAAGATACATAGAGCTGAGTTAATGTTACTGAGATAACCTTAAGATCTGCCTTCACTCTTGGCTTTCTCATAATTTGAAGTATACTGAAAAATTCAACATACTTTAGCTCTCTGTCTTGCGTTTAAAATTTCTTTTCTAAAGGTGCCAATCAGAAGATGATGAAAGGTGAACTGTATGGAAACAAAGGTTCTAGACCACCTTTAATATGAAGCAAAATGTTCCACCAATCATTATACAAAACAATTTTTAAGACACATGATAATTCTTCCTAGGAAGTAGAGGAGGTCGTGTTGTGTGGATAAAGCATGGTCAGATTGCTGCACAGAGCAGAGCAAGGATGAGCACTGAGAGGTGACTGAGGCAGATCTCAAGCCAGGGTGCTGAGTTGTGAAATGGGACAGAGAAGAGAACAGAACTGCAGTCAGGAAATGCAGATAGCAGAAGCTGGAGGCAGCCTGTGCCTCCACAGGGTTGTGCTGTGGCCTGATTCAAGTAAATTCCTTGAATCCTACAGAGAGGTATTGCTCTGCCTCCTGACAATTGTGACATTCATCTCTCTTTTGATTCCTGCAATGTGCTAGTAAAGCATCCTTACTGAGGTTTCATCTTTTACCATCTGCCCTGCTATTTTCTTTATTCTCTACTGGACTCACAGGGAGATGCTGACAGGATTTCACAGAAGCATAGTCAGAGAAAGTGCTTCTCTAACCAGGGCTGAAAAGCAGAGGATTTTGAGCTGGTGTTGGAAAGGAGGGAACTGTTATGTTAGCATAGAGTTACTGCAAGATACCTGAAGTTAAATATTTTAATTTTACAGAAGACATTCTAAAACAAAAATCTCAAAACACAAATTGATGTCTTTAATGAAAGCAGAATATCTATGCTGTTGTTCTTCCTACACAGTTTTTCTCTCTTCAGTTCAGAGGGAAAGCTGGCAAATCATTTCATGGCAGATCACTTACTGCAGAAAATGCAAGACATTATGCTAGAACGAAACATGTCCCTCACTAATCTGAACATATACTGTTACAGTGTAAATTCAAGAGGTTATTCAGTCTTCTGGATGAGACTAGAGTGGCAAAGTATTAAATGTTTTTCAGAGACTGTTTCAGTTTTCTGAAGAGTAATTAACCTGTTTTCCCCTAGAGATTACAATTGTAGCAGTTTGAACAGTGGGCACCCTACCTATTTCCTTCGTATGTGCTTATCTTACTTTCCTCTTGTCTTAAAATAAGTGCAATATCAACACAAGCTTTAAGAGAATTGCCATATTTGTATTTATGCATAACCCTGTATTTGATAAGGGTGAGTGACTTTTTGCATTGGTATGAGTTTATAAAACACTCAAAAGTTTCCACAGAGAGAGTAGGTGCCATGAATGTGTTAGCTATTGAAAAAAAGTAGAAATTTTGTGTCTTCACTTTGTTTCCTGTTTTAATTTTAAATTGAAGAAGCCAGCAAGCAAGATCAGGGAGATTCAAAATACCCCTGAAATGGTGATCTTTTATACAAAGGGTTCTCACCCTCATTGGAACCTTGAGTTGTGAATTTATTGAGTTGATAAAAACACTGAAATCTGGCTTATTGCTGAGTGTTAGCAGTAAGATGTGGAGCAAACCAGGCACGTGCATCTCCCCTGTGGCATGATAAAGACTATGAAGTTGAGCTCTTTTCTACCAGATCTGGGCCATGTCCTAGCAGAACAGTCTGTGGTGGAAATACTGCTAGACCAAAATCTGCATCAACTTTTTAAAAATCTGTCTGAATTAATGAAGTTTGTTATGCTTTTTCCCCATAATTTAAATGTGAGTTAATATAAAAAGTTTTAGTTCTGTGATGATGCACAGGTAAGAGAAGAAAATGCTAGAGGAAATCCTGATTTTTTGCAGATTACAAAAATTACAGAATTTTCAACATTGTAATTTCTTGACCCTGTACTTGCATTTTGGGAAGTTTTTTAGCTCTTATTTCATATAAAAGAAAATCCTTTCTATCTAGAGAATACTAACCACTGATTTTTGCACGAAAATGGTCATTTTAGATATTTTCAGAACTCCTGATTATGTGCAGCCACAAAATATGGATCTGGTAATTTTCTTTTTCCCTTCTGAAGAGGAGACATCTCATAGCAAGTTTTTAAATATTTAGTAATGTTTCTTTCATTTTGCTCGAAACACTTCTGAAGTTTGAAGCATCTAAAATGTATGTAACGATGCTTGCTCATGATTATCTTAAATCTTTCATGATTTGCATCTACCGTGCATGTGGCAGAAGAATTCAAGCTAAAAAGAAGCCCACAGATATGAGGAGTGCAGTTGAAAGAAATCTATCTGGTGGTGTAATGTGGTCATTTCAGACAGTTGATTATGTGTGCCAAGAAAGAAATTTTCTATAAAGAATGCTGTGAAGTAAATTTAAAAAATTACAGAACTGTTTATTCAAAGCCCATGTCTTTGTCTCAGTGCTTAGATACAGAAGCCCATATAGATCTTCTTTCTTTTGAAAAGCAGTTGTAAAGAAGATACCATCTTCTCCAATCATTGCAATTTTTCTAGATGTAGAAGTGCAGGCACTGCAGAAAAATACAGAGGATGTGTTACTTTAACAGGATCAGCTTCTGTAAAATCCTACAAAGGCAGAACAGTTCAGGGCAGTAAACTATGGACAAACAGCAGCTCTTCACATATTTCCACATGCAGTGATTTATGTGCTGTTTGTCACAATCCTTTATATAAGCAAGTTACATAAATTATCCATTTCTTCTCCAGATCAAAACTTGGTTGCTATTTCCAAATAATGCTGCAATTCCTCAGAAGAGTAGGCAGAAGGACTTCCGAGGGAAAGAAGATTATTCTTTGCAAGTAGCCCTCAATGTCAAAATGCCAGTGAATACATAAGAAAGGAAATAAAAGAAATTAATGTAAACATATTGACATGCCATTAACATCATCAAAGCAGACTTTTTAATCTTTCTTTCCTTTTCTTTTTATTATCACTCCTTTATAGTCAAGATAGCTACAATGGAAACGTTATAGTAATTGGAATTTGTGAGAATGTAGACTAGGTCTTCTTACTTTTTTGTGTAGGAAATTGTTCAGTAACATTCAGATTTTGCTGCTAAGAATAGGACTCTACAATGTGGGGTTTTTTTTCATTTCAGTTTATCATATTCTGTACCTCAGTCAACCCAAAGTATGTTTTCTCTTCAGACTGAATTCCTTTTCTTGTGATTTGTGTGAACTGAAGACAATGACAGGAATGATGGAGATTAAATGGGAACATGTGGAGGCCCTGGGGGGCATTCCCTGGTTTAGGGAGACACAAGACACATCCCTCAAAAAGCTGTTAAGACCCCATTGGCTCATTCCCCTGTTCCTATGTCTGTTCCTATGTCCCTGAGACGCTCCTCCCTATTCCATGAATGGCCCTTATCTTTGTACTGACCCAAGACCAGGTTCACCCCCAGGCCCCTCAGAGACTGACACGCTGGGGACTCGGAACATCTTACAGGGAGGCTGAATAAAACATCTGTGGATATTATGCAAAGGCCCTTTTTGCTTCCTTACCCTGGACTCTACTAGCAATTCAGGCTGCAACACGAACATAATGTAAATAAAAGATTCTACTGATGAAACTGATTCTTGTCTGTTTTGTCTTTCAAGTTCATACATAAAACTTCATATTTTTCCCTTCCCTTGGAGAACTTTTCTATATATTATAGCATATCTCTAAATCCTCTGTGGATGTTTAAAATTAGTCAAGTACAGACTGCAATACCCTAAGGACTGTCTAACCCTCAACTCCTGTTTTGGCAGTCTTTCTGTAATTGATCCCTGAATAGCATACATTTTGAGAGTTAAACCAAGAATGTAACATTTTTTAGTAGTAAGGTTCAGAAAATCAAATAATTGGGTTTGCAACCAGTTATGTTTAGTTGCTCATTTAGAATCATGATGACTGGCAGCTAAGTCAGAGTAAGCCTTGAAACCTACATGAGCATGGTATTGCCTGAAGTATCATAAGCATGAAGATCATGTAAAGCTATCAGTGACTTGCATCCCAATCCTTCCATCCCTGCTTGCAGACAGCAGTCTCAATCATTGCATTTGGCTTACTGAAAAAAAAAAAAATACTAAATCAGGTTTCTATTCATTCTTTAGCTCTAACCAGGGTCTCTCTGCCTGAATTAGGTTTTGTTTGACATCTGACAGACTCTGTAATACAAGGAATGTTATTGAGCATGGTATCCTGGATCAAACATAATGGAAAGCTTTTGGAAATACCAATTTTAGCTTCATACACATGAAAGAATGAAAAATATATAAGTGATTGAACAGCCTAGTTCTGGATCATCTTTAGCACAGGCATAGGAGTTCTAAAGCTTGGAAGAGCACCTCTCCAGTCATCTTTGCTTTCTTCAGTAGAAGCCTATCTATTCCAGATTTAGCATGAATGCATTAAGTGTTATGTGGACGTATAGTTGTTTCTCAACTATAGAAAAGATTAATGAAATAAAAAATCTTAGAAAGAATATCCATACTCTGTGTTAATAGGTATTCTGTTTAAATATGTGTATATGATACAGTTTGAAAGCACTATTTCAATCTTAGAAGAATATTTTGAACATTTATGTTATAGGATTATCTGCTCATGCAATTCAGAGTGTCAGTTCTTTATATTAAATAATAGTTGAGAATCTGTTTTAGTTAGGCTCTGGCTATCTACAGCTGTTCAGAAGTATTGTAAAAATAAGAAACGCGCCTGGCTTTTTCTTGTATGAATTTCTTAGATTTTAAGAAATGCATTATGTTGATGGATGCCAATAGATTTGCATATTTTTAAATTATAAATAAGTGTTCTATTGTCAAACAACACTTTAGTAAAATATGCAGAAAGCTACACAGCTCAGGTGTTAAACATATCTTTCCATACATTTAAATACTGACAGACTGCTATTGGAAGAAACTGAAAACCACTGCTTGCCTCAGATTTCCTGTCTTTAAATGTCACTATTTTTGTGTCCATTTGCCATCTCACAATACTCCACAGAGTCTGGGGAACAATAAATTGTCCAGTAAAAGAAAGAACATGATAGAAAAGAGCTCCCAAGTACTGCTTTCCTCTGTCTGTGCAGGCATGCTTATAACACTACTGTATCCTACAGCAATTGGTTTGTGTTAGAAAACTTCAACCTGTGTCTTCAATTTTGACATTTTCTCTTGAGAACATAAAGGTTTTTTTTAATTCACTTTAGATTTCTGAAATTCTTTTTTTACTTGTCTGGAGGAGGCAAATACATGGGAAGTAGAGGCTTGTATCATCAAGTTGTTCCTGTAAACTCTTTATCCTAATTCCAAACAAAAATACCTGCTGTCATGTATTGCATTTGATTGCAGAATGATCATTGTTACAGAAAATACTTAAAAGAGTAATACTTAAAAAGGAATTGACACTAGCTCCGTTCAAATTGCACCAGGGATTGCATAACAGCTTGCTAGAAATTGTTTACAGAAATTTTGCAATAGTTAGAAATTTCTAGATCTCAACTCTTAAGAAATTTAGAGGGATCAGTAAAGAGATCAGTATATTAACTGCTCTACAGTCATACTCTGAAATGCTCAGGTTACATTAACTACTGTATTGGTGGAAGTCTGCAGTACCTTGAAAATTAAAAAAACCAGACCATTTACTTGAAAAAAGGACTTTTTAAAAACTTATGCTCCAGAAATTTGCATCTTTAAATGCTAATGCTCATCTAGATTGTCATGCTATGTTACTCCTAATGTATCCGGAAATGGAGTCTGTTCTATAGCTTCTGAAAATTAACAACAAATCATGATGTCACTTTGTCTTCCCTGTAGTCTACTGTAATTTTTAAAGGCTCAATTATTGCTTTACTTCTTGGTCTACTGAAGACATAAAACACAGTAGTTTCTAAAATCAAGGAAATAACATTGGTTTTTCATATACTTTGCATCATTCTGCCTGAAACAGAATTATTTAAATTCAGACTTCTCAGTTTTTTCTTAAATATAGTTCTGTAATAGATTTTCAATGCATTAGTAATACCTCTACATAATTTTGTTTTTACAAACTGCATTTCTTAAATTTAAAAATATTTTACTTTTCTTCTTGATTCCCAATGCAAAGGCTAATTGATTTCCTATGCCACCTGATGCCATTCACATTTAATTTAAGGAGCTCATGGTTTTGCTTGAGAGGGATTGAAGCTGGCTTAAGGAGTTCCAGGTTAAAAATTCTAATAAAAATTAACTCTCAAGAACTCGCTTTTCAAAAATTTCATCTTTTTGTAGACATTATTTTAAAAATCTTTTCCTTAATTTGCATGTGGGCCACCTCAGTGAAAATCCATCTTGTTCTGGGGAAAAAATGAAAAAGGACAAAAATAAAAGTGAAATCACAGCCTAATGATATATTGCTTCAACTACCAAAAAATCTTCGTAAATTATATTCTGTCATAATCTTTGCTGTACTAACTTTTCATTAATTCTTAATCTCTTAGTTTTCAGAAAGATTCCTACTTTCAATAAATAGAAAAATCAGAAAATATTAATTGAGAATGTTAATTTTTTTCACTTTAATGATATGCTTTTTTGTGCCTCAAATATCAGTGGAAAGATTAAGAATGCACAGTTTGTCTAGCCAGAAAAGAAGTCCTGGTTCATGGCTGCTCACAATGTTTGTTGTCAGTGAGTGAATGTACCACAGGAGCTTTACTTTCTCTGTCTTTTTCTGTAGAGCTGTTGACTTAGTTCTGTCATCCAAAGTGTTCTGCAGACAGATATAAAACGTCTTTCACAGAAACCATGTGACAGTCTTATTGGAGGATTGTATTCCCTCCAGGGGAAACCTTTCAACACCAAATTGTTTGTAGTGCCGTATGAAAATCCTTGGATTTTCAATGAAAATAGAAACTGAAAAAAGAGCATATTTAACTAGAGTTGTTAATTCAAAAGGCAATTGTACAACAGTCCTGACAAATGAATTATCTCTGTGACATGCCAGCTGAGTTCAGTCTCAGCTTCCCTCATAGCTTGTGCTCTCTGATACAATGGCCCTCAAAGTTCAGTGGTATCTTTGATTTTTGCATAGAGCCTGAAAAAAGGCAGTTTCAGCCTTTTGCAATTACTAGCGCAGAGACGACTTTTTGGCTAAAATATGAAAGACCTAAGTGAAAAAAAAATGTATTCAAGGAATTGCATTTTTTAATGCCCACTACAGTGTGTATCCATATTGAAAGTGGCAACAACTTTAATATAGTGGATTTGTGATTTAATCACTGCTGTGCACTGTATTTTCTCTGTTACTTTTCTCTGGAAAAAAGCAAACTCCACAGAGTTTGAGATATGAGTAATTTTGGGATTTATATCTGTAGTCAGATTGTAGCAAAATAGAGTTTTTTAAAATGAATATGCCAAATTTAAATTTTGTCAAAATAATTCTTATTGTCCGCAACACTAGAGAAGGGGAAGAAAAAAAGAAAGAGATAAAAATCTTTCTAGAACTAAAGACAAAAGACTCAGATTTGAATCACTCACGTGAGAAGTTCAAAAGTCATCTGTGCCTAATTATAGCCAAGATCTTAAAACAGGTCCTGTCAGAAAAATAGATCATTGCAGACTCTCTTGCACATTATTACTCTGAGTATCTCTTTGCATAAATAATTCAGTTTTCTGTGGTTGGAGGCAATGTATGGTGAATTCTGTCTCTATTCTGTAGCTGAGAAAGTGCATACAAAGTGTAAGTCATTGCTTCATGTTTTTGCTTTGCTCTAAAGAGTTTCAATCAGCAACGTTGAAACCAGCCACGGATTAAATACATTTTTGGAGAGGACAGTTTAGTACAGTTTTGGATTCATCCTGAGACAGACTAGCCTGTATGGCTTTCCTTATACCCAGACACAAATAAAAATAAAACTTTGCCTTGAGCGAGAAACTCAAAACCTGATGAAGTTTCATTGATTGGGAACCTGCAGACAGTTTGTCAGCTGAAGAAATATGCTGCCAAATCCTTTCTGCTCTACTAATTATAACCAGGTTCTTCTGTAGTCTATTAGAGTGTGGCCAAATTCTAGAAGAAAATATGTGAGAGACCATATTGGTCAGCTGGTTAAATCTCACACAGAATTGGAATTTTAGGAAGTCGTGCTGTCTTATGGTGTCATTTGGATAATATAAACCTCATCTTGATTGCTGTCTGAGGTTTCTTTGGCTACCTAGCCTCCAAAACATTATATTGATTTTCACAAACCTCTACAATTTCAGTGCCATGTGGACATTAAAGCATTCTATTTGAAACTCACACTCTTCAAGAGTAGGAAAGTAATAGAAGATATGTGTTTACAGAATATTTGTCTCTTAAAACATAGTTAGTACTTTTCCACAACACCCATCATACTTGTAAGAATCCCATCTGATTTCAGAATCAGGATTTAACTGAAGATAAATATTAGAGGTTTATTTTTCATTTGATTGTTTTTGTTTGTTTACTTGTTGTTTGTCTTTTTTTTCCATTCCAATTCTAAAAGAGAACAAAGTAGAAGTTCTGCCAGACAAAACTGAAACACCACCAGGCAAAAGTCTTGCTATTCCTTAAATCTGCTAAAGTCTGCTATTCCTGAAGTCAGTTTAGCAGTGCTGTAGCCATTCTATAAGTAGTTGTCAAGTCTAAAAAATATTCTGTAAACAAAACATCCAAACAGAACAATAAAATACACTCTTATTTATCGTTTTTCATTGTTTTGCCTTCAATGGACTGAAAGTGGTCAGTGGCCATATCTTCATTCTTATGTGTTCATGTCAGTAGTTCTTTTTCCTTGTTCTTATTAAAACTGAAAATCAACTCCAAATCTTCCATTTTTCACCTGATATAGAAAGTTATAAACATTATATGTAGAAAGTTATATATACTGAAATTTGAGGTTAACAGTTTGATACAGACATGGTAGCATTTATTTAGAAGATACAAACTTTTGTTTATGTAGAATTACTGTGTTACTTCTGGATGGTAAATGTGATCTTGTGAGAATTGCAAATAAGATCTTCAGTAATATATTACCCATTATGGCAACCTTCTGAATTATAGGACTCAACTGATGATTTTACTGCTGTGTCTAGGTGTTCTAGTTACATTACACAGTGCCCAAAAATGGGCATGAGCCAAATTAATAATGGAATTGTACTAATTTACTTAGTGTCTTCTTAAGAGAACTATTAAAAATAAATTATTGTTATCTTCCATTGTATTGAAATAATGGAGAGAAAATTGTCAAAGATTTTTTTTCTGAATCCCTTTTTTCTGAAGTTTTAACTCAATTCATCCTCACAATATCAGAAATATATTTTCTAACAAAAAGCAAGTTTGTTATTTATCATAAAGAGAGAAGTGTGTTTCTTCTAAACTAAGTTTGAAAAATCATATGATCCAGCAATTTACATAAATGCATTTCTAAATGAAAATACTTATTTCATGGTATCTTTAAATTTTATATGATCATTTTATCATGATATTATCCTTTAGTTTGTTCTGTTATCACATCAACTTTTCTTTGATTGTTTTTTATAGAAAGTTTTGCATAAGTAAAAGTAGCTACAAATTGGCAGATTTCTATTTTCCTTTCACAATTATGAATACATTTAGAGAAAGGTAAAACAAGACCAAAAGCATTTATGTAAGCAATAATATATTTTGGTAGCTAAGAATGAAATAGTTTAGAAATCCAAATAAAAAAGTGAGACATCAACTGTAGTCCTTTAACCATTGCCAGCACTGCATTTATCTCTATACCTTCGCATGGCTTCAGTAAATATGTTTAAGAAATCAGGAATTATGTATATGTTTAGGATCCCGATAAAGTATCTTAGTAGAGTGATCTTTAATGCATATCTCTGAAAAATTACTATTTCATTTTATATTGAAACTCCATAATAAACTTTAATTTAACATTTTTAGACTTAGATTACAACCACCTCTAGTGTGGCCCATGGTTTTGAAGTGTGACTGCACTATGTTTTCACTGAAATCATCTCAAGCTGAATGTGTCAAGTTTGCCCGGCTTATGCTTAATCTACAGAAAACAATTAAATATGTATCCATTTTCCCCCAAAATTCCAGAGTTAGAGATGCTTCCTTCTTCAATAGCTACTGTTAATATTTTTTGTGGACATTATGTCTGAAATCAATAGATAAGCTTGGAGACAGGGGGGGAGCTAATGACAGAGAAAGATTTGTGCCAGAGGCCTCAGCCGGTTGGAAAGGCTGCAGGGAGACCTCCTGCTCTCAGGTGCACTGACACAAGGAGGTGTTTGTGTTGCACAGATGCGTGATCTCGGCAAACTGAGAAGAGACCTTCTCTTTTAAATACTAGGGTTATAGTTATCTCTTCTTAGTCAGACCATCAAAGAAAACAGAGAAGAAGAGACCTAGAGACTGAGTTTTCATCTCTGATATTTCTTAGAGGTGGCACCAAGACCTCCGCACGTTTGAATATGATAGCAGTTTTGAATTAGCGATTCCTTGTAAGTCCTTATATTTATATTTCCTGCTGATAGTCTGTCATCTTGCATAATGAGCACAATACTTCACAGTGTAAAGAAAAAGAAAATTAGAAGTTCACCAATCTTTTGCAGTTAAAAAAATATGCATTAAGCTTCTTCCTTTTTTTTTCCTTTTCCTTTTTCTGTCTTTATCCTGACCTATTTTATGCAGTTCTGACAGGACAGGAACTTCGAAAGACTTCTATGCATTGTGCTTTTAAAGAAAAAGATGAAATCTTTTCCTCTGTTGTTGGAATGAACTGATCTTGGTCACCAGTGTAGGCTGCAATAAAGTATAGCACTACATTTTTTACTTTCCATCTTCCATTGTATGATATTATTTTCCTGATGGCAAGTGTTCTGATTTCAGGTAAAAGAAGCTGACAGCATTTTGAAGTCTTTTCTCGCACATTTAGAATTTCAAGTGCACATGCAGCTAAAGTGTATGATGCTCAGGAGCAACAAGAGTCCAAATTCTCATTCTGTGTTTGCTGCCAGCGTAGGGAGAAAATGTTATTTTCCCCAAATCAGAGTTGAGTTGAGTGCTTCTGAGATTATTTGTTATACTTCTTGGTATAAGCAATTAAATTCATTACATTTGTTATGGCAAGAACACTGAGAGCAGAAATTTGCCAGTTCCCTGTAAATTGAAATATGCTCTTAACAAAATAAAATAAGCCTCATGAGAACAATAATTCAATATGCTTCATGACCTTTGATAGGAATGTTTATAAGATAGTCTAGATGAGCAGAAGTTACTGGGAAGATACAGCAACCAGTCATGGTCAGATTAAACTTCTATATTTAATAAACCTGCAGACAACTCAATGATTTGGAAGCTTGAATATAATGAACACTTTTGTCCATGTTTATAAAAACTAAAGCAGGCACTCAATAGAAAAAGACAAAATTATGTGACTTAAACTTCACTAATTGTACTGTGTTGTACTTAGAAATAGACTGTATATTTCCCTTGAATAATAATTTAAGAGATAATCAAGGATGTTGTGATTAGTATTCATTCAGTCCCTCCAAGTGGATACTTAAAATAATTTTCCAAATGTTGTTTTCTAGACAATGTGGAATGAAAAAAATATGCAGTATGGTGAGATAAAATGCATGTAACAAGTAATTGAGCTAGAAAATATATTTTTATCATATCTTTGGAATTTCAGGAACAAATCAAATTAAAGTTCTTCAAATGTTAATATAGTTCATTTTTCAGGCTAAAGAAATGGTAGTTGTGAATAAAACTATTGCATCAGTGCTCAAATGGTAGCATTTAAAACTGATTAGGTGTACAGTGAATGCTAAAATGCAACAGAAATCCTCACCACCTCCTTGACAATTTGAACACATGCATACATGGAATTCCAAAATCCTTCTCAGTTAAACATAAGAGAACTGTTCAGTTTAGATGCAAGATTTTTTTATTCCATTTTGTCTTGTGTGTTCCCTTCTAGGTACTCACTTTGGGAATATGAAACCCTGCAACTAAATTCAATACAGAAAATGAAGAAATGCAATCTCATTTGAAATTAAATTAGATTTCAAAAATGCAACATGCTCTTGAATTACATAGAATCACACAAAGGTTGAGGTTGGAAAGAGCCTCTGGAGATCATCTTGTTCACTCTGCCTGCTCAAGTAGAGATAGCAGGAGTAAGTTGTCCACAGCCATCTCTAGAGGAGTACAAGGGGGGAGACTCCATGACCTTCGTGGCTACCTTACAGTAAACCAGTGTTTCCTGATATTTCATTTGGTATCACCTGTATCTCAGTTTGTGCCCATTGCATCTCATCCTTTTACTGTACACCACTTGGAAGACTGGCTCCAGCCTCTTAACACCTTACTTTTATGCATTAATAAGGTCCCCTGGGGCCTTCTTTTCTTTGTGATGAACAGTTCAAGCTCTTTCAGCCTTTCCCACTATGTTAAGTGTTCCAATCCATCAGTTATCTTAGTGGATCTTCACTGGATTGTCTCCAGTGTCCCTGTCTGTCTTGTGGTGGGGAACCCAGTAGTGGGCTGAGTAATGAGGTAGAATCATTTCCCTCAACCTACTGGCAATACGCCTCCTAGTGCAGCCCAGCCAACCCTTCACCTTTTGTGCCAGTGCACATTGCTGGCTTTTGTTCAGTCTGAAACACTACCCTCAGGTTCTTTTCTGCCAGGCTGTTTTCCACTGAGTGGTCCTGAGTGTGTCCTGGTGCATAGGGTTATTCCTCCTCAAGTGCAGGACTTGGCATTTCCCAGATGCTCAGAATCACAGAATGGGTCAGGTTGGAAGGGATCACAGTGGGTCATCTAGTCCAGCCTCCCTGCTCAAGCAGGGTCATCCTAGAGCACAGGGCACAGGATTGCATCCAGGCAGTTCTTGAATATTTCCAGTGAGGAAGACTCCAGAACCTCTTTGGACAGGCTGTTCCAGTACGCAGAGCTTCATGAGGTTCCTGTCAGCCCATTTCTTCAGCCTGTCAAGGTGCCTCTGGATAGCAGCATGACCTTCTGCTTAGTTTTCAATCCACTTCACTGTCTGCTTAACCAACCTGTATATCACATCTTATGGTCAGACTCTTTCAAAGGCTGAGCTCCACTGCTTCTCATCATCCGCAGGCCGACCACTTCATCACTGAACTTTGTCAAGTTTGTCAAGAATGACTTCCTCTTGGTGAACCTGTGCTGTTACCACTCCTCATGATTTTTGGTTTTGTCTTTAATATACCTGGAAATGGTTTCCAGAAAGGTGCCCCTCCTCTTCCCAGACTGGCCTGTTGCCTGGGTCTTTCTTACCCTTCTTGAAGATAGAAGTGGTATTTACTTTTCCAGTTGTCAGGCACTTCTCTCTTAACATAGAACTGCATGTTTGAAGGGATCTCTAAATAAATTTTGGTATCCAGCTAAATGGAACATCTCAGTAAGTGGGTAGTAACCTGAAAAAAACTCCACAAATTTTAAAATAGAGGCACTGAAATATGATTAAGCAAGTATTATTCCTAAATGGTTTTGAGGACAAAAAACTTTAAGAAATCAATTTTTTGTTTCTGTAGTTTGTTTTTGTAGTTGTAAGGTTGGAGGTTTTTTTCTGTAGTTTGTAAGGTTGGAGTTTTTTTCCCCAGCATATGATTAGCTAAAGCTAGAGGCTTGTGATCTTCTTGGGAGGTGGGTAGTAGGGAAAGAGCCTTTTAGCCATAAATTCAATAGCATATGCACATTATTTTGGCATAAAGTTTAGATATCAAAAAAAAAAAGAAAAAACTGAAATTTGTGCTCCAGTGTGAGTAAATAGTTTTTTTCTGTTCATGTGTTAGTAAAACAATATCCAAGATTGACAGAGGTTAAATATAAAATTACAACAGCCTGTTCCAACTTCAATTTGTATTCATAGTTTTTACACTAAACATACTGGATTTGCAGGCTTATATAGGAACAGAATTATCTACTTTGGACATAGAGTACTATATTTTGAGGTGTAATGGCAGTATTCTTTGGTGTGCCTTGTACCTGTTTACTTCCATCATGATTTCTGTCTTTGTCTAATAAAAAGTGTATATGGCTCAAGCTGTTGATGTGGTTGGCATCTGTTTCAGATTCATTTTTACTGACAGCAGGCTGCTGCTGGCGAGCACTCAGCCTTTTAATCATCAGAAAACAGAGATTGTCATTCCTGTCATTGCTCTTTATTTTGCTCTAGAATTCTGCATCCAGTGTACTGCACTAAAACCTATGATAGATGAAAAGCATGACAGAATATGCATTATAAGTTTCCTAGTTATAATTTTTAAACAATACTAGAATTTATTGACAAGTTATCATAACAAGTGTAGAAATTCTGGATTACCCTTGGCAATGACTAAGCTTTAAATCTCATTTCAAAGATTATAGGATGTCTGTGCATATTTTCATAGATATTTCAGAATTTGTTATAAGAGACAGAATAGTTTAAAAAACCCAAGTATTTGACTGTTAGTAGTATGACCCATTTATCCTTATGTGTGCTGCATTGTCTTTCATTTTTGTGCATCAAAATAGAAGGGAGAGAGTGTGTGTATGGACATGTAAACAAGTACATGAACCATTCATGCATAACATTAGATATACATTTAGACTTAGGGTTCAGCATAAAGTTTCATTAAACACTTCTACCTTTCCTCTATTCCTGTCCATGGGGTGACTGTCCTCATCCTGTGATAGGCCAATGTATTTTCTACTGCTTTTTGCCAATAATATATTTGCAAAGATCTGGGCCCCTGCATTTCTGGCCAGCTTCAACTCCAGTTGAGCTTTGACTGGATGACTTTTCTCTTTACAGTGACAAGCAGCATCTCCTTATTCTTCTGTGATAACTAATCTTGCTTCCACTGGGCATATACATTCCTTTTTTGCCTTACTTTCCAAGAGGAGATTCCCGTTCAGCCAAGCCAGCATTTTTGCCTCACCTGCTTGGCTTTCAGCATTTGGGAATTGCCTGCTCCTGTGCCCTTGGCATGTAATCCTTAAAAAGTGACCAGTACTTAATGATTACCACACCAGCAAAAAGATTTTCCCAGGGGACCTTACTTAAAATTGTCTGAACATCCAGAATTCTGCTCTCCTCATGTCCAGAGTTGAGGTTTTGCTGACTCTTTCCCTCCTATCAACAGAAATTTTAAACTTGATCACTATGGCCAAGAGGGCCACCAATCTTCCATTACGAGATCCTCCCTGTTGACAAGCAATAGATCAAGGAGGGCATCTTTCTGAGCCAGCTCCCTTAGGACCTGTTCCCTAAATCTGTCATCCAGGTTTTTTAGGAATCTTCTGAGTTGTAGCAGCTGTGTGGTTCTCCCAGGTAACATCTGGCAAGTTGAAGTTCCCCATAAGGACATGAGCAGTTGGCTTGGAGGTGTCCCTTAGTTCCTCATAGAATAATTTGTCAGCATCATTGTCCTGGCTGGGAGATTGATAGTAGATACCCACAGTGACATTCCCATGATGTGTTTGCCCCTTGAGTCTTATCCAGAAGCTCTCTCAAACTGATCCATTGCCAACTGTGAGCTCAACAAATTGTACCCTTTCTGCTACATACAATGCCACCCCTTCACCTCTTCTTCCCTACTTATCACCCCTGAAGAACCTGTAACCATCAAAGGGGGCACTCCAGTCACAGGACTCACTGGAGCAGGTTTCAGTTATGCCACAGATACCAAATCTCTAGGACTGGGCCAAACCCTTGGGCTCCTCTTGATTGTCCTTCATGCTGTGTGCATTAATGTAGAAACCTGCTCTTCTTTTCCAGGTACTCAGTCTGTTTGTGGCCTTTGTTGGCAGCTCTTGGACTTTCAGAGAGGAGCCCTTTCTGCTTACCCTGCCTGCACAAAGTGCCGTGCAAAGTGCTGAGCCATGCCCCTGCCATGCCGTGCCCCTGTTCGCCTGCTCCTGTTGTGCCACACCCTCACTGCTGAGCCACACTCCTGATCACCATGCACCAGGCTCTTCACACTCCATGGAGGCATTTAAATCACCTTCTGCTGCTCCCAGCACCACTCTCTCCTTGCCTGGTTGGCTGCTGTGGGCTTAGTGGTAGTGATAAATCTTGGGCAGGTTGCTTCAGTTTCTGTACTTGGGGACACCCCTGTACAGCTCAAAGTAATAAAAGAAAAATAATTCAATTTTCAATGTAATCATGCCAGCTGTTGCGAGAGATTTTGCAAAACCACCTGGTATTTGGCATTAGGTACTTTCTACTGTTCAGACATTTTAGTTCTCTTGGCAACCCAGTTTTGGTTTTGGTTAGAAATGTTGAAATAGAAAATGCAAAGCTGGTGCAGCTCTGCAGAACAGTTCACCAGCCTGTTCACAATCTGCTGAGGTATTATTAGCTCCAGAAGAAAATAGCAGAATCCTGTCTGAGAGCCAAAATTAGATGGCAGTCTGTATTTTTCAAAGACATGGGGTGTGCTCCTGTATGTTGCTATCAAAATGAGAGGCCTGTCTCTGTAAGGAATGAGGCTTGTCTAGTCCATTGGATGGCCCTTTTAGTACATGCTGGTATTTGGTCCAGAAGTCAGGGCTGCTTCTTTTTTTAGTTTCCTGGTTTGTCTCATTGTCCTCTAGAAGGTGATCTGGCATTGTCAGATTTTCTTTCACTGGCATATGAGCCCTACGTTTCCCTACTTACCTCAAATGTATAATTCAAACTGTCTAGCCATCCAAATTATTTTCTTCTGACTTGGCCTCTGCTAGCAGTTTTGTGTACTCAGCAAATATCTACTTGTACCTAATTTCTGTTCTACTTTCTCACCTTTATATCCCTCCTTCAAATGGTGCAATGGCCCTTAGAGAGCATCTTAATCAAATCACCCCTGACACAACTGCACTCTCAAAGCATCTTCAAGACAGACTTAGTTGTGAGCACAGGGCTCATGAGGTGTTCAGAGAAGTACCACACACTAGTCCTTTCTGCAGTGAGGGGAAGACAGTCTGTCAGGAAACCCACTTGAGAAAATCTCTAAAGAGAAAAAGAACTTTAATTTTTTTCTGCGTAGAGTGTCATGTTTCCTGGGTTCCATATGCTTACCACAAAGCAGAAATAGCACAAAACTGGAAGAGGTGAAAATTAAATATGATACAAAAAGGCAGCACTTGATTATCTTGTTGAAGTAACTTATAAGTAAGAAAGTCTCAGGACAGTCTTAAGCTGTGCCAAGGAAAATTTATGTTTGATGTTAGGAAAAAAAGTTTTTTAGCAGAAGAGTGATTAAGTACTGGAACTGTCTGCCTAGGGAGGTGGTGGAGTCACCATCCCTGGATGTGCTTAAAAAAAGATTGGATGTAGCTGTCAGTGCCATGATGTAGGTGAGGTGTTCAGACATGGGTTGGACTCAATGACCTTAAAGGTCTCTTCCAAGCTTGTGATTCTGTGTGTGATTCTGAGTGTATCTGGCAATATAAATTTGTACAAAATAAATTATCAGAGATATTAGTGGATTTTCAATGTGACAACTCATTTACACAGGCTGACAGATCAACATCTAAGAAAACAAAAATGGAAAAAAATAAGCATTCTTAACTCAGCATTAAAAGCAATATATAATGCCAAAAATGGGTAGTATCTATTGCTTTCTTAAATATTTTGCAGGACTTCTGTAGCAGTACTTGTGTCTGTGTTAGTTGACAATATTCAGGGAAGTCAACCACCTCTGCTATTGTTTATCTTATCCGTAATAGCTCTTTTCTTGTGGATGAAACGCTTTTATCAAAATATTTCCAGCACAATGGACTGCATTTCACACAAATTATTTAAAAGGCACAGACTTCTAATTTCAGGACATGAATTCAGGCTGCAAACACTTAGTGAGTTGAAGTACCTCCCTGCATTTCCTGGTAAGGTATCTTGGAAGCTTAGTCATACCCTCAGTGTTTGCTGTTAACCAACGGTACACTTATGGTAGCAGTACTTCTGCATACTCACATTGTTATCCTGTTCCCAGGTACCTGACTTACTTCACAAGAGTGGAAGACTAATTATTATTTCTTCTAAATATAGACCATTTGAGTAATCAAATCTTTGCAGAGAAAGAAACAAGTAGAGAGATTTAAAACAATCTGAAAAAGACTGGAAGTGATAATCTCTTGGTGCTGCACACTGCTGCCTAGGAAAAGAAAAAATCTGTGAACAAAGGCTTAGAAACAACCAAAGGAGGATAAAATGAGAAATCTTAATTTGTTTCTCTGATGTGAGGGCAAAATTACTGGAGGTATGACTAGTATAAATTGCTATGGGAATGTGGAAGAGAAAGAATTTTGTAATGGCAGGACAGAGATGAACAGAAGTAGAGGTGATGTTTGCTTACAAATTTTTTATCATTTTAAGAAACATGTCAATATCATGCATTCCAATTGACTCAAATTACTTATTTTTTATGATAGGCTCTATACTTGCTCACATTTAAGTATCTAGTGTTGTGTGAGCTTTAGAGGCTGCACAGACTGGCTTTCCTGTGACAGGCTACCATTGCATAGATACCATTTTGTTGCTGTGATCTGAAAAAGAAGTAAACTTTCACTCTTTCAGTGAAGCTCTTCCTTTATATAAACTTAAATCTGGAGTTTTTAAAGTCACTGTGGTGGAGCATGCAACTCTGTAGGGACTGCTTTATTGTGTCTTAAAACTATGTGTCTTATTTAAACCCATTGCATCCCATTTTACCTGCTTAGATTCTTTATTGAACCTGACTTATGGTATTTTCACAGATGCTTGCAGCCTTACAAGATTCAACCTTATAATTTATTGATATACAGAGACACAGACATTCACTGAAGCTGTTTTTATTGTAATGTCTTATCAAACAGAGTTAATTTATTTCAGAATGTGAGCCTCCCTACTATTTTCTTTGCAGTGAAGAGATTTTATGGCAGAAGAGGCTGACTCTGAGTTTTCAGAAATATTTTCCCAGGCTTATTAATTTCAGTTTTCTAATATTATTTTTCTTATTACAATTATGGTAGTTAAAATAGTCACAGCAGATAGAAACAATTATTTTTCAAAGGAGCCCAGTAGTCATTATGCTCCCCTTTCTACATGAGATGCCACAGCTTAAGGAGGTGCTCAGAGCAGATTTTTGGGTTGACAAAGAAAAGAAGTGAGGTATTGCTGTGGATTGAACTTCATAATATTGAAGTCATCATTATGGTTTCCAAGGAATATCTTTCATTGGCTTGCACAATGAGTCTACAAATGAAATCTGCAGACAGCCTTTTTCAATCAAAAATCTTTAAGAGAAAGATCTCTTATATGAAAGAACATTTGATGGTCAGCTCTTCCTCCTCCTTCCCCACCCCAAATTCCACTATAATATACCTTCTGCTGTTCCCAGCACCAGTGGTACAAATGTACCAAAAATGATGGTGTTTCTGCAAAAAGAGTAAGTGCATGAAACATGTTTAGAAGAAAGAAAGATGAAAATGCAAATGATGCCTGTTTTGTGTCAGCACTTCATGAAAAGCAGTGTATGCTGCTATCAAAGAAAGTGACAAAATGATGGGTACTGTTACCAGTTTGAATAAGCCCATAATTTACAGGAAATAGGCATGTTTCTCATGCTTATATGTAGTTCTTTCACATTTTATACTCCTACGCTCCTTTTTCCTGTATTTAGCAAAAGGCGTTAAACTTCTGCTATATTTGAAAAGTGTGAGGGAAACAATGTGCACAGCTCTAGCGAGGTTTTGTTGAATCCTGCACATCATGAGCATCAGAGAGCAGTTAAATCATCAACGTATTCATGTTTTTTATTGCAGCCACTCCTAACACACTTAGAAATTGGTATCTTTGAATCAACAAATCATTTTCCTTAGTCATCATATCAACCATGTCTTGCTTCAAAAATCTGGAAAACTTCAAGTAGAAAGATGTAAAACTAAATTACGAATGGCTTTTTTTTTTTTTTTGCCAACAATGAAAAAAAAAGGACAGCAGCTAAAAAAGTAACCTGTTATGTATTTATTGAAAAAGAAATATGTCAATTTAAATTTGTTTATATTTTGTCTTAATTCAGAACCAGAAATTTATTTTTCTGAAATAAAATTTTAGTAGATCTTAGGATCATAGAATCACAAAATCAAAATTTCAGGATCATAGCAATTTGGGTTCAAAGAGACCTTGAAGATCAGCTAGTTCCAACTACCCTGCCATGGGTGGGGATGTCACCCACTAGGTGAGGCTGCTTAGGGCCACATCCAACCTGGCCTTTAATACCACACAACCAAAACTTATTTCAAAAAGTTTAAAGCAATGTTTTCAACAATGCATTTGAAATGATATCAGAGTTTTTCAAAATTTATCTTTAAATTTTTTTTCCTACCCGGGCTAAAAATATTTTTTCTTTAATGTTCAAATTAACAGATGGTTTTGGTTGCTTTAGAAGCTTGAAATTTAGGAGAAACTGTGCTTATCCTCAAAAACATTCCTTACAACTACAGATCTCTAGATGCATCACTTGGTTTTGACTTCACTAGAGTTTAAGTGTTGTTAAGACAGGCCAATATTAGTTTAGACAAAATAATTTGATTAAATTTTTGCTGATTTTAATTTTATATTTATAGTTAAAAATTTTGGCATTACAGCAATGCTCCAAGACTGCAGCCAGGCTCTTCATCTGTGTGATTCAGTTGTGCCAGATGTAGCTGAGAAACCACAGGCTGCATTCTGAGCAGTTACACATTAGAAACTTTTCAAAATCTTGTGCAAGTGGTGAACAAGTCTATATCTATGGTAAGAGAGAATTGTCTTATTATGCTGTAACTTCTGTTAGAAGCAAGCCTAGGCTATGTATTAATTGTGCCTTTGTTGTCAGAGATTATCACTTTCTTGTTTGAAAGATTTAAAAAATGGAGAAAAAATATTTTAAGCCAAACTATTAATGACTCAAATTTTGGGGCATTTGATATGAGCACAGAATGAACAGTTCTCTGAGTTCATTTCATTACAAAATGTCATTAAATTCCACTGTGGTAGTTTTCATGCATGGAAAGTAATAGTGAGAAATAAGGTAACATGGGAAGTCCTTATTTTTTTCTATTCAAATAATGAAATAGAGGGGAAAGGATGTTTATCTTCCATCAAAGAAGCAAATGCACCTTATGGCACAATACAACTAAATGCTTCACCACTGAATGTACCATACCTTTTTTACTTTTGCTGTTGTAAGCAGAGGGCATGAAGATTATTATTTTATTTAGTGTATAAACTGATATGATCAAGGAAACTGCACTAATTTTAAATTTTCATTTTCTACAAAACTATTGATTTTAAGGTTTCTCACACAAAAAAGTCCCATTCTTTAATAACATCTTCAGTTTATTTCTGCTTAATAATTAGTGCAATTACTAATAAATTATTATTTACACTAACTAGTAATTATTTTAATTAGCATTAATTTGTATTAATATCAGATAATAATGAAAGAAACGTAAAAACTGTTATAAATTCTGGTAGTTTTACTTAGAGGAATCTACATTTGCCTGTTTTGAAAAATTTCCTGAAGCAAGTGTCCAGTATCTTAATAAGTCAGTGGAGCATAGTCCTAATTTATGAGATAGATATTGTATTATGGTTTATAATGATCATTTATTTTAAACATATAAAGTACAATGACAATCTGCAGAATCACGTGTGTGAACAACCTTACTTCAGGAAGGTTGCATGATTAGAAGCCTAAATTTAGGTAATAGGAATCAGGCTGGGAGGACTGAGCCCAAGTTTTTATAAAAATGCACTTGTGATAAACATTCATAAATCCATTTTATATTTAATACAGTCTTGCATAGGTATTCATAGAGCAGTTATCTATATGATAAAGTACTCATTAGGAAAACCAGTTAATTGTATTGGGAAGAATCAAACATTACTAGTGTTGTATATGGAGAAAAAGTCATTCCTTCATGAGATGCTACAAATTCATTGCGGGAATTTAGTCTGGTTTTGAAGAGATTCTGTCACATTTGTAGAACGGAAGAGACAACTTCTATATATACTGGTGCTCCTAGCAAGTAAGGCTTTTCCTTTATAGTCCAACATAAATGTTTAAATTCCTCCCTTTTTTTTTATGGAAAGGCTATGTAGTGACTCTATTATAAAGGAAGTAGGTACAAGGCTTGGTTCTCATTTAAACCCACTAAAGGAAACCAGTAGTTTAATAAAACATCACATGGGGTTTTGGTTTTTTGTTGATTTTTTTGTTTGTTTGTTTGTTTGCTTTTCTTAATACAGTAAACCTGCAAATCATTTATAGCCTGGAAATTGAAAATATTTGACTAAGCTTTATTTGACTAAGCTTTTTTTGTATTAAAGGCAAGGGAAAGGCAGATAATCTGAATGGCCAAAAAACCCCCAATGCAAATCCTATCACTTTTACATATATATGTATATATATGTATATATATATAAAGTGGCTTGTTTTTTGATACAGTTAATGAGCCTTCTGGAAAATGAATGGATTTACATTGTAGACACCTGAGTTGAGATTCAGTTTCTCCTCCTGACCAAGCTAATATCAAAAGAATTGTTTGCTAGCAGTTGAAGTTAAAAAAGGGAATAATTTCCTAGCTAACTGTAACATAATTATCTAAATTGCAGTTCCTGTGGCCCATGAATATAGCATACCCTCCTTCTTGTGGCAGACCTCTGCCATTTAGTATCAAGATCCTAGTTTTACATTACACAAAAAGGAAACTTTGTGATCTAGTGCCACTGCTGATAAAATTCCTGCATAAGAGAAAGTCACTGCTAAACTCCTTTTATTTATGCAACATACAGCATAAACCACAGCTATTAATGGTTTTAATAAAGAGTTCCTGCTTTTATTTATGTCATTTGAATGGTGGCACTATACAAGGATACAGATGTGATTTAGATGTTAAACAGGAAATTTTTAGGCCAGTTTTGGCACTTGACACCATGACAATGTAATATGAGGACTTTATGATGACTTTTAGGTTTTTGAGTGCTGATAATTTAAAAATTCAACACTGCATATTTGTATTCTGCACCAATGTCTGCATTAAGAATTAATCTCTGCTATCCTTTAATTTCTGGTATTTTCAAAAGTCTGATTAAGTCTGTCATTAGCTTGGTGTGCTTGCTTCTATGAAGCTGTTTTTCTAGGCTGCTTAGTTCCTTTAATTTTTAAAATTCTCTGGAAATTAAAAGTTAGCTTTTCAAATACAGTTGTGCAAAGTAACTCCTGTCTATTAAGTTAGGTTTCCAATTAGGTGTATTTTAATTTTCTAAAAATAAAATATTATCACTTATGTTACCTACTTGGAAGAGAAGCATACAGCAAACATGCAGATACAACCTGCACATATGGTAGGTATTGTTAGTGTAGCGTACTTGCTTTTGCAAGTTATTTCAGGAATTAAGAAATAAAAACCAGAAAGATATAAGTTCTGTGGGTCTCTGTGTCTTGCTAACTCTTGCATTTTTTAGCCTGCAGTGCATGAATCATAGTAATGTTGGTATGTTGGTGTTTAGCAAGTTTAAAGATCAATCAATTAGCTCATCCCTCTGATTAAAGCATGTTTCGTATGTTCAAATTGTATGTTTAAAGCGTCCTTGGATAGTGTTCTTTTCAATTCCATTTTTTCTAATCTAAATATATGCTAGAAATAAAAAGGAAATAAAAGTTCTAGTGTTTTATCAGCCAAATTAAATAGAGGGAACAGCTAACCCCCATTGTGTAAATAGTCAAAATTCATTAAATCCTTCTGGAAACCAGAAGCATCCCTTGTGCTAAGTGTGAAAATACTTTTAGAGTAGAGGAAATACCTGAAGATTCCAATGTTAGCCTGATGCAAATTGCAGAAGCTACTGAAGCCACCCACAGTGCAGCTGACCCACAGAAATGCAAAAGTGGAAGTGACAGATCATGATGTTTTCTTACTGTTTTGATTAACAGTTCTAGTGCCGACTTTCAATGGACCTTTTTTTAGATAAATAGTTGTTGTAAGAAGACGGGAAAAAACTTTGTTATTCATCTTATTTTTGCAGGATGTGTTTAAAAACCTCTGAAAACATTTTTATTTTTATTTTTATTTCAATTTGCTGTTACAAAATGCTGACCTCTCAAGTTGGGAGTTCACTGTGAGGCTGTATTAATACTCTTTTATTCCTTTAGAAAATAATTTCAGTAAAAAAAAAGGGCCTAGAGGAACAAACTGCAGTCTCATAAAAAACAGGAGCTATCCATTACCCACTAGCAAATAGCAAGAAAGGAAGCTGTAGAAGAGGTTCTGATCCCTCAGAATGTGTAAATTAAGATTTATCTGATTGTTAATAATCACTACAGTACTGTGAGAATTTCTTTAATGAAACCACTGAATGAGAAGTAATCTTAAGATGTACATCAATTTTAGAATTTCTGCTTAGTATAAGTACAACCTTTTGCAGACTCCATGCTTAACTGAAGACTGTCTATACAAAACAGCTAAGAGGAATCTCTATCTCCTTTACCCAGTTATAAGAGAGAAATTTTTAATTGAATTTAAGGTTTGTTACCCGCTGAACTGAAAAAGAGTGGCAAAGTGAAAAAGAGTGGCAGAGTGAAAAAGAGTGAAAAAGACTGATTATTGAGATAAAAGTGACTGTGTTAGCTCAGAGGTATAAATCACAGGATTTAAATACATTATTTATGTACAGTGTAAATTGCAGATGAGTTGAAAATTCTATTTCTGATACTGCTGGGGCTGTTAGGATGAACTTGTGTATTCAAATGCTTTGTAGATAATTAAAGCTTGCAATTTATTTAAAGGAATCATTATTTAATGTAAGTATTTGGGCATGAGTTATGAAACATTGCTTTTATTTCAGCTCATTTCAGTTTATCTGCTCTGAGTGAATAGTACTGAGGACAATTTTTTTCTTTTAAACTTTTTGGATTAGCTGAATCTCATTCATAAGATATGTTCTTTATTTATCATTTTGACAAACCATATGCCTCTTAAAATGGAGCTATGCACAGTGCTGGCAACTTTGTCTTGCTAACTTAGTAAATATAAGAAAATAAGGAGAAA
Organism: Calcarius lapponicus; assembly: GCA_039654755.1. Lineage (NCBI taxonomy): Eukaryota > Metazoa > Chordata > Aves > Passeriformes > Fringillidae > Calcarius > Calcarius lapponicus. The sequence continues at coordinate 22,398,575 of CM077465.1, read as the reverse complement.
TTCCAGTCAGCATGGCCACTTTTAAGAAAATAAGGAGAAATTCAAGTCATCATGGCCACTGTTAAAAATTTGACTCACGTTTGCAATTGAACTGTGATAAAGACCTGACAAAAACCACTATTATCTTGCTTTATTTGGCTGAAAGAAAATGTAACAGCACTAAAATTTGTGCTTTGATTTCAAGAGGCATTGATACCTAGAAGCCAAAAAAATTTTATAATGAGCTGTCACAGCAACATGAAAAAATTAGTGTCATGATGCAATGGAAAGTTATTTAATAAGAATACAGTTATGTGAGATTTTGATTTTAAAGTGTGCCAGAAAATAGTCTTGAAAAAGTAATTTTCACACCTGTAGAATCACATAACCAAAGTGTGCTCAAAACCATTACCATTGCTATCACAAAACATGTCTGAGGAATTTATTATCATTTTGACCTAGTAAATGTAAACTAATAATAAAATTTTATTGAATGCTTAAAATGGCAATAAAATAATTTGAAAATATCATTTCCCTCTTGCAATTTTCTTCAGATGAAATACAGTGAAAGTGATAGCACTTACCTATACAGACATGCAGTAAACTTGAGAAGTAACCAGTTGCAAGTGGTTTAATTATTCAGGTGTAGAAATAAATAGAAATTTCTGCTTAAAACTAGTAAGGAATAAGGTTTTTCAAACATGTTTGTGTTTTATTTTCTGGTATTCATTATCTTTTCATCAGCAGATTATGAATAGTGAAAGAAGGACCATTTTAAAATAATTTAATGTCATACCTTTGGGAATGAACATTGAAAAGACAGAGATAAATTATATTACATAGTTATTTCTTCAATACACATGTAATTTGTCATGTTCATAAAATACTGTGGCATTTAAAACAATATTTTTTATTTCTTCTCTGTCACTACCAGTAGGTATTTCTGCTAGACTTGATGGGTGCCTCACTTCTTTTTAACAAACCTTTATAAATTCTTGTGCATCTCTTTATTACAGACTGGGTGGGGGGGGCAGGGGAGGAGTATCTGCGCTCACATTTTGAGGCAGCAATGCAGATTTGTTAATCAGTTTCCCTTTTCAGTATATATCTTGTCAATATACGCTGTGTACTACACACTGTTGAACCATGAAGTCCATGAAGTACGCTTACAATGAAAATAGTAAAGGTGCAATCTTCATTTGGCTGTAATTCATCTCACTAGTTATATGAGTCAGGGATGATTCATTTAAGGTGCAAAATTTAGCCTTTAAACAAAAGACAGATTTTGATGTTGTGTTAAATGAGGAGTATTTGGTTTTAGCCCACTGGAATTTCTACTCATTCATGTCAGAAAACAGAAGAGATTTGGAACCTGTTTAGAGTATGGTTTATAATTTCTAACCTCTGTGTATTAACTCATTTGCATGTTATTTCCATGCAAAATTCTGTTGTTAGAGTTCATCTTCACTCTTTTCATATAGCATATCCTGTAGTTTTAAAGCAAAAACACGCATTGAAAGAAATTGTATAGTTCATGTTGCTGCATATTTTTAACAATTTTGTTGTTAAAAATGTGGTGAAAAAATTCTGTCAAATTATTGCAATTTTCCTCTATGTATTTTCTTTCCCAGAAGGCTCAAACCTATCATGCATATGTTAAAATTAGCATAGGGCCTAGGAAATTTGGCAGAGAAATTGTTAGAACAGTATTTCACAACCACCTGCACTTTCCTGTTGTGAATTTTATTCCAATTGCTAAAAATATACTTGCCATTAGCAGTGATTTTAGAGCTATCAGTGTATCATCAGTGCAGGCTGGAACTCAGAGAGAGGACAGCTAAAGAGAAGGATCAGTGATTATGACCTCCTTGTTGAGAGTTCTGTTTTCATCTATGCAAAATACATCCTGCAAATGGAGCTGCACTGCCTTGGATTATTCTTTAGGAGTGGTCGGGAAGGGAGAACAGATCTGGAAGGGAGAACAGATACTGCTAAAGCTCATATAAAATTTACCAAAAAGCTGGTTATTCCAGCTGGTTAGCTGGAATGTCAGGTAGGAAAATCAGGTCACAAAATAGTTTTCCTCTAAAAAGGAATTCTACAGTAATATGAAGTTTATAATATATTTCTATGTTATGAATTTGACTTCACAAACTATTCTTCAGATTAGAAACTTAAGTTAAAATAGGGTCTGGAAGAATTTAAGTTAGGTTTACTAATAAAGGCCAATAAACAACTTTTTGTGATGAAATGTTTTTTCCTGTCTGATATTTTCTGTTGGGTGCACTGCCATGTATCAGTTATCATTACATTCTTAGTCTCGCTATGATTTTAGGTCCTATTTTAGCAAAAATGCAAGTGAGCACCAGGCCAGTAACTGGTTTGCTTAGAAATATTTGCAAACATTTGGAAGTGCGTGTACTAAAATGAAATACTTTGGCTGTAATTCTTAAATTAGGCTTTTTTTATCTTAGAAAGTCCTAATACATCCTCATTTCCCAGGGCAGTTCCATACAGCCATGTGGGCTCAACCATTGTCATTTATATCAGTGCTATTTTTTGCCTGAGCTGCTGTGCAGCAAGGAATGATAAATTAATGCTCTAATAAATAGAAATGTGCCTGTTTTGTTTTATGCTGAGTTTTCCTGAGAAGCTATTGCAGGCTTAACAGCTCCTTATGTAGCTTTAGCCTACCTTTGCAATGCAAATTGGACAGGTTGCTAGCTTGAGCAAAAATCTCACTTGGGGATTTGGCTATGCCCTGGGTTAAATTAACAATTTTAGGCTGAAAATATCTCTGAAAATAGGTCATAAGCTTTCAACATGTGAATGAGAGCTCGAGTAGGGGCAGTACCTTGTTGCTGTGGTTAATGCTGCAGGAAAGACATGCCTTTCTGAAATGCTTGAAACATCTCTGTGCATTTAATAGGTTACTTGGGTGCTGCATAATCCTGTGGTTAGGGCTTCAGTTGCTAATTTTTTTAAATGATTCTGCCTTAGTAAGGAGCAGAGTCCCTGCTTTAAGAACACATAGGGATTGATGAGCAGCTGAAAAATCCTGGTGCTGGGTTTTGGGACATTTGAGCATTTGTAGCATTGATTTCCATTCATCTTCAAGATAATATCACGTGAACTAGACTAGAAATATCAATGCCTCTAAGATTGCCTTTTTCCAGTCATTTCTCAAAATACTTTCAAAACAAGTTGGTTTTGTGGATTTTTTATTTCCTGTCTACAAAAAACCACTATGTTCATCCAATGGAAAAAAGAAGCCTTGAGAAAACAGGAGCTTTTAATCAACTCTTAACTAAGAAGAAAGCCAAAGGATTTAACTAAGAAGTAAGCCAGAGTTGACTTATGGAACTCTTTTAGAACCGAGTCAATTAAAATTCAGTTCAAATGTACACAAACTTACAAATTAATAAAAATACAAGTGAATGATTATCAAAGCCTAGTTTTCCATGGCCATTTTTCCTCACTTTTTGTTACATGGGATAGAGCCTATGCCCCAGGGGTCTCACAGAATCTCGCAGAAGGGTCTTGGTCCATGTGATAGGCATGGAGCTGTTACAGTGTTATACATGTCTTCTGAAAACTTTTTAATGTAGTTGTCTACATATAGAAATTAGGGAAAAATTGATCCAGAGTAAAATCTGACCTGAAGGTATGTATTTTTCTTGAAGAACCAAATATCTTTGAATTTGGACAGAGTTTTCCAATACTGAGAATTCTGGCGTTTGGTGGATGTCTCTAAAACAGTGATCAAACTGCTGTGCTAAACAAAATCAAGGCTAGGATGGATAATTCCTTGTTTGATCAAATGTTTTCTTTTTAAAGTATTCCACACAAACACAGTTGTTAAAATTGTATGAAATTTCTATTTGTAGTACAGGATGAATGCATTCTTTTCTGCCAGTTTAACTGTCTGGTAAAATACCACTCTATTTTATGAGTTACGTTCTGGCAGCCAGTTATTATTTAAAGTAAATTCAAGAGCACAAAATGAGACAACATTTTTCTTCAATAGCGCCTCATGAAATAACATTTATGAACATTTACTAACCTAACAGTTATAAATGTAATTATGTTTGAATACAAGTATACTACACCAAAGTTAAATCAAGTTACCTGCACAGTGTTTAATATTTTTTTCTTCTTTTATTTACAGTTTCTGATGCTTCTTGTGACCATTAAATTAAATGTCTCTAGTTAAATTAGCTCCAGTATGCAACTGCAGCAAGAAAATAGATTCAGTTTATCAAGGCTTTATCAATATCAGGATTGAGAGTGATTACAAAAGAAAAAGAAAAGCAATCATATAAAATGGTGATAGTGCAAATATTCTTTCAAGCATTAACTTTCTGTGCTATGTCCTTTTGAAATTAGAAGTGTTGACTATGATTGGGACCTGTCAGCCCATGCTTTTTCCTGTAACACTGAAAGAAACTTAAGTAGATTTAGTAAATGCAGAATGAGCTAGAGTCTCCATTTAAATTCCAGAAATATTTTTCAACACTAGTCTTGGTCAAGGTAGTAGGAAGCATTTTTGTACATCAGAGAGGACTATGTTAAAAAGGTGCTTGTCAAAAACATACCTTGTTTATAGTGGAAGATTCGGCAACTCTTAATGAAGTTTCTTGGAAGAGTTTTGTCTGGATACTCACATGGGTTACTACAGAAAAAAGTTAACATTCTGTGTTCTCATCTTTAGATGTGGACTTTTCTGAATTTTCCTCTTACTTGTTTACAGAATATTAAATGAGTTTGATGTCATGTTGATGTAGCCTGTAGAAATACTTGAAATCTCAAAAGACAGTTTTGCTGGAAAATGGTTCCTCATACAGTTCTGATTTCTGATTTTGGAGAATAAGATATATTGAATGTTATGACATGGTAAGAGACAACCCTGCTTTCACACAGGACTATATTTTCAAATCATTTTTTTTTTCTCTAGTGAGCCTATATTAATATGCATAATTTGTCTCCTTCTCACAAAAGATAATATAATATGCAACTTGCTAGTGCAGAATTGCAATAAACTTTGATCCCAGCTGTCTTTTAGAAGTTATACACTTTAAATATTTAATTTAGATTTTAGATGCAAAGAATGCATTAAATATAATCCCCCCTTTCCACACCCTGCACCAGGTAAACTAGCAATGCTTTATGAGAGGACGAATCAGTTCAGGCCTCGCCGATTTCTCTATAATAGTTATGAGTCAGATTGGAGGAAATAATTTATAATCCTTAGTGCAGATGATAAGGGTAATGCAACATCACATTATTGGTGTATGCAATAACTTTGTTCTTTGACTATTTAGGACTTTTTTGGTATCTGCAGCATTATCATAGTAGAGTGCAGGTCCCTCCTTAACTGATAAAAGTGTATCAGATAGTTATCCCACAGGAGTTCCATATATTACTCACAGTAGACAGAGTAATTCATGCATTAAATAGAGACTCTTTCTTGTTCCTTATTTCATGTGTTTACTAATGACAAGTTGCAGCCTCTTCTACTACCTTTGAAAAAAAAAGATTTTTCCAGGACTGGGGCAATGTTTAGTCCCATAATTGTTTCCATAAACCTGCTGCTTCTTTCAAGCTTAAGACTGATCTCTGTCACCATAATATCTCCTTCTCTGTGATCCCAACACCCTAAATTGCTTCTGGGTATGATTTCATCCCTTACTTCAATTTCACTATTTATCTGTGTGCAAGAATTCAAACATCTCACAGGATCAGTCAGTCCTATATTAGTATCCTCTAGACTCATGTCTCAGACACTGCATTTTTATGTACCTTCATGCAGCGTGAAGGAACCACAGAGATCCCTTTGCTTTTGAACAACTGCTTCCTGTATTACAGAATCTTGCTTTCTGAAGATACATTTTTATTGGAATTATGATATGCATCTTAATTCTAGAATGTCTTATTTTTAAGTTCCTCTTGCTTCCTATCTGTTCTCATTCTAAAAACTTAAACCCAGGACATTTTTAGCCACTTATTAACATTCTACAGGCAGTAGTATATTTTCCTCTTGACAGACCCTTATGTATATTTTATGCCATATTCTGAATCACATACTGGTCCAATCTTCTGCTGTATCATTTTTAGCTCACATTCCCCTGACCTAAGGAGTCTTGGCCTTTCCATGAAGTGAGACAAGAAATAAGCAAGACCTAGAGCATGGATGTAAATAAAGTAGTAGGTATTACTGGGGATAAGATATTCCAAATACCATAAAAAGAAACACTGTCTCTTGTTGAGTGTATTTTGAAATGTGTAGACAAAAAGTTATTTCCTCTTATGGTGACTGTTCTAATACTTATTTTGACAGGATCTAGGATTTTCAGTGTTTCATTAAAATTATATACTTTGTCTCCTTTATTTAGTCCTAGGGTTGTTGTGCTTTATTGAATTCTTTTTCTGTTGTCTTTTGGAGATTTTGTTTTAAAGTGGGCTTAGAATACTGCATAGATGTTCATGATGATCTTAGATATTAATACTTTAAATGAACTCCATGAAATTAAAAATGGCAGTGATACTTAGGAGGTAAAAAATTAGTGGAGTACCTTCTCTTAGCTACGACAGCAATAATTGTATGTCAAAGGTAAGTAAAAAGGTTACAGTATCGCAGACAAGCCACTAATTCTAAAGGAAATAAGTACTTTCCATACAATCAGGAGAAATCAGTAAATTTTATTCTTTGCAGATTTATTAGTAGATGTGGTGCAGAAACTGTATTCATATTTATTCTAACATCTTCCTATTGAAAATTTTAGTTATCCATAACTGCTTTGTAGTAACAACAGCTATACAAATGAAGTAGAAAGTCTTACAAAGATAAATATATTGGCAAGGAAAATTAAACCTTGTTTTAAGGTTTAAAATATTTTTAATAAGATTTCATTAATTTAAAATTTTAGCCTTAATCATGAAACATATTACAGAGAAAAAAATAGTTATATTTTCATTAGGAGTGTGTAATATTTAAATTTTAGTTATCAAGTTGTTTCTATGTTTTTCACTGAAATATCTGTTTCAAATTTCTTTAGAACCAATTTATCAAAACGAATAACAATATTACTAGAAGAAGCAAGCTTATTAAAACCTCAAGTATGTGATTAAAAGCGACACACATAATTGTGGTACAGAAGATGCCCTGTGGGTGACAAATGGATAACTGTTGTTTAGAAAACTGTTCCAATTCTATTTCATGTCTTTCTCTCCTATGGAGAATATAAGAAACATCAGGCAACTTGGGTTTTACTCTTTTCAATGCAAGTCTGATAGCACCCACTGGAATAATAGTTTCATGGTCCCAGAGCATTCCTGAAGCAGAAATTGATGTTAGTCTGAGAGCAGCTGAATTCTCTTATTCTTGTTCTACCTCTGGCTTATTAGTCCTGGTTGTCTCTTCTGCTGCTTCTAGCTGTTCACTTCAAAAGGAGAGAGACAGAGATGGAAAGTGCTCCTGGCTGTGGGATTTGACACTTGCTGGACATGTGGGAGTCTTGAACTCTCTGATGCTGAAAAGGCCAATAGATCAAATTTTCTCCAAATAAGGGATCTAGACTGTGAAGTTTTAAGTGGGCAGGACCACATCCATGAGGATAGCAGCAATACCGCATTAACTGATGCTCCAAACACATCTGTCTCTTTAGACATCTCCATGGGGCATTCACAGGTTGTTTCTGTCTAATTTACAGTCACAGGAGAGCTCTCTGCAGAGCACAGATACCACAACACTTTGTAAAAAGCCATGCTAGGGGACGTTCTTGCAAGCCACCCAAGTAATTTAGCCCTGAAAAGCAGACCAGAGAGATTTCTGTCCAAGTTCATCATCAAAGTAGTTCAAATGATGTGGACTTTATCATACTTTTTTTACAAACACAAGCCAAAAGTATTTGGACACCAAAATCGTTCAATATTTCTCTGTGCTAAAGAAGACACTGTTTAATGGATATGAAAAAATAACCCTAAATCCCCTCTACTCTTTTACAGAACTACTAGTACTTATCTTGTTTTTTGAAATAGCAGGGTATTGCAAAATGTATTGAATATGTGAACAGGGGAGTGTGATACAACAAAAATAAAAACAAGAGACACCTGAAATGTGATCAAAGTGGATTTGAAAATATATGTTCTTTTTCCATTAAAGCAATTGCTAATATCAAAAAGAATATTAATATCAAACCTGCTTTTTCTCCAGTGGTTTATAAATGTTTTAATGACTACATCAAGAAGGTTTCAAATTATTGTGGTTCTTTATGCACTCAAATTCCTTACTTTGGATTCATTGAAAATTTTCATAATTCTTGCAGAGTATCTTACAGTAATGCTTCAATCCTAATCAGGTAACCTTCTTAGTACAGCCATGACATAGATCAAACTATAGATCTTGCCATTTCAGTAATTTCAAATCTTACTATGAAACAAAAGCAAAGCCAAAAAACAAACCCCCAACCCAATCAACAGCAACAAAAAAGTAGCAGTACTTTAGGGGGAGGGGAGATATGTTTTTAATCTGTGTTTGTTAAATATGAGACTATTTGACTCTTTTGTTCACTAAGGTAATATTTTTTAGAAATACTTTAGAGGAGCAGCAAAGGAGGAATTGGGGATAGCTCGTTTTGGTTTGAGTGGAAGGGCTTAGGCTTTAAAAGATCAGATGGACTTAGTTGCTCTGCGATATAGATGCAGAGTGAAGAGTGGGGTAACAGCAAACAGCATATTTCACATACTGTCCTGGCTTTGGCTGAAGTAGAGTTAATTTTCTTCACAGTGACTGGTATGGGGCTGTGATTTGGATTTCTGCTGAACACAGGGTTGATAATACAGAGATGTTTTTGCTATTGCTGAGCAGGGCATACACAGAGCCAAGGCCTTTCCTGCTTTTTGTGCTGCCACACTTGTGAGGGAGTTGGGGGTATGTGGGGGTTTTGGAAGAGACACAGCTGAGAGAGATGACTCAAACTGACCCAAGGGATATTACAGATCATGTGGCATCATGGTCATATATAAAGTGGAGAGGAGAAAGTGGAAGGAGGGTATCTGGTGTGTTGGTATTTGTCTTCCCAAGTACTATTACATGTGATGGGGTCCTGCTCTCCTGGAGGTGGCTGAACACCTGTCTGCCCTTGGGAAGCAGTGAATCAATTCCTTGGTTTTCAGTGCTTATGTGAGCAGCTTTTGCTTTCCCTGTTAAACTGACTTTATCTCAACTCACGAGTTCTCTTCTGATTCTCTCCCTGACTGCACTGGTGGGGCTGAGCGAGCAGCTGCATGAGGCTTGGTTGCTGGCTGGGGCTAAAGCACAACACATATGTTTATTTCTTTGGCTTTGGAATTGCCAAATTAACATCAAATTTAATCAGAAATTGTTGTAAGGGAAGAAAAGTTGGGCTAAGAAAAGAGAGAAGATCTTTGGAGAACAAGAGAACTTCTGTTGGCTTTCATGACAGAACAAAGACTTCCTCTTCTCTATGGATAGATATTATTTACCCTTTTCTTTATTGTATGTCAATTCAGTTTTTTGGTACACCTTTCTTTTTTATTCTTCTCTGTCATCCCTTCAGCTCCATTAAATTCCACTCTGGTCCACTTTAATCAGTTTGGATTGGATTGGATTTTCTATGTTGCAGTTTAGCTGGGAAGCAATTTCTAATGCCCAGCAGAGCTGCAACATATGGTTTTCATCACATGAGGTTTCATCATAGCCTCTCCTCTCAGTTCAGATCTGTTGGTAGCCCCATTAACCTTTCTGGGAATATGTGCCTAGTTTCAACTACTCTTGATTGATGAATGGATTTATATTAAGACTTAAAACCAAGATGAAATTCAAATTAAAAAAAATAATAATTAAACCAATGAGCTAATACGTATGAAGTTCAGTGTGTGGCAGCCACTGGGCCTTTCTCAGCACTGACAATTTTTTTCTCTTTCAAATATAATTATGTTGATAGCTTGTACCTATTTCAGCAAAAAAGACAGCCTGATTAGATGACAGATACAATATGTACACTGTGAATTGTTATCAAATTTTCTCTTATTTTATCAATCATTACAACTAGAATGTTTTTTATGTAGAGGAAATACTAAAGTTCATAGAAGAAAACAACCCTCGAGTCATAAATTATTTCATTTTAATTAGAGGACTCACTGGCAGTCAGGAGCAATCTCCAACTGTATAGGACCATGGCCATTTTTAAGTCTCTAAAATCTATGAAGTAAATTAAAAATGTGCTTGTGGAAAAACTTATTCATAAAGAAGAAAGAGTTTTTGTTTTGGGAAAAAAAATTGATCTATTTCTATTTTACAATGGTGTCGCTATAGCAAGAGACTTCTATGTGTTGATTCTTTGCTGCTATCCCAGGGCTAGCTGATTGTGGTGTATGGCTTGCTTGTAGGGCTATGTTACCCAAAGAGATTGTGGTGATACATGCTTAGAGATAGAGAAGAGCTCTGGCAACTGGTTCTAGGTGGCTCTGCTTGAGCTGAAATGTTGGACCAGGGGACCTCCAGATAACACTTTCCACCTCAACCATCTTGTTGTTCTATGAATGGCAGCCAGGACAAGGTTATGAAGACTACATTTCTGGCTGGGTTCTGCTTAAGTAGAGGCTGTTTGTGTTCTCACAGTCCGCTGAAGTGTAACATTAAGCCTAGACAATAATTGTATATGTTTTAAAATTCTCACATTAATTCTTCCAAGAAAATAATGCACAGAAAAATATATTTTAGCAACTAGAAAGTTATGTGTCAGGTCTAAAGTAGTAGACTAAGTTCTTTATATGGTCATTAGGAAATTGATTCTGTGTATTTTACGATATGACAAATGGTAGTCTGTTTATTTAGAGGGAGGCTATTGACTAAATTTGATTGGATTCCTTTGTATTAGATGGTTAAAGTTATTGAATCTTCTCTCATCTGTGTAACAGCCTATTTCAATTAATATCTCCTTGCTAACATAATTATCTTCACCTAAAAAAATTTACACATATAGAACCCCAATAGTTTTGTTGAGGCTTGCTTCTTTAGTAATTTTAGCATTGGGATAAAAAAAGTTGATGGTTAATATGCCTCCACCATTGCTCTTCATATTCCTTAATTTAAAGTTCTCTTGTAATTCGTTTTCATATATGCTATGATGGTCATTTTAGGAAAAAAGTCCATTTATATGACTAACTATAATTTTATCCTATAATGGGTTTTCAATGAATGATAAGGTGGCACTGCTTTAAGGTACAGTTAAGAGGTGGGTTTTAACAATATCTAGGTATTGCATACCTGAAGTGACAGAGATTCAGTGCATGAGGCAGAGGAAGTGCCGCATTGCATAAGTAGATAAACTGTCTTTGGGTAATTCGACAACTTTTTGATTGTGAAATATAATTAATATTTAATTCAGTGTTTAATTACCGAACTGTGCTTTTGCAAAAGTTGTTACAGTTGTGTTTCTGAAGAGTAGTTTTATCATCTTGATGAGCTGAACTGTTACTTAAACAGGGACCAGGGCCACACATAATTTTTTGTGAAAGCTTCATCAGTCCAGTTCAATTCTGAATTGTACCAAGACAGAAGTACACAAGACAAAGAGAATAATTACAAAACTCACACTAAAATAGGTATCCACATTCTTGCCAATTCCTCCTTAACTCTCATGACTATATTGTTTCCATTGGAAAGCCGCTATGTGGATTATAGATGACATCTAGATGAGTTTTGATGTCTTGATATTAGCTGAGGCTCTTCCTCATTATCAAACCTGGTTTGATTTCATGACAAAGTAACCCTCCTAGCTGATCAAGGGATACCAGTTGGTGTGATCTTTCTGGATTTCAGCAAAGCTTTTGATACTGTCTCTTACAGGATCCTTCTAGACAAAATGTCCAGCACTCAGCCGGATAAACACTTTGTGTGGGTGGCTCATGGTTTGGACACAAATGATGATGTGGTTACATCAGACTAGTGACTTGTCACTAGTGGGGTCCTGCAGGGCTTCATCCCAGCCCAGTTCTCTCCTGCGTCATCATAAATGACTTGGACACAGGACTGGAAGGGATACGGGCAAGTTTGCACATGACACCAGACTAGAAGGAGCTGTTGACTCACTTGAAGACAGAGAGGCCCTGCAGAGAGATGACAAAAAATTAGACGATTGGTCAATCACCAGCCATATGAAGTTCAACAAGGGAAAGTGCTGATTTCTGCACCTGGGAGGGGCAACCCTGGATGTATGGACAGACTGGAAAATGAGATGCTCTAATGCAGTGCCACAGAAAGTGGCATCGTGGTTGACAACAAGCTGAACATGAGCCAGCAGTGCCCTGGCAGCCAGGAGGGCCAACCCTGTCCTGAGGAGCATCAGGGACAGCATGGCCAGTCGGGCAAGGGAGGGGATCGTCCCACTCTGCTCTGCACTGGGGCAGCCTCACCTGGAGTCCTGTGGGGCAATTTTGGGTGCCACAATGTAAGAAAGATATTCAGCTGTTGGAGAGAATCCAAAAGAGACCTACAATGATGGTAAAGGGCTTTGAGAGGAAGCCTTATGAGGAATGGATAAGGTCATTTGGTCTGTTCTCCCTGGAGGAGACTGAGGGGAGACTTCACTGCAGTTACAGCTTCCTCCAGAGGGGAACAAGAGGGGCAGAGACTGATCTCTTCCCTGTGGTGATCGGTGACAGAATCCAAGGGAGTGGCCTAAAGTTGTGCCAGGGGAGGTTTAAGTTGAGAACTAGAAAAAGTTTTTAACTCAGAGAGTGGTTGAGAACTGTAATGGGCTCCCCCAGGAAACAATCACAGCACCAGCCTGACAGAATTCAAGAAGTGTTTTGGCAGTGCTCTTGGGCACATGGTGTGGCTCTTGGGGATGGTGCTGTGCAGAATCGGGAGATTCACTTGATGATCCTTGTGGGTCCCTTCCAACTGCTTATTCTGTGATTCTTTATTTTATAAACCTGTAATTCTTTCTCCAGGGGAAAAGACATAAACTATTCCAGATCTGGAAATCTAAACTATCATGCCTAAATATGTACAGATTCATTAAACTTTTAATTCTATTTAATTTGAATGTCAGTATTGCTGAGCCTTTGCATGTAATGTTGTTTTGATAAAGTCTTCAACATTGTTACATGTATGAGAAATGCATGCACAAATGCAAACTTGTAGAAAATACTTGTAGAAAATAATATTGTAGAAAATACTTGTAGAAAATAATATTGTTCTGTAAAGCCTGAGCAAAATTCTTCCATTCTGCTGTACTGCTTAGGCTTTTGTTTCTGCAATGAGATGATGTGGACAGGACCATTCCCAGGTGAACTAATTCTATCCCTTCTTAGATTTTTTTTGAAATTTAATTGTGCCCAAGTTCGGCCAACCATGTTGAATTCCCCCAAGGTGTTAGAGGCTCAATCTTCAGATTTTGTGGTAGCCCTGGTGATCTTTGAGGAATGGCTAAAGAACAAGTAGAAGTGAAAATATAGGGAAGAAGGTTGATGTGGCTTGAAAGGAAGCGCAGTATTCCCTACATGTATACAAAGAAGGTTTTCTTTGCCCCATATATTTCCTAACAAGATGAAATACTTGGATATCACTCCACCACAAATGATAGAAAGATGGATGTCCTATCCTCATATGCTGTACATTGTGTCTTAATATATAAATATTTTTATGTATAGTGTGTGTTTATGTGGGAAAGGAACATCCCAATTTTAATTCAATATTTTTGTAAACTTTGGCTCAAATTATTTTCACTCCGGCCCTATCAGAAAAGGAAAATTTTGGTATAAAATTGCCTTACCAATATATGCCTGCAAGGCATCCTCCTTTACCATTAGGACACACTTAATCCCATCTGCCTCTACATATTGCAGTGCACCATAACTGATGCTACCCAACACTCCACCATCAGTCTTCTAAAACTATTGACTGGTTCTACTGAAAATTGACATGTAGAACTAATCTGGATGCAGTGGAGGCTTAATTCAGTGACTTGGAAAGTGGCAAATGAGAAATTACCAAAAAAAACAAGTGTATTGCAGCATTTACTGCCTTTTAATAGTACAGTGCATTTACTCTTCTGATTATGATTAAAATAGGTGTATCTTTGATGGACATCTATGAATCCTGAATTGTAAAGGTGTTTCTATATATTAGACTATGCCCTGAGGCTTCCCTTTCCCCTCCCTTTCACTGGTTCTTTTGGTCACATCCTTCAAACACCTAAAAAGGAAGCTCTTGAGAACATTCCTTGGCATTAATCACAGCAGTATAAAGTGTGGAACTATTGATTGCTTATAACTGCATCTTTTGAACATTCAGTGCCGTTGTGTTCACAACATGATGAATGCACTTGCAGATGGCTTTGTCTGTGGTGGTCATAAACTCCAGTTAATGGCTGAATTAATTTATAGTAAATGAATAATATCCTTTTGGGCTGTTTCAGGGAAGAAACTACTTGTCACATTTTTTCTGTTCTGAAAACAGCAGTCATAATTCAAGTAAGTATATGTGTCAGCTTCCCAAAATGTGGAAAAGTGCCTTGTATAAATAAAAGGGCTCACTTTTAAAGCCATTATCTGAAGAGTTTCAGGAAAGAAGCTGACATCCAAATAGACATTTAATCTTTTGGAGTGAAATATTTTTTTTCACATGCATGCTATTAAAAATTAAAAGGACATGGCATTCTTTTTTGTATTAGAGGTGGATACTTTTAGAAATCTCCCTGATTTCTTTTTTTTTTTTTTTTACATTTTTTCTTCATTCATCAGCAGAGTTTCTTGCTTTCTGACCATAAATAAGCAAGGAAAAAATCAATCTCAGAAAGGCCTGAAAGAGACTGGTGATATCCTACATGGAGAGTTAACTGACTTGAAAACGAATGAATAATTTACTGGGATTCTAAATTTTGGGGCAAACCAAATTAAAATCAGTCTTTCTCAGTTTCCCTAATGATCTTGGCATTCTTTTCCAGTCTTAATGATTCTGTGATTCTTTGGATGTTCTATCTCTCTTAGTTCTCTTTATCCTCTTTATTCTCCCTGAGCTCAAAGGGAAACACTTAATTGTGATCTTTCTGGCTTCAGTCACTATGGTTTGTTTTTTCCTGTTACTTTACTGCCCAGTAATTGTTTTTGCTGTACCTACCCCAAATAAAGAAAGAAATCCCCCTAGTGAGACTCTGATCTCACCTTCCAACAACCCTGCTGTCCAGTACAGTTTGGAATTATCTTGGCTTTATCTTCATGAGTCTCTGCTGGCTGTTTTTGCTTCATTCAGAGAAGGCTAAATGTGTCATGGTGTGGATTGGAAGGGGAAACATGTACCACAGGATCCTTCCCATAGCAGCTTAGATGGATGGCAGCATATACAGCAAGGTCTAGCAAAATGTACTTACAGATATCATACTTGCAACTATTTGATGGAGAGAGCAAGGTTTTACGCACATCTATTCTACACCGACTGGTACGAGAATTCTAGAGCAAAAATGCTTCATGTTTGCTTTCTTGCTGAATTTCATTATCACTAATCAGTGACTATACTGCTTTCACAACTGCCTTGTGCTCTGGTTCCCAGTATGAGAGCACTGACAACACAAATAGCTGTAGCTGCTTAAATTAGCCATATTGCAGAGCATATTATTGGCTGTTGCATCATACTGCTGCTCCTCTATTTAAATGACTGAGAGACTAGATTTTTTCCTGTCTTAAGATTCTTTATAGTTATAAAAGGGGAAATATGTTAGAAGATATTTTTCCTGTCTGATTTTCATCACAGGGCTTTAAATATCCCAGTATCCCACTATTTTTCTGGCACTGGAGCTGACAATGCATGCATTTTTACAGAATAAATAATCTGGAATCTGGTGGTTATGCTGGCTAGCATGGTTTTTGTTTGTTTTCTTTTTATCACTTGAAATTCTGATGTGAAATCCCAATTTCTGAGAACAAGAAGGATTATGTTTGATAATTTGTTTTTGCCATTGACTTCATTGCATGTAGTAAGACATTGAAGGAAATGCGACTCCTGAAACAACTGTGTAAAGTTGAATTAATCTGTGTTCAACTATAAAACATACATCATGGTTGAATTATTATGTTGAAAAAAACCTTACAGAAATGTGCCATGTAGGAAAATTTGAGCTTAGTTGAACTAGTAGCTGTGTTTAACCACAACCAGAGCCACACAGCTTCTTGCTCACAGCTCCCCTGGGATGGGGGAGAAAATCAGAAGAGTAAAAGTGATGAAGTCGTGGGTTGAAGTAAAGGCACTTTAATAGGTAAAGCAAAAGCTGTGCGTGCAAGTAGAGCAAAATAAGGAATTCATTCACTGCTTCCCACAGGCAGGCAGGTGCTCAGCTCTCTCCAGGAGAGCAGGGCTCCAGCGCACCAGTGCTGAGTTGGTATGACAAACACCACCTCTTCTTCTTCCCCTCAGCTTTATATGCTGAGCCTGACACCTCTGCAATATCCCTTGTGTCAGCTGGGATTGGCTGTCCCAGCTGCGTCTCCTCCTGACTGCACACCCTCGTCCTCTTTGTTGTTGGGGTGGCGTGAGAGCAGAAAAAGACATTGGCTCTGTGCAAGCACTGCTCAGCAGCAACGAAAACATCCCAGTATTATCAGCACTGTTTTCAGCATAAATCCACAATACAGCCTCTTTGAAGAAAATTAATTCTCTCCCAGCCAAAACCAGCACATTACTGAATGGATTAGAGATGAAAATCTGTTCCTGTTGCACCTCTAAAAACCATTTAAACAATGACAGACTGACTCAGCAACACTGCTATAGATTCTGAAAGAGCTGTAAAACAATTATTCAGTGGCACTGTAAAAAATATGAGATTGAAAGAGTGAAATCTGAGCAACTCTTAATGAGCACATGCATTTATAATTAATATGTCAAAATAAAAGCTTCTTATTAAAAGTGAGATGCAAGAGTTGCAAGTAACAATTAATAAACATACTCTAGTCTAATTCATGCAAATGGAGAGGTTGTGATAAAGAATGCAATAAAATGTAGATTTTTTAAGTTGCACACCACTTCATTGCCTACTGCATCTTTTGAAGGGAAGGTAGTTGCAAATCCTACTGATATATTTAAAAGAAATCATTATTTGAAGACGTTCACAGTTCTTCACTATCTTACAGTCTTGTCTAGGAAAGCTACTGGGACACACAAAGCAAGCAAATGTAAAAAATCTGTGTGTGCTCAGCAATGAATGAGCACAGTTCTGTGCATTAGATATTGGCTATCTGGTCAAAAAAATGGCACTGGGGTGTGCAGTTTTGAGTAAAGGTGTTTTCCAACATTAAAGTACATATTTCTCAAAGATTACCTTCCTATGTGTAATTCATAATGTCATTCATGCCAACACGTTTTTATAACCATTGCTTACTGTGACTGCCCTGTCAGACATGACATTTTCAACAGCATCTTCCAGTCACAGGAGATAATTGCTTTTCATGGGCATCTTGGTTGTCAGTGGATTTGTATACCAGTAGCACAATAATTGCTGAAATTGAAATATCAAAAAGTATTACATTACCATAATAGAAATACAGAGACCAGTATCATAAGCATTAGGGAAAGGGAAATACAAGCCAGTAATATCACTTAAACAAGCCATTTGAAATCTGACTTCAGTATAACAGAGATTATTCTGACCAAAATTATGAGAGACTTTTTGAAAAATTAATAATTATTCTTAATTGACTTCTTGAAATGTTTTTTTTTATATCAGCTAAGAATAATTTCTACCTTGCAGCTTGGATAAAAATTTTTATACTAAGTTGATATGATGTCTTGCTCTAATGAATCTCAGTTGAGTCAGATTTCTGTTACTTACCATGTATTTCAGGGAATACAAAAGCAATGAGAAAATTACTCCTGATAACCTTGGTTACCTTTGAAAATTTGATATTATGAGCAATTATAAAGAGGTGAAAAAAGAAAAGAATGCAAATTAGGTTCTTTTTATTGCTGGCAGTGGTTTTCAGCATGAAGCCTACTTTGAGTGTTCTGTATATTTAAATGTGTACTTTACTTTATGAAGTGTGAGATTATTGATATTTAGTTTTAAATGCCTAAAACCACTCATATTTCTGTTTGTAAACCTTTTTATTAGTGCCAGCAACAACACTCTGATTTTCAAAATGGTGAAATCTTTGAGAATATTTTAGTTTGTGTTATTATTTTCACCATCTGACAAAGACCTTGCATATTTCTGTGAATTTTACATAAGTATGTAAAAATATATATATGCATGCATTGAAATTCAGACTACCCATACTGTACCAAAATTGGGATCTAGGTAGGCACCTCAACTTGAAAGAGAAATTCAGGATCCTGTCCTCAGACACTGCCTACTCTGGTAACACTTTTAGCTATTCAGCTCCTGCAGTTGGACTAAACATCTAAACTTGCATGTGCTTGGAAACGGGCATCACCTCCCACCTTAAGTCCAATATAGAAACTGTGTGGGAAGAGACACAGTCTCCACCTAAATCTCCAATCTCTTAGGCATACTCAGACTATATTTAATACATTGATAACAGAAAGTTCAGAAAAAAAAATGAAACAGGTGTACATTCTCATTCATGCCATTTTGCAGAACTGCTTTATAATTACAACAGATTCCTGTTTAAATACTTGTTTTACAGTAATTTCTGAGGTTTCAGGTCTCTCAGACTGACTTAAAGCAGATCCAAGACCACAGAACAAGCGCTGATCAGAAAAAAAAAACAAGGTGGTGACCCACATATTGATAAAAAAAAGATGCTCTTTTGTTGACATTAGTAACGAGATTCTGACTAAGGATTGTGAGAGAATTTGTGGCAGCAGACTAACTGCCATTATCAATTTGTACTGTCCCTTCTGTAGGACTACCTCAACTACTAATCTATCACCTCTTGAATTATTGCAGTTCAAGGTGTAAAACATAAAATGCATGCTTCTGTTTTTGAAAAGCTGAGTGGTAGTCTGAGATGATTTTGGAGCTGCTGGTCACCTCAGATGTTCTACACTTGAGGGTGGACAGACTGTTAAGAGCAGGAAGCCTTTGCTGCAAATACATTAAGGGTGGAAGACACCCATTACCATTTGATCAAGTCTGTTTTCAAGTAACAGAGGATGATTCTCAGGAATTTTCTGTTTCACAAGCTGTGAGGCAGGCATGGTTCCAAAGAATGAACAAAGGCAAATAAAGAGGCAAAGCTTGGATTGTGGGGTATATTTTGGTAAGCTGGAATTCTTTCCTTGTAACAAAGTGTTTCTGAAAAGAAAGTTGTCATACAATGAGTTTCAAATTCACCACCCCGATTAAGAAAAACCTTCTAATAAACAGAAGTGGATTTTTTTTTTCTCATTAATAAATCATCTAAAAATCCTTTAAAAATATTTTTAGTAATGGACGACACATATGTAATATACATGGTGATTTTATTGAAGAGTTTAAAGGGCATTAACCTTAGCTAGTGATGGATTCTTAATAAGTAGGTAGGATTATTGAAGTCACACAAAATGCATAAGAATTAACCCTCTTCTGTAACAGAGTATTCTTTATATATATAGTGCTTAATATATACTCTTTATATATATATATTCTGTGTATAATATGTGTATATATTATATGATTTAAATCCATCCTTTTTACCTGAAATATGATTGAAACATTTACAAATGCTTCAGAGTGTTTTATCTATATGCTAAAGAGGTGTTTTCAATATGTGCGTTGGCTAACACCAATTTTAAATGTGAGGAAGATATTCTTTCATGTGACGTTTGGAAAGAACTGTGAGCACCACACAAGTGTTGGAACAAAATACAGTAAGGGAACAATGTTGGTTGGGGCTACTTGGCAGCACAGTTTTGAGACTTCAGTACTCTCCTGTCAGCACTGCATGTAGATAACCAGATCTCAAGACATCTCCTTTCTTTGCTTTAAATTGTGGAAAAATTTCATTGTGACACTAGAAGTTTAAGTGGGAAAACTTCACTGTCATATGCTTTGTGGGTTTGGTTTTTTTTTTTAATCTTTTTAATAATTCTAATCCCTGATGTACAAGCATATGCAAAACACTTTCTAAATTGAATAGGAGGAGTCTAGGAGCATACCTAAAATGTTCCCAGTTATCTAAGCATTTGGGAGTGCTTAATTATATTTTATATATTTTTATAGAAAGGCAGTGGGAAAAAACCCATGCTTTAACATCTTTCTAAAATTATCATCTGTATAAGCAAAATATTTCATAATTACTTTATAGTCTAAAAAATTCATCTATAGTATCTACAAGTCAGATTTGCAGAACATACTCCTCATCTCTGCAAATTAAAGGGCTGAGAATATGGACACTTAGAGTCTGATTTAGTTAAAATTATCCCCTGCAGCAGAGGGTGGGTATGAGTTCTTCACAGCTGAGAATGATTTTCATAATTGTGCAACACTCAGCAGCTGCAAAATCCCTGAGGATGCATGTTGCTCCTATTCCAGAGCAGCCTGGTTTTGCCCTGCCTGGCAGAAGCAGTGTGACCCCTCATCTCTCTTACATCCATCTTGATGTGGCTTTCTGGAGGTGCCCGGTTTCCTCGAGTCATCAGAGGAAAGTTATAGATGCTACAAGAAAATGCAGAAGAACTTTTTCCCTACTGATTGACAGATCCATTTAGAACGACTCAATGAACCTTTAAATAATGTATATTCTCTATCTGCTTCTGCATTGGTGGAGATAATTTTCTGACACATTGCCATCTAGTGGCATTTCTCTCATGGAGCCTATTACAGGATACTAAACCCTTCAGGCTGCCTGATCTTTCCTTCAGTGGCCGGTTGTGACATGTGATAGATATATTTGAAAGAAAAAAAAATAAAAAAGAGAGAACATAGAGTCATATTTTTAATTTTAGCAGAATAAAAATTAAAATTATGAAAGCAGTTACCTGCCTTCAAGCTGGCTTTATTTCTAAGTAAAATATTATTCAGATCTTCAATTAATTATTAAGGAGAAATGTAAAAGCACTAAAGCTAGAACCTGTATTCATATAAAATTGCACATTATTTTTCTGAGAAGAGCCAGAAGATAGGAACTTTTAAATAGATCTGACATATTACTCTCATCCCTTGGAGTTGTGTTACTTGCTAGTGGGCAAATTTTAAAATATCAACTTTTTGGTCCTGATGATTCACAGATATGTTTTAAACATGACTAAGTAATTGGTTACTGTTATTTCAAAGAGAACGATCATTTTTCCAGGAGTTTTGACTCATTTACTCCAACTAATTTAAAATTACATGAACTGAAAATACAATTGTTAATCACAGAAAAGAAATTTCACTCATTTTAACAAAAACAACTAGTTCTGATGAATGTTAATATCAGAAGTGATAAAGCTATTTCATCAGAAATTAATTTAAATGTAATTATATACAACAGAATCTTTGCACAGGTTTTGTCTTGTGCATATTTTTGCTCATTTTATCTGCTCAAGTGCACATATCCCCCTAAGCTCAAGCAGATATATATATATATATATATATATGTATGTATATACATTATTTATGTTCCTATGCACTGTGGAAATGCCTGTGGAATATTCAATGTAGTAATTTGGATACTGACAATTGCCCATTCAAATTTAATTCTTTTAGATAATTAAATGATTTATTCCCTTTCCTACAGTAATTCAGCTGGTGACAGCCTTTGCAAAGGCATTCAAGAATCAATGCCAGAAAAGCTTGGACTGATTAAAAACAAAAAGAAAAATAAAAATTTGAATCTAAATGTTGAGTAATATATGGCTTGCTCAGATATATAAATTTAATTTGTAAATGTGTTAGAAAAATGTGGTAGCTGGAGTATCCTTACTATGCTTCAAATTTATAAAGATGATTAATAGTAGATGTAACACACAAAAATACTGATATACAGTTGATAACCTATTGTTTGATGATTGTGAACTGTTTCTAGGCATTCTATCTAGTCTTTAAGACGAAAATATTTGAAAATACAATGATGTATTTTGATTTTCTGAAATGAATAGCATTTCAGAGATTCATAGCTGCTAGCACAGTTAGGTATTTGTCCTACAGTCAGTTTTTTAAGGACTTAAGCCCTATTTGAAACCTGTGTATTTCTTTATTAACCGTTGGTTATCTCATCATGAGGTTGGTCTTACCTCGTGTCAGGATAGCAAGAAAGTAAATAGCACAACACTTTCTTTGACATGGATTGGGGATGATGATATTATTTGTGAGTAGCAAAGTCAAATATGAACAGCAGAACTCACCCAATCCTGTCCCCAAGAGAGTTAACATGCTAAAATACTGGTTTTTCATCTACGTAGCATCAAACAACTGCATAGATTTCAGCAGAAATATGGATTTTGTCTATTTTTGATAGAATGATATATGGATGAAGAGATGTATTCTGCTAGTTATAGATTAGCTATTAATATTTTGAATAGGGGGGCTGTGTGTGGGAAGTGGTATAGACATGAATAAGGTGTGGTTAACACATTTTTTAATTTTTTAATACTTTAATGTATTTTAATAATGTATTGATACAGAAATTCTAGGCAGCTTAACACAAAATTAAATTATCATTCATAATTCAAGGACATTAACAGGGGTGTAAATGATATGATAATCTTCGATACTTAAAAGGATTCATATACTTATACTGTCACCAAAACACCTTAATATTATTTAGACAACATGCTGACTTGAGTACCTTGAAGTTTCTTATTAATATTTATACAAATCAATCAATAATGCGTATCATTCACTTCTCATTTTGGTAAGGAAAATGTCAGGGTGTTAATATGAAGTGACATAGCCTTGAGTGGTGCTGAGGGAATTATATACTCTTTGTAAATACAGTTTTATTCAGATGAAACTGAGGAAGGTGAAAAATTGAGAAAAGATATTTGTCTAATATAGAAAGAACAAGAAATAGTCTTCTGACTCATGACAGGTAAAATAAGTAACAGGCTATGTGAGTGGGAATAAAGAAAAATGAGCAGCAGGAGTGCAGGAGATTCAAGATAAAGAGAAAAAGAAATCTAATTTCAATTATATGGTACTTAAGAATGCACTTCTGGGGTGTAATTCAGTGCAAGTCAAGGAGTAACAGTGGCACAAAGCTAATGGGTTAATTTGGAAGGAGTTATCGCCAAAAGTGTGAGGGAAAGGCACAAAGTATAAGATAAAAAATTTTCTTTATGCAGAATTGGAAGGAAATTATTTCTGAACTTCTGAGTAAACTTCTGTTAATGCCTTCTGAAACCAGCCTTCATCTGGATTTCAAGTTCAAAATAATGCAGGAGAAAAGGTAACTATGTACCCTAGAATCACAGAATGTGCTGAGATGGAAGGGATCCATGAGGATCATGGAGTCTGGGTCCTGGCCCTGCATAGGACACCCCAAGAGTCCCACCACGTGCCTGAGAGTGTTGTTCAAATTCTTCTTGAGCTCTGTCAGGCTTGGTGCTGTGACCACTGCCCTGGGGAGCCTGTTCCAGTTCCCAACCACTATCTGGATGCAAAATCTTTTCCTGATAGCCAACCTTAATTCCCCCCAACTCATTTTCATGCCATTTCCTTGAGTCCCATCACTGGTCATGAGAGTGAAGAGATCGGTACCTGCACCTCCACTTCACCTCAGGGGGATGTTGAAGACCCCAATGAGGTCTCACACAGTATGATTTAAATGTGCCATGGAATGTGTGGAATACACATTAGTTGGAAAAGGTAATTGTTAAAACCTCTCTAAAGTGTGATTTAACCTTTGTGGTGTTCATCTTGGGCACATTGATAACCTGAGAGTAAGAACTATTTTGACAGTTTGTGTCGCCATATGATTTTACATTTTCCATGGTGTAGCTACTATGTAAATTGTTTCTGGCAGCCTGGCATATGTTTTAGGTGGTAATAGGAGAAGATTTGGACAGCTGAAAAACTGAAATTGAAGAGGAAATTATACCCTATAGTTATAATACTTTGGATTGGTATTTGGCAAGAGAGGAGTCTTAGGACTTTATATATTCTGGTGTTGGCTGAAAACAATGATTTCAAGGTGGCATTTTGAGCACAGGACAAGTGATGGTGTGTGTGTGGGTGTTCTCAGATTGTCTTCTCAACCTGCAGATTGTTCAAGTCAGCATGTACTGACTGTGCCTGACTTTTCTTTCCAAGACTAATTTTTTATTTGTTTCTCCTGTCCAGTCTATTTGGACAATATTTTAATAAATCTTTTGAAAGACCCCCGATACAATCTTTTATATAATAATTTGAAAATCTTTTATGTAATAATTTGAAAACAGCATTCTCAAATATTTGAAATCCATTGAGATGTGGAACAACCAAAACTTTTGCATTCAGTCCCAGGAATGAAGGAACAGCTCTTTAACTGCTACTATGATCTTGTATAGCCTTTTTGAGTGCTTACAGAAATGTTTCAAGTGACCATAACAAAAATATTTTTCTTTTATCCCCCAAATTCCAAAATTAATCTTAAGATTTTTAGACTTTTCTGAAAGAATTGTTTGTTGATTGTGCTGACATGAAAGATCAATACTTCCACTGACTTGTATTCCTGGAAACTTTGCTTCATTTATCACCATTCTATAGCTAACTTGTTAATACTGTACTCTGAGATATCTTATTTCTTCACTTAATACTGTTATTCTGCACGATTTTCTTTTAACAGTGTAGGGGAGGGTGTTGTCTAATGTTCCAAAGGTACATAAAGGACTTCAGTTCTACAAAACCCTTCCCTATAGATCAAAACAAGCTATGCTGACCCTTGCATCAATTGGTGAGTACAGGACACAGGAAAAGAAGAAAGCCACTGATCTGATGTCAGGCTCTGCACACAACCTCTGTCAGAGCATGAAGGTACATGTGTGTAGTGATAAAACATTCATATCTTCATATTTCAAAAGAAAAATACTAACAGCTGCCCTGAACACAAACATTTCTAGCTAATCAATTTAAAGAACATTCCAAATCACTTGAAAAAATATTGGGTGTAAAAAAGCAAGAACACATGGTCCAACATAAGCCTCCAGCTTACAAATCATTTTGAACAGCAAGAAATGAGGAAGATAAAAACTGAGATAAGTACTAATAATAAAATTCAAGAAGAGGAGTATATATATTTTCATTAAAAGAAATTGCTTGACATATAATCTCACTTTACGCAATACAGAGATTTCATTTTCTTCTTAAATATACATCAACACCCCCCCCCCCCCCCCCCCCCCCAGTCAGAATCTGAGAAGCCTCCGGAAAATACTCAGCAGGACAGACAGAAGTCACAAGAGCAGATTTGGTGAGAAAAGGGGTCCCTCTCCAGGCTGCAGTTTGTTAGTGCCCTTGTGCTGTTGACACAAGGTTACTGTAGTTCCCTCTTTGGATGCTGCTCAGATCCTCCAGCACTCAAAGCGAGGTTTGCATCCAAAGAACTGAGCTTCTATTCACGTATCTGGAACAGCAGTATTGTTATTTTGCTCCCTTCATGGTTTTTCCTGTGCCAAGCCGGCAGAAAGCTACAGAACTGAATCAGAATTGCATTTGGCTTCCTCGGTAATCGCGACAGAGTAGGCCCTGTCCCTGAGGTTGCACTTGAAGTATTGCTTGTTTGTGTTGATGAAAAGGAGTGGAGAAAGATAGTCATCCCTAGAAGAGAAAGTGCATTGTATTCTCTACAAGCTTCAGCCATTGCGAAGTCATTTTAAGTTATCTGTGATTTCTGTATACTGTTTTCAAAGATGCTTACACAATTTTTTGGACAAATACTTGAAAGTGTTTGAAATACTCTAAATTTCTCTAAATGAAATAGATATAGGCATATAAAAATAGTTAACGTGTAGCAGATGTAGTGCTGCATGTCAACAGTGTTCTTATAAATAGCTATATAAGATTATAGCTGAAAAAATTGCCAGCTTATGAAGTTATGTTAAAATCTGGGAAAAATCTGACCATTTTAAATAAATTTATGTCACAGGGTTCTTTCTGGTTTTAAATTTGTTATAAGTTTTTGGAGGGTGATCTTATATAATGTTTCCCAGAGTTTTCTAAGGTTTTGCTAATTTTTCTGAGACCAATTTACTGTGTAATTCTTCTTCCAGGGGAAAATATTGACGTTTATTTTTCTGTATTTTGCAACTATTTGAAAAGAAAGGTGAAGGAAATCTTCCACAAATAAGATTCTGAGGTGTAATGATAAAAGACCTTTGGAAAGGTCTTTTCTTTTTCCCTTCTGCTGAAAAGCATTGTCTGCCATTTTGACATACTACCTGCTTTTAATTTTCTAATGCATAATGTTATTTCATAAGGGTTCAAGGCAGCCACTCACATGGTGGCCCAGGGAAACAGCTCAATAGTGGCTGGTAGCCTTCCCTAACTTAATATAGGTTAGTGAATGAAAAAATATTGCACCCAGATGAAACATTAAGTTAAATTGTTCAGAGCTAGGATTTTATTGCTTGGTCTAAAATTTGATGAAACTTTCACCTAAAAGTGGTGAGCTTCACACAAGTAAACACTAACTCCCTTTTTGCTCAGGTTGCTGTTCTTATAATCTAACTCAGACAACAAAGAATTTAAGACAACTAAGTCTAATTTAGTCATGAGGTCATGAAAAGGAATTATTTTCATCCTAAAATAGGTGTCTCACATAGGCAAGAATGATCTCTATAGGGATCTATTTCATTAGAAATGACCTACAGAGACATTAGATTTGAAGGTTCAAATGACATCAAACTAACTGCATTTCCAATGAACTGAATGTTTCTTTACCGTGGAAATTCCGCTAGTAGGAAAGCTATGTTTGGTTTTTGTTTCATAATCTATTAACTGGGTGTTTCTTATAAAATTGTTGCAATCTTCTCTGCTTTTGTCACTAATGTTTTTGTTTTAGGGACATCATAGCAGCTTCTGCCTTACTGCACCAGAGGGCCCTAGGGAAGGTGACAGGTGCTACTGAGCTATAAAATTGGTGGTAGATCATGTCCCTGGACAAAAATCTCAATCAGAGGACAAAGCACAGTATGAGTGCAATGCAGAATGAAGGAATTAAGACGTGTAATGGATAAGAAAGCATTTCATTCTCTGGAAAAAATGTATTTCTGTCAGAAGTTTGCAAATGACCTGTCAAACCTAATTTATGATGGCAACTGATTTTACAGGACTGTGAAATCTTTTTTAGTAGTCTGAAGGCTTCTTTAGATCGTTGTGCATATTTGACTTGTTAGCAGGAGATTTTTCAATTTTTTTTTCCTATTCAGCTTTATATAGAGAGAGTGAAAGCCTGTTACCTGTAAAATAAGGATGAGTTATGTGTGAATTGGGGAGGTGAAATATAATGCTTCCCTTGATTTGAGATTTTATTTGCATTACACATTTAAGATTGATTTAATGGCAAGAAGATGTAAAATTATATATAATTTTAATAAAATCTTAGTACAGTATGTCACCTTTGCAATCTGCAAAGGCCTTAATTTTATCTGCAAAATCTGGTGCCACAGTTACAGGATTTCAGCTTCAGAGTTCTTTAAAAAAACTGTAAAATTGATAAAACTACTCAAAACCAGTATTATTGTACAGAGCAAAGTCACAGTATCAAACTTCATTTTCTTAGGCAGGGAGGATGGAGTAGTGAATATTCCTAGCAGCTTGAGGACCATTCTTTATATTTATAAATAAATTCAGTCACAAATTTCTGTTTTTACTCAAAATGTTGCAATACTTCTAGTTGTAGGATAACTATTGCTGGTACAGAAGGAATTTTTCCTTACTGAGATTTTGTTGACCTCTTAAAAAAATACTTACCAAACTGGTATTTTTTAAAGTGAGATTTTCCATTGTAAAAGCCATCTTTACTCTTAATATTTATGCAAATGTCCATTAAACCTATTCTTTAGCATAGCTCCTGCTGCTTAGTCCAGTGCCAGTTCAGGCTTACAGGCTTGTCATTCTACAGATCTTTTCCAGAACCCTCTTCTTTTAAGGGCAATGGCCTGACATTTGCCATACATGACTATTCAGCTATTTCATTCTTAAATCTCATAGAACTCAAGGGGTAACCATTAAATCCTGGGTATAGCATTTAATCCTGCTGATGTTCTGCTGCTAATTTTGTCAGTTTGTTCTGTAATCTCTTCTACAGTTGCTTTAGTTTTAGCTGGATTCTCTGATGAACCCCTGTGCAAAAAATAGCATTGAGGTGGGAATCTCCACAGTTTTTTTCAAAGTGAACATTGATGCCAAGAAGTCATTTAGCTCCTGTGCAATTGCATGTCTTTTCTAAGTGTTCCTCTTATACCCTGCTCATTAAGAGGACCTGCAGGCTCTCTGCTAGGCTTTCTGATCTTGATTTGTTTGAAAAAAAAGACTTATTATTACCTCTGAGACTTATTATTACCTCTGAAACTCTTTTACTAGCTTTTGCTGATTTTTTTTTTTCAGTCTGCCTTATCTGCCAGAGTTATTTTCTTCATTTAAACTCAGTTTCAGCTTTTTTGAAATGCGTTCCTGTATCTAATAGCCTTCTTTACCCTGCTAGTTAGCTGGGCTTTTCAGTCCTTTTGTGCCTTTCCAGTCTATTCTAAAGAGATGGTGTGCATTTACACTATGTTTCCAATGCAGTTTCTTTATGAAAAGTCCATCCTGTCAGGAAGGATTTAATTCTCCAAGTTGCCACTTTTTGATGTGCTTTCTCTTTTCTAAGCATTGAATTAAATGCAACCCTGGAATTCCTAGACTTGTTCTGCATTAATACAGAGTCTAAGTACATTAAGTACTCTCCTTAATACATTTTACCATTAGTACTTACTAATTACATTCATAGACATTCATATAGCATGTTAGCAAAGCAATGTATTCAAACTCAGAACTACAGAACCATAGAATGGTTTGGGTTGAAGAGAACCTTAATTATCACCAATTTCCGAGCCCTCTGGCCATGGGCAGGGAAAACTTTTACTACACCAGATTGCTCAAAGCCCCATCCAGCCTGGCCTTGAACACTTAGAGGAATGGGTCATCCACAGCTTAATTTTCAAGAACTTTCTGTCTGGCATCCCTTCCTTTCAGCATGTCAACTGCACTTCACAATTTTGTGTCATCAGCAAACTTGCTGATAATGCACTCGATCCCACTGTCCATGTCACTGAAAAAAATGTTCAACTGCTCCAGTCCCAGTATTGACCCCTGAGGAACACCACTCATTATTCCTTTCCACTTGGGCATTGCGTCATGGATCACAGCTCTTTGAGTGCAACCATCCAGCCAGTTCCTTATCTACCCAGCTGTCCCTCCATGAAATCCTTGTCTCTCCACTTTAGAGACCAAGGTGTTGAGTGGTACAATAACAAATGCTTTGCCCAAGTCCAGGTAGATGACTTCAGCTGATCTTCCCTTATACACTAACACTGTAAAACCATCACAGAAGGCCACCAATGTTTTTCAGGAACAATCTGCCCTTACTGAAGCCATGCTGGCTCTCAACCTCCTGCATAAACTTCTTTGAGAAATAGCAATATAGTAATTATTACTCAGCTTTGGCATGTTTGTCTCATCTGGCACAGAGGATTCCATAACTGCAGCCTTTCTTTCATATGTCAGGTAGAATAACATCCTGTTGTGTCTCTTTTTGTTTAATTTTTTCACATTATAACCTTCTGTCACTGATGATTGCTGCCTGATTGATTGATGGTTTGATTAATGGTCAATTTCAGATTTTTCCAGCAGACCAGAGGAAATGAAGAAACAGACTTGACACAGTGACTGTTATCCTCCTGTCTTTTTCTCTCTGAGATTGATTACATCTTTACTGCAAAAATCACGGTTTCTAAGTCCTCTGATCCCCCTCTTCCACTTCTGATTATAGTTTTCAATTTAGTTTTAGCTTAACAGCCTGTCAGCCAAATTCGCTGGCATGTTCTTGAAGCTTAAAGCATTTTCAGCTTTTGGCTCAGGTTATCTACTGAAATGGTCAGCAAACAACTGAACTGCAAATGCATGAACTAAAAGATATGTGATTGAAAAACTTGAGCACCCTTTCAGTCACCTGAATACTGATGTTCATGAATATTATAAGAAATTACACCACAGTGGTAAAAAAGCAGCCAGTAAATTGCCTTGAAAAAAATAGTGTTTCCGATAATCTGTTTTTCATAGCATTTTAGAAAATGAGGGGTAAAGGTCTCTTGTATATTAACTATAGCACCATGTGACTGATATTCTTTATCAGTTGCTGAGCAACGGTCATACTCTGAATTTTTAAACTCATTAGCAAGCTGAACAGGCTGGCATTTGGCAGATGTTATTTGATTTTGTTTGGAGGCAAGTCAATGGGGAAGACAGAAGAGACATTGAGCTCATTGTGTTATCTTGCTTCTCTTATTAAATTCTCAAGATATTTTAAACACATCTAAGGAGACTGAGAGAAATGTCTTAATTTTCAAATTATTCACAGAAATTTTATATGATTTATGTAGTAATACAAATGAAACACATGAGACAATTTTTTTTTGCTTCAAACACTTTTTAATCTGTACCTAACATTTTCCTGAAGTGTTTTGGTCATTAGAAATGGCTGAAGTAGCTTTGTTTAAATCCTCCAATCATACAAGAATTTCTTAAACAGTTTTGCCAGCGTACCTTGTCCTTGACCAGGAATATTTTATTTTGTGTTCCAATTGAAGCCTTTTTTAATAGAAGAACTGTCAATTGTTATAAATCGTTTGGTGCTTTGTGACAGTGATGTGATGTGACCGTGCATCCACAAAGAAATCCCTCTGTCTGGATTTTAAAATAGGGATGGCCAGAGCTTACAAGTCCTGGCAATATGCCTAAGTAAGCTTAAACCACAAAAACTTTGAACTAATGAGTTCTATACCAGCAGGGGACCTCTACAGAGTAAGTATAAGGGAAGTCAGATACTGTCAGATTTGTAAGATCTCCCACTCAAATACCAGATGTCAGTGTATTGTTTTGTTGACCCATTAATGGCAGTTTTAGCGTGGCTGTTTTTAATGACTGAAGCTGATTAATGAACTAGTGAAAAGAGAGTAATACTATTCCTTAGTTTCTAAGGGCTGTCTTGAGTATCTTCTTTGTCTAAGGAATCTTTACCCAAACCACTTACTTCCATGTGATTCAAAGGATCATTAGGAATTACTGAATTATTATTGTTGGTTTTCACCTCAGTAGTAGACATGGGGCCTAACTCAGGTTTTTCACATGTGGCATTATAGATATATGAACTTTAGGAAATTACTCATAGTGGAATATGGAGCGCATGTTTTTTAACTCCTCCAAAATTATTTAAATTAAAAATTTCTGATAGTGTTGCAAGTACTTGCTGAGCAATTCTGGAAAGTGATTTTGCCTGACTTCTGAATATTTTGGACTTTTTTTTCAACCTTATTTGCTTGGTCAAAGATGGAGTCTACATATTTATCTCAACAATAGGTACTAATAATACTGTAGAGATTAAGTCTATCAAATCTACAGGGGTGGCTTCTAAGACCCATATATCTGGGTATATTAGCATGTCACAGACATGGTTTATGAAAAATCCTCTCCTTAGGATTTTTTCTCCTGAGAAGCTGAGAGGCCTCAGGAACAAAATGTAAACAATGATTATCTGATGCTGTGGAATGCAACAGGTGAATCTGTGATTGGTCTCATGTGGTTGTTTCTAATTAATGGCCAATCACAGTCCAGCTGTCTGGACTGTCTTGGTCAGTCACAAGCCTTTATTATCATTCTTATTCTATTCTTAGCTAGCCTTCTGATGAAATGCTTTAATTCTATTATTTTTAGTATAGTTTTAATATAATATATATCATAAAAATATTAAAGCAAGCCTTCTGAACATGGAGTCAACATTCTCGTCTCTTCCCTCATCCTAAGACCCCTGCGAACACCACCACATTAGCATGCTTTGGTCGGTAACATAAGTCAACAAAAAAGGGAACGTCAGAGTAATGACCATAAATTGCAACTAGCAAGCAAAAGGGACTTGGATTGAGTGGAAATCACCTGTTTTGTTAGAAATACTTAGGGAACATAGACCCAGACTCACAAGTGAAACTACAGTTTATAAGACTCAGAAATACTGTTCTGCAACATGTGGTGCTAGCTAAGCTAACTTCTTGCTGAAGGGATATTATAGATGGCAAAATTTACATAAGTTTAGAGGAAGACTGAGTTAATGGAAGAGAAATCCATATAGGGTTTTTGAGCTTCTCAAGTACAAGTTGTTGGGGTTAAGAAAGTGTTACCTACCGAGGAAGTGTTACTGACTGCTTCCTCTGGTTTTGTACCTTTCCTGGGTACCTGGTATTGGTCACACATCCTTTCAGTCTTACAGTTTACAATTATCTCTTATGCAGCTATTTATCATTAAGATTTTACATAGATAAATTGAAAATTACAACAGAGTTGGTGGGGGTTTCGGTTGGTTGGTTGGTTGGTTGGTTGGTTGGTTGGTTGGAGTGGGGGTTTTTGTTTGATTTTGGGGTTTTTTTTATAGTTTGATGGGGAGGTTGTTTGAGTTGGTTTTTTGTTTTCCTTTGTTTTTCTTTTGTTTTCTTTTTAAATCCACGTCTCTCTTCTGTAAATTCTTTCTGCTTTGAGCTAGATTAGAGAGCAAAAACATGAAATGCTGCATGGTGCATCATGTAGTAGGTGCGTCTACACAAGTATTCTTCCCACTGCCTCCTTCCTGCCCTGTGGAGTCACTGGTGATCATCTATTACTGTTGTACTGAAACCTTTTGTTTAGTGCAGAGTGGCTTATAGTTGACAAGGAAGGAATTTTTAAATTTTCCTGCTTGGTGAAATTTTGGAGCCTCCTTATGCAGTTTCAAAGTTTAGATATCAAAAAGTTGTGTGTTCCAGGTAAAATCAGCACAATTTTCACCAAGACTTTTAAGGTCTCTCTGACACAAAGAGGGTCTTTGACTCTTGAAGATGCAGCTCTGTGGGTAGGGCAGATACTGCCAAGGTAGGGCAGATGCTGCCAAGTAATTTTTAAAGCTTGGAATCTACTTCTAGCAAAAACATATTATAAATTCACCTCATGAATAGAACTGGAATTGTTGCTGCATGTTTGAAAGCAGGAAAAAATAGTAAAGACTGCCTACTTTTCTTTTCTTTGCGGTTATCACTCACATATTACATCAGCATAGAAAAAAACTTGGTTTTGGTACAGTGTACCTTTATTAAACATCAGTTCACAGAGGGGGTTGAGGTTAAAAGGGATCTCTGGAGGTCATCCAGTCCAATCCCTCACTATAGTAAGAAGTGTTTCTAGATGTTCAGATGGCAACTCTCATGCTTCAGTTTTTCCCCATTAGATTTTTATCTCATTACTGGGCACCCCTGAATAGAGGCTGTCTCTGACCTCTTTGCACACTCATGTCAGATATTTATATACTGATAACATCCCCCTGAGCTTTCTTTTCTACAGAGTGAACAGTTGCAGCATTCTTGACATTTTCTAATAATGAGATGTTCCAGTCTTCTAATCATCTTAGTGGTTTTTTTCCATTGTGTCCATGTCTCTCTTGTAAGGGACAGGACAGAGTTGTGCCCAGGACTCCAGGTGTGGTCTTCCCACTGCTGAATAAAGGGGAAGAATGGGTGAGGCTGGAAGGCACCATTGGAGGTCATCTAGTCCAAACTCCCTGCTCAGTTAGGGACCCCTAGAGGATATTACTCAGGAGTGTGTCTAGATGGTTTTTTTAATATCTCCAGTGAAGGAGATTCCACAACCACTCTGGTCAATCTGTTCCAGGGTGTGATCACCCACACAGTGGAGAACTTCTTCTACATGTTTCAGTGGAACTTTCTGTGCATCAGTTTATGCTTGTCGACCATTGTCCCTTGTCCTATTGGGTGGCACCGCCAAGATGAGCCTGGCTTGATCTGCTTGGCACCCTCCCTTCAGATACTGATGGACATTGTTGAGTTTCCCTCTCAGTGACTCTTCTGACAGGCCTAGCTCCCTCAGTCTTTCCTCGTGCTCCAGTCACTCAATCATCTTTGTAATCCTCCACTGGACCCATTTCAATTCTACAATTTGAATGAAAAATTCACGGGAACTTGTCACTTCCACAGTTTGTGGAGCCAATTAAAAAACAGTCATTTTCTTCACAGGAGACTGAGCAACAAAAATTAGTTGGGTAGTCTCACCTCGTCTTGATTTTTTTTTCTCAGCCTATAAAAAACACTGCAAATGTGATAAGATTGGCAGTCTCTGCACAAGAGAGGCCAAGGAATAGAATAACAAGATGGTTTGCAGGTCAAGAGAAAAGGGTGAATTAGTAGAGTTGGAGTAAGAAACTTGCACAGACTGGATCCACTGTTTAACTCGGTCAGTGCTGTTAGTCTTATGCTTTGATGAACTCTAAATTCACTGAGTAAAGGCAGAAAAGAAGTAATAGTAGGGCTGAATGAATCCAGGAGTGGAAATGTGTTAAAGAACCTTTCACCTCTGCTGTTATTTCACAATGAAGCAGAATAAAGCCAACCCTTTCAAAAGAAGTTAAAGGGACTTTCTGAAATGAATTTAGCTGAGGTCAGAAATTCTTATAATTCTTATTATCTCTTCAATGATATCTGAAGAATATACTCCTGGTCCCACTTTATCATGACAGGTGCAAAATTACAAGCCTCTAACCTTTTCAGTAAATTTAGGGAAAAGCGTAAAAAATAAATGTAAATAGATAATGGAATAAATCAAATAATGAATCTCAGTCTCTTGGCTGAGTTTAGTTCAATATGCCATTGTCACTTTGACACTAAGGCAATTTAATGTAAAGTTTGATACTTTCCAGTGCATTCCATCCAATCTTTCTTTAAAATATTATTCCTCCATTAACCATTCCTCCATTTGTACTTCCCAGAGAATTACAAATGACTACACAATTCAGATAAAAATCTACGTTTATTTCCTTAGGGTACCTTTATTAAGCAGCAGAAGAAGAGATGTTCAAAATAATTCTAAACAGGAATTTTCTTTGTGATGGAAGGAGAAAAAAATACCATTTACTTCTTCCTGTGTTCTGAGCCCATTTTTTCTCACTGACTGCTACTTTTCAGTATCAACTGTTTACTCTCTTTTGTGGCATTTTTGGCTCAAAACACCTACAGTCCATTTTTGAGACACTCCTCATAAAATTTGTCTTATTCTGTGTGGGTTTTTTGTGTTAGCAGTAGGGTAGATGGTAAAGACATAAATTAAGACACAGTGCTAATTTAATAGCATTTGGAAACGTCTTGCTTTCCAAATAATGTCCCTAAGTATTTCAATATATGTCGAGTAACAACATAAATAGGGATTATATTGCACTAAATTAATGAAAGAATGTTTCCGCTGGGTCTGTTTTGCAAGAAGCTAATACTGGAGTATCTTAAGGTTATTTCTAATACTTGACAATTTTAATAATTATTTTATTTGAAGTTAGAACTTTATTGTCAATGAAATAGTTATTCTGCTTGACCTTATGTAGCTTTAAAAATTGGAGGTTTTTACCATCAATTCATCTACATTAGTGAACTTCAAGATTTCAAAAAATATATGATCCAAATGCAATGTAAATGAAACAAAATACGAGCTAGAGAAATAGCAACCTAACCAACCACAAAAAACCCAAAAAGCCTAGAATGCCAATGATCTTCAAAAATAAGCCTGTACAATAATAAGACCAATTGGAGGGCCTTTATAATATGTAAAAGGTAATACAGAAGAGAACTAGCATAGTTTAAAAGTAATTAATTTCTGTCTAAATTTCATAATATAAGCAGCTGTATTTGGAAAGTACTGAAGTAATTTGTATTACATGTTTTTTGTTGAGAAAATAGATTTTTGGTGGTACTGTAGCTTATCTTTTCTGTCTCTCTGCAGAATAAATATGTAACTTTTGAATACATAAGTAACTAAATTGAAATTTACAACATCAGATACAGAACATCTGCCATGGCGGGGGGAGGTATTTCCTTAAGTTCATATGGGTGTAGCTCTTTAAGGACTTATTGTAATTAAATTCAATAAAAAATTGTAGTTCTGGTCATTGAACTAAGAAAAAAATAGCATAATGAACAATGGCAAAATTTGGTAAAAGTTCTAAACATGAGGAGCTTTAAGAATTTCAGTGAATACAAAGATGTATGAGATAGCCAAACATCATTCAAATAATCTTAGCAATAAACTTTACTTTTCCCTATTTTGGTTGGGTATAAAATGTCTTTTGTTGAGTTCATTCCTGCAAATAGAGAGATCACACATGGTGTAATGAGGAAGCTGAGACTCATGGTCATTGGGAAGGAAGTCCATGGTTTAGTGAACAGGTAAATGCTGTTCACATGACCAGCAGCACACAGATAACAGCCTTGTTTCCACCTTCCTGTTCTACGTGCTGCAGCATTCTGAGAACTACTTACTGTCACGGTTCCCTGGGTACTGTGGGCTTCCCTCACCTCAATGCTCAAACTACTTAATATTTCTTTATTTAAATTTTTATTAACTTTAATCAGAAAGCAGTAACTAGGGTGCTCGTTTGATCACTGAACACTTGATTTTATCCTGCTATGTTTTTATGCTAAATTTTGAATTTTGTACCAATTTTTCGAAAAGTTTATTACCTGACTCTCCTATTAGTGTGAGGACTGAAGCAGTTATGACTGAACCAAAGAAAGGAAGAATAATTTCTGCTGGCTTTGGAAGTTCCTAGAGTTTTTTCTAGTTCTTAGGAATTATGCCATCTTCTATAAATACTTCAAATAAATTGTAACAATGTTAGATACTGTTAATATGAAATATTTAAGTCACCTTCATGTGCTTTTCTTCTGAGTTGTCATAGACTGATATGTACTGAAAAGCTTACAGTGCCTTCTATTCATATTTATTTTTGTGCCCTTTTTAATATCTAAAGCTGCTTCTGTTCTTAGAAGAGGACTTATACTCTGGAGGTAATTTAGCATAATTTAAGTACCAGAATCACACAGAATATTAGGGTCCTTTGGATTTCACTGTAATTTTTCACTTCATAGTGACATAGCTTGATTCTTATTGCCTTCATAAAGATGTAAACCAAGATAACACCACCAAGAGGCTTGGACTTGGTAACTTTTTTTATCATTTCTGTGACACATACATGACTACTGTAGGACAGGACTTTTACTAAAACAATAACTTTTCTGTGAGTTCCTTAGCTAGATAGTGACAGAGGGTTAGAATTTTATCTCCAAAGTTGTGTATCTGTATCTGAATTGAATACCTGTACTAAACTGCTGATTTGTTTTTGGTTTTTTTTTTTCTATCAAATTCCCTCAAGCAATTTCTTTAACAAGCTAGGTACAAATCTGTATGAACAAAAACAGAGTTGAGAGTGGGATCTGACCTAGTAATTTCAAAGAAAATGCACTTGAGAGCTCTTAAAACCTGATCAGTTGTTTATTTTCTGTTCTAAAAATACCAAGTATGTAGAAACCTCATGATAAATGCAACAATCACTTTGCAAAGTATATGGGTAATTCTTCAAAAGAAACATAATTACAGCTCCCAAAGAAGATTCAAAAAAACTTCACAGTAGTAAAAGTAATGATTATTCAGTCAGAGTAAACTAAAGATATGACAGCGCAGTGGCAGTAGTAAGATGTTTTTTCCAACACTCAGACACAGCAGCCCTCATCCTGTGACTCTTCTTGTTCATTCCCGTTCAAATCCTTTCATCTTCAGCACAGACAGACTGTGGCCTACTGAGACTGTGGTCTATTGCTCACTCACAAGGGTCATAGGGCTCCTTGTCCTTGGTGTACACCAGATCTGTATGGCATTTGGATAAATACTTTTTTCCAGGGATTTACATCAAGATAAAGAATGAGCATGTCCAATTCATCCAGATATGTCGCTGCAGGCCCCTAGGCAGGTAATAATTAGTATTGACTCCATGATTCTCAGAAGGTTGATCATTATTCTACCATACTTATTAAGAAACCCATTGCTCTTAAAGACAGTCATGATACAGGTGGACCCAACTGGTCCTTCAATCTAAACACCATCACCATTGGCCAATTAAGAAACCATCCTTTGGTAAACAAATCTCCATAACACATTCCACATGTTCACAACAACAGGTACAGCAAGTGAAAATAAGAATTGTTTATCATTCTTTTCTCTGATCTTCTCACAGCCTTTCCCAGGACAATGCTTGGGAAAGTTGTGTGTTGCTCTCTGTGTCCAGAGAGCTGCTACTACACCAATAGGGTAATTTGACCTTAAGACTGATTCTATCCAGGACAGAGTTAATTTTTGCAGTAGCCATGAGGAGGCAGAGCCTGGAGCCATGTGGATATGGGTAGGACATTGTTCTCTACCACCTGACATCAGTTGCTAGGAGTGGGGATAAGGGACACTGGCTCCTGAGAAGGAAGGCATGGTTTTCCAGTGGAGCAAAGAGTGGTGCTGTGGGAAACCTGGCCACCATTGTTCATTGTTTTTGGAGTTCATGGTGAGCACTTTTGAATGTGAATCACCTTCTATTTATATACTTTTATCATAATATTATTGCTGTTACTGTTTGTTTTATTATTGCCATTTCCAGTAAATTGTTCCTGTTTCAACCCATGGTCTTTGTCTTCTGTGCCTCCCACTCAGGGGGAGGGGAGCACTTCATGGTCTTTTTAGTGGGAGAATTGGGGAATACCATTCCTAAACACAGCACTGCAGATGACTCCTCAGATCTGGACAACTTGAGTGTGTTCTGCATCTCTAAGCACTAGGGATGGTGTGTATGTATCATTGCAAGGGGCCCCCAGCCGGGTAATAGGTTACATAGACCCCATGATTCACAGACTGCTGATCAATATAACCTTATTAAGAAACCCATTGCTCTTTTATATCATAGTTTGCTACACGTGGACCTCATTGGTCCTTTACTTAAAACACCATCACCACTGGCTAATGAAGAAACCATCCTTTGGTAAACAAATCTCCATAACACATTCCACATGTTCACAACAACAGGTGCAGCAAATAAAGAATTGTTTCTCATTCTTTTCCATTATCTTCTCACACACTTTTCTCAGAACGATGCCTGGGAAAATTCTGTTTCTCTCTGTGCCCATAGAGCTGCTGCCACATGTATGTTTTCTGTCTTCACTTCTATGGGCACCCCTCTAATTAGCAGAGCACTGGGAAATTTGGACCACTTCAGTAGGAACAGGCAGGCCAGATCTCAAGAAATAACACTAGTGGGGACCCAGCCTGCAATCTGTGGAGGAGAATTATATAGGAGTTAGTAGTTTATCTGGCCAGCTTGGGAGCAATAAAGGATTTTCTAGTCCTTTTAATTCAAGAAACCTAGGAATATAAGTCCATTCAAAGAAAGCAGGACTAATTACTTTCCTGTACGACAGTCAAGTGTGATGTATAGAAAACCTATAGGATGATTTTATAGAGGCTTGTGGGGGTGTTTTTTGAGATGTTTAGCAGTATGGGATAGCTGTTATGCTGTGGGGCATTCAAGCTGAAGTGCTACATAGATATGACCTGTCCACCCTAAAGTATGAAGGCTGCCTATCTACAATCCTGACCATAACGTTTACCAGTGGCAATTGGGGCAGTCCAAGTTGTAGGGGTGCTCTCTAGTAAGGCTGCAAGATATAGTGTGGAAACATCTAGTTGTTTTGATTTTAAGCAGCCAAATTGCAGACTTCATCCACTCTTTCAAGGAGGTGAAAATAATTTCTGTGAAAGAATCAGTACATGGCCTGTATGGCCTGTGTACCATATGGGTCCTACTTAGCATCTCTGTGTCCAAGTAGTTCACTGTGTCACCGTATGTATCACTTGATGGAATCTGTATGACATCTAATTTCCAAACACTTCCTAGTGTAGGAAAACTACTACATGAAACTTTAATGGGCATATTTTACCCTTTTCATGGTTACTTTAAAATACAAAATGATCACGTATCTTTTCAAAGGTGAATAATGAGGAATAACAGTCTTTAGAGTTCTTTGTGAAGATTTTTTTCCTACTAATTAGTAATTCTGTTTCTAGCCAGCCATATAAAGGGCAAGTGTGTGAAAAAAATGGTAACATACGGATGAAGAACAGACAATCTTCTACTCACAAATTTGCAATTCTTGCAATAAGGTTGCCATTCTTTTTGTATCCTGCAGAATGTGAAAACACATGTGAGTTCCTCAAAAATAGTATTATTAGTATTAGGACAATTTTCTGAAGCAGTCATATGTTACCAGTAGGCAATAATGCTTCCATAATTTGAGTTTAAAAGATCTGAAATATTTAAATTTAAAATAATAAAATTTAAAAAGAGAAAAATAAAAAAGATAAGTGGATGACATTTGGGTATTCTTCCAGTTACTGAAGGATCCAAAACATATTTTAAGGATGCTTGTATACTTTAAAAGATATTGTAGACTTACGAAATTAATTTCACAAAATGTCTAATGGCAGCTGATGACAAAGCTCATGTAATTTCAAGAGGCCGTGTGAATAGCTCTGTAGAATACAGGCTTTAGAAAGACCTCTGTTAACCCCTGTCAAATGATCTGTAAAGGTAAGCATATCAATCTTAAATGTATTGAAAATCTCATACCTCTTTTCAATGTGTTCAATTTTAGTTTGGATCAGGAGTGCACTTCTGAGGTGATTCTTCCTATTGTCCACAAGTACAGAGCTTTCCTTTGGCATGACAATTATTTTCAGACACTAACCACATGCTGTTCAACTGTTCCTAAGTATTTCTTCCACCAAACTAGTATAGGCTTAGTCTTGAGTAAATCTCTGCAAAAGCTTATAGGGGTAATTAAATTATTTTCTCTGGTCTGTGAAGAATCCTCTTTCCAGGACACCAGAAGGAGTGTGCCACATCATCATTCTCCTCCCCTTGCTCCCTCATTGCATACAAAGACATTCCATACGCAAGGAATGACTTAGCTGATATAATGTAGTTATAACTCTTGTAGCTTTCTGCTTTTTTTCTTTCATAAGCTTGTCCTATTTGCAATGTCTTTTTATAAGGAATGAAAAGTAAACCAACACATTGATACTGCCATCATGCTTAAGCTGATTAATCTGTTGATAAATCAATTTTAAGGCAACATATTTAATTAGTTCGGAAACTTTATTAAACACACATTTCTAGAGGGTCTCCCTTTAAATCTCTGTTGGCTTGCTTTTCAAATATCATATTCTATTTAAATAATTACTGGATTAAAGTGTGATATTTGAACTATAATTTGATTGTAACATGAGCATGAAGAGGCAAATCTAGGGTGGACTGATTGTCTTCCATTCAAACCAGATTTTATTCTAATTTCTGTGAAGTTACAGTCTTTTAAATATAACCAGAATTAATCCTTTGGTTAAAAATTAGTTTCATCACTATATTTTTAACAATTTGATCTTAAATAATTTAATTGAAATTTTTATTTAGTAAACTCTTCACTATATGTGATATCTTTCTTCTATGTTTTGTGATATTGATGAAGTGACTGCATTTCCTTTGTGATCATGGAATGAAAAGTAACTTCTAAGTAAAAGCTAAACAAATCTAACTGAACATCGTATTTGGAATTGAATATCCTTCTGTTTGCCATTGACTGTAAGTGTTTCATGCATTAGGCATTTATGTATTTGTATGAATACATAAAGCATGTATTAAGTATAGATAAACTCAAAATAAGATGATGAGTGGTGTAGTATGGACAGGTTATCATCTTACCTCCCCAAGGATTGTGCTTCAAATGATGGTGCCTTTATAATGAACTTGAGAAGTGATGTGCATTTTTGCCTTCACAAAGAAATGGAAAACCAAACACATGATGAAGCTACAAGAGCCATGTGATGTGGTTTGCAGCTAGAATCATAAGCTGCTTTTAAAGATTGTTGGCATGCATTCTTTCCCAAGTGTATTGCAGAATGACCTGTTCTGCACAGACTTGTTAACTGGCGATGGTTATGCAAATTAGATTGAAGAAATCTAAGGAAATGAAAAAGAATAACTGCAGGAGCGACGGGGAGTCAGCACAGTCAGGACGGACGAGAGATTTCTGAAGCCAGGTTGTGGAACTTGCAGTTTATTGCAAAGGGCCTGGGTGCAGGGCCCTGCTGAGAGCTGCCAGCCGCAGCTCGGAGCAGGCCCGAGAGAAGAGACGGGTAGAGCGTGAGAGAGTAAAAGGCAAGAGCTTAAGAGCGGAGAGCATGGAAAAGTAAGTAAGCAAGTAGAAAGGAGGAGGTGAAGAAGTGCAGAGAAGTGCAGAGAAGTAGAAAAAACTGCCTGAAGTTCCCGTTACAATACAATAAATCATCTTCTGTGTTGAATATTCAGATTCTCAGTAACCAATCTAATACAGCATGCAAATCCTGTAGCATTTCCATACAACCTATAAGAATCACTACATTACCATACTGTGCTACATTTTAAACCCTAAAACCTACTCTTTAGACCCCTTCTGCCAAGCTGGCAGGGTCTGCTGGACCCTTGGACCTGCCTGCTTGCAGAGGGAATTGTTTCATCAAGAGGGGATTACCCCCAGCTGCCACACCATTGTTTTCCCCGTTGTTCAGTAACTAAGGGATCTCAAAGCTTGCTTTCATTTCAATCTTGTTTATAGTTTCTATATTCTCAAAACCTTTTGCCAGGCAATCATATTTATAAGGCTTTCCTGTTTCATCCTCCCCAGCAAGTAACTCTTGTTCTGCCTTCTTTATTGCCTTTGTCTGTAGCTCCTCCTGCCAAACACCACCTGACCTTTATTTTGTTACCACTATTTAATTCAACAGGGACATCTTCCTTTCTCTTTGTTAGAACTGCATGTGATCCTTTCAAAACATTTTTTTCAAAATAATTAAGACTTCTTTGATATACTGATTTTTATTAAAAGTATGAATAATACTTCATGCAGAATATGAGCTGTGATACAAGTGAGTGAACATACAGTGTGTGATAGAAGCCAAACTAGAAAGGAAAATGAGATGCTGAAAAAGAATCTGGTTACACAGTCTCTCAGAGATTCAGACTTGTAGCATATAAGGCAGATGAACATTTCTGTATATACATATGTTTAGATTCTGGATTCACTTGGGGTACCTAAGACTAGGAAAACCAAAGTTCACACTTCTTGATGCCCTTAAGGTTTCTTTTTCTACCTGAAAAATGAATTGCTTATTGCTTTATTAATTGTGCTAAACATGATTCTTAAATGGATTTTGTCTTTTCTTAGTCATCAGTTTAGTAAGTAGATTGGACATACTTTCTTTTGGAAATCAAGTTCAGAGACATTCTCCCGGTTTGTGTCATGACAGTACATATTTCATGACCTTTCATATTTCATACTGAGATAAAAGTATTACTGACTTCTTTTTTTTTTTTTTTTTGCTTTTATGGCCATTTACTATAAGGCATCTCCTTGAGAAATTCTAAAGGCCCTATGGAATGCTTAATAGTTTGTGGTACATATCATGAAGTACAAATGACTGCATATATCAAGGCACTGCAGCAAGTGCTTATTTTAATGTGAAATCTATATGAAACTGAGCCAAGTGTGCTGTATGATATAATTGGCTCAGTATAACCTATTCTTGTAAAAGCAGTCTTTCTATAATTAAAGTAAGAGCTGAATCCCACTGGGTGATTATTTCCTCTGTGATTAGAATATATTTTGAATCCTATTATAGATACAGTCCTGCAGATCCTTTGACTGGGTTTTGAGTTGAATGATACCCAGCATTTTCCTTAAAGCCTTCACTTTATGAATCAAATATGTAGGGTAGGATCTTACTAGTCCTTTTTTAAAGCAGAAAAATGTTGTTCCTCATATATGCTAGGGAAAAAAATGCTTAATTTCTAAAAAATAATGTCTAAAAACCCGATTAGTGAAATAAATAACTGTTCTCATCTCATTCTCTCATTTTGGAGTTATTTTTACAGTTTGGACATTGAACATTAAATAATATTTGTGATACTGAGCCCCATATTTGACTAGTAAGCTGTAAATCTCCAGCAAGCTTAAACAGTAGATGAAATCTCAGCTATCTTCAGAAAACAAAACCCACTGCAAAGTATATTGATGTTCAGCTAACTCTATAATACATTGATCTGTTTTCATTCACAAACAGAATGTATCTTGAAATTAATTTCTAAAGCATATGTTTTTTATGACAGTGTAAAACAAATAGGTTTTAATCTAGATTTGAATTATACTCAAGGGCAACACTCATCCTCCTTTGAAAACATAAAAATTATGTCAAGTACTGATAAGTGAAACAGTATAAAACTGAGAAGGTAAATCTGCAGTATTTCTCAATTCTACTCTTAAATAAATAAAGTATTTAACAAATTATGTAAGA
Organism: Calcarius lapponicus; assembly: GCA_039654755.1. Taxonomy (NCBI): domain Eukaryota; kingdom Metazoa; phylum Chordata; class Aves; order Passeriformes; family Fringillidae; genus Calcarius; species Calcarius lapponicus. Next base: position 22,354,203 of record CM077465.1, on the reverse strand, counting down.
TATAGCACTAGACAGTTCTTCCATCAGGAATCTGACAAGTCTCTTCAGTCACATCGAATTTGATTGTCAGTGTTCTACTTTTAAGCAAACTGAAACTACATGAAAATTATTTTCATGAAAAAGATACTTTGTCTCAAATTCCTTTTCTCACAAAAGCTATTTTATGAGTGGATTGAGCCATAGATTTTCAATGTGATTTTCTGTCAGAAATATTTAAATATTCATTAGAATATTTGTCATCATCTAAAATGCCATCTAGCAATTGTTACAGATCTCCATAAATGAAGTAGATTTCCCTAGCTCAGAAAAGCTCATCTAATTTTGCTTTTTAGTAACTATTTGGGCATACTATATTAAACAGTGTATTTAGTAATTATTATGTAATTATCCAGTATCTACAATAGGTACTTTCTGACAGGTACACCTTTTTTATAAATAAATATTATTTTTTGGGAAAAGTTTAAACAGGTTCTGTCAATTCATTAAAATATCATTCTACTTTTAAAATATGCAATAGTTACCATATTGATGATAGCAGACGCACACATTGTTTCATAGTTACAATTTTCTCTTTAATAATTTAATGCATTTTAATGTAGACAAATATAAGAAAGAATGAAAGAAATTTCCAAGTAGATGCTTACTTTTGTTTATCTGGGCTTAGGGAAACTGTAGGTCCTTCTGGAGCAGGAGGTGGATGGAACTGGAGGTTGAAGCAGAATTTGCATAGGCAAAGGTCATAAGGTACCCCTCACAACTTATCATCAACAACCTGCTCCTGGATGGAGATGTACAGATAAAACTGCTCCCCTTGGCTTGCCCACTTCCCTCTGCCTTTTTTACAGGCAAGCATATACACTCAGATCCTCCTTTATGCTGGCAGAAAGAGTAATACCCAACCTTCAATGTGAAACCACTTTTGTGTTGCATGTATTGACAGAATTGCAGTGTAAATGTTGCAAGGAGAAGGGAAGGGGGAGAATAGTGTCAAAGTACAGTAGTTCTTATTACCAGGGACGTGTAAGAAGGATGTCAAGTACTCTATGTATTGCTTATTCTATAAATACCATAATTATTTCATCCTTGCACGGTGACATCATTTTCAATATTGTAACAGAGAACACTGTGCACAGTTGAGCAGCTGCTGAATCACTGTAACATGTAAGCCTCTGTTTATGCTTTGCGTGCTTCACAGGGATAATGTAAAACTTTATTTAAACTTAAACAGAAGTAGTAAGACTACATGTATTAAAATCCATAGCTCACAAAAGTTCTGCATTGTTCTTACCTTTTTTAGACCACTGGAACTTCAATAAAAATTAGCAACATGGCTCCTCCGGCAAAGTCCTGCCATTGTCAATTAATAATTTGGGGTACTAAAATTTATACATAACTTAAAAATATAAATTGATAGCTCTGCAATAATTTGAATTAAAAAAGGAATAGTATTTGAAAAACTACAACTTTCCATTATCAAACATTTTTCAAAAATGGAATTCTAATGCTAACAGCAGTGTGTTCAAAATAATTTATGAAATTGGTATTGTCTATAAAGGTTTTTAGTATTTGTATATTCTATTCATCCAAAGAAGTAGATTGTCTAGGTGTTACCAGCAGTAACAGGTGAAGCACTTCAAAAATTTCATAAGAGGGTGTAGAAGGCTAGTCAATATGTCAGTAATATTGTGTTTGGTGTCTCTGATAACAGACTGTTAGTAGATTTCTGGGTAAGCACCAAATATATTTGGTAAGTTTTGTAGTTCCAAGATGACAGAATGCATATTTAATGCATGAATAAAATTTCCAATTACCTTCTAAGTCTTGTCTTCCTGTTCTTATAGTATTAAACATTATTTACTTGAACTCTCTTCAGTGGGATTTATTTGCATTACTAGAATATGTTCATGTGGATGATGTCTGCAGAAGGGGCTTCTTCATGTACTGTGTATACAAGTAAACTATTACTCATTAGTAAAATACATAGTACCTTGTTGCTTAAATGCTTATCTACTAGTTTAGTCAGAAAAAATAGGCAAATATATTTGCTGTCTGTTTTGTACAGTTGGTATATTAATATAATTTATATACAGTATTCACAAAATATGGGGAATAGCTTTTGAAAAAGAGTAGGAAATAGACTTTTTGAATGGTACAGAGTGTAAAATTGTGGATGATTAAAAAGTAGTTGGCTATTCACAGAAATACACATATTAATGAATGCTTTGTAAATTCACATATGTAATGAAGCTAAACGAACCTGTGAAAGTTTGTCCTTCACAAGAATCAATAATGACATAAGCAGCAATGCAGAAAGCACGGTGCTGTCCTTATTTAGGTCTTGGATTCTGGTACTTTAGCCTTATCATACTCCTGGAATGATATCCAGATATTAATCTTCTGGACAGTGGTATTGAAAATTTCTTAGTATTGAATTGAGCTAATCTTACTTTATTGATCGTGGTTATCTGTCTTTCTTGAGATTCAACAGAATGCAAGGAAAACATATGTGTCTCATTTAAAATACTTGCATAAAATATCTCATGTATTGAGATACACTCCATAAATTTAAATATTGTATTCATTGGATTCAACTTTGCTGAATGTATATGAATAAGATCACATTTATTGATTTATGGTGAATATCAACTAGACCCAAGCAGTACCATATCATATTATTTTAATGATTTATGTGGACTCATTTGTCTTTTTCACAAACATAGACAAATAATTCTGGTTTTGACTGAGAGTTTCATTTGGATAGTTAGCATTTTGTGTGAGTGGTAGTGCATTTTTCTGCTAAACAAACAATTTTCTTGAATTGCTAGACAACTTTTGCCTTGTCATGAATGCTTTCTCTGTACCATGCAGAATGTAGTATATAATAGTTTATAGTTCTTTGGAAAAGTGAATATCAATGAAAATTCACTTTTGTAATACTGTAGTAAATGAAAGCATAAAATGTCCATCTATGATGAATTAATAAGTAGAGGAAATACTTTAATGTTTGGGGTTTTCTGCCATGTGCTCCTTTGCCAAAGTAACACTTCATTACCATGCTAAATTGTATGATATATTAGCATACAAGGAGAATAATGCTGTATATTATAATACTAAAACAGGCTGCAATGAAACCTTCTTAAAGAAGGCAAACTGAGGAAGAGAGTAGATTGTGAGCATGTTTTGGGTGTAGGTTGGCAGTTTCTTGCGAAGGCTGTGCTGGCTGTCCCAGTCCAGGGGTTCAGGGAGCAGCAGGGTTACCTGGCTGTCTCATTGCTTTGCAGTTGTCTGGATGGAACTGCTCTCTCCACTGAGAAGTACTGAGGCATGTCTCATGTAATAAAAGGCACAACCATTGCCTGTCAAAGGGACCCTGTGTTTGCTGCTGTCATTTCCAATTTTGCTGACAGATCATGTCTCGCACTCAAAGCTCCCACTGAGTAGTGTCCAGGTCCTGTCCTCGTGAACATGAGGAACAACAGACACCAAGGAGGAACAAATCCGGGTCTGTGCAAAATCTACTTTTTTTTCTGACAGTAAATTTTCAGCTACTGAGAATGCTGGACTTTAGAAAAAAGTTAAGTCCTGAAAACCATTGTGGATTTGTTCACTAAGTAGAAGTTTTACAGAAATCACATTATTACTCCTCTCAGTGCTCTGGCTGATTTCTAAGTGAAGCTTAAGATTATTGTTTTGAATGTAAAAAATACGGAGTGGAGTTGCTCTTGATTACAAGAGATCCATCTCTTTTGCATGATTTCATGACAGATTCTTTCATGCCTTTTACTTTGAAAGTTGAGGAAGCTGGCCAGTCAACTTTTTAGAATGTGAAGTACTAATAACAATGTTAAATGCTGTCTTAAAGAGTTACAGAGTGGATCATCAAAGCTTTCTTTAATTTAATAGTGTTTTTTGTTTAAGTAAGGATGGCTTGCAAAAAGTAAACAATGGATCCCAGAACTTCTCTATCTCATAATTCCTCATAATTCTTATTATCTTTGAATGCCATTATATTATAATATTAATATTAACCCACCATAGTGGAGGAGGAGTACAAACCACATGGTCTTTGAGGTCCCTTCCAACCCAAACCATTCTAAGATTGTAGGATTCTAGGATTGAAGACAATTTCTGAAGATTTTGTCTTGTTTTGAGACCAGCTGGTACATGTGGCTTCTTCCATAAAATGAATTCATCTCCAAAGCAGGATAACAACATTGAAATTTCCTTCTGAGAATTGGCTTGTATTAATGTAATTCCTTGGCTTGTATAGGTCTTGACCTTTGGGATGCAGTTTGGAGACAGTTTGGCTTCTGTCAAAACCATCCTGGGAGTGTGTGAACAAGAGTGATCAAGTGCTGGTATTTAGGCATATTAGGTCTGCTAAATTTAATAATAATGCTTTAATCTTTTATTCTTTCAGAGTCACTTCTGGTTTAGCTTGTCTGGGTTTTTCACTAGAAATTCTGATGTAGTATAAGAAATTCTATAACTGTTCCTTTGATCCACAGTTGGCTTGAGTGATTTCTGGCATCTGAGTATGGCTGGTAGGTGTGCCTGGATGGGAGTATGTTTAGAACATATATGTGAAACTGGATCCTTGTAATTGGTGTATGCTGCAACTTGTGTTACAGAAACTGCTCCAGAATTGTTTGTGTTAAATATCTTCAATATTTTCTTCTTGTCAAGTTTGTCAATCACAATGTAAGGCATCTAATGAGTTTTCATAGTAAGAAATCAAACTTTTTCATGCAAATACATCCAGGATAGTATGAAGCTGATAAAATGTTAAATATATGAAACTTAAAAACTGTGAATTGAGATGGATTTAGAGAGACATTTTAAATTTCCACTTGTTAATTTGGAAGCTCAACTGCTAGTTTTCCTTTTGAAGAGAGTAAGAATAGTAATAATTCTGTGCTTTCAGGTATTTGTTTTAGGTAAATTCTAGGAATACAAATTCTCAGATGAATCAAAAAAGACTTCATTTGGCTCGAAGTAACCATTCTTCTTTACTGCATAACAATAAATATGACAAAACCAAATGGCTTTGTCATTTGCTGGCACAAATACTGGAAATAAAAGGGGTTTAAATATTTACATCAGTTTCAAGATGAAATGTGTTATGTCTTGCCTACATATGCATATAAGCAAAATCATGCGTGCTCGGAAAGCCAGGTTTCCATATGCTAATTTATTCTTTTTTGCCTTCCCTCCCAAAATTGCTTTTTTTAGGAGTAGTAGTTGCCAAAGGACAATAAATATCATTACTATATTACAACTTCATCTTAAAATTTAAAAACAAAATTTATTTCAGTAAACAATTAAATTACTTCTTTCTTTTGAAGGTGCTCACTTGACATTGCCTGGATTTTGAAATAAACACACTAGATATCTCCACAAGTTTTAAAATATAGACCTAATTTCAATAATGCATGAAACCTCAAAAATCCAGGTAATTTTACCTGCAAACTACTTGTGTCCCAAATAAATTCCATCTTTGTTGTGGAGATTATGGATTATTGCAAATAGCCTTGATGAGAAATGGAGTCTAATTAAAAACATCCAATCAAACATTACCTACATCAATAGCATGCAGGAAAGTCTCCCAGTAAAGCTGAAGTTACCTTGAAATAGTTTTTCTCTAGTATCTATTGAAATTGTCTCTGAATTTGACTTGTCTTATGACAGAAGTTCTTTTGAGAGAATATTTGCCTCCTTAGTGATTTTATTTAATTTTCATTAATGTTAGCAGATTATTTGTAGGCAGTTTCATGAAAAAAAATTATTCTGCACTTGTGCAATGAGCTGTTGCTTCATGGATCTGAAGACTCTTTCCCTCTGTTTCCATAATCAGAGTTCTAACATGACAAGCTAAAGGACTATGGAACATTTTTGCATCTTTGTACTAGGAGTGCTCTCTTCAATATTTTTCTTTGACAAATCTGAACACTATAAAGAAGACAATTTTTCTGTCTTTTTCTGTTGTATCTCTAGGAACGTGTGATGTAGAGATATTTCCAATGCCTCACCATCATTCTTTTTCTCATTTCAAGGATTTTCTAAAGTATTGTGAGAGAAGAAAATTATTAGCAAATTCAATTTGCAGACAACAATTTTTGAAAAAGCAACCTAAGGGCATCCTGTATGAAATTACACTTTTAGTAGTTCGGAAACTGTGAAGTGTAGAATTTCAATAGAGTACATCTCATTTGTTTCTTGTGGTAGAGGCAGACAAGCCTGAATCATTGGTCACAAGAAGGTCAATGAAATAACATTCATTACCTGCAAAAGTGATGCAGGGCCATCTGTCAACTTCACCTTTTAATAAAATTTGCCAAAAGGAGATACACTGGGGAAAAAAATGAAAACAAATATAAGTAGCCTGTTTGACAGTTAGCATGACCCTCACAGTAACTTTGCCTTCATCTTCACTGGGATGTCAGTCACGAGTTTGCTGTGAGGCTGTTTGCAGACATTGTACAAAAGCTTGTGGTTTAATGTTTTATTGGAAATGGCTTCACTTGAGTTTAACCAGATCACAAAATGACAAATGACATTCCAAAAAGAAATCTGCAGGAGAGCAAGCCTTTTTTTTTTTTTTTTTCCTCTTGGAAAACTAATGCATTTGAGATATGTGATACTCTCTTCTGTCTCCTGTGGGACCTGACCTTCAGGAAAACTGTTTATGAAGGGAAAATAATTAATTAACTAATAATTTGAAAGTTATTAATCACCAAGCTATAGGATACTCTATGCAAGAGTACTTCTCCATATACCCTGTTGATACTCTTTATTTGTGTGTTGAAGAATATAAACTTAATCTGTTCAGAAGAGGAAAGGAAGGGCAGTGATTGGGAACATGATTGAATGAGTGCAGTCTTAAATTTGAAACTTTCCTGGCTAAAGGTTTCATGTATGACTCTGCTTTTGTATGTAGGTTTGATGTAGAAAAACTACTTTTTATTTGCTTAGACATATCCCTCTAGATTTCAGTTTTGCTGCTTCATTGGCATGTAATGATGCCAATGGCAGTAACTATTCAATCAAGGCTGTTTTACTGTTCTGTGAAGAAAGAAGAATGTGAAGATATTAGAATCAAATCTAGTATATCAGCAGGACTTTTTCATTTTTTTTGGCATTGTGGTGATTATACTGGTAGTATAATACATTCAGTTTAGACTGTAAATAAGAAAGAGGAATATATATTTCTTAGTTTATTATCTGTTATTGATTAACTATGAAATCATGAAGAGTTTTTTTTGTCTGCTTCAGTTCTATGCAACAAAGATAAATGGTCTTTAATTAACTACAGATATGTTCTTTAAGAATTAAAGAATTTGCAAATGCAAGATGTTGCTTCAGAGATAAATTGGTTGCAGCAGAAGCATTCTCATTTGTGTAAAGTATGAAAGCTGTATTCAGCAAGAAAATGAGTCATGTTTAAAAAACACTGTTTGTCACATTTGCATTTGTTAAAGATACATGTCTGTCCCACTCAGTGCATGACAAATCTGAAACTGATATATAGTCTTTAATCATATAGTCATCATATTTACTCATATACATATTATAAGAAATCTGAAATATCTCATCTGGTTGTTAAGGTCTGTTTTCTGAATTTTTAAAAAAAAATAAAAAGTCATTTGAAGATAATCACTATTCTTAAACAAACTTTTTAATCTGGCTTTTTATCCTTTTATAAAGGATATTAATAATCTCAGTTATCTCATATAATACCTCTATACAAGCTGGCAGCATTTCTTGTACCTTTGCAGGGGCAATGTTAGATGTGCTAAAGTAATTAGGATGTGAGTGGCAACTTCTAGTATTTTTTATCCTGCTGAACTTCCCTCAAAATCCCTCCTGGCAAATTTGAAAACCAGTATTTTTTCTCCCCACAATCCTTCTATTACTCTCAGAGAGAAAAACTAACCAGTCTCCTTAGAACATTGTGTTACAATTGAAGGGAAATCACGCTTACAGAATTATTTTCCTTCATTGTGCACTAACAAAAACCCATTGCAATCAATTTTCCACCTCCAAAATCGTTTCAAGTGTAACCCTTCCTTGGTTTCATACCATATTCTAGGGAAATCCACAGAACAAAAATGTGAGACACCGTATTTTTTTCCCTAAGATTGTAATCAGCTTTCTGATAGCCTCAACTTAGTAGTTCTGCACAAACTACGATAAATTAGAGTATATGTAATTTTAAAGCTCAAAACAAAAGATTGACTAATTCAGTATACTGACATTAAAGATTATAAAATACTCACTTCCAATTTGTATTTGAGGTTATTTGAAATATTGCTTTATTGATTGTGTGAATGCATCATTTCCATACCTGAGTGAGTCTCTGCATAGACTGCCAGAGCAATATTTTTTCATGTATCTTATGTCAGTGCTGAAAAATAGAAAATACTGTGTGTGCTACAGTTGTTTAAAGGTGTTTGACAAAGCTGAAGGAAAGGAGAGGGCACTGTGGTGGTGTTTGAGGGTCCCCAGGAGGAGGAAGAGATGAGAATCTTGACTCCATGTTTCAGAAGGCTGATTTATTATTTTATATTATATTATATTAAAAGAAAATTATATACTAAAACTATACTAAAGAAAGAGAAATGACACATCAGGAGGCTAGAAAAGAATGAATAATAAAATCTTGTGACTGACCAGAGAGTCCAGCACAGCTGGACCATGATTGGTCATCGAGAAAAAAACAATCCACATGGAACCAATCACAGATGCACCTGTTGGTAAGCAACCTCCAAACCACATTCCAAGAAATCAGATAAATATTGTTTACATTTCACTTCTGAGGCCTCTCAGCTTCTCAGGAGAAAAATCCTGGCAAAGGAATTTTTCAGAAAATATGTCAGTGACAGGGCACAGCAAAAAATAGGGACAAAATTACCTTTCATTACTTTTTTTTTCTTGCCAGTTACATTACTTTCCAAACTATTTCACCAAAGCTCTTCAAGCCTGCTTTTCAGGGGCAGATATTCTGAAGGAGACTTTCTTCTGACCACTGAAAGACAGACAGTTTTCAGAGGAAGGGATTACTGTAACTTAAGACTGAATATCCTTTAAGAACAGCGCAGGGAGCAGTTAGCAGACTGGAGCCAACGAGCTAGCTTGGATATGAGATCTAGGGAGTTACTTGTATTGAGATACGTCTTCCATTTATGTCTGTTCATATCATCATTATAGAAATAAGGAAATCATATCAGTGGTTCTGTTAAGAACACACAATCTCAGCATTGTACACAAACCTTCCCAGCCAGCAGTATTTGCCTTAGTTATATCAGTAGGAGAAAATGTGACTCCAGGGGTTTTTTGTCTACATTTCTCTTGTGTTTGTTAAATAACATTTATAATATCAGTTTCTCTGAAGTCTTTCTGTCAACTGAGCAAATTTTTTTCAACAAAAACAACCCAAAGCAAAGGAAAAAAAAAAAACATTTACAAAAGAAAGCAAGTGAATAAAACACTAAGCCAAAACAAGTGAAACTCTACACCAAGCAACCCACAAAAATATCCCCAACAGCTGAACTTGACTCTTGCAGGAATTTGTACAATATCTAAAAGAGTGATCATCAGAATTAGACCATTTTGTATTCCATCCCCCAAAAGCTTCTAGTCCTACAAGATTGCTTCTAATGTCATAGCATAAAGTACTGCATGCTATGCTGATTTAAATGCTCTTTATGACCTTATGTGTGATATCACTGTTATATAAAATTCAGAAGCAAGTCAAGAGCATTTTTCAATTTTTGTGAGAGTATGTTTGTAAATTGTGTTATACTGAGACAGTTGGTTAATAACCTCATCAGTGATGAGGTTCTCCTTCCAAGTGGTTTACAAACCAATTTTTAGAACACAACTCCTTTAATTTACAAAAATATATTTTCCAAATTCCATAAGTAAAGTATGTTTGAGATACATCCATTCTTTAAGAAACAAAATGTATTCCGCCACTCACTTTATTTGCAATAAGGTTGCTCTTTTCTGCTTCACAAACCAACAACTTCCAATTGAGGTAGAGAAATATTACAAGTATTAAGAGAAAGGTAAATTAGGATGTTATGCTCTATCAGTCACTCAGAATATAGGCTAATCATTCTCCATTAAATGAAAAAGTTCAGGGTGCTCAGCATTCTGTGAGAACTCTAAACTTTACAAATTTATTTTTTAAATCCATGACTTTCTCTTAAAAATTAAAAGAAGAATGAAATTTTATAATAAAAAAAAAATTTACACCAGCTTTTCTCCTTAATCATTTGTTTGAAAAGATATTTACTGATGATACCTAGGGAGAAATATAGGATTCAGGACTTTTGGGTTCCTTTCAATATTTTGGGAGAAAATGCATTGCTACAGACACACAGTTATAGGAAAAAAGAGATCCACATATTTTGGAGTGTATTGAGAACATTTAGAAGTATTGCATGGTGCCTTTTTGTTCACCTTAGGGGAAGATATTTTTGAGTAGTAGTACATACTCCATTCCAACAACTGTTCAAGAAGCTAAAGACAGAATTGCTTTGGTATTTGAGCAAGACCTTTAGAGTAATTAATTAATCAGTCTTTGGAAGATCTTCTTAATGCTGAACCTTGGTTCAACAGAACATTGTTGAAAGGAATGGTCACATGTGGGCTGGGAAAGGAGAATGCAGCTTTTTGTCTGCCCATTTCTCCAGCTGGGTGCATTTTGCTGAGATACCTTTGTGGCAAGGTGACAGTTGACCTTTCCTGTAGAGTGCTACCAAAAGCCCAGTTACACAAAGAATGGAGTATGGCTACAGAGGTATTTGACATAATGCTTTGTCAGATACTCAGTATCTGACCTAAAGTAAATCTCTTAGAATTTATGAGACGTGCTATGGAATGGAGGAAATAAATGGGGATGGTACAGCACATAGAAATCACCAGATGGCTTATCTAATAAATAAATAAAAAAAACCCAAACTCAGAACTCTTCTTTTTACATGCATCTGATTTAGTAATGATTTAATGCATTGTTCCTTTTATCCAGTCATTGATAGTTCAATTTTCATCGTCTTGAGGGTGTGTTAGAACTCTGTGATTTAGAAGCTGTGTCTATAACTGAGAACACCACACTAGTGAATCCTAGACATTTGTGTCAGGATAAGATATGAACTGTTGAAGAAATAAAACAAGGTATTTAATGAATAACACTTCTGCAGTAATCTGTTCTTGGCCTCCTTTTTTCCTGGGCTGTGCAAAAGCTGGTTACTGCAGCCCTAGGGCAATAGCACCATGTTATCTGTGGTTCCAGTGCTACAGATGGGAGACATTCCCATCCATGATAAATAAAATATAAACCTGCTAGAGCACAAGGGATGTTTATCTTTTCTGTTGCTAAAGTCCATGATGAGTCTTCTGTCCCTGAAGAATTCTTTATTTCTCTATACCCACACAGAGAAATGTATGTACTGAAACCTCCCAATCTTGCCATATTTGATTTACCTTCTTTTCATGGCCAAAACACATTGGTAGCATCCTTTGATATAAGTGAGCCCTCTCAGTCTGATTCACTGCTGTATGTTTACAAAATCCGTAAACTGTAATACCTAACAATTTTTACAATGGCAGTTTCTGTTTTTTAGAGAGCCATTGAAGCTTTACTTTGCTTTGCTCCTCTCTATTCTAAAGTGTTGTTTAGAAGACTTGAATTAACAGTGGATTTTAGAACAGGATAATAATCTAGATGTCTCATAGCCTATAAACTATGGTAATATTATTACAGACTTAAAACCTCTTTTGTTTATTGGAATGGGACCTGCCAGATAAAAATGCTGATATTGGTCAATCAGAATAAGGTTTTTTTTCTGGTAAATGAGTGTTGGGGAGCTGACAAGAGAAAAAATGCATCAGAAAGAGGAATTCACAGGAGAAGCAGTAGAGAATATACACTTTGAGGAACAGGTCCAGCCGTGATGACCTGATGTTACCAGAACAAGTTATAAGGGATTCTTCAGTAACCATTTTCACTCCAACACAGAGGCTTTCATTTTTGGAACTTCATAATGATTTCTGAGTGAAAATGCCATGCTCAAAATTCGGTGCAGTGCAGCTTTAAATATTAGGAACATATTTGTAATTGGACAAAATTTCTCATTATGTGTCTGCTTGAAGCACTATATGAGGATATAGTAAATATGGTCTATCTGAGACAAGAACCTCACTTGAATTAGATGAATTTGGATCATGAGGAGTTAATCTAATCTCTAAAAAAATTAATGAGAAAGAAACTCTGGGATGGGGTATGCTCCACACCACAGTTTAAGCCACATACCATTTTTATCCTCAGATAATTAATTTACTAACTGCTAACTTCATATCTCATGTGTTGCTTATCTCTTTTTGAATTTCCTCAGTACATGTTCTAAATTAAAATTCATTTTAATACAGAGCTCTGTTAAAAAATAAAAACAAACTCAATGTTATAATGGCCCACTATTTTCAAGTGTATTTCAAACATGTACACTAGGTTCGACTGTATTACTTTAAGATAACATATAACTACATATAACTTCAGAAATAAGAAAAAGATTTTTTGGGAAAGTCAAGGATGTGGAAACTGGATGGGGAAAGTTAGATTGTAAGCAGTTTTGATGGTGTTTCAATAACTTTTGAAAAGGTTATTTTTTTACAGTGTAGAAGACATTTCAAAGTTAACTTAGGCCTTAATATAATGGCAAATTCTACCTACAGTGTCTCCTGGTAATTTTGTTTAATGAAAACCTGATTATTTGTTATCATAGTGAGCAGAACCTTTCCTTTTCAAAAGACTGAATTGTTCTTCAGTGTAATAAAGAACAGAACAGCATAGATGGGGAAGAAAAATTCTGTTCTTACTGGTTAGGAAGGGAAGTAGAATAATCAAAAGATACCTGTGAAGTGGAAAACGAAGGATATCAGGAAGTTTGTAGTGCAATGTAACTGTCTGCACATAGTAGTATGGTTATGATGCAATTATAAAAATATTTCTTTCCCCAAATTAAGGTACAAATGAGACCATATCCTGAAGTCAATAACATGGGTTTTTATTTAACAGTAAATGTGAATGAGAGAGAGAGACAAAGAGTGAGAGAGCAGGAGATAGTAACTAATCCATGAATCCTGTGGCATCCTGTTGCATCTTTCTTCATCCTGGTCATCTTTGCGGTGGGCACCCCAGAATTGTTCTCCGGGGGTATCACCCTTATAAAGCCCAAGATCTGGGTGTCTGTGGATTGTAGATGCCACTGCCATATCTTGGGCTGTCGTGTGTGTATGCAGTTGATCTTACAAGTAATTGTTGACTGTGAAGGGCTGAAAGCTACAAGTCAATTAAAGCTTCCTGTGAGCAAGGGGAGACCTTTCTGAACTCATTAGGCTTTTACCTGCTTTAGTAAGAAACTTAGATGCTCCAGTATTAAACTCTAGGTATACAGTTCTGAAGTGTGAATTTCAGAAACAGCTGTTTGAACCTTAATTATGTATATGGTGAATGAGGTTCAGTTTATTATAGAAATGAAAGTCAGAGAATATAACACATGAGTTAGGTATAATTATACCAATCAGTAGAAAACACTAAAAAGAATAGATAGCCAAAATTCTGAACGAGATATGTGTATGGATCTATAGAGAGAGATTGATGTATGTAGGCATGACTGTGTTTACATCTCCACAGTGATTCCTACACATCTTTGAGTACATTGTGACATCTTTCCTTTCCCTTCCAGACATGTTGCTGCTGTGTGCTGTGTTGAATTCAAGCTTGTCTGTACACATGGGGTGTACTGTGAGCAGTCCCTCTGGGGATTTAACTTTCAGGACACTGAACTTATGAAACCCAGCTGGGACTGGGAGGCAGATGAGTACATGAAAAGTTCTGGTCACCCAGGAGAGAGGCACCCTAGTCATGTATTGTATGGAGAAAACACATATAGCCACACTTGTTAAGTGTTTACCTAGGATATGTTTGTTTTCTTACAAAACCACTACTAAATCCTGGTGAGTTAGACCTTTGAAATTCTTTTGATATCTTTGATATTTAGTGATCACTTCAGTATGGTAGTGCTAGATTCCAGAGAAAGCTGAATGAGGAAAAGAAACTGTATGACCTAAAATGGGAGAGAAAAGGTTAAGGATTACTCATGATAAACTGATAAACCTGTTAGTATCTTGAAAGCTACCTTAATTATTCCATGCCCAGAACACTGCTCCAATTCTGATGAAAGGCAAGTCTGAGTCCTGAAAAACTGCAAAAGCTAACACTTCTGAAAACATGTCAGTTAAGAGTGATGAGTTCTGCTAGTTTTAAAGTATATTAAACTTTGATATATGTTGTCAAAGAAATGGAAATGCTATACTCTTATTTCTGAATTAGGTATCTGAATACTTTTGAGCATCTTTATGAATCTCTGTACTTCATTTTATGATGTCTAGTAGTAATATTGCTTGTTTACCTCCAAGGCACCCATGCTCATGCACACATACAGACATGTTTGCTTTTAAAATTGCAATCTATGATAATAACTGTAATAAGGAAGAAATAGAATACAAGTAATTGAAAATATTTGACATTTTGTGCATTTTTAGAGGACTAAATGTAAATGTCATAATATATGGTTATATGGATGAATTTTTTTTTCTTTGAGAAATGAGACATAATTACTTGTTTTAAAATCAAGTTCCATCTTACACTTAGTGATGTAATATATAAAAATACAAAAATATTGTACACTAATATAGAAAAGTAGAACATAATTTGTTTTTTGGTTTGTTTTCTTTGTAATTACATTTAATGTAATACTTTAAACACACCATTCTGTTCATCTTTTGTGCTCATTAGGTCTGTTACTTAAAAAAATCAAACTTTGCTCAAAATGGGAAAAAAAGTCATAAAACACTGACCACTTCTATGAGATAAAAGAGTAAAATTTTCCAGTGAGTGCTCTGACTATATAATAGGCTTGATGTTATGGTAAGTGTATGCTGAAAATGTTTTTTAGTATGAGTGAGTACAATTGAGAGCTATACTAACAGTTTAAGAACAATTATTCTAGCTTACCATGTACTGCTCCCAAAGGAGTTCAAAGCTAACCTGAAATACATGATTTATTACTATTCGCTAAGAACTTTGAATGATATCCCTGAATAGTTTGAGAATTACCTTTAATTACTCTGAGACAAGTTTGAGATGAATATAAGATTTAGAATCTCAATAATTAAAAGCAATAGCAACAACAAACCCTCAAGCCCAACCAAAAAACCAACCAACCAACCAAAAATCTCCTCATAAAACCCCCCAAAACAAGACAAAAAACCCAACCAAAAACCCCCAAACATATTTGAAGATATATTTTCTTCTCTGGGAAATTACCTGTTCCCTCTCTTTGAACATATGCATGGTAATAATGAATAAATCAGAATACACCATTCATTGTGACCTCTGTTACTTGTTTTGCTATCATCTGTTTTCTCAATTTCATTATTACAGTCCCATCTCCTTGAAAATAACCATTTTACCATTCTAAGCATCATTTCACAAGAGCTACAACTCCATTTTCATTTAAAAAATCAACCATCCTAATCCTAATGCTGTTTAACAGTACAAATTTCATTTTTCTCTGATTTTATATGGTTTTTAGAAATCCTTTCAGATTTTGCCATTAGAGTAACGAGTGCACAAAACTGATTTTGATTTTTAAATGAGTTTACTTAAAGGATTTTAAAAATATTAGTTTGGAAAAAATATTGCCCTTCAAACTCTTTCCACTTTCTGAATTGTTAGTTATGTATGCTAAGAAAGAAATGTCAACAAGAGATTCTACATTTTTCTAGTCTTTCACATAGTTGATACTTCTCAACCTTGTGATCTTTATAAATGCTGAATCCTTGTAAGTCAATGTTTAAACAAGGTATACCCTTGCTTCTTACCAGCACTGCTAAAGAAACTTGGTAACTACAGTAGCATTCTGTACTCCTTTGCTTTCCTTCAGGTCAGTAATTCTTTTATGCAGAAGATCATATGATGAGGGTATAAAATCCTGGAAGGCTGCATGAGAAGGATGATAAAACCGTTGCATTGAATATTTTAAGCAAGCTCCAAATTTCAGGTCTCCAGCAGGCCTCCTGTCACTATGGAGCCCTGCTGGCCAGACCAATAATTTCCATCTTCATTGCAGGTTTATGACATTGTCCAGATACATCTGCTCTCCTACAAAAATCTATATTTATATTCCTCAAAGAAAAGAAATCAAACATGCCGTAGGGGTATTTTTGGGGATGCTTCTGTATAGTGGTTCACAAAGAGCCTCTCTTTCTCTTAAAAATGTGCGAAAACATACACAGGGCAACTTCTTCATTAGTAGTGCTGAGCAGTGAGATGAATGAAACATCCTCTACATTTTCATGCTGAAATAGAAAGGCAATTGCTACTAATGAAGTTTATTTATAATAATAGAGAGATAAATTAAAATGAAGTTTACTTCTATTTTTTATTGATAACTATAATTTAGTCCAATCAGACATACATAAAACGCCAAAGAGACAGCCAAAGACTACATTAAATGTATATCTACATCCTATCATATGGTCAAAGCCACACTTATTATTTTTCCAACACACTGTCTTTTGAACAAGTTGTTCAAACTAATATCTAAATTTTTCACATTAAACAATTTTTTTTAAGAACTAGGGAAAGCTAATTAGAAAGGAAGGACTGAAAAAAAAAGTAAAACCCTCATAGAGCTCTTGTCTGGTAAACAGGATGAGTCTTGGACTCCTGCAGTATATGAGTAATGAGAGGAAGACAATTCCACCATCACTTCATTTTAGAGAGTAATCAAGGACCCAATGAGACATCGTGATTTGGCACTGGTATTAAAACAAACTTCAGGATTTGTCATTTGGAATCTACTGTGGCATTGGTTGCACTTCATCAGCATCAGCTTGAAAGGTTATCTAGGACGGGTTGCAATGGTACACATCATCACCGTTTTTACTTTGTCTGGGAACTGAGAGTATAATTCTACAACGTTAAACATCAGGTAAACTAACCTAACCTTTTCTACCTTATATCAGAGTTCAATATATTCTGCCCAGGCTCCTTTAGAAATTCCACCCACAGAGGCTTTATTGTCCAATACCAAAGTTACTCATTCTAAATTACTTGACAATATTTTATTAATCAGGGTGGTGTAGTAACTCACTTAAATCTTACTGTAAATAAAAACCTGCTAGAGACAGGTTTCAGGAATATGTCCCAAGTTTCAATGCTCCAGTAGAGATCATATAACATCACATTTTCCTTCAAGAGAAGACCAGGTGTTAAACGTAGTCCGAGCATCAGTTTTTGCTGAATTAATCCCCTTGTCACCAGTATCCCATACTCTTTTTGTCACCAGTATCCCATACTCTTTTTTTCCTTCCTGAAATAGTCATGAAGACTGATCCACAGTTGAATGTTTGAGCACAACCTCATCTTCAGTGCTTCAACAGGGTTTTGCCTCTATTTTAGAAGGAATTTGTGCAGCTACTGAGCCCATTATGAGTGGGATTTACCATGGGGTTTATTGCTTATTTAGTGAATTTACAACCTCCCATAAGTGGGATTCTCTCCTGGATATAGTACAAGTTCACTGTTTTGTAGCTATTAGTTTAGGAGCCTGTTCCTCCAACCTCCTGTCCTATTACTTTCAGGTCGTAAAGTTCTTTGTCCATTGAAGCACACCATTTGTACTTTGTTCTCAGTGGGATCTACTATAAAATTGCATTTCTCAAGACAAATAGCATACCATTGATTTACACCTGCAATTCAGCTTTTTGGGGATACTCCCTCTACCCTGGCTATTTCTAGCTCTCTAACAATGTATTTCTAGCCTTCTGGTTCTAATGTTGAGAGAGCACTACACAACAATCTACTTGCTGCATTTCCTGAACAGATTTTCAAAGTGTCCTTTAGAAACATGCTGTACCATTGTTAGAGGAAAAAGAGCCAGTCTAAAATTTTTCTTGTCAGAACATTCTTACAGACCATCCTCATCTCAAAGTTCACTGAAATAGCTGTAGGGTTCAAGCCACTTCCCTGCAGGTTTCAATGGATTTGCATGCTGTATCTAATCTCTGCTACTTTTCATGGGATGAAGGAGCAAGTGGTCCTGCTCCCTGAGCTTGATCCTGACCACCAGTTCTCCCAGCAGAGCACTGCATGGCCCATGTAGTTGTCACTTAATTTTTGCTTTGTCACAGCATTTCTGCCAAACACAGGGGCACTCCCCAGATGCACTGTCTGGAGGGCCTTTGGCTTTAGTATTTTTGAGTGCGGTTGGAAGGTATTTTGGCCAAGCTTTAGACATTTTGGGTGGGTGGAAATGCCACCCTAGAGGCTAGTGTTTCTTGTCCCCCATACCCATATATGCAACACAGCTGTTCACATTTTTTTAAATTAACTCAAGGAGAAGTATTTAAACAATCAGTCCATCGATTCAGCAAATCCAACCAGGTGATCTAGCCGTTCATCCAGACCAAAATCCTCTGGGTATCCTTGGCACTGAACAAAGCTTGGTTCCCTGTACAGCAGCCCCTCTGTTCCCTACGTCCTTCCCTGTCCTCAAGGCTTCCTGGCACTCTAGGTGCTCATTGACTAGTCACCTTGTTCTTTAAACTATCTGCTAGCTTTTTCTTTTGCAAAACATGGTGAATAATTGGTTCATACAATTGTGGGTCACCTCCATCTTTTTCATCACAAATTGGGGCAGTAGGAAAAATGAGAAAAGTTTTCAATCTTTTCCGTTTGTACTTCTTTCCTTTTGGAGAGCATTTTGTTTAAAAAAACCCTATGACTCATATGGCAGATGCAGTTTTACCAGAAATCCACTCTGTTTCAGTGTTTATTCTTTTTCTCCCACCATTCTAGTACCATTTCAATCTAGTGTAAAGGATGCAGAGACAGAGAACATACTAAAAAGGAATAAACATCTTTACAGGAAATAAATAGCTAAACTGTAATATTAAAAGAGGATTTATATGATTTCATTCTATTTTCAGTTGTGTTTTCATCAAAAATTAAAGCAGAGGACCATATTTTTCTATTTTTAATGGAGAAGAACTAAATAATGAAAAAATATTCAGATACCATAGTGTAGTTTTTATTACCAGGTTAAAAAAACCAAAATCAATTCCAGCATGGTTTACGTTACACGATTTTTGTTCATCTGGATAATTATTGATAATTTTCTCCCCTCATGTTATACTATACAACACATTTCCTTTGAGTTGTTTCAGACGATTGTGCTTCTATTTTATCCTAGCAAAATGGTTTCCAGGTTCTTAACAAAATCTGTTTATTGAATTTGATCAGCAACTGCAGCCTGAAAAAATGATATACCGATCTCCACAAAATTCTAATTGTGTATTTTGGGAACTAATCCTTACTGGTTACCAAACTATTCATCAACTGGCAAGGTAACTCTGGCAATCTTAGTTGAAATGGGATGGCTCTTTGAGAGGTACTTAAATAAGAGTAATACTTTGCTGACTTTGATTGCCACACCTACAAATATTCTGATTTTGGGTAAGAGCTTTATTTCGATGGTATTTTGTGCTGTTTCTTGATTTTCAAAAATAATTTTTAGTCATGTATGGCTCTTTTTTCTCTTTGTTGGATGTGTCATTAGCAAAAGCATTTTTTGTGTTTTTATTTACATGGATTTCAGCTTTTTAATATAAATACACATGTAAGTAAAATAACTGCTCTCTTCAATAATACATAAGATGATGCTTGGACCCCAAAGTCTGTAAAAAATTATACATAAATGATGCTGTCAGCATCAATCCAGCTTTTAAATAGTCATTCATCCAATGAATGACATTACATTTATGAAGAGTTGGGAATGATGAATGTATACTACTGCTAATGCGTGCTGCCATCATGATATCTATTGAAAAGTTATGATTCATTGCAGATCTCCTCAAATGCTGTGCTGGTCTAAACTAACACAGACAATGTTTCTCTGCAGAAGGAAATAACTTATTAAATTAAATTATACTTCTCAATTTTAGAGCTGCTATTACAATTTAGATTGTGTATATATATCTACATAACACAAAGTACCTCAGTTTACAAAGACGGTAAAACAAAACAGATAGCTTATCACAGCTTCAGTCTCAGAGTCCTTCAGCAATCACAAATAAATACAGTCGTACTCATAAATCTGTAACTCCCAGATCTGGTTGTGTTCTCCCAGATGCTGTTCTTCATTAAGATGACATCTTCAGTTTCTGTGCATTGTAATGACATAACCATGAAATGCAAACACAGTAAGTAGAGTTAGGTAAATTCAGTTTGTGCAATTCATCTATTCCTGAATTCATATCTTAACTTTCATAGTTTACACAGTCACATCTTCCCATTTTAACTATTTTTGTTTTACTGATCTGTAACAATGGTTCCCACTTGGACTTGAAAAGATATTAGAGATAACTTCAGACATGCATTTTCTCTGGAGAAAAAATTCATTTTCTCTGACCAGTTCTGCTGGTTTTGGCTTTGCCTGGTCCTCTGCTTTGAAAATGACAGCTTTGCCTCTCTTCAGTCTGTCTCCTGCTTTGAGAGTTCTTCAGGTCAATACTTCCACAGGTTTTATTACCAGACTCTTGTTTTGTTTTAGGCTTCAGAAATGTTCCACTCTCTATTCCTTCTTTCTCCATTTTACTTTTTCAAGCTATTCTCCTAGTGAAGGCACTTGTCTCAGGCATTGCTTTGTTGTTGACTACAGTAATGGAGAATTTAATTATTGTGTGTATTCACATATTAACTATCAATTGTTCATATTTTCAAACTGACAAACAAACAATAAGGGAAAAATAACAACAAACCCTTTCCAAAAATATACATTATATGAAACTGTTTGTTTATTTATGTTGAATATTTTATGGTGAGTGCAGAGAAAAGAAAAAAGCATTGAGTAGTGTGAAGCAAAGTAATACAGCCTATGGTTGTGTTCAAATTGATAATAAACTTCACAGGGAATACTAGTTTTTTTCTACATCAGCCCGTTCTGGCTTAATATGTACAGTCTTGTTACAACTGATTAGAAATAAAGGTACTGAAAATTATTTTCAGTGTAATTGGTTCCCCTACCATTGAAAGAATAGAGGAATATGCCTACAAAGGCAGCAGCTGAACTTGGTCTAATAGATTTCTCTGCTAGATAATAAAATGAGACACACAGGGGTCTTTCCCCAGTGGCATTGGTATTGTGCTACATGAACCTTGAGAAATGTTTTTGATTTCAATCATCAAATTACCTTTTTCATTCCTTAGGAAGTGGACATAAAATGACTTATCTGAAAAATAGAATAAAATGAAGACTTCATCAAACCGAAATGTTAATGCTTGATAAAATCAAGCCATCAGGAATAAATCTAGCAGGAGCAGAACAATCTGAAAGTTGTTATTACCAATTTTATATCCTTTGGATAAGCTGGCATTAATTTCTAAAAAACATGTGTATCATATTGTGATCACTAATAGTTAACAATGCTATGCAACCACTTCTAAAAACAATAGTGAAGTGAAATCCTTTTTCAGTATGATTAAGATAGTTTCCTATGGAATAGAAGCTTGTGTTTTCAGGACAGTGAGGATTATTGTCAAAGTGTTTATCATATTAGCATTGGGCTGACAGTTGTTAGCAGATCATCATAGTTTTAATTTTTTAACTATGGTTTATCCTAAGAAAGGAACAGCTAATGGCTATCCAGGAGAGACATCCTGTTCTGAATATTTGTCCAGCAGCAATGATCCAGATACAGCAAACATGCAACTCAGAGTTGTGTATGGTCAGTCAACTATGACGAAAAATCTTTCCCCTTTGTGAAAGGGTGACATTTTTGTGAAAAGTTCTGTATTATTTTCTGTAATAAGGTTGATCCCTTACTCTACTAGAAAAATGCCTAAACATCATCATAGGTGTATCCCCAAATTTTTTTCTAATAAATTCCTGTAGTAGAATCACTGCTATTTTGACAGAGCACCTACAGAGACATAACCCATTTTTGAAAACCCAGCCAAACATAATTGTTAATAGTAATAGTGTCATTCTCTGCAAAATGCTGAATGTTCATGGAAACTCATGATAGCTTTCATGGCTTTGGCATACACCTCATTTTCTGCCACTACTTTCTTGACATTGGAAGTAAGCTGAGTGTTTAGATCCTTCATCTTTGATAAAGCAGAGAGGGGATGCACTATAGATTATGTGTCAATTAACCTTTTTCTCACAGTAGAGAGTAACCTCAGCCACTTATTTCCTGAAGAGAATTGGAAAATTCTGGAGGCTGACTTTTCCTAACTCATCTCCAAATGTAAAAGTAACACAGAAAAGAAGCATATGTTTGTAAAATACATTTGGTATAATCAAAGAAATTATTCAAATAGATGTTGTGTTGTATGAAGTTCCTGTTTGTTTGGGTTTTTTAATACCTAGAAATTACCTAATGTGATTATTTCCATAATGTAATTCCTCAACTAATTGAAAGAGACTTAGTAAGTACAATACTGAGATTTCAATTTTTTTTAAACTACTATTGCTTATATAAGATAATTAAAGTGTTTTCTATGGGTCTTTAAACTGAATTAGCTTTAATTGCAAGATTATTGTTTTAAAATGGAAGCGATTTTTTTTATTATTCTCAAAAACAAAAGTGCAGAGCAAATAGTTCAAGCAGAAACTGATTTACAATTAAGCAAATTCTACTCTGGGTCTATATGTCACCTGGAGTCAGAGGTAATTAAATAAAATTGCTCAAAAAAAAAAAAAAAGAAAAAGGGGTTTCTTTTTTTATTGAGCATTTTATTTACTGAGCGTATTGACCAAATAGAAACTAACAGATGAAACCTTGATGTAGTGCATGCACCAAAAATTAATTCTGGTTAAATAGACATCTGAACACCTATTCCTTCATATGGAAAAGGAGCAAACCATCCCTGGAAGGAATCATTATAAAAATTTAGACCTCCTAGCTTTGCTGCTGGGAAATACATAATTAACTTTCACTCTTCTTCTGGTATAAGTGAAACTTAATTTAATATTCTGCTTCAGAAGTGTAGAATACTTTCATGCTAGTATTTTACAAACAGCATTTTCTGAAATCCAAGTGTATCACCATCAAGATTATTTTGAAACAGAATATGTATATCTTTCTGCTTGTAGACTTCCAGTGTTTACATCAGCCCCATAATACTTATGTAAAATCCCCACTGCTCAGAAACTACTTTTACTGCTCCTTCTTGCTGTGATTAGTGTAGTATGGAATGATTTCTGAGCTTGCTGTAACTTCTGCATCAGGCAGCTCTGTTTCTGCAAGCAGCCTGGCTTAATTAGCTCTGTTGTGCTGTATTGCTATTTTGGTTTTTGTATGTGTGAGACAGCTTGTCTCCACATCATGTTTTTGAAGTTTTATGATAATGTATGAAGGAGTTCACAGTTCATTGGTTTAGGAAATAAGTACAGAAACTAAAAATGACTGCCCATCTAGTCCTTCGAGTACTCACTGGGGAATGAGAAGCTACATACCAGCATTAAATATCTAATTGATAAAATATAAAAACATACTAATATGCTCTAGATTGTGATTTGACCCACTTCTATGCAACTGCCTTAACCATAAAACTGATCTGTCATTTTTCTTCCTCTTGTTTTGGTATGGTTTTTGTATGTGTGTGGTGGGGGGGGGGGGTTGTCTGTTTGGGTTTTGTTAAAGGTTTTTTTTGTTTTTGTTTTTTTTTTTTTAGATTTGCTTTTTTTTTTTTTTTTTTTCCTCCACCTTTATTGAGTTCTTGCTTTTGTGGTTTTGTCAATAGACAAGTGACAAGTTGTCCAGGCTCCAGTGTACTCCAAAGCTGTGTAGCTAGGAGTAACTTTCTCATGAGAAGTATGGATATCTGTGCAATTAAGATCCAGCTGAGCTACTACAGTCCATATTTTTATTGCTGTTTAAACCATGGAATCCGATGAGGCATGATCTGCAGGGTCCTTCATGATCTATAAAACTGAATCATTCTCATGAAGTTTTCAGTTAAGAATTAGATGAAAGGTTTAATGGTGGTTTGCAAGGTATCTGATGACTCACCAACTTATGCAATCCTAAATATTTACATCTAAATAACACATATTTTGGTATAAAGGTTTGGGATCTCAGAATGTCTCCAGTCTTCTCCATTTGCCAGACTGGAACATACCCAGATGTTAATAAAATCATCACAGGTGGCTGCAGCCTGTTGCCTTACATTACTCTCTAGACCACTAGATACCAGCTCAGATCTATTGAACTATTCTCATTCACTCAGGAGCAAAATTCCTTTTATTCAGGTTCCAGGTTCTAGTTTTGTACCCCAGAAAACATGCACCCTTTTTATTGGCCTTGCTTACCTAACTCAGCTTACCTGAAGTTAATTCCCCACTTGGAATTAACTTCAGGTAAGCTTAGACATGTGCAGTACAGCTGTCTATATGACCCTAGAATCTCTTTTTATTCAGTAAATGAAAAAAAAAAAAGTACAATTCATTCAACCCAATTAAGATGTTTGCCTCAGTTTAAGAGGAATCATATTATGAAAGCACTTCTTTTTTTCCATTGCTTTTGAGGAAAGTTAGATTAATTTACATTGTGCAGAACAGCCTTTAATTGGATGTACACCATCCTCTGTTTCCATCAAGTAGTAAAAACACAGAGGGAAGTATTTACTTGGCTTATGGGACTAGGAGCTAGGTAAGACAAGGCATGGAGATGCTAATCAGTGAGGTCAAATAAAAATGTGTTGAATACATATTGTGTAATCATCATATGGAAATCTGAAATATTGCAGAGAGCGGTAAGGTGCAGTGAGGTATAAAACTCTATATATACTCAAGGCTAAGCAGACGAAATTGTGCTATTCAAGTAAGATAATGGAAAGTTACGTGGTGACATGGGGGTTAAATCTTAATATTATAAAATATCCCATTACTTTTGATAGGGTAACTCAGGCATGAAGTCCATAGAATTACATTACGTGCCAGGGCATCAGGGCATTTTTTATTATTAGAACAGGGCACCAAAATAAGAGTTGACACAAAATTATCCAAGTAACAATACCAATGTCCTGTATTGGATGGATCATGTTGATATGGGCAATATTCTGACACCAGAAAAAAGGAGATATAGTGGTCTGTAATCAGTTGGAGTCCATTTAATTCAGTCAATTTAATTCAGCTCTCTTCCTTTGTCAGAGCTTTTGTTTTAAAATTACATATTTCATTACAGATTTCAATTTCCTCTCATTTATCTAATTTAACAAAAGAGGTTAGGAGATGTACTTATTAATAACTCTTTTCTTTTCTCCTCTTCAGTGTTTCAGAAAAATATGTGTTCTGCAAAATTGTACTCAGGAGTGAAGAGATATCAATAATTATGAATTGATTTACATAGAAATAGGCTAATTATTATGTTGACTCATTTGAAATATTCATTGTTTAAAATTTTAAACTCTGGTTTGTATTTTAAGGGGATTTTTATTGCTTTATACAGTGTCCCAAAGCATCATCTCTAATTGGCTTTGGAGTTCCTAAAATTTGGACACAGATGTTTCTGATTATTTTAACAAGGGATAAAAGCTCTTTCTGTAACACATGTTGCTTTTCAATTATTTTAAAAAGGTTAGGAAGTATCCCTTTTGTGCCACGTATCTTCAGATAAAAGGGGAGAGAGAATTTGGTAAATAATTTCTTATTTTGTTCTTTTTTATAATTAGGTATACTAATTTTTTTCCTTCATCTTTCAGTATTTCCAATTAATGTAATGATTCCCTAATTGCTTTTTTTTTTTCAAATTGCACGTTAATATTTGGAAAAAGCTGTAGTACTTCATCATATCTCTGAAGCATTCCCCCATACAAAATACAGCAAAATAAAGAGTGTCCATCACACATTTACATTGGCTATTTCTTGTGAAAAGAACAGTAAAATCTTGGGAGAATATGATCTTGTTTCCTTGAGATTTTCATTACCATGGGATAAAAATTCCTGACGTTGGTGTTTGTAGTGTAAAAGTCATCTGTTTAAAAGATGTGTAGCATGTGTGTGATGTAACTTGACTTGGACAAAAGGATCCAGCTGGTGTGGGGTGTTGGCTGCCACTGAAGGCTTCACTCCATTGCTTCAGACTGGGTGATGCAGAGGGAGGGATGGGAGGCAAAAACTGAAAGACAAAAAACTCAAGTTAAGTGTGCTTTATGCTACATATCTGAGGTCAAGACTAAGATAAGCATTTAAAGTTTTCATTTTTTTTTCAGGTAGGGTTCAATTATATTATCATGCTCTGTTGTTAATGTTACTTTACATGCTGTCCCACTACTGCATAAAAATAGTGTAAACACTGTAAATAATTGCATATGAAATCCATATAACAAGATTAAGTTTCAATGTTCCCTCAAGAAATTTCAAATTACAAATAAAAAGTACCTAAGTTTGTTCCTTTTGCCAACTTCCGTTTTAGGGGTACTGTTAGAAATTTGATTTTGCTCATCTGACTTTTACTATAGTGTAGTTAGTGCAATAGTTCTACATTTGAAATAGTCTGTATCTTTTAAACCATATTATTTGGTAATAAAAACCCTCCTCTTCTGGCAGCCACATTGTGGTTTTTTTTTTAAATAATGAATGGTTAGTCTTAAATGCTTTGAGACATTTATAATTACACCTTAAAGTAATTAAATGATTCAGTATCTGTAAGACAGATGGCTGTACCACAGAAACCAGCCTCACAATTGGCACTAATTAGCACCCTTGTTGGAATCTCAGCAGTGGCCAAAATATTAAATGGGTATCAAAATTAAATTACTCAGCCAGAGAGTTTTTCCAAGCTGATATATTGATAAGAGATTGTGAATCCCTTAATTGCATGTATGCTTGTTCATAATTATTTTCTGAAAGCAAATAGGTGACTTCAGACTGCTGTAAAGATAAATATTGTATTTCCTATTAGACTAAAATTAAAGTGTTCCATGTTTGTGAGAACTGAGAGAATGCATTCTCTCAGAAACTAGCAACTCCAAACTTACTGTGAAAATACATGTTTGTTACTTCTCCTTTCTAACCATGTCCATATACAATAAGTTCTGGATGCTAATTCCACATGTTATGACTTTATGGTACTTATTTCTTCTTACAGAAAGACTTGGACTTAGTTTTTAAAAATAAAGAAATGCATGCACATATCAAATAATATAGCGTAGTGCCTTATAAAATGTGGTTATTAAAAATGCATATGAGACCCTTATTAGGTGTCAAAAAAACTGAGAAATACTTGCCATCAGTTTTTTTAAATTTTAAGTTGTGCAGCTGACCTGTATATATAGCAAAAACAATGAAATGGAGGTCCACAGTGAGATGAAGGACAATGGCTGCAAACTGAAAATTAAATTCATTCCAGAAAGCCCTTGAGAAAACAGACTATGTAACTCCCTAGTGATACATAAATTATATGAATATATAAAATCTGAAGAATTTAGGACATTAGTTCAAAAATACACTTTTAATTAAAATATGTGAATGCTTTTAATTTCCTATAACTATGAAATAAAATATAAAATGCCTACTCAATCACCACAACCTTTTAAAAAGCTACAATCGGTCCCTTTTACAGCCTAGTTTATGTATAATTACAGAGGAGAGAAAGGGAGAAAGGAGAGAAAGACAGGTACACTGGACTTTAATTCTGCAATTATGGTGTTGCAGTGCACAACAAAATAAAAACTTCTAAAAGGAGACTTGGTTACTTATTTCTCTTATAGGCATTTCTTTTCCATTCTTGAATTAGTTGGGGTAGCTGTATAATTTGGACACTGTCTCTCTTCACTTTGGACATTGATCTCTCTTCACTTGCCACTTTTCCTCGATGTCTGACAAAACTCTGAATTTCTAGCGTAAGCAAACGCATGAATTTGGGTTTTATTTTTCTGTTAGTATTTCTGATTAAAAATCCATTCTAACCAATACTTTTCTCAGGTGATTTTCACTTATAAGCACATTTTTACAATAAAAATGGTTCATAATAACTGGGTTGCCGATGGAAGGTGCTCCACTGGCACCTCTGGAATGACAGTACTTTAGCTTGGCTAGCAGAAAATCCATTATGGTAAAATTTCAGTAGTACTTTTCCACCCCTTTATGAATGGGAGAATAATTCAGTTTCATTTCTGCTGAATGAGATGACGGTTTTTAATTGTGTAGATAATAACAGACTTGTTTGTATGGGGATATTAGTTCCAGGTAGTGTGTCAATGGTCGTCTTACTGGCTGTCTTTGAGGATGCTGTTAGTACAGCAGTAAATGTGGAACTGTCTAGTTAATTTTTAAAACTTGAATGTATTCTAAGCAAAAAACTCCTGTTTATTTGCAATGATTCAGCTGAGTTTGGTGTGTATTTCTCTCCCAAGAGGCAAACGCGCCCCCCCCCCCCCCCAAAAATGGCAACTTTTTATACCCTTTTGCGGCTGGGGGTAGTCCGTGTCCCCTTTCCCATTGGATGGTACTCAGGAAATTATACTCTCTGCCAGCTCTTCTGTCCTGTCTCCTCTCCTTCCTCTCATCCTTCTTCCTTTTTGGTCCTGTCTTCAACCCTGCACCTCTCCCACTTCTCAACAATGCCCAACAAAACACATCCAAAACATGGATAACAACAAATATTAAACAGAACAAACAACTTTCATTCTTTTACTCAATAATATTTTGGGGCTGAAGCAAAATGTTATTTCATTCCTCACAAGAAATAAAACACTTTTCTCAGAGCCTTTTAAGAACACTAACGTAATACCTACACTCCCTAGTTTAGTCACTGAACTCATGTAGTTCTGAAATCTGAAGGCTTGGCTGATCCCGTATCTTTGGGAGAAGTAGAAAGCAGTCCAGTGCCCCTGCCTTTGCCTGCTGACTACTGCACTAGCTCTCAGTGAGACTTCGAAGATGCCTGCTTCTCTTGCTTTATTAATTTGGGTTTCATGTGTACTAATAATGCCTTATTTATGGAGGGAGTTGGCACACAATTGCTAGCAAATTTCAATTAATATAAGAACCCAAACTTTGCCCAAACCTGCCAATGCAGACTATCTTTAGGAAGTAGACTGTGGTCATTACTTCCACACTAACAGTGAATGGCAGCAGAGGCAGCTTGCAGTCCATACTCAGTATATTTTAAAACCATCTCTAATGCTTTTGTCCATATTTTGTTTTGAGCTGTTTTTCCTCAATCAAGGCTTAATCCACACCGAAGCCTGAAACTTCATTCATGGAACTCTATAGACTGAAAGGGAGACTAAAAGTCACAACAAAATTATGACAAAACTACCCTGGTGACTGCTAAATACACAGAACCTACCTGGGACTTAGGAAGTCCCTGAGCCTCTGTTGAAAGCTAAAAGGGTATGACTTAGTGGCTTATTACTCATCAAGGGGAGCAAGCATTCCATCAAATGGAATGCTTGCTCTGTTTCTATACTTCTCCCAAAAAATCTGTTATTGGCCACTCTAGCCAGAATAGTGAAGTAGTGGGTGGCTGATGTGATCCAGCAGTTTGTCTTAGCTAAGATGGCTGTGAGAAGAGGGTGGGGAGAGTTGGCTGGTTTTAACAAATTGGTGTGAAAAATGTTGCCAATGTACTTGTACCAATAAAACTGCAGTAAGAGTAAAATCATCTTCATGCTTAACGAGAATGTATTTTGATGGTTTTGCTACTGGTTTACTCCCACATTTAGACGAGGGCATGTCTCTACTTTAGGTGTATCAGTGTAGTGGGTATATCACAAGTTGCTACACAGACCCTTACAAAACAAGAAAAAAGCAATATGTAAGATGTTCTATTTATCAGAATACTAATAAAAGCTCAGGTACTGAGATTCCATTATATTATTATTAATGGTGTTAGGAAACTTAAAGTTTTGGGTAGATATATTTTAAAATTACTATTTGAAATTAAATATAGAGGATAAAAATAGATTGCAAAATAACATGCTGTATACAATATCTAATCTTTTAACTAAAATAAACATAATGGAAAAGCAGTGCTGTGGAAAGGGCTCCAGGGGTACTGGTTGACAGAAAATTCAACATGAGTGAGCAGTGACCTGGCAGCCAGGAGGGCCAACCCTGTTCTGGGGGGCATCAGGCCCAGCATCACCAGTCAGGCAAGGGAGGGGATTGTCCTGCTCTGCTCTGCACTGGGGTGGCCTCACTGCACTGGGGTGGCCTCACCTTGAATACTGTGTGCAGTTTGGGGTACTACAATGTAAGAAAGATATTAAGCTATTAGAAAGAGAGAGTCCAAAGGAGGACAATAAAGATGGTGAAGGGCCTTGGGAAGAAGCCATATGAGAAGGAGCTGAGGTCACTTGATCTGTTCAGCCTGGAGGAGACTGAGGAGGAACTTCATTGCAGTTACAACTTCATGTTAGGGGAAAGAGGAGCGGCAGACCCTGATCTCTTCTCTGTGGTCACAGGACCTGAGGGAATGGCCTAAATCTATGTCAGGGGAGGTGCAGGTGGATATCGGGAAAAGGTTTTTCAACCAGAGGGTGGTCGTGCACTGGAACGGGCTCCCTCAGGAAGTGGTTACACTACAAAGCCTGACAGATCCCAAGAAGCATTTGGACAACACTCCTGGACACATGGTGTGACTCTTGGGGCTGTCCTGTGCAGGACTGAGAGTTGGAGATGATGATTCTTTTGGGCCCCTTCCAACTCAGCATATTCTGTGAAAACTAAAAGATATATAGTATACAAATATATAAACAAAGTCAGAGATACTTTTCTTGGTGTGCAGGGATTGTCTCAACCCCACAGATAAAAGCAGGGATGCTAGATTAGGGGTGCTGCTTATTATTTCCTGGGAGATTCTTCTGTAATATGAATGAGAAATCCCTAATCTCATGCAATTAGTTCTTCCCATCCACTTCTAGTGCAAATTCAAGGGCATGATTTCAGCTGTAGTCTGGGAATTGATTACTTAAATTAAATAAGTAAACACGAGTACCTTATGTTGTGATCCTTTGCCATGGCTTATTACAGTGCTGGAAGTGCTAAGACTGATCAGTGACTGAATGATGATCTGAACATGCTATTAAAAAGAGAACCTGCAGCTTAGAGCTTTGTTGTCTGCTCTGGAACTCAATCCCACTGCCTCCAACTGCGACTTGTTCATTTGTGAAGTGCCTCAGGAATCTGTGTGAGGCTCAGCCAGTAGGTGCTTCTCAGCATGGTGTGATTTAGCAGATGAAAGTTGTGCAGAATATAGTTTTACTTTAACAGTTTCTGCAGTGATCATTTTCCTGTGGTGCTCAATTATGTGCTTCACAGTAGCAAGTATCTCCAGATTCTGTTTATTCTCCTTCCTTGGTGACTGTCTGTGCACAGATTTTTTTCCCTGAAATAGAGAAAGATAGTACGCAATGTTGACCAATAAAAATCTAGACATTCTTACACAAAAACTGAGTTTATTTCATGGCTCTGCAGGTGTACAGGTATGAGAGGAATTCTGAGCATTTTTATTTTACTTGTTTCTGTATGCTCTCAGAACTGCATGTTTTAGCGCTATGCTGAAAAGCATAAAAGACAAGTTTTTCCAGATCACATGTTGACAAAAATGTTACCTGCAAGATAAATGATCAGCTGAATTGCCTTTAAACTAGGAATGATCAAACTTTCATCAAAGTTTCAGTACAACATTTGTTTCTACAATATAAAGACGTGAACAGAAGGTTTTTAGAGAAATGGGTTCCATTCACTTTAAAATAGAGATAAACAATGTTTCTGGAACCATTTATTTTAACTTGTTCCTTGTTGAAAAATAAAGACTTTAAACGAGCGCCTTAGTATCTCGAGACATGATATGGCATAATGTGTAACTAAAAAGAAAGATATCAGAGAAAGGTGTGAGCAGCAAAATGTTATCCTGACTGCTCTCGGTTAGTTCTAACTGGCAGCTGTGTCCCACCCAGACACTCACTTGATTCTCCCTGCAACAGAATCGGGGAGATGACCAGGAAGATAAAACCAGTTTAACAGGTTAAGCAAAAGCCTCACACAAGAAATAGTGGTACAAGAAATTAATTCACTTGCTCCCACTGGCAGACAGGTGTTCAGGAAAAGCATGGCTCCATCGCATGCAACCGTTACTTGGGAAAACAAATGCCTTAACTCAGAATAACCTCATTTCTTCCCCATCCCCTGCTCCCATCTTCCTCCCTTTATGTAGTGAGCATGACACCGCATGGTCTGGGATATCCCTTGGGTCAGCTGGGGTCACCTGTCCTGGATGTGTCTATTCCCAGCTTCTTGTGTGCCCCAGCCTCCTTGCTGGTGGGCTGGGGTGAGAAAGAGAAAACAGAAAGAGTGCTTACCCCTTGTCCCTGGGTAAGCACTACCCAGCAACTACCCTGTGTTATCAACACTGCTGTCAGCACAAATCCAAAGCACAGCACCATATGAGCTGAAAAAAATAGTTAAATCTACTCCAGCCAAAACCAGTACACTGACATTTGTATTTCAACCTCAAGAGTCAAACCAAAGCTTCTGATGTTGATAAATATATTTTGTCTAATGCAAAGCAAATCATGCATTGTAAATTTATAGTGGTGAATAGGAAGGTGACTCATGAAATGGGAGCTCTTTAGATGTTTCTGCCCTAGGCAAACCAAAATTAGTTCAGTCTTGCAGCACATAGGCATTAAATAGTTTTGGGTCTAGATTTTCTTACTTGGGGCACCTTCCTATATGTTAAAATTGGTCAGTGTTCAAGGGCCACAGACCTAGCAATAGTCTTTTTCTTTGTATACTAAATTCAGTTATTTAAATATCACAGAAAAAGATGAAATAGAATGAAATGCAACTCAGGAGGACACATCTTAATATACATGTAGGTGTAGATATACATTGCTTTTGGCAATTTGAATTGCAGTTTTCAGAGTAGATGTTGATAATTGGATGGTTAGAATGTGGAATACATATTTCTGTTAAGTGTGGTATTTAGTATGTAGCATGGTAGTCAGACCATCTCAAATAATTTTTCATTAATAAAACTTATCACTTTAACAGAAAGCAAGCAGCTTAAAGAGCAGGAATACGAAAGGTTATGTATTTTGGCAATGCTGTTCTTATTTCTGCTGTGGAAATAACAGAAATCTGATTCACTTTCTCTTCCAAATTTGACTTTCTTGTCCAGCTTGTATAAAGAAAATACATCTCCAGAATTGCACATTCAGAGAGTATGTTTTGGAAAAGCATCTTGTAGTTAGCTTGAAACAGTTATCTGGAATATTGCATCATATTTAAGAAAGGTTTATTCCTTATAAGATAACATCAGCCTCAGGTAGGTAAGTGCAAAAATGTGATGCAGCTGTTGTATGAGCCAAGTGACTTGTCAGAGGAATGCAGTGTTTTTTCTTTTCCCCAGGCTGCCCAGTTGTACCAGATAAATGAAGCAGCGGCCTCCTGCCTAAAATCTGAGCTCTCAAGAAGAGATGCAGTTAATGCTTATTCACTTTACTAAGATGGGAGGTGATTGGTATATTTAGTTAAAAAAAATAAAGCTTTCTCAAGTTCCATAGTGGTATCTGCTGTTGCTTTTAGTAGTACTGCACCTTATGCATTCAATATAAGTATTGACAGTATAATCCTAAATGAAACTACTGCATGGAGCACTTACAATCATCTATAACATGCTGTTAGAAAAGTTACCTGCATTGATGTATATTTCTCTGTGAAGAATATACACATTTGAAGAAGTTTCGGTATACACTTGTCATAAATCTCTGATCCAAAGCATTGTTATGGTGCTCGCACATGACTACCCATTTAAACACAGCTGTGAATCCTTTTATTACCTCTCTTGAACACACTTTCCAAAGGTTGACATGCTGTACTGCAGTTCATACTGCAGTGTCAGTAAGGATGGTTCTACCTTTTAAAGTAATGATTGTATTTTAATGACTTCTTTCTCTACTATTTCCACTTAGTACTTGATAGATCTACAAAGCTATTTTAAAAATTGGAAAAGAAACCCTTAATAAATGCTCTTATTTTATTTATATGTATGTATGAAATTTATTAAGAATGCAATATTTGAAGCAGGATGTCTAATTAGTTAATAAAAAATAAATTTTCAGTGTGGCTTAGTACAGGAAATGCTTATGAATTCACTTGGGTCATTGTGTTGTACTTCATCACCTAATCTTATTAATAAGAGTTCAAATTAGGAAATGCATGATTATTTCAAGCAAGGAATAGAGTATTGCTATTCTGATGTGACAGTCAATTTAGCATTAATAATAGAACTTAAGTTCTGCAGTTTTTTATGCCTTTCTGCCTGAACCCAATGATTGGCATATTTAATGTAATCTTACACTGTGGCATGGTTGACCATTGGGAATATTTTTAGCCTCGGCCATCCAATTAAGTATGGGGGATCTGGGATCAAAATCCACCACAGCCCTCATTTGGAATTAGCTACAGCACTATGAGAAAAATAATCTGAATAAAATATTTTTTTTACCATATAGAAATGGCTGTCTAGTAATTGGAAAAGATTGATAAATTTAGCTTTTCTTTTGTAGCAGCTTTCTTTGGAAATGTAGCAAAGAACAGGAATCCTATGAAGGTGAGGCTTCTGGAACTGCATGTGTACACAGAGCAATATGTACCTGCAGAAAATGGTTCTCTTGCTCAGGCTTCTGCTCTTTGCCTGAACAAGGCTGTCATAACCCCAGCAGAGCAGAGCTGCCAAGGTGTCCTATTGAACTGAGCAGATAGAGTGAGCAGGCTCCTGGGAACTCAAAACCATTGTTCAGTGTCAGAGACTGAGGATAGACTCTGAGCTGTTAGTAAATGGAGTGCTTTTATAAGGATAGCTAATTTATAAAAGACTTGGGTTAATTTGCTGCTTATCTTGAGTTATTATGATTTTATGCACCATTATCCTTTTTTACATTTGTTTAAATATCTAGTATCTGCTAACACATGGTGTTTCAGTCCTTAGGGGAATGCTTGCAACTGGAGCTGTTTTGTTCTCTGCTCTGTAAATCCTTTCATATATCCACTGAGAAAAGTTTAATGTTCTGATTTACAAATGAATGATGTGGCACAGTCACTTCTGGTTCTGCTAGGTTGTGGGAAAGTATGGTATTGCTGTGGGTGCCCCTGGGGAACTGTGTGAATGGGAATTTATCTTAAGCAATTATTTTTGTCTATGTACAATGCCTGTATGTTCTCTTATATGTAGGCTCTATGGAATGGAGAAACGGAGGTGTGGAGTATGATGACTGTAACACAAGGCCTGCTTTGGACTAGGGGTCACTTGTGCTGGAGGCTTTTAATCTGGTTCACATGAAGGATCATTAGTGCCATACTCTCCCAGCTGCTGGAAGCACTGAAAATCATTTTATAAAACTATGCTTGCAGCAAAATTCATACACATTTTGATAAAAGGGGAAAGTGAGACTGAAAGGAATGTAAGGAGTGAAAATGGAAAACATATGATAGGGAGAATCAACCATAGGAGTGGAAGAAAGGGAGAGGAAGTTGAAAAACATTCAGCCTTGAAGGCTGGTAAAGGAGTACGAGAGAGTGTCGAAAGAGAAGAAAAATAGAAGAGCAGAATGAGAAATTCAGATATTCAATGTGAGGCTAAAGACATTATTAGAATTTTGGGTATAGGATGGAACATAGTTTAATTTTATATGGGCACATAAAAACAGGACAACTTGTTTTTTGATTCTGCATGGGATATTACTGTAATTTTGTCTATAAAAATGTATGGTTTTAATGCATCTTCATTTTTTTTTTCAGTCCATGAGTATTGCTCATTGTTGTCATTTCACTTAGAATTTCTTAAAATGTTATCTGGTACCAGACAGCTTAATTCGAGTAATCTCTGTGAACAGCAGAATTGAAGACTCAGGTGAAACATTTACATTTTCAACAGAAATAACTTCTATTTTTTATCATGCAATACTTTAGTAAGGACAGTGAATACACATCTTACTTTAGTGAGCTACATTTTGTTGTCATTCTTCTCCATATTCTCTACCTTAATCTTCTGTGTATTCTTCTTGAAAAAAAAATCAAATGCTGTCAAAATTAGTTAATTTAATTGCATTTAATAAAGCAAGTCTTACTGAATTAGGGAGCCATGCTCTTAAAAAAAAGGGAAAAAATGAAGAATGTATCAGGAAAAATGTTTTGGGACCATTCATACTCCTTT
Organism: Calcarius lapponicus; assembly: GCA_039654755.1. NCBI lineage: Eukaryota > Metazoa > Chordata > Aves > Passeriformes > Fringillidae > Calcarius > Calcarius lapponicus. The sequence continues at coordinate 22,317,900 of CM077465.1, read as the reverse complement.
CCATGGAGTTATCTAGAAATAGTTATCTATCTAGAATAGTTATCTGACATAAAATAGCTTATTTAAAAAGCAGAAAAAAACCCCTAAAGAACAGTGTGCCAGGGAACTGCTCTACTAAATTACCAGTGAGGGTCATACAGTAGTCAGTAAACATGAAGGACACAGTTTAAGACCAATCTGTGTTTGAAAAGCGTGATTGAGAGTAAAGATACATTTTAATGATTGTTCTGGAACTCAGTAATTACTCTCGAAGTGTTCTTCTTCCTGTAGATAAATGATAGATGTAGAATGAAATTCATGAGCTTGTTTTCCTATACGCTGAAGAGGTGTAGAAGAAATAGTGGCAAAATAGTGGGTAAGCTCAAAATTTAGTGAAACTTGTTTCGCATGCAAAGTTACGTGACTATACAGAGGAAGGGCTGCTCTGCTTCTGCTCAGTTTCCTTTCCAGTCTGAGGAAGCCCAAGGTAAGAAGACAAGCCATTGCGGCACCTGTGCAAGGTTGTGTCATCAATCCAAGGATGTTTGTTAGCAGCATTGTGGCCATTCTCCCCCAGGAGCCATCTTGCCCAGGCAGTGGTGAAGCGGTGTAGGCAGGATACCAAGGCACAATGTCAGCCTGGCTGTGCACACTTCTAAGTGAGGGTGTGGTGAATGATCTTGCTGCCTCGAGATCAAACGAATGGAAGCCAAGTGGTTTCTTGTCTTTGTTGGAGCTCATTATGTCTTGATATCAGCAAAAGGCTTTTCTAAAACTGGAGATATTGACAATATTTTGTGGAGGAGGGAAGTGTAAAAATTCCCTGGAATTATCCAGCTGCTTCACAACAGATAAATTGAAAAGATTAAGTACAAACTTTTTTATTTGACACAATACACATATTAAGTTACTAAACCATGATGTTTTATGTAAACTTTATTTCTTAACTCAAGTGTCTCAACAGAGCAGTATGATGATTTCAACAGAGCAGTATCTCTGTTTAATTACTATTTAATTGCAATCATTACTGGCTGGGAGGTATTTTTAAATAATTTCTGAGTGAATCATTTGCATTTTGAAGACCGTTTCATCAATGAGTAAATGAAATTCATAAATCCAAACTGAACCCATCAGAGTCTTTTACTGCATACAGCAGAATATAGTAATTAATAAACTGGCAGCATGTGAGGAAAAGGTGACTGAAATTACTGGGAAATTTGGGTTTCCATCACTAAAGACTGAAGTACAGGTTAACTCCTATATATGCTAGGCCTTACTAGTTTCATATTTAAACTTTCTGTAAGGTACAGCATCAAATTAACTTGCAGTAAATGAACATTGAACTACCTTCTAGTATATTTTTATAGATTTTTAGTAGGGCATAATTCCACTTCAGTTCTTCATGATGTTAAAAATAATAAAAAAGCTGCAATACCTTAATGCACTACTGTGTGTGAATTATTCAACAGAAAGAGAATTTCTCTTAAGAACTTATGATTTGGCAAGAAATATATAAGTCAGAAAAAATGATGAGGATATGAGGTTAATGTCAACAGTGGATGCTGCAATGCATGAATTTTATGTACTGTATCTGTGTCCTGCCTGATGTCTCTCATTCCCATTAACTTGATCATAGTCCAGAAAATGCAGTCCTGAGTTTCTCAATCTGATGTTTTGGGATTTTTAAGAGTACATGCAGAAGTTTCAGTTGCAACAGCTTTCTTTTAAAATGCAGGTGGAAAAGGTGTTGATGATTCTCCACTTTCATTTAATTAACCTGACTTCAGTTGAACAGTCTAAAAATTCAATATTTAGTAAAGCTATCTCTCTGCATTCTTAGTATGGCTGAACATAATAGGAAGGAAATCATCAGCTGGAATTTGGTATATTTAAAACAGTAATAAATCATAAAGCAATACCACAAAAGGTAACAAAGGCTTTTCCCCTTAACTGCTGGTAATTTTAAACAACAAGCAATATTTGATACCACGAGTGTACTTTGAAATGATAAATCATGGAATTATTTTTGTGGAGTCTCTGACATATTATGAAATTGTGAGTTGGCATCTTCCCTTTCTTAATATAATTAAAAATATTCAGTGATTGTAATAAAGTTCTGACAAATGGCAATTAGATGAAATTGCTGTGTGATTCCCTGAACTAATTTAGCAAGCTCTTTAAAAAAACTTATTCAGGCATGAACTGCATGTAAACATAGCAACTGCTGTACTGCTTGTGAGGATAAAAAGTTGGTAATTGCCAGTGGCCTTATCTTTGTAGCATGAATCAAGGGTCATTATATAAAGACCTGACTGATACAAACAAAATGGATATGAATGAATCTCATCTTTTTCTTGCACAGTGATACATCTTCAACATAAGCAGAAACTGCCAACAGCTCACTTAAGAAGTCAGTGTTGAGTGCCATGGAAATTGTTTGAATTCTGTCACACAGAGGGTAGAATAAAGTGTTTTCCATATCCCATGGAGTGCACATATCATTAGTTCCTGAATATCAAAAGAGAGAGCGCAAAAGCCACTGCTATGCTATCATTTGGTTCAGGCTTCTTAGTGGTTGCATATAGCACAGTTTATGGATACACAACTGAGTTGAGAAACTTTATCGAGGCTTGAGCTCCCCAGTCTCCTGCAGGGTGAGATGCTGTGTATTAAGCAGCATCTGCATAAAAAGTTTTCAGGGTCAAAATGAGCTATCTACCTAGATTCCATGTACTCCTCTGCTATACGTGGAGGTTTATGTCTGTTGCTTTTCTGCAGATTATTAAATACCATTTTAAAGAGTGATGTTGACAACTAAATTTCCACATCCCATTTACCTTTCTGAGGATCACAGAAATAATATTAATAAAATTATTAAGGGCTTGTGACAGCTATAAATGGCTGTAGAACCACATATAAACATACATACTGTTCTTGCAATTTTGATTTTAGTGGCTGAAGTCCAAATGTTGCTTAATTTCTTTCATATTTTACCTTTCCAGGTTAAAGTTGTGTTCATTTTACTAAAAAATATTGATATATCACACCCAAGTCATTTTGCAGCACATTTACAAAATCTACTTTGTTTCTAATATATATCAGTAGTCTGAGTTAATTTCCAAAAAGGAGGCAATATGCCAGGAAATAATTTGCAGGACTGAACAAGCATTGATTTCTTGATGAAAATAATCCTAAAATACAATTATCGTTCATGGACTCAATTTCCCCCCCTTTTTTTTTTTTTGTTTGTTTTGTTTGTTTGTTTGCTTATATTTGGTAATACACTAAGTGTCAGCGACTGAGATCTGTAAGGCTTGCTGATGTGATTTTTCAGCCACCAGTTCCAGGAGTTTTGTGATGGGGAGAAACATAAAATTTATATATGGGAAACCATGAAAGGCATCCCAGAAGTATTGAAATACTTGAACTTCTAAACTGAATGATTCATTTAACTGTCACATCTGCTGTGTCTTTCTTCTTTTCCAAAAGCTTATTTTATGACTTTTCTCAGGTTGGGGAAACCTAGAACCTGCTGGAGCCTTTTGTAGAATTCTTCTTGTGATACTCTCTTGCACAATTGTCGGCCCAGTGACACTTCTGTGCCGCAGAGGGAATACTGAAACAGTGGGATAGGGTTTATGGCTGCTTCCCAGCACTTTTGTGAATCACCCAAGAAATTTCTGCTTTGCAAAGACAGTAAAGAGCAAGAAAGTTACTGCTCCTGATCTTGTGCAGATGCAGGAGAGGGAGTTGGTTAACTGAAAGAAATTGTTAAAAAAAGAGATGAGTCTAAGGGAACAGACAAGTGGCTTTCAATGAAAACATGCTTTAGAAAAATGTTAACTTTGGTCTCAGGCAGAAGCTATGATTATAGCATGAGAATAAGGAATTGGGAAGAAATGGAATAACAGACACTAAATAGGATCACACGGTAGGCAATAATATTTTTAGTATAAACAAATTATATTCTAAATGGATTTTAGTGCTTTGCATGTTATTCTGGAATTGCAGTTCAAGACAACTGGGCAGAATGTTCTAATGTACGTTCAAATATGTGCTTTAAAAAACCACAGTATTGAGAAGGTTTGCAAATCGTTGATTGTAGGAGAAGTGGAAGAGATGAGATATTCCTCTAAAGAACTTTTCCCTACATTTCCTGTACTAAGACAGGTAATTTTATCTTGTCTTTGCTTACATATCCAAGTCTGTTTTCACTCATAGCGTCCTAGGGTTACAATCAGTTTCATTTGCTGTTCTAAGTTCCTGAGTTTAAGAACAGCCTGGCCTGGAGTACGGCCTGCAACTTGAAATTACTTTTCTTTTAGTCATTGCTCTGAAAAGTAATTTAACTGCTTCTTCCCTTGACATTCTAAACAATGGGTTGCTAATCATTTCCAACAAATTTTGTCCAGTTTTCATAGTAACACTCTGTAGGGCTGGAAAACATAGCACTCCGCAAGACAGTCTCTTTTCATAAACATACTATCTGTAGGGGGCTACAGTATGGGTAAATGAAGGTGGTATAGAATGTAATCTTATCCCCTAAAGAGTTGCCGCTGAACCAATTACTAAAGATTTGGAGCAGGTCTGATGTTAACAGGCCGCAGCTGTAGCCAAGAAGAAAAGTGTTATAAAAGTGGATTGGTGGGGACTGGAGTCACTTGGCTACTGTGAGGGCAAAGAAGAGTCAGTGCCTAGAGGAGCTGCCTACAAGAACCATCAAGGAGATATAAAACTCTAGCAATATGGAACCCTTGCAATATAATTACAATAGAACTCGTGCAATATATATGACAACACTATCAATCTTCTAATTTACTCAACTTCAGACATTAAAATACATTTTTATTACCAGAAAGTGAGTGTTGTGGAATTCAAAACATTGTATGAAATTGGGCTTGATTGAAAGTATTTGATGGAATTTTAAGATTATGTTAATATCTACAGGTCTTTCTGTGTTTACAATATATACTGCAGTTTACTTGAAAAATACAGCTAAATCAGTAACATGCAGAGAAACAGTCTTTGAGCACAACTGTTATAGCACTTAAACTGGGATGTGCATAGACAATTCTCTTAAGAGAAAATTTTGCTGGGAACCAACTTTTGTGTAATTCGTTTCAATTGACTGATGTCATAGTTTATTGATACGTTGATTTATTCATTTACAGACAGAGTAAGCATTTCAGGGTTACAGATATAGTGTGATCTCTGGAATGAATATTATTTTTTTCTTTTTAGTTCAAAGAGACTGGATTAAATCTGGGCACAGGTATAGCTTTCTGTAGGCAATGAAGCTCCTTCAGGAAGACTTATATGAGAGTGAGCTATTCATAGTGGCTGATTTGTTAGCAGCTTGATAGTGAAGATCACTGTCATTTAATGGTTCCTTTTTATTTAATGTAGAACCTGAATTGGTGATTTAGAAACATACTTGCTGAAAAGTACATACCATACATATAATTTTACTGCATATCATATAAACTTTCCTAATTCATTGTTTCTTTGTTTCGCTTTCATTTTCTCATATTCAGAGTAATTTAATTTGGAGAAATAGGCAGATGGATTTGGATATTTTTTATTGGTATGATTAGGTTTAGTCACAGATACACATACCAAGAGATGCTTCCATCACTAATAGTAGGAATGCACAACATGAAAGTACAACCATATCTGTTCAAACATAGCAGACATAAGGTTTTCACCTATCATGTTGTGGTTTCTCATGGCACTAAACAGTATGGATGTACACGATCCCTAATTTGGAATCCAGGAACCAGTGCCAGGTCCTCTTCCACCAGTGAGCTTGACAGTTTGTAGTGCTGGTTTAGGGCAAAAATCACAAACAGAATATTTTAGGTAGGAAGGGATCTCTGAAGAATGTATGCCTTACTCTCCACTCAGAGTAGGTGTGGCTTTGAGAATAATTTGCTTCATAACTTTCTTATGGACTGAGGTCAAGCTAACTGGACAATATTTCCCGCCATACTTCTTGCCCTTCTGGAAGCAGTGGGTAATTTCTGCTCGTTAGCAATCATGCAGAACCTCCCTCGGCTTCTGTGATGTGTCAAAGTTGATAGAGGTGGCCTTGAAGTGACAGGGAACAGCTCCCTCAGCACACTGAGGTGCATCCCATCAGATCCTATGTCCTCTACAGCTCTGTCTTCTTCTACTGAGCGTGCTGCTTCACTACCACAGACCTCTATTAGCCCTGGGGAGCTGGAAGGCCAGAGGGCAGACCTTTCCAGTAAAAACTAAGGCAAAAAGACCTTTGAGTATGTTGGTCTTTCATTGTTAGATGAAAGACACCTCTGTGTCACAGAGTGATTATATCCCTTGTCCTACTGAAAATTGGTGCACGCTCTTTAGTCTGTCTTTTGCTTCCTGAGTAATTTGGATGTAAAAAAATCTCTTTCACCCAATTCACCTCCCTCCCTTTTTCCCAATTCCAGCTGTGCTATGATTTTCTTAACTCCATTTCTGCCTGCAGCACAACATTTCTAAATCTGACATTAGTAGTATGTCCTCACCCATCTTCTGGGTACTTTATTTTGTCATTTAAACTCAGATAGAAGGTCATGGTTTGTCTCTGCTGGCCTTCTGCTATTCTTGCTTTGCTTTCTGCATGTCTGAATGCATAAAGGAAGGTTCCCTTGGAAATTATGTAGAGCTGCTGGGCCTCTACTTTCCAAGGTTGTTGTCAATGGGATCCTACTAAGCAGATCCTTAGACAGTTGAACATCAGTTCTCATGAAATACAGTGGTTTAATTCCATTATTTATAATTCTTCTGCTTTTCTTGCTTATTTTCTTCAAGAGTTTAAACATCATAGTTTCATAGTCATTTCAGCCCAGACTGCCCTTGGTCTTCACATCCTTGACAATTTCTTTTGTCCTGTGATTAACAGATCCAGCAGAGCATCTCCCTAGTCAGTTTGTCAATCACCTGCATTGAGAAAAGGTCATAAGCACACTGCAGAAGTCTTCTGTATTGATCACACCCAAGCTTATTTCCTTCTCAGTGGGTATTGTGTGGGTTGAAGTACCAGTCATGAACCTGAGGTTTCTTTCTGCTGTTCAAAGAAGGCTGCATCTGATTCTTCTTGATCATGTGGTTTATAGCAGGCACCTACAGCAATGTCCCACCTGTTATTTCTGATCCAAGTCAACTTTCATCTTATTTCAGCTAGTTCTCAATGCAGCACCACTGTTCTTCTTAATCTTTTCAATTATATTGTAAAATATAATTACTTTACACCATGTGGATGTATAATTACATTAAGACAGTAAGAAGTTTGGGGAAAAAAAAAGAAGAAAAAAAGCTAAAACAATTTGAGTTCACCCATTTATGTGCAATAATCCTCAAATTTATTAAATTTAATTCCACATTTGTTCTAATCTGTAAAAAATACAAATTACATAGTAATTTTTATGTGGACACAGTAGATTATTCTTTTTATAAGTAACCTTTAGTTTTCCAGGCTTTTCTGGATCAGAGTGTAAGAGCATAAACGTGATTAGACAACATTTTAATATGAGTGTAAACAAGTAAGACAGTGATGTCATTCTTGTACAGTAAGGAAACCAGTGAGGGGTTCTAGTTACATTTATGATTTATTAAGCATCCCCCAGTTACATGTACAGTTTTAAGCAGAGACAAAAGCAGACTATAAAGCAATAGAAGATTGAGCAGTTATAGACAAACATAATCCAGTGTTTTTGTAGTGAAATTCATTGAGTAGAAAAATTAATTTCAGTGTAAATCACATGCTTTATGAATTCTTGTGAATTCTTCTATTTGTCTTTGTTTGGGTTATTAGCATTCAGTACTGAAGTGCTCATCCACCCACTGAAGTTTATGAATCCCCTTGAGCTCTCTATTCCAATAGGCACCTAAAACTTCAGGTAGAATGAATGCTCATTAAGAGCTGGGTATAACTTTTTCCTAATTGTGCCTTTTAAAAATACACATAAAACCTTTACTATCCTAATAGCAGGACCTGAAAAATTTTATTTCTTTTATCACTTTATGAATATTAGAGATTTTGTCTTTCTAGTTTCTGTGTATTCATGATTTAATAAGCAATGCTTTTTATTGACTTAATAATCATTCTATTAAGTATGGGTAAAAAAAAAAGATAATCCAGATCACCAAAGAAGTATATAATTTTCAATTTTGCATACATAGGAGACTTAGGAAAAATAATACGTTTAAAATTATTATTTACTCTTATTAATGTATCAGGACACATTATGAAATGTAAAATGTAAAATCAGCCATTTTACTTGTAGAGAGAGTGAAGAAGGTATGGAAATTATTCACATTTCCTTTTGCAGTACACTGGGGTTTTTTTCACCACATGTACTAGTCAGCTATAGAGATTAGTCAAATAGTCAAAAGAAACTGAACTGGTGAACCAGTCTGTCTGAAACCAAATATCCAGGAAAAAAAAATAAAATAATACCATTCCAGCTAAAAGGTGAATTGTACACCCTCATCTAGCCAGAGTGCCACTGCCCAAATTCTTGTCTCTGCATAGACAAAAAAAGTGAAAAGGGTGCAATCATGAAGGGCTGTGTCTGAATGCAGAGCAGACTGAAGTATAAATCTCATTTAGGAAGGCAAAAGGCCATACTAGGCAGTTTAGGAACCTAATTAGACATTAGCTATAATAGAAATCAGATCATAATAATACAAAAAAAAACCAAAGAAAAACAACCAAATAAAAAAAAAATAAAAAAAAAAAACAAAAAAACTTCACCTTGCCTCAGTAGTATGGTTTAATAATACCTTTATTTCTTGCTTTCTTACAGATTTATTAAATTGTTTTCTATTGGTAATAGAGGCTCTTTAGTAATGGTAGAGGGAATTTATTTTTCTGGATTGACACAGTTAATCCAGCATTATTTTGTTACTGTGAATAGCAGTATGAGCCGAATATATATGTGGTGTTTATTGTATTACATTTTGTAATTTCTCAGTGAAACTTGACACATAGATAAAAGCAAGCCAGAGATGCAACCTAACAAAACTAATGTGCTCTGACGAAAAGCCAGGGAATACTTTGTAAGTATTTTAAGAGTCTCTGAAGTGCTATATATGTAAGAACAACTGAAAATCAAAATGAGTAGATTTTACAATTACACTGCTGTGTAATATAAGATTAATATTTCAATGTTGAGGGAAAAGCCATAAGGATCACAAGTTAAAATATTTCCTTTTCAGGGGAAATAGAGGGAAATAAAGAACAAAAAGACAATTACTCTAAAGAGAAAGCAGGCCAAACCAACTTAAGCTAACACTTATCTCTGTTTTGATTCTATTATTTATACAAAAAGAAAGAAAACTTCTAAAACTTTGGATTAACAGCATGAATAGAAAAAAATTCAAGCATAACAATTTCCAAAGAATAATCCCATAGAACACAGAAGTTTATTTTTTCCAAGGAAGGTGTTTTGATTTCTAAACTATTGCAATTTCAAACTTAGTCTCTCGTGTCCTTAAGATACTAATTAAAAAAAGCTTAATCTTCTGCCACTTGTGAAAGCAATTCCAGGACTTCAAATATTTCCAAAATGACAAGTTGCTTCTAGCTGCCAGAACAATAAATCACTTAAATGTCTGGAGCTTGGTCAAAAAATGAAGTAGCATTAGCTATGTGTTTTCAGTAGAAACTTAGAGGAAACTTAGAGGATAACAGTATGTCTCTAACTGTCACCATTTACTCAGTCTTTGGAGAATGATCCTTGATGCTTGAGTCAAGTCTGTAGCCTGCTTGAAAAACAAAAATTAAAACTTTTGCATGAAGGGATAGTTAGCTTTGGGTTCTATTTCAGTTTAGACCTGAGATTTAAATTGGCTTCTTAAACAGCCTCAAACATTTTTAATGCAAATGGCTAATACCTAAAAGGAGGAGGTAATAAGGTAATAACAGTTTAAATTTTGTATATGTACACATAATGTATACACATAATTGAATATAAATTGTGCTATAGAAATGGAAGAATTTTTTGGTTTGAATAAGATGGTATATGTGGCAGAAGAGTTTTCTTTTAAATTCTAATGTAGCATTTTTTCCAAACTAGGATATTGATTAGATTAGTGGGCCAGGACAATGTGTAAAAGGGACCTTAGTGCTGGTAGTGTCTCATGAGGATGACTACATGGCACAGTGTCTTTTGTGTGGTCTGCAACTGTAGTCACAAATGTCTTAATCAGAGACTACTCTTGCACCCTTGCAAAAACCAAACTAAGAATGGTGCAGGATTAAATAGTTTTTTGAAAATATTTTGTGCAGCTGATGTGGCTTGAAAATATAACTGGCAGGTTGCAGTTAGGGCTAATATCCCAGAATTTATTAATGTAATATATAGGCTCAAAAGTAAATATTCTTACTTCTGGAGAGCCCAATAACAAGAGTTAAGTGATTGATTTGCTTTTCAAAAATCCCAGAATATTTAAATTTTTTGTATAAATGACTTAGTAAAGGGAAACTATTACTCCTTTCCCAGAGGGTGCTTGAAAGACTTGACAGAGAAGATAAAACCACTGTTCTGTGTCTGTAATTATTGCTTCTAGTGCCTGGCTACTTCTTCTGGTTTTTTTTCTGGGGGTGGGTTTTTTTGGGGTGGGGTAGCTTTTGTTTGGGTTTGTTTGGTTTTGGTGTCGTGGATTTTGTTTTTTTTGGTTTTTTTTTTAATTCTAAACTTTTAGAAAACCCTTTATAATAACAGAATTAATTCCCACAGGTTTTTTTTTTTTTGTTGTTGTTTTTTTACCTGTCACAGTTTGGGAGCAAACACAATTTTCTCTGCTTTCCTCTATCACCATATGTGCATAAGCCATATCTATAAAATATTATCAATTTAACATTCTTCCTTAAGTTTATCAGCATCATCTTTTTCCTTATGTTCAAAGAATGAATCAGCCATAGTAAGACTGCTCTCAAAAGAAGGTTAGCACATGGCAACAGAGAATTTCAGAGAGTAGTTTTAAAAGAAACTACAGTGGAGTATGAACGAGTTCATAGTTAAGACACAAGGCACGCTGAATCAAACAAATGAACACATTATAAGATGGGAATGTATTTTCAAGGTTTTGTAGATTTGTTTTTTTACAAAACATCATCAAAGAAAGAATTTATTTTCTTGCTGGAAACCATGTAATTGAAGTAGATGTGTAAAAAACAAAGTGTCAACAACTGGCAAGTTTTCCTCAAACAAAGGTGTAGAAGCTGGCTGAACTGCTGTGGCTATTCAGTCTCCTTCATTATTTCACCCAATTTCCTGACAGATAATTCTGTGGTTCACAGCAGGTAAGTCTGTTTCTGCTGGGCACAACTGAGATATGTTGCCAGTCTAACTACTCATTACCCCAAAACATGAATAAGGAACCTATCTCCAAACCTACTGAAAAACTCAGTATCACACAAATTTAGAATAAAATTACCAAGTTGCAACAATAGCCTTGTAATATTGGGAAGATAAAATCAAAGCATTAGATGTGAAGATTACTGTGGAGAATGAATATTAATCGAGTGTGCCAATACGTCATTTTATTAAGCCAACAAAAGTAGTGCAAGAGACATACAATACATCATGGAGAAGGGCAATAGTAGCCAGTGTAAGGGTAATGCCTGCACATGGTCAATATTCCAGGGGTTGCCTTATTAGCAGTCAGGTGCTGAAGCTGTGACTTCCAGATGGTTGTTGGAAAAGCTGAAACTAGTTCGCTAATCCCCATCATCACATTCCTCTGCTCTCCTTTTTATTGGTGTTTTCATTAAAAATACAGGTATATAACTTGGCAATGTATTCCAGATTCATGTGAGGGAATCAGATGCTCAGTGTTTGATAGCTCATTGGTGAGGTTTGGGGTCAGGAGGTTTAGAAGCAAGGAAACAATCCATTGTATGTTGCTTTTCAGTTACTGTTTTATGAAAAGATTAAAAAAGGATGCGCTTCACTAATACTAGTCCAAAGAGATTGTTCCCAATTTAAGTCAGAGATAGCCTTCCTACTTTCACAGTCCAGATAGTGGCAAAGTTTTTTTAATTTTGTTTTGATCAAGGGCTTTCCACCAGCCAATCCTCTTCCTGCTCCTTTTTGTTACGGCCACATCCATGACTGGGCTCTGGTTTCCAGGGGATGGTCAGTATTGGCTCGTTGACAGTATGTTAAATGACTGAAAGGGGTTCAGAAGAAAAATTCAATACTGGCATTGGAAATAGTAAATGCAGGATAAGGTACCTTTTGGATTATCTGTTGGTAACTCCAAGTTCATCTTTTGGGTATACATTTGGGCTTGAATTCAGGGATTACTTTTTTCTGGTTTGTATGTCGTTTTAGTGCATATGAATATGTATAGTACATTTTAATGTGCCTATATTACAGTTGCAAAGATCATGTAAATTTATATCCAGCTTACTTCTCTGTGGTGACCATTTCCAATTCCTGTTTTAGCTGCATGTTGTGTTTATGCCACCTGTTCCCCACAGATATCTCTGCTTACCTTCTTAGTTCGAGGGAGAATTTTTTATTACTGCTCTACACCAGCATTGCATATCTAATGCTTTCTACAAAACACACCCGTTCACACAGCTCTGTCACACAGAGGAATAAATTTATCATCTAGGATGCGCCCTTTCTTCCCACTCACTGACCTGTGCGTGAAGGGAAATAGGATCATATGTGCTTTCCAGCTTGGTTTAAGGCAATCTTGTTTGGTCAGCAAGAAGATGCCTATTACTGTGAGGTTTTGTTGCACAGCTAGGGAGAATACACATTTTCATACCTGAGTAGGACTGAACAATTTTAATACTGTTTCTACACCACCTTTGAGAACAAAACAATTACTAAAATAAATGCATGATCATCACATGCATTTCCTATACCTAATTATGCAAAGAAACACTCTAAAAATAAAATAATTTTAATAAATTTTTCTGGTTGTATGCCTTACTTCATAGTTATAACGATAGACAGTAACATGCAAGAAATCATTGCAGAAGACAATAGATTTAGAAACATTTTAAATCACATAGCTCTAGAAATAAAATGCTGATGTTCTTTCCCTCTCAGCAGAACCAAAACTTCATTGTGCATTAATGGATGATGAAATTCAGACTGTTACACGAAGTGTCTAATCAAAAGATAGGCTTCATGACTCCCTGAAACTCACTTTATTGTCATGTCAGAGTTAAAAAGGTGACTGGAGAAAGCTTTTAAGATGAGCTAAGCTTATTTCAGAGAACAGCTGTGGACCTCTGGTGCCACAATACCAGGGGTAGGTGGGTTTTTGATAGGGAAGCACTAGTGTATGCATGGTTTGTAGTCTGCCTTTTCTAGGGACTGAGATTCTAGTCATGTTTAATTACTAGAATTACTAGAGTGTTTTGCTTCTCAGAATTCTTGCTTTACATCTATTCTCAGGACTCAAATTGTTCATGATTCACAACTGAAGTGACCAGGAGTGACTGCTGATCTAAGATGTTTTGGGGTTCTTTTTCAGTAAGAGTTCAGACTTCATTGGATAACCTAACATAATACTACAACTAGAAAGTAACAACTAATACTAGTCTACTGTAAAAAATAGCTGTGTATGAAGACTTCTATTAGTTATTACCATCAGTGAGTAGTGCAATGGGTTGCCATGAGTGTGACTCAGGTGAAAATGATTTATGATTTGTACCATGTTCCTCATTTGTTAAAACAATCATAATGTATTGCTGTACATTGCTCCTGTTTCAATTTACTTTCTTTTAAGTAGAGACCCAGCCAAAAGAAAACCTTTCTCATTTTATACTTACTTTTTGAAATGCTTTGGTGTGAGATGAATGTGTATAAGAAGGGGTTTACATGGAACAGTTTTATAAGAAACAGAAATCCCTACTTAGAATGGTATAAAAAAGGGCAAAGAATCTCTCTGTAAAAATGTATTCTATCCCTCGTGATGGCGCTTGAGTCCTCATCAGTTTTACCATATATTATTTTTGTCATGTTCCAGGACCCCATAGTATAAGGCCTCTACCATCACTTGAGTATACACCTCTGTCTCTACCTATCTGTTCCAAAGACCTTAAGCCAGGGTCCCCACCAGCTGTAGAAGACTACAAAAGAAGTGCTCTAATCTGTGAATCCTGAGCCAGAGAAGAAACCTAAATCCTGAAAATACTTAAGACCCAACACAAATAAATTAGCTTCTGATACAGGAAAAGAGAGGTGTTTGGTAATACTTAGTTGAGAAATAGTTTGGACTTCTGATTAATTCTAAAGGAAAAGTTGGAAGGAAGTTCTTTTCTGAAAATGAAAGATGATACAGAATGTTTTCTCTTTTGAGAGAATCTACTACCACGGCTGTTGACTGTTGTCCTTGACACTTCTGTGTCAATACTCCTGAACTGCCCCAGTGCCATAGGAAATAGACTTAGTCTCCTGAGGAAATTATGCAACAATCAATCATGCTACTCATTGCACAGATCACATTTATTAACTGGGTTATTTTAACTACGGTAAAGATGTGAATGCCTTTGAAGGATAAAACAACCTCCATCAGTTTGTCAGGGAAGAAAAACTTATTGATGAAGAGTAGAGAGGAAAGAAAAAGTGAAGTAATACGCACAGGCCTACAACTGAAAAAAGCCAATAGTGTGATAAACCAGAAAGCCAGGATAATACCTGGTAATGGACAGAGATCGTACAAGAGGATGAGCAGTTAAGGGAACAGATATTATCTGGATTGGATGATTAGTTGTAAACCCAGTTTGTCGGGCTGTGTGATAAGGATAAAATTAATGTTAATAACTTGACATTTGTGATACACTGGTTCTTGATCACAAGGCATTTCCAAAAGGGATCTAAAATTTGTTGATTCTGGGGTTTGGTGCCATATTTTAATTAATTCCCATGCTTCAGGGCCTTTGCTCCTCACCTGTTGACACCAGAATATTTCATTTCTGTGACTTAATCTTTTTCCTGTGCTTTTCCATTTGGCTGGTTGGTTTGTGATATTGTTTTCCTCTTATTTTTCTCTGTTTGAAGCCCTGGAGACCATTGACAGGTGAACACAGGATATGTGGTGCTTCTAGTGTTGTTGCAAAGCCTGTCAAGTGCTCAGCTATCTTCTGTGCTCAAGAAAGGAGAGCTAACAGTGGATGGGGATGAGCAGAAACTTGCAATACAGAAAATGCTTACCTTTTCCTGCCACATGTCATCTTTTCTTTCCATCATGAAGAAATACTGGCTAAAGACATTCCTTTAGGACTGCAACTGCACATAACCTGAACTTTTCTTCTTTCACCCTATGGCCTACTACTTTTTCTGTCACCACTGATGTTTGATGAGACTTCAGCTTGATCACAGGAGGTGCTCTATGCACTGTTCCAGGTTAAAGGCCATTGCACTGATACTTACAATTGCAGACACCTAAAACCTTTTGTGAAGACCCTCCTGATTCTTTTTTCTGCTCAGATACATGTTGACCTAGGGGGTTTTCTGGGTCATAGATGCGTGACTGTGCTAATAGGGGATGCTGGGCCTTTTATAGCTCTGTGGGGAGACAAAGAGAGGCTGAACTGTTCCTTGAGGTGTTTTTAAATACTTGTTTCAAACAATCCACAGTGCAATACTGTGGGATTGAATTTATCACCACCAAGAAGTTTGAGTTCTTAGGGATGAGCTGAAGTTTAATCATTATTGCTAATAATTTCTGTGGTATGTCTGAGATATGGCAATTTGATATTATTAAGTGGTTCACATAGGAATTAAATGCCAGCATAAAGTTGCTGGCTTAAGCCAGAAATCTTTTTTTTTATTTGCTAGGTCACTACTACTTTATGTGCTACTATTATGCAAGATTTCTCCAAACTACATTTTCTACCTAATGGGTTCTAAATTATACATAAACTCTGCAATTTTCAGATGTGATGCAAATTCTTCTGTCACAATGTCTTGTAATATTGAGGCTGCTTCCATTAAAGTGACAATTCTTTACAGATGGACTACAATACCTTCAGTTTCAAAAACATCTACTTGTAGTGCTATCATATACTAGCTAAGATTTTTTTAAATATTTCTGCTTGTCTTCATCTTGACTAACAGCGATACACACTGTTAGAAAAGAGTGGATTCTTCTATTAAAAACAACATTAGATTCTGAGTTTTATATAAAAAAGAAACACAAACTATATGAATATTTACCATTCAGTTTCATGATTTTATGCATTATCTGCTTTTTGTTGTTATTTTGGAACCCAATAATTTGCACCAGAATATGGTAACATGGGCAGGTATCTCCCCCTTCTACATTGGCACAAATGTAAAACTACTGCCGGCAGCCAGTGGCATTATCCCCCATCAAAGGATAAGAGAGGTAGCCATTTCAATTCAGATTTCAATTAAGTCTTGAAAAACCAAACAACAACAACAACACCCCTATCCTATTAAAATTTAGAGAGATTATATCTAAAAATTAGGCCCTTCTTTTTTTCTTTTTATTTTTTCCCTCCCCAGAGGTAATTATGACAGGCTCAGTAACGTGCAGATCAGCGAACAGGTTCAGCTGTGACAAGTGAAAACTAGGGGACTGATTCTTTATTAGTACGGGTATCCATGGAAAAAGATACCTGGCCATGGAATAATGAAAATTATTTCTGTGAGCAGCAGTCTCAGAAGTTCAGAAGTAATAGGTTTGTCTAGGCAAAAAAAAAAAAAAAAGGATTTTGATTTGGCCTCACAATTGTATATCTGTACCCCTGTCATGGCAAGTAGCACCCACATGCTGTGTTATGGTGACTTCCATAGGCAACATCACATAATTGTGTTCTTTCTTTCCCTACTGTACACTCTGTAAGTAAATTAGGACTTGGCCAGCAAACAGTTTTCCCAGGGACTTTTTGGATGCTCTTTTATCTGTGCTATACTGTTCTCAAATACAAAGGTAAATGGAATTGTCATGAAGCTGATACGAATCCTGGTATTCAATTCAAGAAATAATTCAGTACAGTTACAGCAAAAAGTATGACCTGGAGGGTGCCAGGATAGAACTGGCTATGGATGTCTGCTGTGCGAATCAGCTGTGCAAAGACTTAGGGAGGCAGCGATCTATTCTCTTTTTGCACATCATCCAAAAAAAGGACTCCTAAAGGGCTAAGAAGAGAAAATGTAGTTAAAAGTCTCTCTTTTCGCCCCAGCTGTAGACTGTGTTTTGGAAACCAGCACCAATTTCAGCACACTTTTTTTAATGTGTTGATTCAGAGCACTGTGTACTCACTTTTACCTATCTCTGTGCAAGTTGAATTCACAAGAACCCGGTGAATTTTTAAAAACATCTTGGCACTGAAACCCCTGTGGCTATGTATTCTTTGGTGGATGTTGGTCTTTAAAATCATATTTTGTCAAGCAAGCAAGTATGATTTTAAGTGGCATTCTATTATGCTATTATTTTAATGGAATCTGAACTATATGCAGCAGTTCAGAGCTGCAGGGAAGTGATGAAAAAGGAGTACATAGTGTAAACTTCTACAACATGTATTAATATGCCACTTTTCTGATAATATGGTTCATTTCACATTATAGCCTTGTCAGATTTTTCTTTTATTTTTATCCTCCTTTGATGCTGATTTGATGCTGACACTTCACTTTTATGTGCTTATCCATCTATTCTTGTTTGTATTTACAGCAGTTCTCCACTACTTTTATTCTTAGGCATTTGCATCTGTTATTAATAGCAGATGGGATAGAGAGGAACATAATTGTGTGATTCAGCAGCAGGTCATATCTGTTTAATCACTAGCATCTGACACCAGCATGCATTTACTGCATGATTGCACTGTCATGTTTGACACAAATGAGGGATCACTGCTACAGATAAGTTTTTCAGTTCTTGTTCATTGTACACAATACTAAATTGTACTTTTCTTACACCCAATCATCAAAGTTTCTTACCATAACTGCAATTCAGCCAGTGACATTGTGGTTCTAAATCAGTCAAAATGTACATTATTTTATAGTCCATTCCTTCAAGGATGGCTGTTGTATCCATTTTAGTTTGTACTGACAATCTCCCATGAATCTACTGTTGTAAACTCTCACTTAAAAGAATTTTAAACCTGAAGAAGGCATTGTTGCTGACTGATATATGTCATGATATTTTTCCTTACAGTAGATATGCTCATTTCATGATCAGTGATTACTTAAAATAACTTTACTTGCGTAAATGTTTTCCTGTTCCCCCTAATTTTGCAGATGCACCAGATTGTATTTATCTGAGGTGTTTGAATTTCAGAAATGTTCATCACTCTACTTTTATATTTGTTTTCAGAATTGAATTATAAAATATCATATTTCAAAGCAGAGTTTGATTTCTTCAAGTGTACTTAAATATAGCAAAAAGAAATCTCATTAAATTTAAAGGCTATGTCTACACCACAAAATAAATCAGGCAGGAGTATATCTTAGGGCCCCAAGGACACATGGTGGGACCTGGCTCCCATGATGTACAGCTAAGCAGTGATCTCTCCCCCAGCAGGGAAGATTTGCAAACAAGCAGCTGCTGGGGAAATTCTGTCACCATCCACTCAGCTATGTCCAGGAAGGTGCATCTATCCTAACAGGTTGAAAGGTGGTGCTGCTGGGGCAGTGGAGCTTGGTCACTTAAGATGTTAAATGACTGCATTGCCCCCTGGCATAGTTTGTCACAGCACTCTCCTGGACAATACCAAAGCACAGTCTGGAAAATCCCCCACACTGGGACCTGCTCCTGTCCTGGAGTCAAGGGAAATGTGCAGCCTTGTTTTGTATGGACTGCAGAGAGCAGACTCCAGGGCCAGGTTGCTTCAGTTCCTGGGGCAATACCAGGGCCCAAACCCTAGCAAAGAGCATGTAAACAGCTTAGCAATACAGGTGTGTCTGTTAGTGTCTGAGACAGTGCAATACACAGAAACTACACAAGCAATTAATAGAGATTCCTGCTGTGTATGATTGTAAAGGAAATGCAATGGAAAATCAATGTGTTATTTAAGATGCTGCAAAGATGATTAATTTAGTTATTTCAGATATAAACCCAAGAAACTCAGTCTCTTAAGACTTGCTTGAAGCTTTAATTATTTCAATGATGTTCATTTGAACTCTTAAGATGAATATAGTGGGGAAATGTGTGATGGAACAGTTGGTTAGAGTATGGTGCTAATAACACCAGGTTGTGAGTTCAGTCCCCTTATGAGCCATGAGTACATTGAGCTGGACTGGATCCTTTTGGATTCCTTCCAATCTCAAATATTCTTTGAACCTGTGAATCATGTCAGATGTGCTGGACAGAATCTGGAGACAGGAACACCTCATTTTTAAAAGCAGTGACTGAAGAAAGGTACTTATCTTCTTACCGCTGTAGTTCTGTTTATTACAAGGAAATTAAAACATAATAACCAGGCATGTGGGGTGAAGCAAATAAAAATGAAGGAGGTGAAATCAACTTCTCTGTTCCACTTCTTCCACTCTTTTCCCAGGACTTTCTCAGTTTGCACTTGTCCTGCAGATAATGTCTGCCTGTTACCTCCCAATCTTTTTCTGCTCTCTAGAACCTGCTTCCAGTTGAGCCTGGTATTTTCCTGAGAACACTCCAGAAATTTTCTCATGTTTAATAGCCCCACGGTTCTGAAACCATGAACAAACAAATCAAACATGTTGTCTGTCACATATCATTTACCAGGGAATGATAAGTTAACTTTGCAGAGGAGCACACACATTGTTAAAAAAAAAAAAAAAAAACCAAACAAAAACCAAAACAAAAAAAGTGAAACAAAAAACCCCCCAAAACACCCCCCCCCCCCCCAAAAAAAAATCACAATTCTAAAGGAAGAGAATCAACAACATCTCATATTTGATGATCGATGTGCATGAGCAGGAATTGCTGCTACTCCACAACTGTGAGCCCCTGCCTTCTCTCCCCCTCAGGCTCTGTTCCTCCTCAGACACAGATGTAAGCAGGTAAAAAAGCATTTTAAATCTGCATAAAGAAGGACATGATAAATAGGAAGGAAGTCTAACTTAAAGTTCTCTTTCATACATGGGAACTTGGATCCGATGATAAGGACAAGCCTAAGCCCTTTCCCTCCTTTTGTTTATTGAAGGTGAGCTGGTTGTCCTGTAAGGAACCTGGGAAGAATTAGTGATGGTGTTGGGCTGATTTTGTTGAGGCTTTTAAGCTCTGATAGCAAAAAAAAGATGAAAAGTGACAGTGCAGTTATTGTGCCATAATTGATGATGATATATGCAATAGGTACTGGCAGAGGCCTTTTGAAAGCAGTTTATTTCAATAATACTTATTTCTCTTACTGCAGCCTGTGCAGTTTTTAAGTGTATGATTTACAGAAGTCTCCATCAGAGCTGAAGATCTTTGTGCAATTGATGGAAGGAATAGTCAGATATTTCAATAACTAGCTTCAGGCAAGCAAAATGTGTGATTCCTGGAAGTACTTTTTTGTGAAGGGGCATTTTGCACTGCACTACTTGCCTACTCTTGGCTCTATATAATTTTGACCTGAGTGAATATATTGTTAATTTAACTATAGCAGGTACATTAATGTCATTGCTTCTTATGGCCGGACATGACATATCTTCACCCCAAGGGTGAAGATAAGTTAGAATTGATGGAACTTCCTTCAACTTCGTGCAAAAGAAAGGAATTCTGCATCTATACAATTTTTTAGAGCTACTTCAAGCAACAGAAATTACTAGAACATAGCAAATAATTATTTGCAAAGTTTGCTTTGTATTTTTCCCTATCTTTGGCTATGATTAAGCATAGTAATGACTTCAAAAAGTAAAATCATTTATGTGCTAGGTTTTTTTAAATTTATATTTAAAGTATATGCAGCAGGAAAAAGTGTGTATAGTAGTGAATTTAATGGTGCAGAGACCTTGGTACTGAGTCTTGATTGTACAGTAAAAGATATACAGTGGTCCCACGTGTGATTTCTGTCTCCAGTCAAATAATTCCTGGCACAGTTCAGAAGGGCACTTCAGAGGCAATTTGGAGTTTATCATCTTCTTTTGTATTATGCTACTTAGCTTAAGGGCCATAAAAAAAAGCAAGCTCTTGCATGATTACTTTACTTGTATATGCAGCCCTTGTAGTATTGGAATGCACTTAGCTAATTATTAATATTCTCTCATGCCTTCTGATTAGTATTATAATAAAACTTATCAGAGAATGAACAATTAAAATAATGCCTTAACTATATGAAGGACCCAACAAATCTGGTAGATGGGTCTTGGGTGAGCAGCTATTAGAAATGAAACATATAATGTCTAAGAAATTGATGTTGCGCTCTCTAACAACTTACGGGTTGAAGTGTTTTCAGTGCTTCACAGAAGAAACTCATACTCTAGCTCTTGCATTCTAGGTCTTACATCTAGGTACCAAAAACTTGTGTCCAGTATGTCAGGGCATGTGGAAGATGAGTATCTGCTTCACTGAGCTTATATGGCCAAGGATTGTTTTGATTCTGAAGGGAAAGTGGTAAAAAGGAGCACAGAGTATGCACCCGAGGAGATGTGGGAAGCAGTGCCAAAGTCCAAAAGTCTTGAGCAACTAAGTGATGTGCCATCAAAAAAATACGAAGACAGAGCTTTGGAGAGGGCCACCTGGATTTTGTGACCGACAAAGAGCAGTAAACTAGGAATGTGAGGATTTGGAATCGAGGAGGCTTGAGTGACTATGTAAAACATTACAAGGAATGTTTAGAGAAAGGGAACTGGGGAGATACAAAGATGGAGCAGGTGGAGGAGGGTATGAAGGAGCTGATCTTATGAAACTGGGGCTGGACAGTACATTTGTGTGACTGAGCCCTCTGTCAGATTACCAAAGGCTGTTCTGCCTTATTTAAAGACTCTCATAACTCTCAGCATGATCTCGTTCTCCATCCTGTGTATGTGATTACCAGGTACTGGGCGAACTGGTCTGAGTGCAGTGGGCTCCACTATTGGGGTAAGACTGGGGTGTACATGCCCTGTACTACAGTGTGAGCGAATGGGGGGCTGGGGATCTTCCAGGTGCTGTGGGGGAGCAGTGTGTGTCCTGAAAACCAGCTGCTAGAGGCACTAGGTAAGCAAGAGGCTCAGCACTGATGGCTTGAGTGGGGTCACCATCTGGTGAGCTGGGGACCCATGGGTTGGGGTAATGTCATCTGTACACCCACATGAATGACTTCCTGTCTGCCAGCCCAAGAGGAAGAGGAGAAAGGGCTGTCTGTATTTCTGTCAGTTCTGGCGGCATTAGGTTGAGCTGTGATGCCTTCCTTCTCTGTGGCAGGCCCTGATGGTGTTTTTTTTTGCTTATGCTCGGGAATATGCATTTGGCTTTGCTGCTGGTTGAACCTGCAAATGGGAAAGCAGCAGCTGCATCCTTTGGTCCAGTCAAGAGGAACCCCCAGGTCATGGAGCTGTTGGAAGCAGCAGCCTCTTATAGCATCCCTTAACGCCATATATTTCATGTACTGTAAAAGAGGAAGGGGAAAAAGAAAATTTCACTCATTCTGTCTAAAACAGCTCTTTGAAAATTGGAAGGCTAGAAAGTACCTGTTCACTATTTTGATGAAAGCCATAGAGTGCAATCTGTAACCAGGAAATAGAATTTGGAGTGAAGACATTGATAGCTTGTAAAAATAATGAAATTGAGCTACACTGAAGTCTAAAAGGTTTGTCATGTTGTAAAAAGCATTCAGAAATAGTGTAAGGTTTTACAGGGTAACGTTTTATTTGAATTTTGTTTGTTTTAAAGGTCCAAAAATAATTACTTTGGTGTTATTTCGTAATATAATGAGTTAAATATTAAAAATGTAATCATTAAGATAATCTGTATGCTGGCCAAGATTGTATTGCGGCTTCCTGAAGAGCTGGCACTTTGAGCATTTGAACTTCTCGGTGTCAGTCATCTGTTCTGCAAAGAATGGCACTGCGTGACTGACGGTTCTCATATCAGCACGGGATTGACCGTGCAGCTCCTTAAACATGTTGTGACAGAAACAATCTGAGCCAGCTTCAGCAGGGTTAGCACATTAAATTACCCATGTCAAGCCTCAACACTGCCTACTGAAGAAAATATAATGCTCTTGTATGACCCTCATATTGAGGGAGAAAATAAAGGAATATGTCTTTGCTCCTGCTATTCTCATGGTGATAAGCAATTAGAAAATTGTGAATATAGAATCAAGAGAAGGATCTTTCTTACCTCAGAAGCATAAACTGCAATATTAAAATATATTGGTGCTTCACTAAATGAGTGAAACATTTAAATTTTATCAATATTAAGTGTTATTGATGTAAAACTTTTTAAAGAGGAGCTGTGGACTAATTTAGACCTCTTGCTATTAAACAGACATTCTGGCTCTGTGATTAGATTTATAGAGAGCCAGTCTCCTGGCAGTAAAGAACAGGCTACAGCAGTAAACTGAATGTTAAATGGCTTTCAAGAGAGACTCAGGGGAGACTCAGACACCTGTGAGACAAGGTCTGAGAATACACGTGTAAAATTAGTGAAACTTGTGAATTTCTCCAAGTGTTATTGATATCTTACATCAATCAGTTTCCTTAGGGAGGGGGGAAAAAATGAGGGAATGGACAGACCCTAATCCCAAACAAATCAGAGAAAATATCCTAAAGAGAGGAAATGCAAAAGAGTTTGACAAATTTGCAATCCAAAGCAAGCCACGTGGTTTTGGCACTCTCGGGGGAGCAATAGCCAAAAAATTGCCCTGAGATGAAAGTACAGCATTCATCTGTGGAGATTTTGTGAAGCTTCTGAAAACACTTGCCTGAGATGGGCTTCCTTTTGATTAGAGCTAGATCCTCTGGAGGAGTCATGAGTACAAATTAGGGTTTGGGTTGTGCCGTACAAGAATTTTTGGCTCCTAAACTCCAGACAGATTATGAGGAAAAGTGAACACCTCCATATGAAAATTAAGCCATATGCTGTTGGAATGCAGAGCTACAATAGCCCCCTGAGAAACCACAGCATATATTTAACACTTTTAAAGAGGATTGAGACAAATGAGTTCAGCTAGGATGCCGAATCTTCTACTGAATGGTGAAAATTTTCTTTCTAAAATGTGATCAAGACTTGCTCTTTAATTTCAAATGGAAGTGACTTAATCTGTGTTGTTTTACTATCCTAAAAAAATATAATATTTAGTGCAAGTCACTCCTTGATACCTGTGTCTGAACCTGTTTGGACTTTCTTCTCAATTAGCTGTTAGCCATCTCTGCTGTGTCTGAAACTGAGTTGGTCCTGGCTTAAAAATTAATTTAAAACCAACCAAAAAGTGTAGAGGAGACAGCAACAGTAGGTAAGCTTTAGAGCCATGCTCCTGGTGTTCTCTCTTTTCTTGCTGTACTACTTCTGTATTTGCCTCTGCTATATGACAGTGATTTGGCACGAAGAGCTGCAATTATCTTTATCCCAATAAAGGCTAAATTACTAAGGCAGTAAAACTGAATTCACTCCAGCTCAAGAGGGGCATGAAATTAGCAGACTTGACTTCCTGGAAGAGTCTTTCTTTGGATTAGTGAAATTTTGTAGTTCTGGAATTTCTTTTTCTTTTCAAGTCTTTTATTAAAAAAAAAAAAAAAAAGGAGGTAAAATACACATTGCCTTGGTAGCCCAGTTGTACTATGACATTGTTAGAGCATTCTTGCCAGCCCATCCAAAGGCATAAGCATAGAAACAGCTGGTTTCTTCATTAGGTGGGGCAAGGGAGGAAGAAGGATTACAGGCTGCTTATATAGGGCAATTACAAAAGTATATGGAAGTATCACTTTAATAGCTTCAGTACAGCTTTAAAATCAAACACAGAGGTAACTACTGAATTTTATCTCTAGGAAAGAAGTTTTTTCATGAGGTGTTTTTTTTTTTTTTCCCTGATGGTTGGCAGTACTGTCTTAATCCTGTTCCAAAGCAGCCAGGAAACTACAGTGCTCAATCCAAGCAATATTCTTTCTTGTGACAGAGTAGAGTAGTAATAACACCTGTGTTTGATGTAAAACTGTGCCATGAAACAAGCAGTATTCCTTGCAGAGCAGTCCTGGTTTTGTTAAAGTTTTGTGCTAAGAATTGTTGCAGGAGAACCTCCAGTCTATCTCTATAGGTACATTTCTCTTTTCAGCCAGGTTCAGTGCAAACAATAGAAATAAGAGTCTGAACTTATCCTTCTCTGCTTGAGAATGTTATAAGCTGCAGGTGTGGTTGAAGAGAAGAAAAGGGAGTTGTAACTTCAAGCTGGTGCTTCTAAGAAAAGGATGCTTTCATTTCAAGCGCAATTCACATTGTACAAATAGCAGGATTATACTGTGAACTGCATTGGTAAGGAAAATAACTTTTTATTTTGATTTTATGACTCAATATTAGGTTTTACATTACTTGCATTTTCATAAAATTTACATTTGAACCTCTTATAGTAGCAGAATTTTCAATATTTCCCCATATAAATATACTGCAATGTAAAGGAAATTGTCATATAGCAGATTTTATATAAATAAAAGCAGGTAGTTAAAATGAAGTATTTAACCAAGCCAAGGCAATGGTCATTCATTCTCTGTGTATTTCCTGCTGCTAGTGTTGGGGGAATAATGTGAATATATGGGTATAAATGACTTTTCTCAAATCATGTGTAAGGTTTCAACTGTGAGAGGCTCTTATTATATAAAAATTCTTTAGTTGTACTATGACTGTTGTTGCAACTGGCCCTCTAGTAACCCCAGCAGCATGTAATTTAGCTAGACACCTTGTAAAATCTGATTGCCTTTTCCAAAAGCATATGTAATTACACATAGACTTCCCCTTTTGATCATAGCCTGTTCCTTCCATTAAGTTACTCAGGCCTAGCCTTGGTTTTGTAATTTTTTCCTTTTGAGAGAGATCTTTTAGTATTTGTCTGTGTGTTCCTGGGTTTACTGCAATTAAGTTAGGGATGTTCACAGTGATTCTCCAGGTAATCAAAAGCAGGAAAATACCATGTGCCGATCAGAAATGGCATGACAAGAAATCTGCTTTGTTAGACTGTGTCATGAGGAAATTTATTGACAAACCCCCCATATCTCTGCTTGGGCCAGCTCCATTTTTCTGGTTGACAGAAAGAGTCAGAGCTCACTTCATGCACAACACCTTGCTATGGTTTATCCCCAGCGAGCAACTGAGCCCACACAGCCACTCACTTGTTTGCTCACCCCAGTGGCATGGGGAGAGAGTAGTAGTGAGAAAATTCATGGGTTGAGACAGTGATAGTTTAATAAGTAAAGCAAAGGTGCATACACAAGCAGAGCAAAATAAAGAATTCATTCACCACTTCCCATGTTCAGACTATCTCCAGGAAAGCAGGGCTCATATGAGCAATGCTGACTCGGGAAGACTCTGAACATCCCCTGCCTCTTTCTTCCTCTCCCCTCTTTACATGAAGAGCATGATGCCATAGGGTGTGGAATATTCCTGGGGTCAGCCGGGACCAGCTGTCCTGGCTGTGTCCCCTCCCAGCTTCTTGTGCAGCCTGCTTGCAGTTGTGTGAGGACAAGAAAAGGTCTTGACTGTGCAAGCACTGCTCAGCAATAGCTAAAATGTCCCTGAGATATCAGCACTATTTAAACCACAAATCCAAAACATATCAGCTACTATGAAAAAAACTTCTATGCAAGTCAAAACCTCAAGCCCATCATCTAAAGCTCCTATTCAATGGTACCATATTCTCAGTAAAAAATGCTGCACAGAGATTTTTTTTTTCTAATGGTGTCTTAATTGACTTATTTTGAAATTATTGAAAGTATTATTTTGAAGTTAATGTATGTCTGTGGGGCTGCTCCTTAAGGACTTTGTTTTTTTCTACAATAGATTCTTATTCTACTTTGAAACTTACAGTACATCAGCTTTTAAAATGGGAAATTCATATAGCTTTTTAACTCTAATTATAATCTGCTGAACAGTTAGATCAAATCCTGCCTGGATAATGTGGCTTGTGCTCTATCCGTATAATGTTGGCCTTGTTAACATCCTTTTATTTTGCTAATTTATACTTCTGCATGCCTCAGGAGTTCCTTAATCATCTCTTTTAGATTGCAAAACTACAATGGAACTTTTTGTTTTTCATATCTTAATTGGATGCTCTGTTAGTATGCAAGGGGAACTTCTCTGTAGATGGTAGAAATGTCAAATAACAATGTTGCAGAGTGAAATACTCTGAATTAAATCCTTCTCCCCATTAAAGGCTGTGGGATATTTGTCTTTGGGGTATTATATAGAAATATCAAAATATTTAAGAAATTATAGTATATATACTTGGAGGGAACAAGCAACATTTAACACAAATTGAAAGGTATAGGGCCAGGAGTGCTCATTGGAACTTATTTCCTCTTCCAAACCACCTCTTGTAAAGTTTTGATTTTGGGTAGGTATTTACTTTCATCCTATCTGATCTTAATACCCCTTAGTAAAGGAAAATAGCTTTCTAATAGAGTACAGAAATTATAACATAAAATAATTTTAATAGTGCATTTATTTATGCCATAGAGTACTTACAATAAAGAAAAGTACAATACAAGCTTACTCAGATATCCAATTAAATTTTGTAGCAATTACTCTTTATAGCATAGGAGCATATGTTCTTTTATATTCTATCAATTTGACTTGACTTTATGCTCATTTTTTTCCTTTCTATCAATTTGACTTGAATTTATGATTTCTAAAAAACTATTTTCCAGAACTTTTAGCTTAAAAAAAAAAGATAAGCCATAGTAGTAATGGCATTAAAATGTTCTCTAAATAATAAAGACACCAAGAAGTTGTCTCAGAAACAGCCTAAAGAAATGTCCACCCAGAGGTGGACAAATGACCTCCTTTCCAAATCCTCAGAGACACAGGAAATAAGGATTTTAATTATTTTCTGATGCATCTTTTGAGTATTTTGTTGTATTTAGGATTGAGAGACATGGGAACCTTGTACTTATTCTCTACATTTTAAAAGTACAAAGTGATTTGCTGGTGAATTTTATTTATCCAGAAGTTTGCCAAGAGAAGGCATAAATTACATCCACAGTCTTCAGTCAATATCCATTTCTAAAATGATGCTATTCTTCTGTGTCAGAATCCCTACTGGACTTTTCTTTTACTTTAAACACCTTCAGCATCTTTCCTTGAAAATAACAATGAGCTTATACTTCATTTACACTTATTGGTACTAGCTTCCATGAGAATTGTATTTTGCATCCATGGACAGCTCCTTTAAATCCTTTGTTAGCAGTAATACACTGCAAGCTGTGTTGCATTTCTTTCTGCATTCAAGGAAAACAAGCTCCTTTTTGAAGCATTGAAAGAGTTTGGAGTAGACACTCAGCAGCTGTAGTCTGTGTTCCCCATGAACTGCAGGGGTCATTGCTCAGAATGGCAGTTACTGGTGTTTAACTTTCAAATGTTCAACAAAAACCCCAGATTCTTGGAAAAAAAGCTTAAATGAAAAGAGATGTTGATTAACTTAAATATGAATTTGGAAGTATGAGAATTACCTGATAATTTTCTTCCTATCTGCCTCTACAATCTTTCTGAGCTAAACCCTATCTTTAAGTAAATGAGCATATTTGATTCACAGGATGTGAATTCCCTATGGAGGAAAAAATGCTGAAGCTTCCTCTCACTGTTCTTGGGGTTTTTTGGGTGTTGTTTGTTTGTTTTCGGTTTGGTTTTTTTCTTTTCATTTTTGAAGAAGTCAACACCTGAAAATGGGAAGGAGGAAAAAAAATTACACAAAAAATGGAAAGGGAAAAATGCGTTTTTATTGCTGAATTGAGCTTGGGGAAAATAATTAATAATCCCTTCCCATCCACTGCAGATGAAGCTGTTGGGAAGATTTGATTAGAAAGTACATGTACCTTCATAAAGGAGAAAACCAGAAAAATTATAGCACTACCAGAACCTCAGCAAGAAAGAGTAGCTGTGGAATATAAGTAAAATTGCAAGTACAAAATTGGATACACATTTTTACTAAAAGTATGGGAGTAAAATGGTGCTGCTTCATGCCTCTTATTAGATGTGTCTCCATTTCTGTGAGTTATGTTTTACTATACAAGTCACTCGGTTCAAACAGAGTAAGTACATAACACTTGGTACTTTATTACAGGAGATTTAAAGGTTGCCTAAGATATTTGTTTGATCAAAAACAACTACAAGTCTCCTAATTTCCTATTGTAATCCTACTTTTTTTTTAAGAGTTTAAAAATCCTGTAAGTGGTACATAAATTTAATCTATATTTTCCTGATTAAAACTCCTGATAAGTTCTACAAGTTCTCAAAAGAGCTAAAAATTTCCAGAATTAAATATGATAACTGAGAAAAAGTGGGGATTTGGGCGCTTTTTGCTTGTTTCTTGTTGTTCCTTGTGTATTCAGTGTGTAACTCCCATTGTGAATCCCCTTGTGAATCTGGGCTGCAGTTTGCAGATATCATAAAGGAACATGAGAATTTCTTCTAAGCTCATCTGAAAATTTCCTCAGTGACTGTGTAAATGCATGACTAATTATATGGACAGATGATGGTAGTTTATAGACACAAGACTACGTTGAAATTATAATGTTCACAATCAGCTACAACTCACTGGAATGCTTCGTCATATTTTTCAGGTATATTACACTGTCTTAATGTTGGCAGTGGTACATATAATCTTGCACTGAGCCCCCTTTCTTTCTTTCATGTTTGGCTCAAGCAGATTGCAGAGATGTCCGGTCATCTCTTTCTGTTGTGTTATCCTTTCCTGGTGTTGAGTTTCTTCCCTCTTGTTGATCATTTGAACATGATATTACCATTTTCAACCCAAACCCACTTTCCATACAGGGCACATCACAATGCTTTCTTAGCACAGTGCAATGAGCAGCATTAAGAAGAAGTCATCTTCTTTGTGCTGAGGAATTCAGACAACTAGTAGCCAAAAAAAAAGACAAAGGTAGAGGAAAAACAGGGAAAATCTATTGTACCCTATAAGCAGTGTAGCTCTGCGTGGAGGAATGAAACAGGAAATAAGTGGGATTGAATGATTGGCTGCCACTCATTGCTCCTTCTGCATCCCTAGCACTGCAAGCAAGGGCTTTGCTACTGCCACAGTGTTTTGCCTGGACCAATGTCCTGTTTTCAGCCAAAGATAAGGCTGAGTTTTCACAGTAGCTGTGAGGGGACAGAGCCTGGAGCCATGTGGGCATGGCTAAGAACCTAATTTTATTCAAAACAATTGCATGTCTTTGCTGGGGTGGGAGGACACACTCACTTTTGCAAATGGTGCTCCTTCTTATGGAATAAGGATGGCAGATGGGGGTGTGATTAGAGTGGGGCAGCACCAGCTGTGAGTCTGGTCAGGTTGGGCTGGTGAGAATTTGTGTGTGATTCACGCTTTTTTTGTTCATTTTTGTTATTTGTATTGTTGCAGTTGCTGTTTGTTTTCTTATCTCACTGCTGTTTCCAGTACATTGCTTTCATCTCAACCTGTCATCTTTACCACATGTGCCTCCAGCTCTCCTCTTTGGAAACATTTTGCAGTCTCAGTCAGGGATGGGAAAGAGAGGGGCACTAAATTGGGGAGTAGCATTTCTAAACCACAACAAACAGGCAGACAAATGGGGGGGGGGGGGAGGGAAGCTAATACTAGGAAAGTTGTAAGTCCCAGCTCTCGGACTTTATGAACGTGTGGCTGTAGGTGGGACCTCTTGTGCTTAAGACTCTTTTTCTATCCTAATTATAATGAAATTAATTAATGAATAATAAAAATGTTTCAGGGTTATTAAATTTCAGCACAAATTTTTAAAATGGACTTACAAAAAACACAGATTTGTGCAAAGTTAAATAGTTATCTTTATTGGGACTATCGGGAGTATTTTGGATTTTTTTGCTTCACTTCTATTTTTGTCTGTATGATTTCTTGTTTATCAAATTAAAAGGTATGAGGTCTTGGAAGAAATGAGGTATGAAAGTAACATTTTGCAATTAAAACCTGTAGACAGTGTTCACTAGGACAGGATATTGTCCATGTTTTCCATCCATGTAATATTGTCTCTGGCCTTGTACCACAAAAGCTCATATGTCTTAGTCCCCCAACAGCAGGGTGTATGAAGGGCAAGGAATGACAAAGTATCTTTTACACAGTGCTGCCCTGCTTGGAGCTGTAAAACTGATAGGTAAATGTGCTTTCCTCCTGTGAATACTTAAGCCATCAAATGCATTTTAAACTTCACAGTATATGTTAAAACTATAAGGTTACTTTATGTAGTGCTAGAAGAAATCCTGAGTTTCCCATGTTGTTTAATACCACATAAAACACAGGAGGAGGTAAGACAACAATTCTACATTTTATAAAGAGTAAACACGATCTACCAAGTTTCTCTTTTGAGAAAAGTCAGCTCAGGGAATTGCTATGCAGTTTATATTCAAAAGGAGGATGTGCAGAATTATTTTTTTTTTTATCACTGTAGTATGCATATATGCCCAGCTTATGAAAGGACCTGCAAGCAATGAAACTGTGCATTGGTTATTTTGATTTAGAAGAAAAAGAGGTCCTGATTTACCTGTAAAAGCCATCCAAGATTTACTCAGCTCTCCCATACAGCTGCCTAGGTGACTCTTACATTCTTTACTGTTAATTCAGTGTCGTACCTAGAAGGAACAGTCCTTCTGTTTGACAGCTGAGATTTGATTTTTACAGAATTAATCTTATCCCCTGAAATAAACTAGTTGATTTCATAAGATAAGTCAAATTGTCTGTTAGGCCACATCTTCTACAACTGTTAGCCAAACAGACAGACAAAAATTCAAAGAAATCTCAAAACCATGGTAGAATTAGATGAAAAAAATAGCCAATTATTCTTGATGTTAAGAAAATATTGAATTAAAGTTTTGCTTACATGCTAATAATTTCATTATTTAACATCAATGTACTTTTTCGCTGTTCCCATAGTTTGATAAACAGCCATTACCACTCTTCATGCCATTCTCATTGATATGGGGTTTCTGACTGACACAAGGTATTTGTGTTTTTCTGAAATGGTCTAGTAACTTCTTATGTATTTCCTTTATAGTTTTTGGTTGGTTTTTTTTTTAATTGTCATCATTGTATTATGAATAATTTTTATTTTCTCAATCACTTTTTTTTCATATTGATTTGATTATCTCTTGAGTGTCATGCTCCCAAAAGAAATGTGTGCGTGTGCTTAAGGGGAAGTAAATTCACCTTTGCACATCGTCTACCAGAAATGTTGTGGTGGCATCGTTGCTGTACTTCTAATGGTAAATGGGAATAAGCCAGGCAAAACTTTTGTGCAGCCATTTAACTGAGTGATAAAACTATGTCAGGATTAGGAATATTCATAACTTTTGGATATGAAGCCCTTTTGCAGGTCAGGATCTTGCTGAGCAAGCTTTATGCCTGCTGTTTATATTTGCCTTTCCCCCTTTATTCTAAAATGGTATTTTTCTCTCTTTGGTTTGTTGAAAAATGCTAAATATTTTCTGTTATGATCTGATAGAGTACATGGGAAATTCTGGAAGTCACAAACTATCCCTGGAAGTGTGGATTTTTTTAGGTTCTTTGGGGTTATCCTTCTCCACATGCAGACCCACACGCTCAGCCAGGTGTGTGTGAGTTTCATGCAGCAGTACTTTTAAGCTCTGTAAGCCAAAGCTTTTCTTTGGATTTGTGTCTCATAACTTGTATCTTCTGAGTTTTTCATGTGTGAAAGCTATAGATTGAATTGCTGACACTATTATGGTTTTATTACATGAAAACCACTGTCCTGGCTGTAAGAAGCAGCCTACCTTGTCTTGAAATAGAACAAGTGTTCTCAAGTTCTAGAAATGAAATCAAGAGCAGCAAGGACAATCTGTGATGCATGGCTGGCTGGGTCAGGGGTCTCACCAGCAAAAGCCTGAGGGAAGAGGACAGTGGAAGGAGGGTTGGGTCTCGAGATAGGCCCAGCACTGGTATGAGTGGACCAAACTGTGGGGCTGGGCACAGACCCACATCAAGGCTGGGACATCAGCAATGCTGGTGGGACCTCTCTGGAAAAGGCCTGAGCCCCAGCAGTCAGACCTTCTGGTGAGGATCTCTTGGGGTGTCTAGCTGTAGGGGGATATAATATGGGTTCATGAAGGTGGTATAGAATGTAATCTCATCCCCTAAAGAGTTGGAGCTGAACCAATTACTAAAGATTAGGAGCAGGTCTGATGTTAACAGGCCACAGCTGTAGCCAAGAAGAAGAGTGTTATAAAAAGAGTGGATTGGTGGGGACTGGAGTCACTTGGCTACTGTGAGGGCAAAGAATAGTCAGTGCTTAGAGGAGATGCCTAAAAGAGAGCCATCAAGGAGGTATGAAACTCTAGTGATATGGAACCCTTGCAATGTAATGACAATAGAACTCTTGCAATATAATGACAACATCTAGCCTGACACCTGGAACCCATCACTAGCTGGGCTGCAGGCTGGTGGGAAGATCTGCAGACTTGTGGCCATGACTAAAGATGCTCTGAAGAGATTTAAATAATACTCTTTGCAAATGCCCCAACTCCATTACAACAGAGCCTTTAAATCTCGGTAGTATTAAATCACCTTTATCTGGGGATGTGTTGGATCAGTTGGAAGAAAATACTTTGACTGCACAACTGTACCCTGAAGTACATTGACTTCAGGGTAACATTTATGACCAGCTTCTCTGTACATTTGTATTTCATTTACATATGAGAATGTTATAAAAGGTCTCCTTATGAAAGTTACAGACTGCTTTTGGGCAAAGTACTTCTGGCAAAGACCATCAGTGATAGTAGTGTTTTGATAAACCAAAATATTGAAAGAAGAATAATGTCCCCTTGATTCCTAACAATCACTCACAACAACTGTATTTATTTGCAGTTTGCATTTGCTCAATTCAGATACCAAGTCTGTATATTATTTGAATTTCTGACTATGAGTTCTTTGACTAAACATTTATAATTATAGATAAGCATAAATACAAGTATGACACTGCAATGGGACTTGCATGCTTCAAATAAAGGAGAAACCCATAAGATTTCTAAATCTCACTCACTGCTTCTAGAAAAAAAAAATTAGTAATTGTGAGATATAAAACTCAAAATGCTTTATTTTCAAATAAGATGCACTTCCATGCTGCTTATTTTGCCTATAATTGCACATCTAAAATTGAAATTCTGGAATTTTCCTTCAGATCTTGATACATCCTATAAGACCAAGACAAATGGCTGTACTGTTACCTACTCTAGTCAGACAAAATTGTTTAAATTATTATGTTCCACAAGAATAGGGTTTCCGAAATACATTTAGTAAACTCTTTTTTTTAACTCAGTGGAAGTATTTTGAGGAGCAATTCAATGTGTAGTAGTTCTTACAGCTTTATTAGCATACCTGTATTGCTTCACCATTCAGCAGCTAAATTAAGTTCAAAAAACTCTAAACCTGGTTTTACAACTGTCAGAAACCATGAAGATTTTTAATACATAAATATGCCACAAAATACATAAATATTGGAGATACTGAAGGGACACTTAATAATTTGAAGTATTTTGTTGGTTTCATAAAGACTTCTTATATTGTCTGGGCGCATTGCACAGCCAGCCTTGGAACCACTTTTAAAATTTAGGTGAATGATGAAGGCACAGCGTGTGTGTCTCTTGAGATGTTACCTATCACCTTGACAAGCTCTTTGTAAATTGAAAACTGGTTTAGCAAAAAAGAGCTGCTGTGATTACTGAATGAATATAAAGCTTTCACTTGTCTGTCATTTAACAGCTGGCAGATTACAGAGCTGCTTTTTGGGGAGAAAAATTAATAGGTTAGTATTAGCAGAGAGATACATAAAATCACTTTCTCTCCCAGGGTTTATGTGAAGCAAATTGATGTGCCAGGCTACATCTTAGAGGGGCAGTGCAGCAAGAACTAGTACCCTTCACACTACAGAAATCCATAAAATGCCCTAGGTAGCTATTCAACCATCTCCAGGCGACAGAGTGGTATGAAAGCCTTGGCGGGGGAGGGGAGTGGAAAAAGCATATTTGATCTATTTAAGTCTTTTGCATTGTGTAGATATGATCCTTACTATCAGTACATTGCAGATTTTATCCTTGCTTCCTTCTTTCATATCCTGTGGGGATATACTTTTGCTGATTTTTAAATTTCTCTTGTTTGGATATTTAAGCAGGTGGGTATAGGTATATGTTGAAAACAAATCCCAAAAGCTCCTTGGTTATGTGTGAGAAGGTTGTCCCGTTACATCAGAGATGGCAGGAGAGATAATTTTATGATTTCTCCCCTGCATAATCATTGCAAAGGGAAAGATGGATTTAGTGCTTCTTTCTTTTCACTGTGGGCTGCATCATAGATTTATTAATAAACTAAACAGGAGCGGAGTGCTGTCTAACAGATAACCAAGGGGTCCAACAGTGACCACACAAAAGTAGCCATCCAAAAGTTTAGTTCCATCCACGACAGTAGCTGCTGATACTCTTTCTCTTCCGTGTCTGGAATGAGTGAGCAGTTGATACAGGCGCAGTGTCCCTGTCTGCAGCAGAATATACCCCCTGTCTAAACGTGGGCAGAGGCACTGACAGCCATCTATATTGTTGGATGGATTATAGCACAAGTTTTGCTTGGGCCAAATAGCACTTTCCTGAACAACTCTTGGGAATGATTCAGAAGTTGGTACAGCCTGGTGACTGTTCTGAACACGCAATCTGGACACAGCCATCCTGTTTTGCAGGCTCAGAAAGTTTAATAATAATGTGCCAGCTGGCCTCAGTTCTGTTCAGTTTCAGCGTACAGTGTAGTCATCATGTCTCCTTAGCCTGATAATGACTCACTTGTATGTGAAGTCTCTGGAAGTGCAACACGATCTCCAGTGAAACAGTCTTCTGCGTTTTGAGTAGGAGAGACTTTTTTTTTTTAAGCTTTAGAGAACAGCCTTACCCCCTTGCATACTTGTAGTACATGAAATTAATGAGTTCTAGGACAATTTCAGTATTAAATTCTCTTTCCCTGCTTCCAATAAATAAGCTTTTAGACAAATAATAGCAGACGATCTTCTTTAGCTGCACACTAAACAAGTATTGCAGTAAACTTCCTTTGATATGGCATCAGCCTCACAGATGGTTTAATTGTTTAAATAGCCACAAAACTAATTTTGCTGCCAAGATTGTGACAAAACTGAGGTGTATGAAAATATATTCTGGTGTTCTATATGCTGTTTTGTGCTTATGGTTAAAATATACAAAGCCAACCAAAGTGGATAGAATGTCATAGTACATAAAAATGTTACAAAGAATTAGTGAGTTTCTTCTGTTTTGTTTTGGAGGTTTTTTTCACTACTTTGATGGGGTTGGAGCCCCACAAGAATGGCAGAGTTGGAGAATGCATGGATTTTTTTGAATTGTGTCTCTCTGCAAGTGCCAAATACAATTAGAATCTCATAAGAAGAGGTAGATGAGAATCTATGTCGTCTCCAGATCCACATGGTCCTGAATGTTTGTCCTCTGCAAAATAAGTTTTAATTAGACCATTATTGGAAAAAAAAAAAAACAAACAAACAAACAAACAAAAAAAACCCCTACAAATTAGACCAGTATAGACTTTATTCAGATGCAGAACATTATTTGTGTGGACTCCAAATGGCCAGTTGTGCAAAATGAGAGTAAGATTAAAAAAAAAAAAAAGGGAAGTTGTGACTTGTAACTACAGGTTAGGAAATCTTTGTTCATTAAGAATCACTATGTTTTAGCACAAATCATCAAATTCAAGCCTTAGGAGACAAGTGCTTTAGAATTTTCAAGGGAAATTTTACACCAAATGTTCCAGAGGAAATGTCTAGAGAAATGTGGCCCCTCACTGCCACTGTTCAGTTCCTTGCAAAGTTATTACTTAGTGAAGAAATGCTAAAGGTTTTACTCAGCAATCCTCCTGGGAACAAACACAGATTGTCATAAGAAGACTAAACCTATAAAATTTGTGGTTTAATATTTTTATTTCCTTTTTCTAATTATGTATTTAGTTAAAGGTATATAACGCAACTTTGCCGCTTGTTGTGTTTTAATATAAAATGCAGACAAAAAGAACCACTTTTAACACCACAGTACTTAATTTAGGTTTGTAATGGGTTTAAATAACTTCTTTACCCTAGATTCCTGCTTCTTTGTCCCATCAGTGCAGAAAGATTTTTAGCAGAGTGCTCACACATAATGGATATGGGCACATCAGCCTGGCATGAGTCAAACTTGAGGGCTTTTGAAGGAGCTTGTAAAATTTCTTGTGTCAAAACTGACTACAAGATAATCCCCAAAATCAAAAACCACTTTAGAATGGATTTGCATGATGGGCCACAGATCATTCCTATAAATAGCACATATTGTCAGCTAATAAATACAAGCTAAAATATGTACTTAGATGACAGAGATTTCAGAAGTTCTAAAGATGCTACTTCAT
Source organism: Calcarius lapponicus (assembly GCA_039654755.1). Taxonomy (NCBI): domain Eukaryota; kingdom Metazoa; phylum Chordata; class Aves; order Passeriformes; family Fringillidae; genus Calcarius; species Calcarius lapponicus. The sequence continues at coordinate 22,280,432 of CM077465.1, read as the reverse complement.
TTTGCTGAGGAAAAATTTAGGGGAAAAAAAACCCCAAAAAAAGCAAATTCAAATCAATTTAAGGTTTTGTTTATTCAGTCCCTAAAGTACTATTTTTTTTTTAATTAATTAAGATACCCAGAACAACATAATGTGAAATTGCATATGTAGGATTTTGGCCTTTCTGTTCCTATTTCTCCTTTCATTTGTCCATGATCCCTTTTACCAGGTATTTTTTTCTACCTACCATGTAAGGAATCTACTTCATAGAAAGCAGGTGTCATTAAGAAACTTAGGATTATGGCTTCAGACAGCAAAATAACCTACTTTATGAACTTGTTTTCTTCTTGATGCTCTTAATTCTTATTCTCACGCTGCAGCTAACAAGCACCTCAGTGGTGTTACCCACTGTAGCTTAGTCATCCTGACAAACATGCAATTGTGTGTGTGTTGGAGGGAGATTTTTTTTTTCTTTTCAAAGACAGATCAATTCTTTTCACTTATTTATAAATTGGATAAGCCACTGTAAGAAAAAAGAGACTAGCTCAAAGCACTGAAAATAACCAACAGAAAATCATGTTGTTGTGTTAAAACAGAGGTTTGGTGGCAGAATTTGCTGTTTTAAAGAGCACTCTCTGTCTCACTGAGGCTGGTTAAATAGAAAACATGTGTTGCATGTCGTAAGACACAAACAAGCACTGTTTCATTTAGGTCCACAAAGTGCTGCACATTGAAATGTATGTTACTTGAGGACTTCCCAGGTAATAAGCCATTTATAATTCTTCTATAGCTGAAGCTTTTGAGATGTCAAATTCTTCTCCTGCCCTTATACTGCTATTTTTCCATTCAGCCAGAGTACTGAGCATGTAACATGTCACCCTTGTTGAAGTATGAGCCTGCAAATGCTAACCAGACAAAAGTCTTCCTAACTCCCAAAGCTTTCAGATGCCATATCTGAGAACAAATGGGGGCAAAGTTGAAAAAGACACTGCTGAATTTCTGTTATCACAAGAGTTTCTAACAATGGCAACAGAACAAAGTATTGAATTAGGAGAGGGAAAAAGTCAGTCAGAATTCCTTCAGGTAGCTGGAAGGACTTGGACTTCAGGGGCTCGAGAACTGCAATGCTGATTCATGCAGAATCCTGGTTTTAACCTGTGTGCAAGACAATTCTTAGCATTGACAAGGACAGGACAGAACCTTTTTTTCCTGACACTGTATCAGTAAGGAATGTGAAGAAAAATTAGTGGGTATGACATTTGCTGCCTACATTTTCAGGACTTAACTAATGGTCCTAATTCCTTTCTTTTCCAATTACAGGCACAGACAAAAGTATGACATATTGAATTCCTGTTAAAAATTTGCCTCATGATTGTTAGCAAGATAAAGTTTCAAGTATCTGGGGGCAATAGAATGCCAATTATGAAAGTGTTAAGCACAAGAGAATGGTTCTGGAAAGCTTGGGAGAGTCCACAGTCCAGCTTTGCTAAAAGCCACCACAGTGGGTGAAGTGAGGAAGTGCCTGGCCCAGAGCAGGGAGCTTTTGTAATGTGGGATTTTTTCTGTAATCTGAATAAACAGCCAATTAATGTGAAAGAAAAAAAAGAAGGACAAAAGGAAAAAGAGAAAGAGAAAAAAAAAAGGGTTTTGGAAGACTATTGCCTTACTTTAATTAGTAATAAAGGTCTGCAGACATGGTGGCAAGCTGGTGTTAGCTGAAGATAAGCCTCTATTAAATCATCAGTAGTGTATCTATTACTGAAGCTGATATTGTCCAAATTTAATCTGCCATTGCTTCTTTTCTTGTCTGTCATTCCTTAGAGGTTTCCCTGACCTCTGAGTAGTTAACACTTGGGAACAGATATGTGGTACATATGAGTCCCGCAGTTTGTGTTTATCAAATAATACAGGAGATTAGATACTTTGCATTAAGCTTTACTTGTTCAGATTTAAATATTTTTTCTTCTTGAATGTGTTTTGCTGAAACAAAGAATTTTGATTATATTTAACAAGCATAATTTGGAGTGAATATACAAGATTTGTATTCAATGTTATTGCAACTTTTAAAGAAGAGTGAGCTCATGTCTTATTCTCTTAAAATTACTATCCTTTCCATATATGGCAGGTCTTAATAATTCAAAATCCAATTTTGTTTAGTAGCAATAATCATTTCAGAGGGCCTTGGGAGCAATAGAGAGAATATCTGCTTGTGAAATCTCTTTCCAAATCTCTTTCCAGTTTTTGTTCGCAATTCATCTGTACAGTTGTAGTATGTATCTTGTCTTGCCCTCAGTAAGTGTGATATTTTTCTTTTGCCTTTGTACCATAATTCTCAACCTAGGTTGAGCAGATTCATGTATAAAGAGATTCCAGGGAAAAAAAAATAGGAAAAATAGATTTCAGATTGCTAGATGTGTAAAATTTATGTACACTTGCATAAGATATATGTATTTTGTTAAAACTCCACTGCATTTTATTAGTTACAAGAATAAAAAAAATCTTTATTGTGCAATATATTTTCCTTCTTCATGTTTGTATACCAAGATAATCTTGGTACGTTCCTGTCTTACATCTTTAGATGTGTGCCTTTCCATATAAAGTGATAAGTCAATTAACTTCCTTATTCTCTGTCAAATTCAATTTTAGTCATCTCAGTTGTCAGATCCAAACACCTGAGTATTGGCAGGCTGACAGGATAGGACATCTGCAAGTGGGCCTTAGACCTTTCGTCTCCAGTTATGTCAGCCAAATGAGGACCCTTCATTATTTATTGATAAGACTCCTTAATATACAGGGAGTAACCATTATTTAATATTATTTTAAAATTTGTGTGAGCTTCAAATTAGTTACACTATCCCCATTCTCCTCTCTCCATGGAAACTACCCAATCGTTTATTTTTCCAGTAAGAACGCATCTCATTTTCAACCTCCTTGTAATTGTGCTTTGTTCTCCTTTTATTCCTAGCCTTGCCTTCAGCTGGTACAATGTTTCTTATGACCTGGTGTTTGCCTTTCAGTATCTTCATAGTTACTGCATTTTAGTCTTCATTTCTAAGATTGTGTAAAAACCTTCCAGTATCCTCTTAAAGCTCTCCAGCTCTTGATCACTTAAGGAGTCCTGCTCTGCATTTGCTTTATGTTCAATTACTCTAATTTGAACATGGGTAATCAGATTTTTATGCGGGTCTTCACATAAGGTCATAACAGTTTCTTGTACTTACCCGTTTGCTTGATAAGTACCTCTTTTAACACACAGAGATATTGTTGTTTTTACCCTCATGTCCCCAGGGCCTTCAAGGACAGGATGGACTATTTTTTTATGAATGTAGGTCTTTTGACTAATGAAATCCTCAAAAGTGTTCAGTTTAAAAATATATATTTTATTGGATTCATTTGTCATCATACCTGAGGTGATGAATTAGAGGTTTTCTTCCAATTACATTTTTGTTGTTGACAGTTTGGAAGCTTAATGACGTGGAAAGATAGTTGAGACCTCCTTTGCTAGAAGGTCTTTCTCAGATTGCAAAGAGCAGACACTGCATACTTCTGACGATTGTACTGACAAACTGGAAGACAGAGCATTGAATGCACTGAACATTTTAGAGAAGATGGAAGGGCATTATTTTGATATTTTTAAGAAAATTACTAATTATTTTGATTTCTGATTGCTGGCAAAGTTTCTGTTTATAAATTTTGCACAGCCTCAAGTACTTTTATAGCCTTGGTCTGGACTGTCATCCTCCACTTGTTCTCTTTCAAGAGAGATCTAAAAATTCATATTGCTTGCTGATCTTAGTTCACCTAAGAAAGTGTGCAGTGCATCTGCAGCAAAATAAGTATGAGGAAATAGAAAGTTTTAGCTCTAACTTCAGATTGCCTTTGCACTTGAGAGTTTTCTGGCATTGTTTGTATGATATTGACTTTTATGATCTTATAACCAACAGCAAGACATTTATTACATAATAAAAGTGAACACACTAAAAATAAAATCCATCAATCTTTGGTTATTACCTGCAAAAGAAAATTAAAATATCAATCTTAATGTGAAAGATGTATTAAAGTTTTAAAGGTGCTGTATACTTCTAAATGATTTTCATAGCTTTCAATCCAGCATAATTTTGCACATCCTTAGAGATGGACAGGCACAGTTGGGTAAATGCTTGTAAAACAAGAAAGCTGTATCTTTCAAAAGTGATACAATTTAAGCATTTTATCTAGCAAATATTGCAATGGTTCATGTACGCACAAATACAGGAATTAGCATGTAACAGGAAAGAAATTTCTTCTGATCTTGGGACTGTATATAAATAAGATAGCAAAAATAAATCTAGCAGTTTTATTTCTGTCAGCCAATAAGTCTGGATGGGTTTTTGTTTTGTTTCTTTGGATTATTTTAAGAAAAAAATTGCAATTTAGCCCAACAAAGACAGTCTGAACAAAAATGTTGCCAGCAGAGAAATAGAGGACCATGTTGAATACTGCAATAGATAAGTATTTGTGCCATTTAGGCCCTTGAACATTGCACTTGACACCTTGGAGTGTAAATATAGCTTAAGATCAGGTAGTCCATGAACTTGCACTTCGTATATTTTTGGTTTTATAAGTAAACTCTTCCTTCCCCTAGAGTAAACCTAGTGAAATCCATTAATTTTTTGATGAAATATCTTTGAAGAAGGATGTAAATTTGATGTTAGGTAACTTGCAGACTAAAGCTTTCACAGGTTAATTGTGTCTCTGTGGGTGTGTGTTTGTGCACATGTGCAAATGACAAACAATTTGGAACTACCCTCCTAGCAGTAGATTCTGATCATGATTATTTGTATCTCTGGAGTTGAGAAAAATTTCCTCATTTCCTTTTGGAGTGAATAAAGGTGAAAATTCTGTGCATGATTGACCATTAGGAACTCCATGATAGCTCTTCCAGTCTAATGTTGAACTAAAAGTTAAAACTTGGGAAAGATACTCAGTTTTCTGAGTAGAGACTTCAGTTTCAATGCCATTCTTGCAAGAAAATTTAGCTTTTTTATGTCCTATTTTTGAACTTATTGTGTTAAGTTTTTATGAGTATATAGTAATTACCTTCCTCAAAAGCTGTTTTCTTCTTCTGTAGCTGCAAATACAGTTGAATGTGTCTTCTATTTATGCATGAAAAAATAGTAAATAGTAAAAGGCAACTTCTACTGTAGCTGTGTGGACAGGGTATTGTGGGCTGTGCCTCATACCTATTGAACATCTTGACATATGCCCTGAAATTTTCTGAAACCCTGATTTTCTCCACAGAGCTTCTGAAGTCCCTCCTAGTGTTGTAATTCCAAAGCAGCCATTGGTATCAAAGGACTATCTCATTTCCTCCTAACTTATGCTTTTTCTTTTGTGTGTGGTTTTGCCTGTGGCCACCAATTTAAGGTAATGTTAGAAAATACTCAGAGGACTGTAGTAGAGGTACTATGGAACAGCAAAAAGTCAGCAAGTTTTCATTTGGCAAAACTTAAGTGCAACATGAAAAACTTTTCCATCTGTTTCAGTAACAACAGGAAAAATAACAAATATAATATATCCTTGGAAAGTCATGTAAAGATATTGAAATAAATGGAAGAAAAACATTTACTTTGTTCCTTTTCTTTCTTCTTCCCCCTTCCTATTTTTCCTAATTGGCATTAATCTACTTTCCGAATTGCTGCTGTGAAGTTCCAGCTATTGTGTGTGGCCTATATAAGCTGAGCAACTGGTTCACAGAAGGGTGAAGTTGACATGATTTCAACTGACATAAGCAGTTTGAGCTTTTTGCTGCTAAGGCCTCTAGGCGATCTTTGCAATCTAGTTGATGATTGTGACATCTGAGAGAAAAAAGAAATCTGTTATTTCTCCTGAAAATTGTCAGATTGGGCCTCTGAATACTAACTTCAGCAAAGGTTGGGAAGTTAATTTTCATAGTTTTATAACTGGTTTCAAATCCAGATGTCTTATTCATGTAACAATTAATAGGAGTTGGGCTGCCAGAGACCTCAAATCCTTCAGGATTTATCAGAAAGTGTCTTTTTTTAAGTAAACTTCTTAAACCAAAATAGAAAAAAATATCCAAATGAGGATATTACATTGCCGGTACCATGATGCCACAAAGTGGCAGTGGCAGTGGGACTGCTTGAAGTGAAGACATGAAAATCTTTAGGCATTTCTTATTGCATATTTACAGACTCTTGCATTCTAGTGTGGAGAACATAGTAAGAAAACTCAGGCGTAATAGTCCTTCAAAAGTTTATTCATTCAAATGACAGCTACCATTTATATTTTGGTTTGGGGTTTTTTTCATTATCAACAACTGTTGTTTAATTTCAAGTTGTTTCTCTGTTATGATAAATCACAGGTAGATGATGAAGTCTATAAAAAAAAGAAGGAAACTCTTTAGAAATGAAAGCAGAGTATTACTATATTTAAGGTGCTGTTAATATTCTTTCAAGTGGCATATGTTGCAAATAAATATAGATTTTAGCCTTAGAGTCTTGAAAAGGCTATATAAATAAATAATCTGATACACACCACTTAAGAATGAGTAATTTGTTAAGTATGAATTTATTTAATAACCTTTAATTGAAAATTCATATATCACCAAGCTGTCATTTTTCTACTATTATTTACAATCCTGCTATCTTGTAGCCTTTTTCTTTTGTCTCATAATAAATATTAGCATTACATTTTAGCAAATGGAATTTAATGGTTTGAATGGTTTTCTGCAAAAATTAAAATGTAGCATGCACAGTTAGTTTGAGCAGGAAGTTAAACCTTTGGCATTTTAGATCAATAATTATTTGCATTATGGATTTTGATTATGCAAATTTGTTAAAAATTTCTTCTGCCCAGGAAAATTGAGGTAGTGTGTGTGGAAGGCCTATCTCTTAGCTCAATTTCATTAATAAATCTTAATTAATAAGCAGTGCTACAGATTGATCTGTGCTAGGAAGTGAAGTCTATACAGGTTTTTATGTCTGTCAGAGTGGTGAAGATAGACATTCTACTTGAGGAGGAAACTGAGGAAACTGGAGAAAGACATCCTTGCTTATCCCACTGTGCATATTTTTGCTAAAACTAAATATTAAGACTACATAAATTATTCTCCACACACTGTCATTACTTTTTTTTTCCCCAAAATTGGGAAGGACTTGGGTGAAAAAAAAAGGATAGGAAGCATGTTGAGAGCACTCTAACATTAGTTCTGTATATAAAAAATCCATTATCTTAAGTGCTTCAGTGTAGTATAGTTTATAATAGTTCTCAATACACAGCAAACATCAAATTATTTAATGAATCAAGAGCCTGTGACCGCCATCTTATTGACAGTAGAGCTCAGTAACTTTCCAGACAACTATGGGTCTTTTACTGAAAATTTGGCAATGAATTTAAAGCTTGATGGATGCATATGATAGGTTTGGTTCACTAGAATTCTCATAATCCAAAGATTAAACTATTTTGTTCAATGTTAGGAACCTTCAAAGGCTAATTCATCTTAGGTCTAGACTAGAAACAATAAAGCCTGCACAGATGAAACTGTGTCTATCTCAATATACCTCAGTCAAAGTTTTAGAAAAGCACATAAATATTGTAGTTGAGTGCTTGATCTGGAGAAATGGTGAAGTCCTGTGAACTATTACATGTATTATTGAGTATGGCTGTCATTCTCAGATCACTCCATTTTTACTGGATTTTAGGAGGTTGTGGTAAAGTGCTTGCCAATTTCAGGATGCTAAGTAGCATTTTCTCTGAAGTTCTTGGCAGAGGTAGTGGTAAGAAGAGGCAGGTAAACATATCCTAGGAGACTTTACAGACTGACTTGCTGCAATACAGTTTCAACAGTTAGCCAGTGGCAGTTGTTATTTATATGGCAGATGTAGATTTTCTGTGATATGTTTCCTCAGGAATGCAGTTTATCAGAATTTATCGTAGCTTTGAATAATGATATTTTTTTATTTTTCTGATAGAACGCACTCTTGTAAAAATAAAAGCTGGCTTTTGGATCGTATAAATTTTTTTGCTGCATGCATCAGATATTTTCATGAAACTACTTCAATTTACAGCTCTTTGTAAAAATGTTTTGATTAGAAAATAACATTAAAAAGATTTGTCTCAAAACCAAGTATTCTACTGAATCAAAGGAAGTAACAATGTTTTTATTTTTTATTTTCTTGAAAAAATGCTTATGTTAACCTATCATAACTAAGACAGCAAAAAGGGGAAAGTTTGAAAAGAGAGAGGTAGCATTTTCAGTAGTGCTGAAAATATGTAATAACATACAGTAATATATGCTGTAGCTTATAATAGATAATAGTTTTCAGCTTTTTGGAATAAAAATCACTATCTTTATTCCAACTATTCTGATATCTTTTTTTTTATATGTGAGCACTTTATTTTATATGTAATCTTTCTCATATATGTGAATCAAGCAGTAACTTTTTTAACAATGTGAGTGAGCACATCCAAAGAAATAATCTATTCTGTTAAATCTGCTGAAACAGTATGAAATAATCCAGGTATCATAATGTTTGCTTTTACCTTTGATAGCTATTTACAAACAAACTTAATCAGTTTCCTTAATTCAAGAAATCTTGCATCTTTGATCTGCAATGTGTAGGACATATGCCTAACTCATCATTCATTAGATTCTTAGGTGATTTTTGTTTCCTTGCTAATATTTATGGAATATTTTGGTATTTTTGTAATGAAATAACATTGTAAGTGAAAGTGTTCTTGCTTCTATTTTTTTTATCTTTATGTTTCCTGACCTTTTCAAATTTTTTTATATAACTTGGTTTGTAAATTAAGTGTAATTACTATCACTTAAATGCTACTGTGACTAACTGAGTAATGAATTAAGGGCGTGCATTCACTAATTGAACTTACATGGTAAAATGGGGCATAATTAGTATTGATATATCGATATAACGCTTTGAACCATTCTGAGGAAATGCTTGTATTGAGTAATTAACCTTCTCAACGTGCAGGTTAGAGGTTGGCATGGTTATGTTTATTCTGCAGATGGGTAGAGTAAAGAAAAAGGGGAACTATGAGGTGAAAGAATTTGTTAATTGAACAAATGTGGCTTCTGAAATGATACTTGAATTATATGTGAGCTTTTCACCATTTCTTTGATGCACGTGTTTCTCTTCTGCGCTCTGTTCATGATGCATTTTAGTTCCCTGCACTTATTTGTTCTCCTCTAACAGAAATTAAAGAATTTCAATTTGTACTACTTTAGTGAAAGGAATGGTGTGCCGTTAATAACTTTAAAAGAAGTTTGAGAACAAAGCCAATTGAATTTTCCTTCTCCCCTACACACGTTTTTGGTTTTTTGTAGGTGCAGGAATATCATCGTTAGGATAACTTGTTCAGACAACATCTTTCAAATAACTAATAATTACAAATGGTAGTAAGTTTCTGCAATAAAAAATGTGTCCATTCATATTTTCCCAATGTCACTGCTTAGTTCCCTTGATATTTTCTGATTTTTTTAAAAAATACTAACTTATTTTCTAGAACATGAACTAATATGAAACTAAGAAGAAAATCAAACTTTTTTTTCTATACTTGAGGCTTTAATTTACTGTCAGAGAAAAATTTATCATTGCATTATTTTAAATTGCTCTTTCAACACCTAAATGAAAACTGTACAAGAAAGGCTTCATACTGCCTGCACCTAAAATTTTGTTGTATGAATATCTTTGCAATATTTATAAGGTAGAATTAAATAAAAAGATATTTTCCTCCATGCTGGGAATATGTAGGATACTTTTCTTGAAAATAGATCTGTAAAGAACTTGATTGAAGAACTGTTAAACCAAGAACTGAGTTTGAAATTAGTTTTGAAAATGATATCTATTAAAAGCTGAAATGCTTTGCACAAGTATATTCCATAACTTAATTTCACCTTGTTTGTAAAAGTAATCATGTTTAAAAAAAAAAAGGAACCAAAACTGAAGCCAAATAGTTAAATATAATTGTTGGATGAGTATTATTATTTCATTCTGCAAATTTTAACTGTAGTGTATTTCATTCTTTCTTTTGACAGTATTACCTAGTCATACATGTGGCAACCCAGGAGAAATACCTAAAGGAGTACTTCATGGAACCAGATTCAACATTGGAGATAAAATCCGATATAGCTGTATCTCTGGTTACATCCTCGAAGGCCATGCCATGTTGACATGTATCGTGAGTCCTGGGAATGGTGCATCATGGGATTTTCCTGTTCCTTTTTGCAGAGGTAAAATATAAAGACATGAAATATCTTTTAAATACAAACAGCAGATTAAATAAATTTATTTTGAAGTGGTTGTCCCCCCCCCCCCCCCCAAATTAAAGTGTACTAATGTACTGTTTAAAAATTGACACCATTTAAAACTATAATAACTCAAGCGGTGACACTCCAGAGTTTGCATTCAGAGATAGATATAATCTACTCATCTTTTTTTCTTTCTGTTTATGTGGGGCATAGCTATATCAATTTCATGGGAGGACCTGGCCAGGAAAAAAGCTTCAGTGATGTAAATTTTGAAGGGTGGTCCAGTCACTTTGAGTCCTACTCCTGCTCAGAGCATGGAGAACTTCAAAGTTGTGTCAGATTGCTCAGGGCTTTGCCTAGTTGAAAATTTAATATCTCCATGGATGAAGATTCTAAAGTCTCCCTGGAAGCCTGTTATGGTTCCCAGCTGCCCTCATTCTCACATACAATTTAAATTAGAATTTTACAGATTATGCCTACCTCCTCTTCTCCTGTTGTGGGTCTATGAAAAGATTCTACTTCCATTCTGGCTCTTTCCTAAACTGAACAATGCTGTTAGATTTTCACATACCCTCCACTTGTCCAGTCTGAAAAATCATTTTCCTTCATCCTCTTGTCTCATACACTGTGTTCTTCAGCATCTTGAAGTTTTACTGGCCATTCTCTGGGTTTATTCTAGACTGTCAATGTCAGTGTCTCTTTTGTGCTGACTTGACCCTAGGTTGGACAAAGCATTCTAGATGGGGCCTCCAAAGTGTCAAGCAGATGAGCTCTCTCTCTCTTTAGCTGCTGGCTGTGCTCTTGGTCATGCACCCTATACAAGGCAAGCTTTCAGTACTGCAGAGGTGCACCATACTCTCAGCCTGTGTTTCACCAGGACTTTGCGTCCTTTTTTCAGAGCTGCAATCTAGCAAATAATTTCTGCATGGAACAATCCTGGTCCAGATATAAGGCTTTGCATTTCTGTTTTGGAATTTCATGAGATTTCTGTTCTTCCAGCTTGTTAAATCCTGCCATAAAAGTCTGTCTGAATGGCAGTCCTGCCCTTCAAAACATCAGCCCGTGATACCCTGTTGAAATCTGCTCTGCTGAAGTCCAAGGTGTTGATTCTATAAATTGCCTTTTTCACTTCCCTCAAGATATTCAGTGGATGGTTATTGTAACCACAGCTGCTGTGACTTATCTGCATGCTCTTTGCTCATACATCAAGTTGGCCTGTCCAGTACCTACATTAAAAAAAATGTGATATCAGGTATCTAGTGCATTTGCATTGCTTGCCCTCTGCTGGAGGGCCATCCCCAGAGATGCTGGGATGGTTAAAGTCTCTGATGATAGCCAGACCTTGTGTTTGGGAAACTTCTAGTACTTTAACGGCTTTGATCACTGCTCAATCAGATGGCCTGTCACAGATATTCACAATAGTGACCTCTCTCTTGACTTTCACTTCTCATTCTAGCCTACAGGAGCTCAAGAGCTCATAGCCTATAGTGTAGCAGAGAGAGCTCTGTTAATTCAAGATCCTACTTTGTGTAAGGTGCAGCCTCTCCTTTCTTTCCTGCATTTCCTAAGAGTCTGTGTCTATCCATTGGAGCCCTCCATTCAGGTGAACTGTCACACCACAAGTCTGTGACTGTATATGCACTTTCAGTTTGTCCAGTGTGCGTCCCATGGAGCACACTTTTGCATACAGGCACTTCAAATGGCATCATGTTGCTTTGTGAGAGGGAGGGAGAGAAACATTCATTGTCTTGTCCCCATGACTTCTCCCTTGGGCCTGTTCTCCCATTTGCCTTTAGGTTTTGGTGTTTGCCCATGACAAACTTAGAGCTCTCTTCACTGGGTCAGCAGAACTCTTGCCCTGTTCAGCCAGGCAGAGCCTGTGTCTCCCCTCCTGTCCTCATTCCTTCAGGGGGACCCTATGATCAAAGAGGTCAAAGCCTGTTGCCCAGCACCAGCTCCTTAGTAAAGTGCTGTTCTGCTGGAATCTGATGCTGCTACCTGAACTTTTGCCCTCATATTAAGGAGACCTCTCTGGTCTCCTGTGCTCTTCAGCCTGTTCTCATGCCCTGTGGACACCCTTTGCTGCTGCTGCCACTCCCTTGGCAGTATTATTGGTACCCATGTGGATGAGCAACAAAGGGAAGTCGTTTTATCCAGTAATGCTTACTTGTGACTGAGGGCTCTTGTATCATAATTCCTCACAGGAAAGAAATATTTTATTCTTTTCTGTGCTCCAAAAAAATTCAAGGGTCACTAATAAAAAAACCCAAAGTATTTTGGCCAAGACATTTTTGTCCTTTTAATAAGAGGTAGCAAACCGGTATCAGAAAAATATACATAAGTTCATGGTATCATCAGTGTCTACTAAATATTTCTTATATTTCTGCAGATACTGTGTGTTTTGGCACTATTTGCCTGCATGCAAATATCGTTCACAAGATTGAAATTCCATCCATAATTTTTAATTCTATGAATTTAACCTTTTAATAAAAAATCAAGTGGGATCCTAAACCTCCTGCAGATCTTACATGAAATCCAAAGAATTCTGTGCACAGTCTGAGAAGAAATGAAGATCATAACAGAGAAGTTATTTAACAGTTAATGACTTATGTGAACTAAGCCATTGACTCAGTGAAATTTTAGAATTCATGTGGAATGTGGATTTGATGAGAGATTTTAGACATTTCTTATTTCATTTTATCAGTCTGGAGCATATGCCACGAGGTAGCCCTTTGCATTCTCTGTGACTTCAGGCAAGACATGTTCCCCTATTGTTTCTCTAAGAACCTTGATCTTTTCCATGAAAGCATCTTTTGTTACAGTTCTGTTTCCAGATGGTATTCTTCTTTCTTGTCATCATAAACTAATTTCATGGTGCACATTCAAGATAACATAACAGAGTTAATAAAGCTCTGAGGCTTACTAAGAAATCATAACAGCCTTGTTCTCTGTGGTATGTTTCCCTAGTTTTGCTGATACTGAAAAAATACTACTTTCTGCAGTTTTGTTGCATAGTAATTCCAGAAAAATTGAGAAGCTGGTGTCCCATAATTTATACATTGTCTAACTGTATAGCTCCTGGTTTTGCTGAAATGATTCCTAGTGGATTACTGTCTCCTGGAAGATATAGACAGCATTGACTCTTGTCTTTGCCATTTTGTTTCTCTGTCTGCTGCTCAGTTTCAGAAATTCTCCTTTTAAAGGAGAGAGGGAGAGTGGTGGAGCTGGACTGTGCTGAAGGCTCATTGATGGCTTTGAATGAACTCTGAACAGAAATCAAATGAGTCAATGAAATTTTTAGGAAGTTTAGAGAATTTTACTGTCAAGACATTAGCTTTTTTCTCTTTTTCTCTTTTTTTTTCTTTCAATAAAAGTCATGGATCCCCCAAATAGGAAACAGTTCCCAGAGAAAAGTTCAAATGTAAAAGATGAGGCACTCCTGAAAGGTCAATTATTAAAACCTAGTCCTGTTTTTCATAAGGTAAATAAGAGCAACTGTAGACTTTTCAAATATTATAAGAAAGCTATGAAGTTTACTTTGAATTTCTGCAAAAACACTGTATAGGTATATACAAATACACTTACAAATTATACTTTTGTATACTTACAAGAGTATTCAGAGAGGATCAATGGCCACCCTATTTCCTGTTAATGGTTTTTTTCCTGAGAATTAAAAAGTTCTTTGTTGTCTCAATCTCAGCTATTATAATTGTGTCATCCAAAACATTTGCCTTCTTTGTCTTGAGGTTGAAATACTGTGCAGTACAATCTGAAACATTTTGAAAGTTAATTTCATTCTCTTCAGTAGTTCCACTAATAGCTGATTTATGATATGTGACTACTTCTAAATGAACTTTGTATAATTAGGTTCTCAATTCTCAGTAATTTTGAGAATCCCTAGTTGATTATAGTTGCATGAGTCAAGATTTTTATGAAGCTAACATTAGGAATACAAATTGGATTAGTGATATTACAGTGGTAAGCTTTTTCTCACAATAAAAATAGCTGTGATGGAAAGAGCATGTAATATATTATCATTAAAAACACATCTATCTATTGGAGGGAAAATAAAGAAGACAAAGTAAAAAAGATCCTATTTCAGAAAATTCCAAAAGGAACAAGTGAAAATTAATCAGGTTTCAGATTTAAGAACTATTTTTGGAGTAATATTGTGGTCAAAATATATATTTTTACAGGCACACACACAAACACATATTTTTATGTCGAAAATTGAAAAAGGTATTCCTTGCTAATGGATGAAAGGAAAAAAGTCTGTGATTCACTTAGAGTAAAATAAAACTGAACATAGAGATGCAGAGTTGGTGGTTTTGAAAAAAATAGCAAAGAGAAATGGATGATTTTGTTGTTATCCATACCTTCTGAGGTAGAGAGCAATTCTGTTATAATTTCTTCTCAGCCTCTGATGTTTAGACAAATACTGTTTTATAAGTTTAAGGAAGAGAAAAAGATTCCATATTTATCCATGTTTACAATTATAAAAAAATTAAAATGAAAATAAAAAGAACATTTTCTAATAATTTTGCTTACTGTTGTAACATTGCATGATAAAATGAGAATATTTTCCTTATATCCATCCTATAGTCTCTATTTTTTACAGTGACATAGTAGATTCCTGTCTGAGCAATTTTTTTCACTTCCAGAATAATCTGATTTGGTGCAGCATTTACATTGAGATGAAATTGGAAAAAGCTGTCATTGTAACTAGTCAAATAAGAAGTCAGAGAGTGTTTCAGGAAAAGCAGGTAGGAAAGCAGACACCGTGTAATTTCTTACATGGTAGTGCAGGACTAGGAGATCGCATCCAATAAATTTAAGGACACAGATACAAGTCATTTTACATATCTGTATGTGTGTGTGTGTGTATAGATGTATATTTACACACACAGCTATCTGTATTTAGATGTTCTGCTTCTAGCATGTGGCAGTAGGTACGGTGGGAGCTGATAAAAAATGAAAAGATGCCAGGTCAAAACTTAATCTTTGAAATAAGGGCCCTGGAAGCTGGGAACAAGTGAAAAAATGAGATGATCAGCACAATGAAAACATAGCAGAGGTATCCAGAACGATGCAGTAAAGTTGAAGAATGGAAAACAAAACTTTGGCCTAACCATAAGCAGTATGAGCAAAGTTAAGATGGGAGAAATATTCGCTTATTAAAATTAAAATCAAACCTCACAGGGAGTTATAAAAAGATGGATTTGAAAAATGGCCATAGAGTTCTGAGAATAACTGCATTAAATTTACTTTTTTTTTTAAGTGAAATTTTCAACAATCGTTAATTTGGTCTCAAAGAACTCAACCTTTTCTCTTTTTACTTTAAAATTAGGACTTTGCTGTTCGTTTGTTGTAGACTGTTACTTTAAGGGATCATTATCAGCTTCAAAACCATATTCTCAAGTGAAGGATAATAATTTGAAAACAGTTTAGGATACCTACATGAAAAAGAAGAAAATATTTACAAGATTTTTTGGGAGAGAGGGTATGAGATTATTGCTGATTAATTTTTGAACTTTTTAATTTAACTGTCTTCTCTTAAAATGACATTTTTGTATTAAAAATGTGTTAGAGTTGGGGTTTTGATTATAAGTTTGCTCAAGTACAAACCATCAATTCAGGAAATAACTTTTCTGTCAGCATAGCAAATAAATAGTCCATCACTATTTATTTATTATTTGAAATATGCAACTTTTTTGACTAATAGATCAGATATCCTGTCCAGAGTGGATGGAGAAGAAATAAGTCTTCATAATATAACAAACGGATGTGATAAGATAAATAATTAAAGGTTACTAAGTAAAGCAAAATTTTAACAAAATAAAAAAAAAAAAACAGTGCAAGATTACCCATCTGAGTCTACTATCCTCAGGGCCCATAACTGTGGAATGACCCCACTGAGGTCTGCTTAGATCAAGCTCACTGGAATCTCAAAGCTAAAATGTTCAAAGTAGTGCTGCAGCTGAAATGGTTGCCCACAGGTCCCTAAACAAACTGCAACAATTTTTATGTTTGTATTTTGTACATATTATTAGCTTCATGAAAGGAATATGATAATTTATTATATGTAAAATAGATTCTGTTTTGCTAAACTACAATCATTTATGAAATTTTAACCAACCTCCCCAAAATTCTACTTAGAGAGCAATCCAAATTATTTTGAAGTGCCCTTTGACAACCATGTAGATAGAAATAAAATTAATATTAGATGCATGGTCTAATGAGTATGTAATTTATGTGAAGTTGATCAACAGCAAGAGGAGAAATTGAGAAAGGGAGGCAAACTGATTAGAGCACTTAGCTGAGATGCAGTGCATCTGGATTCAGGTGATAGAAAAAACCCCAAGCAACTTCTAGCAAGTTTCTATTTTTCTAACACCGAAAAGAAGCAGAGGTGTTGGCTTTTATCTGTTCAAAATAAAGTCTGTAAAAAGCTAAAATAGTAAGGAAGATGAGGAATTAGAGGTGTATATTTTGATGGTTAAATAGCTGAATTAAATTAGATAAGTGAGCTATCATATGAATGCATAATGCTACACTATTGTAACACTTTGTGATGTGTTTGGTCATTCTGAATCTGCGGTTTAGCAGCTTGACAGTTAGCAATGACATATTAAAATTTTTTGTTAAGTTTTCATTTATATAATATGCTTGTTTCTATGTTTTTGTCAGTAAGACATTTTAAAATGGTAATTTTAAAGTCCCATTTTAAAAAAGCTATTACCAAATTTCTCGTACTAACCTTTTTGAAAATATACAGACCATGTGTTTGTGAAAGTAGTCATTCATCATTATTTCATAGATGTGTTCTCTATACTGAAGATTTTTTTTAATGAAGTACAATTATCTACTTTCTCACAAACTACAGAAAACCACAATTTACTAAATAATTAAATACGTTGTAGAATCATAGAGTATCTCAAGTTGGAAGGGAACCATAAGGATCCTTGACTCCAAGTCCTCGAAGGCCTAAAATTAAACCACATGGCTAAGAAAGAGCAGTATTGCAATGCTCCTTGAACTCCAACCTGCCTGTGCCATGACCATTTCCCTTGGGAACCTGATCCACTGTCTGGCCAGTCTCCCAGTGAAGAGCCTTTTCCTAATGTCCAATCTGAACTTCCTCTGACACAGCTTCATTCTGTTCCCTTCTGTCCTGTCCATGGTCACCAGGCAGAGGTCAGCGTCTCCCTCTCTGCTGCCTGCCTGGAGTTGTTGCAGAAGGTCATGAGGTCATCCCTCAGACTTCTCTAGGCTGACCAAGACAAGGGACCTCAGCCATTCCTCCTAAGTCTTACCCTCAAGACCTGCTCTGCACACACTCTATGTTGATGTCCTTCATAGATTGAGACATCCAGAACAGCACACAGTACCTGAAGGGGGCCGTTCCAGAGCCATGCAGAGTGGGACAGTCACCCTTGGCCTGCTGGCGATGTCTGATGCTCCCCAGGACACGGCTGGCCCTCCTGGCTGCCAGGGCACTGCTGACTCACATTCTACTTGCCATCAACCCAAACCCCCAGGTCTCCTACATGGATGTGCTCTCCAGCCTCAAGAAAGAAATAACTTTTCCAGAGAAGCTTTTAATAAGGCTTGCACAATAATTTAGGCCCATGGTACATTTAGAACCCTCTAAGGCTGCAATTTTCTTTAATTGATAAGACTTATAAAATGTGACTCAAAATGACAATATGTCATTTGATGATGATTCATAAAATATCACTCAAGTTTTTAATTGTACCTGTGCTATTGCTAGTGATAGATAAGGAAATGACTACTAATGACATAAGAAGAAAAACTTTATTACTATGAATTTTATATACTTTAAATCACCACTATGTTTTTATCACTTATGTTCAAAGAGTAGTGTAGTAATGTGATTTTCCACATGAAGAGCTTTCAATATAAATTTCAAGTGGAAAAGCCAATTCAAATATTTAAATTCAAAATTTAAGTGAATTTTGAAAGAATCTTAATAAATTTTGAAAGGTTAGGTTAGTGTTGAGGGGTTTTGTTTTGTTTTTATTATTCAATAAATGTTATTTTATTTGCCTAAATATTTTATTATGTGATATGTTAAAAAAGGCACATAGAATACAGAGCATTGCCATCTGGAAAGCATTGTGTGGGGATAAGAGGAAGGTCCTATAAAAAATGATTTAATGTTCAAAAGGTACCTAAAGCAATTCAAAGAAAGATTTCTAAGATACTGGTTTTGTTCTTACTTCATCCTTGGCTATCTACCCATCAAGGCATGTATCTCACTTGTAGCAAGATTCATTTATGCAAAATACAGTTTACTAAAATTGCCAGATTATTATTTTTGGTAAAATTACGCTTTCTAGCTTGAAGAAAAATGAAAGGTTTTTCATTGACTTCCATAGTGGTGCTTCTCGTTTTTTGCATGCATAAGCTTGATGGATATGTTTATCTGTTTTATCTAAGCTACACATCTATACAGTATACATATTTTTTGTCAAGTGGTGCCAGCCATATGTTTTTGCATGTGTACTTTATATGAGATGCATATTCTCTAAATTCAGAGCACTTAATTCCTGACTACTGCGAGATCCAAATGTTTGTAGCTTTATACTTCAAGTAGTCATTTATGCTGATACAAACAGCACTTTGTGCAGTTGCTTACAACTTGAAAATAACCATAAGTGTTTGGAATTAATTACTTGCACATTTTAAAATGCAATTTGTAAATCACATAGAGTTTGAATTCATGAAGCCTCAGGCACTATCTGCTATCAAATTACTGCAAGCACTGTGATGTGCGAAGATTCCTGAGCAGTAACTCTCTCAAAAGCATAACATAGAGAAGGCCATGGCCAAAAATGACAGTCCAAGGAGGCCAAGTCACTCTGGGACCAGCTGTGTAAGACCAGACAGTTTGTGTCCCACCCTCTGAGCAGTGAGGCCACATCCTGCCTGCCTGCACTCCCTTAAGCAATGCATTATGCTTTACTATTTAACAGTCTGGTTGCCTTAGCCCGTGTGCTACTCGTGATGAAGGAAATACTCAAAGCATATCTGTCAGAGAGTAAATGCTCTCTGGTTCAGGCTGATTTCTGTGGTCTTCCCTAGCGAACCAATGTCATCTTTCTGTTTCTGTGTTAGCTTGACTTCTTGCAAACCTCTTCAGGATGGTGTTGTGAATAGATTAAAAGGCTACGCTTCCCTTTGGGCAACAGCTGTAGTAGTCCGAATTCCTTTGGCTCTCATTCGTAATGCACAGTGTACAAATTTAGATTTTTGCATGTGGTTGCCAGTAATAATAAGCTATATTTCAGCTGTAAAATTCTGAACTTTAGAGCTCAAAGATTATTTAAGGGTTCTGTAGCAGGAACAGTGAGGAGTATTGTATTTACCACTAGCATGTAACTTAAAGTCAGTATAAACAGTGAGAGATGGTATAATTGAGGATGCTGTCATAAAACAATTTAACAGCAGCAGCTACTACCAAAGAGATATGGGTGACTTAGGATTTTGCTCTTCTTGCTGGTTATACTGAATGGGAAAAGTCTGCCTGCTAGCTTTCAAGAATGCAGGTGGAAGTGTTATGTGTTAGAAACTGAAAAGGGCAAGTACAAGATGTACAACATTAATTTTTCTTTTCTGGGCTGGATGATGATCTGAAATGAAGTGCTAGAAAGTTACTTAAAAAAACCAAAGAAAACACAAACAAATAAAAAAAGCAAAACTGCAACAACAACACAAATCCCCCAAAACAAACAAACACACACACACAGAAACACTAGGAAAAAAAGAGTCATTTTAGATAGTATTCAGTAAGAAAACTCAACTCTCCTTTCTGATTTTTTATAGATTTAGAGTAGTTTTCAAATTATTTTAATATTTTAATGTGTTATGCACCAGGAGATTTTACTCAAATTCTCAGCTTTATCCGTCCTTTAATTTTCACTTCCTTTCCCCCTTTCATTCCTCAGTAGCACAATGGCCCTTTCAATATACGCTGTATAAAAAGCCAGAAATTGAGTAAAGAATCACAGAAATTGCCTGATTTCACCAACAAAAAAGAAATCTTTTAGGAAATTCAATCTATTCAAGTTCTATTCCTTCATTTCAAAAACGACCAAACACTTATAAATATCAGGATCTAGAAAGTAAGATATGAAATTAATGGAAAAACGTGATCTCCTCTGAAAAATTTGTGTTCCAAAAAGTTAAATCAATAAGGCTTTAGTAGCTAAGGTTATGTTACATTTGTGTACATCAAAATTTACTGTTGCTTGTAGAAGTGTAAAGATTGAGCCATTCAACAGCTTTCTCTCTTCTTTTTAGTCAAATTAATGCTCTATACATTACTTAAACATTAAAGAAATTATTCTGTTTCTGTCTTTTTTGAAATTCTTCCTTTTACTTCTATCACTTATTGGCTATTTAGCCCCTTTTAATAGTCTCCTTTTTCTAAAGTCCAGACCCAGCATTCTTTTTCCTTTGATTCATGAATCCTTTTTTCCTTCAAATATTCCTTTAAGACACATTTTCACTGACAGGCTTTCAATTATGATTGAGAAGAGCAGGTCTACTCCTACACTTTTCTGTTGTCTTAATTAGCTATTCAGTTATTATCCTAATTAGACTATAAGTACCTTGTGTTATGCACCTTGCCAAGCTATGTGTTTTTGAATCTCCATGTGCACTTATAGTACGCAAATAATACCTAATGATAGTAGTAGTAAGTAAAGATGATAAAAGAGATGAAAATAAAATGCTTCTTTTCTGATCCTTCTCCTAGGCAGAAATGTTTTAATTACTATTTCTTTGGCTTTCATTGCCACATTATCAAAAAGCAAAAGCCACCTGATGAATTTTTAATTTCTTATGTCAATTAATTGTACAAATGACATATTTTCTTGAGGTTAACAAGGAAAATACAAGTTATTTGCTAAATACTTTGGCAAAATATTAAAAAAATATTCAAAATTTAGGAGACAATTCCTATGCTTTTCATTTTAAAAACAATTGTTAATAATCATTAAAAATATACATTATTGACTGATGATGTATGAACTTTGGAAGGTCCATCTGGCAATAAAATCTTCTGAATTCATTTGTCATCTGTAAACACCCTGATTCAGGAAAAAAAAAAAAAAGAAAGAATAGCATGATGTTATTAATGCTTCCTAGTTTAGGACAGTGAAAAATAGAAGATTTTTTTTTTTATCTGCAGGTTGGTGGTTTTTTGGTTTTCTTTTTTTTTTGTTATAAGAAATAAGTGAAAGAAAATATTTGTTCAATATTTTTAAATTTGTATCACAAAGAGTCTAACTGTTTCTGTGATTTTGTGCTCAGTTCTTCTTTAGGCTTCTTCTGTGCACCCATTCGCAGAGTCAGGTTCTCCAAATCAGCTCATAACAGGTGTCCCTACTAACCTTCATTCTTGTTTGACTTGGTGCTGAAGTGACACCAACAAGGAAAAAAAGAAAACACAAACCAAAAACCTCTGCTGCTTAAAGGCCAGACAATATTCCATTCCATTCACCTGGACAATATTTTGTTTCTGTGTGTGCATATTTACGGGTCCTCAGCAAGTAGAGAAGATCTGAGTTTATAGCAGAAACAAGGATGGTGCTTCACTTGTTTGAAGTGCAGCTTCATTAGTAATTGATATTCTGTTTGTCAGCTGAAGGAGCTTGTGGGGGGACACTACGTGGGACAAGTGGAACTATTTCAAGTCCACACTTCCCTTCTGAGTATGAAAATAATGCGGATTGCACCTGGACCATATTGGCTGAACCAGGAGACACCATTGCTTTGGTCTTTACTGACTTCCAGTTGGAGGAAGGATATGACTTCCTAGAGATCAGTGGAACAGAAGCACCATCAATATGGTAAGTCAAAGATCTTTTAAAGATCTCACTTCCTGTTTTTCTTTTTTTGGTACCTAACTGAAACGATATCAGAGGATGTTTAAGATATTTTCTACCTGTTAGCAATGACTTGTTTTTATGCTTCTTTTTGATCCCTTTCACCTTTTAGAACTGAAAAATAAATAGTTCCCTTCTGTTTCTTTCCACATCTTTGTCCTTCCTCTTATTTCCCTCCATCTGCCAGAGTTATATTTGTATGGTATCTTATCAGTGAGCATTTAATTCATGTTACATATTTGAACTTAGTATAAGAACATTTTTTGATGTTGTGTCTTGAATGACATTTTATGGTATTGTACTTCAACAGTGAAAGTAGTGAGCAAAAGTCAGCCTGAGTAAAACAGAAATATATAGACAGCTGATAGATGACATCTTATTCTAAACAGGCTGTAATTCAGTCTCACTATGTGTACACATGTATGCAAGCATTACTATCTTATGTTAGCTGATGTTAAAACCGTTTGCTTAGCCATATTAGAGATTAGGAATTGTAATACTAAATCTATGTTCTCTATGCTAAGTAAAAGAAAATCATTCTGCCTGTGGGAATGGATTAAGTTGTGGAACATTTTGTATTATAATTTCTTTGCAGGCTACATATGCAGGTTTTTCATCCTTTTCATCTCTGATAATGTCTTGTTCTTGACATATGCACTATTGCTGTAAAATTTAGCCCAGAAAAATGTAGATCCTCTCAGATGACTGATGATTATTATCTTCAGAATGCCTTTCTAGAGATAGGAAGCAATCCTACTATTATTTTGATGTCATAACTGGCTAGACAGTGCAATATATTGATAATTGTGAGTGTATAGCTAGCATCTGATCTTTTGAAAATCTATCAGTAAAAATGTGTAGTAACTATACTTGGCAACTATGTGAAAACTTTGGTTTAAAGACACATGCAAATCTGTCACTGATTCCAAGATGATTTTTTGCCTTTTACATACATTTTATATAACTTTTATGTATCCTCAGTATTCTTAGCATGCATACTTGTAATTCCTTAAGTCCAATAATTTAGCATAGCCCTAGTATTTGTTAGGCCAGGATCAACCATCCTAAAGGCCTTGTAGTAGGAGGCCAAAAAAACCCACGCTATCTTGGGAAACCAAGGTCCTCTCCAGAACATATCCTGTAAACTAAAGACTTGGCCCTTCCAGGAGGGAATTCCTCAGATGGAGGAATATCATGACATTCATCCAGGCCTCCCATTGGGGAATCTTTGTTAGATATGCTAATTTGTGAAGTCTATAAATCGCATATGCAGTCTATTGTGTGTGTGCATCATCACAGCGCATTCCACCTTGGCAAAATGGTGTACCATATGAACCTTATTAAAATACCTGGGTAAAAGCCCCTTATCCCTTAGCCCTGTCTGGCACTCAATTTTTTAAGACCATCATCACAAGATGACTCTCCAACATTTCCACATGAGTAAAAGTGTAATGGCAGTCAGTGAAGCAGCTTGGTATCAAATTAAGCGCTCATGTCTGAAGTACAATGTGTGAATACCCCCTTGCCTCTCACTCATGCACAGACATGCACAACAGAAATCAATGCAAAGTTTTCTTCTTAGGGCTTCTGAGGATCAGAAACTGAAATCATGAAGGGGAAGAACTAATGCAATCTTGCTACAAAACATAAAAGTATGTCCATTTGATTTTAAGAGACTCCACTAGACACTTTACAACATACTTGTGCTTTTGATTTCTGGTAATAGATGAAGTAGAATATGAGCAGAAGGCATTGGAAACATTCTACATTGATCTCATGCAATATTGGTCAGCTTCACATTGGAACAGAGATATAATAAGAATTTTATTTCTCCTAGAATTTAATCTCAACATTTTTCTTGTTTTCTGTGGTATGCTGGAGATCATAATTTAGCACTTATCACTAAAACATGGATTTATTTTGTGTTTCTAAGATCATAGAATCATAATTTAATTTGGGTTGGAAGGAAACTTAAAAGACCATCTAATAATACCCCTCTACTGTGATCAAGAACTTTAACTGGATCAGGTTGCTCAGTCCTGACCTTGAATGTTTCTGGGCGTAGACATCCAGCACCTCTCAGGGCAACCTTTTCCAGTGTTTCTCTACCCTCACTGTCAAAAAGTCTTCCTTATATGTAATCTAAATCTACCCGCTTTAAAATCATTACTCCTTGTCCTATAAAATCAGGTTGTGCTAAAAAAGTCTGTTCCTCTCTTTCTTATAAACCTCTTTTAAGTACTGAAAGGCTGAAATGAGATCTCCACAGAGCCTTCTCTTTCCAGGCTGAACAGGCACAACCCTCTCAGCCTTTTTTTATATGAGAAGTGTTCAAGCTTTCATTCATTTTTGAAGCCCTCATTTGTACTAGATTGAACAGGTCCATGTCTTCCTTGTGCTGAGACACAGAGCTGGATGCAGCACTCCAGGTGGGGTCTCACCAGAGAAGAGGGGCAGAATCCCCTCCTTTGCCCTGCTGCCCTGGTGTTTTTGATGCAGCCCAGGACACATTTAGCTTTTAGAGCCATACATGGGAACTCATGTCCAGCCTCTCATCCACCAGCACTCCCAAGTCCTTCTTGGCAGGGCTGCTCTCAGTCTGTTCATCCCCCAGCCTGGATTGATACAAGGGGTTGTTCAGACCCAGGTGCAGCACCTTACACTTGGCATTTTCGGCCCTTGTGAGTTTTCCATGGACCCACTTCTCCTTTTCAAGCTTGTCCTAGTACCTCTGGATGGCGTCCTATTCCTCAGGTGTGTCAATGTCACTACACATTTTGATGTAATCAGCAAACTTTATCCCAGTCTCCATCGCATGGATGATGATACCATGAACAGTAGTGGTATCAGTGATTCCAGTGCAGGATTAGTACAGGATCACTGATGAAAGTCTGGAGAAGCTATTGGCAGTTTCATAAGAAATGTTTAAAGGATTATTGGAAAACTTGGAATGGAGCTACACATTCAGCTATATTTAAGCCAGAACAGTTACCATAGCGACATTAGAGCCATGCTAAATGTAGTGCATTCTGTAATACGCTAAAATCAGCTGTGTGTTTAAATGGGAAGTTGTTCCATACTTAAAACTAATGGTCTAGGGGTGTTATCATCTAAAAATGTGACTTTTTTTTTAATTGCTCCCTTTTATTGTATCTGGCATCGTGTCAACAGCTTTAGACATTAATTCTGTATTAGGAGTCACATATTCCATTAGCACGGTCTGGTAATTAGGATTGTTTTTTTTTCCCTTAAAGGAATAATTGCTGCAGAATAAGTGAAAAAAGACACATATATGAGCATTGTAAAAGCTAGAAAGAGAGCAAGAATTAAGAAAGTAATATCAGACTGATAATTCTTTAGTGTTCTTAGTGTATGATGCAATATGTCTGGATTACCCTCTCCAAACATATCAACAAGGTTAGAAGCAGTCCCAGCATGATTGCAGTAAAAAAAGAATGGACATGGTTTTTAGGTAAAGCAATGGAAATGCAAGAACAAGTGGAATCTAAATGCTGAAGGACAGTAATCTGATGTATCTATAAAATATGTATATAAGATATGTTATAGTAATTATATAGATTCTACATCTTTCTCCTATATAATACTAATATTTTAATATTGTTATTATGCCACGCATGTTATTAAACCTTCTATAAGATATTCAGTAAATTTCTGGTTTATACAGCTGATCATTGATTTCTTTTCCAGTGCATTAATAAGGAAGAAGAGACTTGTTTAGCTTTTCTTATTTTTAAAATCACTCATACGGTCCATCCTAATGGAATTAGTTTATAATAGAAGATATTATTTCTTTTATGTACATTATACAGTTAGAACGTCTGAAGCTGTTCAAGGTTCATTTGTTTGGGGATTTTTTTGTTTTGTTTTGAGTGTGTTTTGTTGCTTTTTTCAATTAGAGAGCAGTTGTATAGCTCTGGATCTTGAATGAATATAGGTGACCACATTTTTACTTCTGCTTTGAATCAGTAGAAGTGTCAACAGGCTTTAAAAGAGGAACATGAGTGCAAGATGAATGTCAAGGACATAGAAAAGTCTTTTAAATCTGTAAAAAAAGTAGAAATACTATCAGACTAGGTGAAAGAAATCTTTTTGGATTTTAATAATTTTCTTAGTTTGCTATTGCATAATGAGTTTTAGGTGTAAAATAAGTTTATTTTGAGTTGATGATCTATTGCGTGCAACGCCACAAACAGTACTTTTGAGAGCATAACAGAAAGACTGCCTCTGCTAAGTGTGGAGCCCATCTCCAAGTCCACCAAATTGTTGTATTTTTCTGTCTGAAGGGCTTCTGTGTTGATAATTATTAGAATATAAAAAAATAAGCTGAACATTGAATATTACTTTTAAGATACTTCCAAACATAAACTTCCTTTATACATCTACATAAGTTATATGGTACTTAAAATTAAATCCAAGGTGGATCTAAAGATAGTATTAAGAAATATCTCAAGTATCTTAGAAATCTAGACTTGAGTTGAACAGAATTTTGAAAAATAAATCTATTACTTAGGGAAAGCATCCTGTTGAAAATATCTTTATCTTTCCCAAGACTCCCCCTTGAGATGGAAAATTGGTTTTTTTTATTATCATGTGTAGGTTAGGTGAAACTGGGCAATTCACATGGGCATAGGAAGGTCCAGCTCAGGCTTTTTCATGTAAGTGTGGCCATGATTTTTTTAAAAATCTCCAAATTACCTTAGACTGTTTTGCTGTACATGACAGGTGATTATGACACTAAAAATAATTCTGCAATTATTATTTTTTAACGAGGAATCCTAATTTTCAACAAATTCTGTTTTTTTTTCTCTTTGACTTTATAATACTGATTATTTTTCTTACTTCAATTTAAACCCAAAATTCATATCCTTCATATTGTTGTCAGTATTTGCCAATGCAGGAGAATGAACTACACTTCATACTTTTTAGTCTAAATTAATTTCCTAATGCTATTTAAAATTACCTTTAAGGTTATTTTTACTTCCTTATAAATCATTTCAATATCATAGTGAAAGGTAATAAAACTTTATGTGGATATGAGAGTGATTTGGAAGCAGCACTAATGAATTGCTATAATTTTGGCATACAATTTGACATAAGTACCTGGAGTCATCTGAAACTCACTTCTTGTTTCTGTGTTAGTGAATAACTCCTATAACAGCTGGATACTATTTTGTGTTTCTTAGTTAAATACACCAGTCCAAGCACTCATATATTTCAAAATAGTAGGATTTCAATTTGCATGCTTTCTGTCCTGTTTATAGATCTGTTGTTATCTTAATTACCACTCTCCTTGTGAGAGACCTATAGCAAAGTGGTGCATGAGGTAATGGAGTGGTCTAGATCACCTTTTTGATAGACACCTATGGCAGTAGATCCAGACATCTGAGCTCAGTGTTTAGCTCAGAATTACATAATTAGACAGCTGAAGAGCACCATCTATTGGTTTGCTGTTAAAAGATGCATCACTTGTGGATCACCTTCAATAAAAAAGTACTTCACCAGAAAAAGGCTTGGGATGTACCTGTGCCAATATTTTTTGTTTCCTTCTCCATCAGGTGAGAAAAGATATGCCATGGCCATGCAACTAAGGGAAGGCAGTTAGAGTCCAGCTTTTTAATTTGAGGAAACTATTCAATTTTTATTAATTTATGTGTCTTGCTTACTTTTTTAGCCTCTTTAGAGATATCATGACCATCATTCCTTTTTTTGTGTCACCAGGAAAATTCTGCAAAGTTATATGCTTGTCTTGGAGTTACTGGTAAAGGGTTCTCTTGCTACCTGCTAGTTTTTGGAAGCCCTTATCTTTCTCTAGCTTTTAACTGGCTTTCCCCTATTAGGTGTTTTGGTTAGGAAACCAATAGGTTTTAGCTTCTCTACTGGATAGCTTGTCTGTCTAACCTGCCATGAACCTTTTTTTTCTTCAGGAAAACAAGTGATGCATAGTTACCCTCAAATTCTTTCTGTTAAGTTTCATGTTGCAGTTTTCAGTTACCATGAAAAATTACATAATCTATGACATGTGAAAATTAGCAATAAAGTTATCTAGCACTTGAACCCAACATATTAAATATATATAGCAACACAAAAATATGTAAAACTGATGTACCATACAGCACAATTCAGAACCAAACACCCAAGATACATTGGAGGGACAAAGAAATTTTAAGATGAGTGGCTAATGTAGATTCTGTGCCTGTATGAAGAGCTTTTTAAGACTGAAAAATATAGTGATTCTGACAAAACATTGCAGACTTCATAATTCATAATATGTTTTATTTACCTGATTAGAATGAAATTTCTGTTAATTAAATACATTTTACTGAGAGATTTCTTCCATACATGATTCATTCAAAGTCTTACTACAGAAGGTATCATCAGAAGGGATTTGCATATTGAAAACTGAATAAATGACAGAAAAACACGCAAAATAAGTAGTATGGCAAACATCTTGTGCCTTCAAAAGGCTCAGTGGAATACATGTTTTTCTCATCTTCTGAGTCCTGTCAGTTGCTGCCTTTGGTACTGATGCTCGTCTCTCCGGGTTTCTCCAAGGTGTTTTTTGTTGGTAATACCTGTGCTCCTGCTGCTCCCTTCACTCCCAGAAATACCCCCTTTTTCAGCATTCTCCCTCAGCATTTCCTCCTGTGTTAAATGGTTTAATTTTAAAATCTGTTAAAGGCCATCCCAAAAAAGAATGGACAAATCATAGTTGATCCTGGTTTCTGGTAGATAAAGGGTTGAAAAACATTTATCCCCAGGCTTTTTTTTTTTTTTAAGTCAACCACGTGCTTTAGTCATAATCAAAATGGTGTATGTAAAGTTTGCAAACACAGTGCTGAATTTGAGTTCCTGTGGAGTTGTATGATCTTGGAGAGAATGTCTCACTGGTCTCAGACCTGTTAAGCACAGTCTCAGAAAGGAGTATCCCCACTCACATATTGGGGAATTTATACAGAAAATTGGCAGAGTGTTTTGCATAGGACATCAGCTATGTATACTAAACATGTCATACAGACAATTGGTGTACTCTAGTTCTAAAAGTATTGCTCTCCAGAGTCTTTTAAAATTCCCTGAGTGGGAAATAACAAGTTTTAATTCAGTGTCTATACCCAGTTCTTTTTTTCAAAAGCAGTTGCTAAACCCAAACATATGCAGATAAACAGCTTCTTTGCTCCTACTGTTTTCCTATAATAAGGATTAAAAAGCTGATATCATCAGTGATATATTTTGTACTTGGCTATATTTATCAAAATCATCATGTTCCAAAATGGATTTTCTTCAGACATTCAAATGCCTACTTGAAAAAATGAATTATCCACAGTTGTAAGTAAATTGTTAGCAGGCTTGGGGAAATACAGTGAACACTGCTCAGGAACTTTGGAGTCTGTGGAGATTCAAAAAAATATAGTGGGGATGAGACAGGTAGTGAACAGTTCACCCTCCTTTAAATTTATGTAGGAGAGAAGATGAAACCTGGCTGTGGTTAAGAAAGCAAAGCTGCAGGGAAATGGGTATCAGGGTTACATTTATTTCCACCATCCTGGGCATTGTCTTCCTGTTGCTTTCAGCATCCTAGTGGCATTTTTTTTAATGTTTTGATACAGAGGAACATGTCTGGTTGCTGTGTTTATTGTTATTTGAGTATATATTAACTAATGTAGTATATAAGTAAGTATAAGTAAGTATATAAGAAGATGAGCTCTGCTATTTGCAGTGATGAACCTGCAGTTTTTAATTGTTGAAATGGCCTTAATGAAGAATAGAAAAAAGAGTGCAAGTAGTGGTTTCAAAAATAAGCTGAAATGTAGCATCCAAATTTGTATGAGATCTCTGAGTCGCTGGCATTGCACTCGAAGAAATGAAGTGTTGGAAGGAATAAGGACCACAGTTTTTCTTCCTATTTTATATTGTGTCTATATACATATATATGTATATTATCTTGAGGTTACTCTGATTAAAGAAAAAATAAGATTGTTTAGAGTCCTGCTGCAAAACCAAATCTCAATAAATACATTTAGTTTATGATGATGTCTCTCATAGAAATCTTGCAAAAGTTCTTAGGCTTGAATTTGAAGAAAGCATATCTGAAATGCATCACTTATCTCTTGTCATTTTTTTCATGCTAAATAATATTTATAAAAATACATAGTATTATCTGTATATATAAAAGTATATTGAAGTTTTTGCAGGGATTTCGACCTTAAAAGAGATAGGAGGGTAAATATACTCCATGCTAATAGCAGTGACTGAACCCATAATCTCTTGCCTGTGTTAGCTGTAAGGACACAGAGACCACTTAGCTGTTAACACCAGCATGTGAGTCGTGTGTGAAGTGAGAAGTACAGAGGCACTAAATTGACACTTGATTCACAGAACACTATTGCTTTCTTTGCACCTATTAATTTACAGCCTACTGTGCTGAAGAGGCATAAAGGCTTCATTCATAGCACATCACAAACTGACAGGAACATAACAGTGAGAGAACTCACTTAAGGAAGCACTGTGACCCATAGTATAATTTTCTACCACATTTAAAAGAACATAAAAAAAGAATTAGATCTTTTAAATTAAGTATGTGAACATGGTTTAAATACATTAAAGGAGAGCTCAGATTGCTTAAAAATACCACTACTTTACTATCTTTCTAAATAGATTTTATAACCCTGGGGATTCAGCATGCTCCTGAAATATCCTTCTACAAGTATGTTGCATTATTCTAGAATATCTATACCATTAGCTTCATTCACTCACAAAATTCTTGACATTGGATTTAGGAAAATATGTTTCAATGATGAAACAGTTTGTGCCAGTGTAGTCAGATTAGAAACTTAGAGATATTTATGAATTGCTAAATTTCTTGGTTTTACACAGTATCTATCTAATGCAGTCAACCTGAAGAGTAAAACAAAACATACAGATATTTTGACTTCTGGAATGCTACATTAAGTTCTTCCCCTCCCTCGCCTTTTGCTGGTGATTCTAGGTTTGCATGCAATAATCACAGTAGTTCTGAAAAATCTACACCTACTCACTGATTAAAAAACCCCAACGAAACAAAACAAAACTTAAACCAAACCAACAATCTCACATTAAAAAAAAAAAAAAAAAGAAAAAAACCCACAACCCAACAAACACATAAACAAACAAAAACCCAAACCAAATGGAATTTAAACTGGAGCTTTCCAATCTATTTTCTTTTTGAGGTCTGTGTTACCACATGAGAAGGAAAAAGTTTAATGGAGAAAATCTTGCTGTTAATATCTGTCTGCATATAAATATGAAGTCTGAAACTTGTAGAAGTAATACAGTTCAGTTCATCTGGTCAAATCAAAATTAACAAGGATCAATATTGGAACTACTAGATCAGTCTGGGAAACAAAAAGATACTTATTCCCTGGACTTCAGATGAACTTCTAGTTTCAACACTGGTACCTAGTTTAGCAATAATATCAGAAAGGAAATCAATCATGGTGTAAATTTACCTGACATGGGTAGTGGCATCTTTTCCCATTAGGATCAGTGAGGATGAAGGATGGTAATTTACCAAACAGCTCTTTTAAAGCAATGTAGTTTTCTATCTTATATTTCAATATATTAGAATTTTAATATTAACTATTGTCATTTTCTAAAAGATATAGAGGGTTTTAATACATTCTGTGTTTTTTGATATATGCTTTCAAACACCCAAGTGTATAAAAAGGTGTTCAGTAGGTATCAGCATAGTTGAATGTGTTCTTACTTTCCAGTATATAAAATTATCTCAGCAATTGTTCATCATATTTTAAGAGAAGAGTAGATTTTTACAATGTAAAAATCAAGTATGAATATAGGTCTGTTTTATTTTTTTCTTGGATGTGCTGAAAGTTGCTAAAACATGGTACACGTCAACAAAAACATTTGTTAGTAGCTTGGGTTGTTTTCTTTCCAGCAATATATACCCAAGTAGACACACTTCTCAAAAAAAACTCTTCCTGAATTTCCACTGCAAGTTTGTTAGGCCCATTAGTTTGTTGCATGTTTTCTCTGCCGAGACCAGTGCTGTGACCTCCAGCAGCTCAGGGTAAAGCTGCCAATGAACTGTTCTTAGAGTTAATAAATACCTTGGCCCCCGGTACCTCTGTTTAGTTAGCACACAGAATACATTGATTATTTCTTTGACTCTAAAAGAATGTTAAATTGAATTTAAATAACATGTTTATTGATGGCTACTCTTTTTTAAATGCCTGCACAGTAGGCTAGTGATTTGATTTAATGGATTTTCTGCAGAGGTCTGCACTTAAAAAATACTGCACTGTTATGTATCTCTGATGTTTTAAAAAAGTAATTACAGCACAGAAAGTTTAGATATGATGTGTAGTGGTGAATGAGATATTGTTTCTGTTTATCCAATCTCCCAGACGGGCAGGGGAGAAGACAATCAGTGAGGAAGGCAATTTGATGTGAATAAAAAGAAAACAGAAGGATTTTGCTAGTTTAGCCAAGCTTGTGGCAGCACCACAATGAAGAATGATAATTTCAGATCTAAACCATCTAAACAAAAATGGAAGTACTAATGGTTCCTTTTCAAACAGTGGATGCTGATGGGCATGTTAACTGAAAAACTATTCCATGTCCTGATAGATTATTTCATCCTGCTTTTATGGAGAAAGTCGAAGAGACAGGAAAAAAAAAATGCAAGTTTTCCTCCCTTGAGCTCATATTAGAAAAAATTCTTTTTTTTGAATGATGTGACCCTGATACTAAAATATTTTGATTAGAAACAATACAGTAAAATATTATGTGAAGACTGAGTAATACAGGATTTTTTAATTTTAAATTTATGCAAAATCTCATTTAGAGATACATGATTGTCTTCATTTGGATGAGACTGATCATATGGTTTTATTTTGTATTCAGAGGTTTTGTAAAAAGCTAAACTGAATTTAGTTGCATCATCACAATAATCAAAAGCTGTCTCTTTTAGCTGACTGATGTGAAAGTAGTGTAGCTTAAAATACATGCAAGAACAGAAGTAGGATATATTCTAGCAGAGCATGTATGCAGATTTATTGGACTGTCATTTGTCATCTTTCTGTGATCATAAAAGTATCATTAATATTAAAAAGTTAAGCACTCAAGACTAAAGAATACCATCTTTAGTTTGAGCCACTTGTATATAAACATTGACATAACTTTTTAATTATACCATCAAATGCTCCATTTCTAACTGTGAGACTGAATTACTGTTGTGCATTTAAAGCAACTCAGGTCAGTAGAACTGTTGCTATATAGGTTGAGATGAGTTGTGTGTATTATATGGGAAAATAAAGGAATGTGTCATTATTGAAACAAATTGAGTTTTTCTTTAAAACCTGGGTCTTATGCATGCTTTATTCATAGAGTGGCTACACCATGGTAATGATTATCTTCAGACAAGATTTGTGCAAGGTTCTGCCAATACCTTTTGTGGTCCCATTTCTCATATACTTGGGTTCAACTCTTTCAGCTCATTTGTCAGCTGCAACTACTTTGGTGGAGACATGATGATTATTTAAAGAAGGTCTTATAAAATTATACCAGAAACAAAAAAGAAGGAAAAAAACTTTATTGGTAGATCATGTGCAACCCATTTATGAAGTGAACAGACTGGCTCCCAAAAAAGGGCTTTATGTATTCTAATATTCATATGGAGTGAATTTCATTTCAAAGCAATTATGAGTTTATATTATTTAGCTTAATGATAGACTTAAAAATTGAAAACTGATGACAAGAATCAACTGATATAAAAAATGCTTGTCCTCACAACCTCAGCAGTGATAGCAAATGAAGAAGGTGCTCAAGTCCTTCATGTGAGCCCCTCTTACCTGGTTCTCAGTACAGTATTGCAATGAATAAACTTTTTTTGAAGTGTGTTAAAGAGGTGTATACAAACCAATATTAGAACAAAATTAGAACACTGGACACAGACTGTTCACAGGTTTAAAAGAATGTTTGAAAAGGAGAGATGTAATTAGAAAAGAATTTGAAGATTATTCAAAAGTGGATGTTTGTCTCATCTGAAAGCAGTTTTCACAGGTGAAGATTTAGAGCATCAAATGCATCCATGCAGAGAAAACACCATATCATACCTAGCTAAACACACCATGGAATTAAAGACTAAGATAAAGAGCCAGAATCTGTTTCCACATTTGAAAGAATTAATGATTTTGTTGTTTTAGGAAATTTCAAAGTTGACTTTGAATTTTCCATCTCATCATTTCTTAAACTGAGATTGGATGTGTGTCTTAAATTAATAGTGTCATGGGGCATAAATTATTACATACAGCCCAAGGATAAGGTAGGAATTTTAATTTTAATGTACGGAACCTAGATCTAAAGACTGACTATACAAGAAGACATTCTAGTAGCTCTTCTTCTCTCTTCATTGGTATGAAAAAAATTCTTCGAAGTAGAAAATCTTATATTTAGTGTTTAAGGTGTGGGATTCCAGAAGCTGGCATTATGAGGAGAGTTTCTAAAGATGAGTGCTTTAACTCTTCTGCAGAGGGCAACTAACAAGAGAAATCTTAGTTTCTTAGAAACTGGTATACAGGTTTTTATAATAAATATTTAGAATTAGCACACTGCCCCCTGGGTAGAAATATGGTAATAAAAAAAAAGGGTAGTGTGTTTGCTTCAGCTGCTGTGTTTGAAATCAATCCATTGCAGTCCCACTGGGCTAGATAAAGCTCTTAAAAATGTTAATTTTTCTGTTTACAGTAAGTAGCAGTAAATCCCTGCAAATCTACATAGACTTGAGAGCTGAATTAATGAGTTTTATTTATATTTGGGATTTATCCACATTCTAAATGGTTCTATACTGGGAGAATCTCAAGTCATTTTTAAATTTTAGACACTGATGATTGGTTTAAAACAAAAGAGAATCTATTCTTTAAAAAAAATAATAATACTTTCCAGAAGATTGAAAAGATTACATATTTTATATGAAAATATTAAAAAGAGTTTTCAGATCCTGTTTGCTCCAAACATAGATATTCTTTCAGAAACTTTTACTTCTCAGAAGTGATAAGTTTCCTGTGCGTTCAAAGTATATAAAACAAGAGTATGTTTTCATTATCATAATCTGATAAATTTAGGCAACAGATATGAACTTCATAAATTTAGGAACAAGATGTTCCCATTCTAATAATAAATGATTACCTGTGTAAATGAAATCATGAAAGTTCTCCACCTGAACAAGAGCATATTATTTTCAGAAAAATACTACATAACCCAAATTTAATGTTTTCCAGTCCTTCAGAGTATTTTGTAACCTGCTAATTGTCATTACTGTTAAAAGACAGCATCTTATTTCCAAGCTTCCACACATAGCTAGCTTCAGGTTCCAGACACAAAATTCTGTCTTTGTCTACAAGACTGAAAAGCTGTTACCAGACTCCAGTTCCCAGTAAGTCCTTGCAGATTGTAATCTCACAGCTTCCTCTTTGATAATATGAAGAAATCAATATTTTTTTAGGTTTTTAGAAAATATAAAATTTTAAATTATTCTTTGGTTTCTTTTAAAAACCTCTGCAAATATTCTTGGCTGCAAACTGACATTGCGAAATGAAAAAGAGCATTACAGTAGCAGATGTTTGTTATTTCCCTGCCATCCTCAGTGTTAATCAGGTCATCTATTGGTCCCCATGTCAGTGTTTGGTTTTCTTTGAGTTTCTTATGGTGTCATGGGGGATAGCTCAAGAATATTGCTTGAATTGTAAAATTGACCCAATTAATGTAACATAGAAAAGAAGCATAGATATGATATGAGTTTGTTTTTTCTGTGAATTTTATCAAGTTATAACTGGATAATCTTACTTCCAGCCAACCCAGAGAGCCACAACCATTCTTGTAATGAGACTTTGTCAGGAATTCTAGCAAAAACAATAGAAGAGCTGGGCCCAATCAATCATGTGCGAACTTGTCCCCTTCAAGATGGGGAGCGGATGGTTCCAGTCAAGTGAAGTGAAGGAGCTCCCTTCCTGCCTTGCGATGCATTTTTGTAGACCACCCTTTTAGATAGGTTCCATCATGAGAATCAAGAACAAATGTATCTTTTTCCATTTCTGGGATGGATTTTTACATTTTTGTTTTTGGACTCTCATTCCATTCACCTTAGCATTTTCCAATACAAAGCAAATCCAGCTGCCCTTTGGGATTTTTAAAGGTAGGATGAAGAAATGAGGGTAAATATATTGAGAGCAGATCCTTGCAGAATATGCTTAGAAAAGATCCTAATCAAGAACATGAATTTGTATCAAATAGAGAGGTAGAAATATCCACAACAGCATGGAGTTTCCTGATCTCAGTGTTGAACAAAGTCTATCCTCAGTGAGCTTTTCATGAGACACTTGAGATCTAGTGGGAATTTGTCTAATTTTGTGTCTGAGTGGCTGTCAGAGGGTTAGACGGCAGTTTTGGGGAATGCAGCCAAAGAACAGCACCATCTCACTCACTGCATGAAGTCTCAAATTTGTTTACAGAGCAAACATATGAGGTTGGGTACATAATGGGAGGAGCTGTCAACTTCCTCAAAGGCAGAGAGGTCCTGCAGAGACCTGACTCGGCTTCCCTCTTTTCCACCTCATGCTGGGTATTCTACACCTTGTATTAAATGACTGTGTATATTCCCCCTGAGTGTCATTTGGTTTAACATTTTACAGTTTTCTGCATTAAATCATTGGCATGAGGTGCCCATGACCTCAGCCCCCGACCAACTTCTTAACAAACAAACCTAACTGACCTTCTGTATAGAATAGAGACAGCAACGTTAAGTTCTGCCACTTAGCTGTGGAAGTGCAGAATAACACACAGTCCTTCCTTGCTTATGACAAGTGCTTGAAAGTCTTGTGTGTAGCAGGGAGTTGTATCCTCATGAAGGGCAGGTGCTCACAGGGATAGTCATGTTCAAAGCATTTTGGTTTCATGCTGACATTCAGATCAATACTGACAGGTGTGACTCTTCTGCAAAGAGCGCCTGTCCTTGACACCAAACAGACTGCAAGGTGACAGGAATTGCACTTGTGGTTTTTAGGACTCAGTTTCAGAATGCCTAATCTGACAAAAAACATTAATGTAAAATATACAATACTTCATTTTATACCCACAGCTGGGAAATTAATTTTAAAATTTTAATCACTGATTTTGGTGCTTGATATGGTGAAAGCTGAGTTGGTTTGTATTTGATAGACATGGTCAATGTGGATTTACCTAGCCTGTGTTGCAGAGAAGAACAAACTTTGAGAATATAGCATGATTAACATTCTTTTTTAGCAATACAGTAACAATTTCTGTATTTTCTTTCATTTAAAAAATTTGAAACTCCAATTTGATATAGCTTCATGTAGAAGATGAAGCCAATAGTTTTACCAGTTGGAAGGCAATGGATTTGTGAAATTTGTAGGAGGTACTAAGCCTGATTTATTGGATAAGCTGCACAAGTTCCAAAATCTTCAAGAGGTGTGGAGAAAGTAAATCTTGAAAAATAGGGCATGAAACGTTAATGAACAAATAATCATTTTTATTCTCAGCATGTTAGTGGAAATAGAGTACATCTGTACCACCCAGCAGCTGCATCATTTTGAAGCTCTTGAAAGGGCTTGTGGAGGTGAGGAGAATACAAATCACAAATTGCACAGTAAATAAAAAGTAGGCAAACAAACAGAAATGCAGTCAGTAAGTATCTAAAATAATGTAAATGCAAAAATTTTTAATGTGATACGGTGATAATAGATTATTACAGAGATTCTATATTCTTTTCAGAGTCAAAACAAAAATGTTAGTATTTTATCATAGAGGTATTTCCAGTAAAACTAGGGAGAAATTAAACTTTGCTCAAAGAAGTTGAAGATAATTTTTGTAAATCAAATATACCATCTGTATTTATTTAATTTTAATACTCCCATGTATTATTACGCTAATTAACCAGTCACCTTTAAAAGAATTGACACCATGAAGCTATGATGCTGGAAAACATCCCATTTCAACATTAATTTAGAATTAAATGTTCTCATTCACTGATACAAAGTAGTATTTATTTTCTTAAAAGTATTTCCTTAGCAGTGTTCTTTCAAATTACTTTTTACAACCAACAGAGATCCTCATTCAGTATCTAATAATTGTATGTAATAATTAGTCTTAGCTCCACTACTACAGTGCTTGCTGTGCTTGTTTTAGTTTAACTGTTGATGACTTTGAAGATCTCACCAACTCACCTATTTGGCTGGGTTTTTTAAATTACATTTAGTTAGAATATGCTTCTGTGAGTACATTCTTTTTATCAGCAAAAATACAGAACTTCAGAAATTTTATATTCAAATCTTACATGTTTTATAAAAGAATTATAGAAAATGTATTTTGTCATTTATAAAACTTCAGTTGAAGTCTTATTTCATTTAAATTATTTTTATAAAGTTGATTTCTTATTTACTTTATAACTTGAAACAAGTAACATATGAACCCTGTTTTCTGACTAGTAAGTTTCAACTGTGAGTCAAAGGACTTAAATATGAAAGCATTACAAAGAGTTCAGTTCCTATAAATCTCCAAGAGATCAGCATTCTTTTATTGTCACTGTTTTCAGTTTTTGCAGGTTGATACAATTTACAGGAGAGATATCCAACTGGCACAATCATTCCTTGTTTTTCCTCTGTGTTACGTCTTTGTGGGTAGCAGTATGACAGTAGCATATTATGACAGTGGCATACCAGTTGCATTCTGACCTCCACAGCTCTCTGCCTTTTTTTTGTTTTAAGTAGACAAATCTATAGCTTTTAATGGATCTGCTTTTTTAGGTTCTTAATGTATGATAAAAATGAATCAACCACTGAAACATGAATCTAACAATGAAACTATATGTCTTCAGTGATTCTGATTTTTTATGGTTTTTTTCTCTTTTGATAATGCAGAAAAAATGTGAGTAGATCATGAGAGTATAACACTAGCATTGCTAATTCCAAATTTTATTGTTCTGTAACTCTGAATCAGTTGTTTCAACCTCGGCTTAAGCAAGCCAAAAAGGAAGTCAGCAGCAGTAGTTAGGGCAGTTCATGCTGATGAGGTGAAGTTCACTGCAAATTGTATTCTGTGTGCTTCCAGCTGTCTAAAATAGTGAGAAAAAAATCCTTTGACATTTAGAATTTAAGTGCAGGTATGCCTTGATTTCATATCTTCCTAATGATATTTTATATTAATGTAAAAAATGCAAAGTTTTGCACTACATCATAGAGAAAAATGTAGAGGCAGCAAAGGTGCCATTGCAAGACTCCTCAGTTACATATTGCCAGCAAAGGGATGTCAAATACATGGAGATTATTAATAACTTTGTATGTTTCTAACTTCTTGGAATCACCAGCAGCTTTTGATGATAAAATTTAGCTTATAAGAAAACAGTGGCATTAAACATTTACCACATCTTAGTAATCTTTCCTTAGGAGAAAAAATATTATAAATATTACGTTGGGTTATCAACAAAGTACACAGGCCCATATTTGAAATATAAGATGTATTCAAACATAGAAAACAGAACCATTTTTAGAAGAAATTTTAAGCTACTTGTATCTTCTTGTCTCTGAATTCTTGAAATGAAAGCAGCTTGATATGGAATATTTTTTAGGGCTTCAAAGTAAATACTAGTATGAGGCGATTGCATATATGTTCTCATATATTAAATATTAGAAAAGAAAAAAATAATGTCTAGTTCCACTTCTTTTCTGTTTTATAGACTTTTTAATTATTATTTGAATATATAGGGTTTTCAGCAGAACACATCTTTATGCCTTTGAAAATGACAGAAAATGTCATAGATGAACAGCAAAGATGCTTGTCTGAAACTCAAGAACATAAAATTTCTCATCATTTTATCTGTCTTTATTGTGACCTTATTTTTTGGAGCTGTAGAATGACTTGATTCAATGGTTTTATCAAGCAGTAGTATTTACTCTCCACTGCTTTTCAAGCTGCTACT
Source organism: Calcarius lapponicus (assembly GCA_039654755.1). Lineage (NCBI taxonomy): Eukaryota > Metazoa > Chordata > Aves > Passeriformes > Fringillidae > Calcarius > Calcarius lapponicus. The sequence goes on along the minus strand of CM077465.1, from coordinate 22,240,267 downwards.
CTTATTTAAATGTGATCTGTCAACAGACCAGGTAGCCAAAGGAATTAGAAATGCATGTATTTCTGCTCTGGGTTATGTTCAGATGTAATTGCTGGCAGATTGTAACTCAACTGCTGGGAAAAAAACCCACCCAAAAGTCATCTAAATTACAGTTTTAATTCCTTTTGAGTAATGATAAATTTTGGTAACTGGAAAATAATCTAGACAAACAAAGGCTTCATCTGGCCAAACAGGGGATTTACAGTGTCATAAAAACCCAGAGCCATATTTCATCCTCTTCTTTTCAGGGATAACAGATTACTGATTTCTGAGCTGCATTGATAGTCAGCTGCATACATCTAATTTGATGACTGTACGTAAACAGTTTAGTGTGGCTAAGGCTGACAATGGGTAGGGCCCAGAGAACTCTCAAACATCTTACAGATGATTTCACAGAATCACAACATCATAGAATTAGTTTGGAGAAGATCTTTGAGATCATCAAGTCCAACCTCTGACCTAACACCACCTCATCAGCCAGACCTACTGAGTACCATATCCAGCCTTTTCTTAAGCCCCTCCAGGGACTGTGACTCTACTACCTCCCTGGGCATCCATTCCAATGCCCAAGCACTCCTTCTGTGAAGATTTTTTTCCTATTGTCTAGCCTAAACCTTCCCTTGCACAGCTTGAGTCCTCTTGTTTTGTCTCTGGCTGCCTGGGAGAAGAGATCGACCCTCACCTGGCTACAGCCTCATCTCAGGCAGCTGCAGCTCTTGCAGTTGCATTCTACAACATGAAATGTGGTCCATGTGACTTTTCCAACTTTCCCCTCTGACGTCTCTAGTATTTGAAAGTGAATGAAAAAGAGCTGAACCCATGTAAGCTCTACAATTTATATAGAGGTACACAACCAGAAATGTTTTCAAAATATGCAATAGAAGGAATATATCTGCATATCTGAAAGACCTGTATCTATTAAACTTAGACAGAAACTGTATGTTGCTTGGAACACGAGAAACGTAAAGAGTATATGGGAGGGAATGAAGCACATGGCTATGGAATTCTGTGTAGGAATACACTGTGATGCTTTTCTAGAGTTCTATATCAGTGATAATATATTTGAACCAAGCTTAGAATAAAAGAATTTCCTTACCACTTTACATGGGACAGGGTTCTTGGCTGCTACCACTATCGTGTTTTGTTGCTTTGGTTTTTGGTTCTGTTTGGGTTCTATAGTTATGACAGAATCACTGTATCTAGATGTTCATCTAGTGTTCCTGATGCTGTTCTAGTTTATGAAATACTAACATTAGTGTCTTTTGGTGAGCATTCTCATTAGGAGGTAATATCTTTAAGCTAACCACTAGTATGGGAAGCAGTGAGTTAATTCCTTGTTTTGCTTTGCTTGTCTGTGAGGCTTTTGCTTTCCCCAAAAAGTGTCTTTGTGTCAACCCAGGAGTTCTCTAAGTTTTACCCTTCCTATTCTCTCCCTGGCTGCACTGGTGGGAATGAGTGAGTGGCTGCATGGGGCTTGGCTGCTAGCTGGGGTTCAACCACAACACGTCTGAATCTGTCATGCTTAGTATTCAATCTGAATGACTAATTTTAGGTTCCAGACTTGGCTTTAGAAAGTGTCTTGTAGTTCTTCTATGAGAGACTTGACTATAGAGTATTTTTGTTGATTAAAAAGGAAAATGAAATTATTCTGCCATTGCTATTTGCTCACCAGTTATCTGCACGATGATTCCTTCCAACCCAGTAGTATCCTATGATGCTGTACTTCATATGGGGGAATAGCATATGAGTACAGCTATTCCAGTTCCTATGGAATTCTTTAGTCTCAAGGATAGTGGAGGAACAGGAGATAGGATATCTAGGAAGTGAAATCTAAAAAAAAAAGTGTCCATTATCTATAAGTTTATTACTAAAATGCCAATAACTGCAATTTCTTTAAGGCTAGGAAGCCCTAATTAAATGCTTACTTTATTACTAGCCACTTAAAATCAAATGAAAATTAAAACCCACCCACTACATCTCCCAGTGCACTGTGATAGGTGATATCTTGGAGGCATTCCCAGGAAGTAATTCTTGCATACTTCTAGTCAGGGAATGAAATACAAGAACTTGTCACATAAAGCAAGAGGAATGGAAGGGAGTGATTTTTGCTTGGAAGTTTCATGGTGTCTGCTATAGGACTAGGGCATTTCCATTAGTAATGGAAGGTACATTCAAGGCACTTTGAGACTTGTCCTTGGGGGAGAAAAGGTCACAGTACAAATCAGTCTTGTCCACTGACTTCCCCTTGACTATTAAATAAGGGTTGTCCAAAATGGAAGTTAGATGGGTGTTTAGGATTCTTGCACACAATTTTCAAATAATGCTTAAGAAAAAAAAAGCGACAAAAAACCAGAACTTTGAAAAGTTGTTAAAAAAATAAGAGTTTAGTGATGACCTATTTGGTATTTCAGTTCACTGACATGTATATCTTTTTTATTGTGCATATATTCCAATAATTATAGCAGTTGTATATTAGGGAAAAAAATAACCAATATAAGCAAGTAGAAGTTAGTCATATGTTAGGTTGTGCTTTTTACTAGGAATATATAGAATTGTTTCTTATAAGTCTCACAAAATTGTTTGAAGAAAGAAATTCTGCTAGTCTTTTCTCGAGCTTTCATGTACAAATTACTTTGTAAGATTCTTCTGCTCAGAAAAAATATTCAACGAAGTACCTCATACTGTGCTACTGATGAAAATAATTTATGTAAATCATTGATTTTTTGGTTCATTTTTTCAACATTTTGAGTTCTTCAATGTGAGTGGATGTTTCTTCTCCAAATAGGGGGAAAAATCAAAATCAAATAGACATTCAGGTATGAAATAAAAATGCAGAGCAGCTCCTCAAAGTAAGCTTTTTACTTTTATTCTGTGATGAAATAAAACATAGGTTTCTGCATTTTGTTTTTGATTTTGTGAAATAATGATATGAAGTGAAGTCTTCTTGGTATGATTTTGTTTTTTAACTAACAGTAGCTATAAATGCAGACACCAGAGTATTTGTCTTTGAAGCCTCACTATTAAAACTTCAAAGATATTTCTAGTACAAAGAGCTGTACCTATGCACCCACCTGACTGTCTGTCTATATTGTTTTAATGTGTAGTATTCATAAATAAAATGATGAATTATTTATCTCCATCTGTGCAGACAGATTTTACCACTGTAATCCTCTGTAACTGTCAACTCTCTAAGATAATGTTCATACTGTAGAAGCTACTCCAGTGAAATTTAACACAACTTTCTAGGTCTTTAAAGATACCATGCATAGTGAGACAATATTTTAAACAGGTATGCAGTAATGCTTAATTGCATTATCTGTCCAGAAAGATATTTGAAGACAGTATTACAAAATGTGGCTCCACTAAATGCATTTACACTTATGTGTATCTTTAGCTGATGAAAGAACTTGCAAGTCAGTGACTTTGATTTCCTCACAAATTACAAATTTTGCATCCACCTGCCTCTTCTGATACTACTAATTAAATTTTTGATAGGTTGAGAAAGTTTTACATATTTTCTTAATATTTAAGTTGAAACAGGTACCATGGGAGAAACAATTTTTTAAATCTTAATTGCTGCAAATGAGCACATTTGTTTGTTTTTATTAAATTGGGCAGTTTTAAAACACAAGAAAAGTCAGCAAGCCTTAAAACTTTCTCATTTTCTTTTAGAAAAATAAAAAGCTTATTAAATTATTCCCCATACTCAGTGCAACTGCACTGTGAATGATAATATCAAATTATCATTATTTGTATCATTATAATTTATTCTCAATTAATTTCTTCAAAGAACTTTCATATACCTAACTAATTCTGTGTCATCCTGTTTCATTTACATGGAGTTTTTATATACTCTGGATTATACCTAAATGTCATCATGAACGGTCTTGTGAGGACCTGCACAGTAACTGATTCTGTTTTCCCTGTCCCTGATCCATCCAAAGCAGATTCTTTGCATGTTCAGAGGAGACACGAGGCCCTCTACCTTTTAAATTTTTTTGCAGAATCTTGCAGCAAGCAGGAGGCAATCTACTGATCCACTCTGTTCAGAAACTACACAAGTAAAGTAAAGGTGCTGCTAAGTGCAAATGTGTGCTTACAACACTCACATGCCTCGTTGGGAGATACTTTACGAGCCTTACTTTTTCTAAACATGCATTGTTGCTTTAACAAAAGAAACATGTCAGCATGAGAAGTTAACATTGAATGTTAACCAAAGTAGCTTATAAGTTTTGAGGAAACTGTTTTTTTGCACTCTTCAGTATAATTCATGTATATGCCATGTATATCCATGTTTTTTAACACTTATACTAAAATAATAATGGTTTTGCTCCCTAACTGCAGGATACCTTTTTTTTTCTTTCTTTTTCTCCTGCGCCTCAAAGTACTGCAAAAGTCAAAACAGTACAATGCACTTTGTACATGGAATAATTGTTATTATTCCATTCATTCACTATGAAGGAAATTCTGGAATAATAACAATTTAAAAAAAAATCAGAATGGAAGAAAAAGAAAAATTGAGTCCTATTGGTTTCACTTATGAAAAATCTCCAAAATTTCTTCCTCCTTTCTCTCTACTTCTCCATCATTAGAATTTTTTTTCCTCTTTACTCTGCTTCAAGGGAAAAGTCATAGGTTGTGAATGAGATTTTCTTTGCTGGTGGTTTCAAATGGGCTTTGGATCAACCATCTATTGGGGTCTATTTTGGTTGTACATAAATTGATTTTTACAGCTACTTTTGACTTTGCAATATTCTAACAGTAAGCTCCTAGGAAAAAAACCTGTTACTGGGGAGCTTTTGGATCTGTATGATAACTGAACAGGGACTTTGAGAATGACACATCAGTCAAGGGCATTAATTTTTGATCAGTTCTTCTGATGTTCTAAATTTTACCTGGTGTTTCCCCCAGACTGTCTTGTGATAGTCTCCAATGGAGTCTCACCACAACTATCAGGGATCTGGAACACACGATAAACGAGGTGATGGTGGAAGAGTTGGCTTTCTTCAAGCTGGAGGAGATGGTCTGAAGAGTTGGGAAACATTTGCCTAATGTGAAACTAGTGAAAGGAAAAGACACAACAGATAATTTGAGAACAACATAGTGACAATATGAGAAAGGAAATTCTGATTAGGTATAAGGAAAAAAATTCTGATAGGAACAGGTTGCCCAGAAAGTCCCAGGAACCTCCATCCTTTGCTGAACAAGGCCTAGGGCATCACAACACATTTGGATCTACTTTGAGTTTGGGCTTGGACCAAATGATTTCCAGATCTTCCAATAGAAATTGTTCTATGTTGCTAAATTTTCTTCTAATTATGACAAATAGCATTTTAATTTTGTTTCCATGATTTTTAATTTCATATTCCATTTAACTGCAAATGCCACCAGTATTTGTATTTTCTAATCACATTCGTTTACAAAGACCCCATAATCATCCTAGGAGCTTCTATGAAGTTCTCAAAGTTTTGTGCCTTTCCTATTCCTTCACTTGCCATTGCTCCTAGGATAAGGGAACAGACAATAGCAGAATTCTTACAGATGTATTTGTACAAGGCCCCATCAAAAACAGATAAAGTGACAGAAAGATCACTTGGTCTTTATGTAAGAAAAAAGAGAATTATAGAGTATAAATGTCTATGAAACTAAGTGTTGTTGGGGGATGATGGGACCTGTAGTGACATTGCAGAGATGCAATGAACTTTTTTGTTTTTAAAATCACTTTTACTGCATTCTATTATTATCGAAAATTGCTAAGAAGTTTACTTTTTCTTCTCTCTTATCAATCATGTTTCTGTAAGAATTTTTAAGGTTTTAAAACCAGAAGCATACAATTGACATCTGTCTTAATATAAAGTATCAAGATAGCCTTTTGAAAACACAAGGAAGTATCTTTTAATGCTATTGAGAAAAATCCATTGTTTGTGCATGTAATTTACACATGTGACTGAATATCAATGTAAGTACTATAAATTATTCCTTTTTGTACTCCTAGTAGCCTATGAATTTTATTTCTACTGCCTCATTTACAGCTGCATAATTGACAGTGGTAATTGAAGTGGAATTTTTGCCAGACATAGGTTTTTCTCTGGAGCCTTGGAGTCAATGTTTATAGTTTTTACATAACCTTTGAAATGCATGAGGGTAATGTGATTTTATGTTTTTGTCTTAGCAAGTGCTAGAGGAGCACTGAGTTGCAGTGCTACAGCCAGCAGATTATTCTGAGATGTTTTGAACATCTGCTTTCAAAAAAAACCTTGGCAATGATAGTGTAGCCCTTCATCTTGACTGTATAAGTTAGAAGTACAAATGGAAATGTGTCCTTGGATTGCAGCTGTCAAAAATGTGTGCTTTGCTTTTACTAAAGTGCCCAGAAATAGATCTTTTGGCAGCTGCGTTTCCAGATACAAGTTCACTGTAACATTTACTATAATGTTTGTTCTTTTTCTGTTTTATTTCCCATGCCATGTTCTGGTCCTTGAGTTGTTTGGACTTATTTGTGCTACTTGTTCTACTAAACTGGACCTACTGGAAAGAAAATATTCATGTGTTATCAAAGACTGTTTTCCTAAATGTCTATTGTGAGAAAGTATTTGCACCATTTTTACTTAGAAAGCTCCCACAGATGGCAAAATAAAATGTTGAGTAAAGTCCAGGCTGGCATGTTTTGCTAGGCCTAGATGTTGCAGTTTGTTGCTCCGTGAAGCTGTCTAAATGCAATGCCATTAGAGTTTGCAAGAGTTGCAAGGGATGGTGTTCAGGAAATATTATATCAAGCTTTTGTGCATCCTAACTTAAACTGTAGTTAATGGGTTTTGGTAAATCAAACCCACCCTCTTCTACCTCCTGGAGTTCATTGGTCTCGAGCTTTGTTCAAACGTAGGCAGTTTTTTTCCACTTTATTCTTTCTTTTTTCTTTTTCTTTTCTATTAAATGCAAGTAACTTCAACTGTACAGTAAGCGTACCAAGTAACACAAAATAAAATAAATAAATAAATAAAAACCCCGTGGCATATTTGACATACTTGTAGTACTGTAAAAGATTGCCTATGACATTGAGTTCAGTTTCTTGCAGGCTCACTAGATTAATTCAACCCCACTTGAAGTTATAACAGCTTGGAAATAGAGGGACTAATATCGAATGTGTGTTTTTCATTTCAAACAATTTTCTGAAATCCTCTTTACTTTTAGTTATTTTGTGCCTATCTCCATAAATAGGTTTAAGATGATGTTTTCAAGATGATTCATCACTACTGATATGCAACCTGTGTACAATAGTGCACAACCAGCCCCTGAACCTTATACTGTCATACTTTCATATGGATGTTTTAATTTAAGTTCAGCATATTGAGGTTGCCACAATCCCACCTCTTCTTAAGTTTCTTGATGTTTTGGTTTGGGTTTTTTTTCTGTAGGTAAATTACTGTTTACACTGTCATGGTATCTGATTTCCAAGTAAACATTAGCACACACATTTTCACAGAACTGTTGAAAAGCAGAAAAATATAACCATAGGAGAAATCACCTATTAGTTATAGGAAATAAGCATCCTATTTTATAAAAATAAAGACAAATATATGGAAAAAAAAAGAAATAGTGGAGATCACACAGAAGTCTGTGTCAAAACAAGAACAAATTTTATAAGTCCTAATAGCCATCCTAGTTTATCCTTAAGATCTGCCTGTAATGTAATTATAGAAGCAATGCTACAAACCTCAGGTCCAAGAAATATTTCACTGTCTTGGCCAGGATTCCATGTGGCTCAGTGTAGAATGGATTTGGTGAGTATGAGTGCATAGGTGTTGCCACAGAAATGGATTTGGGTGGCTTATCAGCCTACCTCATAATATTTTTAATGTCAGAAGAATATTAAGGTATGACTATGAAAGCAATTATTTTTTCTGTAACTCAAATATTCAAAAAAGATTCTGTTTTAGAGACACAAATAGACTGGGAAAAAAAGAACATCATTAAAGAGACGTCCCTTTATGTTCAAAATTGTCTCTATTTCAAGATGCTAGTAAACTTTCAGGAATTTATTCAGCTCGTATGCTAGGATTCATTTCTAGGGCGTTTTGCTTATCCAAGTGTACCATTTTCATTCTGGAGGATCTTGATTTGGAGTTAAGCCTTTGTGTACCTGTTTTGTCCTTGGCTGTTTTATTCAGATTTAAATTTCAATTGAGAAACTCAATGTTTACTATTAATATTGAACATTATCTCCAAAGAATTAATGATTAACCTCTCTTTAGAAATCCTAATATATTTCTGGTGTGGATATTCAACATTTTCTTTGGTTATCTAGTACAAAAAGTAGAATAAAGTAGAATAAATGACATAATTTTAATTTATATAAGGTATTTTTCTGGTGAATGTTAAATATCTGGCTAGATTGCATGTGCAGATTTGAAGCCTTAGTCAATAAATTCATTAGAAATCTAAAATTCTCTTTCAAATCAATATGCACTGACAGTTTTAGATAGAACTTGAGAAGACCTATGGCAATATAAGCAGTATAATAGTTTGTTACTAACTCTTAATAGAAGCTAGATGGGAGAATAAGCAATTTTGTACTGAGTAGGTTGTTTGAAAGATCTTTAAGACTTTGATCTTTAAGACTACTTTTGAGAGAATGATGAACCCTAAATCCAGGTCTATCCCTATTTGTAGTATGCATGCCCGACCTAGACGTGGAATTTAAGACGAGAGGTGCTTGCATTCCATAACAGCTTTGAGTAAGTAGCAGGTAACATTCCAAGTCTTCATTTGGGCAAATAGTTTATAACTTTTTACACAGTCATGTAAATACAGGAAAACCACACATATTTTGTGTTAAGTCAAAATTTTATATTTCTGGGCAGACAAGGCAGGTTTGAGAATCTTTGAGTCTTTGAAATTGTCCCTTTTATCCTTTTTCCATTTTGGGCGATATTTAAATGGCATGGATGATTTCAGCACTGATTTTTTAAAAATATATGGTAATTCCTATAACTCTTCAGATGGTTTTACAGTGCAGATAACTCTTCAGCCTAAAGTCTAACATGGCTTTCCATTTCACTGGAGCACACCTATTCATAACACAGAAGTCTGTTGGTCCTTTGAAACTGAAGTCTGAGCCAGCATTTGCAGAGTTAAAACCCTTCACAATGTCAAGGAAAATTTTTGACTGATGTTTGTGGCTACTTCCCAGTGGCCCACCTTTTCTGCTGAATTTATTCACCATCTAGTCCATCTATTACTCTTTATTACCAGTCTGTGCAGGCACCACAACACTATGCTCAGGAAATCTACTATTTTCTTCCCTTTTCTAAAACTATATTTGAAAATTGCCAGGTTACTTATGTGTCTTCTTGATCTGTGCCACGAAGGAGGCTGCTGAACTGCAGGGAAGTGAGCAGGAGCAGCAACCAATTACTGCTCTCTGAGGCAGCTCTGGCTTTCAAAGTGATCTAGTGGCCTGATTCCATAAGCACTTTCCAGCCCAGCTGAAGGTGGAGAGGAGAGGGAAGTCCATTAGATACAGTCCATTAAATATAATTAAGCAATGTATTTGTTTTCTGAATTTTTTGCCTTCTTTGTTACTTTATGCTTCTTCATGCTGTGATGTGCAAGTGATCATTAAGGCAATAAACATTTACTCAGTAATTCTTTTACTCATTATTATTTCTTCATTTTTTACTCACTCTAAATATCAGATTTTATGGCTTATATTTTTAAAAAAAATCCCACTGCTTAAAGGTAGGTGGATAACTGTGGTCTGTACCTGAAACTAATTTTAATGCTTCCAGAGTTCTTGTATGGAACTTTGTTTATGGAAAATGTTGTAGAGAAAATAGAAAAGCTGGAGGCCTTCTATGCAAATTAGAAAGGAGAATTTAACAGTTTAATTATCTCATAGTTAGAAAGTTAGATTGTAAATAAATGGCTTCAGAATGTTTAGTTTGTTGCTTTTAATATCTTTGAGTAAAATACACCACTCGAACTGCCAGAAAGAACTGCCGCCCAAATTTTAATATTTATTAAAGAACTAATTTATTCAATTTCTCATTAAGTTTATAGAACTCTTTGTGTACTCATGATTTTATAAAAATTCTCTCTTGGATCTACTTTTATGTATGAGCACAATTCATTTTCTTACATAAGCATTTAGGTTTGGCTCACAGTATTTAGAAAAAATTATTGGCCTTTCAGCTTCTCTGTTTGATGCACATTCTGGTTTGAAACACACAAACAGAATCTTCCATTAAATATATTTATGTAAAAATAGTAAGAAAAGTCTCCTAAATTAATGAATTTATTCTGGAGAGCCTGTTTTCAGCTTTTCTAATGTAGCTGAAACTTGAAATATTTTAATGAAATCTTTAATATTATCCATCAGTCAACTATCAGAGTTCTTTTAACATTGTTTTTTCCAAATTTGTATGGAATATTTTGGGGGTGTTTGTTTATTTGTAGTATTCTTTTAAAAAAGTTCTAAAGACAGATTGTTGTCATACAAAGTCCATCCACAACCTTCTGCTACACTGGGCCTCTCCAGCATCTCTTGGAGGTCAGTGACTTCATTTGAATTGTTCACGTCTGTGTAATTAACATTGAAACTGTTGTCTGCAAAAGTTGTTCATTAGGTGAGACACCTTAGAAAAGTAGCACAGTAACAAAAAAAGAAAGCAAAAAAGTCATACAAATAAATACATTTTCACTGTTCATTTCTAGAAACACAATTTTGGAATTCCTTATTGAAAAAACTGACATAAAAAGTCGTAAAAATCAAAATATCCTGAGAGAAATAAACTCTCAGTGAACTATTTATTATAGAGTGAAAAATCACCCAGAGGAATGGAGGTAACCCCTCTGAAGTAGTCTCATTTAGAAATAATTTGATCATTAGTAGAATTCTTGTCAAAGCAGTAGTTCCTGAATACTTCATTTCTAGAAAAGCTTGACTTTTGTCTGTATTATAACACCATCTAAATCCAGCTACCTGTTTGGAATTATTTTAGTTTCCTTTCTGTTTCCCTGGAAAAAGTCACAGATTTATTTCTGGCTTTGTTCTGATAGGACACAAGGTCATTATAAAAAACTAGACCATGATACGCATTGTTCATTTGAAGTTTTGGGGGGTTTTTGTCTTTTTTTTTTTTTTTTTTTTAATCTCAGGTGCAGGCAATTTGGTTGGTTACTTTTGTGTTTTGCTAAAATATGCTCAAAACAATTGGTATTACTTTCCTTTTTTTTTTTTTTCCCATTATTTTGCTGGTCTCCTCAGTAAGGTCAGCATTTTTTTTCCATTTACTAAGATATAAAAAACTTTCATTAAAAGAAACTAAAAGTGGGTGAAAGGGGAGCTCCAGTATGGCCACACTTGACAATAAGAGGTAGTTTTTGATTTTGTCATTATGTCCATATATATATTTTTTTTAGTAGTAGAACAAGAAAATACAGAAATGCAGATATTTTTAAATGTATTCAACCTCAGTCTTTAAGGTCTATCTGAAAAAGTTATAAATGTTCTTGTTAGTAAGTCCAGAGTAAACCTGTTTTCTCCAATGGGACTGGATAATGCAAGACTATGAAAATCAGAAGTCATGTGTCAGCTAGAGATCATGCATTCACACAGGCTGAACTAAAACTAACTGTTGAGTGATAATTACTGGTCTAGAAAACATTGGGAAATAAAACAGGAAGGAGTTACTGGAGGAGTACATTTTTGAATGACTTATGAAAATTAAGGCTGATGTTTGACATAAATTGATGAATCTTTTAGAACGGGCTTCTCCTTTTGGAAGTTATCTGAAACCAAGCACTAAAATGTGTTCGTATTAGCTTTAGATGGACCACTCTCTTAATTGTTTTCATCTCTAGGTTTCAGCTAATTGAATTGGAAATGCTTACATTTAGTTGGAATCTTGGACAGTCTTAAATTCATTTTCCAAATGTCATCAGCTTCACATTTAGATACTTCTTTAGATATCTGGAGAGAAATGCAAAAAAAATCTATGTACACTTGCTTCAGAGCAATACAAAAGGTTTTTTTTCCCTTTTTAAATTTTTTTAGAGCTGTGGAGGCAGTAAGATGTCCACTGAAAAACCTCTTAATGGATTACATATGTAAAAACTGAATGCTTATTAATCAAAGCATAAATTTAAAAAGAAAAATTCAGGATGCAATGAGTGATTTTGTGAAGAGGCTTCTAGCATGAGGATTCTACCCATTTACCAAGGACTCTGTAAATCTTGCCTTGAATCAGAACTAATTGTCTTGTTTTAAACTAATTGCCTTGTTTTAAATTTTGTGGAGATGGGAAATTTTTTAAATTGCACTATATCATTGAAGATCATTAATATATGACATATTATTTTGTCTTGATGTGTTTTCAACACTGGAACTCCTGAAAATATTAGTATTCTTGGAAATAACCTGGATACTGTTTAGTTAATATGACTGGTGAAACATATGAGCCGACTACTGTTACTGTATTTTCACTTTTAAGCTTTTCCTGTGGCTGTCATCCATTAGCCTCTTTGGTTTCCAGGCAATCCTGGTTCACCCTTTCCCAAATGAAATCTTGGTACAGTTTGTTCCTTTCTGGTCCATTGCATCTCAGCAGTATTCACAACCTCATGACACCCTCTTATTTACCTTGATATTCAAGTATAACATTATCTCAGTGTTAATGGTAATGATGGGCAATTGAGGAACTCAGTTTAGTTCACTTCTAATTAATACTGTTTTCTACCGATCATTCTTTGTTATGATGTTTTGCTTCATCACCAATTTCAAAAACAATCCTAGAATTCTACATATCAAGTGGAATCCCTTTTTTGTATAGATGACTCTCCTCATTCAGGCTGTTTTGTAGGGCTGAAGATGGTATTGGTGGATCAGTGAATAATTTCTAACATGCTGTTTTTTCACAACAGTTTCAGACTTCTGGCTCTGTGGCACTAGTCAGCATCTTATGATTTCTCATGAGATGTCTCATATTGACACGAGATAGTCCTCAACACACACACACCAACACACAAATATTGTTTTTCCCCTGTGGAAAATAATGTTAGGGGAAACGACTATTTTGTTCTTTTTTTTTTTTTTTCTTTTTGCCGGAACAGGATCACTTGATATCTTATACTTTCCTATAATTTTTATAGATAGTTAGGACTTTAGTAATTAGCAAACTGCAATTTCACATAATATCAGCCTGCTTGGTTTGTCCTATTCTCTTATTCATGGTTTAGGACACTGCTGAAATTAGAGAACATTTTTAAAGCTAAATTAAAATGAGTAAACAAATATTTTCAAAAGAAAATAGATACTTAACCTATTAAGTGGTATAATATTAAAAAAATGTGCTATTTAAGATACATTTGTGTTGATCCTTTGTTATGTTCTTCAAGGAAAAAAATGTACTTTAGAATTTTATCGCAACCTATAAAACTGGTTTACGTATTTGCACAGAAGCAATGGAGTACCACAATAGCATCAAAGTGTATGTTATTTCCTAGTTCTTGCATCCTTCCTGTTTTTAAGAACTAATAATAATGCTGCTACGAATCACTCATTCTATCATTTGCTTTCCTAATTTACAAAATGTCAGCCTAAGCTTTCAGTGGAAGCTGATACTGAATCTAGAGTCAAACTAGGCAGACTAATAATGAAGCTGAAGTGAGCAGAACTGTAACTGTGTGAATGAGTTGATTTAATAAGGTTAACATCTGTCACTTCCAACAAGTTTAGCATTAAGACCCTACATATCAAGATGCCTTTGCCAGGCTCAAGATTAGTTGTTAGTGAGAAATACCAACAGAAAATGTCAATGTCTTTGGCATCTGTTTCAAGTGGAAAAAAGTTCCCAAATGGTGTTATTTGTCTTTACTGGTGACATAATGGATTTTACAGGAAGGAGTAATATTTCTAGGATACTTCAGCAAGTGATGCCTAAGAATCAGAGAACTTCCCACATCAAAAGTTCAGGCCAAGCTGGCTTCCAGGTCCTTTAGCAGAGGGTGTGAATACCAGAATAGTACTGTACTTAAGGCCTCTGTGTGGCCACAAGATTAAATGTGTTTTAAAACAAGTATTTAATTTTTTTCTTTCCTGCTCTCTTTACATACGTTCAAGCTTGTTTTATGCAAACCCTGGAGAATTTATGATCTTCAGTTGGTTTGATCTCTCCTGGCTCTACTTAATTTCTCTCCTGAAATAATAAAGGTAGAAGACTGGAAAGAAGTCATGCAAGACAGGTTCCAAGCATTAAGTCTTCACTGTCTATTTTGTATTTTCTTTTTTTGCCAGATGTTGGTAATGTTTTCCTTTGTGTCTTCACTCACAAAATTCCAGTGACTGTACCTCAGATGACAGTTTCTGTATAAAAGGTACAACAAAGCATCTTTAGACATTGCTTTTATTTTAATACTATTCACAATATAACGAAAACTTTAGCAAAAAAACCACTACATTTCCTGCAGCTTGATGACAGAAATCCTCTAAAAATTGCATCATTCATTCCTTTTAAAGTCTAATCTAAGATGACTTAGATTTCAATTTATATAACTTAGGCAGTTTCCTTCATGTCCTGCCCAACCATGGATGATGTTGTAGCTGACTCTTCATTTTGAGCGTATTTATCCAAATAAGCCAAATCTGTCCTTGAGACTGAACAGAGAATTCTCCACATGGAGGCTTAGTTCTAATTGTTGCAATGTCCCACATCTTTTGGCTGGCTCTTTGAGATCTGCTGGTTCATATATTCAGTAATATGCAAGTGTGAGCTGGCTGAGCTGAAGGGATAATGACATGATAATCTAATGAGAACCTCTTCCCTGTTGCTAAGCAATAGGATAGGAACTTCCCTTGCTAAATATAATCTACACAAGTAATTAGGGAGAGATTCATGGCTGAGGCAGTTCAGTAGACAGTGTTTTCCTAGACGTTCCTGTGACTCACAAGTGCTAATTGTAAGTCCTATAAGTGCTCTGACTAACTTTTCATACATTCATACCTCACTTTGGTGAGAAGGTTAAATACAGAGAAAAAAAAAAAAGACAATTATGCCCACTTAAATCTTTGGCCAAAGTGATGCATTTCTATTGTAGATTAATTTCCAAGATAAATTACTTCATTATTTATTTTTACAGCTGCATTTTAATATAAAACAGATATCTACCCTCTAAAAACTTAAATATGCGAATGCTGGAAGCCTTCCTCCTTTCTGCAAATTCAGTGGCATATGAAACTAACAAAAAGAAATTTTTTCCTCCACAAAAAGCTGTTTTATTTCCGTTTATAATCTGCTCATCATAGAAACAGTTCAGGGAGCATGTGAACAAAATGCTTTGAGTTAAAAAAAAAAAAAAGACACCAAAAGATTAAAAATGAAAAGATAAAAAGAAAGAAGTATGTTGATTTAAGGACTAAGTTTCCTGGACATAAAAGCAAATTGTCTCTCGTTACCCCAGAATTTTATACATAAATATCCTTTGTAATTTGTAGGAGAAAAAACATGTTTTAGTACATCCTACTGTGACATCTGGGTACTCACTGGGCATTATAAATATAGTGAGGAATAAAAAGGAGTAAATATTATCTGTCAAACTCCATGTGTGCCTCATGGTACTCTTGAATTAACTTTTAAAGTTTTATCTCTTTGGAAAACATATCTTGGAAAGGTTTATGCCTTTGGATTCTTTTAGCAGTGTTTTGTACAGCTTTTGGATATTTCATAAATTATATTTATGTTTACAAATCAATTTTTCTTATCCTATATTCTATCCAATCATTTATAATGTTAGATATGTTAGTTGAACCTATCTAAGTTTGGAGTTCCCAGGATTATCATTCATAAACTGAGTATGGAAATAGTATCTAGACTGACTGGATTCACTTGCTTCTCCATAATACATGAAATATCCTTAACTATTCTTTTCAAAGGCTTTTTATACAGATGTTGCATGGCTCACCTGATATACTTGAAGTAGATTGTTTTCCAGCACTTTTTACATCATTCTCTATACTTCGCAGGAGAGCATGTATGTGTGAATCTGTCTAAAATATATATAGCTCTGTTTAAATTTTTATGGGGTTGCAAAGGGATCCGTTTTCAAACTGACATATTTTTGAGTTTCTTGGGGGTTTTTTGGTCCCCTTTTCCAGGCTTTTCTCTATTTTTTCCTCAGAAATGGGTTAAAAGCAATACAGTCCTTTGTATTTCACATACTGATAAAATATTTGTTTAAAGAAGCTGAATATTGAAAGAACAGTCTATTTACAAACCAAAGCCACTGTACATTCTTCATTCTTTGGGCTGATTTTATCACACAGAGCTGCTATGAAAATCTATCTGTTATTTAACTGTAGCACTGAAATTAGCATCAAACTCTTTAACGATATACTACAGCCTTAATAGCATTGTTGCTGGGTCAGCTTTGAGTTAGTTGGAATTGGCACTGAATAAGAACGAAAGAGAAATTGTTACTGCAATATACCACAAGACATCATCAACTGTATGACTTTTTTGTTTTTTTCATTTCTGGTGAACACTGCATTTTATGACCTGGAAAATGCACTTCAAGCTTTCATTGCATGAAAAATTATTTATCAGAAATTCAGGCAGAGAGAGAACAACTCTGTTGTCATAATATTACATGCTGCTATGATCAAATGAGAAATTACTAGAATTAGACTTACTTGATGCCTTAGACTACTGTTATTTTTGTGTTAAATGCAAAGAAGCTACCTTGGTCTAAGGAAGTCCCTGACCCTCAAATTGCTGCCTGCGTTGCATCTGCTTTTTATAACTGACAGAGTACTTGCCTACCTGAGTTCCTCAGGTTATTGCTGGTGCTGAACTTCTGGAACTGTTCAGGAATAAGCACTTTCTGCTTATGGTGGTCCCAATTTTTATGGAACACAATTGAAAAAATAGCATTTAATATGAAGTGATAAATTGTAAGTTGAAGACTTTAACTTTCTAAATTTCAGAATGGAAGTTAAAAAAATTATATGCTGCTTAATTGATAATTGGTATCAGTCCTCACACAACTACTGCTTTCAATGGATATTTCATTATAGTTAAACTGGTGTCAACATTAGGTGATTAAACAAACTGAAAACTAATCCGTGTTCAAATCATTGAAGGTGAGTTAGAACAAAGATTATAATAGATAAATAACAGGAGGGGTTAGCAAAGACATGAAAGAAGATTAAAAATAAATGAATAGCATTCAGTGGGTAGTAAGTAAATCATTGGGATTAACTGTGGAAATTACTTTGAACAAACAGATTGTAAAAATGCACCATAAGTAGAGTGCATATAGGAGGAATGGTATTGTATATAATTTTGGGTTATTTATGACAATATAAAAAAAGTATTGAATTGGTGGAGCAATCATTATTTCATATTGATTGACTGCAACTGACCATGTAAATTGTCTCTTATATAAGTAGAGAGATTTAAATGAAGGCTGCAAATGTTATATTGGTGTTTGTTAATAGCTTTCAATGATTTTTAATTTTGCTGATAATGGTGGCCATTAAAAATCTTTTCTACTGGTGCTCATATATTACATGAAGTACAGGAAAGACTAAGGTAGCAACAGGGGTACAAGAATAAGTTAAGCAAATTTGTTTGAACTCTGATATTCATGCTCATTTTCTGTCTCACAAGAGAAGGTAGAAGCATCTGCTTCTGTATATCTTAGTGCTTCCCTATATAGCCTAGGTCAATGGAATGTGTATGAATAAATACATAAATAAGTCAAACACAAAGTCCTAAATGCAGCCTCTTAGCTGCCACTAAGGATTTCCTCAGCAACTGGGCACATTCCCTCAGTGTTGCACTGGCAGTACAAGGTGAGACACTTTGGTTCTTCAGCATATGGAACATGCTGGAATGCAAAAAGGTGCAAAAGGATGAGGCATAGCTGAAGATAGGAACTGACAGAAATAGGCAGTATTAACTTTACGGAATGCATTTTACATCATGTTTTTTTGCTGTCCTTAGGCTGTTGTAAATTTCAGGTAGGTCTCTGAGGTGAGTTTGCATTTTGGCACCTAACTGGAGGGGTAGATGATAAAGTGAATTCATCCACTGTATGAAAATTTTACTATTGATAAATGTTGATTCTAGATATAATATCCGTCTTTATAAGAAAAGAGTATTTGAGACCGTATTGATTAAATAGAAAAAAATTCTTGACTTTTCCTATGGAACCATTTTTCTTAAATTGTGAAACTTTCTGTATACACAAAAGCATACTAATTTTTTTATCAAACACCACCAATTGCTACATTTTCATAGGAGTATTAGTGTTCTGAGACTAAACATCCTGATATCCATGGAAAACAATGTCAGAGATTAGATAGATAGATAGATAGATAGATAGATAGATAGATATTGTCAAACCAGGACAATACTATGCCAGTCTATGAAATAAAAACCTAATGTTCTTGGGGATTTTTTTTAATGTATCACCTAGCAAAAATGGCCAGTGAAAAAGAAAAATGAATTGATGCTGCATGAACAGCATCACCCTTTATAATATTTCTACAAGGTAATATCAAATAATATTAATGACTCCTGGCCATGCACCTTCAGGGTGAAGTCTTTTACCTTCTTTAATAATGCAGATGACAAAAAGGTCAAATACATGTTATTAACACATAATATGAGAGGTAAATTTAAATTTTTTAGTTCATTGGAAAATTTTTTACCCTTAGAGCTGTGTGTGCTCCTAAGCTCCTCATCCTCAGCAATTAAAAACCTTAATATAATTTAAGTTTTAAAAAAGTTTGCTGCTTACTCACTGTTAATACTGGCACATATTCTATATCCTTTATTATGTGCTTTTTGTTGGATACTATTTTTTCCTGTGGTTTCTATTCTATGAATGACAACCTTGCAGTGAAAAAAAGTGATTTGAATTATTCTTGGGTTTAAATAGTTGAAACACTTTTAATAGTTACAATACATTTTGTCTATAAAAAGAAGACCCAACATTGCTTTTTATATTTTTTTATAGAGTCGTCATTTATTTGAAAAACACCCAAACACCACATCTCTGTCTTTAAGATACTACAGTTATAACTAAATTTCTTAAAACAAATTATATTGTATTGTTTCCCCATATATGTCTGATAATCTAAATTTGTAAATCTTTTCTATGTATTTAATATACTTGGAATCACAACTGCTCCAGCAGTATGCTTGAACAAAAGCTACACCTGTGAAGATATTGAAATTAAAATAAAATTTTAAGGTATTTTAAGATATCCTTTCATAGCCTGTATTTAGCTAACGCATAAAAGTGTGTTCTGGGGGTAAATAGTGCGCTAACAGGACATTACCTGATTTGTTTTTATATTCCTATGGGTTTAGGGAAAAAAAGGCAAAATGCCCATGTATATAATGAAACCGAAACAGAGGATCTGACAAATAGCTTAATTAGCAATATTGAGCTGTTTTCCTACCAACCATAATAGGAGTATATTAAAATAATTTGTCTTTCTCCATATCAAAACCAGAAAACTAATGTATTTGGAATAATTCCTACAAAGCTTAGTTGCAGACTACAATAATAATACTAAAAACCTACTGTGTTTGGATGACTTAGTGTGGAAGAAGCCACAGCTTATTCAAATCATGCTAACAGTTTGTTAATTTTTCATAGCTAGAGTTTTGGTGCCTTTCATGTCATTCCTGCCAGGGTAAAATCAGAATCATAACAGCGGTAGAAGTTCTGCTACTTCTAGAGAATAAAAGGATGTTTCATAGATTTGGGAAATTTATACCTATAAGGAACAAAATGTTAATGTTAACAAAAATCCAAGTCTTATCTAGTGCTGCAAAAGTTTACAGATGGAACTTTATATAAAAATGTCAAACTATCAGGAGCTAGGGTATTGATGGACAGATACCAACAGAGAAAATCTTCATGCCAAATACTTGGATTTTGCATCCCCATGCACAGATGCATTCAACATACAGAAACATTCAGTTTAAAAACAATTGGAGGTTGAATACTGAATGAGTTCAAAGCATAATTACTTTTTCCTTCCTAATTGATATTCACTTTTGCCATCCACTTTTGGGAAGCTGTAGTAAAACCAACTACACCAATACCTCTTTCAGATATCTGATGAGTGCAAATATGAGTCAGAATACATAAAGAGCAAGTGCTAACAGTATCATTATATATTATCATCTCTGTCTCAGAAATTTGTTTCAAGATGTGTATTTTTATTTATGTAAAGTCGTTTTTTTGTTTCAGTAGAGTGGTTATTTGCATACTATTATGCTATTTCTTTATCATGCAATGTAGTGATTTGATGTTTTGGTATTTGTACAATCCTTTCCATCATTTCTGATCAGAGCAGTTGAATAGATGTGCGACCAAATATTTTATTTACATCAAATATAGTATAAAGGACATATATAGGAGAGAAATTATTGGGACAATCATATTTTAGTTTCCTGTGTGTTTTGCTGGTGTTTTGTTGTTTGTTTTTCTTTGTTTGTTTGCTTGGGTTTTTTTTCTGGAATCTTAATTATACCAGTTTCCAGTTCTGCCTTTTGTTTGGCACTGACATACTGATACTGCTACAAGTGGGCTGAGCAATAAATCCATTAAAAACCCTGTTTAATTGAATTTTCTTATACTGGCTTTTGTTTTTAATTCTTTTGCTTGTATTTATAATTATTAGTTTTTAATTGCAATCAGTTAGGGTAGGATGTTTGTACACCTGTTCTATTTTCAGTCAGTAGAGACTATTGTACAGATTAAGACAGTAATTCCCAAGAGGTGACATACAAAACAGAATTAAAAAGCATCGCTGAGATTCAGCATTTTCTTATCGTGCAGTCTGGGGACTTTACCGAGAGACCAATAAATTTAACAGGCTGTGAGACTGAAGAAGGAGGAAAGGAGAAAAGGAAAAGGCTTGCTCTGCTTTAGGGAGAGGCATGATGAAAGACATCTGTAGATTTTAGATGAAAGCGGTAGAAAAGCATACTGTGTGAAATGAATAAAATGCAAAAAATTACTTAGTTATTATTTTAGAGGGAACCGAATATCAAATGACAAATGAAACCGGAACTATTTGCACAACACACTTGGTATTGGAGAGCAGCAGCCTGAATCCTGTCTGTAAGTGATTCCATTTAATAATTCAAACTTGAGAAAAATTATTCTGTGATAAAATAAAGAAGGACTACGTAGGCAATTAATACTACCTCAAAGATTCTGACAAAACTAGAGCTGGCTTTTAGATGTTGGTGGAGGGGTTTTATCACTGTAAGTTTTACTCTTCCTTCTTACAGCAGGCACTATGAAACTTAAACAAGATGGAAGCAACTTTTCTTCCTCCCATGCATCAAACAGCCTATTACAGAAACGGGTCCTACAGGGTAGTGACAAAATCACTGCAATGGATTTCATACAGCCATAGTGTTCCTATCAGGATGACTGATTTCCTTTCCTTGATGAAATTGCACAGATGAGTATAGTCACAGATTAAAACTACAAGGGCTCCAGAAAGGCTGAAATCCTTCATGTCATTCTCCAGGGTAATCCTGTGATGGTCCTCAACTATTTCTTTGAGTAGTAACTGTCTTGTTGTTCTAGAGCAACAATGTAGTTTGATTTGCAATGGAAAAACTTTTGGGGGTTTTGTTTTGCTTGCTTGGTTGATTGGCTTTGCTTGGTTTTGGAGTTTTTTGTGTTTTGTTTCTCTGTTGGGGATTCTTTGGGGGTTTTTTTTGTTTGTTTATATTCTGCTGTGATTTTTTGTTGGTTTTTTGGGTTTCTTGGTGGGGTTTTTTTGTTTATTTGTGGGTTTTATTTTGGGTTTTTTGGGGTTTTTTTTTTTGTTTTTTTTTTTTTACTTTGATATCTGTTAACTCTGAATATTTGTTGTTCTTTTTCTCTCTTTGTTCTTTGCTTCTTCACACACTTCAAAACTGATCACCATTTTTCTAGCATTCTGGCTCACGCGTGTGCAACAGAGAGTATGTGGTTTTCCAGAGGGATCTTTCTGTGCCATAATGACTATGACATATCATAGTGAGATGACAGAGGTGTTTCAGATGGATTGTTTTCCTATATGAAGACTGCCTTGGGAGACTTTGTTTATTTCAGATATGGTTATTTTTCTTGTGAGACAAGTAGAGCTGCCTTTGATGATTTCTCAGTATTGATTAAAGATTGTTTTTTCAAGTGCTTCTATTTCCTTCAGCCTCTGATCAGAAGCTTATGTGCAAGCAGGCCAGAACAGGTTTTGTAAGCCTATCACTATATTCTGTTTTTCTGTCTCTTGAAAGCCTTACTTTTTCCTTTAATTTTCATATTTTCATGCTGGAGGCCACTTCTCCTTAGTTTTGCTCTTTTATGTATTCTTTAGCAATAGAAATAATATCTGTTAGCTAAGCATGTACTTCTTTGTGTCCATCTGGTTGCAGAAAGCAGCCTGATATACAGCCATTCTTACTGTCATCTTTGTACTTTCATATTCCTCATTTCATAAAGAGGGGATTTACTTTACAACATTCAGAGTTTAAGAGTAAAAAGTCAAAATTCTCCAATACCTAGCCATTGTATCTTTCCTTACATGTGTCTTGAAATGTGTTTTGAAAATAGAATTTTCTCATGACTGCACTAGAACTATTACAGTACCAAATATTAGAAAACTTTTTGTGTAAAAAAAGGGGCTTTTTACATGGAGTATAAATTGTGAAATAAAGAACTGAGGTTTCTTTTCCTATCTTTGCATATTTTAACCTGAAACTTATCCAGAATTCAAGTGGTTAATAATGCAGACTGTAGATGGTAGGACTGTTTGAAAATCTTCCTGTATCAGTTTAGAAAAATTATAAATTTAATTTTCTCTGCTAAAATAAATAATATATATATTTCTGTCAAACAAATATATAATTATTATGTTTTTCATATCATCAGGCAAAGTTGGCAGGGAGTAATATGAAGAAAGTCATCAAGTCTTTAAGTTTATAAAATGTGTACCCTTGCTTGTGAGATTTATGTGTACACACTGACCGACAGATTGCATCATTATTTCACAGTAATTCACATTAATTCCAACTCTCACTGAGTTGGAGGAAGTTCAAATCCCTCAAGCACTTTGTCTCCCAGGAGGTGTACTGATTCCTGCAGCTGGTCAGCTCTAGCAGTCTGGAGAGGCAGAAGGTAGGCTGAGTCCCCAAGGAAGTAATTCTGTCTCTCAAGGAATTTGCAAGTGGACTCACAATGTAGAAAAAAACATTACTGCCAAGTCTTGATTCAGTTATCGCAGGCTTCCTGTGCAGCCTCGGGCAAGTCATTCAGCTTCTGCCTGCTTCAATAGATGCTCTGTAGCACATGGAGTGTCTAAGCCGTTCTCATGTATTTTTGGTTATCATTGGTATATTTTGAGATGAGAGTTTGCTGTGTATTAGGGTGCGCTTCCCTTTGGGAAGATGGATAGGCAGGCAGATAATCCAACCAAAAGTAACCTTAAAATATTACTTCACAATCTTTCACTAAGATACTGATTACAGCAGAATACTGACTCTCTGGTCCACACTGCCTTTTAATACATTCATCTACCTCTACATGTCAAGAGTTGGTTTAAAGAAGGTCAAAGAGGCTTCAGTATTACAGGAAAGAAGACAACTTTTGCCTCATCAGGCTAAAAGGTCTAATTAAATCCTTTGTTTAAAATGTCAGAATTTTAATTTGTAGAAATGTTATTTTTAAAGCTTGATAACAAAAAAAATCTTACTGGTAATTTTTCGCATATGAGTAATTTCACAGTAATCAGTGTGATTATTTTTTATTATGAAATCATTCATTCTTGATCGTTAAGTCATCCTGCCATCTGACTTCTCCATCTCTAGCCTTTCTTAAGTCCACCCTTACGGTGTCTGTATGTCTCTACCCCTCAGTGCCCACCTGTCAGCCCTGGGCATGGCATAAGGTTTGTCAGTTGGAGATGTGGTTCAGTGAAGGTAGAGAAGTTCCCCATTTGAGAACTTTGCCCTTACACCTTAGGAAGCACATCAGGTAGAAAGAAATTGTCACTTTTTCATTCAGTCATTTCCATTTGCTAACTGCACTGTCATAATTTCCACTTACAGTCACTGTCACAAAGTCAGATGAAAAAATTGTCACTTCAGTTCCTGATTTCCAAATATTTATAGTAGATACAAGTTCTCTTGCATATGAGGGTGCTAAAAATAAAATAATATAGCCAAAATCAATATGGATATCTATAATATAGTGACCTGCAAGTCTGCAGATTTTCTGTCCTGGCACTCACTAATTTTTTTACCTCAGAATTCTCTGTTACTTATTCTCTTCCTCCAAAGGATGAAGGTAGTTTTGTTTATTCTGTCCTACATGCTGCCAGCTGTCTGAGGTTTTACTCTATAAATGGGTGTAATGGATTTGGCTGGGATGGAGTTGATTTTCTCCCTAGCAGCTCAGATAGTGCTGGTTTAGATTTGCAGCTAAAACAGTGTTGGTAATATGAGTGTTTTAGTTCTTGCCTAACAGTGTGCAGGATGTCAAGGCCATCTCTCCTTCTCACTCTGTCCCTTGGTGAACAATTGAAGTGTGCAGAGCACATTATGAGGGAACACAACCAGGCTGATGACCTGAACTAACCAAAGAGATATTCCACACCATAAAAAGCCATGTTCAGCAATAACATGCAGCACAGTGGAGTTTAGTGTTCTTAGCCATCATTTGCTCAGACACTAGCTGGATATCAGTCTGGTTGTGGGACATGGTGAGTGACTATGTATCACTTGTTTTATTTCTCTCTCCTTCTCCTTCCAATCCTTCATTTTTATCTATGGTTATCTTTATACCCAAGTCTTTTTGCTTTTATACTTCCATTCCTCTTCCCACATCCTAATGGGCCTGAGGGAAGTGAGTGAGCAGCTGAATTTCAAGCTTAGCTGCCTGCTGCTGGTAAACCCACTTTAATGGGAAATCCAGATTCTGTTTCTTCATCTGCTTAAGGCTGTCAAAACTTATACTTCTTACTTTCCAGGAACTTGATTTTATCTCTGTGGTCATTTGAAATAGAGACACATGCTACTTCTGCTGAAGTTTTGCTGCTGCCCAGTGTTCCAATTTCAGTGAGCAATAAAGGATGCAAGAAAGAAGAAACACAACTCCAGTGTATATTTTATAACACTGACATGAGGACCTTGAAACTGAGGTTTCCAATCCCTGCTCATAGGACTGATTAATTTTATATCAAACCTTCAGTGGGTGAATCAAAAATCTTTGAAATAGGAACTACAACCTAAACCTGGATTCCCTAATTATTATATCAATGTTCTTCCCAGAATACCCTTAGGCCCTTCATATTTCTTTAGTCCTTAGCTCAGTATCCATTGTAGACTGAAAACTGTTGCAGCTGCTAGTGTTTATTGCAGTCTTTTACAATATATAGGTTTGACCACCATGGCAATTAGTAGAAATGATAAGTGGTGGCAGCCATATCCCTAGTGAGGCATGTTCTTAGAATAACTATTAAATCAGACCTGTCAAGGGACATAGGATGAAGAATACCTAATTTCTGTTTCCTAATTAGATTTAGCTTTTCAATTTAGGCCAGTTTTGTGCCTAACAAGAATGCAAACTCCAAGTATATAAACAATGTTTGTCTACAGGCTTGCATGTATTCGTGACAGTAGAGTATAGCAAAATGGAGAGAACTGTATCTTACAGAACATGAACCGTGTGGGTTATTCATTTTCTAGATGATGCTAAGAAAATTATTGAGCTGCTATGCATCAGAAAATGTATAAAACTCTGAACAAACAAACAAAAATTATTGTCTATGGAATACTATCCCTTTTTCCAGAGTGTAATTTTTTGTGCATGTCCTGAGTTGCCATAGGTCCATCTCTGTGACTTTGAGAATAGCTGGGGAAATCACAATTCAGGGAAACTACACATTGCAAAATACTTCGTTTCAACCTGTTGCTGTGCTGGTCCTTGTCCTAACATAACCACTTTCTATGCTTAATGCAATAGTAAAACAAGACTCAGGAAAAGACTGCAGAGATTTATAAAGTTCTGGGAAGGACCCACCTCAGTAACCCGCAAGGTAAATTCCACTTTTCCACACCATAAAAGTGGTTCCAGTGGTGACTTTTGTAACTCCTGTGAAATAGACACAAGGTACACTTGGTTATTTACTGCATAGAGGACAGGGTCAGACAAAACTGATAGGGAGGCTCTTCCACTGAGTCATGAGGTTCAAAAAAGACCCCCTTGTGTTCTCAACTCCTTCTCAGAGGAGAGTTTATATGTAGCTGGATCCAGACTTAGTCCCAGGCTTAGTCATTTGTACAGGTCTAAAGGATTCTATACATACAATCTGTCCTTTATGCCACTTACCTAAGAATTCAAAGTTTCAGTGCAATTACTCCCAATTCACTTACTGAGTATCTGACATGACAAGGCTTCTCTCAGTCTCAAGGAATAACCTTGAGAGGTGTTTCTGCTGAAGGGAAGATCCTGGCATGCAGCTGCTGCCATGCAGGGAAGCTCAGCAGGCCTTGGGCTGCCCACTATTTATGGACTATGATGATTGACTTACAGTCTTATTTGCAAACTGACTACAGATGTTAGTTTCTTCCAAACTTGGCTGGAGTTGGACATTAACCAGCACTGTGGTTAGGTGGGCACATTGCTCAAGTTAGCCCTTGGCTGTTTGTTGTCTTGTTATCCAAATAACTCCACTTTGAGCTGGCTGCAGCCATCAAACCAGACTCATCCATTATGACCACACTTCTGGTTACTGCTTAAGCAGGGTTACAGGATATAAAGGTCAGGTTAAGGAGAGTGGGGAGACCACACTGACACAATTTAGTATACAAATATTTCCTAATCCTCAATTTATCCTTTTAAGAAGGGCTTATGAAGCCCTTCAATGCATGATGATTTATTTCCACCACATTCCAGGTAGTTCAGTTCCAGGATGGGATACCTCTCATTATCCAAAGTCATACAATTTGGCAGCAATTAGGTTCATGCTTTCATGACTGCCTTAGTAACAAGAGTCACAAAAACGTTGAAACTTTTGTTATCTTGGTGGCAGTAATTCAAATGAAAATTTTGCCCTTTCAATTAATTCAGTTTTTATGCATTGTGTAGAATAAAAATATAACACACCACAGGGGTAGTTAATGTCCTGAATCGAGATGGTATTGGCTTCCACCTCCTCCTGTTAAAATTTCATATTGAATTGCTTAAACATTTGGAAGGATATTTTAATGATGCAGTCTGAGCACTTGTATAATTTATACTATTTCCTAAATTTATCTAAAAAGGAGCTTTAAATTAAAAAAAAAAATGGATTGATTCCATGACTGGCATGCTGCAATGAATGGATGGAAACTCCACTAGGAAGGCAAAACCAGGAAGGAATGTGGGGAGTGGGAGTTGTTGTTAATGGGAGAAAGCAGGGGGGGGATGCATGATGGGCCACATGAGAGCTTATGGGTTAAGATAGTGGGGGACTTGTTTAGACAACATTATTGTACATGTCTGCTACAGGCTGCCTCAACAGGAAGAAGCAGACAAGCCTTTCTTCAGGTAATTTGAGAAAACAGTGTGTTTTCAGACCCTGGTCATCATGGATGACTTCAATTAACCTTAGAATTACTAGAAAAGCAAGACAAGAACAACAGAGATCAAGCAATCCAGGCTTCTGCAGTCCTGTGATGAAAACTTCCTAATGCCTAAAAATGCCCTAGAAGCTGAGGAAGGAAGATACTCTAATAAACTACACACTTTCCAAAGAGCTTGTCAGGATTAGGAGGGTCTTGGCTGCAGTAAACACACAGTGGTGG
This sequence comes from Calcarius lapponicus, assembly GCA_039654755.1. NCBI lineage: Eukaryota > Metazoa > Chordata > Aves > Passeriformes > Fringillidae > Calcarius > Calcarius lapponicus. Next base: position 22,212,368 of record CM077465.1, on the reverse strand, counting down.
AGTTCAGACTATTCAGAGGAGAAAGAGAAATAGCAGGATCCCAAACCTGAACGTGGGATGAGCAGACTTGGCTTGCTCAGCTTGAATGAATGGTATGGAATGTGACCATGGGAAGAATAAGGCTGCAGGAGGTCAGACAAAACATGGCAGGAGATCTGCACAGATGAACAAAGGGCTCTGTACAGAAAAAGGATGCCAGAGGTGGGGACAAGGTTGGGGGATCCAGGATGACTGTAGAAGTGTCATCTGAGCATGCAGGGCTGGGCTTAGGAAAGCCAAATCCCACTTGGAGTTCAGTCTGGAAAGTGTTAATAAAAACAACAAGACAGGTTTATAGATGTACAATGGAAGGAAGACTAAGGGAAAAAGGTGGACATGCTGGCATATGAGGAAGGGAACCTATTGGCAGGGGACATGGAAAGGATTGAGGTTCCAGAGGCCTTCCTTCCTCACCTAGCTGGATAAAGCTGATGGAAGGAAAAGTCACTTTCATTTTTTACCATGTTTATTTTTGTGTGTTTTTTAAGATTAAATTGCTTTTGCTCCTCTTTTATGTTTGTGTTAGATTTTAAATTGTCTATTAGAGCTGATGTTATGCTTTGTTGTGTCAGACTAGGTCAATAAAAATCTCTTGTTCTTGTTGCAGGTGTTTTTGTTTAGCAACCCTACAGAGAAAGCAAGTGTAAACAGTGTTGCCTGTGGTTTCTTTCTGATTTATCTAGAAATCTGAGCAATTTGTTAAACATGGGATATTATTTAATCAGCAGGGCAAATACTGTGTGGGTGTTACATTTTTCTTGAACTGCACATAATTAATATGGAAGAAAGCAAAGTGAAACAGCATTTGCACTGCTGGATGAAACATTATTGGTAGGTGAATGGATGTGCCTCTTTTAAAGAACAAAAAGGATTGAACTAACTCAGTTATGTGAAAAACCCTATTATGAGAAAAATTTTTAATCTATCATTAATACACAAGATTAGCATTATTAACATATTTTTCATTATCACTGATAATGAATTTTGTCTCTTCCTTATTTTCCATATTATTCCTTGATGAGAGCACTTTGCTGGTAGCAAATATGTGCATGAGTATTCATTGTTAATTCTTATTGCCTCCTCATCAGCTGTATTTCTTTTTCATCTTTCTGGTACAAAGGAAAAACATAAATAATTTTTCTTCTTCCAATTCTAGCATGGCAAGTACTGTATTACATCTTAATGTGCTTGCATTTGGGAAAAAATGAAAAAAAAACCCCACACCCCAGATGTTGTGGGCGGAAGATTGCTTTTCTTCTGGTTGAAATGAATTGATTGATTAAGGGCTTATCCAGTAATTTAGACAGTATAGCTTCTATTGCTGAAACCATAGCAGCAGCTCAGCACATTTTGTTTTATTTTTCTTTCAAGAAAGAAAGAATTTTTACTAGATGGTTTTTTAAATTTGGAAGAAGTGGAAAAACTTTCTGGGCCATGATTTTTACTGACTCTGATTGCCAGTGCCTGGTTAAACTCCTGCTTTTGTCGACTTATTCTCTATTACTGAGACCTGTGAAATTTCTGAATCCAAATAACTGTGGGTTTTTAAATTGCATGGAGCAGATTCTTCCTTCAAAAGTCTGGTTCTTCCTGGAGAAAACAGAAGGACAGGCATACTTCCATTACTATGGAATTTCCCTTTGCAAACCTCAAGAAAATGGAGAAACACAGAAAATAGAAGTGAGAAATATCATTTATTAGGAATAACTTTTAGCTGATGTAAAATTGCTTTAGTTTATGCTCAGTTTACAGTAATCTAGAAAAACATGAGGTGGAAGAACATACCTGATTTTCATGGTAGAGAATTTTTTTCCAGTAATTAAAAAAATACATAAAAGAAATAGTGTTATCTAATTGGTGTATGTATGTACATAATCAATGAATTTGTTGTAAATGTGTTTCCACTATTCAAACATTTTTGCTGTTTGACTGTCATTTTCAAACCATAAACTCTAGTCTGAATGCACAGATAGTCACTTTATTTTCTTGAGCTATAGTAAAATAAAAATACACCCTTAGGGAAAAAAAAGGCTTCTTAATGTGTAATGATGAAGAATTTGCAAGGAATTGATGTTGCTGGGCTTCCTTCATGATGGAAAACTTAAACAATACATTGAAGTTGTCTGTAGTGCTTTTGTGAATATTTAAAAATGGAGTTTCATTCTTGACATGTGCAAATGGCACACTTTTCAGAATGTAAAACATGGCTTAGTTTACCTCATTTTAATAATATAATTAAGAATTGTTTTCCTGTTAAAAATAGTGATATTGAGCTAATAAGCTTTCAAGTAAAATTCTTTTTAAAAATTACTGTCTTGTGGAAGAGGAGAATTTTGGAGTTCCCTCTGTTACATGCTGGTGTGTAGCAGTCTGAATCAGTCCTCTGCCAGCTGATGTCAAGCCATGAACATGCTGAAAGTGATTGTTCACTAACATGGACCTACATGAGATGTGCAGTCAGGAGCCTTGAGAGCTTGTGCATTATAGCCCAAAAAATTGTAGGCTTAGATTGTGAATTTAATATTAAGAATTGCAAATATAAATATTTTTAATTTGCAAAGCTTTAAAAATTTTTGAAAATAAATTTATCTGGTGTATTATTTGCAGTTAAATTAAAAATGTAAATAAAAATAATTTATAATTAAAAGAATTATTAAGATTGCAAAAGATGCTATAAATTTGAGATGAGAAACCTAATGATTAATGGTTGGAATTTGTTGCATTGGTGATTTGCTCATTAAGGCTTTGTGGAAGAATCATTGTGGACTAAATAATACCAAACAAGTTAGTTTTGTAATTAGTTGGATAAAGGTATTTTAAGTGAAGAGTTTCTATGAATTGACTATAGAGACTTAACAGGTTTTTAGTTTGATCATCAAGAGATCCTGAATTTTACAACAAAGCTGTGGTAATTCATAGTATTCTGTGTGATCACAGAATACTATGTGCCGTTCTTATAACTACTCCATTGACAGCCTCAGGTATTTAGCTTTTCAGTTATCAATATAAATGTCATTTGGAGTGCCAATAAATACTGGCAAATCCCTGAAAAGGCCAGGTTGTTTCTATAACTCAAATACCCCTCTAATGTTAAGGGCTTCTCAAGGTTTTGTGTGAATGCTTTAAAACCAACAGCCTTCTATCAGACTTCTGCCACATTTTGTTTAATGTCAGCCTTTTACATATATGTGTAAATATGTATGTGTATATGCAAAAGGCTGACATATATATATATAAAAGTCTGATGTGTATATATATATGTTTCTATATGGCTATTGCTTTATGAATGTTGCAATTTTTATTACACAGTCTCACTATTAAAAAAAAATAGTACCATTAATAGGTGGGAAGACAGAATATAAAGAAGCTGAGCTAAAACATGGGAAACTGAATGCCCCTTGACCAGACAACATCCTCTGTGCTGCTGTAGAACTTGTTTCTGAAATAGAGAGATTCATCCCTGCCCCCTGGCTTCCTATTAGTCTTTTCACAATTTTTGTTGGTGTGTGCTCCATGCTGAAGTTGGAAATAGCATTTGAGACTTCATCTTTCAATCCTCTTGTTGCCTTAGTCTTGAATTGTCTACATTTTTTTGTTCTTTACATCAGAATAGAAGAAATAGACATCCATACACCTTAAATATGCTTTAAATTATAAAAACACCTAGACATTTGAAGACAATAGGTAGTAACATAGTGTAAAACCAGCAGAGACATAATCTTTCATGCTTTTCTTGCCCATCCCAACTGCATTTCTTAAAGAATACATGGACACAGCTTTTAGTTAGCTTATAATTACTTTGGAAGTAAATTTAAATTAGAAAATAAAACAACATCCTTAACACATTTCAAAATTTACCCAGTAGCTGCAATTTACTTTTTAAAACAAGCTATTAATAACTAAGTCGTGTCTCAACTTGGTAGCTTTTATTTAATCAATGATTACATAGTGAGAAGGTATCAATTCAGGAAAATAAGTAGCTAATCAAAAGGATGTTTGTTTCCACATTTTTTTTTCATTATGAACTTTATATCAGGGACTTAACAGACCAGAAAAGACAGATGAAGTACCTGCAAGCTTTCCCTTGATGTGTCAACAAAGCTTCATCTACCCTGGGGAGAATAAAAATCACTCAGACCTTGAGCTGATTCATTAATTGTAATATTTGCAGAAAGAAATAGCAATTATATGGCATCCTTCATATTCTTAAGTCTAAAATTTCAATTATATAATTTACAAAAACAGACTTCCAATTCACTTGAACAGTTTTAAATCCAGTGTGATTTTTTTCCATCCCTAGTGCCTATGTACTGTCTACCAGCATTTTTACAAATTATTTGAATAATGACTGCTGTTCCCTGTGTAAGGTGATCCGGAAGCTTTTCTTCCTACATTTGTTGTGTTGAAATTATGGGTATTAAATGCACATTGTTGGTGGTTTATTGGAATTTTGTTTCATAGCTAGTTTCTTACCTCTTGCACATGGCTTTTGCACTTTGTCAGGTTGCTAAACTTGTATTTAAAAAAAACATTGCTGAGGCTTTTTTTTTTTTTGTTGGAGCTAAAGGAAAAATATTTTTCAGACTTTCTCTTTTTGATGTGAGTAGCATTTCAGGAGGTTAGTGCTTACTTTTGCCTATTTGCCTATATGGTCCTATCAAAAACCATGCATTGCACTCACAGAGATTTAAATCAGGGCACTCTTGTCTCTGCACAGTTGGAGAGGGTGGATCTGCACACAGGTAAGTGTTCTGCCATAAGTGTCAGTGGGCATGAAGTCCTGCAGTGGCATTCTCTTCTCTCTTCTCTTCTCTTCTCTTCTCTTCTCTTCTCTTCTCTTCTCTTCTCTTCTCTTCTCTTCTCTTCTCTTCTCTTCTCTTCTCTTCTCTTCTCTTCTCTTCTCTTCTCTCTTCTCTTCTCTTCTCTTCTCTTCTCTTCTCTTCTCTTCTCTTCTCTTCTCTTCTCTTCTCTTCTCTTCTCTTCTCTTCTCTTCTCTTCTCTTCTCTTCTCTTCTCTTCTCTTCTCTTCTCTTCTCACCTCCCCTCCCCTCCCCTCCCCTCCCCTCCCCTCCCCTCCCCTCCTGCAGAAGTCATGATCCAAGTATAGCCTCTTGTACTGCTCACAGACATATTATAGATGAATTATGGCTGAGAATTGGTATCAAAAATAGACTTTTATTGGGAAAAGCATTGTGGAAAAAATAATTTCAAAATAAGATAATTTTTTCCTAGAAATTATGCAGTTGGTTTCTTTTCTTAAAAAAATTGAACATCATAATATTATATATTTTATGCATTATTATGTGAAGTTGCTACTAACTTACCGTGATACCTATACTCTATTAATTGAAAAATGAAATTATTATTTTCCTCACTAAAAGCAAAATCTATTTAATATTAGTTGAAAACATGTGGTAACAGATTATAATGTATTTGGAGAAAGTGCATTTCCTAAAAATCAATGTGTGGAAATTTTTATATGACATCCAATAGTGCTATTTCTGAACTGAATTTATTACAAAATATTTCTAGAACCCAAATAAATAATTTTTACTTATTTAATTCGGAAAAAACAAATCAACATGTGGTTCATAAATAAGTAGTAATCATTTTAGATATACATAAGAAGTGAAAATTATCTCTTAGAATAATTCAGGCAGGAATAACTGTGGGGGGTTTCTGAGGGTCCAGCTGTATCCTGAAAATGCCCCAGGATGAATCACACAATTTCTCTGGTCAACCAGTTTCAACAAGCCTGTTGGGTTTCTTGTTTTAATGCAAAGAATTGTTTTTTTGGTTTAATTTTTTTTTTACTGTTGTTAACAGTATAAGAGAATAAATTTCAGAAAAACATCTACTTCTAGTATAGTAATAAATCTTCATAGGTATGTGAATTATTAGGAAGTTAACTGGAATGAGACTTTCTTATGACCTAGAGGCTGTATTAATGTGACCATAATTTTTTTTTGGTTTGTTTGCCTTTTTTAAATTTTTGTCCCTTTTCAACCAGGAGATAATTCTTTCATCCCAAAAAATTTATTGCTCAAAAAATTATTTAAAACATTTTTCTCTATATATTGGCTTAGACCAGAACTTCCACTGACTGTCAAAACGAGATCGGTCTGTTATCTCTGCTTTATTTTATCATTATTGAACTCAGTGAATTTGAGCCTTGATTAAAAAAAGAAATACCAACAGAGTCAAGAAGTTGTAAAGCAGGCAGACATTTTGTCTGAAAATGAAGAAACTGTTCTAAAATTGCCCATATTTTTTGAATTATTGACAAAATTGTACTTATTATTTTTTATTTTTGCATTCAAAATTTTGTTTTGTTTTAAGATATTTCAAGTATATTAATTTCTGAATATAGCTTCTTTTATTATGTATATTTAAAATAAAATTAAATCACAACATGGGAAAACACTGATGCATTAGAGTTACTTCCTAATGAATAAGACAGGTTGGGTTATTTTCTGTGCTTCATGTATACTTTGTTTCATTCTCATTGTCAGTACTCAGCTGAAGGGTTTTTAATAAAATGTAATCAAGTGTGTTGAAATATGAGGAAGCTAACAAACACTTTAATATTTAAGCAGGATATTTTCAAATCTTTTTCAAAGCAATTTCAATTAAATGAAATATTTCAGGGGTGCAAGTACCTAACATCAAAGAATGGATTGGTTTTGTTACTGAGTTTTTTCATGCCTTTGAGATATTACTGTAATGGCTTGGTAAAAGAAAGACTTGCTATAAAAATACAATTGAATTGCAAGGTCTTCAGCAGAAAGTTTTTAAAAGGTTTTAGACCTTTTAATTCTTTGGTTGTTTTATGTATTTTTTGTATAATTAAAGAATCACTTTGATGTGTGAGTTCTTATTCACAACAATGTAAATGTGAGTTGTGTTGTCTTAAAATTTTTTAAACATGTATGAAATTTTAATAGTCTGAAATGAACTATTTTAGTTCAGTTGACAGAAACTACATAGTTTTACAGAACTTCTTATCCAGCTTTTGTTAATGTTAGCAAGTATAAATGTGTTGCCAACTGCTATAGATGAGAGAGCCTCCCCTAGCCAGGGATGATAAAATCTGTCTGTGAATGATATTATGTCATGACAACTTAATTGTTTCAGTTTGATTCCATTTTCTAAATGTATTAGTACAGGAGATGTCAATTGAATTCTTTTTCCTTGCACATTGAGTAATTTTTAAAATAGAACCTCCAAAAGGCCAAATTTATGGTTTCAGGGTTTTTCATACTAGATAATTTTCATAATGTGCTCTAGTGGAAAACACTGCTCTTGGAAAACACTGAAGTAAAGTACGTGTCATATCCTGGTGTAATTATTACTTTGCATGGGAATTACAGAAAGCAAAAATAATTTTAACAATTCTTGTTAGTAATGTCTTATCATATAATGTTCAAATAAGTAAATGGATACAGAGGTGATTCACATTGAAAATTTAGTTTTCATGATCTCCCACATTTTTCCTTCTTTTTAGCAAGTTTCCATTGCCATTTGTTTTGATTCTTCCTGTTGATTACAAAGAGGAAATCAAGGGCTTGCAGATGCTCTTTCCTTCTTTTCAATAACTCTTGCTATACTTTGGTGCTCCTGAGAGAAATGAGATTTTCTTATGGAGTTCCTGGATACTTTCAAAAATATTTGAAAGCTTTTTAGTTATTCTTGTTGAAAAAAAAGACATTTTTTTCAGTTTGTTTTTTTTTGTTTGTTTTGTTTTGTAGATGATGAAGGAAAAATTGATATGGAAGGCACATAATATTCTTGTTACTTCTTTTTATTCCTCCTTGCTTTTCCTTATTGTTTATTTTCTGTTGTATTTGGATGAATACAAAGAGGGATGAGATGAGGCTTTTTTAAAATTTATTTTTCATTACTTTGTTTATTCCCTGAACATAAATTTCCATTGCATAAACTTAAACATAAATTTGAGAAGGTGAAAGGTGTAAATTAATACATAGGCATAAATTTCATGAAGACATGTCTTGTGTCCAGAAATCAACTCTGTGAATTTGGAAGAGCTGCTCTCAGTCCAAAGGGGAGCAGTGCCTCCACTTTGACACTGTAATGATTCAGAAGGTTGGAGGTCACTGTCCCAGGCTCTGTTTAAGGTCCATATCTCAACTTACCTTTTGTTTTGTAATTAAGGTGGAGCCTTGAGCAAAGAATTTTGAACCCCAGTATCTGTTTTACTATGGTTCAGTGAGCATATTTCTGTTTGATTAAACATATAAAATAAAATTAAGTCTAGAAGTTTCCAGGTTCAAAGAACTGAAAGGACATTATTAATCCTGTTTCTCAAAAAAATTAGCTTGGCTGTTCTTTTCTAAAGATAAATAAATTTAGATTAAAAACAAACAAAAAATACTGTTATTTTTTATGTATAACAGCAAAAAGATTGGTTTTGGTTCTTTTAAGACATGGAGAAGAATTAAAATGGTTCAGTTTAGGCTTAAAGATAAAAGTCCACTGAGGTGGTGGAAAAGAGTGCTTTCAGTATCAGTAAAAATCTGCTCCATGTATTTTCTAGTCCAAAGTATCACATTTCATTGATTTCACTTTTTGTGTATTTCAGCATGTATTCTTTTTGGGTTTTTTGTAATTCAGTGTGTACATCTAAAATAACAGTGTTGCTTAGATATGCAGTGCAATTATGAACCTTTTATCTTTGTGTTTGTTTTGCCAGAGTTAAAAGCTTTCATAGGTGCCAAAGTTCAATGCAATCAGTTATTTTGCATTTCCAGCCCAACCACACTTTTTGAAAGTCTTCAAGAAAAATACTGTAAAAGCAAATGATCAAGGACTTTTTAGAACTTCATACTATTATAGGTGGAAGTCTTGGTCTTGTACTGATGACTTTGTAAGAGACACTATTTAATGATGAAACAGAACTAAAACCTGATGGAAAACTCTCTGTGGGAAATCTGTTGGTGTTGACACTGTAGGATAAAGTACGCTCGGCCAGGAATTTACTTGCTCCACAGAAAACAGGAAAATAGTATCTCCCTCACCACAGCCCCCAGTTTTTGTGTGGTTATTCATGTTTCATCAGCTATTGGATTCAGCCTACATTCTTTGTAACAAAATAGAAAAGCAACAAGATGTTTCTTGAGTCTCTTGAATTCGCTTAAACTGTGACTTTTTATCAGTGATGATAAATCTACGTGAAATAAGAAATTATCAAGGAAAACATAGTCTAGTCCCACAATATTCTAGCAGCTACATAAAAATTAATATTGCCAAAGACAGCTATTACCTTTGTTCAGTAGAAATTTAATTTCCTAGTTTCTATAAGAATTTATTTGCTTATACATATGCAAGCTTATGGATTACTTTTATATCCTTGGGACTACAGGGTTGTTCTCCAAAACATTTTTGCTAAATGACAACCCACATGTTTTGAAAAGCTAGTGGTGTAAAATAAATGCCTTCTTTGCCTGACTTTATTTCATCATGTTTGTTTATTTATATCAGAAGACATTAATGCGTGTGAAAGAGAAATAGGAAAGAGAAAGGGAAATATCATCATATGTTCTACTTTCATTCTTTATTTGAATTCTATTTGAAATCACTTCAGAGGATAACCCTATAATGTAGGTGGTGTTTTTATGATTTTTCAATAATCAGATGTTTAGCAGAGGTAGATATAAAATTTATTTATTATCATTTGTTGTGTATATTGAAGGAGAGATGAAAGCTGAAACTGAAACTGTTCTCCTTAAAAAAAATTACCTGTACTTTGAAGAATAAAAGCATTGGAAAATTGCATTTTAAAAGCAAGTGAAATATATTTTTGTATGTGTCCCAAGTCTTAGGTTTAGTAAATTAAAAATATTAATGTTTCAAATTAAAATTTTAATTGCAACATTGCTTATTAATGGGAAACAATATGTTGCCATTATGCTAATTTTAATGGACAATTTTACTTTATGAAAAAACCCTTAGGAATGAAAAATAGATTTAAAAATAAAATAATTTCCTGGTACCAATTTAACTTCTGATGCAGAGAAATGAATATTTAAAAAAAAATCTCTGAAGTGTTTCTTATTAGAAATGTTCTTGGTCAGTTCCCACCACAGAACCTTAATGGAATTTTAATGGTTTGTAGAATATTCTTGATATTCTATGAATCCACAAGGATCCTTGAAGTTCAAATTTAAGATATAAGAAAAATAAATATTGACCACTTTTAGAATCTTTTAATTTAGATGTTTCATATGATTTCAGGATGAGATTGTGTTTTTATAGTACTGTCTTGGAATTAGAAGTCATGTGCTGAGCAGAGATTTGTACTTTTGCTGTTTGCTGTTTGATGGCAGTTTAGCTGACCCCAGTAGCTGTGGTATTTGTTACATTTCTTTCAAGATGGAGGAGACAGAGGGTGTTAGGAGAGACAGTCTTACATGCTTATTCCTTATTGTCTTACGAGCTTGCTGAAAAGTTACTTGAATGCATATTGTGTTCCAAGGGCTGGGTGTACAGTGCTGACTCCATCCTGGCAGGTAATTCTATAGAATGAGTTCTGTACATAAGAAACAGCAATGCTTGAATAATGTACAGCAATCTTTTTTCCTCCAAATATGTCAGATGACTTTCATAAACATGCTAAATACAAATTTCATTTGTCAACAAAGAAAATGCTAAGTTTTGTATAAATATATTTACAAAACAACACATTTATAAATTTATTTATTTGCTTATAAGTGTAAATCAAATGTAAACATTCAACATGTATTGTAACAAGCCCCATTTCCTCCTCCCTTTCCATTCATACCTAATGATTGATTTCCTGGTTCATGATTTGGTAATTATTAAGAAGGTAGAGGAAGTATCAGATAATTTTCCATTCATGTAGCAGAGAATACATGATTAAATATTCTCTAAGTACCATAACACAATTATTGAAATAGTATTGAGTTGCTACTGAGCTAAAGAATTTGATTGTAGATAACTGTGAACTGTTTGTGAAGGGTTTCACACCACAAAGAGCCCTGGGTACTGTACTCTAACCTTTGCTTTCCAAATTAGCATATTAAATTACATTGAAGGCTAAGAGTCTCTTAATATCTTTGGAATACAAAATAGTGAAATAGAATACGATCAGACTGTAAGCAGGGAAAACGTGGAACTTTTGGATGATGAAGATTTATCTTGTGAAAAAATCCACTCCCTTTGTTTCTAGCAAGGTGTTTTTCCTTACCATTTGTTTCTGTCCAGCACCTTTTCAGTGACTTTTTGATTGAAAAAAAATTCTTAAAAATTATTTATTTAAAAAGAAAATCTTTCCTTTCCATCACCTTTGAATGCTGGCTATGGCTCTTCATCCTGTGGCAGGCAGGCATAGTGCTTTTCCTAAGGTAGCTGTAGCTCCATGCAGGGTGCCTGTATTATCTGGGATTCCCAGCACTGGCCAGCCTGAGCACCCTCGGTCTTTGAGCAGTTTCATGCTGTGACTGTGCATTCATACATTATAAATGTGCAGCCTTCTGCTGTACTTCAATTACCCAGCAAGCTGTTTATAGAATATCCTATATACAATATTTGTACTGCAATTTAAGAACAGATTTTTCACTTGCAATGTTTATCATACAACTTTTCTCCCCTCATTCCTGCCTGCTTGTATAACTCTGGAGAAGAAAGCAAGTTTATAAAAAGCTAAACAAGACGAACCTGTAACCCATCATGCATTTTATCAACTTATTCCCCATCTCCGTGAGCTGGTTCTGTGACATCTGACAAATTCTATTGCCATAATAGAAAGTTGGTCTGTCTTTATTTCATTAGTGTATGTGGAGGATTGGAGTACAAAAAAACACAGTTGCAAAACAAAAAGTCAGATTCATTTCAAGCTCGATTAACCACATTGATCCCCTTTCCACCTTCATATTTGATGGAATGAAAAAAGTGAAAGAGATGTCAGTTTAAAGTTTGATGGAATTCCACAAATTGCTCAAGCACCAACTTCAATGAGTATATCAAAATAATGATTAAAAATGTCACTAAGTATTGCTTTTCATTATATTGACCTCAGTATTTCTCAGATTTGACAGAATGAACCAGGCCTGGACTTGAAGGCCAAGAATTCTATAAGCTGAGGATTTTAAGTGTTAGAAGACATTGCTTAGAGAAAAATGTCTGAAATGGGAATTTGTGATTATTGTTTGTAGTCATATGAGCCCTTCTGATCACATAGATTTGTACTACTTTAAGGATATTCTGTATGATTTCTCTGGAAATACATTAATGACACGTAGTTTATTCCATTTGGAAAGCAGTGCATTCAGCAGTGTGTTTAAGGACTTGGTATATATGAAATATACAAGTACCTGCAATACAGGAGAATATTTAAAATTAGACAAAAGTCAGAATACTTCTGCAGTTTTGAGTCCCAGAGGATGTGACAGGACCCTTGCTTTTGCCTCCATATATGCAGTGTTTGGAGACTGGTGCCCAGCTGTTAGAGAGACACTTCGGTTCTGTACAGAAAGCACAGTTCAAGTAACAGAACTCTGGATTAATTTAGAATCCAAAGACATAGTTTGAATCCATCACTGTGAGACATGCTTGCGTCAGAGAGAGATTAATCCAATTTTACCAACCTGCAAGGCACAAATAAAAGAACACTTGTTTAAAAGTAGATCTCTGCTTATAGAGAAATATCTGATCTTTTTACTTAGTTTAGAGTCTGAAATGTAAGCCTTGCAGCAAAGCTGAAACCTGTTTAAGAACATTTTCACTGAAGAGTTTTTATTGCCATAACTAGATTTGTTTCAAAATTAAACTGTTCTTTAGGCATGGTTGTTAAAGACTCCATGAAAGCAGCTGCACTGGAACTTAAAATCAGTAATTCCTATTAAATGAGCGTTAAATGAGGATGCTATTTCTCTTTGTCCTAATGTTTTGCCATGCTATTTGAAATCAATTAAGGCAGCTATCTTGCAATTTAAAGTATACTAATCAAAATACCATCCTCTATCTGCATTAATTTCTTTCCCAGAAGTGTCAGGCTTTTCTTTTTTTTTTCTTTTTATTTTCACTTTTTTTTTTTTTTTTTTTTTTTTTCTTTTTACCTTGGGAGAGCTAGAAGTGAAATGATTAGGGAGAAACCATATTAATAGAGAATTTATTTGGCCAGGTGAAATCTTTCATTACTGTAAGATCTGTGTGTTTGCTTGTACAGTTTTTACACAGGATAGTTTTCAGGGGAATGTTTCTAATTAAACATAAGAAAATTCTAAAAAAGTGAGAAAGAGGAGCAGGACTTTTATCAGTGGAATTATCTGGTTATGTTTTTTTACTGAAAAAGCTTATGTTGGTATCATTGAACCACTAGGAGAGATTTGATTTCAGAATGTTTTCAGAAACAAAACACTCTGGTGATGGAGTTGGGGAACAGTACAGTAATGGTTGGTTGGACACTCTAAAACAGTTCTGGGACTAATCAACTGTGCAACCAAAGTGATTGCACAATTACATTGTATTTTAGAAGATACATTACCTTTGTGATAAATTGGGGAATAAAATCAACAACTCTGGGGGCAAAAGAAAATATGCAAATTGCTATTTATTGTTTGTTTCTTTTACATTTGTAATATTTGTTCAGATTTTGATTCTAACTTGAGGAAGCAGGGGGAATCTTGCTTTAGTTGGGCTAGATACAAAGGACACTCTGAGGATCTCTATTGTCCCAGTGTGGGACCCTGACTGTTTTATATTTCAGTAAACTGATGTTGTGAAATTTTCCATATAACCCCTATTAAGGGGAAGGATCTATAAGATTTTTCTATATACACTAAAACCTGCAATTAATTGTTTTGAAGTTATCTATGAAAGTAGGTGTCCAGAATAATCCTGCTAAGAATGTAGATAAGTAGATTGACCATTCTTATATTATGACCCCACCCCTGAGACAGGGTAACAGAGGTTCTTGTTAATGGCTGGTGTTTATATATATATATATGTGTGTGTGTGTGTGTGTGTGAGAGAGAGAGAGAGAGAGAGAGAGAGAGAGAGATTAATTTTGGAACAATATGGTTGCAATAGAATAGAGGTATGTAGCCATCTTGGTTATTATCTATAAAAATGTAAGAACATTAAAGTATAAAAAATATCATCTTATATATAAGTATGTAAGTATATAAAATATCACCAATATATAAGGAAAAGAAAAAAAGACAAAGAAAAGAGTAGATAGCTGAAAGGAGAAATATCACCACATCTGGATCCAGCAAAGAGACTTTATTGTTGTCATTTCAGTGTAGAATATTTTAGACCAAGTTGTGGTCTTGATCTGTCAGCAGTGGGAGAAGCCCCATCAACACAAAGTTCAATGGGTTAATACACATTCCTGTTCCCATGGGAGCACCCAAGCACCTCTGCTGCAGGGGCAGTTTTACATTGTCTGATGCAACACTGGTGGAGGGACCCAGAAATGAGTTTTGGGGGTCTTAAATGGTTTATGACATGACAGCTCTTTGGCCCTGCTTAGTTGAGCAGAGATTAATACCTTCAGGCTTACATGATACCTCCTCAAGTGGGAGGTGGGAGAAAATTTGCGCTATGAAAAGCATTATGCTACCTTGCTGGATCTGCTTATCAGCCTTTCCCTTATCCGGCTCAAAAGCCAGTCTGTTGTGAAACAAAGGTCAGTTTCTCATGGTCATTCTCTGGTGGTGGGTGTGCAGATCAGAGGTTTTGCCAGAACAGAGCCAAAAGCTCTCCTCTTCCCCTTCATTTGGGGGGTGCAAACCTGGCCTCAGCAAAGAACTCGCTCCTTTTGCAAATGGCTGTTTTTTCAAGTTATTAACCTTTAACATTTCCATCTCCCACTGATCTTAAAAAAGAGGAAACTTTTAAAGGACTTAAAAAAGAGGAAAGAGGCAGGAAAAAAGAAAAGAAACAAAGATAAAAGGAAAAAAAAAGAAAAAACAAAAGAAATAATTTTAAAACTTAGAATAATTTAGGGAAGCCACTGCATGAACCGTTAAAACCTTAGCCCAGGTTTTGCAAAACCTTTATCTTCAGTGAATAATACTAATTGAAGGGGGGAAAAAAAACACCTTAAAAGAAAGTGTCTATAAACTTCAGCTTCAAAGATGGTAGAGCTATATAGATTATTTTTTTGTTACTTATTCTTACACTGGAATAAACTCTTTGAGTTATCCTAAAAGAATTTCGGGAGCAGAGGAAGAGAAAATTGTCTTTGGATTTCCATGAACTTCAATTACTTTGCTATATGTATCAACAAAAATTATAATAGTTTTGCTTGTTTGTGGTTCCAAATGGTATTGATGTTGGGAAAGAGACAAAATGAAAATTATCAGAATAAATGGAAGATTTTTGGGGGGTAACTGAATTTACTAAAGTTAAAATGAGAAAGGAAAAAAAAATCCTAGTTGAGCAAGAATCTT
Organism: Calcarius lapponicus; assembly: GCA_039654755.1. Classification (NCBI taxonomy): domain Eukaryota; kingdom Metazoa; phylum Chordata; class Aves; order Passeriformes; family Fringillidae; genus Calcarius; species Calcarius lapponicus. The sequence continues at coordinate 22,196,896 of CM077465.1, read as the reverse complement.
ACTGATAGTTTAGGTTCAACCTAGGAGATTAAACTACATTTTTCTGTTTCATGTTCTAGTGAGTATGGGGACAAATACAGGATGATTAATGAGAATGTGTAAATGGAAATTATTTTGAATTTTGCTTACTCATACAGAGTTTAATGTTCCCAGAGTAGGATGGGACAAGACAATCTCTAACCTACAATTATGCAATGAAATCTCAGGTCAAGCAAAATGGATTTATAATTAATTTATTAACATGGGGATGAAATAATTACTACCATGAAATACAGTACTCATATTTAGGGGCAGTCAGAGAAGTGGTTTTAGACATGATTGCTCCTGAGTCCTGCTTACATTGCATGAAAACAAGTTGAAGGAAAACATAAATACATAGAAAATAAAACCTAATGCAACTTCACTGCAATACATAATAACACATTAAACAATACACTTTGAGGCAGAAATATTCTCAAACCAGCATTCTGATGTCACCTATCCTAAAGGCCAGTAATTGTTTCCATTCCTCTATAATGGCTTCTGGTTTTAACTGTGCAAGTGAACACCATATACACATGGTGTATATACAGTAGATCCAGCAAATTTGGTGCTTATCTTGGGTGTGCAGGGCCAGGTTTTGGTAGGTGGGACTACAGGGGTGGCTTCTGTGAGAAGCAGCCTCCTCATGTCCAGCAGAGCCAATGCCAGACAGCTCCATGACAGACTCACATTAGAGAAATTAATGGAGATACTTCAGTCTGAAACAGGGGAAGGACTCCTCTCTCTGAGCAGTGGCAGAAACAACTAGTGATGAGCTGACCATAACCCCCATATGCATCTCACTGCACTGCTGAGGGAGGAGGTAGAGCTGGGAAGGAGGGAAAGATGTGGGGAAGATATTTTTAGGATTTATTTTGCTTTTTACTATCCTGCTCCCATTTTGTTAGTAATTAATTCAATTAATATCCCCAATTAATAACTGTTTTGTCCATGATGGAATTTTGGTGAGAGATGTCTCATGGATCTTAACTCATGAACCTCTGTTATATTTTCTCTCCCCTGTCCAGTTGTGGAGGGGTGCAATGGAGTGGCTTTGGTGTGTAGCCAGGGTCAGCCTACAGCAGTAGTCTAAAGAAGGAAATGTCTTTATGAGGATGTATGAATAGTTAAATTTGAAAACAAAGTCAGACTGAAATTGTTTATGGGTTCCAGTAAGGACCTTGGCACAAAATGCGTCAGTATGCTATTGAAATACATTCATGTTACAGAAATCAGGAGGCATATTAAAGCACAGGAATATTAAAAAGAAAATAGAGGAAGAATTACATAACCTTGAAGACTGAACTAATAGAAATGGGATAGTTTTAATAAGAGATGTTCAAAATCACATAATTTATTAGTCATAAGGTGAAAATTGAAAACCATCATGGAAAATAAAATATTTGGATTATCAGTCACTAAGGGGTAGGATAGGTTGTGCTGTACTGTCAGAAATATGCTAGAATATCCTGGTTGGTCTCCAGTTGCCACTCCACCACCTGCTGGGTCTCTGATAGGTTCTTTATAATAGCCTGTTAGCCCCACGCATCTGAAGTGGTGCTGGATGTCCACATTTAGATGACGTGACTAATCTTTTAAAGATGCTTTTCTACCCATCCTGTGGCAGATTTGATAAACTACCTGACTGTGGTGGCAAACCTAGAGCTTCCTAAATGAACTGGACCAGTATGTTTTAGTAACTGGATCCTGCCTGTAGCAGCTGAAAAGGTCTGCAGGACTCAGTGACTGAGATCACTGTGTGTAGTTGAAGTAAAGCCCTTGCAGCCTTTAAAAGCATGCAGGAAGACACCTACCTGAGGTATTTTATCCTCAGGGCAAATTTCTCTTGGATGATGATGATGATGTGACAGCCAGTGAAAAAGCTGAGTCACTGAAAAATGCACTCCTAACAATCTAGAATGTGTGTGATGTTCTGGTTCTTATAAAAAGTTACAGTCCTTAAGAAAAAGGAAGTCAAATTAGTACAGGACATTTCTTGGTATTTCCAGAAGTTCTAGAAGACCACTAAATTGATCAAGATAATAGAGGATACTTACCAGAGGATACTGAAAATGTAAACATAAATTATGTTTTGTCTCTTGCATCAGACGTAAAAACTCCAAAGAGAGAAATAATCTATTCAACCAAATTTCTGTAATTTAAGAAAAACCTTACATAAGCATACTGTAACTGTAATTAAGTTTTTGCTAGAAATCTGGGGAAATCAGGGGGCCACCAAATAAAGAAAGAATTGTAATATTAAAATAATGTGAGAGGAAAAATATTACCATTCTTTGGATCCAAGTTGATTAACTTAAGAAAAGCTGACTATAGATACTTACAGGAGCAGGAGTGGACACAAGGTGTTTCTCATTATGTTCTGTATTGATCTAAGACAGTGTAACAACCACGGTGGGTTGGAGAACTACGTTTTTCCTTGATAAAATAATTCTGTGTCTGTGTCCTTGTATCGACTTACAATGTATGTAATACAATGTATGTCCTTACAATTGCAGTGTTGTTAATGTAGAGGTGTTAGTCAATCTTTACACTTACGTCAGATGCCCATGCTTAACAACTTTCTTATACTGTCTTCTATTGGGTTTTTTTCATGATGTAGCCATTTACTTTAAAATGCAGGTATTGGTTTCTTAAAAAAATGACTACACACTGCAGCCAAACCTGCAGTGTTCCACTTTAATGACTTGTAGAGCAGGAGGAGGTTTTGATCTTGAGATTTGGGTTGGTTTTATTTTCACTAGATCAAGAAAAAGCATCTTCAGTCTCTTTTTTACAGTGCATTACACCTACCAGAAGAATTAGTGTATAAATATAAATGCTGTTTAGAAATTCATCTTTGCACCATTTTCTTCTGGAAGCACAGAATATACTGTTGTGTTCAGTATTTTCCAAAAGCAAACTAATTCAGACTGACATTTTCATGATGCTTTTGGCTTACAAAGCAGATGGATTCTTAAAATTAGGTGTTAAATTAGGCAATTAACATAAATTTATAAATTTAATGATCTAATGATAAAATATTTTAAAATGTGGAGAGGAATAAAATCCTAATACTAGGAAAGTAATTTCACAGATCAGCATGTAGTGGGATAAGCCTTTTCTCACAGTTCACATGGACAAATAATTTAGTTTGATTCCTGCCCCTTAAATTTCTACAGACCAATTATATTGTTGTTAAGTATTTTCATTTTGATTACAAAATGCCGACAGCATTCTGAATTCTGCAGTAAAGTGACAGATCGGAATGATACAATGAGCAGACAGCTGAAGGGCCATGTGGGACAATTAGTGAATTTGTACATCACTTACCCAAATTTACAGTTTACATAATGAAATACAGTGTGCGTATTTCATCTTCAAATGCATATCTTCAGTAAGCATAAATTTAACTTTCCTGTAAAAAGCTTAACTATAGAGGTGTGTGTGTGAAAATTTTTGAGTAAGCCTAAGCGTTCACATGACAAATAAATATCTTTCAGATACATTTCCATTGGGTTCTTACCTTCAAGGTTAGGAACTAGCATTTATCGGTCCTTCTGTCCTGCAGTCACCTCACTCCTTTTTAGCCTCATATTCTGTTTTACATCTACTGACCACCCCTTTCACATCACTGAGCCAGTTTACTTAACAAAGCTAAACTTGGGCCAGTTGTTTGTAACATTTATGTACTACCAAATTCATTGCTCCTGAAGTAAAAAAGTTCTCCTTTGAACTGTAAATATACTATGACATAAAAGATTGTTGAATGCTCTCTCTTGATTTATAACTTCAGTGTATCACAATCATGACAATGCATCTGCTGTATTTGCTGACACATTCTTAACTTCAGGACCAAATCCACTGAAATATCTTTCTTTAAATCACATCTTTATCATTTGATCAAAGCTTCAGTGATTAGTACTCCATAAAGAAATACCATTTCTTATACTGTAAATAGGCAGTTTAACCTTCTCATTTCTCATTATACATGTGGGAAGGATTGTTTTCCCATTACTATATACTCATCAGGACAGCTTTTCCTATAAGAAACAAATAATGACTGACTTTTGTTCAACATAGGATAAGGAGAGAAGGAAACAAATGTCTAAAAATATACTGTATTTTTATTTAAAGAAGTTAGAGATGGCTAACATGCTACACTACCTAAATAAATGGGTAAGTTGCCATTGCCTATTTTAGTATTAAATGCACATGCGACATGCTGCACCATTACTTGCTGCAGCATCAATGCACATTGTATATTTGCATATATACATACATGAAAAAAATCTAAAAATTCATGATATATTAGCATTAATGAACTGATATTACCCATTAGTACATTTATGTTTTAGATATGAAACTAAGCTAAATATTTTTGGCTGTTTTTTTTCCTAACATATTGACAGGGGGCTAGTACTGTCCTTTTGAAATTGTAAAAGGACAGCCTGTGAGCTTTAAACTGAAATAAAAGAGATTGAAAAGGATCTAGCTTTCCATAAATTTTTCTGCTGATTTTTTGTCCATATGCATAGCTATTAATTTGTCACATATCCATGTGCTGTCTGAAAGAGAAGCTAGCAAAAAATACTGATCAGATTTTTGCCCTCCTCCCAGTTTCACAAAAACCAAAGATGACATATGAACAAATATGAAAATGCCCTAGTAAAATTATTTATAGCACAGTGTAATTCTGTCGTATGATTTCATCTTTGTTAGCATTAAAACATTCTGACATTTCCTAATTAATGTTATTATATATGCTAATTCTTGGTAAGAGGGGTCTAAAGAGCACAGCTGAGAACATTCTTTCTTGTTTGCATAATTGCTCTGAGCAGCTGTATACCTTATTTTTTCAATATAAAGCAGTAAATACAAGTTAAGCCAAATAAAGATTCGCTAGTGTCATTTCCAATCAGTATATGATTGGGAATATCATATATTTAAATTACATAAAAATACATTTCTTTTCTTAAGAAGTTTGAATTGGTGTGTCTCTATCACACAAAAAAGTTCAAATGTATGTCATTCATTTATAAAAATCTGACAATCTGTTTAGTTTCCCTTTTGTTTTGCCATGTAGTGTCATCAAGATGAAACTTAAATGACATTCAGTGTAACAAAACATTGCTGTCACTGAATTTGGTTTAGGTAAGTTATGTCTCCTGCAATTTTTTGCTGATGGCTTCTGTTGAACCACATTTAGTACATCAAGATGTGATCCTTGAGAACATTTTTGTTTAGTTTAAAGGTGTACCATGCAGTGTTGGGTTGAGGGGGTTGCAGTCAATAATCTTGGAGGTCTTTTCGAACCTTAATGGTTCCATTATAGGGATATGAGACATAAATATGTGCTGTACACAAGTTAATGACATTCTAACCATTTTTCATGGAAAAACTGCCATATGATGTGCAGAAACAAGGTTCTCTATGCTAGGAAACAGCCTTTTACAGGACTCTTGGTTACTTTTTAAAGAGACGCATTAATCAGGGGACCCCTTTACTAACACAGCAGTGTTTGTTTCTATGACATGGATGTGTTTGTAGGGGCAGTGTGCCATGCATGCCTCCTACCTGCTTTAAGGGAACTTTCTGCCTCTGGTCACTGACTGAGGTGGCTGAGGAGCCCACTGGAGGCAGTTTCAGGGGCTGCTGTAGTGACATGGAGGGGAATGTGTCACCCTCTGTTTCCCCTGGAACTCCCTCCTCCATTGCCAAGTCAGAGCCTTTTGTTCCTGTTACTGTCAGTATTACTGATTTTGCAGAATTCCTGGTTTAAAATACTTATTATTAAAAAAAATGCATTTATAATTTATGCCAATTACTTGGCACTCAAAAAAATGTCTTGCCCAAGAAGCTCTCAGAAATATCTCAAGCCTTCTCAGAAATTTGAAGATGAATGTGTAAACACACAGTACCCTGAGAATTAACCTATGCCTTTCTGAATATTTTAGGATCTATGTTTTCCTTTTCCTTCATAAATGTGAAATTAACTTCAAGATACAACACAATGTATAATTTTTCTGGCTTAGATAGGTTTTATTTTTTTTCTCCCTGCATTACAGTCTTTGTTGCATTGTCTTACTATTCCATATGGTATGCCTTTGGCTAGCTCCAGGAAGTGTCACAGCTTCACTCTCCATTAGTTCCATAATACCAGCTACAATAGCAGAGCCTGACTAAAATAATTTTGTATTCTTTTGTCAGGGAATACACAAGCAAATTGATCTATTAATGTCTGACAGTAACAAAATGCCTGCATTTTAGGCATACATATATTCTGTATACATATACACATTATATGTGATCTATTTAAGGCTGACTTCAGAATAACCAAGAACACCAGATTTATGAATATTTTGTAGTCAAACACTGTGCACAGTTAGTCACTCCTTTTTCAGATGTTACTTATGTTTTAAGTAAAGCAGCCTCTGTGTCCAGACCTGCAAGATGCTGAGCACTTTGAATTCCCAATGAAGCCTGCCACTGAGAACAAATCATGTCTTACAGTTATTTACCCACCATGGTGTAAATCCCTCATGAGCCTTACACAGAACGGCTGTGTGGATGTGTGCACAAACTGAAATGCACTTGCAAAATGCCCCTCCCCATGGGACGCATCCCTTGTGCCTTCCCTTCGCCTGGCTGATCCCTGCGGCCCTGTCAGGTGGGTGCAGCAGGTCACAGGTGACCCAGGCAGGTGACCTGCTCATTCCATTGCCATTCCACTGACTGCAGGCATCTTGAGCATGACCCTAATGTCATCTCTGAAATATTTGAAGGCTTCGTCTGTGAAGAACACAGAATGTTAATGAAAGACTTCAACACTATTAAATCTGCTTATATTTTAAATAATGTGGGATGTAATTTGTGGCAGATGGTTTTATGTAAGTCTACCATGCAAATTTTAAGCAACATAAGATTTATGTGATAGCAGTTCTAAAGAAATAATTTCTGAGAAAATATTTAGTTATAACCAATCTTATTTTTATCTGCTTTAATCAGTAGTTACTATTTTCCTCAGTGTTTGTAGCCTTCAAAAGATACTTTTCAACAACAAGATTTCATATCTGTTAAAAATAAATTCTATTTTATTATAGATTTCAGATATGTTAAAAATTAATTTATTCTATTTGATATTTTCCTAATGTTTCAAGTTCTTTCCTACTATGGTTGTTCATGGAGCTGAAGCTGAATATTATTCTTTATGAAAGCAATATTTTTCCCTTTGTGTGAATTGTCTAAGAATTGCTCTCAGTTTAAATGTATGTAATGATCAAGTGTAAATATATACTGACCAGAATATGAAAAGTTTTCAGGTAATGGATGGATTTGAGAGGTTCATTTCAGCTTTGCATCACATATGACAGATCTCTGAAAGCAGATGCTCTGCCACGGCACCCTCCTCCCCATCATCAAACATGTGAAAAATAACAAAGCAGGACAGATTGGTAAATTACTAATATTCACTGGATAAATTATTAATATTCACTGATGTAAACTCAGAGATTAATAAGTAAAAAGAGTTAAAATTACATAAATTAAAAATTGGAGGGAGAAAAATCCAGAGGCATTAGGAGTGGTTAAAACAGAGGAGGCAATGGATTGGGAAGTGGTAAAAAAAGGGGCAGAAATAGACCTAAGGAACCAGGGAGGGGGTAAGGTGAACCAAGACTATATGACCCTGACACTAGAACAAAAGTCTGGCTTATTTCCCATGAAGGGAAAGACAGACAACACAACTTAAGTCTTTTTATGATTCCTATCTTGTTATTTTTCCAATTCATATGGCTTGCTTAAGGTCAATGCCTAAAAAGTCACTCATCTTGTAGTCATAGGGACCAGACTACAGATGTTGGTAGGTGTTTTACCCAAACTGTGTTATCTTCAAAACCAATTAAATAGATGTGAGAGAATAGCTGAAATACTTCAGAAAAAAGTTAAACTAAGTGCATGTTTTTACTAGCTTAGTATTTTATATGTGGAAACATATGTGCCTGGTATGGGGATGTGGATATCTGTAAAAAAATACCTTGACATGCATTACTTTGCCCTGGAAATGGTGAGGTGTGGCTTAAAGTCATTTTAATATGTGAAATATCATTGCCTTTGCCACAGGAAAAAAAGATCCAGCTTTAAATGGTTTTCCTTTTCATAATTACTGAACCTTTTTTTTTTCACTAACTTTTATGATAAAATGTATTTTTGCTTAGTATGACTTGCACAAGTGGTTCTTTAGTTCTTGCTTTCATCTTCTGTGTATTATTTATGAACAACAGTGATTCCTCTGTGTTTCCTTTACTACTGGCAGTTTTTCTACCAACAGACTCAGTAAGTGGCAATCCTTCCTTAGATGTTTCAGTTTAGCATTGCTCTTTTGGAAATAAACAGTAGGCTTTTCAACATGAAAATTCTGTTAGTAATGGATGGCATTTATCAAAACCAGCAATCGTACCTCTAAGTGAGACTCTGTGGGGCTTCACAAAGGAAAAAAGGAAATATTTCAAAAAGTAAGGTAGGTAATTAGACGGGTTGGAGAAGGGGAAGTCGGAAGAAGGCTTTTACCACAGCAAGTGGTATTTTCTGGAGAGGGTGACACATTCTGTCTTGACCTGGTCACCTCCCTCCAGCCAGTACTCCCCAGTGCTGGAGTAGCAGGGTGCAGCAGCCCCAGCTGCCTTACTGGGATTTACAAATCCCCCAAAACCAGGCACTGGAGGCTACTTGGAGCCAGCAGCCAGAGCAGACCTGACACAACTGAGCTGTTGTTCACAATCTGTGTCATGTGCCAGTTTGGGTCTATTTCTGGGGGTTTAATTTTTTTCTCAGTCTATTACTGAATGAAGTCTTTCTTATCTCAGTGTCCATTGTCCTCATGCTTTCTCATGTCAGCTACCTTCTGTAGCAATATTTTTAGCTCATAATTCTGTTTTTACTTATTTCAAGAAAAGGTAGAACATCCCCTGGGATTGCAGTTAATAGCTTCAAGAAAGATCTATATAGACAAGGTCATACACAGTGAGAAACTTCATAGTAGTGACAAATGTATCAATCCTGCCAAGCTCAGAACTATTCACCAACTCTTGGAACTAACTGCATCCCATTAGGACCAGTGCTGGACAGGCATTCAGCAAAACAACTTGGATGATATTCAGTATTATCATTGGCTGCATTTTAACACTCAGCTTCTCAAGTGAGATTCTCAAGGCTAACTCCTGATACTTGTAATAGATTGGTAGAAAATTTTTACTTTAGGCTGAATCTCAGAGTGGTGCTGCACTCCAGATGTCAAATTCAGTGAAAAGTCAAGGAACAGGAAAAACTGGAGGCTACCCTTGCGGCTTCTACATCATTCAGTTAGGTTTTTTGCCTTCAGCTGGTCTCTTGTGGGAAACAGAAGTGCATAATCAAAGGCATTTATTTCCAGATCCACATAGGTTCAGCATGGTCTGAGAAGTTTGATCAAAGCAGTCTCTGTGGTAGGTATCACTTTCTTGAAATTGGGTTAGGCAGAGCTTTGAAACAGTATGCAAAGAGTCAGAAAGCTGAAAATTGTACAGTGTGTCCAGTACTCCAAGTTCAACTCTTCAGGGAACGTTTTTGTCTCAAACCATCAACACATCTCAGCTTAAAGATTCTTGAATCACGTTCCTGAAAATAAGCAAACTAAATTCCATGCAGACAAGTCGTGCAGTAACTAAGTGGCTCACTGAGTGCTTGACTTTGGTATTCTTTAATGCAAATCGCTTTGTAAGATCTTGGGATATAATGCCATCTACTGGCATTTTATTTGCTATCTATGGATGTTGCTTAGACATATGTTAAGGCCTCTGAGCTTGCTGGAGTGACTACTGTGGCCTCACAGGGATAATTCAATCTTCTGAAAATGACACTAACAGGTTAATTTATTTGCTGACACATAGCTGCAAGAAAGTTGATGCTCCAGAAGGTCACAGGGCTCCAAAGGTCCCCATGTTATTGCTGAAAAGTCCATGTGTAAGTTTTTGGACAGCCTAGAATATCTAAAATGTCCCTTCATGCTTAAGGGTATCTGGGAAATGGAAATGAACCCTAGATCTTCTCTAGATGCAAATAGGATCTTAAGCACCTCTTCATAGACCACCTGCATGCAGAAAACTTTTTAGTTACCCAAATCTCAAATTGAGCAAAGGACATTTCCTTCTAACAGCTGTGTGGGGACACTGGGGCAAATACTTCCTCTCTGTCTTTTTTCACACAGAGGAAGCCAAGTTTACTAATTTTGGCAAGCATCTAACTTTAATATGCCTATGGTCAGCAAAAAGTAAAATATCCTGCAGTTCCAACATTTCTAGCATATTTAAATGCTAAGGTAGACAAAGATTGAATGGTATAATTATTATTAATATGCTCAACTACACAGAACAATTTACTAACAATTTACTAATACTCACTTTGGCTTCAGTATTATTAAATGTATTTTGCTATTAACTTTTATTATTTTTAAATATTGGTTTTATAAGGCATTTTTAGTTACTGGTGAAATTATGCTTGAGGAGACAGAAGTGTTGTGAAAGCTTCAAGTACAAGATAAGTAAACTGCCTGTAGCAGATGTTGGATATTTCTTAGTATCTACAAAGATACACAGTAAATGATCTTTGGTCCATCTATTAGGAAGAAAATTACATTAAAATAAGATATCTCTCAAAGACTGGAGCATTAATTACAATTTTACAGATCTGTAAGAGAATAATTACAAGTAAATTAAGGCTATGTCTAGAATTTCAAATAGGATCTTCTGAGGTTTAACATTCTAAAATAAGACACATCCAACATATCTAATTGATGTCTAATCTTTCTTCTACTTTGGATATTTTTCAAGATACAGCACCATTTCTTAGCACATTCATTATATTGATCAGATCCAGATTGCAATGTTGGCAGTTGTTTATGTAGTAAATCTCAACTTGACAGAAAGGTTGCAAGTTAGAAATGTTTTTAACCTCAATCTAGGGTTTCAAAATCCTTAATAAATTCAGTTAACTATAGCAATTAAAAACAAAAATAAAAGGAAAAACCCAAAAAAACCCCCAAAGAAACAGAGAAGGCATCCGAACAAACAAAATTTCCCAACAACAACAAGACAAACACCCCCTCCCCCGACCCCCCTCCAAAAAATGCACCAAAAAATACCAAGTACATATTGCATTTATATTGTGCTTTCCAGTGGCCACAGCTCACTAATCTGGACAAAAGACTTTTGCTGTGTCTTTTTCTTGCAATCATGTTGACCAAGTGGGATTTTCAGAACAACCTCTGAGAAGGCTTATTTGTAGAAATGTTCATTTTACCTTCTCAGTAGGTCAGCTTCATACTGTTACTTGTTTTATATCTAAAAGTTGTGCTTTCTATTTAGGTCTGTCCAGAGTTTTCAGAATTGCTTAGGTATTTCATTCAAAGCCTGTCTCTTGTAAAATGTCTAAAGGGACTGTGGAGAAGGGACTGAAAAATTAATCCTATTTTTGGCTATACTAGGTTATAGTCTTGCTTTATGCCTATTTTTAACCAAGTAAACTTGAGTTCTTCTTTATAAATTCATAAAAATCATCAAGAAAGGTTGAAAGCGTACTTCCAAAAGCAGCTAAAATATTCTGGAAAAGATTGCAAATGTAGGTTTCCCTCAGGCACAAAAAAATTATTCAGATTTGCTGCATCACGGTGTTGTTGCATAAAAGTATCCATGTCTTCCTATTCTCATGCTTTGACGGAAAGCTGTGGCTCTAACTGGAGTTCCTACACAATGTAAGACCTAAACAATAGAACAATGAGCTTTTGGATCATTACTTAATGATCTGATTGCCAAGTTGGTAATTGGTTTTCTGGACATGCAGAAGGAGAATGTCTGGAGAACACTCAAGTAAAATTAAACAATTATCTAAGGAAATATCTAAATAAGAACCTTTTTAGCACTTCAGTGGTCAGCATTAGTTTACACAGATTTTTAATAATAGAATTTGGACACTGGGTATTTAAATTCCACTGAAGTCATGCTTTGGATGCTTCATTCCTTTTTCTTGTTTTTTAATCGGGCTTCAAATTTATGTAGCTGTCCTACTAATGCAATCTTTCAGGAGAGAAAGTTCACCTAGGGCTTTCTAAATCTTACATGAGTATCATTACTCCTTAAACATCCTTCCTTAGTCGTGAATATGCAATTTTGCTTGAAGTTTTATGTGTCAGGACAATCATTTATTTGAACTGATGTTTTCAGTCTGGCACATCCTTCTCTGTCTTTCTTCTTGGGAAAATTAGCATAATGTCTTTGAAAGATATCCAATAGAATCCTTAATTTATGTAGTGTCTCTTCATTTTCTGTTTGGTTTTAAAAGCTTACTGCAGTTTTAGAAGCAGTATAAAATAATATAAATGTTACTTAATCTCCAATAGTAGGAAACTGGTAGAATTAAATAGATATGCAATCTTTTTATATATTTCTATCTACTTTATATATATAATGTCTGCATCATTATATATATGCAGGTCTTTTAGTCTGTGCTTTGTGCCTTTTTATTTAGAAATTGCTACTTGAAGTAGTTACATATTGAATGACTTTCAGTTCTAGCTATAAATTATGTCTATAATACAAACAAATAAAGAAATTGGTACTTTTCTCTGGAAATATGCGTCTTCAAACCATGGTTTCAATAGCTCATTTTAATTCTGATATAACATAAAATTGGTTTTTGAACAATTTCTTAACTTATTCTAATGAATAGGCAGCACCAAATTAAAATCTATATTAAAAAAGCCAAACTGGATTCTCTGCATCTTCTCTTCCAAAAAAAATATATTTCATCCCTAAAATACCCATAGTATGTTATATGTAGAGTTCTTAACCAAAAGAGCGAGAAAAAAAATCTAACACACCAATCCACTGACTCCAGAGAATACTGAAAATCATAATAACGTACTTTAATTCAAGTAACTTGAAGATAAAAGCAAGGGAATGCTTTCACATAACAAACAAGTAAGCTCGGAGAGAAAAGCTTTTTAGTCTGGAAATTACATGGCAGAAAACAGACATAATAAAAGTAAAACTTTGAAATAACAAAAAGATGGGGAAGGGGGAGCAGACAAGGGCAAGAGGGAAGAAGTGGTAAACAATTGAAATATTGTAAGCAGGAGTTACAGAAAAAGAAAAACAATCTACAGTTTGTATTATCATGTCAAAACCTACATTTGTGCTGAATCACTAAGATAGTTTTTTTTCTTTTTTTTCTCCTAAAAGAGGTCATCTCCTAAGTTATAAGTGCTAATGTAGAAGTTTGGGGTTTTTTTTCTTTTTAAAATTAGGTTTGATAGCATTGTGTCACTTTCATAACCATAAATTATTGATTTTTATCTCAAATGATCCCTAAGATGTGGGAAGCCTATTTTTATCTCTAGGTCTTACAGTTTTTCTTACAAAGATTATGGATGAGCATTTGGGGAAGGGAGATTGGAAAGTTTCTCTCCACGTACTCTGAAGATCTTTTCTTTGGATCTTGCCGTAGAAGGTTATGCCTGTGTATGAGTAAACTTGATGCCAGACCACAGATAAGATGTCCATTGATTTTTGTAACTAAATAAATTCCTGAAAGTATTGCCTCACAAGGCATAGTACAGGTACAAGGAATAGATTCGGCCCCTCTGAAATACTGGCCATAATGCCCTTTTTCTAATGAGCCTTTTCTTCCTAACTGAATGGAGAGAGTGGTACCACCTGTCCTATACATTTAATCAGGGCTGTTAGTCTTATGGTTTACATTTAAAAAATCACAGAATGGTAGAAAAGACTGATGCAGTGCTTAGGGGAAGCAGGGTGCAGCTGACATGAAGACAGATTGTGTTACAGCAGGCTTGTGAGAAATGCCGAGAGATAACTTGGAGTGACAATATATATATTTGCAACAGAGTTACTCCTTCAGGCTATTCTAAATCAGCCATAGGATAGCATGCAAAATAAACTCTTTCATGAAGGTGGAAATCCAACAGAGTTGACCAAAACCATAGAAAAATAAAAGCATCTGAAAGTGCATCCTATACCAGCTTTATCAATTTCAATTTAAGGTATTTGTTCTTTCTTTATATTCCCCGCCCCCCCCCCCCCCCCCCCCCCATTTCTTACAGTAGTGGTTAGGTCATATGATTTATAGAATATAGTTCCCAAATGCAGAATCCCAAAATAGGAAAAAATTAAAATTTTCTATATGCTGATACCTGCAATAAGTAAAATGCTGTCTGAAAAGAAATTATCTCAGGAACTTTTACAAACACAAATGTATAACTCTTTGAACTTTTGTATAAATAAGGGCATGCCTCAGACAAAGAAGCAGAGGTATTTGTTTTTACATGTCTGTTTGCTGATTTTTACTATCACTGTGTAGATATCACTGGGAATGATACAGTAACTAAAACATTTTACTCACATTGTTAATTTCTCCTGTGACTAATCATGGAGCAGACTAAATAAGATGAGCAGAAATAGCCATAAAAGTGAGCAGAATGTTCTCCATAAATGGTAAATATATTCTGAGTATATGGGCTGTTCATAATTCTGAAAAATATGAATAATTTGAAGCTAAGTTTAGGCATCTAATTCAAGTGTTTAAATTTAAAGGTTATTTTTACTTCTTATTGTTTCCCACATTGTCAAAACAGGGAAATTCCCAGGTTCTGAGTCACTGTCAGTAGCAGACTTTATAAATTAGGTGCTAAAAATAAGTATGAAGAATACCTCCTCTATTTTATGAATAACATTTAACCATTCTATTGTAATATTTTCTCAAATTATCTAAATCAGTTTTAAGCACAACATGTGAGAGAAATGAAAATTTCAGCTTCTGAAATCAAAGTAGACATTAAAAGTCATTTGAAATAGTTATTAAAAAAACCCCACTTTCACTAACAGGAGTTAAAGCACCTTCTTCAGCACACTATTTTTAACAATTTGCTTTCTAACTTTTCTTTTTACTTACTTCTGATTTATCCATGAGAACTGATTATTCCCTAGTGTTCATCAATGACCACATAGAATTGAATATCATAATCTTCCTTTGATTGGCTACAGAAACATCTTGAACCTATCAGTCATAAATCACCTTGTTTTTACATAGAACACTACACATATGGATATTAAAAGTAAATAATAAATACAATTAAAAAAACCAAAAGTGCAAATTTTTAAAATTTAAGGATGATTTTTTTAGCTACTGTATTAGTTGAAAACAAAGCAAGAAAATTAAATAATTTTTTTTTTGTTCAGTTTCATTTATCTTGGCCATGCATTTGGAAAAACAATAAATTAACAAGATATGAGAATTCCACCTGTTGGTAAATATATAGTAGAACTCTTTGTATGTTACAGCTCTCTCATTAGATTGAATTTATCAAGGATTACTGTGAGAAACATCAGGAGTATCAGGAATGAAGTATCAGAAGTATCAGAAATGAATATCAATATATATCAATAAATATCAAACTATACCTAAAAATTCTGAAAATAAAGCGGCTAGTATTGTTATTTCCCTTTCAAAGGGTACTTATTCAGAAATGAATGCTGAATCCCCTTTCCTTTGAACTACAGGTGAGTGTTCACTATAGCAACCTTCAAATGTGGTCAGAGCCATTTGAAAACATTCCAGGCATTAATCTTCCTAGTCTTTATCTTTTAATTGGCACATATTTGACTTCACTTAAAAGGAGGGAAAGTGGACTTGGTTTGAGTAATAACATGTTTCAGATGACACTAGAAAACAAGCTTGTGGATAAACAAAGGTTTCAAAAAGGGCCTGATATTTAGAGTGAATGGTATTAAAATAGAAGCAAAGTGCAATTCTTTTTAATCTAGTATTTTATGCACTTTAGGAAGAGATAGGACAGTGACAGCAGATTGTATGTAGACAGCTGATTAGTGAGTTCTTAACCTATGTCAACTTATTCAGATTGGTTTCTGCTGATTGTCATTTAGAAGAATTTCTCCCAGAAATGTGTAAGAAGATCATGGGGAAAAAGTTCTCTGAGGTAAAAACTACAATAATGACAATAAAATAGAAAACAAAACGATGCCAGTGTTGTTAAAGTAAATGTCCCTTTGCAGATAGAGTGCCTCCCAGAAGGGATTTGTTTTGCACTGCTATTCAATGTGGAAAAAAGGTTTACACAAAATTTGTGGAACAGCTGTAATAATCAAAGAAATGGGAGACAGAATAACTGCAGGATGTTTTTTGAATGTTCAATATTTCGTACAGACCAGAGCCATTTTATATATCAAATTATGTAAGCAGTTGAAGTATCCAAGAACACAGTAAAAAGCAGCAATCATAAACGACAGGAAAAATTATTAATTTCTCCAGCTTATGACTGGAGTGGCTGCTCTGGCTCAGTCTGCCTGCTTGATCATATAAAATCTCCAGGCCAGAACAGGCACTCTCAGGAGGTGAACCAGGATTAGCAGAGTTGCCTGTGATGCTCTCTATGTTCCTGTGACTGCAGAGTATGTCACAGTGCAGTTAGTGTCTGCTCTTTGGCTAGGGTCTAAGGGAGAAGCAGAAGGTGGGGAAAGTAAAGGGGGACAAAAAGATAAACAGCAGGGAACAGGGCAAAGATGAACATTAGAAAATCTGCTTCTTCATGCAATGAGATGCTCTCAGGAGTGGAATAATGTCTAGGTATGGCAGGAGAAGCAAGCAAGACTCAAGAGCAGTGTAATATGTAGATATTTTTCAGCTATTTCTAAGCTTTTATATGCTCGTGAGCTTTTCCTCTAAGCTACTAAAAATCTCCACCAGTGGTACAAACTGAATATCTGCTGATGATTCATCAGCTGCTGACCCTTTGTGAGCCACTATCCTCAATGAAAATAGTTGCAGACACAATTGCAAATAAGCTGTTGAACTGACTGCATGTGAACCAGTTCAGAGAGAATCCGAGGACATTAGGTTGTATCATTGTCATAACTCACTTAGGATCTCCAATTTATAGCAAGAGTTGATGCATCAGCTCTTTGTACATGTCTTTTACACCCCATGGTATCTCAAATGGTGATACATGTCTGTGTTTAATCAGCTGAATCCCACCTAAGGTGCCTGCTTCAAATTGAGCTGAATGTCTTTCTAGGGTGTTCTAGCTAAATCATCATTTACTAAAAAGGAAGTTTAAAAGCTGACTCACCTACATTAGGCTACAGAAATTCAAGTTTCATAATCTGAAATTAAAATCCATCCTTAGTTTCCTGTGGCATATATGGTAAATTTTATCATTGATTTATGTAGCTATGATCTTCTCCTTTGACTAGAAATAAACAAAACTGCTGCTTCATTATGGAGTGTACTGAGAAAAGGATATTTCTGAGACTGTAAAACAGGGGGCAGCTCCTCTGTGTATGTGTTTATGAATTTATCAATAAAAATTGTGAAAATATGTTAACAAATTAGAAAGCTCAGCAACTGCAATCAGAAATCACAATTCAGTTGAAAACACTGAACACTGTCAATCTGTCTTGCTGTCATTGGGATTCATTTGGTGCACTAATGCCGTACTCATGTGAATAAGTTATAAAATATAGGGGGGTTGTGGGCTTTTTTTGTAGTGAGCATCCAGTAAGTCTGTGTCACTGCTTACTAATAAAGTCAGAATAGTTCCAGCTTTTCAGGACGTTTACTTACTCCAGTTCTTAGCTTCAAGCAGTGAATGCCTTTACATTCAGCTTTGTATTCACTGCTGTGGAGCAATTTGGATGTGTCTTGTAGCACTGCACAGAGTAAGCCATTCCAGGTGAAAAGCTTACAGCTACAAAGCAGTCTGTGTTTGAGGACTGCTTCAAAATAGGGCAAGTCCAGTGACAAATTTAAAGCTTTTTTAAATAATAAGTGTTCTGAGAACCATATTTGCAGTGATTTTCAATTCTCAGAATCTAGTAGGGGTTTTTATTCAGAATCCTAGTCTGTTTTATATTGCTTTTTAGAGAATGGGTTCATTACTCGGTAATGTTTTTCTTAGTTTCTGTCAAAACAAAAGTTATTGCTGCAAAGAAAACATTGATGGCTCACAAGAAAGAGGTTACTGTTAAAGGGTTGTGTGATTGTTGCCATACACACCAGGGGTAACTAAATATCTTCAAATATTTTAAGAATTTAAGAAAAAGGAGTTGAGAAAGGCAAAAGAAAGACACTCTAAACAGTTTAATCTATTTTTAATGCAATTAAGACATTGTTTTATTTAATCTGTTTAAAACAATATACTCATTAAAATGTCCTACTTTGAGAATTATAAAGACATTGCCAGTTTATTAATCTAGTGGGATTTTTTTGAGCTTTTGCTTTTCTGCGCTGAAGAATGTGGATAAGATTTAAAACAGCTAAATTTTTTTGTGGAATCTTTTGCAGTATTTCATTCTTTTGCCAATGTTTTCAAACTGTTTATCAAGTGGTCTAAAGGGTTTTATATGAAATTAGTGATTTTGATGTTTTACTGTTTGCTTGTGGAGCATTTTAAATAATAATAGGATAGCTTTCTGTTTGCTGGTTGTGTAGGAATGAATAGGCTGCACAGAGCAAAGTATTCCCAGGAGGATGAGGAAGATGATCCTTTCCTTGTAACCAGCAATGGTGGTGGCACACCTGGAGCACTGCATCTAGTTCTGGGCCCCTCAGTGCCAGGGACACGGGGACATACTGGAGAGAGCCAGAAAGATATTTAAGGGACTGGAACAACACTCCTATGAAGACAGGCTAGGAGAGCTCAGTATGGAAATACATGTGTAATTCCTATCTGTTTTGATTGCTATAAACATATATGTACATGTTACCAACCCAAACACCCTCCATCGTTCCAGATTTATGTAGCGCAAAAAAGAAAAATGTTGATTTTATGATGGCTTTGGACTGTGCAGGCACAGAAAGAGAAAATGACTGTCATAGTACTTTCAGATAACCAATCCTAGCCTTTCTTTGTTGTATAGTGCAGGGTCCCTTCAGAGAACAGAGAAACTAGATGCTCAAATAGCCTTCTGAATGACTATTTGCAGAACTATCCATTCACTAGATGTGAATGCAGAGAAGGATTCATCTAAATCAGACATTTCAATTAGGTATCTGTCTTTAAAATAGTAATTTTTTTCTCTCTAATTTTATTCCCACATACTGGCTGAATAAAAAGTGACAATGTGACTGTTTTCTGTTTTGCTTATGAACTATAGATAATTTTCATACTGTGATTTACAAAAAGATGATTTATACTATTTAGTTAATAGATGTGAAAATAGATGTGAATGAAAATAATTGTGAATACAGCATTTGTAGCTGCACTTCTGCATGCACAAGAATTATAGCAGATTTGTAGACCAAGGTAAAACATACTGACTAATGTCAAGTAACTTACATGGCATAAAGTATTACAGAAGACTATGTTTGAAATAATATTTATTTCATAAAAGCAAGGAAGTCTTCAGTATCCAATTATATCTGCAGTGTTAGAGGATAATCTCAAATAAAATCAGTGTACAGTTAAACTGTGAAATGACTGGCAGTTTGATGTTTGTGTGGATTGCCACACAGATATGTTAACAGGCATATTAAATGAAATTAAAATGCCAATGTTCCCCATTTACTGTAATGAAAAGCATCACAAGGAGTTTTAAAAATATCAGGCTTGTTATTCCATGTTTAAAAAAAACCAAAAACAACTAATAGCCCCTAGTCTGCACAATGAAGGGAAAAAATTCAAAGTTTATTATAAGGAATTCTGACAAAATTGTGTTTGCTTTCAGTGATACTTTTGCCTTTATCTGTTGAGCAGAAATGTTTTATATAATTGTATGTGCCAACTTAAAAGTCTTCTAAGTATATATTATGAACAAAAGTTTTATTTGCTCACATTTCATACTATTTGTTACATATTTATCATAAGTTGCAAGAGGAGATAAATGTATTCACAGCATAAACCTTGGCAAATTTCAACAAAAAAATCTATACTTTTTTCACTAGGACTTTAAAGATAGGCTTTATTTCTGGAGATTTTACTGAAGAGATTAGTTCCATATGAATAGTTTGTTTCATTGATGTAATTTCAGTTTTATCTTGTACTTTGATCTAGCAGAAAGCTTTCAAAAAGATGACAGTCACTTAGGGAAATCTAGTGTCATGAAGATATTACAAGTCAAGGTAATTTCTTAAGAGAAACAGTGTTCCTCTATGCTGATAAAGGAATAGTTTAACAGGTAGGGATTGAGTTTTCAGTCCAAGAAATTATATATATTAGTCAAATGGTTACTGAATTGCTTAATAACTCAGAATGTTTCAAACTTAATATTAAGAGACCTTAATATAAAGAAAAGATTCCTATGCAGAAAATGCGTAAAGAACCTTTGCTGAGCAGCAGCTGCTTATGATAAAATCTTGATTCACTTCTGTAGGCCAGAAAAGGGCATCTTGTGTGGATTCATAATGACAAACCTTGTTCAGAAACACTGTTGATGAAAATAGGCAAATACATGCTGTAATCACGTTCAAGAAAGAATGCCAGGAGCACTAATGAAAACATTAATGGTTTTTGCAGTTCTTAAAACTGTGAACTTGATTGAAAAGGCACATTTGATTTGTATTCCTGTTTGAATCATTTAGATTCTACTACTACTATAAATTTTGAGATCTAATTTAAAATATATGGCTGAAAACTATCAGAACACGGAACTTTTTTATTTCCTAAATATGGGATTCCTTAATTTCTGTGTATATCCTATCACTGTGTTTAAATCTCTATTACCGTTATCACTCCTTACATAGCTGCTGTCAACTTTTTAAGCCTATGGTACTTCCACTCTGTGTTCTGACATTATTTAAATATTGTGAAATATATGATATCTCTAGTCTACTGAAAAGAAGAATTTACAAAGATGTTTTCTTAAAAACACAAAAAAAGATAATGATGGTATTTTTCAGCAAAGATCTAATAAATTTGAAATCTTGGTTTCATCATTCAAGCAAATCTCTCATGGATTTCAGAGCTCAGTTCTGAATTTTTTTTTCCAATTGAACATTTTAACTACCTCATAAAGGAGCAATAAATAATGTGGTTTGAAGCAAATGGTTAACTCATTGCAAGCTTGATTTTATCATATTGGAAGTATTTTAAAGTATTTTGTTACTGATTTTGTGCTTTTACATCAATTCCTCTCAACCAAGACAGAGGAAAAAAAAGCTTCTTGTTTTGCTTGATTTATTTTTAATTCTGGATACCTTCACCTCCCTGAATTTATGTGAAAACCATTTATTGTTGTCCTTTTGAGAATCTCTGCTGAATATCTTGAAAGCTCTTAGTATTCATAGGACTTTGTTTTGCCCGTTTACTAAAATGTAATTAAGGAGAGAAGTCTTCAGTTTTAATAGAATTTGTTTTCAGATAAATCATCAACTCTGTCAGAGTAAATTAGGCATCTCATCCTGAACTTCAGGTATTTCATTTGGAACACTTTGTTGGTGAATAAGATGTTTCTGTCAGGAATGTTCTAAGTGTATGGCTCTAATTGCCCCAGTTTCACATTAATGCATGAAAGAATCCTTTGTCACTCTTCTATTCACAAGTTGCACAAAGAAATATGGCAAAACCGTCATTTCTCCTGTTTGTATTCATCTCAAAACAAAAAGGAAAGATAAACAATTGTGACCTTTTTTTTTGACAGACCACAAT
The DNA here is from genome assembly GCA_039654755.1 of Calcarius lapponicus. NCBI lineage: Eukaryota > Metazoa > Chordata > Aves > Passeriformes > Fringillidae > Calcarius > Calcarius lapponicus. The sequence goes on along the minus strand of CM077465.1, from coordinate 22,175,169 downwards.
TTAAATAAAACCAAAGTCATACCCAGAAAATATGAGAATTAAATGTTGTCTTCTCTTGATGTATTTCCAAAATAAATGTTAGAAGCGAAAGCACTTGAAGTGAAGGAAAATGCAAAGGATCGACTTTTTCTTAACAAAAGGAGATTAAATACAGCATAACTGAATCCATCACATGGCCCATTCATTCCAATATCCTGTTTGCCATATTATGTGAGATTGTTCTAGGAAAAGCCACTGAACCTCAAGTAACATAAGTATGATGAGATTACATACAACTTTTCAATTTACAGAAAATAACACTCAAGAACAACACTGACAATCTGTAAAAGCTCTAATTTGCTATAAATAAATGTTCTAAGCAAACACAAAATAAGGCTGATCCTGTTATGCATGTGAAATGAGAAAGACCATGAGAAGCATCCCATCTGTTTGCAATCATGAGCTCTGTGTGCTCTCTTGAAAGTTGTATAGCTGCTTTTTGGTGGGTTGATTTTTCTAAGTCCTCCTACCTTTGCATCCAATTACTCCATGCTCCATCTGATCAAGGTAACAGGGTGGTTTGTATATACTGATTTGAAAACTATGTGAGCTGTAGTAAATTAAAAAAAAAAAAATCATACAGATTGAAACCCTGTTGTACTCTAACACACACCAAGCTCATAATTAACCCAAACTTTTCTTGAACTTAACCCAGACCCAAGTGTCATTTAGGGGGTTCTGGTATGAATCTGCTCTTTGGCATGGCCTGATCTGTAATAAAAGCTGCACTTTTTTCATGGCCAGGATGATCCTTAAAACAGCACACCTATGTTCCAATATCACTGTGCCTGATCCAATAAAACCCCCAGAACACTTTGTACTATAGCATTTAAGTTTGCCCAGAACTTCTGATTCATCCCTATAGATGAGGTCAGAATAACAGAGCAAGAGGTCAGGTAGCTCATACTTTTACCATAAAAATAAGTAGCATCAAACAAGGAAAAGGTATGTATTTATACCATGAGTATACAGAAATATCTGTTAGCAATGTTCTCCTATGCATAACAGAAAACCACATAAAATACTAGCAGAAGAAACTGCAGTAAATATAAGTAAAACGTCTAAGAAGATTCCACTAAACTTTTTTCTAATTCTGTTATAAATGTAGTTTTGCATATTTGCCTTTCCAGAATTGGCCATACAATAAAACATACTAATTTTTATTTATTTAACATATGGACAGAAAAAATGTGAGTGCCAAAGTGAGAAAAAAACACTGATTTTCAGTGCTTGATTTATGTAAACAAATTAGTTTGAAATTAGATCATAAGGCCTCCAAGCTTTTGAATTCAAAATATAATGAAGGTCATGTCCTGTCTTTCACAGATTATTTGAGGATACAAACCAAATTATGGCAAAATTTAGTATCTAATCCATCTGTCTTTTGCCTAAAGTGTTAAATATTTGTAGAAAATACGAATATTTTAAATGAAAACAAAAAGGCAGTGCCTTAAATTTAACTAAGTCCTTTGGTTCAATTGCACAATTTTCACTTCATTCATCTCTGATCCATGAAGGATTTCCAGATCACCAAGTGGCTAAAACCATAGTGAAGCTATGCTTATGCTTTCACTGGATGGTGATATTGCTTAACACATTATAATAATTTTACTAAAACTCCAATAAGGCTAAAATTAGATAATGTTCAGTTAAAATAAATTAGTGGTAAGTTCAATCCTTGCAGAAAGGATAAAGGATTTTTGCAGAAAAGATTCTAAGCAAGAAGTTGATACTATAGCTGCACAAATACTACAACTTTCAAGTATAAAAAAATATTAAAAATTCAGGTTTGCTTACAGAACCATCCTCTTGTCTTTTTTATTTTCTTCTTCTTCCACCCCTGAATTCTTGTATAAGACTCATAAAGTTGTTTCATTACTTAATAATTACAATATGTCATCATATTCTTGGCATTATGCAATTTCTTAACATTTTCTGTTTGTTTAATATCAAGGTAGATTCAAAGAATCTTACCCTCAAATATTACTGGAGTTCAAATAATATGGTAATTCTAGGTTGACTGGTTGGGACTTGAGACTATGAGACTGGACACTGCTTTTAGAGTAAAAATGTGTTGAATTTGCTGCTGTTACTCTAAATTTTAATTATATAAATTTCAGTCAAGTTCCTTGTGTTAAACTAAAACGTTTCTATATCTGTTTTTCTCTTGCTAATTAAAATAAAGGGTTTATCTGCTTTCAGATGTGTACACATTTTCTGAAATTACTTCCAGCCTAGCATTAAAATCTGTTGCTGAGTATTCCTGTCTGCAAACCTGGTTAACAATTTAATAATCTATGTTAAACAGTTTTCTTATATAAGCCCCTACAAGGGAGATTATTATAATAATCTTCCCCAGTACACTCTGATCCATCTCTTTCCTTTCCATTGGTGCTTCTCCTACACGTCTCATAAGAAATCTGACACGTGGCCGCAGTTTCTTTAAAACAATCCCGGAATGTTCTTTCTCCTGTGTCACATAATGTCCTCTACCTTTGTAGGAAATAAGCCCCTGATTTTTACAGTTTTTACAGGTATGGAGAATTCCTTCTCTGATTCTCTTTGCAAACCCCATGTTGTCAATATTTGAATTATTCTCCCTGATGGAGCTAAGGGCAGCTGATTTAGTGCCGTGGGCTTGCACTGGTCAGGTTGCTCAGGCTTTCCACAGCCTTTATTACTTGATAAAGGAAAATCTTTTTTAATATCTGTAAGAAGTATACAAAACATAAAGAAAATAATATGATCAGATTTGAGAAAAGCCTGATTTTAAAATTACAAGAAGGGCAAAATGAGTTTTTCATTACTTTATGAGAAAGGCTCCTGAAATGAATGCATTTTTATTTGTCATAATTTTTTATTCATCTTGTCCAGAATGGGTAGATAAATACATAATAGGCTTAAATTCAAGCAAAGCAGATTAAAGTTAAATAAACTTTCTAAAAGTATGAATGGGGAAACAAAAAAATATGTTTCCCTAAGCAGTTATGAAGTCTCTGCCATTGTCTTTGAAATCATACTCAAAATCATCAGAAATATGGTACAAATCACATTCTTTCTTTGGAGTAAGAAGATGAAAAAGGTGGCATATGGAGGTCAGTACACAATGGTTTCCAGGACTGAAATTTAATTAAGAAGAACATAATTGGAAGGAGACAATGGTATATCATAAATGCTGCTTTTATAAGCAATATTGCTTGTAATCTGAGGATGATTATTACAGACTGAGAGTGTAGTGGTTTAACAACTGCTGGGATTTAAACTTTAAATAGGACCCTCCCCTTCTTCCTCCCCCTCCTGCGGCAGAGGGATAAAGGTAGCAACTGCAGACTGGGACAAAAATTTACTAAAAGCAAGCAGCAATAGAATAAGAATTGCACAGTATTTGCAACGATATTAGTAACCAGAGTATAAAGAGGAGAAGGTGCGTTACACACAGAAGGCGTTCGCACCTTCACTCAGCTCCGCGTGCCTGCCTGGGACAAAGACAAGGTGGCGGACATCTCTTCAGCTCAGCAGGGACACGCAGCTGTTCCTGAGGCAAGACAAGATGAGGGATGTTCTCTGCCCCCAGGGCTCCCCCTCCCTGAGTCCAGGACACTGGAGAGAGAAAAAGCCCTGATAGCTGGAGCATCCAGATTCTACTGCTCACTTTTCCAGACTGCTCTGCTCTGCTGGGTCCATTCCACACAGTGCTGCTGCTTTGGATTGCTCGGTCACTCCACTCTGCAGCACTCATGCTCAGCTTGGACTTTGCTCCTCTAACCCCAGTTTGCCAGTGCTTTGTTTCCTGTGGCTGCTTTGTGGTTCATCACTACTGGGAGTCAAATACTGGAGCCACTCTTGTCTGCATTTGCCACGTCTTGGAGGAATAGGAAGGGATGATTGGTGCTAGGGGCGAGACAGAGTCTGCAGTGTTGGTCCTGAGAGCCCGCAGCATTATCGCAGCTGGCACCTTTCCTGAGCAGGAGATGGATCAGAATGGTGCAATTCCAGGGGTGTGCTACTTTTGTCTTCCCCAAAGCCATACCACCCAGCAATGATGTTCACGATATAGAACAGCAACTCAGCCATGCCCATGCAGCCCTACCCCCTGCAAATTCAGGACATTAAGGAAGAGCTCTCTGAGGTCACTTGGTCCAACCTCCAGCTCTTCAGGGCTGACTCTGGATCTACCTCAGGTTGGCTCAATCCTTTTTGCGTATTTTTAATATCTTCAGGAGGGGAAATTTCATAGTAACTAATTTCAATGTTTAACCACCTTCACTGCAATATTTTTTCTTATAGTTGGAATTTACCTTGTGGAGCAACCAGTCTCTTTAATGAATACGTGAAAGAATCTGTCTTGTCTATAAACAACACAAGGTATCTAAAACCAGAAATTAGCTTTTCACCATCGTTGAAATGATATTTGATTTTTATATATAGTACTGAATATCCAAAGTAAGTGAGGACTGGCTTACAGGCAGATAATTTTCTTGAGTAGTTGATACACTAAAAAAAAAAAAAAAAAATCCCCAAAACTAGCGTAAAATTATTTATTACAAAGACTCTTCCCATCTTTCTCCTCTGAGATCATAAAACATTCAAATCATTCAAGAAATAGGGTTCATATGACTGATATGCTAAAATTTAGCAGCTGCCTGGATTGCTGTGTAGAGCAACTCTGACTTGAAGTCTGGTCTGTTAGCAGCATTCATTTGATTGAGAAATTCTATAAATACAATTATTGTGACACAATTAGTTTGCCTGCAATTCTAGGTTAACTTGTCCAAATAACTGATGACTATTAAATGTAGACTTCTTGTTTAGAAAGGGTAGAAGTTGGACAGGCTTTTAGTCATGTTCTGTTACTGGCTTCTGACTTTTGTAACAGATACTGATAACCACTTCTTATTGTGAATTGAAATAAAAGACAAACCCTTTCTTTCAGAATACGACAACACGGGACAGTGTCCATGAAGTGGAAGAAAAAAAAAGATTAAATTATTTTTAAGTTGTTAGGGAAAAAACTATCAAAGCACTAATTTACATCTTAGTTGTGTATTAGGCTATTACTGAAGAAAAAATAAACATGGTTGTAAATTATACAAACACGACTACTAAAATTTCTGAAAACAAGACATTAGAACATGTTTTTTACAAGCCATTATAAGAATATACAAATATAATTTTAATTTGTAATAATCAAGAAACTTCTCTAAATTGCTGTATACATGGTAAAATCAGGCCTCCTTTTTGGTGATTTTCTCTCCTCTATACATTCTATAGAGTGATTGTTCTACTTTGTTGGTCTGTATTTATTATTATTATTATTATTAATAATAATAATAATATAGTAATTTCTTTCAGAATAGTGTAGTTTTCATTCTCAGAAGCTTCAGAACTCCATTACCTGTGATTTTATTACTTTTGTCACTATCTGAATGTGATATTTTTGAATGTGTCTTTAAAGTCAGTTTCTATCAGCTACAGGCGTAAATTATTTTCTGACATGTTAGAAGACTCTTCAGTTGTTGATGCAATTAAAAGAGTTAGAGTGATTATTTATAATTGCAAAAGCTGTTCCTGTTCAAGAGTAAAATTGATGTAATTGTCAAAAGGACTGGAACATTTGTGTGTTCTGAATGCAGTAAACAAAAAATTTAATTAAACAGCTATTAAAAAAGCAAATACTAAGAACTAAAGAGTGACACAAATGTCCTCTAGAAATAGGGACTTATTGGACTTTCCTCACTACTCTTTATTTTCTAATCCATAACATTCCATGCAATGAGTAATGAAGGAAAATAACAATAATTTTTACATGTCAGGAGGATGAGCTCTCAATACCTTTAAATAAAAAATGCCTGTTCATAGCTGTATAAGAAGTCCCCTACTGCTCAATTCTGATGTCCTCCCATTCTGAAATAAAACTATCTAACCTGCTCCCTTCCTTCTGCTCTGGAAACCTGTTGAATTTATCAGTTCACTCAGATCTATGTGCTGATTTGCACTGCCTGGGTACAATATCACTATATAATAAAAACAGCTCTAGGTATGTGAAAGATGCTACAAGAATGGCTTTCAAAGGCATTCTTTCAAAGACAGAGAAAGAGGGAACATGGCATAAGAGAGAAATTTATATCAGGCTAGAATGTGATAGGTAATAAGGTAGAAATGAAGATGGTGAACTCTTCTCAGACTTATGCAGTATTTTTTATCTCCACTTCTGTAAATACTGTGTGGAGAGAATATATTATTCCCACTGTTGTGATTGAGACAAAGGCTTTCAGGTCTTAGTAGTCAGGCTTACTATGCCATGAACAGATGTAACTGGAAATCTGAAATACAATTTTAATGTACCACAGGCTACTCCTTACAAGTGTAGGTTTTCTAGGTTTCTATCCCAGTGTTCAGCACTACACCAGAGGCTGTGTAGGTGACAGGAAGGTTACACTCAAAGAGCCAACAGTTCAATGGCCAAATGGAGACCCATGGTGAGTGATATTTCTCAGAGGTTGACGGTGGGACTGGAACTGTTTAACATCTTTGTTAGTGACACAACAGTGGAAACCTCAGAAGTTTGCTGATGACAACAAGGCGTCTGCTGCAGTTGACACACTGCAGGGAAGGGATGCCATCCAGAGGGACTTTGACAGGCTTGAGAGGTAGACCTATGCAGCTGCTTTTAGAAAAATAGCAATCATCCCTGTAGCTCCTGGGGCTAAGATGGAGGTGGCCTCATACTCAAGGGTTAAGCTATTTTTTATGACGAGGTCATCCTATTCTGTGTCATTCTGTATAAACACATCAGCTTTCTCTGCTTCCAGCAGTTTTGGAGCTGCAAAATTCTCATTTAAAGATGCAGTATTTGTCAGTGGAAATGTTTCCTACAGTATGCTAGTATTTGTATTTTGCATGTAAGAAGTGGATTATATGTCTGATAAAAAAGAGATACCCTACTGAGATCAAAAGCCAGAGAATATCAATGAGATTGCATGTTTCATTTTTATGAAACACACAGTCTTATCAAGCAAGTGTAATGGAAAAATAAATGCAGTTTTTTAGTGAGTAAATTATTTCCTTTTCTTTTCATCTTTTTATTTATGACAATGGTTGAATTTAATCAGAATGAAACAGAATTTGCTTTAATTTTTTTGCAGCATGCTGTGTTTCAAAGGCTAAAATTTATCAAGATTGTTCCCACTAACTAGCTGTCACAGATCACAGGAACAATGCTTTTCTCTGACCTCATCTAACTTCTGTGTAGGAATCTCTATGATCAAAGAAAGAAAAAAGAAAACTTTTAATCAAGAGTCAATATGAAGAACTAGTGACTCAGAATATGTTATCTAGATACCGTGATTAACAGAAAATGAAAATTATCTTTGTTTTACTACTGTTTTATTCTCAGTTGTCCATAAATTCTTTTCCTTCAAAATGATGGTTGTGTTTTACAAATACTTTTGATTCATTGCTTCATAAATTATACTATTATTATAGTATTTGGTTAACTATACAGGACCTATTATATGAGATCAGTCTCCAAGGGCTCTATGGGGCTTGCAAACAGAGAAGTGATAGCAATTTACAAAAATTAGTCTGCTATTTAGAATATAATTTCTTGTTAATAGCTTCATAAATCTTTTGTCTGACTCCAGAGCCAAACAAGAGGTTTTGATACTTTCAGCAGGTTCTCATTTTATTTCCAAACCTTTCCCTCCCTAAAAATTTCTCTTGAACATTGTAATAAAATGTACCTGCACAAGAATTCTACTAGTTGAATATCTAAAAAGGATTTTATTTCTTTTTCATTACTAGATTTTTCCCCATTACTAGATTTCACAGTGTTGTTACCACAGATCTGCAGGCTGTCTGGGGCCCTTTTACACTCCTACTAAAAAATTTATGGTGTCTGAGTAGCTCATATAGAGAGACTTCAGAACCTTGGTGTTATTAAAATTCACAAGTACTATTATGTCCTGAGTAAAACACTGCATTTTTTTAAACTTAAATTTTGCTTAATAATACAAGTCCTAGACAGAGCATTGAGGGGGAAAATTTATGAGAAGATATCTTTCTGAAAGGATTTCTTCAGTAGCATGAACCATACATATACACAAGTATGTGTTCAGATTTTGTTATTAGTGTCACAGATAAGAATTCTAAATCTTCAACATTATTTCTGCTTTTTCTTCCATTTTCCAAAAATAATCACTGTTTAGTGTAGGAGCTTGAGGATGCCAAGTATTTCAGATCCTGCAATACTTCTGTTATTCTATTATTTCAAAGTTTCCTTTGTATATTTAAATGTTCTATTAAACACAGCATTATGTAGTTATCTTTTCTATATCATTGTATTTCCTAGCATGCTAATGCTGAAATAATAGACTGTCTATTGCTCTAGGACTTTTTCATACTTATAATACAAGAAGACACTAAATGTGTCTATTTACAACATCCTGAGACAAAATGGACATTGCAATATACAGGTGAACACTTGAGAGAACACAGGATATAAAAATAAAAACTACCAAGGTTTCTTAGACTACTTATGTATGAAGGAAATGTAGTTCCAAGTTGGGTGTTTTTCAGCTGTGCCTTTCTACTTCATGAACATCATGAGTTCCTGAGCAAGCTTTTAAAAGGAACATATCACGTTACATATCCTCAGCATGTTCTTCCATATGGAACCTCTCGTAGCACAAAATGAGTGACAGAGAACTAGTTCACAGCCTTAACAGCTTTCCCTTCCCTATACTCCACCAGTTTCTTTAAAAGAAAAATTTAGGGGAGAATTAGACTCTGTGATTGCCTTACATTGAATATACTTTCTCTGTCATGCTTCTAATATTGTAGACACCCTGTACAAATGGAGCATTCCATTTCTACTTAGCATTATCAACTTGTTGGCACAAAAATAGGGCAATAAATAAAAATAGGAGAAAAATGGCTTATTATAATATACACAATGTAGGTAAGAAAAATGATGATAGTTTAAAAAGTGAATCAGGGAAATTAATTATGCTTTCTCCTAATATTCTGAAAAATGACAGGTAAAAATCCAGTTCTCAAGTTCTCTGGTTAATTTCATGGGACAGGATCCTTTCTGTGTTGTCCCTTCCAAAGTAATAATTTTCCATAATATGTGTATCATTCTTTATCCATTTATATGGCAAAATCCTGTGGGCTTTTAATCCTTTTGGTGTTTCAAATAGTGTCAGTGGAGCTGATTTTATAGGGCCTATAACCTTTTCATTTTGTAAAGAAAGATGATGTAAAACTTATGCCAAATAATGGTCATGGTTTTTAAGTAAACATTACTGGTTTTCTTCGATAAGAGGTCTTTTAACTGATGACCAGGCAGTATCAAATTTACAAACAAGTAAGTATTTATTCAGAAACAAAGCTAGAACTAAAAGTCTCTATCCTAATCAATGGTCAGCAAGCTCAATTCAGCTGAAAAATAAGACAGAGCAACTTTTTGTTTGCTACCCATAGTCTTCCCTTGATCAGTTTTATAACTGTTCTTTTTTATCATATTTCTTCTTATCAATTCTGCTTCCTTATTCACATATGTCACAGTAATAAAGCTAGTAAACACTGGTCTCAAAAAAAAAAGTTACAAAAAGTAAACAAGTACCTTCCTGTCATCTAGTTCTTTATCATGATCAATGAGCTATCAAATGTCTCTTACCAGAACACTTACTTTATATACCTTCTTGATGTTTGTGTGCTACAGAGACCACTCATCAGCCAGTAATGTTATAAGATAAATTACTAGTAGAAATTATGTCATTAAAATAAATAGAAATAAATTATAATTACTTCGTTTTGATTATTTATTTATTTAATAAGTTAGAAAGTATTAATTATTAATACGTTCTATATATTATTGAAAAAGAAAGGGTTATATATCATGACACATTTTAACCATGAATCCCCTCAGCCAGTTACATTTTTGGGAAAAGTTCATCACCCTCCTAGTCTTAAGTAAAGAAATGGGTTATCAGTGATTATTTCAAGATGGAGTCTAGTTTTTGAAATTGCTGATCAAAAGTACCATTTCACTGCAATAAATTCTTCTCAATCTTTTATCAAACTGTTTGATAAAATGGTTTATTTACAGAATAAACATCTGCCTTCATGAAACATATACGAGAATTAATAACCCATATTGTGAGTTTTGGTTTCAAATGATATCTCAAATGATGGTATTGATCTGTATTCTGCACACAAACCTTTATTCACATAACCACAGTCTAAAATGAATTAAAACCCTGGTTTATTTAGCACAGTTGAAACAACCTGTTAAGTAACCCAAGAGTTAATTCTGTATTTTCACCTGAAAAATTGTACTGCCTCTTTCCTTTATAATGATAGATACCTGAAGTTATCAAAAAGGACAAAACACATTATCATGGGTACAACAGAACTGGCATGTCATTAAACTGCTTCTCATCAGCTAATTTGGGAACTGATTGAATAAATACTGCAAAAATCTTTTCCACCTCAAAGGAAGGAACGTTAATTCTACAGCTCCTGTTGATGGGCTCACATGTAATTGGAACAGGCAATAATGATCAGGTGTACTGTTTTATAAAGCTTACTGAGATAATAAGTAGCTTTTGTACTGTCATTTCCAAGCCATGCCAATCTCTCATTCTGCAGTAATTTCTTACCTGATTCAGTATGTAGATGTGTTGGCTGCTGAGGTCCTACACAGTTGGATTCTTTGTGTTAATATTTTCACACTAGGGTAGTTCATTTTTATCTGTGCTTAAAGTTGTATTTTTCTTTCTTTCAGGGGTTTTCTTTCTTCAAATGTTCAATGATACTGAAGTGGCACCTTCTAGACTGATACTGTACACTGAGGACTGTCACCAAAGTCAGTGTCAACTCAGTGTACTTATAGGCTGTATTATAAATATATAAAAATAAAATAAATAAATATAAATTTGTAAATTAATAAACAAAGGTAATTTTTAAAATCTGAGGGTAAAATAAAATTCCTGTGCTTTATTTTATTTTAAAAAGGGGAGTGAAATCATAACAACAAATCTTCCTCAAAACGTGTATGTAAACAATTATTTTAAAAGAAATTTATCAGTTTTCTAACTGAAAAAGTAACTAGTTTTTTAGAGATGTCAGAAATTTCTTTTAAAAAATTATTATTATTATTATTTCCTATAAAGAATAACAAAAATATACAATTTTTATTTATTTCTAAAGGTCTGTGTGTCGGCAGACTCTTTCTAAATTTTGTATTTAGCAAACATTAAAGATTCTCATAACAGGAATATTTTTTCCACAGCATTTTTAACACTTTAATGCCCAAAACAATATAAGAAAACCGGGAAAATTTCTAATTAGGGTGAAGTACTTTTATTTGGAGTGGACTCCAGTTGCACACTGAAAGCACCTCTTAAGCACATATTTCAAACAGTCCATCTTTCAGCAAATATCTGACAATTATTTATTTAGTGATGTTTTTTCTGAAATTATGATTGCATGTCAGATTTATCCCAAAAAAAGAGGTTGCTTCTCAGGTCTTTTAAGTCATGATGTAAAGAATGCCATTGTGGACTTACAGGATATTTCCAATGATAAGAGGAACCTAAACTCCATGCTTTCCGTACTGCACTGACTTTAAAAATTTGTTTGCATAAAAAATATGTTAAAAGTAAAGGAGTCAGGAATGGAACTTGATCTTCCGTAGTAGACTTTTCTGACTCCTTTTTCTTCTTTATATTTTTTCCCATACTGTTTGGTACAACTGTGTCAGACACCTGCTTTCTGAAGTGGGACACAAGGGGATTGTAGAGGGCCCTCCCTGTCGCAGAAGTGCCTAAAGTACCAGACACTGAACAGGAGGACTGCATGACTGCCTATTTTTTTTTTTTTTTTTTTGAGGGCATGGGGAGAATGAGAAACTTCAACCTTTTATGGCTTTTCAAAATAAAATGTCCCATAGTTAGCTTTCTCAAGGAGTATTGAGAAAAGAGCATCACGTTTCTGGGCTCAGAAATGTCTGTGACTTTTAAGTCAGATGCTGATGGGTATTGTATCCTGATAGTTCCAAAGAAGATTATTCAGGATTACAGTACAAGTGAATATCAAACATACACATGTAACAGTTTAATGTGTCTTTCATGCATTTGGCATTTCACTCTCGGGTGTGATTCATCACAAATGTTCTTTCTCTTGGGCTGCGAACATAGAGCACTTCTTCCCCTCTGCAGTTGCCTACCACTGGAAACTGATCTGTGTAACTTTCCTTAGAAGAGAATAAATTTTGGAGCAAGAAGCAGAACAACTTGAGACCAGAGATTTCCATTTAAAATTTTAATTTATTCTTTCTAAAACTGCTTCCTATATAGCTGCATCTGATTTGGTCAGTGGTAGAACAGTCAGTGTGCTGTTACTGAAAGTGCCATTGTGATGAGAAAAGGAAATTGAATTATTTTCCCTAAGGTTTTGAACATCTTATGCTGCTGAACGCAAACTTCTTATATGGAAATAATTGTAGTTGAAGCTGAATCAAGGTTTATTACATGTTTTATTACCTCCACCCCCTTCTGCCCCTTATATTCTGACATAATATTTGAAACCAAGCATTATCCATTGATAGAAACATCAGTGTGTTGGAATTCCAGTGCTCCTGGTACTGTTTTGTTATTTTTCTGAAATTATATAGATAAGTCCAGAAAGAAAAACCATACAGTGCAATACAGAAGAAGTCAAGGCAAACCAAAACTACTGAATGAAGAAAGAAAAAAATCTCTTGGTTTACTCCAAAAGTTTTGTTAAAGAAGCTTTGGAACTTTCATTTTCTCTGAGAATTAAAGATTCCATCAAGTCCTTCTTTCTATTAAGGAAAGCATGACCAGTAGGTAGGAACACGCGTATTATTAGTAGTGTGTTGACAGCCTTTTTTAAATTTTAAATACACGTAAATAGCAAATATTTACCCAGTTCAAATGCTCTTTGAGCAAAGTGTTTAAGTAAAGTCATACAGTGACAAAATGCTGAGCATTATGCTACTGTGGGCTAGAATTATTATCTTAAATTATTTTCTCCTGAGGACAGCTATAACTTCTGCAGGAAAGGCAATTCAAGAACACATCCTGAATTTTGGTTGTTTTAGAACATGTTCCAATCACATGGGAACAGAATTGCATGCAGTATTTGAAAACTTGTGGGAGCCTGATACTTAAAAATTAGTAGAACTTATTTTTTTCTTTATGATGACTTAAAAACCTGGGATTGCTTCTACTTCTTTTAGATGTAAGAAAAAATATAATACAAAAGCAATTTGGGGAGGAAAAGTACCACTTACAATATCTGACCAGGAATGTGTAGATTTTTACATTAAAAAGAAATGGATTCTTTGTAGAGGTTGTTGCAGAAGTCTCTCAAAAATTTTACATTACTTTTTAAATAAAGAAATTGCAATCAGATCCACTTTATTAAAATTGAAAGTTTAAATTTAATTGCTTTGACATATTAAAAAGTGAAATAAATGAGTAGCTATGTATAACTAGACATACTCTCTCTGAGTAAGTTGATTTATAAATAGGTTTAAGCATCCTCTAATTATTTAAAAATAGAAATGAAAAATTTTCCTGTTGCCTCTCATGGTAGAAGGGTAATAGTTGATTAGTCTACAGGTTAGCTACTCAAATTCCTTAGGGTAGAATTTGGCAAGAGATTAAAGCACTTGAACTCAAAGGTCTGTATGTTAATGTCGACATGTGGAACATGCCTAAACTTCCCTTAGGTCACTACAATGTCAGGCAATACTCTAAATTGAGCCTAGAAATCCACTTAGCTCATCAACCAACCCAGCAGCAATGCAGTTCACTTGCTTAAGCATATCCTGGGGTATCTGAGAATGGAATTGTCAAATATGGCAAAAGACCTGTTCAAAGTCACTCACTTATGCGGCATGTAGTGAATTAACTGAGTGAAGCAGCTATGCTGCCTGCATACATATGTGATTCATACACCTTGGTCTCCTCCTGAACTTTAGCCCAATGTGGAAGCTGAATTCAGCATTTCAGTTGCTTAAATGTAAGTGCCCAGAGTCATATGAGATGTGTTAGGGTTTACGACAACCCCAACAAATGCTTGGCAGGCCTGAATTATAAATGCTACAGAAAATATTTCCCTTCTGCAATGAGAGGTAAACTGTTTTAAGATGTACAAATGTCACTGCAGTCTTGTATTTGAATAATCAAAACAAGAATGGAGTCTTTGGGTTCAATCTAGCTCCCTGCTTGTAGGCACCAGTGCAGGCATCAAGACATCACTGGATCAGCAGTGGCTGATGGGCGGTATATCTCAAATGACCTTGTGCACCCAGGTATTGCCAACTGAATCATTATCTCTATGTCCCTAAAAGCTCCCAAATTAAATATCTGGGTACATTGGTTCCTTGCCAAAATCTATGTCCCTGAACAAGCCAAAATTTGCTTGTTCAGGGACATAGAAGGACCAAAATTATGCTCAAAACAGGTAGCAACAAAACCACTTTCCCTTGCTGTTTTCTCTGTAAATACAATAAAGAAGGAAAATGAAAAGAAGAAAAACAATCCAAACATTAGAGCATAAACATAAGCATGACAAGGTATTGATTTGTGTGAGTCTTGCCATAAAGGGACCTATTCCCCAGATTTTTTCATACAAGCATGACAAGGTATTGGTCCAGGCTTAGACAATAATGAAATTGAATTAAAATTAAGGGTAAAGGAAGTATATCCTAGACTGTATTTCAAATGAAATACAATATCCCTAAAAGTAAAATGTAAAGGTTCATTTCACTACTGAAGGAAGGTGAAAATTATAATATTGCTTGTACTGTTAAAACTAGCAGAAAAAGCCCAGAACATAAGTGTCAAATAATGAATTCTTCCCAGAACAGAATATCGATGCTTAGGGACAACAGAAAGACAAACAATGAAGTTTTTTCCCCTTTTCAAATACTCTAAAGTGGAATAAAAATGAGCTGAAAATAGCAAAAATCTGTGCTTTGTTTGACTAAAAATAATTTGATCAATCTCCATTATTTGGTTTCTTTCTGAAGCATGAAGGAGGAATAGTTGCAGCTATTTGCTGACAGAAACATTCCTCACTTCAAAAGTAGGCAAATAAGTATTCTTTGATTAATTGACAGTTTTTTCTACACAGATGTATCATGTTTGTCCTCAGATTCTTTAAGCATTTCACTGTTGTGAAATAACAAAAACCCTAGGGAAATCTGAGACTGACAAAGTAGTACTGTCTTCCTTCTCAATTTCTCCTCCTGGATTGAAATAAACACTATGCAACCAAAATCAAGAAGGTTGTTCAATAAATGTGGGATGGCTTATGCAATTTTTAAAAATGTTTTATATCTCAGTGGCTGCCAAAGTGTCTAGATTAATTGCTTCTGTTTTTATATATAAATAATATTTGTCTGCAGCTTGAAATTATCTGATGAGTAAGCTTCTGTCACTTTCCAAAGTCCAACAAATAGATGGATTCCGCAATACATCTTGTGATAAAATCATTACCTTTGGTTACATCCCACTATCTTTATAGAGTAACTAGGTTCTGTAGAAGCAATAGTAAGTATTAAGTAGTTCCATCTAGTCATCCATGAATCAAAATACTTAATTTTAAAAACATACTATCAGTAATGTCTGATTTCAAAGCTGATATATTACAATAATATTGGGAGTAGTAGTTCACTACCGCTGAGATTTTGAGCTGAACATTGGAAATCTTTTCAGAGAAAAGAGAAATACTAATCTCAGTAAATAACTTGCAAATTTTCAGATTATTATGTAGTTTTCAATTTATCATCATCTGGTGAACAATAGAAAAGGTACTCCAAAAATTCAAATGACTATATATTCTCAGACTTGAGTTTCATCTATAAGCACCCTTTTGTCAGTCCTTGCACTTACCTGTGTGCAAGGCCTTTGTACATTCTACAAGTATTGTAGATTACCTCAGGGCATTCCCCGCGCAATGGCATGTACAACATGGTTATCTGTATTTCTGAGCTCCTGAAGAGCTGTGTTACATCCTAAGCTCTTAAAGAGCTGCCTGTTTGTTGCAGTGTGTTATCTGAGATAATCTGCTCATCTGAGTACTACAGCTTTTCAAATACAGCCTTCCTGCCATGTGGTTTAAGCAGTAACAAGTCTCTGGATTTACCATAATACTGGAGGAAACACGCTTTGTTTTTTGTTTGTTTGATTTTTCTTTTTCTTTTTTGAGTACAAAATATAGCTACATTCCAAAAAATAGTTGAGTAAAAAACCCCACCCCAAATATATGCAAGTATAGACTGGGCTGCGGTCCTCCAGGATAAACCTGCCCCTGTGTGGGAAACTGCTGCAGCACTGGAGCGCTGCTGCCAAGGTGTCCCTGGGGCTGTTTCTCACTCCGTCTCTCAGCCGTGCAGAGCTTTGCCCTTCCTCGCACACGCAGTGCCTCTGCCCCGGCCATGGCTCAGCTGTGCCCTGAGGTGGGCGGCTGGGTCAGGCTGGATCCGGCCGGAACCGGCTGGAACCAGCTGGGTCAGCATGTTAGACATGTGCTGGAATCGTGTCACTTAATTTGCCACATAGAACATCTGCTCATGCAGACATATTCTCATAAAATTAAAAAACAATACAAAAAACATTTGCTACATATATTTAAGATACAGAATTCCTAATTTATTTTTTTTTTCACAGCCGAAGCATTAATCATTTGCTAATGTCAATGAAACATTTGATTTGATTAATTTTCTTGCAGGCAAGTTGCAAATAATTTCCAGAGAACTTTATGTCATTTAGCTTTCCATCTGTTCTTGCTTGATTTGTGTGTAGTGGTCTAACCCCAGCCAGCAGCCAAGCCCTCTGCATCTGCTCACCCACTCCAACCAGCAAGATCAGGGAGAGAATCAGAAGGGTAAAAGACAAAAACCTCACAGACTGAGATAAAGACAGTTTAATAGGGAAAGCAAAAGCTGCACACGCAAGCACAGCAAACCAAGGAATTGATTCCCTGCTCATTTCATAGGCAGGCAGGTGTTTGCTCAGCCACCTCCAGGAGACCAGGGCCCTATCACATGTAATGTTTACTTGGGAAGACAAATGCCATCACTCCAAACATCTCCCACTTCCTTCTTTTTCATGCGGACTGTAATATTCCTCTGGTCATTTTGGATCATCTGTCCTGGCTGTGTCTCCTCCTCCCAACCTCCCATGCACCCCCAGCCTCCTTGCCAGCGTGGCAGTATGTAAAATAGAAAAGGTCTTTGCTCTGCCTGAGCCCTGCTCAGCAGCAACCGCCGCATAGAATCACAGAACCACAAAATCAGCTAGGTTGGAAAAGGCCTTTGAGATCATGTAGTCCAACCTATGATCGAGTCCACCTTGTCAGCTGGACCATGGCGCTGAGTGCCCCATCCAGTCTTTTCTTAAATACCTCCAGGGATGGCAACTCCACCACTTTCTTGGGCAGCCCATTCCATTGCCCAGTCAATCTTTTTGCAAACTTCTTCCTAATGTCCAATCTAAACCTTCCCTGAGGCATTATTTGTAGTATAATTTCCAGGAGAAACAGCATACTGTATTGCTGCATTTTACTACAAATTGAAAAATCCTCAAATTCTAGGCCTAACTTACATTACTGAAACAATTTAGCCATTTTGTTAACACATGGTGACTTCAGGTTCTGTAAATACAATGTTGTAAAAATTTTTGTTGTAAAAAAATTTTGTTCCTGCATATGCAGAATATTTTTTATTACAACATGATATAATAAATAACAAAGATAATATTATATTCTTTTCTATACAGGGACTACACAGATTTTCACTGTACTAACCTAGTCATTTAGTTACATTGTTTTGAAACTGCCACGAAATTTTTAAGAATTTTTTGACATACAGTATGTATTCACCATAAATGTCTGCCTTTCAAAATTACTTTTCCTTTGCCTTTGTTTCTTTGCTTTTTAAATGAATAGGAGACAGATGAGAGAGGAATAAACAGTAAATTACATGTAGAGCTCTGCTTACTCTTTTAAAATTCTAAATTTTTAATACAGAAATGAAGAAAGCTTGAATTTTGATTATCAGATAGCTGAACTGTTTCTTCTTACTCTGTTTGAGAGCCTGAATACTGCATCAAGTTTGCAATAGGGATAAGGGTACGCAATTAAAATTATGAACACAAGATTGCTGTTTCTGGAAATGTACAAAAAGGACAGGATTTCATCACTTAGTATATCATAATTTAGGAGCTCTGAAGCTATTTTGTTAACATATAACTTACATTTAAGAAAAAAAATATATTATGGCACAGCATTTAAAAAAAGGATATGTAGGAGAACTGAGATTTCTGATGGAGCCTGGAATTTCTTCCTAGCAGGTTATCACAGTTAAATTCTTAAAACATATTTAGCAGAATTAAGATCCACCCTTAATTTTCCACAAAATTTGGATCAAAGCACAACCAAGATTACCTTCCGTAGCTGTAGAGCTTAAAAGATTTCTGAATCCGTTTGTATGAACAGGTACAGACTGTGGTTCTGTAAGAGAATGCTTTCTGTTTACTCAGGGATACTTCTGCAGCTGGAAACTTTTCTATACACTTGTACATTGTATTTAAAAAGTATTTTTAAGAAGTGAAGGGAAAATGGTTGAATCTCTAAGTATATGGTTTTAAAAGGTCATTCAGTAGTTTTAGATTTTGATAAATGGTCATGTATTTGAATAACTTTAAGAGTAGAGGAAGGTAGTTGAACCTGAAAACAGGAAAAGGTCATTATGATAATCTGTATTTGCTTGAATCATCAGATTTCATATTACTTGAGGCTTTGCTTTACAATAAACATACCAAAATAGGAAACCCATTAGTTTTTCCTAAAAAGCCATGATTATATTGAAAATAAATACTTTTAATTTTTTTTTCCAA
Source organism: Calcarius lapponicus (assembly GCA_039654755.1). NCBI lineage: Eukaryota > Metazoa > Chordata > Aves > Passeriformes > Fringillidae > Calcarius > Calcarius lapponicus. The sequence goes on along the minus strand of CM077465.1, from coordinate 22,156,192 downwards.
AATAATACTGTTTTAACTGAATGTGGAAATTTTGAAAATAAAAAATATCACATTATCTGTAGAAGTTATTTAATGGAAATCTTAGCTATGCTAATAAGATAGTGTGAATTTCAGAAAATTTGCTTTCCTGGCTTATCACTGGCAAATTGTGTAAACATACTATACTATTTGTTAGGTTTACAAAATTGATTTGAAAATTTCATGTGAAAAAAATTAAACAGTAATTACTGTTTGTACAAGTTTCCATCATGTTATTTAGGATTTGTACAGTTTTGTCCAAAATGAACTCATATAAGCAAATGTTAAAATGAAAATAGTCAACAGTTGTGCATATCTGCTAGAACTAATAAGGTCACAACCACGTACATATATGCATACGTAGAGCTACAACACAGAGTAGACTGCTTACAGGTGAAATAAGGAGCATCAAATCAGTCTGAAACTGGAATCCTTTTGTTCATCAATGTTTCCATCTACATGTGTGCAAAAAGTCCCCCAGTGGGGGACTGGGAAATTGGAGAAAATGTAAAACCTAGTCATAGTGATAACTTTCTGTAATCAAATGCATTATTTTTGTTATACATAATATCTCAATTCTTTTACTGAAAATAATAAGATAAAGGATCTGTGATAGCAAATTATTCAGTGGGGCCATATGTTAAATAACTTAATTAGTGAGTGCTGCTTTTTTGAAATAATCATAAATGTTTTGAGAAAATTTCAGTCCTGTTTTTTTCAGGCATAGAAGCTGATATTCTAATGCTCCAGATTATTTGTAATGCAAGAAATTTTGTAATCTTCACTACATTTTTTTTAATTGAGCCTCTTGCACAGTCTGGAAGTACCAATCCAAACACCATTTATTGAGGAAACTGTCCTGTGGCAAAACACAAAGACCAATTGATGGAAATACTTTGTTTTAGATTGATCTGTCCATAAGGACATCACCAGAAAGAATTAAATCTGGTTTAGGTGTAAAGCACCATGCACATATATCACCATTCTGTATTCCTCTGCTTGTCATCTGAAATGGTTGGTTGATAAAAGGTGAGATGCTTTATCATTATCCCTAGCACCTGGGAAATGGTCCAGTGTAAATTCAATCTCAGTGAATTATTAAAGGCATTTTAGGATTTGTGAACTTGATAATGGTATTTGTGAGTGCTCATTACCACTGCAATTTAATATTACTACAGAAATTGAGTTAAGAGACTAGTAGTCTGGTAACAGCTATGGGATGTAATTTACAATCATGAAAGATAACAAATCCATACTTTACTACTGTGTCAGCAGTGTTTTGTAAAACATGCTTAAAGAAGCTAATTAAACTTCATAAGGCCTCTGGTAGCATTATAATCTGTCACAAGCTTTAATCTAATGAACAACTTAAATGATATTCCACTGTAGAATAAAGTCTGAAGTGCTTGATCTTACTTAAAATTGGAATATAGTTGTTTCCCAGAAGAAATATCTGTAATATTCTGACTCAAGTAATTGCTAAATGCATTACTTGTGATTTTAGCATTGCAGTGAATTGGACAAAGTGCTAACTTGCATTATGTTTAATTGATCTACAGTTAATTTATTCAGAAAAGAGCTGCTCACACTGAAAAACATAAATAAAATCAGACAGCCATGTAATAGTAGGGAAGTAAATGTTCAGTGGTATGGAAGACAATAGCTCTTGTAGCAAGATAGCTTGTTGATACAGCAGTGTCAGGCAAATGCAGTGTCCGTGGACTGGTACAGTTTTCTGCACTGCTGTCTTTGTTGAAGTCAAGATGCTTTCACCACCTTTAGCAGGGACTTGAAACTTCACTGTGAAGAAAAATTACTAAAAATTTGAATGTTGAGTAATTGAGCAGTGTTTCTGCACTTCATTTTGTGCTCTGAAAATTAAACTGAGAGACCTTCCTGAACCTTTAGATGTTACTTAGGACACAGTGAACATTGTGGAATCTCAACAGTCTGCCCAGGCAGACAGGCACAAACAGTGTTTGACAGGGTGTTTCCTCTCCAATTGTCTGCTGGTTCTTCCTGTAATGTACTGCCATATCTAATGAATAAATGATTTAGAGTCATCGTTAACTCAGGCTCATAGATAATTCAACCTTCTTTTCTAAAAAAACTTTCAGAGATTAAGAGCTGTAGACTTCTCTGAATAAATAAATCTGTTTACAAATTTATTCCTTTCAACCTAGTATTTTCGTGAAGCTTTTGCTGTCAAACTGTCCTGGCTCATTATATTGCCAGCTTTCACCTACACATGCGAGGACTATAATTATTATAGTTGAATCCATAGTTTGTTTTTTAAATTGTATATTGTTCTTCACAACAAAATCTTGCTTAGGCCATCAAATTCAGTAGCTGATGTCTTCTTTTTTTGTGGTACTTCCCTTTAATCTTGCCTATTGTCAAGATATACAAAGTTATTTCTCCTTGCATTTTTTTGCTTACTGAGATTTTTTAAGGTCTGATTAGAATTGTGAGGATTTTTTTCTTGAACTATTTGCTTTTTCAAGACAGGAACTCTTCTGTTTTCTTGTTGTTATGTTGTGTTAGAAGAGTTGTCATTTTATCTATCTTTCTAAAGGAAAAAGCATAATAAAGAAAAGGCAACAAGAGTTAAAAATGTATCTGTTTGACAGTGATGACTGAAAGATTGAAACCTAGCAGCTTTTATTTTGGCTTGTTAAGTATCAGTGTGATCTCATTTTACTCTCATCTCATAATATTTTGCAATATCCTGCACTGAATTCAGACTCCTTTAAGATAACTATTCTTGTAGCAAAATTTTTTTCAGTAAATAATCTGTAGAGTTTGCTCATAGTTCTTTGTTCCTATAACTAATGATGGTATTACAGAAGGAACCCCTAATTATTAAAGACCTAAACCTGTCAATTTTCCTAAAGCATGAATCACCAATCTTTGCTATTTTTCCACTGTTCTGAAGGTGTTTTGTGCTTTTGTATTTTTCAGAAAAATATTCTGTCAATAGAAAATGCGTGGATTTAGACATGTTTGCAGCACAGAGCTCCAGGAGTTTAGCCTTGTAGTCTACAAATTCCTATACTTCTACAATTGATCTTTAATTTCATTGTTATGGTTGTCTATTAGCATGTATATCTTTAATTGCTGTTTGCGGATGTTATGACCTATCCTAAAGTGGCTCTCATTGAAAAATATTCTTTTATTGTTGTTTCAAAGGTCTTAATAATATAATGCTGACATCTCTGTGTGGTGACTATCTTGTGTTCCTGAATATTTCTTATACTTTTTTTAAAATTGCTTTTTTATCAGCTCCTGGATAGTAATGTTCTCATACTCAGGGGATTTTGAGGTTTTATTTCTTGTGTCCTTTCATTGATTTTGTAGCTTTTGTCATTGTTTATGCTACTGTAAAGTTATGGAAATGAATTTTTATGGGGTTTTGGTGGGTTTTTTGGCAGATTTTGATTCCTTCCCTACTTACCAATCAATTCTTTCCACATAAATTTAAGAATTCTCCCCAGTCTCGATCCCAAGGTCAATCATGTCAAGCCAAATTCCTTCATACAAAGGAGAAAGAAATTGCAGGAATTACATAAAGATTTATCTTTCTCACTTTGTCTCAGTGTTTTCAGACCTGAATGTCTTTATGAGATTTCTTTTGTTGGCTGGAGGTTTTTAATGCCTTCCTAACTTTTAGGATTCTTGAAAGCCATATTGAAACACTAATTACCATTACTTCTCAGCTACTGCTTTCTATCTGTGATGTACACTATAGACCACAAAATGTACCATGTGCATTTTGATCAGCATTTCTGGTGCAGTAGCAATGCCAACTTGACTCCACAGAAGACAGAAATTGGAATGTTGTTATTTGTGGTGAAATCTTTTTCATGAGACAAGCAGGTTTTCTGGGCTTGAATTGAGCAGCCTAATGACCCACATGGAATTGCTGCGTCAAAAGTGACTTCAATCTTTTAGGGAAAAGAAAGTTAAAAAATACCACATTTTGTCTTTCAAAGGAATTAAGGGCACTTTCTTCTCTTCATGCTGGGGGGTAGTTCAGCTTTCACAGGAGAAAGAAAAATTTCCCATGGAAGGAATAAATGAAAAATAAATCAGAATAAGTTCATGATAGCATTGTGCCCAATGTGTAAAGTAATTACTTTAACAAGCCAATTAACTTTAATAGACTGTCCCACTGTTCCCTTGTCTCCTTAGCTGACCTGTCTATTAAAGCTTTCTGTAAACTTAGCACTCTATTTGCATAACTGCAGACAATTTGAGGTTGCTGTTGTTAGTTAATCTAGAATCTGAACCTGATTTAATTGCAAGGAATTTTAATGAAATGTTCAGGGTAGCAGGAAGGGAAAAGCAATATATAACATATATGTTGTTTCTGCTATGAAAAGGTAGCAAAATATGTGAAACTACACTGATGAAAATGAGGTGTTTGGTGACAAAGAGACACTGAGGGGCAAAAGGATATATAACTTAAAATTTCAGCAGTGATAAGTAAACAATGGCAGCAACGTGCTGTAATGTACTTTTGTGTGCTGCTGGCACTTTTGAAACAGTTTGTGGATGTTATTTAATCAAAATTTATTGACAATTTATAAGAGTTAAGGACTCCTTTGAAAAAACTAATTTTTTTAGGAGATGCAGTAGCAAAACTTCTATGAAGTTAAGCTTTGGATTGGTAGCGAACTAAAAATGCACAAACTTAAAAATCTTGAGAATGGAGTGGATACAACCTGCTTCAAAGTAAAGGATAGCTCTGCACAAAAGATGCCTCATATCCAGATTCTTCAAAATATATTCTAAATTATTTATATTGAGTCAAGACAGTTCAATAAAGGAAAAAAAAAACGCTTCTAAAAACACTATCTATACACCATGAATTTTTAAAAATAATAATATACTTCTGGCTCTTCTGCAATACAAATATTATTTTTAGAATTCTGTATTTTGTCTTATAATTAGTTATGTTTACTTGTATTAGTAAAGTAAGTTCTCTGAGCGTAGCATGTCCAGTGTATGCAGTGTGCCTTGAAAAGTAGTATGTGGAGCTTCAAAATACATGAAAATTTGGTGGAACAGTAAATGGTGGAACAGTAAATTACTCATCATTTCAGCAATTAAAAATAGCTGGCTTGCTATCTAGCTGTGCTATTCAGTGTGCTGGCTTTAATGGCTTTGCCTCTTCACCCCAGTTAAAATACCTATGTCATGATGTTCATTGTTGGTAGCGCTTTTTTTCTGCCAGAGGACATCTGGCTGTTAGAAAGAGATAAGCAAAGCATTGTTACTTTCACTGGGAACCCTAAAATACCCCTAAAATGGCTTGGAAGGGGGCTTAATTCAGGAGATATTGCTTATCAAAATCCATGACTAAAGGAACAGAAGTACATTTGGATAAATTGAAAAAATAAACATTTACTATTGAAAGAGAACACAGAAGCAACTGGCCTCCTGGTGGAAGTAGTGTATCTGCATAGTGTTACTGAGGCAAGACACTAGCTCACAACAGGTATATCATAAAGCAATAAGGAAACTGAATACATCTTGTGTTCAAATTTAAAAGCAAGTAGACATTCAGCTGGCTTCCAGTATATATGTTATTGTAAACAGCTATTGTGTGGTTGCACTCTGATTACAATTTGATGAGATTTTCTCTCTCCCATCTGAGTTCTCACCCAAGAGAACCAACATGGCAAATAATTTTATATTAACATGAGCAATAGATCACCTGAAAATAACACTGTTTTAAGTATGTCTAGAACCAGAATTCCCATAGCATTTCTTTGAAAAACATCTCTTAGGAAGCACTGGGTTTTTTTCCAATTTTCTCTGGCATTTCAGCTTTTCTGTGGCCATGGGATTTTCTTTCTTTATTTGTTTTTATTTGGAAATACAATTGTCATATAATTCAGAAGGGTCATATCTACAAAAATAGAATGCATCTCTTGCCTGATACTCTATGAGGCCTTGTGTTGACAGGGTATTGAGGCCATGAATTAGCAGGCCACATACAAGTAATTTTGGTTTGAGAGGCAAGGGGGACATTTAATTTTGGAATAGATGTGTATTATTTGAGCAAAAACTTGTCCTATAGGTTATTTTGTCTTCTGTGACATTTGGGAGATACCAGTAAACCAACTCATATTACTCCTTTATAACAAGCTAGCAAGTAGTAAATCCTGAACTTCCACAAAATATATTGTTACTTTCTTTACACAGTAACAATATTCTAAAGTAAAATATAGTCACTTCATAAAATAGAAAAGTTTTATATGAGTTTTGGGGAGTTCTGTTTTTTTAATTTAAATTCTTTATTGTTAGGCTGAAATTTTGTCCAAACAAGGTGCAGCCAACATTTTCTGTCAAACTGTCATAGGTACTCTTTGTCACATTTACTGCTGATACAGCTCAGAAATTTTATTTCATTATATTATAATTTCAGATAAGGGAGACAAGTTTTGTGAAGGTGAGTACCTAAATGTCAATTCCCATTAAGTACGGGGATTGTATGACCCTTCCTGTTTACAGTTATTTTCTCATAATTACAAACAGTATTTTTGGGGGAGTAACAAGAGGTTTTTTTGGGTTTTTTATACCAGTATTTTAAATATCTGTGTACAAACTGGGAAAACAAAACAAAACAAACAAAATCAAAACCAAAACCAAAACCAAGCCAGCTGGGAATATATTACTAGAAAATTGTGTTTTCTCCATTAGCTTTGTTATTGGGGCAAAGTCTGTGTTTCAAGTGGAAATAGTTACTTTTTGACATCCAAGGATAGCTTAAGAAAACAAAAAGAGGTTTTTACTTGATACAACCATAAGTGCAAAACAATATGGTCAATGTAAGGAGAACAAGTTAAAAATTCAGATAAGTCAACTTTCTTGGCAAGATACAGAAAGGATGTAAACATTTGCCTTAGCTACTATCCAAGTATCAACAAACCCAGCAAGGTTAACTTTTACCACTTGGGAGTATTGATGAAACATATACCATCACTGAAATGAGTAAATGCAGTCACTTTTTGTCTAACTCAGTGCTTATGATCCTTAGGAAAAAAAGTGATAGACCTGCACAAAGCTTTGATCCCAAGAAAAAACTTATATTTTAGAAGTACTAATAATATCATCTGGACACATAGTGAGGGTTACACCTACATGGTGGGTTGGTTTACTTGTTTGTTTTTAATGTTAACAGTATTATCATTGCTTTGCTGCAGTGATGCCAGTGTAGTATATTTAGTATCCAAGTAGTATATTTTGCTGATCACACTCAAATTTTCAAATTCTATATGCAAATTCAGAACTATGTGCACATGAAGGTACAAGACAATACGACTTTCAAAGATGCTAATTGTCAGCAACCATGTTGTTTTACACAGTGGACAGATTAAACATTAACACTTATAACACAAAACATATTTGTATTTTCAGTATTCTCAGACAGAAACATTTAATACTCCTTTTTATGGACGCAAAGAAACTCCTAATGCCACATGGAGCTAATATTGCAAGCTCACTGCATGAGGAATTCATCTGGAATTCAGTATAGATCAGGGATTTTCAGACCTGCATCCTAATTTGCTAATCATCACTCCATAAAAACTGATCTGAGATTGCCTGGTCTTTTCAGTCAGATACAGGCTGTGCTGTATATTAACACTGACATATTAAACATATAATGTACCTGGAAATACAATGTTAATTGTTGCAGTAGCTCTATCAAGAACAGAATTAAGATATAATTTATTTTTTAATGGTGTCTATTTTTTCTAAAATATAAATGTCTTTAATAGTAATATAGTATATTATGTTCCAAAAGTAAGTTAATTTTTCTGAAGTAGCATCTGTGAGTAATTTTTGATAGAGTCATTTCTACTAGCTTTATTTCAATCATAGGAAGAAAGATGAATAATCTTTCACCAAGCAAGTTCCAAAAATAAAAGATTTAAAAGATAAATGACATGATTATCAGATAATGGAGAGCTAAAATAGGAAAATATTGAATGGATGCACCAATTAAATATGGTAAATATGTATTTCAATGTAATAATATTTAGAGGTTGGGGGTTTTTTTCTTTGTTTGTTTGTTAGTTGGGTTTTTTTCAAATGCAGTAGTTTGAGTTGGAAGGGACCTTCAAAGAATATCTTGTATAACCCCTCCCCAATGAGCAAAGACATCTTCAACTTGATTAGGTTGCTCAAAGTCCCATCCAATATTATGTTGAATGTTTCCACCACTTCTCTGCACACCTGTTTCAGTCCTTTACCACTCTTATTTTGAAAAACTTCTTGGATCTAATCTAAATTAACCCTCCTCCACCTTAAAACCATTATCCCTTGTCCAATTGCAACAGGCCTGGCTAAATGTTTGACGTCATCTTTCTTAGGCCCTCTTCAAGGTGTTTAGGGGCCTTCTCTTCTCCAGGCTGAACAAGCCCAGCTCTCTCAGCTGTCTTCACAGGAGAGGTGCTCCCTGTTCATGGCCACTCTAAGAGGTCTATGTCTTTCTTAAGCCAGGAGGCCCAGATCTGGTTGAAGTCTGAAGTTTTTAAAAGGAAATGCATGAAGATTTTTTTTTTTCCTTCCTGGCGGTGGTAATTTTCTGGGGATATTTTTTGGTTTTGTTTCCAAGAAACTAAAGTAAGCTGTGTACAGATTTATCCCTGGAAGACCTGCAATTCTATCTATTAGCAGCTCCTTTTCGCTCCGGTCTGCAACTGAGAACCAATGTGTGTTTTCTTTTACCAGATATAGTTTAAATCTGTTGTAAGATAACAGGATTTCATTGATTTATGGTCTAAGAGATTAATAATAGAGAATCACAAAAGAAGATAAAGAAACAATTATTTTCCTTAATTGTTATTATCTAACATGCCAGATAGATTGATCCTAAACTCATTCCCAATAGTCACTGCAGAAAAGCACAGTCTAAAGGAGCTCTTAAAAATATTCTCAAGTCATCTTTTAGAGACTGTTGCTAAAGATCTCCGCATTTGGACTGAGGTTTTAGATACAAAAATCTGTGGAGGCATTTCTTAGTCAGAAAAGACAATGTAATTTCTGCAAATGGAAGTCTAAGAAAAAAAAATGAAATATTACTTCCAATGGCTTTTTAAATCCTTTTTTTCTCCTGTATTTATTTCAGTTTTTCATTAGTTATTTTATAATATAGCCAAATGGGATATTTGAGGCCTTTCATTAAAACAAAAAACAGAACAATTCATCCAATATAAAATATATAATGGAGAAGAGTTAGTAAAGTAATGAAATTAAACTAATTGCATGGAACGGAAAAACATTTTTTTAATAATTATATTTGTATATTAGTTTTATTTTATTTTGAAAATCTTACAGCAGCAACCACAAATCAAAAAATATTATACAGCACTAAAGAACAGTCTTTCTCAACATAGAAATACAGTAGATAATGGATGTACTTAAAAATCCCCTGTTGAATACTTTGATGTACCTAAAAAAACCTGCCCTGGATATTGTTTTTGTATAATTTAAGTAAGTTTTTCCTGAACAGGTATAATAAGGTTGATGGTTACTGGCCAATAATTCATACATCTGCTTTTGCATTGCATCTTGTTAGATCTTAATCCTCTACTAGTAATTCACATCGACTAAAGGTCAAAGAAATTGTAATGGGTCTAGCACTGGTCAAATGCCAGTGCCCCTACTAAAATTACTTATTCATTTTCTGCTGCGAGACAAGGCTTAGGAGAAGGAGCAAACCAGGCTCAAAATTAAATTTGAAGGGTGGAAGAAAACTTTATTAACAGAACTAAAAAAAAAAAAAAAAAAAAAAAAAAAGAAATCAGAATAAACCTTCTGAACACTTCTCCTCCTCCCACCTTTTGTTTTCCCACTGACAACATAAAGAGACAAATTTTGTATTTTCAGTGAGTTTACCACTTTAGAATAGATTTTCATCAATTCTCTAAGGGAGAGGAGTCTATCTTGCCATGTCATGCAGACTTTCCCATAAGAAACAGTTCTCTCATGGCTTTTAATTTCCACCAGTAGCAGCTGCCTGGATATCTGCGGTCATGGAGTCCCTCCCATCTTTGCCAGCCTTCTCACAGCTGTGTTCATGGGCCATGTTTAACTTATGAGGTACTATTTTAAGGATGAGCTGTTCAAAAGCAAAGGTTCTCTTTATCCATCTCTGAAATCATCTTCATCTCTGGGAACAGACATCTTCTTTCCCTGGAGGCATAGGGTCTTCATCACTCTTATCTCTCTCTGTTCAACCTTCTCATTTGGATTACAGATAGTTCAAATCTGCTTGCCTCAGTATGGATGTGTTTGCTCATGTCTACATTTTGAACACTCCATCCCCCCATGCTTTTTTTCACGAATTAAAGGGATATTCAAGTATATTACAGTCCATCACCATGGCCTTACTAGAAGAATTTCAGCCTAAGACTAAGACATCTCCTCATTCCCCTCCCATCCTGGACTTCTTCCTTGGTGTCTTCCTGTTATTTCTCTACGTGTCTTCACTCTGTTCTTTTCTCTCACTCAAAAGGACTGGCATCTGCAAGTCTCATCTGCTTTGGGGGGTTTCACAGCGCTGAAAGAGTTAATCTTGCCCAGGCCTGCATATGGTCCATGTGATTTCTGCCAGCTGATGGCCGGAGAACTCGTGGTGATGGATTTTCAGGCTGTGCTGGGGGGGCTGTGTCAGAATTTCAGGGGGCCCAGGCCAGAATGGCAGTGGCTGCTCTTGCTGCATGGCTGTTCTCCCGCTCCAGCTGTGTTCAATTCCAGCCATGGGGCTGCTTTCAGCGTGGGTTGCAGAGCCTCCTCTGGGTTTTTTTCAGCAGCCACACTGGAGGAGGGCCAGGATCTCAGCAGCCAGGCAGGGACTCAGTGACCGATGGCCTCCTCTCCCCCTGGCCGGCAGCCACTGGGTCCAGCCAGGCCGTGTGGGCGATGGTGGCGGGCCTGGCCTGGGCTGCATCTCATTACCTGTTTAAGGCCAGAAGAAAGAGAGAGCTTCCTAGGCTTGTTCAGTTTAAAATGTGAATGTCACAAAGGCCTGTTCACCTCTTTAATTGGCTTATCAGCATGCCTATTCTTCAAAGGCAGCCAGCAATTGTTTTTTGCCAGGGACAGAGGAAACTCTTAATAGCTCCTCTCAGAAAGATCACTTCCATGGTTGGTTCTTTCCCTTTTCATCAATTAATGCATAACCAGCACAGAAATAAAAAAAAATAAAAATTGGAAACTCCTGTTTAGATGAGCAGTTTCTGAATTTTATTAAAGAATTTAAAGTTTTCTCAATATGGGACACTAAAGAATTTCTTAAGGGATTAATACAGTAAAGCAGTACAGGGAACACAGTTAGAAATGGGGAATTTTCAGAATATTAACAAAAATGCCTGTCTGAATAATTGGAGTAAAAACACTATTACAGCAGTTCTCATAAACAGAATTATGTATGTGCTGTAAGACCTACATTTTATCATTTCAGCTATTAATAATAACACTCAGCTGTGGAACAACTTTTAAAGCAGAATTTTTATCTCTGAAGTACTCAATTACTATATATTTGTAGCAGTTAAAATGCTTTCAGTTTAGTTTCATATTTGTTCAATTGTGAGCTTGTTTTACATAGTTGTTTCCCTTCATGATAGGTACCATTTTGTATTACTCTGGATATAGAACTCCTTGAACTCTACAGAAAAGTGGCTTGTAGAAATTAAGGCCTGAGTGCAATATCACTGTACTAAACAATGAAATCTAATTGATTGTGGTGTCCTTGTCCTAGAACTTAATGTTCCAGTTTTACTGGACAATGAAAGCCATATATCAGAAAGAATCCTAACATATAAGGAATTATTGTTCTTTTATTCATCAGTGTGAGAGCAGTAATAATTTTCCAAAGGGAAAATATTCAGAGTGTCCTGGAATATTGTCCTTATGATGTTTGTTAAATATTACAACAGTAATAAAGAAAAGTATTTGCTATCACTGTGTTCTTAATAAAACTCTTTTCCAAACACCAGTTACAAAACATAAAAAGCTCTTGCCTTTGGCTTTAACCTCTAGCCAAACACACAGTATGTGCAACTATCACATGCAATGTGAAGTATGTCAAAATATACACAAGATGCTGGGTACTTTTGTGCACAAAATTTGCTGTTGGAGCATAAATTGCCTTCTGAGTTATGTCGTGTCCCATAAGCTGAATTACAGTAGCATTTATTTGCCTTGGATGATGCTCAGGTGTAGATATTTACTCATCTCTTCACCGTAGCTCTTACATTCCAAGGTGAGATTAATCTCAAACTAATGTGGAAGTCTAAAATACCTCATATGATATGTACTCCAAAATACTTACTCCTCTCCACTGTCTATAAAAAGAACTTCGCACAGATGGAGACCATTCACTGCCAACAACTGAAATTAGATAAGTTGAAGCCTTATCTCCTTATTTTACTGGGCCAAAGGGCTTTTAAGTATACATGTAGACTGCTGAGACAACATGAGGAACTTAGCTATATCTTGGGATAGTATGATTTGAATATGTTTTTGGAAAATATATAAAATTTCTGCTTACACTTGCATTTTTACCTGCCTGGTTGTGGCATTATCACTTAAAACTTAATTTATTTAAGGGAAAAAGAAAATATATGGTCTTAAAGAATTTTATATTGTCATCCTAATTTAGTTTTAAATAACTTGTCAGCCTGTCCCAATGTATTTGTTAATAAGTGCCATGAGAAGGGAGCAAAGTGACTAAGCAATATTTTGTCAAAGTGTTCTATAATGACAAATAATAATAATAATAATAATAATAATAAAATTTTCAAAATTCATGATCACAGGCAAAGTAGTCTTCTTATTTTTCTTTCATTAAGAATCATTCCATATGAAACATACATCTAAAATATTTACTGGACAGTGTTTCTTTATAATACAATGAAGCTAGTAATGAGCTTAATGAATGTAATAACTACTCAGTAATGCCACATAAAACAATTATGGAACATCGTATTTTATTTAATGTTCAGTTATTTCATTTCAAAGAGGAACTTTCATTGCATGCTTTCATTTGTTAACTGTTAAACCTTCTACTCTCAATGTGAAAGATAACAGCAAAAAAAAAAATATTGCATTTTTAGACTACTCGGGTGAAAGCATCTGAATCATTGAAACTGATAATGTCAGGGTAAAACCTTATTCTTGGACTTATTCCCTAGCTCATCTGTGTTGTCCTTTCTTGCATTCTTCTTACACTCATCAATTCTGTGTTTCATCTGAACTATTTTCTTAGACTGACATAAGTGTTTGTTACAAAATTCTCTGGCAAACTCCTTGTGGTCCATCTGGGCTTTAGATGTTTGTCAATTTTTTTTTTCCTTTACAGCTAGTGCCTTCTGCATTACTACTAGTCATTAATTTTCCTGACTCATCTGGAAACAGTTCTGTCAGTCTCATTGAGCTTCCCAGGAACATATCCAGTTCTTCTGAACAATTCTCAGGAGAGCTTCTAGGGGTACTTAGCAAGCTAAGATTTGCTAATGTACATAAGATAGGCTGGAAAAAAACTCACCCAAAACCATATCCATTGATTTGAATTCATTTTTGTCCCAAGCGGTAATAAGGCACAATGCAAATAGAGCTATTTATTTGCAGCTTCCAGTATAACAACTCATGGTTAAGGAAGTAGGCAGAGAAAAATCATGCTGGCTCTAATTACTTTAAATAAGAAACATCTCACACTGCCTCTCTACATCTCCCCACTTTTGAACTTTTTTCTTGTAGATTATGTTTGCTGTTACAAATAGTCTCTTATTTCAAATACTACATAAAGAAGAGAGGATTTACACTTTTCATGTTTAATTGATAGTTCTTATTTAGGAGATAACCTGGTCTCACTTATCAAGCATAATAAGTATTGTTTCACTTCATTGCTATTGTAAATAGTCTAAATTGTTAGCCTATTTATCCCTTCTTATATTTTGTTGTTCCCTAATTTATACTAATCTATAAATTCTTCCTTTCCCCAAGTTGTGACCTCCAGCTCCATTTCAGTTTGCTTTTCCTGTGCTTCTGACACTGAATTCGTGCCAGCTCTGATTTGTTTCTCTTTTCCATGAGCAATTTAATTTGCTAAAATGGCACAACGATGTCTCACCTGGGGAGAAGAGGATAATTTTCTTCCATTATGGTCTTTAAATAAGATCACAGAAATTCCAGCAAGAATCCAAGATGATGCATGTAAGGAAGGGCAATACGGAAGCAAAGGATTAAGTAAGGAGTAGGAAATGCAGGAGAAGGAAAAACAGAATATAACATCACACTTCTTTTAGGCAGCAGCTGCTTCTCAGAGCATCTCATGTCTGTGAAACTACAGCCACAGTATGCATGTTTCAGTCTCAAACCCTCTAATATGGTTTGCAAAGCTGCACATTTACTTACAGCTAAAGCAGCTCATTACTAGCTCTCTGTTAATACCTGATACGGCCTTGGCCATCCTGGTGTGACAATGAGTTCGAGGTAATAAACCTCTTATATTCTTTTTTAATCTATCTACACTAAATATAAATACTTACATATAGAATATAGATAAGACAGAGAGACTATTTATACAAATAGGCATAGAGATTGTCTTCATTTGTTTGCTGCAATAATCATACTTTACATCTTGGAAAACTAACTCCTGTTATTTTGTCAGTTAGTGAGTGATGATCCTTGAATGTTCTTGTTTGGATCTGTATCTACAGGAGAGGAGTGCCAAATGGAAGATGGCTCCCAGCTGAAAATTAGGGTACAATTTTCTTTTTTAATTTCCTAATCCAGAGACCTTTTATGGAAATTCATTAAATGTTTGTGCTTGTTTCAGCCAGGACAGAGTTAATTTTTTTGCAGTAGTAGTAGGGGGCATGGTTGTGGGCATGTCATTGAGGTAATTCTGTATCACAGGGCATTGCTGAGGGTAGGGATAAGGGACTCTGACTTCCAAAAAGAAGACTGTGGCTTCTGGATGAAAAAGATGTTGTCATGGTCTGCCATTGTTCATTGCCTTTGGGTCCCCGTGAGCATTTTCTATATAAATCACCCTCTTTTTTTGTATACTTTGCTACTACTATTGTTGTTACTGTTCTACTGTTCCTATTTCTTTGCTGTTTTCAGTAAATTCTTCTTATTTCAACACATGATCTTCGTATTTTCTGTCTCCAGTTCTCAACTCCATCCCACTGGTGTGGGAAGGGAAGGAGAAGGGGGAAGCAAATAAGCAGTAGTGTGGTTTGGAGTCTTGGTGGGAGAGCTAAATTGGAGAATATAATTCCTAAACCATGAAAATATTTTACACTATTTTCAAAAGAAATAAATAGATAATTAAATAAATAAACAAACACATTCTAGAGAATACAAATACTTTGTGGTTAAGTGAATCTAGAAACAGCAAAAGTATTCAAAGCCGATGCATGATTGTTAGAGTGCTTCTGTGTTTGTGTTTTTAATCTGAACTAGTCCTTACAGAGCACGTATTTGTATAGACTAGATTAAATTAATTTTATTACATTTTACTGTATTTTTGAACAATACATTTACTGTTGTTTTGAACAATAATATTACTTTCACTATATAGATAGTTGGCTTAATAGAAAGTTGTGAAAGTAGCTAAATTAGAAGGATAAGGGCAGATGAGTTGACAAAACCCACTCTAATTATTTCCTGCATTTTCATGAAACTGAACTGTAAGCTGTTTTATAAGATAAGATTATCTGTTTATTATAGTCAAAACAATGTCAAGAACCTTGTAAAAGAAACAAGATTTGGTTTATTTCTTCAGACAAAAGCCATAATTATTTTATTAACAGATCCAAAATCAAAACCAAAATTACACCTCTCTGGATTAGTCCTCTTAATTAAATGTAAAATAGTTTTGTTATACCTGAATTTGAGTCAAACAATAACTACTGGAAAGACAAAAAATATTTCAGTGGCAATCCTGTTAGTAGTAATGTTGATAAAGCTTATCACAATCTCTTGGTAATGCAATAGACTTCAAAGGACGTTCTGTTCCTATATCTGACATACTATACATAAGGAAAACACAACTTCTTCAAGCCTGCATGGAAACAGAATATCTTATTACTTGCATAAACAGTAGATTAGTGTCTGTGTGAGAAAATGATGGAATAAGAATAGAAATTAAAACATCACTTGAAGTAGTATAACATGAAAAAGTTTGTCTGCAGCTCACAATGATCAACAGAAAGACTTTCCTCTGCTGTCTCTGATCCTGCAGCAGCCTGGTTGCCTTCAGATTTAGAAGAAGAATATCTGGGGTTGTTTAATTATTTCTCATTATTTTTTGTAAGATGCAGTGTTTGCCAGCATAGGTGTAGTATGATACTAATGTACCTATAAAGCTCTCAAAACCTGGCCCTCTAATTTTTTATGATGCTGGAACAGGCACAGGAATTCCCTGCAAATCTGTCTTGTTCGGTAGAGCACAGTGCAACATCTAGTATGCAGAAATTAGAGATTTTAGGTTCCATGTGCAATTCTCATTCTAAGTCCACAGGTAAATACACTGCCTTACAATGTTATTTGAAAACTTATTTTCTGTTTGCTTCTTTTCTTCTCATGGGGTTGCTATTTAACATGTCACTGAGTATTTGATACTCAGTGAATAAACAGCTATTTAATGTTTCCTTCAGTCTCTTTCAGTGCCCGGCCTTCAATACCATTAAGCCCAGAGCATTCAAATGTGTCACTTGTCCAAGTGACACTTGCATTTTTAAGACCCTGGTCCTAGAAAATAAAGTCCTGGCTGCCATCATTACAGGAGATGAAAACTTAACACTCTGCAAGTCAAACCAACTATTTCCAGAAAATGCACAAATAACATTATTTATACATATATATGTGCTTTCTCTTGAACAACTTGATTAGGTAATTTAGATTAAATATCACTAGCTAACTAGGCTAGGGCAGATTTTCAAGACTATGCTAGGCTTTAAAATCAGTTTTAAACATGCATTACAATTTTCATAGTGGAGGCAGAATTCAAACATAAGTGAGGAATTTAATTTTTTTTTCTATTACTTCTCATATAATAAATGTTTTCAGCTAAAAGGAACAGAGAAACTTTCAATATTCTTTTTAGACAGCATTGGAGAAATCCTTAACAGAGATCAAAGCATGAAATCTTGTAAGGAGAACTTTGATATTAAAAAATATGGGGGGTTTTATCCTATCTGAATAATTTGTCTGATACAAAGTAGTTCCAAGCCTTCATCTGATTTTAGATATAACACTTAAACTGAGCTAAAATTACTCTACCTTTATTCATATGCCACAGGAATGAATGTTATGTATGAGCTCTTGAAATAAAGACAACTTTGCTTTAGTTGTACCTTTTCTTTTGTAGCAACCTACCAGCACAAGTCCTGCCTGTTAGTATTTCCTGAACACCTCAGAAGGGGTGGTCACGTTTTCAATGCCTATTGGGGTCCTGTGGTTTACTCAGCTGCCTACATTGATCCCATGAGAGATCAAGGGAGCACACACCAGCCACAGGCAGAATAGCTTCAATATGAGTCTTATGAGGCACAGGAACAGGTTGTCCAGAGGAGCTGTGGAGTCCCCATGCCTTGGAGTGTCCAAGGCCAGATTGGATGAGGCTTTGAGCAACCTGGTCTAGTGAAAGATGTCCTTGCCAATGGCAGGTGGTTGCAACCAGATAATCTTTAAGATTCCTTCCAACCCAAGCCATTCTATGATTCCAAGATTCCATTATTTTCTGTTGTTTTAAATAGTGTAGACTCTTAAGCAGAAATTGATTTGAAGTGCCAGTGTTCAATTTACTAATATGGACATAACCAAACTGTTTATTTTCCATAAATATTCAACTGAAAAGATGTCATGTAACAGTAAAGGCTATACTGAGTCGGAGGGAGCGCACGCAGTAGCACCAGCACACATGTGGGCACTTAGTCACAAACTGTGGTACATGATGCACCTCTCAGTGGGGCAAGCTCAGATGAAATTGTTCTCTGTGGGACTGGGAGGGATCATTCCATCTGGAGAATGTCACCTTGGGAATCTGTTGAGCAGTGGTGTCCAGCCTCTCTATTGGTGAACGAGAGCAGCTAAACTGAAAGCACATCCTCTGGCCATGGACTTGTATTTTGTATACCAGAATACCAAAGAACATGTGTTCTATGGACCCCTCCCCGACATTGTGTATTTTGCTGTATGTATAATATTCTGGTTTGTAGGACTGGAATCCAACTGTCCTTGACATTACCGATTTTTACTATTCTCTGAGGAACACACACATAATATTATTTTTTCTATTATTTTGATATTTACTGTGCAATGGAAATAGTTTATTTATCTTCTATTTCATTATTTTTAAAAAAATAGCAAAACCCAAAAAAATGCCTAGAGATTAGAAAGAAGGAAAAAAACACAGTTTCATATAATACTTCAACTTCTCTGTAAGGTTCAGATCTGCCTGCTCTATCAATTCCTGGGATGATCTCCCATTTTCATCAGTAACCATGCCCACCTCCCTCTTCCATGCACAGCTTTGGTTGCCCATCCTTCAGAAATTCTATGAAAATAATCAATTAACATGTAAAGAGGAATTTATCCACAAACTTTTGGATCTGCCATTACTAGAAACTGAAATTTTCCATAGGAAGTCCCATCTACACAAGACGAATGCTACAGAGTGAAGTACTTTGTGTAGGGGCATCACTTTTGATGTCCACATGTCAGCCACAGAATTCCCAGCTGATGCTCCCAGATTTTATTGTTGTTTTTTTTTTTTTTTTTAATTTGTGTACTATAGTGAAGAGGTTTTGAAAACCTTACAGAAAAAAAAAGACACCACTGTGCCATATATTAGTTATAACTTTCTTCCAAGGACCACTAAGATTTTTTACCCTTTCTCACTTTCTCCAACTAAAACATAAACAGCATTGCTGTTAAAGAACATATCCTTGTCTTGAGTTCAGTATGAAAGAAATTATGCAGCTAAATTAGAGCTGTGCTAAAATACGTTGTGTTAAATACTCTCTCAATGTCATTTTCATATTATGTTTCTTAGTATTATGGGGAGATTTGAGACTGTTAGGAACCTTGCAGAGTTCACATAGGCATGAAAATATCTTGCGTCTTGTGTGTCAGGGAAATATCTGTTTATTAGATATATAACTAAGGAAATATCTGCTCTGAACATGCTTTTATAATGATGTTCATTTATTCTTTTATTAATGTACAATGCAATTCATATTAGAATTTAATATTTCAGCCTAGAGTTTTGCCAGCTTTGAAAGTCAGAGCTCTGGATATACTAGCTAGAATGTTACTACTCATATATCTCTTTTTTAAAGTAAAACCAACCCCTAAAACAGTGTTTCTAGAATGTAACATTATGTACTTGGACAAATGAATTATCAGTTCAGCAATATGAAGTCCAGCCTATGTATAGTAAAAACTTTTTAGATTTAACTTACATTTTGACAATAGCTAAGAGATACTAGCAAAGATATATTCTGTATTCCACATATGGTTTTATTTTTTCTTTTCCTTTTAGTTATATCTCAGTACTTTCTACAGGTACACCCAAATTCTAAGTAGATTGGAAACAGAAAAGGCCAGTTTGTAATTACAAATATTTAGAGTGGTGCTCTAATATAAAGTGTGTCTGAAAGAATATATAAAATATAAAAGTCCATCTGAATGAGATGTAGAAATGTATAGGTCTGAATATTTTAATGAACACCTTTAAGAACTATTGAATGTCATGTTTAAAATGAAGTGTGTAAACCTTCTTGTAAAGGACCAACCCTTTTTTTTCAATCAAAACTGGTTTTAAGTAGGGTTTGGGTTTTCCTTATGTTGTTACCAAGAAGATAAAGAAAATGAGATTATAAATTAAAATGAAATTTCTCTGATTTAGTTTGCATGTCATATGTAGAAAAAACCCCATCCATTAAAAATCTCTGTATTTCAATATATTGGTCTTGCTCTACTGCAGAAAAAAATAAAAGGGATTCAGCCATGGTTCTAGCTAGACTTCTCCAGAAACATTATTTCTTAACATGATGAGTTTCCTATTAATCTGGAATATTTAATGAAACTCTGATATCTCATACAGTGATGAAAAAAAGGCATCTATTTCACTATACTGATTAATTTCGGAGGGAGACTAAATCCTATTTCAGTTTGGTTATTTTTTAGCTCCAATATATGTACTGTGTCTACTTTAGCACTGGCAAATCTACCCTCACACAGATGATATCTTAGCTGAGAGTTTCTGATATTCATCAGTTTGACTTTTGTTTTAAGTAACCAACATTTTTTAAAAGGATAAACTTAATTTTGTGTAGTTCTCCAGAGCTATTCAGGGAAAAAAAAAAAAAAGAAAGAAATCTGGAGCATGGTCATGCAAAACAGATAAAAGGGTACCGTCTGGTGTACTAAGACATGAATTTGCATCATATTAGGTTCTTTGTGATAGCTACTGCATTTAAAAAGGGTGTAGTGGTGTAGTGTAATGAATGACAGTGGAATCCAGTGTGGGCCAAGTATTGCTGTATTAGAAAAATACTTTATGCACTTTCTTCATACCCACTGTTGTGCTTAGACTTCTCTGTTTTTTTTATTAAATGTGGATTGGACTTAATATACACAAAATCAGTTCTACCAGCATAGTAGTGTACCTATAACTTACCACTCAAATGAAAAATTAGATAGCATCCATAACCCTTATTTAACACTTCTTAATACTTGAGATTTGGCTTCCTGTCAAATCCCACAGCAGGGAGTCAGATGATGAGACCTTCTCATAACTGAATAGGCTTATTTTCCACTGAATGTTTTGACACATGCAGGCACACCTACACTTGCGTGCACACACTCTCACAAGACTGTTTTTCTTTTTTAATTCATGAAAAAATAGTTTGGAAAAACAAGTTTTAATCATAAAAGGGATAGCTGCAATGAGAAAAAAATCCTTCATATTTCTCTCAACATAATAGTTACTTACCTAGTAATTGAGATTAGATGACTGCAAATCACTGTGACCTAATATATTTTGAGGTTTTGGGGGATTTATCTTTTAAGTGGTATACACATGAATTTTTTTAACATTAGATTTTTTTTTCTTTTTCCAGGTTGAGTGGTATGAATCTACCTTCTCCAGTTATCAGCAGTAAGAACTGGTTACGACTCCATTTTACGTCTGATAGCAACCACCGACGAAAGGGATTTAATGCTCAGTTTCAAGGTAGGAAACCTATAAAAGCATGCCTAAAAAGCCCTTTACCTTTAGGCATCACTAAAGTGGTGGTGGAATTTGATAATTATGTTTAAAATCATAGACACAGTAAAAAGCTGACTCTTGTTATTACTATGTAACTATTGCTCTGATGCTGAATATCTGTTTTCCTTGTGTGATAAGACGTCTCTAGGAATTTACTTTTGGTATTTTATATGCATCCTTTGTAAACTTTGGAAGTATGTGCTTCACAATGCAGTCTGCTCTAAATACGCATTTGCTTGCTCACTTTTTTCATAATAAATTTCTTTGCAGTCAGTCTGATCTTTGCTTTAAAAACATGCCTGGAATGCAACTTGCAGAAAGTCAATTCCATACAAAGGCAGGCTTCTATCTAAACATTGTCTTCCTTCATTATTCAAAACCTAACTCTTATTCAGAAGCTACATTCATCGTTTCAAAATTTGACTCAACCATAGTATAGTACAGATTATATTTCAGGCTCCTGCATATATTTGCATATACAACTTCAAAAGAAGACAAGAGGATGTCAGTGTTGCTGTCGTTTCTATTTATGTTCATGTAGATACTTTTTAAAATGCAATTTTTTAGAATGGATTCTTTATTGATTTTTGTACTTTATAAATCATTACTCAAGATGAAAGACATGGTAGTTATATTGAAAATAGAAAAGCTACTTAATTTATCTGTGCTTTCAAATTCTGCACTTACATACGCTGTTTCAAACCTTTTACCCCCCACAGCATCAAATCCTTTAGGAATTTAAACTTTTGCATTTTTTTCCCTGAAACTGTGCTAACTCTATAATTTTTGAAATGACAAATACATTGCAACAGCTGTATGTTTTCTGGTGACTATGGCATGCATGTGCGACAAAAGCATTTAATATACATAGTCCTTTTAGTTTTAAAAAATATTTTGAATATTTCAGTAAAAAAACCCTGAAATTTCATTTCATTTTGGCAACTCAGCATAAGTATGTGATCCCTTGCACTTAAAACTTATTTTTTTTCCAAAGTTTACAAAGGATGCATATAAAATACCACTGCTGGGTACTATGAATGTAAATGCACTGCTTATATTAACTCTGTGTCTCAAGTTCTTAAGACTGTCAATTGGGGTCCACAAAAACATTGTGATTTGTCCTGCTGGGCACCAGAAAACTATGAATCAACAGATTAACAAGGAGGAAGTTTGTGATGATGTAACATACACTGGAAAACAATTTTTGTTCTTCTTCAATATATCTTATCTCTAGACAAATACTCACCAAGTAGTTAAAACTTTTGGGAAATATCTGGAGAGATGGTTATTTCAGATGTGTCTCTCTTGATCTGCATAATACATCAGATATTGTGTAAAAGTGTGAACTTCCTTGATGTAGAATATACCTTGAATTACATGTGAAAGTATCTTATTGCAATTCAAATTCGTACAATTACAGAAATTTCCTTTCTTAATTTAAATCATTCTTATGAATTGCAGGTTTATACATTTTACTGTATTTAATACAAAGATTTCTGAATTACATGAGAGGTCATGAATTACATAGTTATCTATCTTATCAGACTCAATTGCAATTAAATAAATTCCTGTGTTACTGATATAAACATAAACTGTGTTAAAACATCAGAGAAGGCCCATTGGATGAAAATTCATAGTGGTATGAAAAGCAGGTTAATCTAACAGCTTCATTAAGTTCTTTTTATCACACAGCATTAGTAATTATATTATGTTTGTATTTGAAAACAAAGCAGAAGTAACAATATTTTCAGCTAGAGAAATCTACTAGTACCACAAATTGCACAGTAGCAGAAGTTGGAAGAGCCCTCTGGAGCTCACCCAGCCCAGTGTCCTTCTCAAGGAAGGGTAACCTAAAGCAAGCTGCCCAGGACTGGGTCAGGGGTGGGTTTGGAATACCTCCAAGATTAGAGACTCTGAAGCCTCTCTGGGCAACCAGTGCCAGTGTTTGCCCTCAGAGTAAAAAGGTTTCTACTTTTTTATAAGTGGGTTTTCCTGAGTTTCAATTTGTGCTTATTGCTTCCCATCTTGTCAATGGCTATCATAATGAAGACTCTGGCTCCACCTACTTTACACCATCCTATCTCACAGGAATTAATTCACACCAGTAAGATCCACCCCTAATTCCCCCAAGTGTTCTCTTCTCCAAGCTATAATGTCCCAGCTCTTTGAGCTTCTCCCTTATGTTTTTGTTTCCAGAAACTTATTTCTACTAAAATTCAACAGCCTTGACATATATTTCCATCTTAAATACTTTCATTCAAGTTAAATAATTATTTGAACTGATCATGAAACAAGAAAAAAATAAAAACTCTACAAAAACTAAGTCTTGTGACAGACATGACCTTTTTTTCAGGCACAAAACCTAGCAGTGAAAGAATGCCTCCAATGTCTGATTGTCTCCAGACACAATCCTTGTATTTGTCCTCTGAGCAAATCCTCAAATCCTGCATTGTTGGCTATATGACTCTGAGACCTCCAAGAAACATTTTGCTTATGGGCAGCTCTTCCCAATATTTAAACAGTCTGTTTCAGAATACACATGTAGTTGGGATTGATATGTTGCTATATTGAACTATCCTGTCTTTGAGACATGTGAAATAAATATATAGACTTTTTAATGTAATCATTTAACACTCACTTTACTAATAGATGAGTCCTCATTACCAGACCAAACTGAAGGAATCTTTGTGATTCTTCTAATTTCTCAGAAATTCTAAATCTTGAGCAGCTGTCCTCAGGGCATTTGAGACTGAACTTTCTAATGTTACTTTGACTGCTTTCTCCTGTTGCTGCTTGCTAGAAAAAATAGCTCTTTAAAGTCAGTTTGTGCAGTCTCTTTGTGACTGCTTGCTTGGTTCATTCATGTGTATGTGTGGTGAAGATGTATAATTGTGCTGCACAATAACAATAGACCATTGTTTCAGGGAAATAGAAAAGTCAGTAAATTTAATTGCAGTCCCTAGATATTTAATGAAAGTAGCCCTTATGCTTTGCCAGATAGTAAGTTGTGCTTTAGAGTCCTTTTATAGATTTTTTATGGTAGCTGTCAGGCGTAAATGCTATTCACAAAACAAAATCACAAGCCTGTCCATTTGCAGATAGCATCATAAGGACTGTGGTGGGTTGATGTTGGCTGGATGCCAGGTGCCCACCATATCAGTCATTCATTCCTCCACCTCACCAGGACAAGTAAGAGGAAATGTATTGAGATAAGGACAGCAAAGTATCACTCACCAGGTACTGTTATTGGCAAATCAGGCTCAACCCTCATATATTCTCACTCCTTTCTCTGGCTGCTATTAATGCTGCACTGTGACTTTTTTTTCTCCTTAAATATGTTACCCCATCACTGATGGGCTCAGCCTTAGCTAGTGACAGGTCATTCTTGGAACCATCTGTTGGACATGAGGGATGCTTCTGACAGCTCTTCACAGAAGCCACCCCTGCAGCACCCCTGCCCCCCACAAAAAGCTGCCACTCAAACTCAATACACAAATACATTTTTGACATTATTATATTTGTATTATAAATCTATTACAATCTATTTGTTCTGATCTCACACACCTCTTGTGCCAATTTAATCTATTCCTTTCCCTGATGTTAGTTCCTTCCCTAAACACTCCATAATTATCCTTGTGGAATAGCAAAATGCTCTTCCCTTTTACTCCACAATGAGCTCTGTATCCCTGAGCAGGGCCCCTCCTGGGTCTCTGAAGTGACTGGAGAGCTCCTAGAGTGAGTTGTGCCCTAGCCCCTGGGACTGGGTCTCACCAGGGACAGCCCTGGGGAGGCTGGGGTAGAGGCTGGGTCTCTGGGTTGGTTCCCCCACTTACCCAGGACCCTCTGCATTTCTTCTGCACCTGTGGTGACAGATCTGGAGTGGTTGCAGAAAGGCCAGGGAGAGGTGGCATTTATCTCACCCATCCACCACCATATCCCTGTGCTCCTCTGTGTGTGCGCAGGTGAGCTTTTTATTGCCTCACTGTCCTAGCTGCAGAGGGGGAAGGCCCTACATCCGTGTGGGCAGGGCAAGGTTGCTGTTCTATACCAGCCATATCATTGGTGGTGGTGTGTTTTGGGGGGCAGAAAAGGTTGAGTGCACCCCCAGAAGCACCTAATTTTGCTTCTCTGTTGGGGAGGTTGTTGGGATCAGCTCTGTCGGGATCATCCTGTGCTGCTGGTGCTGCTCATCCCTGTCCTGTTTCTCTGGGACATGGCTTGGAGACATGGTAAAGCCACTGTGTCTCCAAGCCATGGTGCCGGCAAAAGTGGGACCGCCGTGTTGTGGAGCCAAAACCCCAGCAGAGCCAGCACGGTGTGGCGCCAGTGCCAGAAGCAGCCATGAGGAATCAAGTCCAGCTTCTGAGCTGACAGCATGGCATGACACAATCTGGCTTTCAGGGGTTTGTCCACCTTTCTTTCCCATTGTTTTTGGCTCAAGGACAGGGAGAATCAACCAAAGGAAGTGGCCACCATCTTGTCTTTGTCCCAGGGGCTACATGGATGTGACGTATGGGGAGCGTCCACCATCTTTTCTTTGTCCTGGCAGCCACATGGAACTAAGTAAAGGTGGTGAATTCCTGTAGTGTGTAAAGCACCTTCTCTTTTTTATACTGTTGTTATTGATATTATTGCTGTTACTGTTTGTTCCTTATTCCATGGCTTTTTTTTTTTTTATTAGCTCAACCTGCAGTCTCTGCTCTTACTGGAAAGGGTGAGGGAAGGAGAGTGGCTTATTTGGAGTTTCATTTCCATCTGTTGTTAAATCTCTACACTAACCTAGCACATCTATCAGTGTCACTGGCTTTGTGAAAGCATGTCAGTATGGGAGGCAGCATAACACACCTCTTTGAGCAACAATGGGATAATAAACTTTTTTCTTTTCCTAGTTAGAATTCTGATTATCACACTTTTTATTAGTTTATTTTATTTAGTTAGCATACAGATCCTTTAATTACTCTTTCCCTCTCATATGAAATTAACATCATGTTTATTATTATCTCACCATAGCTATATTATTGCTATAACTTGGCCTTTTCCAGTCAGCCAAAACTAATACTAACAAGCAGTCAATTTAATTTTCTTTCCTTTGTTTGATCTTTCATCGGGCAAACAGAATTATTATAATTTATTTCATTAAAATATTGGAACTACCAATTGGATATAAAGTTATGCATAATTAATTTGTTCAGCAATTTTTTCAGATCTTTGTAGCGTGCATTTTTAGCAATATTTAATGCCCTGTTTTTTACATGTTTAAGAAAACCAGCTCACTGGTATAAAAAGAATTAGCACTGTACTAGAATAGCACATCTTAATGCATCAAGTAAATATCTTATAAAAATACTTGGCAAGCTGCTGTCATTTTAATTTGATTTTTTTATTTTGATGTTGATTTCATCAATAAAAATATTTATGTCCCGATTTCTCTGTGTTTACCTGTGGAATATTTTTTTGTAGCTTCAGAGTTTCTATTTAGAAGGAGGCATGTGTTGAATAGCCCTGAAAACTACCAGAAAAAAATTACATTACAGTGACATGCCCTGCCTTGTCTTCTTCATATCTGCCATACCAGTAACATTGGTCTCATGGAAATGAACTCTCACCATATATATCATTGGATACAGTTCTTGTTCTGCCTTATTCCTTGATGGCATTGCCATGAGGGGAAAGATGTTGCAGTCATTCAGTTATGAACTTTTTTTTTTAATTTTAAATTCTTCTACCCTCACCTATGCTAATACATGAATTCCCTTTGCACATTCAGTGGCAGTTGCAGAGCATATGATTTGTCTTATGCCAGTGCTTCATAAATGTGTAAATTCCCCAGAGGTGAAGTATCCTTAACTAGGAGATGAAAACCTGGCACTTCCTAGAAACAAAACTTATCAATGTACACAGAATGACTTAAAAGGTATCATAAAGAATCCCCTGCTTTTTTGCCTATTTACAGTATGTACAGTATGCCTGCTTACCTTTTGCTTATTGCCAGAACAATAGAAGGGTTTTAAACATAAATTTTGTTTTCTTTTTAGGAGGAAAGAACCCCACAATACCTTTAGCTATACAGCTAAAAGTGGTCTGCTTAAGTTAAATATTTATTTCAAAATTCCTAGAAGTAGAACGGGGTAAGAAAGCTTCCAAAACAAAACATGATTAATTGCTGTGTTTACTTTTTTACTTTTGCAGTAACTCTGGCCTCTGTCATAGAGTGTTTCAAATAAAGTATTCTATTTTTGGAAAGTTTTCAGAGAGGTTCCAGAAGGTATTAGGTATTTTGATAATTATGTACCACAAGTTATGTAATGTTTAATTACATTCAGTAATTCAGGATTTAACAAACAGATAGACCTGAAGTCAAACAATGAATATAATAGAGGCTGCTGAAATAAATGTATGCTAATGGAAAACCATGAGTGAAATAATGTAAACCAACTTGCAATTGCTAGATCTTTCCATGAATTTTCACAATTCACAAAATCTGCCTATAAATGCCTGTCCTTTCCACATATTCTTTAAAATGCTAGAAATTATGTTTTAAATACATGAAAAGAATTTGCAGTGTTTCCTTGATGCATGGTATTTTAGTCAGGGGTTTCATTTAGAATTGTTACTTAGAGCGTATTTAGAAGGAAAATTAATAAAAGCAATTGATAACCTCAAGAACCAGAAAAAAAACCCTGTTATTTTCTAGCTCTTAAGTGATGCTGAATGGATTTTTCCTTTAAACGGTCCTGAGACAAAAATATATATTTTGTTGAATTTTATTATCAAGAGAGTAAAGCAGTCTTGATATGAAATCATCATCAAGAAGATAATCTGTTGGAGTCCATAGGTTGGGGGTTTTTGAGAAAGCTCTGAACAAGACAGGCCCGAGAGCAGTGAAAGACAGTGAAATGCTAAGCCAGCAGAAAAAGTTCTAAGCAGCTTTTGAGATGTGAGAAATAAAACAGTAAGCTTATGTTGAGTTGCTTTTCTAGGTTGCAAAAAGTATATTCTAAGTATACATTTAGAAGGTTAAATATGAATAAGGCTCTGTGCTCTGTCTTCTGTGAACGAAGCATTGTGTTGAAAAGAAAACTGCTATTGTTTTAGCCGAAAGCTACATAGGCCTCAAGCCATTGGAGAAAACCTTCTGTCATTATGCTTTTGCTTCCTGTGATTGGTTGAAACTGAGACTTCGCTTGTCTTATGTTATGCTGTAATGCTAAGCACCTTTGGCACTCTGTTTGGTCAGAGAACTGTCAGCATCATTTACTGCATTGTTGTAACAATGGGACTGATGCTGGAAAAATAAAGTTTGAGACACTGATCAAGAGTGACCCTGTTCCCGTTCGTGCCTGTAAATAAACGGCCGGCGCGTCAAATATAATCCACCATCTTTCTTGACAATTCTTTTCTGTGGTTAATAGAACAACTTATGTAGTCCAGTACTTCCACAGTAATACTTCTTTCTTAAGTGTCTAGTAAAATATTGCTAAAAAGGCTTGGATGTAGCTGTCTCATGATATCAGCACTAAGAAAATGCCAATTTAGTAACAGCCATTCAGTTGAGACTATTCAAAAGACTATGGCTGAAGTGGCATTCAAACAAGGAACTGAATGGTTCTCATTTTATGATTTACTTTTAGAGTCAGTTCCTAGACACTACTACCCAGTGTGTTCTGCAGTGCTGTATATTCATAGACTAAATTGTATTGATAGAATTTTCCAGAACTATGGAGAATATCTGCAGTCATTGAAGACTTGATGCCTGCTGGACCAGTTTTATTATGATATATCATACACTGAAAGCACAAAGTAGCTAAGGCAGTCCAGGGCAAGGGGCCAGCTAGGACACATAGAGAAGGTTAATGGAAAACAAATGGCTGTTCTTCTTTTTAAACCTGTAGAACCTGTGTCAGCTTATACAAATAAAATGAGAAAGATTTGTGTAAAAATCTACTGTGACACCAATTTATCTTGGTGCCATTTATTCACTAGTACTGCATGCGGAGATTTCCAGCACAGGGAGCAGGTAGAAGGTCTGATAGTGACAGGCAGTACTTTGCTGAATTGATGGAACAAGGAAGCCAACTGATCATGAACCTACAGCTTTTACAGGTAGCCATATAGGAGAAACATTTGTGCCTGCTGTGAAGCTCTCTGGAGTTATAATACTGATTAGTAGGGAAGATTTTGAAAGCTGTTAGAGACAGAAACACTGGGAGAGTGTATTAGATGGAATACTCTTCAGGCAGGGAATAGAGAAACAGAAAAGGGATGGATATTTCAATGAATTAGTTTAAACTAGAGATCCTATGGAAAGCTGTGATGCTTCTGCAAAAAGTCAAGTGTGCAGCTGAGAGGAGAAGCTTCTTAGGATGCTCCCAGGTGGAAGCATCCACACTTATTGAGTGTGGGATCTTGTTTTATCAACAAAATTATTATAGAATTCCCTTCATAAACTAAAGTTAATAGTAAAATTGATAATGATTGCTTTTTTCTTATTCTCATAAATACTAAACTTTTAGAATGAATTCATAGTACAACAGGCCATAGTGAAGCAGAAGAAAACCTAGAAACAGATAACAAACTGTTTACTGATCTCACGT
The DNA here is from genome assembly GCA_039654755.1 of Calcarius lapponicus. Taxonomy (NCBI): domain Eukaryota; kingdom Metazoa; phylum Chordata; class Aves; order Passeriformes; family Fringillidae; genus Calcarius; species Calcarius lapponicus. The sequence goes on along the minus strand of CM077465.1, from coordinate 22,126,279 downwards.
GACTTTGAGTAATAAGAAAGAAATGTTTAATTAATAAGTATAATCTGGATAGAACATTGATGCTGCTAAATGTGAAACTGTAGGCTATTTATTCCAGGGCCAAAAACAGGTACTATTCTCATAATTATGTCTTTGAAGGAGAGTGTGGAAAGATTAGACACCAGGGCAAAGCAAACAGAGCATTGAAGTGGACTCTTCAATCTGAATTAAGAAAATACTTTGTTTTACAACAGGATTACTCATATTGAAGAAAATCAAAACAGTGAAACTAAAGCAAAAGGAAATGTATTCATTTTGCACTGTACTGAGATAAATTTGCTAAGTTCCTTCAAGAATAATCTTATGAATGCATGAATAACCTTGCAAACACATCGCTTTTTTACTGAACTCTGCAAAATATTTAAAGCCAAGTGTAAGTCTTTGTAAAAGATATGTATCATACGTAAAAAATACTGAAAATATTGGGGTTCTTCCTTTACTGTAACAAAACCAGAGAACCATTCAAATATATCTATATATATTCCTTATAGTGACATAGAGCTTCAGACTGGACAGGAAAGGTGCTTCTTGATCACCAGATCCTGGGCAATATGCTGTTCCTCTTCACCTTCAAATATCTGTACTTAGGAAATATCTGCAGGGAAAGGCAGCCAAGAGCTGAACTCAGCAGAGCAGCAGCAGAGCAGCTTGAGGAAGTACCAACAGATGATGTCAGAATATTTTAGCTTTGAGTGGTAGCCAGTATTTGAGGTCTTGGAGGTTATATCATGCAGGAAGAAAAATCAGTAAGATACTCATGTATTTGGATAACTGTGGAAAAGCATATTATGTCACCAAAGTCTGGGGTAAAATGTATTTTCTTCACATATGTTCAAATATGTCAGAAACTAAGAGCTGCATGAAAGTCAAGGTAGATTTGAATGAAGATTTACAACCTAAAATTTTTACTTTCATGATCCATTCAGATAAGACCAGGCCTATATTCCTTTCATGGCTGAGTTTATTTCAGCTGTAGCAAAAGTTTAAGGAATACCACTGTGCTTTCCAGTAGTCTGATAAGATTGTCATGGACTTCCAGCACTCAGCTCTCTGCCCTTTTCCCTGAGTAGGTAACACATCTCCAAAAGAGTCTTGAAGCTATGATGAACAGAAAAGGTGAAGTAAGCTAATTAAGTAAGCTTAACTGGATGTTTAAGTGAAGCTAGCAGAAGGCTGTGCAGATTTTTAAAAGTAATCACTTAAAAGTTGGAAAGTGCTGTTCAGTTCTAATATTATTAATGTAAACTCATTCCTCTTTTTGTGCTTTCAAATGGAAAATCATCTTTGAAATCAGGAAAACCTTTCTAATGAAGGTGCAATGGGGAACTTAAAAAGAAGTGTCTCAGAAAAGTTTTTCAAATGGGATTTAAATTGTTATGAAATATCCAATTTAGAGTATTTCTTTTATTTACAGGAGGAGTTGAACTGGTTCACTTGAACCACAGCGTGCAGTAGTCTCTGTTTCTTTATCAGATGTTGAAAAGTTTTTATTTTAGGGACTATGCTTGCTTAATACTTTTTAAAATGACAATAAAACCCCTTATAGGCCACAAGTGAAAACTTATGCATTCAAGAATAAAAGAGGCAAAAGTTTGCTTTTCATATATCAAACTATCCTATTTAACCTCTTGGGTCCATGTGTCTCCCAGATAACTACATTTGGCTGTTAAAATTTTCCAGGCATAAAGATTCATTCCACCTAATGTCTGCTGTCTAAAATGTAGGGATCTAGCTTCAGCAAGTATTATATGTTTCTGTTATGTTTTGTGAAGAGAAAAAGGCATCTCCAGAGAAGGATTCATTGTGTCTATCTTAGAAGGGGATAAATCACCCCCTTGAGTGAGCTATTTCTCTTCATAAAACATACATTTAGATAACTGATCTTAAGTTTTGGACATCCCCTCCCTAATGTTCTTTCAGTAAAATACAGAATGCCTTTTCCTTGACATCTGAAAAAAATCCAAGGATAGAAACTGCAGGACCTGTTTCAGTGCATGTCAGTCAAAAAGCTTTTCATATATCTAGTCAAAACATCATGTTTCAATTTGTGACCTCTGTATTTCAAATAAAGCTTGTGAGTATAATTTTTTCTCATTCACATGAAGTGTGCTTCAAGTATGCATAACAAACACCCTTAAGAGTGAAATGTCACAAGGAATTTGAGTGAAGATTGTAATTTTTACTCTTAAAATAGTGTCACAGCACAAAGAGAAGAAGAGGAATAGAGTTCTTTTTTCTGTCCATTGCCTAATAACTCAATATTTTTATTACTCATCCATGTAAGCAATATGAGTTCTGAATCCTCAAAGAACTGCTCACAGGTTTTACATAACACAGATATTAATAAATTGAGAAATTCATGCTGCTGGAGGGACCACAACTCCAGACATTACCCCAAATATTCTCTGCAAGAACTGTGTTTTTCATTTCCCATTAAATATACAATAATTTTAACAGATTTGTTACACAGCCTGAAAAACAACTTAAGGTGGCACTTGATGGAGACTTTCAAACCTAAGTCTGGAAACTTAGGTTCCAAATCCAAATAAAACCATATCCATAAATTTTGCCCTTCCAAAATGCCTTGGGGATAATATTGTCTGCACTGATGTCTCTGTATGATGTACAGTTCCTGCCTTAGAAGAAAACACCACACTGCTATCATAACCATTTCATACTATTCAGCTACAATTGTGTTTCAATCATCTTTCATCATTTGAACACCTGTTTTCCACATTTAGGCGTGAATGGCTGCACTTGCACATAGCACAGAATGTACTTTCTGCAGTACTTGCTCAATTTCAGCAGTCAAGAAAAGCCACCTTCCCTCTGAAGCTACAATATGGAAATAAATACAAGGGAATAAGGATTTTTAATGCAGTATTTAAAGACAACTTACTTTCTACCACTTCACTTAGAAATATTTACATACAGATCAGTGTGTATTGTAGTAATTATAAAATTTATACCATGTAATGGCAAAAAGTATAATTTACATTCTGTAGTATGAATTTATTTACTGTGAGTTGCTAATTACTTCCATGTAAGAAATGTTTGAGTTGAATTTGTGTTTCTGTTTGTATCTTGGATAAATAAGTGCATTTTGAGATTATTAGCCCCTGCAAGGTCTAGGAAAAAAGTATTTAATATTAATCAGGGGAAGGATTACAGGCTTTTGTAATTTTTGGTAACTGAAATGCATCTTGATGTTGTCATTAGCATTCTGGCACAGTCAGACATCAGCTATTTTGCAGTTGCTATTGTTTTTTGACACAATAGTTTTGAATTGTTCATGCTTGTTCCACACTTATTTTCTACATCTGATTTTACTTTCCATTGCTCAATTTGTTCCCACAGAACTAATAAATATCCTGTGAAGGTGTCCTATATTTCTATCCTTTTCTCTTACCATTACAATTAAAATTCTACCCTGTGTCTGCCTTAATGTATGGCTGCACTGCTGTCTTCTCATGTCTCTTCCTACTTGGCTCCTGATCCCACCTATGGTGCCCGAACTACTTAATAGGGATAGGCTGGGAGTTTATCAGCCATTCAGCTGACTAAACGGAGAAAAAAGATATTAAACCTCTGATGCATCTGTTCTTTCTCACAAAACTTTGCCCCTGTGAGAGCTCTTACTCTCTTTCTTCTTTCTAATTCAGTTGAAATTGCCCTGTAGATTCAAAAGGGTTTAGGCGAGCCAAATAATGCAACACACTGTGCTAATCTCATTGGGAAACAGAACTAAAAAAATGTCTCCCGATGAAAAGTGAATCAAACAAAAGCAGGTGTGAATATCACATTGAAAGCTTGTAGTCCTTGGATATATGTAGATAATGTTATGTATATTCTATGTAAGAAATATCTTTTTTTATGTTTGAGATATTTTTATATGGAATGGCAAACACAGAAAATCCATACTTGTAATTAGGACATTAGGACAGTCTGTTCTTTTCTTTGAACATAAAGAAACTTGAATTCAAAATATTACCAATCCTGATAATATCTGTTTAAAAAGGACATGGTTGTATTTTTTTAAAATAAATAAAACCAAAAATTTATTTGGATTATCACAGAAGGTGCAGTTATTTCGATCTGCTGTAGGTTTCCTATATAGCTTTGTTTTATTTTAATGCATGATTTTGAAGCTATATGTGCTTTTAATAAGGTTTAATAATGGATTATTTTCTCTTTGTTTGCTTGTCTTCTCAGTAAAAAAGGCAATTGAACTGAAATCAAGAGGAGTCAAGATGTTGCCCAGCAAAGACAGCAATCACAAAAATTCTGTCTGTAAGTTTTTTATAACCTTATTTTTAGTGATTGCATATATATTCTGGAATCCTTATAAATATACTAATCAAAGAGAGAGATGTTGGGTTGCTATGGTCATAAAATGGTTATTATGCTTTCAATTGTCACTGAATCAGAACTCCACTGATTATACTTAGCTGACGGTAGAAAGCAGAATATGATTGGTGTAAACTCTGAAAAATATGTATGTAGAAACCCCCCTGCATTTTATATATCACAGTATTCTTGTGTGTTGGATTAATTAGAATTCAGAGACCCATGGCAAGTTTGGAAATCCAGGCAGAACACTGCCATATAGACTTCATCAGTTCAATACTGGGGACAATGAAAGTATCTGAGAATTTTCTGTATCTAAACTTATACTTTGCGATCTTTTTTCTTCCCCTCACTCAATATCACAGCTAAATTCTTCCCTCATCTTGCCACACTATCTGGTGAACACCTCTTTCCAGTCTTCCACAGCAGGGGTTAAGAACTGGTGTAATTCCCAGCTTCTCAAGAAGATGGAGGTCACAACATCAACTTCCCCTCATTGCATGCATAGTGCACTCTGGAATGACATCTGTTTGGTCCCTTTACACCTTTCTGTGTAAAGTGTAAAGCTAAAATCAAAATGCTACCAATGGGACTATGAGGTTGTAAGTTTTTGAGCATCACTTTCTCTGAACTGGCAATCTGACTAATATCCTGAGAGCTCTTTCTCCATTAATTAGGCCAGACTTCGAATCGAGAAAAAGAGGATATTTTTGAATTTTGAAAGCTGAGGGCCCCTTAGCCCCCTCAAAAAAAAATAAATCAAACCAAAAAAGCCAGAGGTTAGGCCAGTATTCTCAGAGAACTCATTAAAAGTGTTAATGTAATGCTTCAGATGTATTCAGATAAATTAATTCCTCGTGTAATAACAGTGAACTCAATGAAGCGAAACCTATGCTGTGTTTGCCTCATGTGCCATAATGCAAGTGCAGAGAGAATGAGTGTCTTGAAAGCTGATGTCTAGAGGATATGTTTTATTCTCTGTGTTTCTGTCATGCATTGTTTAATGCAAAGTGAGTTTCTGGTATGCCCACTGGAACAAAAGAAGCATGACAATTTTCTGCTTTAAATATTGCACACTGATGGTGTGCCACTCAAAAGGAACTTTTTATGCAAGGTGTAGCAGAAAAAGTTGATCCATCTCTTTGGTGTGTTTCTGAACGGGTGATAATTTCATTATTTATAAGTTACTTCTGGGAGCTGTGTGATCTCTGCTTATGGTCTCAGAGCGCATGCTGTCAAATACCACATGTAGTTACAGAAAGTGGAAGTAAGACAGGCTATGGAAGAAATTATTATACGGCAGTCTGTGGTTTACCTCAATGAAAATTGTCTTTTTTTCCTTTGTGTTTTGACTTGTAAAACTTTATTATCGTGTCTGACTTTCCAATATAAATCTAAGAATTGCATTGTTATTATTACCATTACTTTCACATATATAAATATTTTAAAAAATATAAGATTAAAATACAGTCAGTTGGATTCAAATGCATTTTGATGCTCTTTCTGATGTAAGCTTTAAGTATTTAACCATTTATCTTACCTGTACTTGCACAGACAGGAAAGACAATTGGGGATTTGACTCCAGAGAACTTATAAGAATGAATATTTTAATTAGATGCCAAAAAGGATATTTTATTTTAAAGATACATTATATACCAACACCTCTCACTATTTTTGTATGTTAGATCTTTTAAATACTCTCTCTCCATAAAGCAGAAAGCTTAGTTTTGGCTTTTTGGCATATGGGGGGTAAATGGAATGCAAATATCATCACACCAAATGCTGTTGAGAGTATCCTGTGCATCCCACAACCGGCAGCTTTCCCACAGCTCTTCCTCCCAAGCAGAACCTGCAAGCAGCTAGTTCAAAAAGCATTTCACAGTAGCACCAGCCTTTTAGGATTTATGTAGAAAATGTTATCAGTGTTACCAATGATAATAACATTACTGATAGATCCTCATAGAATGCAGAATGGTATTTTAGTATTTCAGTCATGTACAATCAGAGCTCACTCTCCTCCTTTTGGACCTGTCTGAATTCCAGGATACTTTCTTTCAGATCTTCCATCCTTTATAAAAAGTCAGGTAGGAAAGCATGGCTTTCAGATGAAGGTGGCTCTATATTGGAAAGAAAATTCATTATATATTGTACCACTACCCAGGGAAACAAGAGGGCTTTGCCGTTGCTTTTGTTTTGGTTTGGGTTTTATGTGGGATTTTTGGTAGGGTTTTTGGTTGGTTTTGAGGCATTTTTTTTGTTTACTTGTTCTCATGGGGTTGGGTTGGGGTTTTTTTGTGGTTTTTTTTTTTCTTTTTTTTTTGGTAGTTTTGTTTATTTGGTTTTGTTTTGTTTTGTTTTTTCTTCTTTGGTACACCCGAAAGAAATGTATCAAGTTAGTTTTTTGCCAGATAATCCTGATAGGCAGTAATCTTTAGCAGTGAGCCAGATGCAGCTGAATTGTGATTAAATTATGCAAGGAAATGGGAAAAGGATGGGAAAGATAATTGAAGTAAAATATGGTCCTGGTTCATCCATGCCTTGCACTTGGCAAAGGTGTGAAAGAGTAAACTGGGCAAAGGCACATGGGACAGGCAGTTTTCACAGCTCTAAGGGCTTGAGCTGCCACAAACACTGGCCAAATCCAGTCAGTATATTTACCCTTGGTCATCTGAAGCTGGTCTCTCAGAAGAGCAAGGGCAGAGTCGTATTTTATGAAACTGCTTAGGAAAAGCAAATCTAATTACATCTGCTGGTGTCCATCTGATGAGTTGCATACCAACTTTTGTTATCATTCTGATATAAATGCTATGCTCCCGAAGATCCATCTTGCTGTCATCACTCATTCTAACATGAAAACCTGCAGACTCTGTGTCCCTAACAGCTTTGGCCTTTTCTAAAACTGCTATGACTATAGTTTCATAGTGACTGATCAAATTAAAATAAAGTTCTTATTGCTGTCTCTTGTATGAGTGCTTTCATGGCATTATTTCTGTCCAGCAAATCTGTCAGAGGGTGATTATCATCTTTAAACATATTGAGCATTACCTCTACGGCAGAGAGACTGTCTGGGAGAATCCTGTATATCCAAGAGCAGAGTCCTAATGAAGAGAGCTGCAAGGACAGACTGAAATTGGGCAGCCGTAGTCCTTATAAAGGTCTCATTTTTTTTTCAAATAGAAGATCCTTGTATTTTATTTCTTAAAATGTACATACCAGGCAGTTACTGGTAGTCATGCTCTGTGCAAAGGATAACAAGTGAATGCAGGTCTTCAGGACACCAGTTCACAGAATACTGGGAAGACAGGGCCCTAAATGCAGACCTGCTAATTGGCGCCTCTGCAAATCTTTGTGCCTTCTGCAGCCCAAAACCAGAGGAGGGCTAGGAGAGCAGATTGCCCCAGAGGCCCCTAATGCCATCACCCTCCTGCTGCAGCCACAGGGCAGCCTCACACTTCCACACCTCCTCACCAGCAGGAGGATGGAGCACAGGGATGCATCAAGCTCACAGTAAATGTCAAGGAAGTTCAGTGAAGTGAGACACATCATATCAGGTGAAAACTGCAAATGATTATACAGTTTATGTGGTGTGTACAAATCTGCCAGTGCAGTGATGCTAGGAGGGGAAGGCAGCAGTGAGAATGAAGTGCCTGGGAGAGATGATTTCCTGAGTTTGCTCACATCAAAATGCAGCGTGGGGAGTCTCTTGCCACGTGACACAGCAAACTGCAGGGAATGTCCACAGCCTGAAACAGTGACAAAGATTAACAGACAGTGATTAATTAAAAAAATATGGCATTCATATTGAACCATGTTAGCATTTCATAGTAATACTGAATATTTAGTGACCTAACATCACTGTGCAAAATGGTGCGTGTGAACTACTGTGTTTCACGAAGTGTGAATTCTGTAAGTATTCACTAAGTAAAAAACTCTTACACTTCACAAAAGCAGTTTCACGCTTCTGTAGTATTATTTGAAAATGTGGTTTAGAATACTAGGAAAACCCATGTTAAATACTTTGAAGATCATGATTTTAGTGTAAGATTAATGCATCCTCTGAAACTTGAGTTACAGAGTTTACCTAAACAGTTCTTCACCCTGAAGATGATAAAAAGAACCACTTTACTACAATTATTTTTGTGATGTAGAGCCAAAGAACAAATGAGTTTACAGACTAAGTATTGATTGGTTGCAGCACATTAAGTTGAATTAATGGCACATGCTCTTGAAACTTTAGTGATTAATACCAAAATGGGATTACACTGCTAATTCTGTGTAAGAAAGAATGACAGCAGTCATTATTTATTTTGTTGTTGGGTAACTGAGAAAAATGGTTTAGGACATTGTAACATAAAGTTAAAAATTTTAGGATAAAAATTTGTTGCTTACGAATACATTCCTCACATTTTAAATAAACTGACAATTTCATCTTCTTGATGTTTGACTATTGGTAAACGTACTTTGACAGAAGCAATATGGAGACTGGTCAAATTTTGTTCTTCATTTAATGAAAGGGTACTTTCCTAAGAAGGACAATATTGAACTGAATAGTTGCATTCAATAGCACAATTTTCTATCTGTTTTGTTCTTATACCTTAACAAAAATCAATTAGTTTAAGTACTTTTATATTTTGATCAATAGATCAATACTTAGAAATCAGTTGCAAACCAATGTGCAATCAACAAACAGATATGACAACTGCTGAAGGTCATGAGAAGTTTCAGATATAAAGGGAAAAATTATTGCTACTTACTACATTTTAAAAATGAAATTTATATCTTCTCTAGATATCAATACCAATTTCTGGTTATTATATTTAAACTTAAATTATCTTATAATTTCTTCCCCAAAATATCTTATTATTTAATAAGTTTTTAGTATATTTTTCCAAAATTATTTTAGGAACACTGAAAACCTATGTAAGAGTTCCATATTATTATTTTCAAAATGCACATATAATAGAAAAATTTCCACTAAAAATTCTGTTCTTGTTTTTTTTTTTTGGTGCTTGTATTGTGTTGAGTCTTCACACATGAAAAAACATTTCTTACTGAATTTGGATCTTACATGCTATTTATTATGTGGTGTGTCAGAGTCAAATAATGATAAAAAATACAGTTAAATGTTCATTGTTGTGATAGTTTTCAGTTTCAAATTTTAAAAATCCCAACTATACAATATCAAATCTCTCCCATTCTTTAAAATTATGTTCTAATCTACATTAGTTTACATTAATTAAATCTTATGCTTGCATTAATTTAAGAAATTTTGTATCAGTAATGGGATTGATCACCAACAAACATGATACAAAACAAGCTACCCAAGTAATTACAGGCAGTTTCTATCAAAGATCCTAGGTTTGGATATTGTATGCCTAAGTGCTCTCAATACTCAGTCTGTTTTTTGCTTTGAATATTTAAAATATTATGTGTTACTATATTTTAAAAATTGTGAAAGAAATAAAATATGAACACTAAGATAAAGTAGAGAGACCTTATCATTTTCTCTAAAAAACAATCTACTGGAAAGTAGATTTGTTCTGCAGAATTCTAAAGGCCTGTGCCCTTTCAAGAAGCACGAATTTAAAAGCACTGGAGAAATAAATGTAACATAAATCTCTCTTTTTAATTGGTCTTGCTGCCAGTTAACACAAGTAAAGTAGATGGGAAAATGTTGGCATCTTTTGTGCTTTTATTCTGGAGCACTCTGTAGTGTTTGCAGGTGTTTTGAATTAAGATTGTTGGGTGTTGTTTGCCCTGTTCTGACACTCAGCTAATCAGTTTGCTGTAGGTTTCAAAAAAGAAAGCAGAGACAAGAGAAGAATGCCCGTATATCAAGAGACATACTTTACTAATTTTTGGAAGGAAAACTCACTAGCATTGCATTTTATAGTATTATCTGCTTTGTGTCGTTTAAAAAGAGAAATTCCTAATTGTGGATATTAGGATTTCCATTTACAAGTCTACTGCTTTCCAAAGACTGCTGTTTCCCAGGCTCTTCATGAAGCATTGCAACACAAGGGTGAAAACTGACAGTTTTCATCTGTAGCTCTTTTCAGACCTTTAGTGAGCATCTCTTCAGCAGTTTCTGTGTTCAGTAGCAGATATATCCTTTCTTCCACGAGGAAAATGGAGGCCTTTGAAATACATATATTTGAGATTCTTCAGGGGAAAACTGTTGAATTCTAAGATCAATATGAAGGTGCCTCTTTCTCACTTCCTTCTGTAGGAGTTCTCTCTGAAGATCTGAGTGTTGTCAGGGGAAGTTACTCTGTGCTTATGTGTCATATTGTGTTATATTAATTTACAGGCACTGAAATGATTCTCATTGTTAAGTGTCCACACAGTATCATGAGCTCTCCAATCATGAAAGCTATTTTTCATTTGTCCAAATCTCACAGCTTGAAAAAGAGAACAATTTTCACATTTACATTTATATTGTGCATGTCTTCAAATGAGAGAAAGGATTGTTTATAACTTACTAATGTAGTACTTACAAGGTTAGGAAACACAAGGCTTAAGTATATAAGATCTTGTGGAGCTAGCCTGTCTGCCAATACCCAATTTCATTTTAAAAAGTCTTTTTACAGAAATACTTGAGCACATGTTAATTGTTCAGTTAAAGATAAGAAGGAAGTAATGTTTAAAACACTGGCACTTTTATACAACAGGTGAAAGAATAGATCCTGGAATATTTAAAATTAAAATATGCTTGTTATGTATGTCTATGTATACCTACCTACATACATACATATAATTATAAATAATGCATAATACTTAATATTCCATTACACCATTTACTACATGCCTAGTAAAAGACTAATGACTCTATTTCCCCTTGTTACCAAGTATTAGGGTATGAAATTGGGCAGTAGGAAAAAATAACTGCTGCATTAACCTCTAACTGTTTTATAAAGCATTAATAAAATAGGAAGGCTAATTACCGTGATATACTTTGCCCTATCATAGGCTGTAATAATACAGAGTTTCCCAAGAGTTACAGAGTTTTGGATTTTCAGAGAAGATTAGTATCCCTACGCAATGAAATTATTCTACAATGCTATTTCACTTTATTGTATAAATGGCTTCATAAATCAGGTTACTAAATTATACTTGGTGTTTCTAAATAAGCCCTCATCACGGCAGGAGTTTAAATATCTTTTAAAATACTATGCAAAAATCTTGCTGGGAAAAGAACTACTGCCTAAATATATTTGTGAAGAAAAGCATTCCTTATAGCTACAAGCAAAACAAGGTGCTTCATCAATTATTTAATACATAATTTGCATATATAATTTGTAAAATAACCAGAAGAAAGCTTCTATTAAAATATGTAAAACAAGGTGTAATCTGATTGAATTATGGATAGTTAAAATGAATTGTTATCCAGCTAGGAAGCTGAAACTGCCATTAACTAATTTTCATATACAATTATAGAACGTAACTGATTATTCAAAGTGAATGTTCATACTGTAGGCTAAACTGACATTCAATTTTGTTATTTTCAAAGTCAAAGGCTTAAAAATAAGCAACTTGCTTTCAGCAATTACAATTCTGTATAAATTAAATATTCATGCAAAATATAAATATATACTTTATAACTTTTATATAATTTCCTTGGCTAAGTTCTCTATAAAGCTCTGTTAAAAATATAGATGTGGGCAGTAAATAGGGTGGCAAAATGAAGCCTGTGTAGATTGAAATAATACATTTAAATTATCAAGGCATTCAGAATTTGTGGGTTGGTGAATTCAGATTTCTAGAACTTAAAAAACCATGGAAATACCTTTAATTAAAGAAAGAATTATGACACTGGTCTATGCAGTGAAGGTATGCTGCAGAATACACACACCCTTACTGGGAAGTCCTTTGGAAGAGTCAGAGACTTCCTACCTCCTGCAAGATTTCCAAATTCCACAGAGGCTCATACTGAACTTGTGTATGTGTTGAGATCCTGATCTTCTAAATCCTCATTGTGGGAGAATATCTTCAGAATTTGATAGAAGGTCTTGGACAATTTTCTTTTTTCAGAATATGATATCTACATTACGAAACACTTTGGAAAATAATTTCACTGTGTTGGTGCAGTATGTCACTGTCTGTTGTTAGCCTGTCACACTGGAATGTGTCTATTCCTGCAGCTCTTCTGAGCAGAACTGTGAAGGACTGGTGTCATATGTTTGGAACAGGGAAGCTGTCAGTGACAGCTAATTTATGAGCTTCAGAGCAGTTTGTGTCCACTACTCCTTCATCACTTGGAAAAAGGGTAGTAAAAAACTTATATAACACTGTATATATATTTCCTCAATAATGTTCATTTGGGAGCTTGAAATATTTTTGGAATGGGAACGAACACAACAAGAAGGAATTAAAATGGAAATAAATGCATTGGCTTACTTTTGGCAGGTAAGGACTAGTTGCTAGGGGGAGGGGATTATTCAGCATATGTTCTGCCACTGAAATCAATAGAACAAATTGTTCTTAAACAAACAAGCAAGCAATAAGGTTGCTCAGCTACTTATTTTTTAAAAAACAAATGCAAAGAAAAATCTCAAAAAATCCTGAAGTATCTGGCTACGTTTTCTGTTTTACGTTGGCATACTTGAAAAAGAAGGGAGTGTAGGTGTGGTGCTCTGGCTCATATGTATGCTTCTATCACACAAGCCATCTGAACTCTGGTAAGAGTAACAAGATCAATTTTTCATATATCAAAGTTTTAAGTTTTAATACCCATGATGTTTTAATACACATGTTTTAATACACATTATGGCATCAGGAAATAAGTTTATCTCAAAGTCCACATAGCTTCTGATACTACAAACACTTGTTTGATTTCTGTCTTCACTGTCACAGTATTTTCTGCTTCAGGCTTCTAACATGAAAGAGGTTCTCCTGCATAAGCAAAAGATGTGTCAAAAAAGTATGCATATCTTCCCTAGTTTAATGCTTTTGAACTGAAGTCTGAATAACTGAACTCAGTGAATTAACAAATTAACAAGAGCAAAAGAGTATGGCTTCTCTAATCCAGCATTTTATGTGACATATATTATTTTGTTCAAGAAGCAGCTTTTTATTGGCATATCAGCTTTTCTGATATGTTCAGAGCTTGGACTGTGAGGGTATAAAAGCCCTGGGCTTTCCTTTTTTCAGGGTTCCTCCTCAGAGGCACCAGCTTGAGCTGTTATTCTGTTGATGCATCATGATTAGATTAAGGATCCAGGTCTGAGACTCTTCTGTGGGAAAGCAGGGGTTGAGCCAGTGAGAAAACGTGGTCTGACTGTGTGAGAGTGGGGTGCGCAGGGAGAGAAACAGGAACCTGTCAGATCACTGGAGCTGCCTGCTGTGAAGGGGCTTCAGTCCCTGCTGTTAAAGTCTCCAGTGGTGGGAGTGTGACTGCCAGAGTGTGGCTCCTGTATGGTCAGACAGGAAAGTTCCCTTGACAGTAAAAATGTGAAAGCAGGAAAAAATTATTTAGTTCAGAAAACAATTGTGTGTAATTCAGATGACAAAACCTTTTGGATGAAAATTAGAGCAAAAGAGATGTTAAAGGGATGTGACACAATTTGCTCTAACAGCTAGCTTATTAACACTTCATGCTTAAAATGCTGTTCTCTACCAACTAATAAAACGAGCCCATCTGCTGCACACCAGGTAATTAAAGCTCATAAGGAAAAATTCTTGGCAAAAGGAGAGGAGACAAATCCATTAGCTGGAATTGGATTATGGTTTTGGAATTGTCCAGTACTGTGGCAGATATTTTGTATTCTATATTAACGTCTTATACATGCTAAATAGAAGTATAGCAGTCCTATTGGTCTACCTACATTCCTATGGCTTAGAGCATTTCTAAGATGACTATTCTGTCTGAAAGTAAATATTTTAGTCCTCTTGACCCTTTTTATAATAACAGCATGATTATCATAGATATATAAGAAAAGCATAGTGATTTTCCCACATAAATAGTAGGAAGAGCATCTCAATGAGTGACCATTTTTTTTGTTAAAGCCTTATACTTTTAAAATAACTTACAACTCATTTCTGACAAAAATATATTTACATTACATTACATAATAATACATATAATGGTTTTGGCAAAAGTCCAAGCCTAGTCCTAATTTTTCATGTTGTTGGGAATGTTTTCTCCATGCCTTTCAGTAGTCCTGGTTCATGGTATAGGTAATCGGTGTTTTAGGGGACAATAGAGTTAGAATTTTTTATTTTATCTTTCATTTCTTGTATAGACAAAATGAAAGGTTTGTTGAAGAAGTTGTGTATCATTATGCAATTTAAAATGTTTGTTATACAGTTACACATTATCTTGCTCTCCCTTAACAATCAGATAATTTTTTTGTATTTCTTTGTCTGTACAATAGAGGCTGAAAGCACTTTAATTGAGAGAGGGTCCCCTAGAATTCATGGATATCTCCTGAGCCCCTGCTGTGTCCTCCCACCCTTTGCAAACAACACTGCTGTGGGTAACAAATTCCTCTGAATTAGGGGAGTAGCAGGATTAGCTTTAATACTGGTGGGATGTCATCAAGTAATACACAGTGTACTCAAAGGTAATTATAGTTGTTAATATTTAAAAGCTGTACAAGTGGTCATATGAAAAGGTTTAGCACATGGACTATATGATTGGCTCTTCATGGACACAGAAAAAAGAAAAAAAGACCAAAATATCTTTTAGAGGACAGTTAAAGGTGAAATCCTCTTCTATTTTAAAGGTTCAATCTGCATAATAACAAAGAACAGAGTCACTTCTAAGAAGTATCTGGAAAAAGTATTTTTTAACATCAAAAGACTTTTTTTCCTCTGACATCATTCTAAAATGATGGTTGATTAAATTGGTTGTGCTAAGGCTTTAACTTTGAAAAAAAAAACCAACTTAAATTAAAATGCAGTCCAAAGCATAAATTCATTTGTGAAATTTGCAGAGGCCAGGATACAGGGGCTTAGGCTGGAGAGCATTGAGTAGCCCTATCTGTCATATTGTAATCAGCTATATCTTGAATTATATTTTCCAAATAAATTCAAAGGAAACAAAGATTATTCATGGATATATCTTAGAAATTAATTATTAAAGTGTTTTAACTTCTGGCCTCTTAAAAAAAAAGGAAAAAAAAAAAACCTTGCCAAATTCCATTTCACAGTTTTTTAACTGGAAAAAAAAAAGCTTAACTATAATGGCTTGAATAGTTGCATAGCTATCTAGAATTCTCCATAGACAAAGGGCTGCACACCATTGCCTGTAACTGTTTAGCTGAAGAAAAGCAACAACTTTGAATCCAAAAGAAAGGGCTTTTGGGAACTCATGAAACAATATACATCCAATACCAGTACTAAATATGTGCCCCTTGTTCCTCACAGATACGCCCTTGTTGCCACAAAGCAGAGAAGAGCAGGCTCAGTTCTTCAATACAATGGTGATTGCATCAAAGATTCACTGCATGTTTACACAGAAAAAAACCTCACAACACCCCCACCCCCCAAAAAAAAACCCAAACCAAAGGAAAACAAAATCTCCCACCTGCTACCTGTGTAGAAATTATAGTTTAAAGAAAATAATCTGTCAGCAATAAGTATTTTCTTAAATGCATAAGTTTACATTCTTCACAATATTGAGCACTTCTGAGAAAGGTGGCAAAACAGAAGAAAAGTATTAATTGAGACGTTAAGACTAGAAACTGATGTAGTTCACATGCCTAATTTTTGAGAGTACTTTAGTGGGATCTCTGTTAGCCTGTGTCTTAGAAAAAGGTTGGCAAAATTGATGTTTTATGTACAGCACCAGTTTCTATACCAAAGCTGTGTTCAACAGGGGAGACTAAAGGGCTATTTTGTGACAGTCATGTAATGGATCTTTGTGTTAAAAATAGTTATGAAGAAGAAAAAAACCCAAAACCTTGATATTAGAGCCCTTTCAGAGAATTTAAAAGAGCTAAAATTACTTCAAATACCTTCTATTAATGCTGTTTAAGTAAAAATAGTTTGCATAATGATAACTTAAATTTGTGGGTCATAAGAATTGCTAAGGGCCTCTGTGATGCTTTTCTTTGGGTTGCAGAATGCAAATGATCATAGTGATGTGTATGTTCTACACTTTGACTATTAATTTTCATCAAACTGAAATTTTCATAATTTGTTATGAAACAAATTATGAATCATACATATTCAGTAATAATTTAGGTTTTCTTACATAATTTGTTCAAGTTGCCATAAAGATATTTATTTAACAATATATTAGAGCTGAACAAAAGATTTTGGTGCCCCTCCTCCAGAGACAATGCCCTAACTAGCAGGTTGGAGCCATTCAGTTCTAATTTTCTGACCAAATGGTAAGGAAGCTGTTTTGTTTTGTTTTGTTTTTCTTTTTTTTTAATAATTTCAGAATATTTAGGACCCTCCTAGCTACAACAATCACATAACAATGGTAATTACAGGTATCTGATCAAATCAGAGGAAGAAATGGAGTAATTTTTCCCTGCCCCAAATAAGGAATCTCTCTGTACAAGAACTGAAAAATACTACCTTCTGTGACATATCATGAATGTCAAAGACCTTGGTTTGCTTTTTCTGTTTCAAATGTTCACCTTAACAGTTTTGGTTTGCTGCATAGAAAATTGCAAAAACAGAGCAGATCAGTGTTAAGTTGCTATCCCAATGTGTAGGGGTTCACCTTTGAAGTACAACGTGAGTAATTTCTGTAATAATAAATTCTGTGTCAGAAAAAAATGCTTGTTACTTTTTTTTCAGATTTCTTTTTCCCAGAAGTGGAAACTGTGGGGCTGCATGTGCAGAACTCCTGATTCTTTGTAGGGCTTGCAGTAAGGGTCATTCTTGCTTGAATGGCGTCCCTGAAAGCTTAATGATTGTTCAAGAATCAGCCTTACCTATTTTCAAAAGGTTATAAGCAAATATTAAGATGGGTTGCACCATCACTGTATTACTGCAAAGAAACTTTTCAGAACCTCAGGAAGCAACTTAACATTTTAAATGATTGAGAGATGCTTCATGTTTGAATTGCAATGAAGCAGTGTCTGAATTTGATTCCAGAACTGTACTTCTAAAGGCTGCTTTAGGATTTATGTCTGTATCATCTCTTTATGTTTGTCCTCCAGGTTAGCTGGAAGGCCAGTTCTGATTCAGAAGCATGGAGCTGAATTGTGAATGTAGCACTGTGCTAACAAAACCTTAATGCTTTTGGGTCAAAACACACATCCAGATTACTTGATGCACTTGCATCATTGTAAATATCTCATCAAAAGTCTTAGCAGACATGATTTATCCAGTAATAAGACAAATCATGAGCACTTTAGAACAAATTCTGGACAGTAAAATTTAGGGAAAATTCTTTCTTTTTTCTTTGAGAAAATCTTGCACAAATTTATTAAAAGATCTCTAGTATAATACAAATCCAGATGTTCATGACACATAGCATTAATTACTATACTCGTAATTAACCCATTTTAATATTTTAAATTAATTGCATATTTTACCATGTACATGCATCAAAGCAAAGCCTAAATGTAAACTTAGGAAAATCAAAGATCAAGTTTTCTTTACAGTTTATGACTTAAAATTTCTTTTGTTGAAATTCTTCTTTATCCTGTTAAAAGGCTCACACAAGGAGCATGGCAATATAAATATACAGATGTACAATGGTTATGCCATGCATTTTTTGGGACAGCCCTGTTACCTTGTTCTGTTTGCTGCAATCTGGTAACAAACATGGGTGGGAAACACAAGCAAACTCTTTGTGCCTAGCAAAGATGGTTCATTATAAAACCCCTGTAACCAAATCTGTTGTGATTTGCTGCTCATAGCATTGCCTGTCAGGGTGAAGACTGAGCTCTGTAACAAACAATTACAAACACCATAAGCCTTTTTCGATGCCAGAGAAATGGAAACTGATTTTAAATCTTGCATATGTAGTAAGAGTAATTTTTTTCACAAAAAAAACATTTTTCACTGAAAATTAACTTTTTTTTTTTCCTAAAGTCTCTGAACAAGCATAAAATGAAATGGATCTAAAGGTTACTTACGAGTTGCTTTGTATTTCTTCCTGGCTGTAAACTTGTAGAGGCACTCTAATAGAGTTTCAAGAATTTGACATATCTAATTTTATCACATGGACTACTTCACACAAATTATTTTGAAGGAGATGTAGCTTTTTCTGTTAAGGTTTGAATTTATTTACATTTTTGGCAGCTTATAAATATTTTTTCCTTGGTCTTATCTCAAGCAAAGTTTCACAGGAAATTGATGTAAAATCATTATTATGATCTGTGGGGTGTTGTTTTGTGTTTGGGGTTTTTTAGGCGTTTTTTGGTGGGGTTTTTTGTGTATTTTTTTTTCTTCTTTTTGGTTGGTTGGTTGGGGTTTGTGGTTTTTTTTTTGGTTGGTTTGTATTTTGGGGGTTTTTTTCTGTGGGTTTTAATATTTTTTCATGGAACAATGTTTTGCTGGGTTTTGTTTGTTTGTATGTTTTCCTTAAACTGTTCCTGTTATCAGGCTCAGACAAGAATTTGTTTTGCATCTCCATTTCCTGTTCTTTTTATGTATGACTTTGGGAACCATGTTCATATTTCACTTTAGAGTCTTTTTGGTAGACATGGAATAATTAATTATTATACCATCTCGGACATCTCTTCTCCACAGCAGTTTCTCATATTCTCATATTCTCTTTCTTTTCTTAACACCATGTAAGGTGGACAAGAGAAAGCTTAATTTTTAAGATTAAGTACAAGCTTGAATGGTAGTCATTCATCTTATTACAGCTATCTAAAATACTCATTCAGGAATTTCTCTTAAATATGTGACATTCATGGACTTCTCTTCCTGCATTTTAGATGCTTGCTGTCTGTTTGACTTTAAGATATTTTTGTACTTGGAAGTCATCCAGTTGATTTGTTCCTAAATTCATCTTCTAAGATACACTCAAAAATCATTGCCTTTGTCTTATTCTCTTCTGGTTTTTTGTTTTTTTTTTTTTTTTTGTTTGGGGTTTTTTTTTTTTTTTTTTTTTGGTTGTTTTTTTTTTTTTTTTTCTGTGAAAGTAATCTACTCTCTTGGAAGCAGCAGCCATAGTTTTGTGATGGTCACTCTGAGATTGAGTCCTGGACTGCATGTTCCAGAACTGCTTGGCTATGGCTAAATAAGATGCTGTCTTGTTTCATGCTGACTGACCTCACTGTGTTAGTTTCTTAGTAAAGACATATGTGAAGACACGTTTCATCTATTTCTGTGATCTCTTTTGTCCCTGAGTTCAGTTCAAGCCAATATGGATCATTCAGTTTAATGTTGTCAAAGTCCTACGCTGGCTGCCAGTCATGAATGGTGTCTGTCCCCAGGGTTTCCGTATTGAGGCCAGTCCTGTTTAATATCTCCATTGATGATCTGGATGAGAGGATCAAGTGCTTTGCAGACAGCACCATATTGGGCTGGAGTGTTGATTGAGGGATCTGAACAGTCTGGACCAATGGCCTGAGGTTCAGCAAAGCCAGGTACCGATCATGCCCTTGTGTCACAACTCCTGCAGTGTTACAGGCTGGAGCAAGAGTGGCTGGCAAAGCTCCCTAGCAGAAAAGGACCTGGGGCTGTTGGTCCTCAGCCAGCTGAACATGAGCCAGTGAGTGCCCAGGTGGCGCATAAGGCCAGTGACATTCTGGCTTGTTATCAGAAACAGCAGTGTCCTGAGAAGGGCAACAAGGCTGATGATATGTCCAGAGAATGAGTCCTGTGAGGAGCAGCTGAGGGAGCTGGGATGGTTTAGCCTGGAGAAAAGGAGGCTCAGGAGAGACCTTATCACTCTCCACAACTGCCTGAAAGAAGGCTGGAGCCAGGTGGGAGTCGGTCTCTTCTCCTAGGCAAGCAGCGCCAGGACAACCCCTGTGCCAGGGGTTCAAATTGAACATCAGAAATAATTTCTTCACTGAAAGAGAATTTAGGCATTGGAAAGGGCTCCTGGGGAGGCAGTGGAGTCACCATCCCTGGAAATATTAAAAAAATGACTGGATGTGGCATTTAGTGCTATGGTTGAGTTGACAAGGTGTAGTTCAGACAAAGGTTCAGCTAAATGATCCTGGAGATCTTTTTCCAACCTTGATGATTCTATGATTCAATAAAATGAACCTGTAGTAACACCCAGATGAACTTCTTGGTATTTTTGCCTGCTCCACTTTTGCTTTCTTAAATGCACAAAGATATTTATGTAGAGTTGCTTTTTTTGGTGTTTTTTTGTTTGTTTGTTTTTGTTGGTTGGGGTTTTTTTTGTTTGTTTCTTTTTTTGAAGAAGACTTGCACATACCTTGGGAAACCATAGCTTTAAAAACACAGAAAAATCAAAATCTGAGAAATTTAAGGAAAAATCCTCTTCAGTACTGTCATGGTTTGACACTGGCATTTTGCCAATGCCCCATGAAAAAAAGCACTTCCCCTGGTGTCTGCTGTGAGATTTTGACCAGGAATAAGAAAGCAAGCAGGCTCTACTTAACAAAGAAAAAAAACCAACATTTATTAACTAAACTACACAAACAATAACTAAACTACACACAAAAGAACAAAGAACACACAAGAAAATGAAAACCTCACAAAACATTTCCCTCCTCCTCCCCTCAAATTCCCAATACAATACACTTCCCAATTCATCTCTTCCCAGTCCATCAACACTCTGTAAATAATCAATTCTCAATATTCTCAATTCGTCAAGAGGAGAGGAGTCCTTCTTGTGCCAGGATGACCTCTTCCTTCTTGTTACGATGCTCTCACCACCGAAACAAGGACCAGGGCTGCTTTCAGGGTTGTCTTTTAAGGATATTTTGTCCCATTCCAAAAAGAGCACAGTCACACCTTTGGAACACCTGTCCTCCCCCCATATTTTATATACCCCCTGGGGCCGGGGGGTACCCACCGAATCCTCTTTGGCTCCGGGACATTTCTCCCCCTGGATGCAGTCTCTGTATCACAAGGAAGCATGGCTCTGTCCATGGCTATACAAAAAGAGTCCAGCAAAAGCCACTCCATCATCTCTTCCCACCAAGATTCTTCTCTATTTGTCCCACATCTCTCACTTGCTCAGTTCTTAATCCCACTTGCTCATTTCCTTCTTCCTCTTCCACTCTATCTCCTTTCTGGGAAAGGTTAATGTTCTATAAAGTTTTCATTGTCCAAAAAAAGGGTTAAAAGCTCCTAAAGGCAGCCGGAGACATCACTGCCCCCCCCCCCCCCCCCCTTCTCCGCCCGCGGGCTGTGCTGGCAGCACATAATATCAAATTTCAAAGCAACAGTCCCAGGCACTGGCTCGCTCGCTCGCTCTCTCTCTCTCTCTCTCTCTCTCCCGGGGGGGGTGGGGGCTGCCCAATGTCTCTTGGGGTCTTGGGGTTCTCCTCCACCCTTCCATACTCAAGGGCCTCTTCACTCCCACCTCGGTCCAGACCCAGGCCTACCACATGGGCTGCCCCTCCCCCATCCAGCAGCAATGCCGGGCAGGGGAGAGCTCTGATCTCTGTCCCTCCGATGTCCCAAGAGGAAGTTCCTGCACAGACACCCTGCTTTTAAGGTGGTCTCAGAGGTGACTCATATTCCCATAAATCCCATTTCCGGGTCAAACCATCACAAGTACATATGAGAAAAGTAAAGAAAAAGTAGTATGCTGCCTAAAAATTTACCGTTTAAAAGAGCATATTATGAGTTTCAAAGAATGATAGTTGCACATGCTAATGAAATCTTCTAGTATTTTCAATGCCTTCTATTTGCTTAGTGAATGAAGAGTAATTGAACACAGTTATCAAAAGTCATGAAGGAACAATTTATAATTCTTTATCTTAATTTACTAAAAGCTTATATAGCTGTAAAGTATCATTTATCCAACTATGTTAAAGAAAATTACTTTTTCTTCTCTTCTTTTCCTTGCCGAGGTTATTTAGAATTTTCTCTAGGTATTTAATGAATTAAAAATTATAGTCTTTAACAAGAATGTTAAATTTCATTGGTTTTATCTGCAGAATGTCAAATAAAAGTGACAGTGAGTTGTAATGGGATTTTTTTCTCGTCTATGCAATGTACCTTCTTTTATTCCTGTCAAATCTTATGCCTTTAGATACTTTTCCAAGTTAGAAAAATGAAATAATAGGTATACTGTAGTAAAGGTCACTTTTATCTGACAGAAACATTTTAAACATAGAGAGGTCTGAAGAGAAAGTTCTATCTTTTTGCTCTCTCTTCAAACACAAGAAGTAATTTTCATTTATATGTGCTATTTATAATGATATATAAATATTGTAGCATGCATATTTTATATTTTATACAAAATGTATGTTATAAAATTATTAAATCTTTTTATGGGTTTGAATCAAGCTATAGTCAAACATATGGTGATTCCTAGGTTTTATTCTTGGCAATTTTAATATTCTAGGCCATAATATAGTACTTAAGAGTTTAGGATGCAGTGTCATTGAAAAAACTAGGCTGGTATCTAGCACAGTCAAGCTATTTTACTGAAAAGAAAATTGTGGAAAGATTTCTGTACTTTGATAGGTTATCTCTTAACTGAGATCAGTCATTGAAAATGCTGGGATTATTTTATTTGGAAAATGGCTTTCCTCCATCTGGAACCATGAAAAGTTTTGATCTATGTAATGATTGTGTGTGTAGTGTTGCGAGATGATTATTCATTGGGGAAAATCACTTTACCTTGTCCTATCATGAAATGACAATTTGTGTAAGGATTTCTTCAGCAGCCAGTGAATAGGGTCAATAATTTAACATTGCCTGAAAATACAAAGACTTTTTAATATTTTTCAACCTCATGTATTTTCTTTCTAGTTTTTGATCCTGTGTCTGGATTTAGTCAATAATATTTCTCCTTTGCCTTTGAGTACCACATGTTATTACAGAAAAACGTGTAACAGTGCTGTAATTTCAAAATTACATTGAATCATTGCGCGCAGTGGGAGGTTTAGTGCATTTCTGTGGAGCAGAACTGTTTCTGTTGTATATTTGCAATTAATGAAGAGAAACCAAAATAAAATGAGACCAGTGTGGGTAATAAAGGCTCTCCTACCTGTGTACTAACTCACTAAGATTGCTGTTCTGAAAGATATGTTCTGGAGGTGCTGAATTAACAAGGAGACAATTCTGAAACTGTGGATCATTGTGTAACTTTGAGGGAAGGTCACAGTGTCCTCCTTTTACATGGTCATAGCTACTTGCCACTAAAGATAGTGATGTGAACCTGTGAGAAATAGCAATACTTTTTAATCCAAAACAGTAAGGTCAAAACAGACTAAAGTATTCTGACATGATGTTTGAAGATCTCTTTTATTTTTAAAAGAGCTGGGATGTTCTCCCATCTAATGCTGGCTTTGGTTGCTGGTTTGAAGCAGAGATTCAGAGGCATAGTTTTACAACCTTCTACTTTTTTAACAAGCAAATGCTGCAAGAGTGTAAAATATTAGGTCCTATGTTCCTTATTTAGATGATAACTAACATGGGACAGAGTGGCTTTGCTTCCTCCTTTTCTTTTCCGAAGTTATTGACATAGAACAAGATGAGAAGATCAGATTTTTTTTCTGGTCAATGACTGAAAAAACATGAAATAGATAATACCATTCTGCTAATTAATAAAAAAATAATAATTTCTGCTCTGAAATAGGAGTCATTTTAAAGTTCTTAACGATGCATTTTTTTATTTCATGTTGATTATTCTATTTATATAAATTTTATTAACATGACTGAAGTAACACTCTAGATATTAATCCTAATTCAAGTCACATTCAAGCAAAAATCAAATTTCCCCTTTTTACATGTATTGCCCATTTCCAAGAAATAAAATATACATTAATAGAGGCTTCATTTTGGCTTACTTTATTTATAGTATAGGATGGAGAAAAATGTATCAAAAAGTCATGCAAAGTCAGGTGACTTAGAATTAAACTGAATATATTCCATGTATTATAAACATACATGGTATTCAACAACTTTTTATTTAGATTTGTATTTAACCATTATAAACCAAAAAACCAAAAAAAAAACCCAGTAAAAATCTGAAAGAAGAAAAGCAATGATAGCTTAAAATATCAATTTAAAGATAGCTAATCCATCAGCACACTCTCCTTAGATGACACTTGCCATTTAGTCTTGGTTAGGTAGTTGAAAACCCATTCTAAATCCAGTTTTCCTAAGAGAGGTAAAAAGTCATCAGATCATAGTATACTACAGGGCATTGAAAGGATTTTTGAAAGACATAACTTCACTGAGTGGATTTTAGAAACTTTTGTTCATTTTCAAAACCACTCCTACTCATAGACAAAGTTCAGAAATATCTAAAAGCTGAAATCTAAACTCATCCAGCTAGCATTAAAACCAGAGGCAAACTGGTCTCTGTACAGGGTAATAAGCTTGAGCTGAATATCCTTGCTTGAATTTTTCTGCTACCAAAAACCATGCTCACACAGTCAGACTGATTTCAGGATTTGAATAACTATTTCAAGATTACTTTCTGTACCATACACAGTGTTTTGTCAGATGCCTTTGGAACTGCTCTGGATAACTACAGCATTGCAAAGTGTAGATATGTTGTAAAAAATCAGAAAAAGAAAAATGTCTAACCTCTGAAAGAATCCTTTATGACTTTCCAGGTTATGTATTGCCTACTATTTTTTCCTGTTATTCTGTCCATGTATATACTCCTACATGACCACAAGCATGCGTTCCTTTGCCTTTAGTCATAATGGATGAGAATTAAAATTTTGAATGTAGATAATAGTAAATTCATTTTAATAGTAAACATTCAGAAAAAAAAATGGTCACATTTTTATTCATTCTTTTATGGGTTACCAAAATTATTTGTAATTCATAGTATTTATCCCATTGCTGACTTTGTACAATGTTATCAGACTTGCTTTGTCTGGGCTTTTCTTGATGTGCCTGGAGCTTGCTTTTAACTTTTTTAGCTGAAACAGTAGTAGTCTACTGCTCAGGTGACTCCTGTCTCAGGTCTTTTGCTTTCATTTTTCTATGTGTGTCTGCGTGATATATAATTGTTATACCATTTTTAATATTCTGTAATTAGGTGTTAATGATAATAGGCAATGGAAAAATAAATCTAACATGTAACACAAAGAGAAAAAGTAGACACTGGAATATGTGTATAACAATCTTTGTTGCATTATTATGAAGACTTTTCTTGGTTTGGTTTGTTAGTTCATTGTTTGGGGTTTTTAAAATTGGTGCTAAAATTACAAAGTTAATATTTCAAATGCACTAACAATAAGTTGTTGCTTTTTGAAGTGTTTTTCTTGGGTACGTATAAACTGAAGAATTTGAAGTGGAACTGATGCCTTAATTTAAGGCAACAGAATATCTAAATCCTTGGACATGTTTATTCATATATATGCCCCTTGATCACTTTAGTTGGTTTTCAATTCAGTGTGTCTGTGATTTTCCTGGCTAAGAGCTAATTCAGTTTGGTGGGGATGCCTCTATGTCCCTGGGCCTCAATACTCCTTCATTGAAACTGTATAATCTAATACTTCCATGAAGCATAACCCAGTAAAGCCACAGGTGATGTTGAACCACGTGCACAGTTAGTCCTAAAAATGCCTCTTTCATATTTTACTGGTATACAATCATAATTTAAACACTCAGGAAATGCAGCATTTAGCCCTGTCATTATTAACTGATATATGTTAGATCAAAGAATTTAAGCATTTTTCTTTTCTTATTAGAGTTTAAAAATACCAAGCACACGTGTTCAGTATCCTATTTTGAATCAAAATAAAAAAAAATTAAAAAAAGGGGGCTTATACACTTTTAGAATTGTGAAACCTCAAATGCAAAAGAAATCCAATGCCAAGGTATAATATATGCAAAACCTTAATTTCTATTCTTCAGAGAGGTCATGGTTTAACCCCAGGCAGCAAACAAGACCCACTCAGCTGCTCACACACTCCCACCAGCGAGATCAGGGAGAGAATTATAAGGGTAAAAGATAAAAAATTCATGGGTTGAGATAAAGTCAGTTTAACAGGGAAAGCAAAGCTGCTCACACAAGCACAGCAAACTAAGGAATTGATTCACTGCTTCCCAAGGGCAGACAGGTGTTCAGCCACCTCCAGGACAGCAGGACCCCATCACATGTAATAGTACTTGGGAAGACAAATACCAACACACCAGATACCCTCCTTCCACTTTCTCCTCTCCACTTTATATATGACCATGATCTGTAATATCCCTTGGGTCAGTTTGAGTCATCTGTCTCAGCTGTGTCTCTTCCAAAACCCCCACGTACCTCCAGCTTCCTCACAAGTGTGGCAGCACAAAAATCAGGAAAGGCCTTGGCTCTGTGTATGCCCTGCTCAGCAATAGAAAAAACATCTCTGTATTATCAACCCTGTGTTGAGCACTAATCCAAAACATAGCTCCATACTTGACACTTGACACATACTTGAACAAAATTAACTTTACCTCAGCTGAAACCAGCACAATAGGTATGACTTTGTATTGAACAATTGGTTACTTTTTCTGATGTAGATCATCAACAAGGAAACAGATAATAGACTGTTCTCTCTAATGTGAATATGTTATTTGAGAGGAAAAAAAAAAAAAAACCACCCACTTTTCAACTTATCTACTGATTTATGTGGTAGAAAAAATTTTGTTCATTGACTTCCTAAATTTTGAAGATGATGGGTAGAATTTAGTTCCGTGTACTAAGCTCATGGCGTTCTAAATTAGTATTCTATCTATACATTTTTTTTTTGCATCACACTTATTGTAGGAGTCAGGATTGCAAAATAGAAAGGAATCAAAACTAAGAATATTAAAAATTTTATGTTGTTGTTTGGGTTTTTAACAATTCTTCTGTGATATTTTGAGAACATCATTAATAATATCTTGCAATTTTAGCTTGGAAGCTTGAAGTCCTAATTATTAATAGAGAGCAAATTCTTCAGATATGCTAAAAGCATTGATGAAATTAGTTGATGATTCTTCTTGTGTCCAGATTACCATGCCATTCCTTAAGGCAGGACAAATAAGTTTTATCCTTTTCCCTCTCCTCTTTGATATACAACACACATAAAATTAACAAAAAAGTTGTAGATTGATCCCAGCTGGCAACCAAGGCCCACACAGCCACTCAGTCACTTCCCCCTCAGGGGGGTGGGGGAAATAATTGAATGAGTAAATGAGTTGAGATAAAGACAGTAAAAGTGCATGCAAGCAGAGCAAAGCAAAGAATTAATTCACCTCTTCCCATGCACAGGCAGGTGTTCAGCCACCTCCAGGGAATCAGGGCTCCATCATGCAGAATGGTGACTTTGGAAAACAAAAGCTATCACTCTTAATGTCCTGCCTTCCTTCTTCCCTGAGCTTTATATGCTAAGCATGACACCATATGGTGTGGGATACCCCTTTTGGGTCAGTTTTGGGTCAACTGACCTCTGGATCAGTTGAGGTCAGCTGTGCTGGCTCTGTCCCCTTCTGACTTCTTGTGTATCCCCAGGTCAGTGGTCCACTGATGTAGTGGTGTAGGGGAAAAAACCCCTTTGTTCTGTGGAAGCACTGCTCAGCAATAAAAAAAACTCCTGTATTCTTACCATGGTTTCCAGCACAAATCCTAACTACAGCCCTTGACAGCAGGTATGAAGAAAAATAAGTCTATCCCAGACAAAACCACCAGGAAAGTAAAAGTCTGGTGAGCATATTTCAATATATATACAATGTCTGGAGGAGCAGCAGCAAAAAATTCAGATTTATGGATTACAAAAGTGGATTATAAGGTATACAAATTGAATATAGTTGAATTTTAAAGCATGCAAACATATAACAGACTATTAGTCATTTATACTTTGTGGCTCTGGATAATTTAGTTTTCAGACATGAAATATTTTTTTTCTTGTTGATCAAATAGGAAGGGAAAGTCAAAAAAAACACTTATGTCAGAATTTTCCAAAGCTCTATCTTTAATATTTTATCTCTTTTACTATTTTACAAAAAGTTAAATTTATTTTGCTCACTAGAGGGATAGATATATTTTTAAATGCTCATTCTAGATTTATGGAACTTACTTCAAAAAAAATCTGGATGTTTTTGGATTTCAGAATATTTTTTGTTTTTATTGGACATTTGCATTAGTATAGAGCTTTATTTTGTTCAGTTGCACTTTATACTTGTAAAATACCTAATATTTGAGGTGTTTTCCTTGCATTGTGTCAAAAGTAAAGGTTTTTGATAAAAAAATTTGTAGAAATAATATATGCTTTCTTCACAAATACATTTTTTCTTTTATTTCATGTACTTAAAGAATATTTTTACTTGATCTATCTTTACTTTTTTTTTTGTTTTGATCATTAAAATTACCACTTGTCGCGATCCGTCCGGTGGGAACGGATTATGCGGTGATTTTAGGGTGCAAAGTAACTACCAGAGGCACAGGGGATTTGCAGTAGTAAAATCAACAGATGTAATTTTATTGAAATGATCACAGCAGGAATGCGTTGGTAAGAGAGTTGGGGAAAGAGAAGGGAAAAGATAAGGGGAAAAGGAAGGAAAGGAGGGGATTGGGTATAGCTACTGGAACGTGATGCTGCTTCGAGGGTCCAGCCGCCGAAAGCTCACCAGGACACGTCTGGGGAGATCTCAGAGCATTTGGGCCTTCTCAGGGGTTTTTATAGTCAGTGAAAGTCATTGTTTTCATGGCTGAATCTGCGTAACAATGGTTCCAGAAGGAGAAGAATAGAAGGTACCGAACCAAGCAACAGGGTAGGACTATTGTTTTCATGGCCCAGTGCTTGCGCCTGTGCTTGTTCTGGGCAACTTTCTCCCCCCACCACCGCACACCTCCCCTGAGTCAGGGGGGTTCAGTCCCAGTCTCTGGAAGGAGGTGCGAGGGGGGTTTCTTGCACAGGAGGCTCTTGGCTTGATTCCAGGGTGAAGAAGCTTGCTTTTCTGCTTGTCTGTCACGATGGTTGGGAGTGGGCAAGGGGGGTCTTCTCTCAGGAAGGGACCACTCCAAAGCTCAGGTCAGCCAGGCCAGGGGGGTGAGGAAAGAGTCCAAGTCCATTTTTCCGAAGGGCAGGACGCCCTCTCCGAATCCAGCGTAGCATTTACAGCACCTGTAGAAACAATGAGCTCAGAGGCACATGATTTTTTCCTTTTCACTGGCTCGACTTTTCGGTGGTCTCTTCATGGCAATCGTGAGGCAAAAATGCAGGACATTTAGGATGGATTCCCACACCACTTCCACAGTGAAATACTGCTAAATAATGATAGCATATGTAAAGTATATTTATTTGGAAATAAAAGACTTGCATGCAGTTTTATGAAAAAAAACCCAATGATGTTGGTTTAAAAAACCAACATACCCACTTTCTGGTTATCATGGCAGCACAATGATTGTAGCAGAACTTTTCTTAAAAGTTGTGGGAAACACTTTTGTAAGCAGATCAGAACTGAATCACTATTGTCATCCATAGATTTTGATTGCTTTTTAAATTCTACTCATAAGTTGTTCATCAAATGCATTCAATAGGCTCATAGACAAGTAAAGTGAAAACAGCTTCAGGCTTTTCAGCAGTGGGGGCTAGAAACTAATTTTTGAGCATGAATTATACAGTCAGTGGCTGGAACAGCCTGAAGACAAAAAAAGCCATGTCACATTCATGCTCTGCATAGGGTGTTTCTTTGTTAGGATTTTTTATTATATTTTAATGCTACTCTCTGAATATGAAAGTCCTGTACACCATGATATATTTCTTCCTTGCCTACCTGGGGAGAGGAAACAAGAGTCAGAAAACAGCTGTAAATAGTTTAAAAAAAACCCCCATGAATAGACTTCTTTTTCCCTTTCTGTTCCTATTTCCTGTTTTTATGGATGTGTATATTTAAGTGCTCATGGGCTGAAGAGCCTGAGTCCGTGCAGTAGTGGGAGTTCACAAGTGGTACATTAAAAGCTGTTGCCAATACCTCCAGAAGTAAATGGTATTGTGCCAGGGTTCAGTATAGATGCAGTCAAACAGCTGGACCACTTTTTGTCTCCACTTTAGTGATTTTGGATAAATAATATAAACAGTTCTTTATTTTGGAAAATATGAAATGGAAATTAGTGTTCTTTTTTAAGATATTCCTAAAGTATTTAAGATTTTTTAAAGGTATTCAAATATGTCTATGAAGCTGTATTTTTGCATACAATATATTCTGAAATACTCCAAAACCAGACTTTAAGATTTCATTTCTGATGTCTAGATTTGGAAAACA
This sequence comes from Calcarius lapponicus, assembly GCA_039654755.1. Lineage (NCBI taxonomy): Eukaryota > Metazoa > Chordata > Aves > Passeriformes > Fringillidae > Calcarius > Calcarius lapponicus. The sequence continues at coordinate 22,095,637 of CM077465.1, read as the reverse complement.
CAGTAATTTTACATGTGACTTAATAAATAATACGTCAATATCTGCCTGGCTGTCAGCTTAAGCCACTGTGATAAAAATGGTTAATTACTAAGAGCAAGAATTTTTTAACCTCCTCACACACTTGGTTTGATAATAAATCATAGAATTATAGAATCACATAACATTAAGGTTGGAAAGGGCCTCAAAACCATCTGGTTCCAATGCCCCTGCCATGGGCATAGAACCTTGAGCTAGATCAGGTTGCTCAATGCCCCATCCAACCTGGCCTTGAATGCTTTGATGTGTCCCTCTAACTAATATTTGTTATGTTATGTGATAAAAACTGAAGAGGAAGGAAAATCTTTTAAGCCATTACTGATTGCTGGTAGGAGGAGGGAATTGTTCCTTTTGAGTACTAAAGACCTGGAATGAGAACATGGATAAATTTATAGAGAAGCCAAAAGCCTCATCTTGATGGTATCTGTTATTGTTTTGTTTGGGTTTTTTTTCCCTCTTCAAACAATGAAATGTGGTTCTGTCTTGATCCTAGCTTATTTTAGATATGGATTTGTTCAGCTAGGAATATTACTATCCTAAAGCTTTTTCAGAGAAGGAGAAATAGTTACTTCTAAATTGCATGCACATGGTTGGTGGAACTTCCAAAATAGGTCTCTTGTTTATATACCTAGAGTTAGAACAGGGGTTTGTGCAAGTTCAAGTGGTCACGTGTAGAAAACAGATGCAAAGCGAAGTACCAAGTACCATTCCATTCCTAGGCCTTCCCTCCTTTTTACACGAACCTATTCTTACACACAGAGCCCCTGCAGTGCCCCTGCCCTGCAGCGAGCAGTTGGATCCGGCTGTGTCCGGCTGCGTCTGGCTGGGGCAGCCCGGCCCTCCCCTGGCAGAGCCGCTGCCGCTGCCGGAGCCCGGCCGTGGCTGCAGTTTGTAACGTCTGGTACAGGTAGCTGGGCTGCAGATTGAGCTCCGGGTGGGAGCCCGAGACAAAAGGCTGTGTCTGCACATCTTTGGGATAACAAAGGGCATGAATATGGGTGGTGCCAGCCAGGTGAATAGATACTGAGACACAGCAGGAGTGGGAATTGCCAAACCTTCTGGATAACAAATGCGGCAAAGACCATTGACTCCAGTAAGTGGATGGACACAGACAGGAGTCAGGAGCCAAAGACTCACGAGGAAAAGCAAGACTCGTGCTTGGTGAGACTGTGAGAGTGTAAAAGCCCAGTGGTTTCTTGGTCGGGATTCTCCTCAGAGGCATCAGCTTGAGGTGTTTCAGTGTAAATGCACTGTGAATAAATAGTTTTATGGAATGAGATATCGGGGATCCTGCTGCAGAAGACCTGGGGTGGAATCTGTGAGGAAGCCTGGTCTGACTGTGAGGGTGAGGTGTGCAGTGAAACGGGGACTCATCAGATCACTGGAGCTGCCCACTGTGAAGGGGCTCTGGTCCCTGCTGTGAAAGTCTCTGTTGGTGGGAGTGTGACTGCCAGAATCAAATAAGTGATCAGACTGGGTAGTTTCCTTAATACTAACTCACACAGAACAGAACACCATTGTGAGAAACGACTGCTCCCTTTTAAAATTTAAAAGGTTTATTAAATCTTAACAAAAATTACAACAAAAAACTGAATAAGGGAAAAGTTTTCATCACTGGGAGTCTCTGTGACTACCAGCCACAGCCTTGTCCACAAAATGGATGCTCTGCGTTTTATATCCTTAACCCCTCCCAAAGTTTTGTCAGTCAACTCTTTTTCTGCTGTCTGTTGGTGGAGATTACTTTCTTACATCATGATTGGAGGTCAGGTGTTGTTGTGCTGCGCCTCCTGGTAGCAAGCTGCCTCCTCTAAATGTCTTTACTACTAAGGCTATTACAAAGGGGGAGGGGAAAGAGGACTGTGGGATGACAATAACATTGCTATACATCTACATAATATCTATGTCTTAATTGTGAGAGCCAACTATTAGTTACTCATCTATAACACCATTATGCTTTTTTTTATCCATGCCATATTTCATTTTTCATTTTACCCAGATATATATTGATTTTACATGGCAAATATGTATTGATTTTACATGGCAAAGACTTTTACATTTGTTCATTGTATGCTAAGCAAGAAAGTTTCCCCTTTGGCAGGGGTATCTTTAAGAGGACAAATACAACCAGCATAAAACTTCTTGTTTCATATGGCATGGGGAGCTGTGGGCAGTCCTGTGCATTTTGAGGTGAAATTCAGGACCTTGTCATTTTTATGCTAGATGATATTTTCTTCCCAGTGACCCTTGTAGACCTCTGGATATAATCTAAATGCAGGCTAGAGATGGTGGTGAAGTGCTGCTGTTTCACTTCTGTAGCCGCTCCACAGCTGTTCACTTGTCTCACCAGCGTTTCTAGGTATCAAAGCAAATATGAGATATACAGCAAAGGACAAACCTTGATTTTTCTGCAAGAAACAGAAAACCAAACAAGCCCCCCAACAACAACAACTACGCACTAAAAAAAAAAAAAAAAAAAAAAAAAAAATCTGCCCCTAATTTTTGACAATGCTTCTTGAATCTCTCTGATAAGTAGAGAATCATATAATAGAATGGTTTGGGTTGGAAGGGGCATTTATGATCCTCTAGTCTGACCTCCTTGTAATGAGCAGGGACATCTTCAAGAAGAACAGGTTGATCAGAGCCCTGTCCAGCCTGACTCTGAATGTTTCCAGGGATGGAGCATCTGCCACCTCTATAGGCAACCTGTGCTAGTGTTTCACCACTGTCATAAAACAACCTTTACATCTAATCTGAAATTAACTCCATTTCAGTCTAAAGGGGCTGAAATGCATTGTCACAGAGATCTGGAATGTTGCAGTGTGTTGCTTTCTATGGGTCAGTCCAATTTGAGCAGTGGTTATTTCACCTGCCTGACATTATTCCATAGGCAGATGTCAAATAAGATGATAACCCATTGTCAAGTGGTTTTGTTTATGAATGTGGGTGTCACTGCTTTAAAAATACTTGCAGAGTAATAAAATAAGATTGCTACAATCACAACCTAACTAAGTTTCACTAGTTACTTTTCTCAAAACAATATAATTGACTTTTTACATCAGTAGTCTGCATTTGATTCATATATCTATTTAACAGCTGCAGGCTGTCATGGATGAAATGAGACTTTTCTGCCTTCGAAGGAGGAGCAAGTATTTGTGTTTAAACTGATCTCGAAATTGTAGTTTTCAAGATACTCTGGGAGTGGCAACAAGAATATCTCTTTCAATTTAGCTAAGGAAAAATATAAAAACTTAGTACACTTCTGTGCTGAGATGGCTTCAAAAGGTTCATGCCCAGTATTTGATCATTTCTGTCAGTTACCATGAGCTCCATTTTGCACAGAGGTAAAACTGATTTGCCCTGTTAGCAGCTAGAAATGTGATACTGATAAAATGTATCTTGAAGTGGTTTGAAGACACAAGGAAGCTTGTTCCATCAATTTGGAAGACTTTGGAAAATCTAACACAGATTCTGATAAAGGACTATTCAATTTTTCTTAAAAGTTAACTGAAATTCTTGTGGCTTTATTGATACCATCATATTACATACAAAACCTGATTATAATAATTGATCCATAAAGCAATGAATTTTAACCTGTGATTTAAAATAAAAAACAACCACACAACAGAGCAAATGATGGGCACAGTATACTTTTATTCATTCATGCAAACAGCTGTAACTTCGAACTCATTTGGGAAACCAGCTTTAATCAATAAAATCCTGGGGTTTTTTTGTAGTGAGTTTTTCAACAGTTATAAGGAATTCATACTGATTTTCGAAGGGTGATCAGTGGTCAAAATCTCAAAAATGGAGTCTTGGGGTTTTTTTCTCCTTTTGGATCATGGCCAAAATGATTCTTTATTTAAAGCTTGTGTTTGTTTACTTACACTGTGAGGAACAGAATATATTTGAGGAGTCAGTATAGCCTTTTTGCCCCTTTCCTTCAAGAATTAACAGGTTGACATGAATAAGTCACTGACTCTGTGTAAGAAAGAGGGAAAGAAATTATCGGTTTGACATTTCACCTGAATAAACAGCCCCACCAGAATGACTGAGGTTACATATTTGAGAGAGAAGTGCATATTTGACACATAGATGCCATAGGAAATTGTGATGAATTGCCTTGGGGTTTTATTAATTATTATTGTCACAGTGACAAGTGTAGGAGGGAACATGTTGCAGCTCACATCCACCCTGCTAGTATTAATGAGGAGAAAAGAGCCAAGCTAAAATAATGGTTTTGATGTTTTTGCTGTATTTTTTAAAATAAATATCCACGGTCTGAGATATTTGTATAGATGCATGTCATTGTGTACAAAAGAAAAAAAATTATTTTATTGGGTTTTTTACCTCGATTCTCTATACCTTTAGACAGTGGCTTTACAGAATTAACAAAAATTCTGCAGTGTGTATTTTTATTTGGTGAAATGTTCTACTGTGAGGTAGTTCCCTTATTTATGTTATAGTGGTTTTCTCAACTGGAATACTGTCTGTAATTACAGCAGTAATAGATAGACAATTCAGGACACAAGACATTCTAATTCTATTTCAAGTATGATCTGAATTACTTTGTGCAAAAAAAAAAAGATCAAATTTTGTACTACTGCTGTTCTACTTCTTGAATTTTGGTTTGACAAGCATAATTCTGTCTTTTGAAATAGTGTAATATAATATCCATTCTGCAGATTCATGGTATTTAAATGTCTTTTTAGGTAATCTTGATAGCTACTGGAAGCTTTTAAATGAGTAATACAAACACTTGCACTTATTTTTTTTTCAAACAAGTCTTGTTAAAATCTTAAGTGTGGAAAATGTTAAAATGTTATGTCTGGAAAAAATGTTAAAAACATATTGAGAGAAAAAATGGTGCTGAATTTTCTGTTAGGTCTTTGATATACAATCTTGCATCTATTTCCTGGTGCTTGCACACAATGTCAAAATTATTTTCACTGAGTAGAAGTCTGAAAAATTCATACAGTAATGTAACTATGACAAAAAAAAAAAAAAAACAAAACTAAATCCTATCTCTTGAAAAAGACATTTTATACTAAATGGCTTTATACTAAGTTGTCAGAAAAGGCTTCCTTGCACTAAGGATTAACAATTCTGGAGTCCCTTCTGGAATGGGACACTCAAAAGGGAGTGGAGATCAATACTTTTCCTTTGCAGATGTAGGCAGATCAGCAGAAGGAACAGTCTCTCTTCTGAACAGATGTACTTTGAATATTGCAATGAAAAAAATAACTGAATTAAATGATCAGAGAAGTAAATGGCCAGAATCCATGTTCATTTTGGATTTAGCTTTGTAATTGTCCTTTGTGTATTTGAAAAATAAAATTATTACTGAATTAGCCACCTACCATGGGAAATTATTAAATATTCAGTTTGGAGTTCCTGAAAGCTATAATTCTTATGCAGCTTCTGGGGTATTGATAGACAGATTTCTTATAGATATAACTTAAGAGATCTTTAATTGCAATAAAGCAAAGTTTAGTTGAAATATACTTGCTTTATTCCTGGGAAGGATGGTGCATCCTTCACAATCATTGTGACTAGACATTTGGTATTTATTCTAGTCAGTAAAATACAGTTCTTAGGATGTCAGCACTTCATTTGATCACACAATTTGCCATAGCAACTATATTTATTATATACATGTAATTATTTAATTTAGGACCAAATAAAATGTTTCTTTCATTGAAAAAGACAGCTACTGGAACTATTTAGCTGAAGTATTAGGCGCAGAAATTAGATCATTAAAATTAACAACTTTGTTCTATTAAATTTTGTGTCTTTGTCTCATCTCTTTTCTGCTTGAACTATGAGATAAACACTTATTTATAGATTCAGTCTCTTACTGGTTCCTTTTATTGATTATAGTAGGATTATTATTTCCATTGGAGCAGGTAGAGCAAATCACAGATCTTGTATTGACTTTGCTCCATTTAATCTATAAATATAATCAGTAGAAAGAGTGAAATGTTAATGATCATGCTGTTTCAGACTAGAATTCAGTTCTACTCTTGTACTAAATATGTTTGCTTCACTTTACCTGCGTGTTACCATGATCATACCTACTAAACCTGCTACCTGCCAATTTAGAGAACTTCTCTAAACTTTTCCTATTGGCATCAGAACATTTTCCTCAGCAGGTGCCCAAAAAAATCCAACGAAACAGCTCCTTCTCCTTTATTCTTCCCATAATCTGACTCATTGTCAGTTTTCCCTTCTAATCTTTTTCATTAGAACTGTTAGAAATGTAATGTATTTGTAAACTTTGTAATGTTTTAATTTCAACAAGAAGGAGATGGAGAGAGCTAACTGTACTGATGTACGAGTGGTTTTATGACATGGGCATTGTACAGAAAACCAAAGAAATTAAATTAACACCTCTCAAGAAAATCATCACCAGCTGGTCTATTTCTTATTTAATGATAATTTGTCTCCTTGGTGATGTGCTAGAATTATTCTGAACTTATCTGTTCTAACTGTGAGAGGAAGAGAGACAGTGCAATTCTCAGTCCTGTTAAGAGGGCAATTAAGAGATATCTATCACTTCTTGACGCGTACAGAACTGTAGCTTTTAAACGGGAAAGTAGGCAGAAGGGGAAGACCCCCCACAATTTTAATGGTTTGAGCTTTAAATGGTTTGAGCAGCTCAACAGGAAACTTCAGGAATGGTCCTGTTCACAACGACTTCATGTTCTGCCTAGGTTTCACTTAAGAGGTTTCCTATGTGTTCTGCTTGTAGTCGCATTAAAAGTCAGAGAAAGGCCAAGGAACGGGTTATTTTGTGTCAGTTTATCTCTTTTTTTCTATAAAAACAGCACCCTCATAGACTAACCCATAGTTAGCAATTATTTTCTAATCTTAATTTCTTTCTCAGTGTCAAAGCCTATTTGGTATAACCTGCAAACCCTGGACAGTGGACTGATCTCTCTTTTTCTCTCTTTCATTTTAATGGAAAATCCTTAAGGTTATGTTGACAAATGAGATTATCAATGCATTATGCCCATGGCTAAGTGTCTTGTAACCTCTTCTTATTTGCAACACAGTGCTGAACATTTTACTCTGAAAGCCAACTAAAAATATAGTATCACTTACCAGACAAAAAAAACCCAAAACAGGTAAAGCATTGATTAACAAATGCATATCAAACAGCTAATTAAGGAAATGAGACTTTTATTTAAAGACACTTGTTTTAACCCTTATTTTTATATTTAAAAAAGAATTATAGTCACCTTCAGCTTTATTGAAGAAATGGCAGTGCTTGGTAAAAATGCTAGATTGCTTTTTTTAAAGGAAAAGAAAAAGACAGCCTTGTGAATCAATAAAATACGTTATATAGTGGTAGTATATTTACAAATAAATAACATTGTAGGGTGAGTTTATAACCTGTTGCTGGTGAAAAATGGAGTTTTCCAAACTTATAAGCCACTGAGACAATACAACATGTTGGGTTTATTTCTTTTGGAAAGAATGCTTCTGGATATCCCATAAAATTGCTCTTTACTACTGACTCTTCATCAACTCTGTCATTTCAAAGTAAATTACTGACTTTCCTACCATTCTGAATGAAGTGGTATTGCAAAAACCAACAACTTTTCATGCTGAGCTGTGTGTTTAAGCCTTACACACAGTTTATTTTGTGATCTTCTAAGGGAAAATGTATAATGGTAATTTTGCTTTTCATGTCAAGGTTCTGTTTTCACTTCCTGTCATGTAGTGTGAAAAACAAATTATAATATTTTTAAACAGTTTTTTTAATCATTTGCCTGTCAGATAAAATCTTACTGCCTTGATCATTAGTGAAATTTTATCTGTTGACTTCACTGACACAATGGTTTTCATTTTCCTTGAGCTTGATTATTATATAATATAAATAGAGTAAAATATTTTTTGTGTCTGGATAAAAATACTTTGCAATCAAAATTTAGTCTTTACAATTGTTGCAAAAGTATCATTACCTGCAGCAAGTCATGAAATGACACTGAGTTCAAAGTATAGTGTAAAAACTAATGATTAAGAAACTCATAATGCTGTTACATGAGTGTTTTTATTGTTATAAGGACTATATAGGTTTGACAAGTGCTAAATAGTTTTACTGCAAGTAGGCCACAAAGATGGTACAATACAGTTGTTACATAATGATGTGGGACAGTTTCTTTTCTCTCTTCCCTTCATGACCTTGAGCAATATAAAGATATGATGTAGATCATTATTTAAGTATCAGGACTGGTGAACGAGTGGTATTTTTAAATTGGTGGCTTCCATAAATTATAAATTAAAATGAAAGTATAGAAATGGGTTCTTAAATTTTCAGGCATGGATAAGTGCAGCTCAGGCAAGTCTTAATGAGTGATTTTGTAGTCTTAAGGTATATTTACTGTCTTAAGGTATACTTACTACAGTGACAATTTCTTAACTAGGAGTGAGCATAATGCAAACATATATTTCATTTGGTGGAGCTGTACTGAATCATTAGTGAATGAATTGACACTTGCTGGAAAATTTCAGCTTTTTAGAGTCATCAGGAGCTCCCTTGAACTTTATTTGGCAATAGTAGTGTTGTGTGTGGTCCTCTGATTTGAAGGAAATCGGACCCAGGGTTTCAGCCTGGTCAGCCCGGTTTTTGCAAGTTCAGTTTCTGTTCCTGGAGTCTGATGAGTTCAACAACTGTGAAAATTTGACATTTGCAATTATCAAAAGAGTCTCTAATTGTCACAATGCAGCTTTGTCTTTAATGAGCTGAACGGTATCTCAGGAGGTCTGCATAACTGGCTGTGCATTATGAGAGTGCAGCCAGAACACACACACAACATACAAACTGTGTGTGATGAATGCATCTAATTCTGAGTTGTAGCTTTTGCATGACTTGTAGGAATTTCACCATAGAAATGGAGGATATAGAATATATTCCAGTTCCCACTATATTTTTCATATAGAAAATCTGTTTAAATTAGAACTTACTGCCAATACTAAAGTTGATCCTTTCACCTTAAACTTTTAAGTAGTATTTTAATCAAGTTAAAAGCTATATGTATAATTGCACTAAGAAGGTAAATATTTTACAATTTTCCCTCACAATTTCTAAACATGTAGTTTCTTAGCTATATGAAAATACTCGGGGGTGATTTCTGTGAAAAGCTTCTCCCGTATCCAACAGAGCCAGTGCCAGTGGGCTCCAGGACAGACCCACTGCTGTCTCAATCTGAGTCAATCAGAGATGGTCATAACACTTCTGGGATAAAATATTTATGAAGGGGAAAAAAGAAAGTTATTAGGCAGATATAACTGTGCTCAGAGGAGTGAGATTATGTGAGATGAACCAAGATGCAGAAACCAAAGTCAGTGAATAAGGAAGGGGAGGAGGTGCTCCAGGCACTGGAGTTGAGCTTCCCCCGAAGCCCATGGTGAAGACCATGGTGAAGCAGCCCTTGGAGGTCAACAGAAGAAATTGTAAAATGAAATGTTATGAGTGAGCAGGCTCTTTAAGAGTTCAAGAAATTTGGACTAGTAAGCTTGCAGACTGAATGAAAGCTGTACATGTGCTGAGCCTTAAGTTGCTTCATTAAGCTTGAATGAAACTTAAATTCAACTGTTGGAAAGACATTGGTCAAAAAAATACCAAATCAGAACAAAACAAAATGAGCAAAAGACTTTAATTTTAGTTTGGTTTTTTTTAAGCTGCTGATTAATTCACTAAGAATAGATAAAAAATTTGATTTATATAAGGGAAATTTATTTTCAGACTTTGGATCACCAAATGTCATACTTTAGGAATGCCACTCCCCAATTTATTGATCCCTCTGCCATCAAAGGTCCAAACCAGACAAGGCTTTCCTACCCCTCCTCCAGCAAGAGATACAAAAGGTGGAGATTACAGTTTGAGATAAAAGCAATTTACTGGAAACTTCAATGGGATAAGAAAGTGAACAATGATACTAATAATGAGTGTACAGAAGCAAGAGTGATTCACATACAAAAATTACTCACTGACCAACCCGACATGGCCCAGAGACAATGAACAAGGGGCATACAGACCCTCTGCACCCATACTTTTTTCTTTCTGACCATAATCCATGCCCATGTTCTTCTGGGAAGTGAGAATGCCCCTGGATGTGATCTGAAGTGCTATAGAGTGCTGGAGTGCTATAGAATAACAATCTAGACGTACCCACACAGCTCCTGGCACTGTCCCCTCGCGGCTACTATGAAAAAACTAACTCTGTCCTAGCCAAAAAAACAGGACACTAAAGAGTAACAAGGAGCAATTGGACACACCAGCTATTTTGGTCATAGCAAGTAAAGGGATATTGATAGGACTCCCCATCTGCTGGGAAAAGGAGCACCATAAATATATTGGTAAATTACAGGGAGCCTGTATTTCAACCAAGTTGACAACTGCAGTGTAGTAGGATGATTATTTATTTTCCAGTGTTAGAATATGCTAGAGCTTATTCAAAAAAAGCTAAAAAGAGTTAACTTTAGCGTGTGACAGCTACAGGGTTTTTTAATTGCTTCTGTTCAGAAATCCGTAGTTTTTAATCTGATGTTTGAAGCAAGCAGGGTGGTTAAAGTACTTGTTTAGTGAGAAGCACTAATTTAAGTTTTAAATGAAATCTAGCAGCTGGCCGTGGCTTACTGAACTACTAGAACAATACTGTGAAAGATTTGTTAATCATTTTGAAGAAAAAACAATGCCATCTGTATGAGTGTTCTCTAGGCAAGTTTTGGATAATGGCTTCTCCTTTTGTGTGGCTGCCCTGAATGGCCTTTTGAGCCCAAGCCATCTGGTGTCAACATGACTGTATTTTCCTATTCAATTGTATTCCAATATTTTAGTCAATTCAGAGGTAAATTAGGGAAAAAAGAGTTTGAACTAGCTTCTTGCAAGAGTTATGTTGTTGAACTTCAAAACTTTCCTTACCTGTCCTTGTTTGTCTCTTTTTTTCTTTTCCATTTCTCTGGCTTTCAGTAATTAATCTCTACTACATTACAAGTGTCATGTAGGTTTATATCTGTTGTTTGTAACAGATGAGTATTTTTCTATTTCTGCTGAAGGACTTGCTCAAAGAGTATGATGGACTCATTATACTAAAAGTAATTTTCTAACCTTCTAAAAGCCAGGATTAAATTGTATAGAAATATATAATACTCTTTGTACTATTCAAATGCATACTCTTTTTTGTCTTGGTATTTTAATTTTAGCTGTATTTTCTACTCAAATCTGTATTTTCTATCACATCTGTGATCTTACTTATTCATAAGGCAATATCTGAATACTTTTGTATAGCCATATAAACAATGCCTTTGTATTTTTAGGGTTCCAACTTAATACTTTTTATTTATGTCATTCTACAAACATATCGGGGGAAAAAGTAAAAAAAAAGTTCTGCATCCTCAAATTAATAAATTAATTCTAATTTTTTAGTGTAGTCAAATTTATGTAGACCAAAATTATTAAAATAAGCAAGTGTTACTTTATGTGTATTTTTAAGTAAATCGAATTGGCTTGCTCTTTTCTGACTGTGTCAAAATTTTAAAAATAAAATCTTCTGCAGATGATTTAGTGTATGCATAGACACACTGTTTATAAACAACTTAATCATGACACTACCTTGCTATTCTTTGCTGTAAGACACTATAGGGAAACAGAGAAGAGCTTATGTGCTGCTAAGTGCAGCACCTAAGAAATCTCCTAATAAATGTCCTTACAACGAAAAAAAAAGTCTCCTGCAGTATATGTATTCTGATAATTAAAATTACTCACAAATCAATTAATTTTATTTTGATCTGAGTTAAATCAAAAAATTTGTAAGCTTGAAATTATCCTCAGGGTGGGGGTAACTGACATTTTAGAGAAAATGCAGTGAAATTTATGGTGGAAAATTTCATTCAACTAATTCTTCCTGTGAATATATTTGTGGATTGAAGCTGTCCTCTATAATCTCTCTTTTCTTCCATTTCTTCCAACTTTCTGAATTCAAAACAACTGCAGTGTATTCAGTTCTTTTATATAATGATAAAATATACCTTTTCTCCAAGTATTGTCAAGACATCAAATATATGCATCCTTTTTTATTTTTCAGTGATGACAGTATTCTGTGCTACATAAAACAAGCAATTTCTAGTACACTTAATAAAGAATAATTTAAATGTTTTGTTTTCATTTTTAAACCATATTATTTAAAGACCAGAATTTTGTTAGATATTTCTGCTAGATATCTAGAACTGTTAGATACTTTCAAAATAGAAACCTTTAAAAATAAAATGTAAATAAATGTAAATCTAAGGAGCTTAATGAATAACCAAATTGACTCTATTACATTAATCAGTGCATGTAATACCTTGTTTAATTTAAACAGTGTTATAGCATTTCTGTTTGACTTCTTGACTGGAAAGAGGTTAATATTTACATATCTAAGCTTTTATTTTCTTCATAATAGAGAGACAAAGCTGCAGTCTTGTTCAATATACAAACTTCATAGAATCCTAGAATGATTGGGTTTGGATGGGATTCCAACCCTATCCCACAAGATCAGGTTTCTCAAAATGCCATCCAGCCTGGCCATGAACAGTGGCACCCCTAGCATATGTGGCACCCGTAGCTTCTCTGGGCAACCTTTTCCAGTGCCTCAGCACTCTCTAAGTAGATTTTCTTCCTGACATCTAATCTAAATCTCTAGTTTTTTAATATAAAAATGTTTCCCCTTGTCTTATCTCTATCTGGCTGGGTAAAGTGTTGTCCTCCCTCTTTTTTATAAGCCTTCTTTAGGTACTGGAATGTCACAATGAGGTCTCCAAGAAACCTGCCTTCCCCAGGCCTTTGCTCTCTCAGACTGTCATTGTAGGAGGAATGTTCCAGTCTGCTGATTATCTTTGTGACCCTCTCCAGTGCCACAGCTTGTCACTCAGCTCTAGAAAAGCTGCCATTTTTTACAGTATCTTTCTACAGGGAATTTTAGGGTCTTTTGTCTAGCCTCTGGGGAGTATTTGTCAAGGCCTTCTTGAATGCCAGTCTTGCAATTTTTGCTTACATTTGAAAAGTATTCAGAACAAATTATGGAGGAAATGAGGGCTCCTGGGTTTTCCATTTTTATTCCAAGTCTGGTGTTACCACTGGGAGAATGAGTAAATGTCTAAAGAGACTGCCATAACTTGTTAAATTTGAAATTGAAGGTGTTGGAACCTGAAGCTTGAACACCCAAATATGGGTTATCCAGTAGAAGCCAGCAAGGGGAAGGATCAAACCTTACAATCCAATCTTACTTTGAGGAAGGGATGAAGGCCAGGGAACATTCCAGAGCAAAAAGGGTGTGCTATCTTTGATAGACAAGGGTAAGGCAAGGGAAGAAGGGAGGAACAAGGAGAGTGACAGGGGGATTGACATCCACTTGTTGGGAAAATCTTGGGGTAAACAATTTAGGACTGAAGTATCAGGGAAGCCCAATGGATTACATGGAACGAACCATTACAAACTTATAACAAGGAATATTTAAAACCTATTACAAAAGAACAAACTGTAAAATAACAGACTACCACAGATGGGTAAAACTGAAGTGCCAAAACTGAAGATATTTACTAAATAAACAAAAGGGCACAAGCAAGGGTGCAAAACAAAACATAAAAATGCTACTTCAGAAGACCCTGAAGTAGGGCTGACACACATACACATGGTCTCTCATAGAATGTTCTAGAAACCTTCTGGCCATTCACGGGCTGTTGATCTCCATGGCCACTCCCAGTTAGTCCCAGCGTCTTTTGCTGCTCACCATATGCTGCCTAGATGTCATCAGTTGTGGCTTCTTATTTCTTGAGGCTTGATGTTGGTTGTCCATAGTGTGGCTGTGAGGCCAGTGTCCGGCCAGTCTGCTCCAGGACAAGCTCCTGCATATAATTTGTTTTGAAGTCATGGCCTTCAAAGTATCACATAATTCACAAAGGCCTGAGTAGTTCGTTAGTGTATTTTCAGATTCCAAATGCATCTAAAACAGAAAATGGAGCATGTCTGGAGTAGGACTGATATTCTAACAAGGGAGATTTCAAATAGCTTGTATTGCTGCATGAAACATCTGTTTAACCAGCCTTCCTCCTGCCTAATACTGCTCCTTGATTAAGTACTTCCCATATGCTGAACTAAATTAGGATGTTAATGTATGTGATAATTGTTTATTATTATGATTACAATATTTTAAAATCTGATTTATGTTTATAGCTATTGCCAGTCTTAGTATTGCATTAGAATCAGAGCATGTGAAACATCTTAAAGGAATTCTGAATTTCCTGTGTCATATATCAAGTAAAACAATAAAGATGACCTCCAAAGCTGTAGAAACTGTAGTCTTTATGATCCGAACTGAGAAAATACAAGAAACCTTGTTGATTCATTCTCAATCAGTGAAGAAAGAATAGATTTTATATTTATCAAATAGAAATTTGAATCACTAGTCTTAACCCTAGAGGTTGTATACAGAATGCAAATCTGTCAATCACGTTAATGAACTCACAGCTACTCTTCAATTATTTCTGCAGAAAGACTTGAGAATGTGTAAATTTTGCAGTGTATAATAGCCTGACACGTTGAGAAGTTCCAGAGTTGTCATATCCACTGAGAGTGCTCTGTCTCTGTACTACAGACCTGTGTGGTGGTTAAAGCATCTTTGATGTTCTCAAACCTGCTGTTAAGAAAAGAAGCAAAAAAAACCCCAAATCTGACTAGAATATTTCCTCACTTTTCTCTCTGCCCTGTGACTTCCAATACTTTTTTAAAGTTAGTCTCATGGAATACTCACCATTTCCTCTAGCTCGTGGTTTCTTGAAGAACTGGGATGCAGTATGGAGCATGTCTGGAGTAGGGATGCAGACTGGGATGCAGACTGTCTATGTAAAGTAATGTCTTGCTTTGATATAAGCCTGGATAGGATTATATCCTCTTCAACTTTTTTTTTTTTTTTTTTTTTAACAGAGTGGGTATGCTGAGAATGTACTAAGAATATATTGGGAGAGACTGGTCCTAAATTTATTTGTCATAATTACAAGGTTATAGATGTTTAGTTTATACTTGCATTTCAGAGGAACATTGTTAGTGTTCCTCTTTATATTTACTTTACATTTACTTTTATATTTACTTTACATTTACATTTACATTTATTTATAAGTTTTGCAAGCTTTAAGTAGAATATTACTTTCCATTTTCATTGACATCATTGTTTTGAAATTTTTAAATTCTAAACTGTAAATGATAGTAAAAATACATTCAGTCTGTGAATGAGCTTTGAATATAAGAAAAATAATTCAAGTTTGATGTGAAAAAGATGGGAAAAAAAAAACAGAAGAAAGATGCAAAAAGCATAAAACACCTTTTAACACCCTAGGTAAATGAAACTTTATACAGTGCAGAAAGAGTACAAACTAGACGTGGGTCTTTCAAGAGCATACAAAAGTCTTTTTCAAAATTAAACCGGTGAAAGATTGGGCATGTGACTGGATGCATAGAAATGATGTATCCAGAAAATGTTTGTAGAGGCTGCATGATTTAAATATATTTTTAAATATTTAAATGAGATACTCAAATCAATGATACTTGCTCCTCGCATGTATCTCAGTAGCAGTGGACAATACTTTATAGTAGTGGATAAAGGGGAAACCTGGCAAGATTGCAACAGAGGAAGATAAAGGTCTCTGACAGGAATTTGTTTGAGCACCTTTTCATCTCTTTTCAGTCTGAATGATAAATGTTAGAGCTAAAATACATCTTAATACCTAATTTTTAGTTAAATTCCTAAATACTGGCAGGTAAAGGTTTTAAGCATGCTAACATGTAAAAGTATATACTTAAGTGAGCTGAAGTCCCTGGTGTCTCTGAGCCAGTAGAGGCAGTAAATTGGTTTACTGATCTGAGAGATTTACTATGCCCCCCCCCCCCCCCCCCCCCCCATCTAGAAAGATAAAATCAGTCAGGTTTGTTTTACAGGGAATTGGGTTTATTTTGTCATGACAGCATGTCATGCAAACACCATCTGTTAAAAGTACACTTGACAGCTCACTGGGGAAAATAGAAGCTAAAATCTGTGCCATGTTTAACAGGGCCTGTAGACATCCAGGAAGATGTGTTGAGTTCCAGACATAGGATGCCTGTCCTAATCAGAGAGATAGTATTTCTCTGGATAAGCAAGAGGCTGAACCAACCTGCCCTGATATTGGTGTGAGAGTGTGTTGACACCTTGTGAGAGTAAAGTAATGGCTGAGAAGAAAATTTTGCAAAGGTTGTCATCCATTTGGGAAGATAATTTCATTCTGTGCTATAACTAAGGTTTCATTCAGCATTTACTGATGCGCTAAAGTACTTTGGCATTTTGTATATACACAGATCTGTACAAGGACATGGTTTCACTCCAGTGTGATGTGTGACGTCCTTAAAACACAAAGGTATCAAAGGTAGCATTTTCCACCTTGTATAAGAGCTGTTACTACAGGGTTCATGTTTAGTAATGTTAGTAAGTCGAATAACCGCATCAGTTGTTTTGCTTATGTTTGTGTTTAGGTGATTCAGTAGTCCAAACTGAATCTCATGTCCACTAACATAGCTATGTTCCCTGCTAAAAGTAGTAAATATTTGACCTTTTTTTTTTCTGAAAAAGAGAAAGAAATATTAGTGGGGAGAGAATTTATTTTAAGAAACATCAGTGTAGAAGCAGGCTGCTTTTGTACCAAGACCAGGTTTTTCACTGTAAGTGCATTTCAGTCCTGACACTTAAGCTTAGTACAAGATTAAACTTTCAGAATAAAATATATGAATACACACTAGTTTATGCTTTTTCTGAAAGCCTTTATTCACACACAAAAACTTTATCAAATCTAAGTAATATTAGTGAAATTAGCAGGATTGAGCTCTGTTGTGGAGATGGTGAATTCCACGTGCTATACATGGACAAAAGTCCAGATGAACTGAATTTTTACTCATGTTTGGCTTTTTTATTTAGAAGGATTTTTTTTAAATAAGACCTTATATTTTCAGTTGTGTATTCAAAGAAATTTTTGATGTTATTGTAATCTTTCTTGATGTAGTGTACAGAGCAAGTATGCAGGACAATGAGTGGTGTTAATAAGATATGGATAAAAAGATGATTCCTGCATTTTTAAAACATTCTAGATTAAAAAAAACCATATATGTTGAAACATACTGTAATCATTGCAGCTTCTCTGCTTCTCTACAGAAGACCTGACCTGTTCTCAGGTCAAGAACTATGGTCCATAATAGTGCATTGTCTCAGTTGTATTTTTATAGTGCTGTAATACAGTTTTTTAGGTCATTAAATCTTCTCTTGTAAATCTTTGAATTTCTATATAAATGAATTGTCCCTGAAGTTGCCAAATCAGACATGAAGATTTATAGCTCTTAAAATCTGATTGTATGTATCCTATTTGTCACCACTGCTTTTGCTGCTGTATTAAATTTGAAAGCATATCACTGTGTGGGAAAACCAGCTGCTTTTTACATGTAAGCTCTCATCACCTTTCAGCTGTAATGCTGTCATCTGTAATCCACTCAGATTGTGTAATTTATTTTGTGCAGCTAAAATATTCCAATTAACTTTGTTTTGTTTTGTTTTTAATTCAGGAAGAATGTTCTGTCCTTTTCTTAGAAATTTCCCAAAAATATTTTAAGATGGAAAATACGATCTATAAATTTCTACTAGTTCTGTTTTTTGTGGAGGAAACAGAAAGACTGGAGGCATATAACTAGTGGGTTGGCCCCGGCTGGGTGCCAGGCACCCACCAAAGCCTTTCCATCACCCCCTTCCACAACTGGATGGGGGAGAGAAAATACAACCAAGAGTTCATGAGTTGAGATAAGAGCTGGGAAAGATCACTTACCAAATACTATCATGGGAAAAACACTGGAATTAGAGGTACTGCATTTATACTAACAAAATCAAAGCACAGTAATGTGAAGTAAAGTAAGACCTTATAAAGACCTTCTCCCACCCTTCCCTCCTTCCCAGCTCTACCGCCTCCCCCACCTGCACAGGGAGATGGGAATGGGATTATGTTCAGTTAGTTCGTCACACGTTGTTGCTGCTGCTCAGGGAGGAAGCAGCTCCAGCATGTTGTTTTCCCATGGGAGATAATTCTCCATTAACTTCTCCAAAGTGAATCCATCCCATGGGCAGCAGTCCTCCCCAAACTACTGCAGTGTGGGGTGCAGTCCTGCAAAGACAGGCTGCTCCAGTGTAGGTCCTTTACAGGGTCACAAGTCCCACCAGCAAACCTGCTCCAGCATGGGCTCCTTTCTCCACAGGCCTGCGAGACCCTGCATCTGCATCCCTGTGGATCCCCATGGGCTGCAGGGGCGCAGCTGCCTCACCATGGGCTGCACCAGGGGCTGCATGGGAATCTCAGCTCCAGAGCCTGGAGCACCTCTTCCCTTTTCTTCTGCACTGACCTTGGTGTCTGCACAGTTGTTCCTTTCCCACATTCTAACCCTGCTTTTCTCTGGCTGCAATTATAACTGCACAATCACTTTTTTTTAGTCAGTTATCCCATAGATGTTACCACCATTTCTAATTGGCTCAGCCTTGACCATCAGCGGGTCCATTTTGGAGCCACCAGAGATTGGCTCTGCTGGACATGGAGGAATCTTGTGGCAGCTGCTCATAGAAGCCCCCCCTGTAGTTCCCCCCTGCCCCCACTACCAAAATCTGGCAATGCAAACCCAAGACAGACTTTATGTCAGCAGTTCTTCCTTTTTTCAGCTGGAAACGCCATATGTCTATATGTGCAGGATAAAAAGCACATGTGTGGTCAAGTTTTCTGAATATTTGGTCTTCTGCTTTATATAATTTGTTTATGATAAATGACTTTTAACTTCACATTTTCCTTAGTTACCATTTCAGGAGCGTAGTAGGAAAAAGGGGGACAAAATGTTCAAATTGTTTTGAATTTTGAGAGTACCATAAGTCTGGACATCTATATACATAGTATCATTTAATTATCTGAGAGTCTGGGTGGAGAAAAAATGGAGGTCAAAAAGAGTGGAACAGTATAAGATACCTTGTCTTTCTCTTCTTAGCTGAAAACGAAAAATAGAGATTTGAGCCTCATTTGCATGACCACACATTCAGCTGGCTACAAATGCATTGTTCAATGGGGCATCTTGTATATTTTTTGAGATTAACTTTATCTTCAGCTGTGGTAGTGATTGGTCAAAAGTTGGACTCAATGATCTTGGAGGTCTTTTCCAGTCTAAATGATTCTGGGATTCGTAAAAATATTCCTGCTCTACAGTTCTACAGTATCACAGTTGGGTTCTTGCCTTTTGTTTATTTTAAATCTTATTATGGACAGGTTTTATTATGAAGATTTTATTTTCTCTTATATTTCTTAACCTTACAGTGGTGTGTTTTGAAGATTTCAGAGGGTGATTTCATGAAATGTTTCTTTTTCTTGTCTGAGGAAAACTTTGAATTCTAGTGTATTCATAAAAAGAATGACTGACTGTTGGAAATCAGTCATTTCTCACAGAGGAAAAACTTTTTTTTTTACCATAACAAATGAAAATAAATAATACAGAAATAAATCAATGATGCAGGGATTCTTTTTCGTAATAACTTCCACTGGTTCAAGAAAAAATGTCAAAATATGGTTGCATTCAGGCAATGGAAGTTTATGCATGAGAAATGTAGAGTCATCTTTAGAGCTGCATGTCCAATGTTTTTTTCCTTTACTTTGCAGTGACCCAGGGTGGGGATGCAATTGCATCTGATACATGTCCTGATCCTGGAATTCCTGAAAATGGGAAGAGGGTAGGCTCTGACTTCAGGTAGGCCCATTTTATGTTTTTTACTATGAGGATAGTAAAACATTGAAGTTTGTGAAAGAATTTGTAGAATCTCCATCCAGGAAGGCATTCAGAACTCACCCAACCAGGTCTCTGAGCTCTTTCTTCCCACTGGGCTTGCTTCAAATGGACTCTGCTTTATTCTGTGAATCTATAAATGTCGTAAATGAATCTCTAAATGTCATACAGCTTTTATGTGTTCATGAGACACTGTTGGCCAAACACACTCTCATCTAGTTGGGGTATATGAACAATTGTTAAGAAACAGCAGCACGTTTAAGAGCACTGATAAGCTCAAAGAAGGTAAGGAAGAAAATTACTTCTTTTCACCTCTAGGAGGTAGTCTGTAAATTGAAAGAGAAAGCAGACTAAAGTAGTTTTGGTGAAACTGGTTCAAAGATCCAAAGCTTGTGAATCCAAAGAAGAGCTCAACCACAAATTTCCCAGCAATGCATAAAAATACTAAGAGGGAAAACCCAAAAGACCCTTAAAGCTCAAAGTACATTTTAAGATATCCAAGGGAATATAATATTTTCATTTCACCAAGTGTATCTTGCTGTTCATGAGGATAAATGAATTCATGAGGTGTTCAACAAGCAACATCATATAACATAAATAAAACATATTTTATACTTTGGTCACATTAATTGTGTGCATGCTTTGGGCCTCCAGTTCTGAATATTATTTGAGAGAAATGATAACAGTTTGTTTTCAACCTAAACCTTACTTATTACCTGAAAAACTCATTATGCGAGAGCAAATGTTTTTCATGTACTTTAAAGTTTGTTAATATCTATTTAAAACATATCTGTCTTAAAGTTAACTGTCTAAATCTAGAAGGACATTTAAATAGAAATTTTGGCTGGAATTTGGTTTTTGTTTCTCTGAAATGACAAATCAAGTTCTTCCACAGGAGAAGGGGAAATAATATTTCCTGCTGCTTACATTTCTCCAATGTAATAAAAGTACTCTGGAGAGTAAAGAAAGGCAATGTTTTGTTTGGTTTTTTTTTTTTTTTTTCTAAGAGGCAGGTATAAACAGCAGAAGGAGCTATTGTTCTTGTCAGGAGAATGACAACTGTGAATATTAATCTGAACTAAAACATGTGAAAATGCGCATTATTCAAAATCTTTTCCAGTCTACTGAAAGACATGTTATAAGTGGGATTGATGGAAAGGCAGAGAGTTTATTTTCCAGACAGCCTGAGACCCAACTGATTCAGTGATGACAAGTTCTTTGAAAAGGGTTTCACTGTTTTCAGAATAATAATGGCATTCATTCTAATATAATAAAGCAAACATAAAGGTATTGAAATCTTAACCTTTTCTTTCTCTCCTCCTGCTATGCTTCTACTGTGTTCATTTCAGGAAGTAGGGAGATGATTTTCAGTGATTTTAAAACAGCTCAATGGATATTTAGATTCATTTTGGGGGAGAAATGGCAAGTCAGACTTGACTAGAGTAATGAGAACGTAATCAATACAATTTTGATGTCAATATCACATTTTATATTTATGTAAGATTGAAAACCAGTAGATTGTTTAAATGAAATCTGAAATGTATCTAAATAATACTGTTTCAGCTCTGCTTAAATATCATATGGTATGTGTGGTAATGTGAAAATGCAGTCATTTCCCACAATTTCACCAATGCTTGTAAAACAAATGGCTTTTAAATTTCCAAAACAGATTTTGAAAATTAAATTAAATTTACTATGTTAGCATTTTTTAAAATATCTTCTTAAAATCAAATTCTAGCCTTCTTTACAAACGCACAAATTATGTTTGAATGGAGTTCAAATTTAAAATAGAAAAAGAAAAATGAGGAAACAGATTTATTTCTTCCCCATGTTTGAAGTTTACAGAGAGAAGTCACAAAGCAAAACAAGATTTCTGATGCCCACATATTTGCTCGGTGACTAGGGAGGTAGCGATGAGAAAAAAAACCCAAAAAACCAAACAACAAAAAACCCAACAAAACTCCCCAAACTCAATTAAAACCTTTCATTGTTAGCTAGTGGATATTAAATGAACTAGGATTTTTCTTTGAAATCAAATATCAAACAAGCTTTAAGAAATCTTCAAAAGGATGTCCCCTTTTTAAATGGAAAACTGTCAAGCTTAATCAATGGAGAGACTCAGCAATTTGGATGTGTGAATAGTTTTATTGTAGCCTGTGATCCAGATGCATCCCTTCTCCTAAGTTGCTTATTTAGATCCATAAGGAGCTTTGGAGTACTTTGTGCCTTGCTCTTTAATGTGACATTTTTGCTATGTTTCTTCTTTGTTTTTATTATGTTGTATTCAGCATATTAATTTCTTGTCCCTTAGTTTGTGTTGAGACATTTCAGAAGATTATACCCACTGTGTTAGGAAGTTAACTTTAATTGTCCTTAGATCCTTAGATCTAACTTTAATTGTCCTTAGATCCTTAGATACAAGCTATTTCCACAGCTTTAGGAAAAAATACCCCAACCCCCTGAAATACATACTTTGTAGAATAATATTGAAACAAATTGTATTATCATGAGTGTGTAGCTTAAATTAGTGTGTAATATTTTATGTATACATTAATAAAAGCTTTACAAGTATTTCTGCAATGATCAAAACCCAATCTAAACATAAAATCCTTACTTTATTTCGTTAGACATAAAAATATTTGTATTCCTCCTGTTCAGTTCCCTCCATCCTCTTTTTTCTTTCTGGAGGGGATATTCAGGTATTTTAAATTATAAATTGCTGTTGGAGACAGCCAATAATTATGCATTTAATTTCACTCTATGTTTTTGTTTGTGCGTAGTTTTGTAATTCTCCTTACTTGCCTTGATAGTAGCAAACTTAAGGCAAATGTTGGTTTTCATGTTGCTTCCCGCATCATTACACCTGTGGCATGGTCTTCATCCAATCTGATTTTTAAATACTTCTCAATTTCTGTTTATCATTGCTAGGTAACAGCTTGGGTTTTTTCCCAAGAAAAAGAAACACAGAGATTCTAATTTAGAAAATAGGAGAAAATGTCATTAAAAATATGTGTTTATGGCATTAAAATGTCAGATTAATGAGTAATGTTTTCTTTACCAATAAAATAAATTAAATTTTATTAATTTGAGGTATTTTTTTGAAAAATGCTTGGTCGCTTTTTCTGAGGGCTTTAAGAATTTTCTGAAGATTATGACAAGTATAAAATAAAGACAACTTTAGAAACTTACATTACTCTTCAAGAATTTTATGCATTTTGCATAAATTATGGAAGAAAAAGGCCAATATTTTCCCTGCCTTTCTGAGTTTTCTTATTTAACAGCTCAAAAACAAAATGATAGGAAAAGCAGTTTTTAAAGCTTTTCTAGATTTGAAGCATCATACTAAAAACTTAACAAAAAAAATAGAAAACAATCCTATTAAAATTTCCTGAAAGAATGAAAAGAAGTATAGAAGCAAATAATAATGCCAATAAACAATATAGTTAGGGTTTGTGAGATTCTCTGATAAACCAAGAAAATACTTGTCTGTGAAGGGTGAGATTGAATGTGATAGTGAATGGCATTATATGCAGTTCTTCCTAGCACAGTTTTAAGCCTTGAGCCTCCTGAGTGCCATATAGCAATCCCCTGATGTTTAGGACTCAACAACTTACAGAGACTAAACTGAGAAATCTGCTTGGTTGAGTTCACTTTGTTCATGACATGGGACTATCAAATACAAATTTTAAAAGTGCAAGAAAACAAACAACAGAACCAGTTAATTATGATGGGGAACAAAGAATGTCACAAATAATCAATGAAGCCAGATATCTAAATACTGTTTAAGAAAACTGTCTGTGATATAGACCATATATTTGTTATGAAGATTTGAAAATCTTCATAACAATTGGACAGCATAAGAAATTCCAAGGGGATATATTTCAATGTTACAAGTATAATAGTCAAATTTCAGTTCTAAACAATTTATAGTTTAATGAAATGTTTTAGAGGAAATTTCAACAGGGTCAGGAATAGTTAATGAATTTCTGCCACTGAATGAAATTATTATTTCCTGGTTACATGTGTTGACAAATTTACATATCTAATTGCTTATTTGAGTGAATATAGCCATGTTGAAATTACATATTAAGTTCTGTTGCGTGAAATAATTGTGGTTATATATTTTTTTAGATAAAATATATATCCATATATTCATTGAAATTGTACTGTAAAAGAGCAAACTTAGTGTCACAATTGTTTTGTATTCTTTAAAAGGTGGGCAAATTGAATTATAGACCTTCTCCCTAGAGTAGACGTTGTTTTTTTATTAATACAATATTGATAGAGTAGAATATTGCACCTGAATGTTTTTGTTTGGGTCTGGAAATATTATCACTTGGCAATATTTACATTTATTTGAGAATGTTGATATTAAAATATATTTAATTCCTTCCTTTTGTCTCCCCTTTTTCTCCTAGGGTGGGTGCAAGTGTACAGTTTTCCTGTGAAGACAATTATGTGCTGCAAGGTTCTAAGAGCATCACTTGTCAGAGAGTGACAGATACATTGGCTGCCTGGAGTGACCACAGGCCAATTTGCAGAGGTAACTGCTATTCTTTGGAATTTTTTTGTGACTTTTGGAAGGGTAACTTACAGTTTCTGCTGCAATGAAATTCAAAACTAAGCAAACTAAAACAGGGAACAATATCTCATGTATATGTGTATATATGATTATAAATGTACAAAGATTTTTATGGAGCTTGAAGTATGCAATCAAATGTGTAGAAAGAGTATCAATTTAGGGAACAAATTTCACTTAAATAGTTTTAATTTCACTTAGTCTTCCTTTTGTCATGATAAACTTACTTTAAGTAGAGCTAATTAGTTAGTTTTATGTTAATTTTTTTTTAATTACTAAATACGATACTCTCACTATCATGCTATGTTTTTATCAGTCACAGATATTTACCTAGTCCTGATTTTTCAGTAAATTCTTTTCTGTTCATCTATTTTGCTCAACTTTACATAAAACCTGACCTTCTAATTTATTTCTAAATGCTTTTGCATTTAGACCCCCCTGCTTTCAGAAAATTCCTGCCCACCCCACTTTTAAGGAGGAACAGGGGAAGTGGCTTTTTGTTACTTTTTCCATTGCAATCTACTTTCTGTAACAAAAAACATAGAAAAAATATATAAATGTTGCCAAAGTACATCAGATCTGAGGTGTATAGGAAAAAATAATACTTCTCTGGACAGAACTTTTTGTCTCAGTAGAAAAATTATTTGAGGTTGCACATTTAGATTGTACATACCAATGAGAGCCTTGACCCTTGAAATGTTCTTCCTTATATTCTCCTAGAACCAGTCAACCTAGCCAGGATAAACAGAGCAGACCACCACTATTAATTGGAAAAGAAAAAGGAAGTCATACAAAGTGATAGAGATACTTTTATTATCATTTTCAGGTAGATCAGAGTGATGCTTCTTGTGCACACAAAATCTTACATCAGAATGCCAGTTACCAGGGCAGCAAATGATACTGGTTTAAGAAACACTGGAGGATTTTTAACACTGACCTTAAACTTTTTTTTTTTCAAGAATGCTAAAACACAATCTCATTTATATAAAACTCATATAAGTCTCTAAAAAGTTTTCATTATGTAGTTATTTTTGGAATTCCATTTTTTTTGCCAGCTGCCAGATTGGATTTTTCAACTTGTATGCAACACATGTGTGCTTCACTTCTCAATAGTGTATAATTCTTGGTCAGTATTATGGTGGCATGTTTGTGGATTGTGAGGAGTGAAAGAGGCAGGTTTTATTTGCAGTCTGTATTATTCCCAATTCCTTTGCTGACCTCCAAGACACCAGTAGTGTTCATACAAGCACCAATTAAAAATAATAAAATACACAAAGCAAAAGAGTGCTTATCACTTTTTCTAAATTATAATCATCAATTTAAAGTAGAAAATCTCATAAACTGTATGTGACTACGATGAGCTTAATGGCTTCAAAAGTACAAATCTTACTGAAGAAGCTGATGCTAGCATTTACCCCAGAATGGTGATTAACAAAGCTCAAAACTTAGGAATCTGATGGGAAGTCACAGGAACCATCTTGCTCTTGGCAAGTTACATTACTTTAAAGGGCACAACAGTGGCTGGGGTTCTGGGGTCCTAGGGTCCCCAGCACCACTGGGGTCTGCTCATGGTGGTGGTGCAGCTCCAGCCTACCCCACCACCACACTGGGGTCACAGGCAGGGAGTGCGGGGAGGCCCCAGACGCTGCTCACATTAGCTTGGTGCTGATGTAAATGCTCCCAGTTTCCTTTAATTCCCCACAAAAACCTTACAGCGATCCATTCCTGCTTCCTGTAGGCAGAACACAAGGCTATCTAACATTTTTATGCAATCTTTTGCAATAATTCCATTTCCTAAATAGACCTCTGGGCTCAACTTCAATTGTGCTTCTTGCTCGGCTTTACTCCTTTCCCCTCCCCATCCTTTTAGCCTTATCTTAGAAGTTTGAATAGGAGAAAGGTAAAGGAGTAACAGCTTGAATCAGAAATCTCTCTGCAAGGGAGATGGTTCTTAGCCTTTCTTCTTTGTGGATAGCTACAGGAGGGACTGGCTGGTGTTTTTATTGCTACAACGTTGCACCTCTGGATTACTGTATGTTGTAGCAGACCTTAGGCAGGAGGAATTGAAAATAAAGTAATAGATTTTGTGATAGCAATGGTTGGTCCTGGAGGTATAGTGTTTCTAGCAGTTACTAGAAAGAAAATACCCTATATTTCAGATCCCATTAATTTGTCCTTCTTATTCCCTCAATTAAAAGAATATAGATTGCTTAATACAGCGGCAGTGTGTCAAGTTTTCTGTATTGTTAGTAGGCAGCATAATGTGGCATCCTTAAATGTGATTATTTTTTTCTGACACTTAGGGACATGGTTTAGTGATGGACAGGACAGTGGTAGGTTAAGCCTGACACTCGGTGAGCCTAGACCTCTTTCCTAACCTAAGTGACTCTGTGACTTTCTTTTTCCATGTTAAGTACAGACACCCTTTGAATAACTGTTAAATGATGCTTTTGTAGAATTTCCTATGTAGATGAGGGGTTTTTTTAGACTTCTACTGGGATTGTAACAGAAGATTTCCATGTGCGGTATCTAAGACTTAAATTGGTGGGTGGCTATGAAGACAGTTTTGGTCATAAACATGGAATCTTAGAATGATTAGTGTTGGAAGCTGTAGTGGTTTCAATTTGTTAATTTGAGATTTTACTAATTTTGAGGCTTTTTAAATTAATGTATTGATTAGTGGGGCAGGTTTGGTGTTGGCTAATTATTAGTGTACTTTTTGTTGTGAGATAGGATTAGGAGAAAGGTAAAGTAGGTTTAAACTTCAAAAGGGTAAAGGAAAATTTTATTATAGTAACTAAAAGAAAAAAAGTAGCACGACTTAAGACATGACAGAAGGGAACCTAAAGATAATCTAGTTCCACTCTCTCTACATACATAGGCAAACATTTTCAAAGAAAATGGAGTCCTAGTTGATTTACCTTATCAGAGAATTATAAAGTTCTCAAAGTCTAGTATCTAATATCATAACAAAGGACCAAGTTTTGGTAGTATATTATGATGTAAGGGTAGAAAATCTGATAGTTATTTTCATCTAGTACCTTTTTTCCTATTCGTACCAATCACACTTCTATTCATGGAGAAGATCAGGCTTCCTCCTAGCAGTTAATGAAGTAAAGAAACACCCATATTTCATACTTTAGAATGGAGGCAGCCAAAGAGAGAGATGAAAACTGAAATTTTCTAAAGTACCAGAAATATGTTGTGTGTTTTATTCCAATATTCAGAAAAAGAATGACCAAGTTTTTAAAGAATCTAGTTATTCCTCTTGCCTGTACTGAAACTTAAGTAACTGAAGGGACTACATTCCATCAAAACGTAGTGGAATATATATGGATAGATTCTGAGATTTTGAAGTATATATCTAAGAAATTCTACAGTTTGTACTTAGAAATTTTATGATCTAGACTCTCTGTTTTGCCTGTTGACAAAGTACTGTAAATACCATAAACATGATAATGACATTTTGAAATATTCGGGAGTTCTGTAAATCTGTGTCACTGGAAATTATATGTCTAAATATTTTTAAATGCTTCTAGTTACTTAAATATTTTCAGAAATTTGAATATTCTTGTAAAATCTATCCTTAATGCTCTTTAAAAGATAACTGAATATGTTAAGTTAAATGCTATTTTTAAATGCTGACTGACTGGGTTTGCTGAATGTGGCAGAGAGATTGTGATGGTTTCAGAACTCAATCTGCTTTACCGAAGTCAGACTACATACTGCCTTGAACCATTTTATATTTTTTTCTTTCTAATTATATTTCCTATGGTGTAAAGATCTAAGATAACACAGAAGGTCATGTTTAGGTTAAGGACATAACAGTTATATAAATATTGTGGTACATGTGTTTCTTTCTCCAAGTCATGGGGAAATCATGAAGGAGAGCACTGGCCCTTACATTCATGGATAGAAGACTCCCTCCATCCATTTGGAAAGGGTAAATCTTTCTCCAAACAGAGTATTGATATGATAATTTTGAGTATTTAATCTACATATATTAAGAATAAAATATTGTAAATGTTGGGCTTAAATTGAAAAGTGCTCATTTCTTCCCCTGTAGGTAAATTTTCAGAATTTTTTTTTTGTCTGGCTGAAATATCTTTAAGGGCAGATTGTTATGGAATATATCAGCATATTAATACTTTCATGGCAAGTTGTTGCTAATGCTGTGGCAATTTTATAATATTTATTTTAAACAGAGCATCCAGTCTAAGGCAATCTGGTTTGTTGGTTATCATTTTAGCTAGAACATGTGGTTCTAATTTACGTGGACCGAGTGGCATTATCACATCACCAAATTATCCGGTTCAATATGAAGACAACGCACACTGTGTGTGGGTCATTACAACAACTGATCCAGAAAAGGTATGCTTTTTCTCTTGTCTCAAGTGAATTTTGGATTTGTCTTAAAAATATATTATATATATTTGCAGAAATGCATGAACACATCCAAGTCTGTTTGTTCATTGAAACACAAAAAAGAACAGAGTTGTTACAAAAATACGCTGGGCACCAGAGAGGAGAAAAGTGGCATGTGTGAAAATGTCCACTCAGAGTAAGAGGTCTACTTAAAATTTTGAAGCTTTAAATAAATTTTTAATGATGTACAGAAAATTGTAATCAAAATTCCACATTGCTAATTAAGTTAATAGTGAATTTCTCATGTTGCGCCTTAATAGTCAATCACTGTTGAATCTTAACATGAGATTCCTTGTCATAAAAACTGGACATTACATGGAAGTATTTTGAGAGTTGTTGTTAGTTATTTTACTACCTACATATTTTCTTTTAAATCCACTGTTTTCCAGTAATGATTCTTAATACATAACTATGAATTAGTCATCTAATTGTGCATAAGATAGTGGTTATAACAGAATTTTTTTACCATTTTTCTGTAAAATCAGTAAAGGATGGAAACACCCTACCTGTAAGAAAAAAAAGAGAAGTTAAAGAAGTACTTTACTTGTATTGTACTTCTGTGTAATGAAATGCTGAATAAATGAATTGCTATATAGCAGGGAATGTATGATCTATATGTACTTTCGTAATTGCAAAACATATATTTCCTGTGCAGTTTTTTGGAAGACTGTATTCTTGACTTCTTTCAAGTAGTTAAGGAAAAATATGTTTATCTTACCATAAATAAGTGAAAATGTTTAGCTGCAGAAAAGATAAATTTGCTGCATGCTTTCATAGCATATTTTTGAGATATAAATACTGTTGCTTTGTGAAGTTAATTAAATTCACTTTTTTTTTAAAGAGGATTCAGTTTGGCTCAGTAAACATATGTATTCAGGAAAAATGGGCAAAAGTAAAAAACTACTATATTGAGAAAGGTTCTACTGTGGTGGGACTTCTCGCAGAACAGAAAAAGCTGTTTTCAGTTCCAAACTGACCTGTTATATTTTATTTAAAATAGCCATTAGATGTGAATATTGCTCCTAAAAGGCCTTTGACTTTAAAATAATTACATTTTATAGAAATTATTAAATTACTTTGCATTTTTAAATATAGAAGAGCATTTAAATTATGGAAAATGTATGAAAATTTAATCTACTCAAATTTATATTCAATAGTGTGTTGTCTTGTCGATTTTGCAAAACAGAGTATATTTTTGTAAGAGAAAAAATAAATGTGTGTTAAAAAAAAGTTAAAATTCCTGCTAATAGAGGAGCGTATTGGCATCTTCATGGTTTCTTTATTCAGTTAATTTTAATTTTAATTAGAAAAATTGGTACTGACTATGCTGTTAAACTGCCCAGAGTGTCTTTTCTATGGGATTCAGACTTAGCTATGAAAACCAGTAAACCCCCATCTACTACAATAATGCACAAGTTCTCTTCATTCTATACAATGAATCTTTCTCAGTGAATTTAGAATTTTAGTAGTGCAGAACTTAATGAGATTGGTGTGGATTAATTTGGACTTGAAAAAACACTACTTATAAGTAGAGATCTTTGGGCAGGTTTCTAGTTCATCAGACACAGGAATCAACAGGAGGATCTGCACACCCAGACAGATAAATTATGTCATGTTCAAAATTAAGAAGTTTGAGTAAACACTTGGAGCTTTTAACCAGAAAAAAATTAACACTTGTTATATCCACCTCTGTGGAAGGTAAAGACATGCTAACAGACACTGATAATCACTGCATGAGAAAAAGAGGTGTAACTTTTAAGGCTTTTGTTTTCAACACAATGAGCAATATTGAATGGGTTACCTTTTTATTGAACTTGGACTTGTCTAGCAGTGCAAGCAAGGAAGAATTTTCTTAATTTGATATCTCTTGGAAAGACTGTAGTTGCTTTAGGACCGTGATGACTGTAAATATGAAGTATTAAAATCAGACTTATTTAAGGCTTACAGTATCTTTAGGTTGTTTTCACATAAAGTCTACATCACCTTTATCAGTATTGGGGTTTCTATCCCCAAATAACTGCATTGGGGGTTAATACATACCCTTTCAGTTAATAAAAAGTGTGATAGAAAATAATTTTACTTTACAGATTATCTGATTGAATGGAACACTACTTCTTTTTAATAAAAAACATTGCTAGCATTTTGAAATCTGTGAACTTAAAAAAAAAGTCAATTACCAAAATAATTTTCAAGGTTTCAAAACAATGAAATTATTTTAAGATATGCTGAAAGTTTTGCAGATTTTCATCCTTGACTTTTCTTGGAGAATGACAGAACTCTTGAAATTTGAACTGTGTATTGAAGGTGTGATTTTACAATTACTTTGAGGAATCTACTCTTTTGACTTGCAGATTTGAAAATATTTATCAGAATGCTTAGGGTCCTCTTGATTTTCTTTTCCAGGAAGCATACAGCTCATGACATATTGTTACTCTGTATTTTAAATACAAAGTATTTAATAATTTTGACTTACTCTAAAAGTGAATTTGTGGCCTTTTATGAGGTTAGGTTGCAAGTAGAATTTTGAAGATAAGATAGTGTTTCCTCTTAACATAACATTCAGTGCATTTTGAAAAGGATAATGCAGTTAAGTTTCCTTCCAGAAAAAAAATCCCCCCCCAAAACCGCAAAGAAAACAAAAACAAACCAAACAAAAAAACCAAACAAAACAAACAACACCCAAAAAAACCCCATCCCAAAACCGTAATGTGCTGGAATATTTTATTTTTTTAAATGGAAAAAT
The DNA here is from genome assembly GCA_039654755.1 of Calcarius lapponicus. Taxonomy (NCBI): domain Eukaryota; kingdom Metazoa; phylum Chordata; class Aves; order Passeriformes; family Fringillidae; genus Calcarius; species Calcarius lapponicus. Next base: position 22,063,996 of record CM077465.1, on the reverse strand, counting down.
TTTCTAAGTTTTTCATTCTGGTACTGGCAGGGGGCAGATTTTTAGTGCCAACTCAAAATGAAAAGAAATTTCAACATCCTACAGAGACAGTAGCATAGTTTCAGGTCTTAGCCAACTATATCAAGATCATTTTAAGTTAAATGTTTTTCTAGGGTTTTTTTTTGCCTTTTTCTGAGAAACACAGAAATCTAAATTTGAGTCTTCTCCTGTTCAAAGGTATTCCTGCTTATTTCTTCCTTAACCATTTATTTGTTTCCTCTGGATCCCACTTATTGCAGCTTTTGATCAGCATCCTACTGAGTCATTTATTAGACTTCTATTACTTGCAAATACAACTTTATGGTGCTCTTCTGACTGTGTCAAGTGCATGCTGTACTTTTTTACAACTGTTCATTGTTTTAGTTCTTCTGTTATGCAATTTCTCAGCTTTCTAGAAGCAGTTACTTTGAACTCTTTTGAGGACGTACTGATGTGTTCTCTTTGCCCCTTTCTTACTGTTAGTATAATCTCATTAGATTATGTACTAACTATGCTTCTACCCCTTGCTGTTTCAATTCCTTCTCCAGACTGTGGATACTTACTGCATTGGATTTCCTGCTGTTTTCACTGTTTTATGGTAGCATTGCAAGGGCTCAGTTTTTCAGCCCCAGTGTCTATTGGACAGCAAGATTTGTTGCATTATGGCATTGTTGCTTCAGCACAGATGCCTAATTTTGCCCAATATTTTCCTGACTGATTGCTGATTGTGGTATGGTAGATGTGCTGTGGGCTGCAATATTGCTAAGTTTAATGACCTGGTAACTAAAGACTGTGTCCCAGTTACAGGAGTTTTTATTGAAGGCTGTATTTTCTGCACCGTACAAAGCACAGATATATTAAGTATTTGTTTGAGCCTAGAAACTTCCTTCTTCTATAAAAAGTAAAAGCTATTCTCTACAATTGACACAACTGAAGACATTAAAATTAATTACAGTGAGAGTGAGAAACTTCATGTACAGTTTTATGGGTCTGAGCTCTCAGGTATTTGTCTAACATTGGATTATGCCTCAATATGTTGGTATAAAAATATGTTGGTATAAAAAGGTATTTCTGATTTATTGCCTTTCAAAGCACATAGCTGGGGAACTTCAAAACAACATTTTTATTCAGAAAATCTTTGCCCAGTTCACACCTAGGGAATTCACACACTGTTACAGTTGATTTTTAGATAATTTATTTTAAGATAATTTATTCTTGCAATATGCTTTAAAAGAGCAATCTTACGAGGTAGCATATGGTAATATGCAGGGGGATTGAGTGAGATTATCTTGCTGATTCATGGATTGTTTCAAAAGTTTGTAGTAGCTCAGACATGATCTGTTAGTGACACTTGTCTTCCATATAAGTAGCTTATGTATATATAATGCTCTGCAATGAATTCAGAAACTGTGTTTTGTCCAATTAGGAGACTTAATATTAGAGTGGGATTTTTGAGAAGGTGCCCTTAAACAGGGCACATTTCATTTTTTCAAAGTTTCATTATAGACAAGACTCCTGTCTCTCCAAATCAGATCATCCTGCCACACATTAATAAGGTTTAACATCTACAGGACCTGCAGTGTAACTAAACTCTGAATGGGGAAGAATCTCTTGCTGAGCACCAGATAGCTCATCCCTTAGAGGTTATTACCATAAACCTAAAAAAATTTATTTTATCTGAAGAATTTATCCTCTTACTCTATGTCACCCTTTTTAGTTGCAGACATCTTGAGGATCAAAAATATGTAGATCTAGGAACTACTTTCACTAAACTTTTGTGTATTCATGACAATGTACCACTTGTGATTACTCAATTACTATTTCACAATTATTAGGATTGATTTAATAGAGTGAAGGACAGTCACTGTGAATTTAGGATTGCCTCATTTGTACATCCTGTGCCTTCTGCATCATACAAATACAGTAACACCTTTCTAAAACAGATATTTCCCATGGCAGGTGGAAAATGAAAGCAATTTGTATTCTCTTATCTCCTCCATACAGTGTTTAAGCTTTATGCCATCTGTGAATGTACATGTTCAAATTTAAACTTTTTTTAAATTTTTATTTGCCAGAATGGCATCTTTGATTTTAGAGGGCTATAACATCATTGGCAAAGAATTCAAATAGTTTAGAATTTAAATTTCTAAGGTCCTAGGATGTGGCGAAACAGAGCTTCTGTTTCTGCCTTAGAATGTGTGGGAAGGCTCCACAGCCGTCCGGGCTCTCAAAGAACGAAGCTGGACTTTTTGCTTTGCCGTCTCCCAGATGTTTATTAATTCTTATCAACAGAGTTTTCCCTCTGCCCGACCGGGGTCCGACCAGCAAGGCAGCCAAGGGCACTCTGGCCGCCCACGGGGCAGTCGCGTTCCTTTATAGTACAAACTACATATACAATATTTACCTATTCTTCCCAATACCTATCACCCTTATTAACAAGTGCACCATCACCACAAACCAATCCCAAAGTGCCAGCACCATCACCGAAGATGGACGACAAGAAGAAGGAGGAAGAACCACGAGACACACCCGGTTTCCTCCATCTTGCCTCCATAATCCCCCTGTACAACCCTCTTGTACCAAATTCTAAATCTATGTATCACCTTGTAAACACACTATTTCTACACTATTCAAACCCTTGTGACTCTTAATCCTTCATACCCGAGTGGTGCATCCTTAGATGGATCGAAATCCAGCCACCAGCTGCCTCTGGCAACATTCCATGACTGACGAGCCCCCCAAGGGGTCTCTCGGTTATTCAGATTATTCAGGACCTTGGGAGTGCGAGCTCCCACACTAGGAACGAAATAAACAAATACTGGTTAGGTTCCTTCTTGCCTTAAAATAGGCTTGTGTACTTATTTAATTTTTTCATAACTGAGGATTACAATTTTGGAACACAAAATATCTAAAGCATTTACATCACAAAACTCTTGTTGCACTAAAAGGATGAGATTTTTAATTTTCAATGTCTTAAAATCTCATACAAGACTTCCAGGGTAGTATTGGTTTTATAGTATTAAATACATTTCAAAAACAAACAAAGGTGTTTGTAAATTTTGGCATAATGTGCAAAAGGTGCTTATAAGCCTACTGGAAAAATCATGTTATGTATAACTGATTCCCTACAGTATATGTTCATCTTCAATTTGAATTCATGTACATAAATTGTGACACAGAGCTCCATATACATACATGTGTATGTATAAAAAAATACTTATACTGTGAAAAAAGCAATCGCAGTCTACTTTTAAAAATCATATATTTTTGGTGGGTTTTGTGTTTTTTGTATAGTAATTGCAACATTATGATTTTCATTAACAATTTTGACATTTTCACCCTTCAAAACATCATGTGATTGAAATGTTAGAGCTGGAACAAAAGACACCATTTTAACACTGAAGACATTAGAATGGAATTTAATTTGCATGTATGGGTGCTGCATGTCCAAACTCTGATTATACTTGATGTACATCTGTCAAATAGTCAGTAGAGTCAGAACAGTGCTTCACCTCCTCCTAAAGCACTCCACTAGAGGCTGATCAACTAAATCAACAGTGGGCTTTGCTTGCTCTTACTGTATCAGAACCAAAGGGGATTTAGACATTCAAAATGTCACCCTGTAAGGTTTAGTATATGTATGGTGGTGTGGAAGAAAGTATGCTACTTTAGATGAAGGATATCCTGCATAGATTGAATGGGAAGGGTCCCATAATTGCCATATATATGGAATGAAATAACATCACTTTAGACTGGGGTTATACCAGAGTTAAGTAAAACTGTTGAAGAAAATCTCTCCTACATTAATACATTTATTTCTGAGAATTTTGGTGGAACTGATAAACCCAAATCAAAGCCACTTTCTATATTGAGTTTAGATGTCTCATTTGAGCATTAATTACAAGAATTTTGACTCTTGTTTTCTTCAAACTGGAGGTAGTCATGGAAGATGGATGCATGGGATCAATACTCATCTCATGACAAAAGCATCCAAGCACAAATTTCCTGCTATGCAAGGAAAGTATTTCCTGATTGGCAAGGAAAGCTAACTGGAGGAGCAGTCTTAGTGCCACTAGTGTTATTTCCTGTATTTTTTTTTCCTCAGGTGATTTCTAACATTAAGTGCCAAAAACAATCAAACACTAAAGTATTTTGCCTCATAAAGTTATTGTCACAAATACAGGCTGATAGTTATTATTTCTTATTACTTACCTTCCCTTTGACCTTTCTTCCATGCTGTTTTTGAGCAAAGGAGACTAACTGCTGAGCCTTATCTGTCTTCAGTATCTCATATGTGCTTTCAGGATATCAGCTAGATTCACACAACTGAGATTTAGCTGCGGGGTGGGAATTTTATGAGACTTAGACATGGATCTAAGTATGACATATTGAGTTGGAAATGGCAGTTTAGGGGAAAAAACAACCAGTAAGACTTCTGGAAAAAAAACTATAGAAGCATACACATGAAAGAATGGAAATGCTGAAGAGGAGGATTTAGCAGTATGTTTGCTGTGATATTGTCTTTGATTTTATAACAAGTTCATAATTCAGACAAGCAGTTGGAATGTATTAGATGGTAAAGCAATGCTCAAAGCAAACAAAAGTTTCAGTGTCCAAAAAAATGTCAACAAAGAAACGACAAACAAACCAAAAATCAAAACCTTGAAGTGATTAAAATGATTTTGTTAAATACTAAAAAGTATGCTATTTTCAAAGTTTAACGCATACGTTTCCTCATGTTCTAATACCAGATTGAGGACCCTTTTAAAAGAAAGCAAAATGTAATATTTTCACTGTGATATGTTTCTTCTCTATCTGCTTGGGTCAGAATTATATAAATCCATTATTGTGACTCTTTAGTTGAATACTTAATGCAGCAAAATTGTTTGCCTTTCTCATAGATACACTTTTCCAGACTGTATATCTCAAAACTTCATAATTATTTTCGCCTGTATCTTGCAAAACAAAACCAGACTATTCCTCTTTGAATTTTTATTTTATATCTAAAAAAAGCCCCTACTCAAATAATACACACCCTGCCCCTCAAAACTGTTTAACACATAAGTGCCTCTTTGTTTTCCAATTACCAGAGATAGTTTTTCAAGGCCAAAAAAGTGGGAAAATAAAACTATTAAAAAAAACATGTACAGCTTCACTTTCATCATTGGCATTTATTATCCAGCCACTGCCATATACATACTTCATTTGTTGCTGAGTGTTGGGTTGTAGCCTTCAGCTTTTTTTCATAGAGAATTTTATTAGCTGCTCATGCACTTCCAATTCCTCCATCATTTCCTTCCTCCCCTGTGATTTGTCCTTTCATGTTGGTCTGCCTCAGTTTCTTCTTTATTGCTGTTTTGATCCCCATCAATGTAGTTATTCTGGTTTAGCTTTAATATTTTCTTTCTTTTCACTTTATGTACTCTCAGAAAGCAAAAAATTTGTATACAGTGTTCAAATATAGAATCCTAATAATTTCCAAAACTTAAATGGAGCTTAAAAACTGATAAAAGAATGGTCAGCTGAAATGTTAACTTTTAATTTTAACCAGAACAAAGCAAGAAGTTTTTATTCATAGTTTCTTAATGTAATTACAATACTTTTCAGCATAACAATGTACCTGTTGGTGTTGTGACTTATTATTCCTCACACACAAAAAACAAATTTACACTCAATTTCTTCATAGTAAAAGGGATTCAGACAACTTTATTAAACAGAGAATCAATTAGTCTTCCTAAGCCACAGCTGAATATGCATTAAATATATCTAAATACAAGACACTTTCTTTCCACATAGTATAGAATTCAAATCAATATATTTGTCATTACTCCTGAACATATAGACCCATGCAAATAAACATTGGAATATTTTACTTGCACAATACAAATATATAAATAGAGCAACATAAAATCATTACTATTCTCTCATTTAATTCAGGTTTGGGCTTTTTTTTCACACAGAAAGTACTCCTTACAGAGTGTGCATCAAATGACAACATTCTGGCACTGTGTTAATAAAATCCTAAAACTAAATCTCCACTTTTTTTCTTACTTTGTTTGTTCTACAAATTATTTTTAATTCCCTTGATAAGAACTATTAGGTTTATTCACCATTAAATTGTCATCTTTGCATATCAAAAGTATCAAGGTTTGTGTGTAGACATTATTTCTATTTTTCCTGGAGTGTCTGCAACTATTGATAGTATATAATACCTGAAAAATGTCCTTGAATTTTTTGCTTATATTTCCTTTTATTCCCTGTGCATTTTTTTTTTTTCACTTTTCAAGTATTCAGCATAAACTATCTTTGTACAGACACTGTGCAGCCTGATGGGTTTGGTAATGAGGCCATAAACCCACATTTACTGCACAAGGAGGCAAGTGCTGCCGAATATTTTATGCTTCTATAGTTCTTTGCTACCTCACAAAGCACATTCATTTGTGTTGCCTTGGAACATGAGTGTTGGTGTTCTTTTTATATGTTTCTCACCATTTATCTTTTCTTGTAGATTATTACTTGGGTACATTTTCTACTGGGAAAATGTCAGCTGATAGCTTCTAGGCAGATAATAGGAAAATCTGAGAAATTCACAGATTGCATAGTGAACCCTACGTATATATAAATATAGGAGAGAAAAATTAGATTATTCTAAAAATATTATTAGTTTCTGATAATTATTGCTATCTCTCACTTTGCTTTAGCAATACTATAGATTTGGTGTTGGTATCACAGTAAATAGAAACCTGCAAGTATTTACATAATAAATTTTTTAGGACTTCATTTAATGACCTCACTTTGGTGTAATATTAAACAGGAGCCTCATATTTTTAAGAACTATTGTAGAGAGAGTAATAAATGGAGGACTAAATTATTAGCTAGATGTGTAAATTGCAGATTTCAGGAAGATGGTGTTAAAGGGGGAGGATGTAATTCTATTTATTGGAATTTTTACTTAGTCTTGAATTATAACAAGTTTTATAGCAAGTTATGATAGAATTAAAAGATTTTCAAAGTGTCATGTGGCAAATTCGCCCCACTAGGGCTGATTTGATAGCTGAGATAGCATGAGAAAAGCAAACTGCAAGGGCATCTCCATAATTTAAAGCATTTAAGTGCACTGCATAATTTAATTTTACTTTATTAGGGTTTTTCTATCTTCAAATTAAACTCCTCAAATGGTATTGTAGCCCATTTAAGATAAAATTTTCTCCTGGCTTTCATTAAGTAATGCTGGAATACTCAATGCTTAACGTGACATATAGACAATAAACTCATAAATGTTAAAAAAAATAAAATATATAATATGTGTTTGAAAGGGTGCTAATGTCTAATTAAGTAATGTTTTAAAATTTTGGAAATTTGAATTAAGAATTTTGATTTGAGCTTTTTAGAAAATACAAAATTACACCAAAATGTGATGCTACTTTAAAGTAAATAGAAACAAACCTTCAGTCCTAAAGTGTGATCTGATCAAGAATCAAGGCAGGTATTGTTACACCTTCTGTATATTGTGAAAGGATTAAAGCAGATTAGGAAACTGATTCATCAGCTACCTGACCCAAGAAAGATGTGGATAGACTTGAAGTATGTTAGGAAAAAAACAATGGTTCAGCACTTGGTGGATTTATAAAAACAGGTAAGAAGCACCACCATAGCCAAACCCAAGAACCTGGTCCTTCCTATCCTCAGCTTGCTTGAGCATTGAGTATTTGAGCATTGATTTGATCTACAGTACAGGTAACAGACTCTTTACCCTATCTTTTAAACATAGCTTTCAATTTAGCAGGTAATATCTAAAACCCGTTGGGTTTATGAGCCTTAGGGTACATATCAGTCAGCCACATCTCTATGTTTTAGTCATTTTTTAAAGATTTATGACTTGTTTAATAGTTAATCCTTGTAACAGTATGCAGGAAAAAAGGTTAACTACCCTTTTAAAACATGCCCCTATATGTTTCTAAAAATATCACCCATAAAGTTAAAAGTGAGAATAAGCTTTATACATGAGATCTACAAGTGCTTAAGGCTAGTTTGCTGTTCTAGAAAATAATAAGTGCTTGTTTATCACATCTTCAGTCATTACTCAGCTTCTATGCAAAAAATCTGTTTTTGCATTACTGCCCTGTTTTCAGCAGGAAGTAACCTGTTTAAAGATTTTTTTCTCATTCCTTATATTTTCCAGTATTGTTATGAGAGAGAACTTGCAGGGAAAGTACTGGGTTTGATTACTGATCTAATCTCTGTATCCAGGTGAAGAATGGCTTAGACAGAGCTTGTCAGGTTGGCCAGACCTTTTTCATGCAGCAATCATCTCAACATTTTACTCTTCATTTATTTAATAGCTGTTATCACTGTTTCAGGCTCACTGGAAAGGTAACAACTGAAGAGCTTGCAGCATAATTCAGGTGTTCTGTAAAGAGACCAGAGAAGAATGCTGGCTAGAGGTCAGGGAACCTTGCAGTTTTCTCTGCTGTCACTGCCTTTATGATGGATTTGATCAGTATAAACCAGAGTTCATGAAACAGTGCTTAGTAATAATGTCACAGGAAGAACAATTTCACAAAGCCGTAGGAGAGTACATTCATATCATAAATGCAAATAAAGCAAAAGACAGTGTCACTGCAGGTTTTCTTCCTATTATTGCTAAGATTTTTGGACCTATTTATTTTTGCCAGATATGTATTACATATAATTTTTTAAGAGATTCATACCATAAACAGGGATAGTTTGTCCCTCTGTATAATTTTTTTTGATTATAGGCCTTGCTATTTTATTTTCCTGTTTCTAGGAGAAAGTAGATATTTTTGCAGAATCACAGAATCATTGAATATCTTGAGTTGGAAAGGACCCCCAAGGATCATCAAGTCCAACTCCTCTCCCAGCACAGGACAATCCCAAGAGTCAAAACATTTCCTGAGAGCATTGTCCAAGAGCTTGAACTCTGTCAGGCTTGGTGCTGTGACTGCTTCCTTGGCGAGCCTGTTCCAGTGCCCAGGCACCCTCTGGGTGAAGAACCTTTTCCTGATATCCAACCTAAACCTCTGACACAGCTTCAGGCCATTCCCTCAGGTCCTGTCACTGTCACCACACAGAAGAGATCAGGGTCTGTCCCTCCTCTTCCCCTCACAAGAAGCTGTAACTGCAGTGAGGTCTCCCCTCAGTCTCCTCCAGGCTGAACAGACCAAGTGCCCTCAGCTGCTCCTCACACAGCTTCCCCTCAAGGCCCTTCACCACCTTTGCAGCCCTCATTTGGCCTCACTCTAATAGCTTACTATCTTTTTTTGCATTGTGGTGTCCAAAACTGCCCCCAGCACTCAAGGTGAGGCCACGTCAGTGCAGGGCAGAGTATTCAAATATTCATCAGTGCAGAGCGGAATAATTGGGTGGCAGAATCTTCCTTTTCAAATTGTTAAATGCAATGACCCTGTGTGGATTTTAAATATTAGATGTGGTCAGAGTCAGAATAAACTTGTGATATTGCAGAAGTTGTGGCCTTTGCATAGATCTGGAGGAATTTAGTCCCGTTCTCTGAGGAAAAAAAAATAGATTATTGATCAGACTCTTGAAAATAAATTAAAAATAAATTTAAAAAAATTTAGCAAGTATCAGTAAGAAATCTTAGTGTGATTCTATAATAATTATGTTTCTGGTTTTCTGCCTGCTTATTATGTGAAGAGAAAACTGTTTGTTTTATTTATGATATTCGGTCAAGTGAAAGTTAGTACTATTTGCTGTATGGTTGAATTTCAGTCAATTCATAAGCAAAACCACATCTGTGTTTAAAAATATTCTAACACTTACTGGCATGTTTTTTCCCAATGTTGCATGTATTTCAAGGAGATGTGTACTGTTTCCACTTGAGTGTGTACTGGTATTTACTGTTGGTTTTATACATAAATACATTTTGGCAAGTCTAATTATTCAAGGAATTGTGGAAATTTTTAGATTGGAAAATACCTTTAAGATCCTTGAGTCCCAGCACTGCCAAGCCTACCCCTAAATCGTGTCTCTAAGCAGCACATCTACATATCCTTAAATGCCTCCAGGAATGCTAATTCAGCCATATCTCTGGGCAGCCTGGTCAAATGCTTGACCACCCTTTCAGTGAAGAAAATTTTCCTTATATTCGGTCTAAATCTCACCTGGCACAACTTGAGGCCTTTTCTTCTTGTACTGTTGTTTGTTACCTGGGGGATCAACCTGTATCTGGCCACAGCTGACTTTTAAGTAGTTGAAGAGAGTGATAAGGTCTCCTGTGAACTTCATTTCATCCAGACTAAACAACTCCAGCTCCCTCAGCCATTCCTCATTAGACATTGATGCATTTAATTACAAATAATAACCTTTGTGCATGACAAAATTTCTTAAAATTTACTACTGGTTTCTTTTATTGAAAAGCTTTATGTAATGGTGAAATCAAAAATGCTGTATGAAATTTCACATCTGATTAAAGTATCATCTCTAAGAAATCTGACTCTGTTGAGATAAAACAACTCCAATAATAATTCTCAATTTGTTAAAGATCATAGATTAATTACCTCTCATTTAGTAATTGGAGTCTATTTTCTTTCACTTTCCATTTAATGGACTCTATTGATTTAAAGGATAAACAACGTCTATTTTTTTAAACATTTTTAGTGGTTTTTATTCATTGTAATTGTACCATGTAGCCTAAAACTCATGTATTTCCCAGCTTGTTTTATGAGTCTCTGGGTGCTCATGTTCACAGACGAATCAGTGTTTAAATCACAAAACAATATACTGATTTGGTCTTTAGAGATGTGGGGCATCCCCTCTTGATTAAAATTGGTTAAGGGGTTAATGTATCTGCTTGGAGCTGTTCTCGCTATTGTGCTCTCAAAGGCCTTTGCACCTTTCATCATGTCTTAGGGCTGTATGGTAACACCTCTCTTGTATTAAAGCAAGCAGAGATAAGATCTGTGTAGTAATTCCACTGATGCACATAGGAGGGAACCACTGGACAAGTTCCTACCTTAGGAAGAGGGCATGGTGAAGAAGCTTCTTTTCCAGGACATGGGAAGGCATTTAATTTTTCAATTGTCTTGCTAAGAAAAGGGAAAAGAGACCCTGAAGCATTGCTGGCAGTTTTCTGCATAAAAATTAAAATCCCAATGGGGGTCAGCATGCCTTTTGAGATTTTCATGCCTTTCAGAAAAAAGAAGCGCCAGTTACAATCATCATCCCTTTCCTTTCCTTTTAAGATGACAAGTAAGAATACAGATTTCACAGCATGGTTTTCCTCTTCCTCCCCATCAGTGGTAACTTTCCTCATTACAGCAAAAGGAAATATTTTTAACCTAGTGAAGAGCTTAGTAATTTAAGTAAGTTATCACTGTAACATAATTTGCTTACTGATATTTCTGAAATATGTATAAGCAAAGACCTGTGCACTGTGGTAAAGTATTCAGGATTGAAGTGAGGCATAAACAGAGGCATCACTGCAAGAATGAGAGGTAGGTCACTTCAGTTGCTATGAAAGTTTAAAATGGAGACCAGCTCATTAGAGAAACTCACCTTTCTGCCTGAGAAGGAAAACATCTTAGGAGGAGTTCATTCATCACTAAGCAGTTCTCATTTTAAATTTGGTGTTGAAATAGGTGGAAGACAATGACAGATCCTGTAAAATGTGAAGTTTGAAGCTGTGGAAATAAGAAATTAATTTTTTTTGTGGACTCCAAGTCTGATTCTTCTCTTCTGGCTGTTCTGTTTTGCAAAGCACAAGACCTCTCTTTTCATGGAGTTCACAGACTGTCATGGGGGGGGTTTGTTCATGCAGGTTTTAGTCTCTCTGCATTCTTCTAAGCTGTGTTGTCCGTAGTTATTTATTAGAAAAAAATACCTGGCAACAAGTGTAGATAAAAAAATCTAATTTACTTATACAATCAAAATCCAGAAGTTTATAGGAAGGAAAATCTAGGGATTTTACGTAAAGATGCAAAACACATTGTCTGTTTAACAGCTTTCTTCACTTCACAGGTACATCTTGCAGAAACTTGCATCTGCAGAGCATGAGCAGAATCTCAGCAGGTGGAAAAATGAAAGGAAGATAGGACAAGACCCAAGTAGGGCCTCCAGTTGTCCTAAGAGAATAAATTAGGCTATGTTTACATCAGCATTGGTAGCACAGTGCACCACAAGCAGCTTTGTACTGCAAAACAATTAGTGCTAAGAGCATGAGGTTTGCACTGTGTATATTTCAGAGTTTTTACTGTGGGCTGTTTCTTTAGGCTGAATGCCTATTCCTGGCTGGAGAGCACCTTCCATCTTTTTATGCAAAAAGAGATGAACCTATCTGCTTTGAGACTGCTCTGTGGTGCAAATCAAAGCACAGTAAGAGCAGATGACTCGAGATTGTTTCTGAAGTGCACCCTTGATCAAAGCCTTGATGTGAATGTATTTTTAATCTCCTGGTACAATCATCATACCCACAGAAAAGCCTGACATTTGCAGACACATTTTACATGCAGAATTTGATTGGGTCAATGGACAAACAAATGAAGACTCAGAAATGTCCTTTTAAGATTTTATATATCTTCATGAAATTCAAATACAAATCCCACACAACGAAGTGAATAAAGCAGGTTTCAGAACCTGCTTTATTCAGGACATTTTCTATAATGAATGCATTCTTGCTACCCCCTAGTTGTTTGTTGGTTCATTTAGTTGGTTTTTTTCCAAGGCAAAAAAGGCACTTAGGTAGAGTATGGACATTGGCAGAGTATATGTGTCATGTTTTAATTCAGACTTTCTCATAATTAACATAAAAATTCTTAGTATTGTTCTGCATTATCAGACTGTTAACAGCCTTCTGAATGATCATTATTTTTAATTGTGGCTTTTGAAATATTCTATGTCTACAGAGCTTACAGTATCTTTCAGGAAAAGGTATTGCATTGCACATGTTACATATGTGAAGATCTATGTAGAAAACTAAATGCTTACAAATTACTTTTTTCTACATTAGTCAGTTATTAAGTCTGTCTAATTCGTAGCCTTTCTGCTCTGATGTTATCTAAAGGGAAAATACATGTTCATTTTTTCATCAAATAGCTATAATCAGGGAAAGCTACACAGTAATTCCTGAATATTTGTCCTTAAGCAGATACCTCACTGCCAGTCTGATGAATAACTCTTATAGCTATACTTAAAACAGTGAGAGATCATTTACCTGAAGCACCTTTAGACACAAATGGGTAAAGATCTACATTTGGGTGTTTTAGAGCACATTTCAATTACTGCACCATAAGTAATCCTTTCTGGCCTCCAGCTTCTGGATCAGTAAATTGTGGACCTCTCACAGTTTCTGTATCTCCAGGCAATGTGAGGATTTTACCTCACACTTTCAAATTACACTAGCCAGCTCTTTAGATTTTTGCTGAATTCCAACCTGAGTACTGTTTTTTGCAAAAAAATTCTATTTGCTTTTTTTTTTTTCCTTCTAAAAATGAGATTTAAAAATCATTTTATAGTGTGTGTTTGGGCGCATCTCATTTCTGTTCAAGTAAATAAGAGACTGTTTTCAGCATAACTACTTTTAATCCTCTTTTTTTTTAATTAGGCAAATCAAAATACAGCTCTTGAATTGGGTTTAAAATAACGTGGTAAAATAATGAGTGAGGTGGCATTTTTATTACTGTGCCAGTTTTATGGTAATTTAGTATAATCACTTGAACTATAATAAGCTTTATAATTCTAGCTGTACCTACACTGAGCCAGGGAATGAATCAGATTACTTCCAGAGGTCACTTGCAGCCTAAACGACTCTCTGATTAACCAAAGTGATTGCAACGTTGGGAATATTTTATATGTTCATACATTCATTTCTCAGGTAATAGACATTCACTTCCATTCCTACTGACGTAAGAATGATCAAACATATTTGTGGCATTTCAAGTATAACAGAATGCTTATAGACAATTTTAAAGAAATTGCAGCTTTTCATTTAAGCCCTGTACAATGCTAATTATAATTCTTGTAGGTATGTGATTATATGAGCAGGAGTTTGAAAAAGAAGAGCCAGAAAAAAAGATTTTTTACAAGTTTTAATGAAGTTTTACAAAAAAATAATGGCATTATGCAAGAATTCTAATTCTTACTTGTAAATATCTCACTAAGATTACTTTATCACTAATATTTGGACTTAATTGTGTCAGGTCTTTTCCTTGTTCAAACAGTTAAGAAATGAGTACTAAAAAATCAATAATATTTAAAAATATTTAATTATTATTTAAATATTATTTAATATAATTAATTGTAATATTACTTATAATTACACATATTTTATTGTTACTTATAATGATATAATAATTACTATTCTTTATTTAAATAAATTAATAATTTTATAGAAAATAATTTTAGTAATTCAAATTGCTTAATATTCCCAAACCCAAAGAATAATAAGGTCCATTTCTTTTAAAAATTACATGACAGCTTTAATAGACATGCGTAATATTAAGAGATATGGTTTGAATATTTAAATATTGTCTTCAACTTTTAAGTTCACTGTGGGACAGCTTCATCATATGGGGATCAAAGATTTGTGTGGAGTTTTTGACCCTTCCTGTGTTGTTCCAACATATCATTTTACTGTGAATAACTTAGTGACAGTTTGAAACATAATTAATTCACTTCCCCTTCAAGAAATACCCTACCTTCCTCTTGTACTTAAATAAGATGCAGACAAAATTTTGAATATTGAAGATATAGTCATAGCTGTCAACCATTAGGACAGTGATAGACTACTACTACTGACTATTATTTTTTGAGGTTTGTACGTCTTAGGGTCTAAAAACTTTCAAAATAATACAGATTAATTTTTTACTTTTCCCCCAACTTATCTGCGTGCACTAGCATTCAGGCAACCTGTAGTTAGTTTCACAAATTAGTATTCTAAATTCGAAAATCCTGAGGAAATCTTCCTTAGATCTGTAAGCTGAATCCTTGTGTCTCTACCTGAGGCAGAAACTGTTCAGTCTGTGTATGCCTTGTAATTCACAGAAATCTTCTATTGGTAATTATTGCCTGGTGGGTTTGAATCAGATTCATTGAAACAGATAGAAAAAGGAAAATGGGTATTATTGACACTCAGAACACTGATCTGTCTGACAAAAGTGCAACTTTTTTGGTGCAGGGTAAAAATGCTAATAGTGCAGTCCAAAAGTCTCCAATAAGCCATAATGGCAGAATTAATCTCTATAAGCCATTTTCTGAGACTTTCTACATATTCATATTTGCCCTTGGTTCATGTTTTTAGGTTTTCTTTGCAATCACATAATGAAAAATGTTTTCAATAAAACCAAAAAAGTGTTATTCTGTACAGAAATGGAGACCAAAAAAAATTCTACAACAAATGTTTTGGTTGTAGCCCTTTGGAATAGTCTTTTATAATAATGATGGACAGTTTGTAGTATTAGAAACAAAATTGAAATATGCTTGCACTATGATTTTCTAGATAATACAGAATATATTGGAAAATTAAAAATATGCTGTCATTTCACACATTTACTTTGTCTGTGATAAATGTTTCTGTAGGGCTAAATGAAACACCTCCTATATTAGTATAAGAAAGACAAAATTGGTCTTATTGCAGCTGTCAGATTGTTTTCAGATTCAAATATATTTTCATATAAAGTAATATGCAAAATTAAAGAATTAATATGCCAGTAAAGATTTTATTGAAATCATTAGAATATATCTTACTCTCTAAACCTATCTATAATCTTTTTACGGAGGCACAGTATATCCAGATATATTCAACTATTTTAAATTTAGCTAATAAAAATGTCTACCAAATAGACACTGATAGTGATAAAGAGAGAATAAAATAGTTTGGAAATGACATTACAGATCCATATTTAGAATTAATAATGTTAGGATAGTCTCCAATGTATTTATTTTCTTAGCATTGTTATCTAGATTTGTAATTCATAAAGAACCTTGTTTTGTTGTTTTTTTCTTTTAAAAAGTTATTAAAGGAATATAAACAGAATAAGTCTTTAGTATGCCACATCTACATTGTTAAATACTTCTTGAATAAATTATTGCATATAAACATTTTCTATGATAGAAAAGCAAATGCTGAACTTTGAATTGGCATCAGACATATTTCATTTCACTCAGTCTAACTGGCAGTTTATGTCTCTTAAGAACAGGGAAATGAGAGCTGTGCAATAAGGCCATGTTATTGGCAAGTATTAAGTTCTTTACCCACAAACTAACTCTTGGTTAAAGCAAATGATAGTGGAAACCAAACAGAAAGAGAAGTTGTGGAACCAAAAAAACCCAAACAACAACTTGGCATTAACAATTTTCTTTATTTCTACTCTTTATTTTTTACTAGTGTCTTTTTAATGAATATCAGTGTATAAATAGTTATTTGCTCCTATCAGTAAGATACACATTCTTATAATTTCTTTATTCTTTGTTTCTTTGGATTTTAGAGAGTTACAAAGGCTACATATTTATCAGAACACCTGTTGACTTCTTTTTAGTTTTAAGACTGACCAACTTTGTAAATAATTGCTTTTGTCTGCCTCCAGATTTATTTTTTATTTTAAGAAGGGATTGAGATTAATTTGTGTATAAACTCCTGTATTTGCCAAAGATTTCATATTAATGTCTTAGCTTTTCACTTTTCTTATGAGGCATCTTGTACATTGCCATTAAGGCAGCTTGTAGAAGTTTTGTAGAGCAGAACAACTGAAATGAAAAAAAAAAGACCAACCAACAAACCCTCAAAACTGCTTTGTGCTCAGTTTCCTGGTCATTTGTGGCTGTGGAACAAAAAGTAAAAATTTTCTTAAGTGCCATACTTTAATTTACATGATACTTCTATCTTTCCTGAAATCTATCATTTTTGAACACATATCTACTAGCCAAGCTATTCAAGGACTGAAGATAACAAGAGTCCTTCCAAAATAAAATTTACAGATGTGTCATTTTAGTCCAAAAGTATTGTATTGTTGATATTACAGCCATGCTATTCTGTCATATTCAGAAACTCAAGCTGAGTACTTACGTGATTTATACGTTTTCCTTCACTTAAATATCTGAAAACTAAATAATGTCTACTATAAATATTTTTTAAAGGAAATAGTTTCTGTTTGGTTGATATTTTCCTTGAAGATTCAGGTCAAATTGGCACAACTTTGCAGTTGAGGTCTCATAAATGTTGATTAAAGAGAAAAAATGTCTCCCCATCTGTTGCAGACAGATGTGTGCTCTTTTAAGGTGTCTGACTTTTTCAGAGAGGTGACTGATGATTTGTGTTCAGCTCGTGTTCTATTATGACATCCACATCCTCTTCTAGGGAGCTGTTACCTGACTAGCTGTCACTCATTCTGTAACTGAGCAGTACATTACACTTTTCAAAATGTAATGTCCTACTTAATGACACATTTCTTTTTCTTTTCTTTTTCTTATTTTATTTTTTCTTGTAAAGCAATGTCTCCAATTTTTCAAGATCACTTTGCTTTCTAAATCCCTCTACAGAGAGTACCTCTCTGTACTGACATTCCTTCCCAGTGCAGAAACTTGAATATTAACATACAGTTTAAAAAAATTTGACATCTCTATGTATCTTTAAAATCTGGAGCTAAAAACACTAACTCCAAATAGAATTTAAAAATCCCACTAACACTCATCAATCATTAAGTATTTTTTCCCTGAAGAATCAGCAGTTAAGTAATGATTTATTCCATATCTAACTCATCAAGAAGTTGGACCACTTCAGATGTGATATCTATTGTGACTGAAACCGTAAGGGTTCACTGTCTCCAGCTAGACTTAAAACATGAAGAGAAAGTAAGTGTGTGTTAATAATTTAACCTTTTTGTCTACTATCTTAACGAATCATCTGTGCCTTGAGTGACTGTCATGCATTTAACCATGTTTCTACTTCAGTGTATCTGAGTGTCAATCTCTTCCAAAATGTAGAGGATCTGTATTTTGCATCAACAGGTGATGCATCCTGAGCAGAGCAGGAAACTGTCATTCCTCTTGCTGCATACTGATATGTCAAATATCAGTCATAAAAAACTGTGAGATGTTGAAATAATTGGAAGATGTGTCAGAAGTCCAGTGCTGTAATCAAATTTACTTTTATCGTCTTATAAAATTCTGAAAGAAAAATTTGCAGATCCCACAGAATCAATCTCACTCAGATGGATTTTCTGCCTAGTTTTGTTACATATTTTGTTACAATATTATTGTTTAAATTGTCTAAATTTTTTCAGCAACTGGGAGGAGAAAAGAAAAATTTAATCATTCAATTTTGCATAATGTCACACACCATGGCACAAAACTTGGGTGCTATATGTTTGCATGACTTGAAGTTTCTCAGATGACTGTGACTTATTGCTTTATTTGTTTGGATTTTTAAGTATGTTGGGGTACATAGAGTTCATAGTTGTGTGCTTAATACAGTTTTGTAAAGTTCTGTGATTTCATGTAACTGAAATAATAATAAAACACTTTGTACTATGAATATAAAACCTTTTGTGACAGAGAAATAAATAGGTGAAAAATTATTGGTAAGTGAGAGCATGTGAACAAAACATCAGAAGATTTAAACATCTTTTTGGCTTGCCCTTTATCACCATATTTTATAGGACCTTTCAACTGTTTTTTTGGAAAGAAGGTTTATATGGTGGAGACAATCCTTTGCTATTGAAGCAATTTTGTTTAATTTGTACTTCAAATACATATTTAATGAGGATAAAAAACATAGTTATATAAAATCCAAATTAATTTTGCATTTCTAATTTTCAAAATTGTACTCATTAAGATTGTTTCACTGTGAAACAACTTGTGCAACCTGATGTAATATTAAACAAGTATCTTCTTCCTGAAATTATTTCAGTAGCTCTCCACTTTCATATTTTTCTTTAAAGGTGTGTGGGCAATTATGCCTGGATTCTTAAGTACAGTTCTTTTATTAATTTCCATTCATGGCAGAATGGGACAGTTCATATCATAGATTTTTTATTATTCCTTTAGTCATTTAAGAGTGGTGGAGAGGGAAATATGAGCTCTTCTCCCTGGAATTCAGGGAACGGTTCAAAGCTATGCCAGGGGAGCTTTAGATTGGATATCAGGAAGCATTTCTTTTCCAACAGGGTGGTCAAACAGTGGAACAGGATTCCTAGAGTATACCCCAAGCCTGTAAGTGTTTAAGAGGGTTTGAAAAATGCCCTTAATAATGTAAGTTTAATTTAAATCAGCCCTGAAGGGGTAAGGCATTCTATTCTATTCTATTCTATTCTATTCTAATTCTAATTCTAATTCTAATTCTATTCATCCTGCCTTTATCTATTCATCTGTCATGGTTTGACACTGGCAACCATGCCAATGCCCCATGAAAATGCACTTTCCCTGGTGTCTGCTGTGAGATTTCGACCAGGAATAAGAAAAAACAGGCTCTTACTTCAAAAGGAAAAAAAACCAAAACATTTATTCACTAAACTACAAAAGCAATGACTAAACTACACACAAAAGAAAAAAAAAAACACACAAGGAAAATGAAAACCCCACAAAACATTTCCCTCCTCCTCCCCTCAAATTCCAATACATCGATACACTTCCCAATCATCTCTTCCCAGCTCTCAGTCCATCAACACTCTGTAGATAATCAATTCTCAATTCATCAAGAGGAGAGGAGTCCTTCTTGTGCCAGGTGGCATCTTCCCTCCACAGGCAGTGCTCTCACCACTGGGCGTGGACCAGGGCTGTTTCCAGGGTTGTCTTTTAAGGATATTTTGTCCCATTCCAAAAAGGCACAGTCTCAACTTTGGGACACCTGTCCTCCCATATTTCACCCCCTGGGGCCAAGGGGCTAAACACCACCACTGAATCTTCTTGGGTCTGGGGCATTTCTCCCCCTGGACTCAGTCTCTGTATCACAAGGAAGCAGGGCTCTGTCCATGGCTATACAAAAAGAGTCCAGCAAAAGCCACTCCAATCATCTCTCTTCCCACCAAAATTCTTCTCTTTCATTCACCATCTCTCTCTCTTGCCCATTTCCATTCTCTCTCTTCCACTCTAACTCCTTTCTGGGAAAGGTTAATGTTCTGTAAGTTTTCATTGTCCAAAAAAGGGTTAAAAGGTGCAGTCTCTCTCTCTCACACTCCCACGGCTGCCCTGCCGCTGCTCTGCGGCCCTTTCGCCCGCACCCCCCCCTTCTCCTTCTCAGCCGGCCACTATCAAAATTCCGACGCCGGCTCTCTCTCTCTCTCTCTCTGCCGGGGGGGGGGGGGGGGGGGGGCTGCCCGATGGCTTTCGGGGTCTTTTTGGGGTTCTCCACCTCTCCACCCTTCCATGGTCAGGGCATCCTCTCTCCCAATCTCGGTCTGGGCCCAGCCTACCGCGTGGCTGCCCCTCCCCCGCCCAGCAAAAGCACTGGGCGAGGGAGGGCATCTTCTCTCTCTGCCGCCGAGTCCCAAGAGGAAGAGCTTGGAGAGATATCCCTGCTTTTAAGGTGTTCTCAGAGGTGACTCAAATTCCCAGAAATCCCATTTCCGGGTCAAACCATCACATCATCCTACCTTTATCTCTTCTACACTATCCTATTCTATCCTGTCCTACTCCTAGCCTAGCCTAGCCTAGCCTATGCCTGATTACAAAGTCCATATTGCATGCAGTATTGTAAGTTCTTGTCTTAAGGCAAAAAAGGTCACCAATATGTTATTAAGCATAGAAGATGTCAAAGAACATTTATTCCACTTCAAATTTTATTTTATCTTGTTAAAATTACATTTTTCATTTTCATTTCAGGTTTTTATAGACTTAATACCATTTCTTGGTCAAATATTAAGAAGTGGTTTTAGCCTTTAGAGATATTTTGTGATTTGCTTTTGTTCTGACATGCTAGGACACAATTTTATTAGGATTTCTCAAGCTCTTTCATGCAATGCTGTTATTGTTGCTCAAGATAGATAAGATTTTTGAGGAATAAACCTGAACATGATTTATAAAAATATTTCCCTCAGCCTCCAAAACTGCATTGTAAAGTCTCATTCTTCATATCTTTGAGATAAAATTATATAATGTCAGTGTAAGGATTTATTCTAAATATAAAAAAATGCATGCAGGGCTTATATTATGCAGTGCTTACATTGTTATAGAGAAAAAAAGAAGAAATTGCAGGAACATCAGAACACTAGGTTTTTAATTAGCTAAACAAGGGAAAAATGGAATATATAACTCCACCTAAGGCTTTTTGGTTTGCAGATGTCATTGACATGCGAGTCAAATTTTTACTGTTCTTGTTTCTTAAAAACTACTTTGTTTGGTCGCTGGCCCAGCTTGTCTCAAGTATGGTTTACATTGCATTTAATTTTCTAGACAATATATTTTCATGTTTCTATGTCAATAAGAATTTCAGGAAGAAAGTAACTGAGCACACATTTTTGGAAAAAAAAAAAAGCTAATGTTTAAAATTGGTCCAAAAGTCTTCGAAGTCCATCATTAGCGATATTCTTCCTTTTTTCCCCCCACTGTTTTATTTTATTGATAGCCCAGTTTGCTATTGAGTATTGTTTTTGTTTTTTTTTTCTGGAGTAAATTTTTTATATGTTTTACACTGATTTAAAAGTAAGTAATATAGTACTGCAGAGGGAAAATTGCATATATCCTTAACTACTATTCTCTTTACATTTTAATGGTGTTTTTACATAATCTCCTCATTGAATATTCATCACAGATGATGTCTTAGCAAACTGACAGAAACTGTTCTGTTTACCCGTTTATAATTTGAATTAGAGCCAAATAATGTCTTCCACCCTAATGTGTATTTACAGGGCACTATGACCTGCATATTTGAGCAGATTGCTGTATGGTTTTGATACTAATGACCAGAGATCATCTTCACTGATTCCGGTATATTTTTTATGAAGTCAAGAACAATGCAGGTCAAGAACAGCTCTACTCAAGTGCTTATAAATGCAAAGACATAAAATCAAGGCAGACTCTAAAGGAATCAGACTGTAATCATTAAAGTTAATCATATTTACCACTTCCTCTTAATACATATGAACCTCATGGCACATGATGAAAATAAATATATTCATTACCACTGAGATGCAAGGGACATTTTCAACATAAGTATGGGATTTGAGAAAGTACATTGAGGGGTCAGAGATTGGATTTTAAAGCCAAGACAGGTAGGCTTTTATTACCGAAAAGATGAAATATGTAATTATGTTTTGTGTTGTTCTTTTTATTTTTGGAAATTTAAACCATGAGAAGCATTGCTGAGCAGTGTTCAAAATGTATTTGTTGTCATCATTATCATTATTTTTACGGCTTTTGGGAGAAAAAGTTTTGTTTTCTCACCATGATCTCTAAGAGATGGTTAATATTTACTGTAGAAGAATGTAAATATCTTTGTAAGTCATTTTATTAGAATTAATTTTAATGTTTCAATTCTCCTATATAGTTGTGGTGGGTTGATCTTTTCTGACTGCCAGGTGCCCACCAAGCTGCTTTCTTGCTCCTCCTCCTCATCAGGCCAGGGGGAGAAAATAAGATAAAAAAGCTCATGGGTCAAGGTAAGGACACAGAGATTGCACACCTGTTAGGCAATATAGATTCAACATTGGGAAGATTAATTTACGGACAATTAAAAATAGAGTAGGATGGTGAGAAACAGCAATAAATACTTTTTCTCAAGTCAAACTCTTCTGCATCCTTCCTGACTGAATGATGAAAAGGTGTGGGGAATGTGGGCTGCAGGCAATTCATAACAGCTCCTCTCTGCCACTCCTTCTTCACACTTGTACCCTGCACTATTGCAGTGTTCTTCTTTTGGGATAGCAGTCATTCCTAAACAACTTGAATGTGGGTCCTTCCCACATGCTGCAGTTTATGGCTCCTTTCCTTTTTATTTTGTCATGTAAAAGTGGAATTGTAAATTACAAAGCTTTTGTCACATGCTAAGATTCTTATTACTTCCTAGACAGCAGGTTGAATTGAATTTTAGTTTGTGAAAACAGTAAAAAATGGTAATAATAATATAGAGAATTATTCAGAAAACAATTTGGTTTTTATTTCAAAAGTGCACTTGGGCCAACAAGGCATGTTGTTGTATATTTTAAAAATAGAGTAGGAAGAAAAGCTCCAAAGAAAATGCAACTTTCAAAGTCAGTTTAAGTTAATCTGTTTATATGAATGCCAAAATTTCATATTCATAACTGCTTCCTATTCATAATGTAAGCACAGGGAAGAGTTATTTACATGTTTTTATTCAGAATGAAGTTAACCTCGTTGTATTTAAACTTTGTAGTGTATAGCATGTCTAAAAACTTCCAGATTTATGTGAAACCTTGGTGTCCTGACAATTCAATGTCCATGTAATATTACTGAGATTTTATTTCAGGGATATGCATTCATTCATAATTCCCTCATTCTCATCATGTATATAAATATCTTGTATTTATAAATGTATATACTATCAGTTTATATGTTCTAGCATTATAATTAAGAGCTTTTCTATATGAAGCATGTGTTTTCTTATTACACCAAACACTTCAGTACACCAAAGACAGAATTTGTTTGTCCATCCTCAACTATCTGTTACAGTATGAGATGCTCAGGTATTCAAGATGTTACAAACAAGGCTGATGTGTATGACACAGGAAAATCCATGTCGCTCTAGAGAGGCAGACAAGATGCAAAGACATGTTATATGGCAGGAAAAATCTGAGTGTGGACATC
The DNA here is from genome assembly GCA_039654755.1 of Calcarius lapponicus. Taxonomy (NCBI): domain Eukaryota; kingdom Metazoa; phylum Chordata; class Aves; order Passeriformes; family Fringillidae; genus Calcarius; species Calcarius lapponicus. The sequence goes on along the minus strand of CM077465.1, from coordinate 22,040,248 downwards.
TGAAAGAAAAAAAATGCTATATGCTGACACACTGCTTTGTTTTCCTCTTAAAATTCCATAACCGCAACCTTCCATTAGCACAGTAAACATACCTGCTTTATCAGAGTTTCTAACTTGGCTCAGTATGGCCCAGACCTTTCCAGTCTCTGTTTTAAAAAGCATTGAACAGTAGTTGTATACATATCAAGTGAACTAATTTAGCTGTCATATTGTATTTTTCTGAGGCATTTCTTTCTATAAATATTTTGACATCTCCTTGTACCTCTGGAGGTTTTCCAGTGTTCACTTCAATTGCCTTTTTGCACCATACAGTGTGATGGCAAGATGTGTTATCCTTCTAAAAGAAATGGTTTGTGCTCTTGGAACTATTATGCCACAATAACAAGAAACCAACAAGCTCAATACACTTCTCAAAGAAGACAGGTGTTTATGGACCATTCTGCTACTATTCTATTGACTGATGGCTAGTACTGCAGGAAATTATCCTTAAAATAAGTTTCATAGCATTAGAATGCATGAAATAAAGTATTTATCCAATATGTTCTACCAAAAGTAATATTTCACTTAGAACTACTTAGTAGGTATGGATTTCCCATAGTTATTTTTTTTGTTTAAGGTCACAAATGCAAATCTGCTTTGTTATTTTGTTACTTTTATATCCTGGACATTCCACTGACTCACATGTCATTACAAAATATTTGAATTCCCTTGGTGAATATTGTACAATGATATTTGACTTGGGACACATAGAATTCATTATATTTTTTAAATTTTCTGAAATTTGAATAGTTGCCATAATGGTACATGTTTCACATGAAACTTAAGTAACAGGAAAAAAATGTCAGAAAACTCTTTAGGAATTATTCTGTTAAATAAGTAATTTTCGAGGACTTGAAATTAATTGCTTTAAGGACTACACAATAGTAGTAGGACTGAGATTTAACACTTTGGATTCCTGAAAAGGGCAGTGTCTAGAGAATAGTTTGTGTATAGATGGATATACACCCTTGATACTTAAGCACTTCTTCATGTAGACCTTTATTTCATGTGCTCTATCAAGATTCATATGCACTTTGAATTAATTAGTAAAATTTACCTACTCTTTAAAGACCTTAGGAAAAAAGACAACAGTCAGATGGGGTAAACTAAGTATTTTTCTCCTGCTTAAATTTTTAAGGCAAAAAAAAAATGGTGTGCTCATTTAATAAGTGATATTCTCAGCCTTTATTTAAGTTAGAGTTCTTATCTGGAAATTCATGTGATCTTCGTTTATATGTAATTTGTTTTTAAATTATGCTAGCTGAAGGTTTTAATTTTCAAATTTAAAGGACAATATTTTCAGACCTTGTTTTGAACAACAAATCTAAAAGTATTTCTGTAAAATGTTTTAAAAAAGATTTACAGTAATAGAATTAGCACAATCAGGATTATTTTTGATGAATGACAAGCAAATAGATGCATTTTTTATTTAATTTCCATTTTTCAGTTTAAAACAAATGACAGAGTGTTTCCTTAAAGCTTGTATTTCCATATTTGTTTCCTGCTGACAGTTGGAGCAGCAGCAGGAGCAAAAATGAAAGCCATATATTTGGCATTTTTCTTTGGCAGAAAATGAGAAATAGATCATCCTACTATATCAGAGAGTTGTCTAAAATTGTCCATAAGTGATAAATTCCAAACTTTTAGTGTAAACATATGAATAATTATCTCCTCTTGCAATTCTGCTTTTTATTGTTTTAATTTTAGCTTTCAAACCTAAATCAAATTGATTGATAATTCATTAAAAATATGGCTCACATAAATGTGAAATATTCATTGGATTTAAATTTTAATGCTGTAAACTATTCTGTGTACTTAGAAATGGTAACATATTTGTATACATATCAAACAAACAAAAAAGAAGAAGAAAAATATTTCAAAGATTAAGATGGCAAAGTGAAATTCGACATGATGTTTAGGCACTTTAGCTGAAGATTACAATCTAACTTGGCAATAAGCTGCTTCTCTGACTGAGTAACAGATTGTGGCAGCTCTGTTAACTCTGAAATCATCATTATGGGATTTTTTTTAATGTCTCCCTCTACAGAAGAAACTAAACTCTGACTAAAAATGTGCTCATTCCCGTACTGTGGATATATTTATATTCCTTAAGTAGATGATTAGTTACAGATCTATTTTACATAATTAACAGCTACCACTAAAAATGGCACTTCATAGTATCAAGAATTTTATTACTCTTATTTTTGCAATTAATTCTCTATTTTTTATAGTTTTAGCTTCCAGCCACTGTATGTCCATCCTTTTTATTCTATATATGAGAAAGTTCTTCCTTATTGGAGTAGTCAAATCACATCATAACTTTTACTACATAAACAAAATGAGCTGATTTTTCTTGTTCTTATTGTTTTCTTCCAAAAATCTCAAATTTATTGGCCTTAATTAACTTGCTGAGGAAGGGCTATGTTGGTTATGGCAAGTACATTCAAAGTTATCGATGTTAACTATGGCAATCCAAAGAAAGAAAAGCTGTGGGGAAAAAGACAATCTGTGTTTACTTACCTGAAAAATGCTCCAGATATGGGACAATCACCTGATAATAGTCATTATAAAATAAATATTATTATTATTATTATTATTATTGTTATTGTTATTATTGTTGTTTTGTTGTTGTTGTTGTTGTTGTTATTACTATTATTAATGTTGTTGTTATGATTTTACTTTTTTCCTCCTTTTTTAGTACAGAATCAGCATTTTTGGTTTTGCATTATTACTACAATATGATATATTATTAATGTTATTTCCTTCTTATCTTTGTTTAATTTCTACCAGGTGTGGTTATTAGGGTAATTTTCAAGTCATTAGTGGAGGCTAAAAGGAAATACATTCCTGAGAATAAGAAATTTAAATTTTAATGTCAGTATTGAAAAATAAACAAATTTCTTTCTATAATTGCTTTTTGAGTAACTGCAGTTGTTGGGATAATGGTAGTACCAAAAGCCTTCAACGTTTCTTTAAAATAATGAACAGAATAATCTAAGTGTTTTCAATAAAGGTGTAGTCACTCAACAAAAACTGGAAGTATTAAAATTTTGCAGGACAGGCCCTTGTATTGGCATCAATTTTATTTTGTCTGGTTGGAGCCTATCTCAGCCTGGTAGTTGCAAGTTGTTAATTTTGCATCTTATTAATTGAAGCTTTACCCATGGCAAATTATGAGTAATATGACTGGGATAAATATTTTACCCTTTTTAAGGGCTTTGAGGGAGAATGAATAACATAATTTACAAAGGAATATGAAAAAAAAAACGTTATGCCATCTTGCACAATAAATCACCCATAAAAATTATGCATTAGAGTTACCTAGTTTTATTACTATATATAGTCAATTTTTTTACATTTCCTCTTCCTCTGGATTTTGGCCATAATTACATTGCCACTTAAAAATTCAAGAGATATCACTGTAGGAGGGGTGGGCTAGGGAAAAGTGGAGTTTTGAGAGTTTTCTCAAAAAAACATTCCTCTATGTGTTCTATAATACTGGCAATATCTTTTGAAAGTGCTTCCATATTATGTTGTTCTTAAGTGAAATACGTGCTCCAAACCTTGGCTTAAAGCTCTGCTTTCAAAATCTGGCTTCATTCTTCTAAAAATTAAAAAAAAAAAAATTAGAAATCTGAAAAGCTAGAGCAGTATTTCTCTGTTTATGTCTATAGAAAAAAAAAACTTGAATATTTATGTTACTTTGGTATCTAAATAGCAACAGGGAGAATAGGCAAAGTAGGAAAGTAATATTACATTTGAAGGAAAATACTGTTACATTAAGTAATGTTACATTTGTCAGTGAAATGGAATAGCCTGTTACAGTTGCAAACAGCTTTTATAAAAAGACTTTATAACTAACATGTTTTCTTTTTAATATTTTAAAATTTCTAATCATGTATTCTCAGGACTGGTTTGTTTTCTGAGTTTAATGTATGCTACTGTAGTTTTACTCAGTCAACAAATCATCTCACTGTATTTTTTCATTTTTAAGAGATTTTCCTTCAAGCAGGTCCTGTGGTTTGTTTTGTGTGTTTTTTTGTGGGGATTTTTTGCTTGTTTTTGTTTGTTTTTTTTGGGGGGGGGTTCATTTGTTTTTCTTTGGGTTTTGTTTGTTATTTTGTTTTATTTTTGTTTGGGTTTTTTGTTTGGGTTTTTTGTTTCATTTTGAGGGGAGGATAAGATGCACTTCTATTAACATTGATGCTGTTTTGAAGTTGTTGACAAGTTGTTGCTTGTAAATATAACATATGGGAAGTTTTCATTTCTTCTCACATCTTAGAAAAAAATTCTCTTCTCTTGCTTAATACTTTCTCTTTACTTAATGCATACATTTATAACATTTATAAGTAATGGTAAAATAGGTCTTTTTAGTAGTGAAAAGAACGCGCACACCTAGGTGTTTTGGAGATGTAGCACTGCGATGTGCCCTATTGCTTCCTCCAGGCATAATCTCCATAAGGCATTTCCTTCAACTCTGGTGCTGTTTTTATCCATTGCTTGCAACAGCAATTATGCCAGCAGAAATATGAAGTATGGGAGTATCTAGGATAAAGGAAAATGTTTCAAATAAAAAACTGATTATGACAAATTCACTTCAGAACTTTTGTATAGGTACTTCCTTAGGTGTCTCATATTTTTAAGCTTTTTCTTGTTTTCTGTTTTCACAGTCTATTTATCTAATAAGAAGTAATCATTCTGAATTGCTTATAAGGAAATTTTGTCTCATACCTTTCAGAAAGCAAATAAGATCATTCTTCTGTAAGAAGGATGTAACTGATAATCCAGGAATAGACATAATATGTTTGGAAGCAATTTTCATATTTCCACTTTTTCTAAATGAAAATTAATTATTTTCTTCATTTGATCTGTTCATATTAAGCATAACCCAGCCCTCCGAATCATGAGAAGTGGAAGGACTCCCCCATAGAAATGGGAGAGCCTCCACAATCTCCCTCCTCCATCCAACCTCCCAAACCCTAAACTCTAAGGGGTTTAAGAGGCTGGAGAAGAGGGCCCGCAAGTCCGCAGGCACCAGATCTCCCTGTGCAAGGGCCGACCGAAGGAGTCCCCGGAAGTATTCACTTCCACGGGAGAACTCCCTCTGGGCCTTGCACAGTTCCTTGATCAGGGCCGGTGACATTGGCACCCATTGGACCTGTGGCCTCCCCTCCCCAATATGATGGTAAATGACCGGGGCAGCTGTCATTACTGGGGCCTGCCCCGGTCCTCGGCTCTCCACTCCTCCCCCCCCAGAAACCAAACCATGGGAACTGGAAGGATGAGCGTGGGAACCAGAAGGGGGAGCGTGGGAACCGGAGGAGGGGGCATGGGAACAAGAGGGGGGGGCGTGGGAACTGGAGGCGTGGCTGGGAAACTGGGTGGAGCAATGACATGGGCAGGGTGAAGTTGCATTCTCCGCCTTTGAGGTGGAGTCAGGAGGCGGAGCGACATAGGGAGGCGGGGTTTTTAGGGTGGAGTTAACCAGGGGTGGAGCTGTGGGAGGAGTAGAGGGCGGAGAAGGGGATGGACCAAGGGATAAGAAGGGGTTGGTTTTAGACCAAAAGGGGTTGTGGGATAAAGAAGGAGTTTTGGCGGGAAAAACCATGAGGCTGCCTCCATTTTGGGCTCCCTGGGAGCCATCTTCAGCTGGTATAGCAAACCTGACAACCGGGGATTTAGAAACTGGGGACTTGGGGGGTAGGGCAGAGGAATAGGAGAGTGAACTCCGAAGAGTCTGGCCAGAACTCTTTGGAGGGAGAGGTTGAGCCTGTCGGGAGGAGGCAGGGGAAGGATGGACTCCCTGCTTGCTGCTGGCCTTAAGTACCCCTCCCAAGGGCTTGGACCGAGGGAAAGAGGGTGAGGAATAGGGGGTAGGGACACACAAACTGGGGAAACTGGGGGCTAAACTAGAACAAGGTGAGTTTTTCCTCAGTTCCCCTGGCAGACACAGTGAGATTAACACCTTGCCTGCCCAATAAGCTGTTGAGGAAAGAGATGCTTCTCCGGAGTGGACTGCCTGCTCTAATTTGTCTTCAACAGCTCTCCAAAATCGTGTGTCCCTAATATTCTCCAGGGAAGCATCAGGGAACTGAGAGAAAATCCACCCTATCAACTTTTTTAATTCAACTTTGGGGATTTCAAAACCTCCCCCAACCAAATAACCTTTAACTTGGTATTTTACTCTCCTTTGGGTCGTGCTCAGTTTAGCACCCATTATTAGAGAGGAGCAACGACCCAGATGTTACCACTGCTTGCCCGGGGAAAAAGGAATAACTAAAACAAGCACGCGCTGCCACTGGCCCCTGCTAGGGAACTGCGCAGTTCTCTTGAAAGAAATTACTTATAGAGAAATTGGAAAAAGGGTAAAAGGGCAGGGGGCTAAGATAAAACTTACCTTAACCAGGGGCAGCAAACGAAAATCCAGGGCAAGCAGGTCCCCGTCCACAGGACCTTCCTTGGGTGCGAGGAGTTGTGGTCCTGTGTCCCCCAGGAGCGCCACTCCTAAAACAGAGCCTGCTGCGACTGGGGGTAGTTCAGTGGCCAGGGAGATCCGGCGATCTTGTCCGTGGTGTCCGGGTGTCCAGACGTCCAGTGGGCCCCGCGTTGGGCGCCAAATTGCAGCGGCCAGCGATCCTTAGGTGTTAAATGTCCGGCTAGCAGGGGTGACCAGCAGGCCACTGCAGCAGGGGGGAGTCAGTCCCGGTGGCAGGGCCCCAGCACTGCTCCTACAGACACCCCTCAGCGTCCAAAGGCTTTGGGCTGTGTCCCTGGGGACGAGATCGTGCTGAGAAATAAGTAATCCAGCTGCTAGAAAGGACGAGGCAGGAGATGGACACCCTCTGGGGACAGTCAGGTTTTATTGGAGTCAGCCAGTGAGAGACCCCAGTCAGCCAGAGAGTGACAAGGACCCCCAGGAGCAGGGGGGTTATAAAGGGGGTGGAACCAAAGGGAGGGGTTTACAATAGGACAAATCAAGGGAGGTGAGGGAGTAAACTTAGAATAACAGACATGAGGGGAAAACCAATAAATACAAAATGAGGGAGGGACCTCAGCCTCACAGCCAATCTTAGCTCCCAGAGTGGAGAACTTTCTGGAGAAAATGGTGGAGCTGGGAGTGATTGACTGGGACCAGGGGTGGAATAAAGGGAGGAACATGCTCCCATATAGGGGAGACAGGGGGAGGAGAACCGGGAGTGACTTAACAAAAGCAGGGGATTGACAAGACCTAAGGCGGGGAGTAACCATAGCAACTAAATGACTGACATAAAACAGACAGGGGAAAACAACTGAGGGCAGAACCATTACACAAAATGGGGGAGAAACCAGACAAACCAACATAACACACTACAACATCAGTATTCCTGGAATTTTAAATTGCAAAACAAAACTGGATCTGGATAAGCACTACAGTACTGCTTTCTTCCTCCCTTGGTGTATTAATCAGTAATGTTAAACCACATATGTAGTATATTGTGGTGTATTGTGATATTATTGAATCCTCATACGTTTTTCCTATGCAGTACTCATATCTATATCAATATCATATAGATATCAATAGATATCGATATGATAGATATAGATATAGATAGATAGATATATCCATACAGTTGTCTTATATTCTTCAATCTGACATCTAACAAATCTTAAAAATTCTTCTGACAATTCAAAGCTTTATCTATACACAAATTTTAACCAAATAGATATTGGTAAATATTAGTTTCCCATAGTCATCAAAACTCCCATATAGTCATTAGAAGCAGTAATTCTAAGTGGTAGTTTCCTCCACCCTGAGACAGGTAATATGACTTGTGTCAGTCTCACCTAAGGGCTTGGTAAAATTTTGGAGAAAATTATTCTGGGAATTATTGAAAAACACCTGAAGGACAACACAGGCAATGGTCACAGTGAGCAATTCTTCATGAGGGGAAAGTTCTTAATGTCCTGCTTGACATACTTAATTTCCTATTATGATTGGGTAACCCACCTAGTTGATCAAGGGAACCCAGTTGAGGTGATCTTTTTGGATTTCAGTAAATTTTTTAATACTGTGCCTCGCTGGATCCTTCTGGACAAGATGTCCAGAACTCAGCTGCATAAACATATCATGTGATGGGTGAGCAACTGACTCATGGTTTGGACAAAAAGGATGACAGTGACTGGGGTGACACCGGACTGGGGACCTGTCACTAGTGGTGTTCCCCAGGGCTCCATCCTCAGCCCAGTTCTCTTGCACATTGTCATAAATGAGTGGGATAAAGAACTAGGAGGAATACTGAGCAGGTTTGCAGATGATGCAAAACTAGGAGGAGCTGTTGACTCCCTCGAAGGCAGGGAGGCCCTGCAGACAGACCTCAATAAATTAGAGTACTGGACAATCACCAGCCATAGAAAATTCAGTTTGCCATAGGAAGGCCAAGTGCTGGATTCTACAGCTGGGATGGAGCAATCCTGATTGTATGTATAGATGAGAAACTGGAATCAGAGCTGTGGAAATGGACCTGGGTGACCTGTTCACAGAACCACAGAACCACAGAATGACTAGTATGGAAGAGACCTTCAAGATCAAGTCCCACCCATGCCCTAAACACATTAACTAAACCATGGCACCAAGTGCCATACCCCATACCCATGTGTTCTTTTTTTGAACACATCCAGGGATGGTGACTCCACCACCTCCCCAGGCAAACCATTCCAATATTTTATCACTCTTTCTGTGTAGAACTTTTTCCTAACATCCAACCTATATTTCCCCTGACACAGCTTGAGACTGTGTCCTCTCGTTCTGTCTGTTGCTGCCTGGAGAAAGAGACCAACCCCCAGCTGACTATAACCACCTTTCAGGAAGTTGTAGAGAATGATAAGGTCACCTCTGAGTCTCTTCTTCTCCAGGCTAAACAACCCCAGCTCCCTCAGTCGTTCCTTACAGGGCTTGTGGTCCTTAATATCTGAACTGTCATATTAACCAGCCTTGTTGCCCCCTCTGGACGCACTCAAGCATCACAAGGTCCTTCCCAAACTGAGGGGCCAGAACTGGATGCAGCACTCAAGGTGTGGCCTCACCAGCGCCAAGTACTGGCGGAAGAATGACCTCCCTGCTCCTGCTGGCCACAGCATTCCTGATACAGGCCAATAGCAAACTGAATATAAGTGAGCAGTGCCCTGGCAGCCAGGAGGGCCAACCCTGTCCTGGGGGGCATCAGGCCCAACATCACCAGCCAGGCAAGGGAGGGGATTGTCCCACTCTGTTCTGCACTGGGGTAGCCTCACCTCAAGTGCTGGGGGCAAGTTTGGATGCTAGAATAATAAAAGGACATTAAAATTTGAAGAGCATCCAAAGAAGGGCAGCAAAGGTGGTGAAGGGCCTTGAGGGGAAGCTGTGTGAGGAGCAGCTGAGATCACTTGGTCTCTTCAGCCTGGAGGACACTGAGGGAAACCTCACTGCAGTTACAGCTTCTTGTGAAGGGAGGAGGAGGGGCAGACCCTGATCTCTTCTCTGTGTGGTCACTACTGACAGGACCTGAGGGAATGGCCTGAAGCTGTGTCAGGGGAGGTTTAGGTTGGATATCAGGAAAAGTTCTTCACTCAGTGCATGGCTGGGCAATGGAACTCTCTGCAGGGAAGTGGTCACAGCACCAAGCCTCAGGCACATGGTGTGACTCTTGGGGCTGCCTTGTACAGGGCCAGGAAATGTACTCAATGATCCTTGTGGGTCCTTTCCAACTCAGGAAATGTTGTGACTGAAAAGTACCATTTTCTGTCCACCGACTGTGAAAAGAGCAATGATTAGACTGGGTGCTTACTGTTACGCATTAAAATTTTTCTATGAGTCAGATTGAAGGAATTCAAGTTAGTCCTCTTAGCCCTCAACCATTTGAAGGTCTTTCCAAAAGATTTTATGTGTTAGCATAGAATAACAGTTATCATGGAAATGGAGATAACAAGATTTTGTTTAATAGTGTGTAATATATCTTCACAATGTATCTCCCATAAAGGAATGTTTCTTGACGCATTTCCTATATGCTTAGCCAGAAGCTTAAAACTTTCATTTATGGTTTATATCCAATTACTTTTTTTTTTCTAAGTTATTTTAATATTAAAGAGGTGAACATTCATATTTGTTTTTAAATTGTTGTATAAAAGAATTTGTGAGTCTAACCAAATGTGTTGTTTGGAGTCAAACCAAATGTATTGTTTAAATAATACATTACCTTATATTTTCATGGAATATTCTAGTAGGTTTTCTTCTCCATATGAAATAATAATTGCATTAAAAGTCTTGCAGGGTTTTTTTTGGTTTTTTTTGGTTTTTTTTTTTTTTGCCAAGAACAACTCCCTTTTTGTGCTTCTACATAATTTTTGCTTCATTTTGGCTTTATTATTCTTGATTTAATAATGAAATTTTGCATATTGACCACTGATATCATCTAGGAATACTAGAAGGTACATCAGGAGAAGATGAAAATGTATATTGTTTTATCTGAAGCATATTGCCTGAAAATAATATGATTATTGTAATAATGGACAACCAAGGCTTGAGACCCTGCTAGCAGGGCTTTAGGAAAGGCAGATCCAACCTGATCTCCTTTTAGATGACCCCTCTAGTCAGTGAGGGAAAGGCTGTGGATTTTCTCTGCCTGTAGGCTTTTCTTTGGGTTACAAACAAAAGCAACATAGTACAATGTAAATATCACCTAATCTAGTGGTGTAAGTTCCTCTCTACAGTTCCAATTCCAACACAGAAATGAGGTGGCCTGGCTTTCTTTTTTAATACTGAGAAAGTTTAAACAACTAGCTTAGCTTGGATGATGCTTTTTTAGAGGGCTAAAATTTGATTGAGATGCATTCTGCCTTGATGATCACATAGCAATACATTTAAGTGGATGGAAAGCGTAGTTTTTCCATGTATTTCTTCCAAAAAAGGAGCATAATAAAGCTTGTGCTGAAAACTCAAATCTGACCCAAATGTTGTTTCTAACTACAAAACAAGAAAAATTAACTGCATCATGCAATGGCTGATGCTGTCTGAGAGCTTATCCAGGAATCTCTCTAAAAGTTAGTATAAAGATAAAATGAATAATTTTGTGGAAAATCACTTACTGCCTGCACTATCATGTCAAGTTGTTTGCAGAAACCTTTTGTATCAAATTACAAAAAGGTGCAATATCCTGATGTATGTGTACATATATATCAGCTACAACTACTTGCCAATACTGCACTCTAAAATTGCTTGTCTCAGAATTGTTCTTTTATGGAAACTAAATCCATTTTCGTACTTCATCTTAAAAAATAAAGTTTTGTAAATAACTTTTCAAAGACCTCTGAGAGGTACATTTGTAATTTTCTTGGCAATTCATGACTAGACATTTTGTGGAATCACAGTTTAATGTTAGTAATTTATGCAAGGAAATTCATGCTTTTGAATTTCTGTGAACCAGCCTCCTCCATCTTTTTATGAATTTGTAGTTCATATGTTCTGCCTTGTTATTGTATAATCCAAGAGATAAGATGTTTTAATATACTTCAAATACTAGCTCTACAATTTTTATATAGTTAAAAATATATATACATACAATATATGTAGAGTTAGAAAAAGAAAATAGATTTCTTACTTCAATAATGAGCAATTATCACCAGTTAGTGGTGTCTGGCATCTTTGTATCTTGGTATGTGATACTTCTGAAGCATTATGGCAGTGACTTGCTCCTAAGTATGAGAAAATACAGAATTTTCTGCACTTATGCTCTTTCTAGGTATATTTCAAAATAATTATTGCATCATCGTTTGATTTATAGTAGGCAAATAATTCAAGAGGTTAGATAATATGTGGGAATGTTTGAAGTAACTGAGATTTTTAATTTTAATAGGTCATAAAGCTTGCTTTTGAAGAGTTTGAACTGGAAAGAGGCTATGATACTCTTACTGTCGGAGATGCTGGGAAAGTTGGTGATACTAGAACAGTGTTGTATGTGTAAGTACACAGCTTCAAAAATTTTTCTTGGAAGTTTGCTGTCATGTTGTTTCTTCCAGGCCAGGATATTTCTACTTAAATTTGCAGTTTTCATGTATGGAACTTGACAATTAATATAAGCTTAAAATTCAAGTACTGTCAGCAAAGATTTTTCATTACAAAGTTTTCTCCAAATAATTAGTAGCATCTTTATAGGCTTTAACATTAGAGACTAAAAACTGCAAATTGATTTTTTTTTAAATAAAAAATAATTCTTTCTTTAAAAAACAACTGCCTGTATAGCTGTAATAGTATTCACAAGCAATTAAGGGAATTAAAAAAATAAAAGGTTTGGATTTCAGTGAACAGAAGATACAACTTGTGTAAAAAATAAGGCATTGGTTAATTTAAAAATTTGAATATTCAAAATTGGATTTGTGTATAAAGTTTTAATGAAAGGACTTTTCAGTAAATTTAAACATGGAATAATGTAATATAATGTCATATATTGATGGTGTAGGAATTAAGATAAATTTAAAGGAAAATTCCAGACTAGTTAACTACTCTTAATATAGAGCTCTTCAGTACTGGTTGGACTAATGGAAATAATAGAACCCTGTGCAGATTAATTAATCTCATCTACCTTAACCATCTCATTTTTTTTGCATATGCTAATTTTTTCTTACTGCATAATGAGATCTTGTGGTTAACAATATATTTTTGCTGCCACTTTTAGAGGGTTATCATGTGAATCGTAGTCACCAAACACAGACCAAAATTACAGATTGGATAAATTATCAATGACTAAATAAGAGAAATTAGCAGCAATTATGCAATAATAACATTGCTGTTTTTATCCAACAGGTAAAAATCTATTGGATAAGACAGTATTGAACACATTTGATAAAAAGAATCCATTGTAGTTTTATATTTTGAGAGACCTTTAAACCATAAAAATAATTGCCATTTAGTTTCCTTTACTTAATTATATCAAATGAGTGCTCTTAACACCCACACATTTTTTTTAAATAAACTAGAATGCTTTTGCAGGGAGAGATCTGAGGACAATATTTCCATTATATGTATTGGCTTATGAATATAGAAATTTATTAGTTGTTAATATCTGAACTGTCATATCAAAGTTCTTAGAAAATTCCTAGTTTAATTTGGCTTAAAAGTATGATGAATAATTATTGAATTATTTGCTCAATGCTCCTTTTCCTGGATTGCAGTACCAAGTATCTGCTACTGAGTAAATTGAATTCTATATTCTGAGTATCTGAAAATGCAAAAAAGAAAAAAAAATCAAAGCAGACAAGGAAACTCCTTGTTTTGAAGTCTTGCACATTTTAATAACAAGAAAAAGATGAACTGGGAATGGATTTCCACACCTAAGTTTATTTTTTCTTGTATTTTGCAGACCAGTTGTATAATGCAACAGTCCTTCTGGTGAGGTTGATTTAATTACTTGTAACTATGACAAAAGGGTTTGCATTTTTTTTTTTAATTAGGATACATTTTTGCTCATAGAGATTGCAAAACTCCTCAAGAGTCAAGTCTTTAAGTAGGAAATTTGCTGTCCTAAACTGTTAATTCTTTTCTACACTGTGCATACTTCATATGTCAAAACTTGCCAAAATTATGTCAAAATTAAAACTAGGTGTCAATTTTCTTTTTTTTTTACCTTTCCATTTGGAGCCATTTAGCCTGTGACTACCTAGTTCACATCTATTTTCTGTGACTGTGCAAAAATAAAAATAAAAATTAAAACTATTATTTTCTCATATTAATTGCTATTTAATAAGCAGGACTCCATAATAACAGCACCTCCTATAACTTTTTTTTTAAACTTTAATAACATTTAAAAAATTCTGTAGCAGACCTCCACTTCTAAATCCATCACTGGCATTTCTAGAACTAGTACAATGATACTAGAGACACATTTTAATTCTAACCATTTCTTTAATACATTTTTTTGACTAAAGTAGCAACTGTTTTATCCATATTACTCCACAGCCCATCCTGTAGGATTATGGTACAGTGTTGGTCCTACCATCTTTACTGTAAATTGTATGTTTGATGAAAGTGAAATCTATGCAAATAAATATAGCTGCCTTTCAGGTAGAAAAATTAGCATTACACTGAAAATCATTTGAGAAACGAAATTATTAATAACTGAAATACACTAGAATGCAGGAAAGTCCAAGGACAAGTCTCCTGATAATTAATAATGAATCTGAATTTCTATTGAGACAGTGTTCTTGAAGTTATTAAACACTGGATTGTATCATGCATTATGAAATATGTTATACTTAAACAGCACCACAGATATGTGCCATTTCACTTGCTGTTCAGAAGGGTCTTCTGTAAATGCAAAGTAACATCTCTCATAAAACACTACATCCACTTGTAGATATATTATCATAAGAAAGTTCATACTAAATGTCAGAGTGATTTTCTCATCAAAAATTTTTATTAGTTGGTTGTAATAACATCTGTTACATTTAATGAGCTTTGAGCAGCACCTTGCAGTTTCTTATTCACCCCAGGAGAATGAAGGCACTTACAGCGAAGACTTTTCTGGCTAGATTTAATTTCTAAATTTCTCAGGGCATCTTAAAGAAATAATACAGCTTTTCTTACACTCTTCAAGTTTCTGTTGGCAGACAAAATGCCCAAATTTCTGCAGAAATTATGCAGAATATCACTGTAGAATCTCATGCATTTGATTCCAAAACTTTGTAGCTTTACTTGTTTAGTTGCAGGTGGTCTGATCTTGAGATGATTACAGACTGGGAAAAACTCGGAGTCAGTAACAGCATGTGTTGGTAGACACATCTGCATTCCCTAAACATTTGATCTGCTTTATCTTCTATCCTAGCTGAAGGATGTAATTCTATCTATGGAGGCATTCTCAAGAAATAAAACCAAATAGAAACAACAAGAAAACCCAAACTAAACCAGCAAACAAAACAAAACAAAACAAAAAACAGACAAAAACTACCACCACCACCAAAAACATGACTCTACATTTTATTAATTTCTGCTTTTGGCTTCTTTTTTCATTTTTTTGGGGGGGTGGGGGGGATTATTGTTTTCTCCCACTTCCTTTCCTTCCAAAAGTCTTGGCCGTCTTCCTATACCCCGAGATGTGAATTCGAGGAAGCTATTGTATTTTGTTTGGTTCATATCTATCATCTATGAATAGACCACTGGCATTTTGAAGGAAGGAGGCTCTTCCTATTTGAAGGAAGGAGGCTCTTCCTATTTGATGAGTTTACCTTTTTCAGTTGTGGCTTTTTCTTTTTCGTTTTCGTTTTCATTTTTCTTTTTCTTTCCTTTTTATTTTTTTCTTTTTCTTTTTTTTCTTTTTCTTTTTCTTCCTTTTTTTTCCCTTGCATTCTGTAGAGACATTTATATTAATTGAAAGTATTCCATCCCACTCATAAAGACTTTTAGAATTTTCGGGTTCATCTTATCTGTGTTCAGAAACTATCAGTGTAGGTCTCATACATTAATCAGATTACCGAGTATAAAGAGAGCCATTTAAACAGTTGTTAGTTGGTCCTGCAGTAAGTTTACACATCTAAATAGCCATTGAGAAATTTTTGCACAAAACTCACAAGTTTTCAGTTGTCCTTCAACATATATGTAATCTTTACATTTCCTTTCTTTGTAAATGTGTTTCTGCAGGATCTCCTAAACTACTTTTGTTTATGTTAATCACTGTCTGATGGGGTATCTTCCTTTCCTAAGCTGCTTATATTATTCATTTAAATGAATGTCTCAACTTTATCAACATTCATTATTTTATCAGCAAGAGAATGCTAAATATTCTGACTATACCTAGAATCACTTTGAAGATGCACAGCTTCCAATTAATATAGTAAGCAACTCAGTTTTCAGACTGAGCAGCTGCTTTATTTTCATTCTTACAGAGGTCAAACTGAACAACCTAGCTGTTTGTCATTGTTTCCTGATTTCCTTACTTATCCAAGCTAAGCACTGTTTGTGTGTTTGCATATTCTGAGCTATAATGGATTTTTCCCCTCCTTTTCTGAACCTATAGTATCACAATAATCAAATACTTGCTAAGGTCATAACCTGAAATCTTACAGATCATATTAGAGCAAACTCAGCCATTTTATCAGCAGTTCCAGGTGCTGTGTTTAATAGTAATGAATAAACCCATTCTTCTTATATGGGCATTGTGGTTTTAAATTTTATTTTCAATATATCTGAGTAAGAACCCAAATTATTCTAGATATGGGATATAGTCACTTGTTAATAACCTTGACTGAAGACAGAGAGAATTCCTATAAGTTGTCTCATGCTTCCTCAGCTCTCACCTTGTTTCTGCCCAGACTCTGTTTTTATTATGTCTTTGCATTTAAGTTTTAATACTATTAACATCTGGTTTACTATATTTAAATAATATGTTTTTGAAATAATCCATACACTGTTTTCTTGAGAAATTCTGCTTCTAGAACATGTTATCTGGGTTTGGCTCATCATTAGTTTTACTTAACTGATGCCTATTTGCTTTTTTTTTGATCAAGACTGAGGGTTGGAAGAAAGACAGAGAATTTTCTGGTTTGCATCTGATAAAAGTTTAGTTAGTGAGATTCTACTGCCACTTCTTATGTGTGACTTTTCCCACTGCTTTTTGTAAAACTATATACCTATCACCAGGATCTGAATGGTTGTTTAGGTCTAGAACCTGATTATGCACTTGTTTTTCACTATTAAGAAGCAATCTTTCCTAATGATTCTTTTTGACACACAATTTTTTAGTATCAGAATTATAGATGTATAAGTGACACTACTGACAAGTGCTGAAATTTTGCCTTATATGTGTTGTATGCTGCACTGTACTTATCTGTACAGAGTTATCACACATTACTGTGTGAGAAATAGTAGATTCCCTGAAATTTCAGAGATCACTCTGAGTATTTGAATGGAGTAAATGTGATTGTAGTTAGTTCTCGACCCACAGGCTGTAAGGCATGTAAAGCAATTTTCTTTACTTTTAAAAAGCATAGTAGAAAACCAATACTGATCCAAACAGGTGAAAACTAATTCATTCAGTTAGTCTCATCTCTCACAACTTAATTACTTAATGGAAACTTTAGGTAGGAACAGCGTTATTAGAAGTGTTTAATCATTGTTGAATGCAGTTGTCATTCAAAATATTTTTTTCTATTATTTCACAATCTTCAATTTCATATAGAATAGTTCATTTTATCAGAAAAAGAACTGATTAGAACAGGAGGTGAATGGCTTAAAAGCCAGTGTTTTGTGGTAGTGGTGGTGATAGTAGTAATACTAGTAATTTATGCATCTACAAATGACTTTGCCATTTATCCTACATACAGACTCACTGGATCTAGTGTTCCTGATCTAATTGTGAGCATGAGCAACCAGATGTGGCTTCATTTACAATCTGATGACAGCATTGGCTCACCCGGATTCAAAGCTGTTTATCAAGGTATGAGTTAAGTAAACTATTGTGAACTTATGTTGTAACTTACTTCATTATACCCCAACAAATTGATTTCAAATAGGCATTTAGTCCTTTCACAAACTAAATAGCTTTATGCTGTCTCTATTGTCAATTAATAGCAAATGAAGACATGAATTTTCAAATACCTACCAAATAACTAAAAATATTTGCAAGTAAAAATGAAATTTATTGTTCTAATACTTTTTGCTGGGAGGTCAATAGAAGCTACAAATTTCTAATATATGTGAAAGGTCCTAAATTTGATATTTTGCTAACCCATATAACATTGGATACTATTTGGAAAATATTGTTAATATTCTAAGACTTTTTGGGGTCTTAGTTTTTTATAAAACTTTTTTTCATGCCTCTCTGAGAATCTTCACAGACCTAAGTCAAAATGAGTATGTAATGAAAATAACGGAACAGATATACTGTATATTATTGTGGAAATTAGGAAATTGTATAGAATTGTGGCAATTTAACTAAAAAAAATTATCTAAGTTACCCTAGCCTTGTTTGTGTTGCTTCTGTCTCAAAGAAATGAGAATCTTTGCAATAAAAATATCTTGGGTTTTGGGGTTTTTTTGATGGTGTGAAATTCAGTACCTTCTGAAGTTGATTAATTGTATTAAAAATACCTGATATCTCTTAATATACATTCATGTATTGAATTTTTCCCTTTTCAATTGGTAGTATAGACCTGCAGCTAAAAAGAGCTCTTTCTTATTAACATCTGGCATCATTTTCTGTTAATTTCCATGTTAATTAGTTTACCTTAAGGATAAGGGAAAACACTTGATACTATTTTTAATAGTACCTTATGGGCAAATATGATGAAAATTATTTGATAATAATCTTGTCAAAATTAGTTTTGTACAAAAAATGCTGCAAAACATTGAGAGGCTTTTCACAGTTCAGTAACTGAAAATAACTGAATTAGAAGAGTGTGAGTGCTCCTTAAACATTTTCCATAAACTGAAGTTCCCTAAGTGTTTCACTTCATTTCTAGTTACCTTATTGTTTCAATACCAACACAGGCAAAACAAAGAATGGAATGTTATGGAGATGTTAACCTCAGGTTTAGAAAGCTATACATTTATTGCACTAAGGACATTAAGGCTTGCCTGAGCAGATTTTTAGAAGTAGGGTCTGTGGCTGTGACATATTGTGAATGTTGAAAGGAACATGAAGGGGGAAATATTTTCCTGTGGTCAGCCAGAAAACATGGTGGTACTTCTCCACACCAATAGTTTTCTACTAGTGGTCTCTCCTTTGAAGCAGGTGGTGATGATGGCAGTGATCAGGGTTATACTGCCACCATTATTTTTCCCTAATAAACTGTTTTTCTTTGGGACTCACTCAAGCTCACTATTTTTTATTCCCACTCATGGTACTGATTGGAGCATGATAATCAGATCAACTGTTTTACATTCATAGTTTAAGTTTCTGTGAGCACGTATTGCTGGATAATATTTGAGTGTTTTAATTAATATTATCTACTTTTGGTTTTGGTTTTCTTTAATGTGAACTGAAATCAATAAAATAAGGAAAGCAGAGGAGAAAGAAGGTGTGATTCCCATGAGGGTGGCAATCACTTTCCATGAGAATCCTCCATAACAGCACTACTGAGATTTGCAGGTCCATAACCATGAGAATATCCATATGAGAACAAGGACAATTACAGAGGCTTTTGAAACCCTGTCCCAATTGCTCAAGTGTGATGTACAAGAGCTGTGAATTAAAAAGCAGGTGCAGGCTTGTAGCCCTTCTATGGCTAAGACATTAAGGAATCTTAAGACATTGTGCCATGCATGAAGCTTGTATGGTTACACAGCTCAAGTATGTTTTATTGCATGAGCACAATCACATACTCTTTATCTAATTACTCTTTATCTTACCCCTTCTTGTCCTTTCTGTCATGATTTTATCTCCTGTACTCGAGTAATTTCTAGGGTTTGTGTTTATTTAGAAAATATGTTGTCTTTAAAATTTTCATTTGTGAAATATATTCAGTGGAAATAGTGATTATAAAGTGGAGAGAGAGTGTTGTCAAAAGTTATGTATCTGAAATTTACAGTGTTCCCTCAAACCTTCATAATTTCCTCAAAATTATGAACTTTACCTTCTCATAACCCTATGAAAAAGTTCAAAATTTTAAATTTTATATATCAGTTTATATTTTTTTCTGCTATAATTTCTTTTTGGTACTTCTAATGTAAATTAATCTGTTGTAATTTCTGTATTTGTCTAATGGTGTTTTTATTTGTGGAGTTCAACCTCTTACTTCTGGGGACTTTCTGCAAACACCTGAAGTACATAATGTGTGTTTTGCAGTAGCAATAGCATCTCTTTGATGGAGTATATTGTTATCATTTGGCAGTTGGATTTCGGCTTTCAGTCTTGTTTTCCAACCAGTTGTGGGTTATTTTGCATTTTTTTAGTTTTGCAAGTCAATTTCAGAATTCTAAAGTGAAATGTTTACAAGTTCAAAATTATAGTAAATGTTTTAAGATGGAGGTGAATTATAGATGTTTTTCTCTTTTTCATTTCAATAGTCTCATTAGTTTTATTAGAAATTTCTCATCTTTTATTGTTGATGAAACTTAACCATCTGCACTCTCAATATATTTCCTGCTTTAGGCTAAGTATAAAGCTTAAACTTTTATCCTGTCACAAGGTGCCTGAATAAATCTCCTTCCCCTTGTTTAGCAGTCAAAGAACCTGTCTAAAAATAGAATCTCATTTTAATTGTGAGAAAGTTAATAGATTGTGACATGTAACCTCAAGGACACTCTCTTTGTGATTGCAGTTAGCTAAAAAGAAGGCAAACTGCAGTCTTTGATGCCTTATACATGTTCTCTAGACACAAAGTAAAGGACATCCTTATTTGAATCTTTTTCCCAAAAAGCTGTGAGTTTTGCTCAGGATTGGAACATGATTTCTCACCCTCTTGGGATATATTTTACAGCTTACCTACTGAGTTTTGACTTTGTATCTATTTTTTTTTATATTACTACTTAAATAATGTCATAGTATATAGAAAATTCTTAGTTTAACTGAACTTCATTTCACTTTAATTATTATGAAAGGATATTAATTATGCAGTTCACCTATCTTACATTATTAGCATGTCCACCTAAAAATGGCATGAAATGATGCTTGTAAATGAACTGATATGCATAACAGACTTTATGTATGAATAGTAAATTTAATCCTATTTACAATTTGCCTATGGGATTAAGGTCAGGATAATGCAGAATGTTACTGTGACAGCAGGCCTTTTGGCAGTATCAAACAGTGGTGTTAGTTTGCAGTTGCAGCCAAAAATAAAGGCTGATAAGATGAATATATGCCTGAGTTTGGCTTATTCCACTCATTTTATGGGTGTGCCACATCTATATAAAGGTGCTTTCTGGCTGTCAGGATCCAAAGTGGATCATGCAGCCAGCTGGTCATTAGGCTACTTCTATGCTTGTGGTCCTATTGGCTGTACCAGACTGACATAAAGCACATGACAGCTTGAAGTTTTTGGTGTGAATGTTTTATGACTTTATTATGCTTGAGATGTTTGTCCCATTCAACCCTCTGAACCTGTAATTCTGATAAAAATATTTAATCTTTTGACTTCCAGACTTTATGATAACAAGTATAACATCTGTTTTATAACATGTTTAGAAATCATTTTTTATTCCTGACTTTACATGGTTATGTAAAGTAATTAAGTTATTTCACTAGCCTATCCTTTAGTTCATAACAGTGTTATAAAATAAATCTGGTGACTCAGTGATATAATTCTAGTATTTTATGTAATTTTGAGTTATTAAGAATTGGAGATGTCAGGAAGTATATCAGCTCCTGCAAGCAGCTGAAAATGTCAGACTTACAGCCTTTATTTATATTGATGTTCAACTGAGCAGTTAATCTTGTAAGCTCTTCATTATGATTGTTTGGAAGAAGATTCTTCTTTCAACTTGATATTAGTAGAAAAATACTTTCAAAAACATATTTCAGTTGCTCAGATAAATGTCAGTTATCTTTTTGCATACACTTACTTTCTATGGCCATGTAAAGTATTAGTAAACTTTAAATCAATGCAGTTTTTTACAAAAAAATAACGACCTTATAAATGTTATTACACTACCAATATTGATATAAAACTTTGTTTCTGCTTAGGGATTTAATAAAACCTGTGCTGAAAAAATAAATGGAATTAAGACTTTCTCAATTAGACATGTGTGGGAATGCTAATTATTAGACTGGAAAAATACTGTGTTTAGCCTTCTGATCTGAGTTTTTGCACCTGCGAAAACACTGTGTCCTTGGACATCTCTACGTGCGATAACAAGGAGTCAGAGAGATGTGGGAAAGTGGAATGCAAGACTGAAAGAATGAAGAAAAGTTGATATATAGCTTAACAAATAGAATGCTTAGTTTACAGAATATGTATGAGCTCATTAACACTATTATAAAAGTATGTAACCGGATCAATAAATTAGAGACTAATGATCATCAACCCCTAAGATGTGCACGTCCCCCCTTCACTTTCCTCAAATGGTGACATTCCTTAAATGGTGTATTTTCCTTAAATGGTGATTTTCTTTTTACAGACATGCACACAGGGAAATCATTATTTACAGTATAATGCTTGGAAAGAAAACAGATATAAGTAATTCAGTGAAAATTCTGAGTTTCTTTTGCTTTAACTTTTCTCTCTTTCATAAGTTTAACATTTCTTCTTCTATTAGGTTTATATGTATTATAATTCAGAACATTACTCATGCATGTCTTTTTGGAGAACAGGAAATAAATGTTTCATGTGAATATTTTTATTTATTAAAGCTACTTGGTTTTGTGAAGAACTGTCAGAGTTCCATCATAATACTGTATGAATGAATCTGTTTGTAGTGATACAAAGGGCAAGTTAGTTTCTTGGATGGGCAAATGTCAGTGACTTAATTTCTGCCACAGAGTATTATCAATAATTTTCAGAAGCTTTCCTATGTTTTTGTCTGACCTTTTTGGAGTATACTGTTCAGATAAGCCTAGAACAGGCATTTCTCCTTTACAGCATACCTGAATTTTCTTTCAATAAATAAATAGTACCACCAGTAGGTTACTAATAGAGTGAAAAGAGGCACACTAAGTTACTGAAAATTACTGCAGCAGTTTCAAGTAAATTTTTAATAGTGGGAATGTGTTTGCCTGAGTTTTACATAATGTTTTGGGTGGCAGACAGGACACACTTTTCATCTAGAAAATGCACATGAGCCTGAGGAACATAATATAATAGTGATATGCTTTAACTTTTTGAGTGTTTTTCATATTTATATATTAGCAGACTGTAGTGGATAAGACCAAATTTCTGTCTCTGCCACAATCCTTTACTAAACAATCCCAAACAGAAGCTCAGTGAAGAGAATAAATCTGAGTAAGCATGTAGCACTTTATAACTCATTCTCCCTCCTAAATTAACAAAATAACAAAACAAAAATGGCTAGATTGATTACAAATTTGTTAAATAATAATTTTTCCTTTTTAATTTTTATATTAATTGTTTAACTCTGCTTCTTATGTCCTACTTTTATTAGAGGACTTTTCAGATCTTGATATCATTATGCTGAATTCTGCTCCACAGAAATACAATCGATGTCTGCTGCTCATCTCAGTCAGCTTAAAGATTAACATCTATTTGTTCAGTTATGCTGTTTAACAATGTATTAGCCTCTTTTGCTATAGCCTTTAATTCCATGCATTCTATTGTGCCAATCATGGACATTGTCAATATGCTGCATAAGAAGATGCATGCTAAAGGAATTAAGGAATATCTTTCTTAATGTGTCCATTATTTAAAATTCAGAATTTAAAAAGTAAAATACCCTAAAACTCTTGGAACTTTCTGCTTTTACAATTTGATTAGGTACAGCCAACACACAGCACGTGTGTTCTTTCTTAGTTATATGACATGACTGGAGCTGGGAAGCTGCTGCCTCCCTTCCCCTCCAGACTGCAGCTGTGTCTGACTGATGACACATAACTGCATTTATATCTTTTCAGCTATTGATTTAACAGGCTAAGTTTAAACCCTTTGTTTGCTTCTCTTCATAAAATTATTAAATGTTGGAACAATAACGTGTCTCTGAATAAGAGAGAATTCTTATGTTTTAACCTAGCCAGTGAAGACCATTCTGTTGGTCAAACTTGTTTGGAAAGAAGTGTCAGAAAATAATTAAACACATCCTGTATAGAAAACAGATCAAATATCTTTATAGATTTCATGTTTTATATTTTTTATTCAATATTCATTGTTCAGTATGTTTTACCTTAACATGAATGGTAATTAATTAATTCAGTAAATTTTTCATAAACCTTTAAAATAATACACCTAATCTTATATTTACTGTTATTATATATAAAGACCATGGTCTGTTTTTTAAGATAACCCAGCTGTAAAAGCTGATATTCTTTGATGAAAAACAGTGATAAAACCCTGCAAATAGGAACTACCTTTATTTTTTAAAAATGTCTTTTTCATCTGCAAGCAAATGCTCATAAATGTTAAAATTAACAAGGTATGATAAATTTAAAGTATAGATTTAGCTGAGTAATCTACCTTAAATCTCTATGTAAGTGCTCTCCTTCAGTGGCATTTTGACCTTTCATAACTACAGTCCAATCTTTGAAAGAAGAATACAAATCCACTGGAGAGGATTAAATCACAGTGATCTGAGGACAATGGCACACCTGAGTGGGTAGTTTTGTATCAGCAATGATGAGAGAGATGGGGAGACCGAGAAGTAGTCAGAATCTGACTTTACTGTGGACTACATATGCTTACATTGTATTCTAGGAAGGCTAGTAATGTTTTACTACAATTATTGGGTTAATCATTACATAAACAAATGTATACATTTTACAATATCCCTTGCTTACAGACCTTGATGTAATTTTCTTTTCTGGTAACTCTTGATTTAATCTTCAGCTTAGTCTTTATTTAATCCTCAAAGTTATGTTTGCTCTTGCCAAGACATACTGGTTTAATAATCTCTTATGCTAACCAGGTCCGAAGTCCATCATGTGTGTTCCAACAGTTTTGCATGTCTTTTCATGTGGCTTTAATGGCCTTAGTTGTGTTCTTTTCCTAGTTAGGGAGAAGTGTGTTTGTGTATATGTTGTTGTGGTTAAGCCCAGCAGGGGCAAGGAAAGAGAGATTCTCCATATTTCCTTTGAGTGGCCAGACCTGGTGGGACAGTCATTCCATGGCCGAGATGCCACCCTAGGGTTTAGGGGAGGGGGATCAGAGGTGCTCTTCATAGGCAGGACAGGATATGCAAAGGTACAAAGGTGCCTGCCCAGGGCTTTATCAGCAGAGTGTTGGTGTATGACATGTGTTCTCCATGCAAATCTTCACCTGCACTGATTTCATCCAAGTCCTTGGAGTCCTGATTACTGTCCACTGTAGACCATCTCCATCACTGTTAACTTGTAGTATAGGATGTAAATTTATTTAGTAAAACTGGTGTCTTAGGAATGCTGTACTGGAATTTGGCACAACCCACATAATGATATTTTTTGTATAGTAGATTCATTTTAGCTGTTATTGAGATTTTAAAAAGATCTGGAATTTCTATTCATATTCATTTTTCCATCTTTTTAAGCTGGGCTAGATTCCTATAATCATCTTACTAAAGTAAATTGCAGTTTTTAGGGTTTTGGTGCTCATTGGTATGGTTTTCTTTTAGTAACTAACACCATGAAAAGACAAAAGATGGTCAGGTTTGGGTCATTAAACAGTTTCTGCATCATTTGTACCTTCATTATAGTAGGTATAGTATATAGAAATTAATTTATTGAATTTCTTAAATGTCACTGTTGATTACTCGGTCTCATGATTTCAAATGGAAATTTATATTTGAATCTCAAATATTATTGAAAACAACATACTGGTAGTTGGTACTAAAGAAAGATCTGTGGGAAATATTAAGCAACAGTTGAAGATTTTGATTCTGACACGCAGTTGTCTATTAGTGAGATCCTCTAAAAAGAACATTTATTTTACTAAAGAGTTCTTCAGAGTTTTTCAGTACTTTTTATCTTTCCCAAGTCCTTTCAACCACTGCATGATTTATCTATTGAGCTCATAAACAGACATAAATTTTACACTTTGACTGAAACTGATCTGACATACTAACATCTCCACTTGTTGCCAAATCAGCATATCCTTCAGAGCAGCCTTTTTTATATTGCTCTCTCATTTTATTAGAAATTTAGACTAAAGGGGTTTGTTATTCAGTTGAAATAATGGCTTATTCTTATGTTGTTGTGAAATGTGAAAAAAAAAAAAACAACAGTACTTCCTAATCTAAAACATTATCAAGGACAAATTTCATTGTTCATTTGTGCATTTTGTGCATTTGATTTCCTTGTTGCATATATGGCAGCATATAAAAACATCCATTCAGACTCTCTATTATACATGAGAATTGCTGAATTAAGTTACCAAAAGGTACAATATCTTAGCATTGTGTGTGTTTTCAAGCTCTGTTTGCATATGAACACTTCTGAAAACTCAATTTTATTCTAATCGTAAAGAATTAACAACATTTACTAGAAAATGGATCATCTGAAATATGGAGCCGTTGTTCTCAGAACATCACTTATAAAAGATTGTAGATTGAAGGTTTTTAAGTGCAAAAAGTAATTAACTACATTAAATGGGATATATGTGCAGGTGAAGCTGAATCAAATGAGTTGACTGTCAGCAAAAAACAGTTTGCTACTGCCCTGTACCTTCACCTCTCCTCTGACTTTCTGGGCCAGAATAGCCATGGCCAGGCCTCTCTTTAGTAGGACATTATGCACCCTTCTTGGAAAGATTTTAAAAGAGAATTTCCTTTACAATTCACTCGTAGACTTGGCATTCGTAGTCTTTTCAAAGGGTCTTTTTTCTTCCTTTCAGTGCCCAAAGAATAGCGTGATGCTGAAGGAACTTTTGGAAAGCTGAGCACTATTTACTTTCAAACAAAATCATCACAAGTAGATGCAAAAGAAAGCAGCAAGTGTTTTGCAAATACTCTCACAGTATCAGCTGTAATATAAAAAATAAATGAAGCATGAGTCCTTGTAAATATATATGTAAACTGTTTCCAGTCTGTATCTCCAGTCATACCTGTTGATGTGTTTTTCCAATCATTTGAAAGAAAAGAGATTTAGGACCATTTCTTTCAGGTAGTGAATAAATTTGTCTTTATTTCAATGCTAGACAGTGACATTAGCATGTGTGCACTTGCATAGCCTTCCATGCAGAACTAAGAGTTTAAGTGCTTTAATAAGAAAATAAGCCAGAAGATACAAACCTTTTTAGATATTTCCTACGATTTGCAGTACTCATCACATTTCAATCTATCTGGCTTTGATAATTCCAGGGTCTTAATATTTGCTGCCACTTTCAGTTTTCTAATGTCTATATGACCTCTGAAACAGGAAAATGTTTTTATATAGTCACCTTTATAGGGAAGATGATAAAAAAGCTTTAATCTGTTAATTTTTCTATTCTACTGTATTAGCATGCTGTAGAAAAGGTGAATCAGTTTTGGTGAGTATCATTTCTCAAGTTTATTCAGCTTTCAACTGAACTTTGCTGGACTGTGTTTCCAAATATTATCGTATTAAGTTTGGTTCAAAATCTAATCAGCTGCTTGGAACCATGGCCAGAGGTTCCTCCTGTGTTTTTTTTGGTAAAATTAATATGCAGAGGAAGGAGGATGAATTTTAACAGATTTTAGCAAGAATCAGATGTAAAAAAAAAAATTTAATTTTTATTTTTTTCCTAATTTCCATTCATTCTCTTAATTCCATTCTTAATTTCAACACACAATATGCTCAGGAAAGGTGGGTGCAACCTATTTATTGGGATTGTTTTTTTAATCTGCAAATATTGAAAGTATCTAAAATAATCTGAGTATTCCTGAGTTGTTTATTTGTCTATATTATAGACTTTTTTTTTTTTTAATGAACGGATTTTAACTGTATCCTGGTTACTCTATAAGGCTACAGTTAAGCTTTGCTATATAGTAACAGACACAGGATTTCCATGTAGCAGTTTACGGGGGTTCTTAGGTTTGTTCAGTTAACCTCTACATACAAACGCTATTCAGAGAGACTTTTTTTCAGCAAAACAACCAATACTGTTAAATCCACATCATAACACAACCTGTCCTCCTTCCTTTTTTCTTCTGGGTGTGAAAATGGAAAACCAAGATGTTGAATGGAATTTTAGGACTAAGTCCAGTCTATCTAATCAAAGTAAAATAGATAGTTAATGCTCATGAAGACTCCCCTATGTGCCTCTGTGGAATTTCAGGTTTTAATTGCTATCACTGAAAAAAACACATTAATTTTAGTTGTTTGTTCATTTATTTTTGTGAATTTATACTATGCCTACAAAATATTTACATGTACATATACATATGTTAATATGGAATAGCTTCCATACTGAATTCTAAGCTGTGAGATTTCCTTTACTTATCTGCAGAGCAGTTTTGTGTTATGTTATGTTCCTCAGATTCTGTGTTTTCTTTGGGAAAAAAAACCAAACCTCCTTTTATTAAGCCTTGGCCATGTTAGCATCTTTGGAAAGAGAAGGAAAGTTTGTCTTGCTTAATCCCACCTGTTCCTAGGACACCACCCCAGAACTCTTGGGTGACCAATGGGACAAGAGCCAACAAGGATGGAAGCACAACAAAAAAACATGAAACATACAAGATATAGATAAGAAAAAAAGGAAATTTTCTCTAGATGGAAAGAGTGTCGATGCAATAAACTCTCAAAGTTAATCAAAGAGAGAAAATTTGAGATCTTGGGAAATTGTGCATTACCAAAAAAAGCTAAGAGATGCTGAACTGAGTCCAACACTAGAAGGCAGGATTTGTCCCACAGGGGCAGAATATAGGAGAGGAGCGTAAGGCCTAAAGATGTTTTCTCTTTTTTTTTTTTTTTTTTTCCTTTAGAAGAATATTATTGGAGCAATACTCATCTTTCTTGCTTCTTTGCTGAAATATAACAAGGGAAAATTATTTGCATGTCCACACTGTACTAATATTGGTACACTCAGCTGCTTCCAAAGCTAACATTTTCTGTTTGAGCACTTACTGCTTCTACAACCGGCATTAGAAAAGTACTGAGTTGAAGCTCCAGCATATCCACATAATCTTTCATTTTCTATTATGAATCTGTACTTATCACTCCTGGTCTTTAAAGTGGAGGCACACCCACTGTAAGGTACTGAAGTGGATACTCAGGGAAAAGAAGGTCTTCCCATCTAACATTAATTTTATTGTGCAAAATTCTCAGCTGCCATAGTCTTGAGATTTTGGTGAGGGTTTATTTTAAGAGTATGAGAAAAAGCAGTGCTTATATGGGTACATGTGCTTGAGAAGACTACACCTGTAATATATGTCAGGTTAAAGCATCTTGAAATAGTGTGGCAGTGTTGTTTACCTATTTTTCTGTAATATTTCTGTAATAAACTGTTAGGATTGGGATTAAAAAGTATAGATTAAGCTCATTGAAGAAGTTCTATTGTCTAATGATTATTCTTTATTCACATTTTTGCTTCAAAATACTATAATTATTTAATTGTAATCCATTTACTGTGTGCTAAATTAATTTGCTATGATGCCAGTTCTTAATTAGAATGCCATGTGCCACTAATTTAAAAGGTTCAAAGTCCAAATATATTGTGTCATCTGAGTTTATAATCTGAATAACATATTGTTTGTATGACACGGCATATTTTCCATAAAAACATGTTAACTACTGGTAATCATATTTTTGTCTTTTAACCCTTTAGAAATAGTGGTTTTATGTTGGTGGTTCTATCACTTTGCTAAGGATCAGTGTTGGTTTTACAATCCTGTTACAAATGATTTGCTAGTAGCAGCTCATTGATTTTCTTTCTAGATAGCTACCATGTCTTTCTTGTCAGGACTTAAGATATTTTTAAGTACAGATGTTGAAGGATACTCCCTTATAAAGGAAGATAAAGCATATAATTTTCCTAGTTGGAGGGGAACAATTGGATACACAGGTATTTATTTAATTCTTTGGTTCTTCTCTCCAGTTTTTGAGACAGTTAATGCATGTGACCTTGCTCAGTCATGTGGGATCTCCCTTGTTCTCCATAAGTTCTTGAAGATAATTGCTAATAGTTCATTGACAGCTTCAGTTTCAGTACTGAATTTAATTGGGCCTTGTTCCCTTGAATGTGTTTGCATTTTCTAAATGGTCCTTAAGCTGTTCTCTTCCTCTCCCGCCTTCTTTTAATTTTATTTAAACATTTTTATCTAGATAAGAGAAAGTGTTCTTCATTGTCCTTTCCTGCAAGCTATTTTTCTTTCTCTTAATTTTAAGGACAATTTATTTCTACAAGTTTTGTCACTGCCTTCTGCCTCATTCTGTGGTTTGCCTTTTCACAATACTCACCCTCACCTTATTCTGATAATTTCTGAGGCAGCTGCACTTCCTTTTTCCTGTGCTTCCCATTTTCCATAATATTCCAAGTTTATT
The DNA here is from genome assembly GCA_039654755.1 of Calcarius lapponicus. Lineage (NCBI taxonomy): Eukaryota > Metazoa > Chordata > Aves > Passeriformes > Fringillidae > Calcarius > Calcarius lapponicus. The sequence continues at coordinate 22,010,192 of CM077465.1, read as the reverse complement.
TCCACAGCATAACTCCATGCTACCTTTTTGTTCAGGGTGCTGCTCGGTCCTTTGTGCTGACAGGCCCTACTCTTTCTAGTAGTAAAGCAAGGTGAACACTATAATTTGAGCAATATCATGTTTCTTCTCACAAAACATTAGAATACAAACCTACAGTGAGACCAAAAGCATATTGGTACTTGACAATAATAGGTGTTTAAGGAGGAAATGGTGAATTATATGGTGATAAATTAAGAAACAGAATATTTTCTGTTTGCAGTGATGCATCCCTTAAATAATTTGTCTCCCAATAAGATTTTCTTCCATATATTTGTCCAACAACTTTTTGAACACATGTATTTCACCACCCAGATAAAGAGATTTTCATTCTATTTAACTGATTCTCATTTCCTCAGTAACTTTGATCTTTTGTTTTCCTCCCCTAGTTCTAATGTCACCTTATTTAAATGGAAGAGCAGTACTACATGTAAAATTCAACATGGAAATGAAGTTTGTGAATGTTTTTGTGTGAGGACAGAATGATATCCTCTATTTTGTTCACCGTTCCTTTCCTAATAATTCTTAACACTTTCAATATCTTACAGTTTCGTAGAATTATTTAGTATGCCAGAGCCTCTGTTGCTGGAGTCCTAGTCAAATCAGAACCTATCATTATGCCTGCAAACTCATAATAATGATTTTTTTCCCCATATTTATTTTTCTACAAATTTTGGTAAGGAATTTGACACGCTTGGTTAGTAGGTATCATAAAATTTTTTTGCAACAAGTAACAAAAAGCTTTTTCTTCATTGCTGTTCATATTTGATCTGCATTAACCCCTGGACATGTAAAATTGATTGTAAACAAACCAACTTTTTTTTTTTCTGCTTTCTGTAATAGCATCCATAATATTTAAGTATACAGTATATATTACACTTAAAGAACATATTGTAAAATTTGTTTTCTGCTTTATTGTTTTCAAGGATTGTTATATGATGCAATACAGTGTTACTATTACCAGCAAGCCACCACATGCTATGATAGTGAGCTGTTAGTTTAAATTGACTTCCTAGAAAAATTGGGTTTTCATCAATCTGATTCTAAAGTCATGTTTGTTTTGGTTTTTTTTAGTATTGATACAGAATGCAATAAGGTGGAAGCAGCAAAAATTAATCTACAGGATATGATCTGTGGTCTTTTTGATAACAGCAAGGACAAAGCATTTCAGAGAAAATGTGAGAGGCTCTTAAAATGCAGCAGGGAGCTATATGGTCTGTGAAGGCCTTCTCTTTTTATATTTGGAGACCGATAATAAATTGCACTGTTAAATTTCTTTGAAGAAATTTACCGGTATAATGATAAAATTGTGACCATTTATAAAATGGCCAACCTCATCTTAGCTTTAATAGCCACTTTTGCAGTCCAATTATGTGCTATCTGAAATATTTTTTTGTATTAGTTTTGATTTACCATTCTCTTTTTTTAGTGGTATTTCCTATGTTCCATTGCAGGAATCATGTATATAATATTCCTTTTCTCATGTCCTCTTTTGCAATCCTGAGCATCTTTCTATCCCCTCTTATTTTATAAGGGTTTGCTTGCATAAGAGTATCTCCTTTGTGTTTTTAAACTACATTAGGTATTATGACTGTTAGCACAGGGAGGCATGAGGAATAAGAGGAAATGAAATAAATCATCACTTTTCTCATATATGGAACATGAACTTCTGTGACCTCTTGGAGTTTAAATATTAAACTCTCTTTTCTTTTTTTTTTTTTTTGAGGGGGGGGGGGGGGGTAAATGTATACCTGCACCAGATCACAGCTTCCCTTAATCTATCTTGACTATAAGTAAGATGATAATTATGAAATATTGTAAAATAATTAGTTTAAGTTTTAAAGCTATTGACTTCAACTTTCTGATAAAAACCTGAAGTTTATATTATATCTCAAAAATTGATTTTTGGTCAAGTCACACATGTTAAAAACTCACATTTAGTTTAAATTGTATTTATGCATCTGAATTATTAATGTGTGAGATTATTATTTATACTCTTTGGATTATATCCAGATTCAGATTTATTGATTAGATGATTCACTACTTGTCTAAGCTAGGCTATTGGATAGTGTGAATGAAAATACAGCAACAGTAAGAATTTAATTGAAACTGTGTATTTATAATCTAGTAACAAGAGAGGAAAAACAGTTAATTACTCTTTTCATGAATAGTAAGTTTAAGAGTTTAAAACCTAAGCCATATATTATTTTATTAAACATTTCAGATACCATAGTCAAAGTCCTTACATCAAAAAATGCTTGAATTGCAATGTGACACCTTTCAAATAGTAGTCATGATACATATTTCAATGCTTAATATCACTTTTGAATCGCCATATTTCTTCATTTGAAAGAAAATGGAGGAACAGAAATCTTTCAATTAAATTCAGAGAGATATGACCTTACAGTCAGAAATCTAATGTTGTCATTCTTCTAATATGAAAGAATATTCCCTGAAACTGAGTAAATATTTCTAGTTTACAAACAAGATGAAAAGTCTGTTTCCCAAGGCTATTGAAAAAGGGTACATGAAAGCCAAGAACAATTGCGTAAGATCAATATTAATGTTTTGATAACCAGAGGGACCTGATGTTTAAATTTAGGCTTGAGAATTTATGTGCAAACTTCATGAAGTTCACAGAGCTCTAAGAACTCAGATCAAAAGAAGTTCAACATTGAATGAGTACACAGAATCATCCTAAAAGAACAGGGCTTTAATTGCCATGCTAAATAGGTTAGCACAGACTTTATTTTCATGTTTGTTATTTAAGAACACTTTCTATCCCATAGGATTTTTCTAAGAGCTCAACATAACTTCAACAGAATTGGTCTGAAATGTTCTCTTTTTTAGCAAACTGATATAGGGCATTTCTTAATTTATGAAACACAATAATCCATACATGTGGTGGAGCAATACACACAATGCATCTCAGCTGCATTTAGACATTTTACAAATTTGTTCAATGACTAAATCAGTACAAGTCAAACAAGTAAAAAATCTGTACAAAATCCCAGAGGACAGAAAAATTTTGGAAATCGTTACACATCTACTAGTCTAGATCTAAAGAAAGGGTATTCTTTATGTGTAAATACAAAACCATAAGTTTGGACTTCTGTGTCTTCCCTTAGTTTTGGATTGTTGATGTAATGAAATGTAGCTTTTGACTAAAGAGAATCAGAGAATCATTTAAGATCATCAGTCCAGCCATTAACCCAGTTCCTCAACTAAATGATGTCCCTCAGTGCCACATCCATATATTTTTTAAATATTGCTGGGATGGTGACTCAGCCACTTCCCTGAGCAGCCTGGTCCAATGCTTGCCAACCCTTTCTGTGAACACCTTAGAGCAACTTCCAGTACCGAACGGGAGCCTTCAAGAGAGCTGCCAAGGGACTTTTCACAACAGCATCTGATGACAGGGCAAGGGGGAATGGTTTTAAACTGAAGGAGGGTGTGGGATTCGCATTCTCTGAACCAGAGAGAAGCAGTGAGAGAAGCAGAGAAAAAAATGATCAAAACAATTCTTATTTCATTTATTGTGCCTGTGTTGTGCCAAAGTGGAATGCATTGTGGAAGATTGTTTACCTGAAGGGAATTGGTAATTGGATTCTAGTGTGAGTGTTTTGATTCACTCACCAATTGAATCCATGTGTATGTGTATCGGAACAGTCGGCTGACAGTCATGGGATTCTGTTGGGTGCCTGGCAGATTCAGTTTAGATGTAATGTAACATAGTGTAATATAGTATAGAATAATATAGTATAATAAAGTAATTAGTTAGCCTTCTGATATCCATGGAGTCCTATTCATCATTCATTCCTTGGTCCAGGGCTTCCTGTTTCCGATAGGAGGGTAGTTCTAGATTAGATTTTATGAAGAAACTGTTGATTGTGAGGGTGCTGAGGCACTGGAACAGGTTGCCAAGAAAAGTCCTGGATACCTCATCCCTGGAAGTATTCAAGGCCAGGCCAGTTCTGAGGAACTTAGGCCTAGTGGAAGGTATTCCTGTCCATGACAAAGGGGCTAGAAGTAGGAGATCTTTAAGGCCCCTTCAAGCCCAAATTCTACGATCCTATGATGATTTTATGAATCACAGTAAATGTTGTCTGTCAGCCTGAATAACTTTTGACTAGAACAGATTTCCTGTAAAGGATACACACAGTCTTCAATTTAAGGTTTGTGAAGAAATGGATTCCTACACCTGGATGGAATTTTTCAAGCTATTTATTGTCAAAATGCAAATAAGACATCCTCAGAAGTGTTTTATAAATCAGCCATATTTTCTGTATTGTTTTTATGTTGAACAAACATGCACAGGCCCTGAATGTTTAAATAGAAATAAAGTTAATGTAATTACTTTTGACATTTTTTATGAGTTATTTGGCTTTTCAGTATTAAATGAATTAATTCAAAAATCCTTCTATTGTGTTTTAAAGAACCTGAAATTTATCATTTGGTTGTTTTTATAAGACATATTTTATTTAAAATACTTTTCCAAAGAATGAAGCATATTTTTAGATGTTTTGTCTAAAATTAGTGTTAATATTTTTAATTTGTGTATGGTTTTTGTGCTTGAGAATAAGATATTTACAAATCCGAATTCTATGCCACTATATGCCCATATGGAAATTCTTGAATGAAGGGTGATACATTAAGAATAAAAAAGGACTTGGTTTGTCTCCTAAGTTTGGCAAAAAGTTGTGATCATTCTCACATGCTGGACTAGAAACAGCTGTGCTGTCAGTGGGGGAGATGAACTTCTAAACTGTGATTCAAATGTATATTCTGATTTTCTGTGGCTCCCCACATTTTCATGAAGTATGTAAAGATGTGCATGGCTGAAAACAGGTTTTCACTGCTCTTCTGTGGAAGTGAAAGTCAATATCTCAGTAGGAGCAGACAAATAGGAGCTACATTAAAGCATTTGTAGGTATAATTTTGAATCATTATTTATAAATACTCTTTATAAAATTTCTCTCACAATGTTTTATTTGTGTTTTGTATTTGTGAACTGGACATTTTGGAAAATGTTTTTATTAATTACTACATTCTAACTTTCTGCTCAAATTATTTAATTAAAATAATAATGGGTGCATCAGGCACAGCATCACTAGCAGGTTTAGAAAACTATTACATTGTGAAATATGTGCCATACCTTTATCAACAGGTCTGTCAACAATCTGTTAATGACTGCTTTGAGGCGTAAACGTAGTGGATTAACTTCACATATCATAATTTTGTATCCTGTATCTTAAAATTTCTGTTGCTGAGTCAAAGTATACACTTCTGCCAAGATTTAACATATTTTGATTTAACAATATTTGACAGCAATCATTTTCAATTGTGTTAAATTTTGTTAATATTTAATACTATTCAGTGAGTTGAATTTTCTTGTTGTCTTGAATGTTTCCAATTTCATACCTTAGACTGAACTCTAAAATATTTAAATACCAAGAACTTTATCTGTACTTTCATTTGAATCAGATTTACATAATTTCATTACATGTGCGGCAACACAGTTTATAGAATCAGAAGTGCTTTGTTTTTATTTTTTTTCTGATCAAAGGCAAGTTAATTTAAAAAAAAATTGCTTTCAATTTAATAGCAAAGAAATGGAGCCTTCATTTTTTGATGAGAAGCCATGTGCATAGTATTTTTGTAAGATGATTCTGTCACAGGCAATTAATACTTATGTTTTCTTTTCTAATACTTATGGTATTAATAAATTTCATAAGACTTGAATTTTTTATAGCCTTATCTGGTTTATGTAGATTTAAGATCTACAAATTAAATAATTTAAGAGACAGAGATCCTAGAGAATATCTTGAAGTATTATCCAAAATGTTAATTTATTTTCAGCATAGCTGAATGCAGCTGGGAAAAATGTGGCTCTAATTTGAAGTATGTGATTAAGAAATAATTCCTCAATTTTGTTTTTATTATACTTCAGCTATTTTAAACTGAAATCTATTGACTCTATTAGGCAATATTATACTTTTAATCATATTGTTAATAGACTTATAAATGGAATTGCAGATGTGAGAGTTAAGAGATTCTTTAGTAGGAGTACTTTGCGAGAAAAATTATCTACATGTACTATGTCTCCATGGGTAGGATGGAGACTGTGGCTTTATAATTTTACCTTCAAATATGCTGTAATTTGGTGCAGTCATGCAGTTAAATATAAGTATTTTGTTATTTTCAGCAATGCAGCAATGCAGGTATGGAAGCTATTAGCTTGTGAAAGGACTTTAGATCCTGAGTCATCTTTGAAGCAGTTGCACAGCATTTACCTCTAGTTCATTTTCAGTTGTAAATATTAGTTTAATGTATAATGCCAAATATTTTGAAAGTACTTCTGATACTGACATATAAATTGATTGAAAATGTATTTTCCTTATTATTGCATTTGAATTTTTTGGTATTCAGAAATAGAGAAAGGAGGTTGTGGAGATCCTGGAATTCCATCATATGGGAAAAGGACTGGCAGCAGTTTTCTGCATGGAGACACACTTACCTTTGAATGTCAAGCAGCTTTTGAACTGGTGGGAGAGAGAACGATTACATGTCAACAAAATAACCAGTGGTCTGGCAACAAACCCAGCTGTGTTTGTAAGAATAATTATATTGTTTTCTGTGTTATTTTTCTGACCTCAAACTCTTGCATTTCTTAACTTTTGTGACTAATTAACAGGAAAATACTTCAAAGCACCTTGAAGACTTTTTCCATCATGGTTTGCTTTTTGTTTTTCAATTGACTTGGTGGCTCATTTATGGGAAATGTCACACAGGACTGTTTTTAGAATGTTCTTTACACTCATTTTATATGTAATTGAGCGACTTAACACTCTTCAAGTAAATGTGTGTTGAATTCGATTCTAAATGAGCAATTCCTAATAGCAGAAAAGTGTTCAAAAGGACTCTGTGGCACATACAGGTTTCATTCAGGCAGTGCAAAACAGCCTGACATAAGAAAAGATTGGCTTTTTTTTTTTTTTTGTTGTGATATATCACAAAGGTGTGAATATGAATATAAAGTTAAGAATATCAAACATAGGAAAAGTTTAGGAAAAGTCATTAGTTGTGATTTTTGGTTTTAAGTTGGTTTTTTTTTTCCTTTTCTTTTTTCTTCCTTTCTTGTAAAATACAGTAAGTCTTTCAAGTACACAGGTATATTAGGCACTTCAGTTGTGCAGAACAGGTTAAATTTTCCTACAAAGAATCATACAAATCAGTACTGCATTTGACAACCATCACAACCTTTGTGAGGTGTCCTATTCTGTTTGGACATATATGTACTTTGAAGCTGTGTTGATACAGCACTTAACAAACTGAGCAGGTTTGCTCTGGACCAGAATAATCCTCAATAGGCCTTGCAATTCTGAATTGTGTCTTAGCTTGTAAAGCCTAGGCACAGAGACAGTTCAGCTGCAGTTCCCTTGGAAGACTGAAACACAAGAAGTTGTGTTTCTTCATGGTGCTGTATTGCATTGGATTGCTGTAGCAGTTTGTGTTGACAATGTAGAATATTTTACTGTGCTTCTAGTGTTACATATGCACATGCCCTATGAAAAAGCATTGAATATAACATCTATTTACATACACTGAGTTCAGTTTGACACATTTGAAGATATGAATAATGGTTGTCCTTTGTGTTAACTAATATTCAGTGAGTCTTACCCTTTTATGATTATACAGTATTTCTGCCTACAGTACCAGTCACAAGGTCAAAACTCTGAAACCAGTTAGGCAATGTCTTGATGAAAATTGGCTCAAAATAGTAACAAAGGATTATAGCAATGAATAATTTTTGGTTTTGTTCTATGCCATCAAAGGAAAACTAGGGTAAAATAAGTTCAGACCATATACTCTTAAGATTTCTTGATTCAGTCACATCTAAATTTCCACCATTACTTACATCAGGATGAACTTTGTATACTACAGACAAAACTGGCCCTTGTGCTTGATTATTTTGAATGTTAAATATAGTTTAATGCATATTTGGAAAAAAAAACATTCAAATTTGGAGATCATATTTTCATTTTAGAACAAACCTTCAAATTTTTTGCAAATTCTGATGCATCAGGCATTACTTTTACTTTCTTGGTATTCGCTACATGCAAATGTCTTACAGGCCCTGTTTAAGTCACTTGGATTCACTTGGGAAAGAAAACATTGGAGAACTGTTCTGAAAGTGTTAAACATTTTCTGCTTGTATGTGTAGTAGTTTTGACATCCAGGCTTCAAAATCATCCTTTCCCTCAAGAATAATAATGAAAAAATATATAGAAAGACAAACGTTTATAAAGTTTGTGGATAGTATTTTTGAGAATCTTATTGTTCTTTCCTTTAGTTTCATGTTTCTTCAACTTCACCACACCATCTGGAATTATTCTTTCTCCAAATTATCCTGAGGAATATGGGAACAATATGAACTGTGTTTGGTTAATTATCTCAGAGCCAGGAAGCAGAATCCATCTGATTTTCAACGACTTTGATGTAGAACCTCAATTTGACTACCTTACAATCAAAGATGATGGGATTTCAGATTTACCACCTCTTGGCACATTTTCTGGCAATGAGGTTCCTTCTCAATTGGCTAGTAGTGGGCACATAGTAAGACTTGAATTTCAGTCAGATCACTCTACCACTGGAAGAGGATTTAATATCACTTACACAAGTAAGAACTTCTGCTTTTTATTTTATGCTTAGTTTTAGATTTTCTTAATAATAATTAAAACATTATTTATATTTATGTTTATATTTACATTTATAATTTCAGAAGTAAATTGTAATGATTGTATATTGCATTTTTTTCAGATGTCTTCCTTGTATTCATTAGCTTATCTGAATCTTTACCATTTAGTTATTTTAATTGTGATGATGCTGAGGAATTCCCTTCATTATTTATTATTTGTCTTTATTCATACTGCGTAAATGCAGATCCCATAACTAGAGTCCAGGCCTTTCACATCAAAGTATCCAGTGCATGTAGTTCAATATACTTCTTAATGGAACCATCAGGAATAAGTTCATAAAGGTACTAATCTTAGATCCCAAATATTAATCGGAAAAGCATAATAGTAATTATCAATACAAATAAATAGTTGTGGGAAGGTGTTTTGCTTTTTTATGTTTTTTTTCTAGTTGAATAGGGTGGAATCTAAGAATACAAACCCCTAAGAATAGAGATCTCTTTTCTGCATTGCGCATAACAGTTACACTCTGTGGTTTTTCTAGTGTCTAGAACACAGCTGAACTGATGAAGAAGTCTTTCCTATAAGAGTACACAAATTTAGAATAATTATTCTATTGGGTTCCTGTCCCTTTACAAATTTTAACAATGTGCTACCTTTGAGAAGGCAATTCTCAAACATACAAAGTTTAATTGTAACTGGACAACCAGTCCCAAAGCTGTTAAATGTGGACCTAGTGGTCATGTACATATAGAGAGCTGCTGGGAAAATAAGTGTCTCCTGTTTGGGCAACCAGGCTAAAAAATATCTGGCTACAGATGGCCCTCTATTTTGTTTATGTAAAAGGATATTACTAAACAATACCCTCAATAGAAAACCAGTAACAGTATTGTCTTCTAGAAAACATTTTTACATTTGCCGTACATTGCTAACTCTCCTAAAAGTTTTATGAGTCATTCAAAGATGCTACTTATACAGAGGTTATCATTCTAACTGAAGAAATTATCTTCTAAGGTTATAGAAGTTAATTGACAATAAAGTTGTCTTTGAGACCTTTTGCACTGTTTCTGTGTTGTGCAAATTAAAATAATAGTTTTTGTGGCCAAGGTGTTTTTTTGCATTATTTGGAAAGATTCCCCACATAAAGCTGGAATTTGTTGATTTCAATTTTTTTTTTAAGTCTTAGATGCCTAAATTGCTCTTTTGCTTTTATAGGAGGGGATATTTTTTTTCCTTAGAAAAATGGCTGGAAGAAAAAAGGGGAAGCCATTTCCTCTTGTTTTATCACTTAGTACCTGTGAGAGGAAGCCAATATTCACTTTACTACAACCTCTTTCTAGGTAGCTGTAGGGAGCAATGGGGGCTCCCCTCAACCTCCCTTTCTTTGGGTTAAACAGTCCCAATTCCCTTATGTTAGAGGCAAAACAGCAGGATTTTGTCCAGAGGAAAATTTAGGCAAACTATTCTTGTGTATCTAAGCCACATACACCTAAAAACTTCTGAATTCCAACTGTGTTGCATGTCATTGGATTTGAAGTTGACTTTTTATTGAGAAATTTTCTATACTTTGAATTATATATTACTATGTTATATGTGTTACATATACTGTATTACAACTGAAATATTATTCTTCTCCTCCAAAAAAAAACAAGACACAAAGTTTAAATGGATGGGTTTTATTATTGCTACTATTGTGGGTTTTATTACCAGCATTATTACTATGTTTTTATCAGCCTTTGGTCAGAATGAGTGTCACGATCCAGGCATTCCTATAAATGGGAGGCGTTTTGGAGACAGATTCCTTCTGGGAAGTTCTGTTTCCTTTCACTGTGATGATGGCTTTGTGAAGACTCAAGGCTCTGAATCCATAACCTGTATTATGCAAGATGGAAATGTAGTATGGAGCTCAACTGTCCCACGTTGTGAAGGTAAGGGCACAATCTTTACTTTGCACTTACAGCTTGAATAATGACTATTTAAATTTAGCTTACTTTTTACATTTTGCACGTAAATAAGACTGCTTTACCTGAAGTTATTAATTCATCTTGACTCTCACTGATTCTTCCAGTCAAGTGAGAGCACAGTAATAGAAACAAGATAGCTTGCTTTTATATTCTTGGAATAAATTAGCATTCTAAAAATCTGGTTGCTATTGTTTCCAAGTTCTGATTGTCACCATCATTACTCAGTTGTGAATTATAACTGCTATTATAGTTTTGGCTGTACATACTGAAGAACAATTATATAACACATAGGAAGTAAATAAAGCTTCTTTTTAGAAGTCCTTTTTGAAAATTTACCCCTTTAACTTTCTCAAAATGAAAGCATACCTGAATTTCTGAGTGTAATAATATAACCTGCAGTACACTTATTTCTGAGAAATATAGTGAAAAACCAGAGCTATGTTTAATATCCATGATATTCCCAAAAATTTACATATTTATTTGCTTTCCTTTCTTAGGTGAATAACTAGACTAAGATGATATCTACTAAGGTTTAAAACTCTTCTTAGAATGAAATACAGTAAGAAGAATTGCTTGATGCTTGAGGTCTAAAGTCAAGGCAGATGAGTGCACTTAATAAATGACTAAAGTATGGGTTTTTTAAAACTCATGTTCGAAGTGTATACATTTTATTAAACAATAGATACATACATACATAGACTCCAGTTTAAAAGGATTTTTTTGGACGATTAATCCAAACCTTCTAAATCTCACATTTCCATTAATTTCAGTGTCATGCAATTACTTAAGGATCTGGATGATATCACTTGTTATTTGGGCCATTTGAGAACTCAGTTTTCATAAGACTGTGCATTTCAAAGAAAATTTTAAAATATTGAAGAACCCTTCTATGTTTGCAGTCTGTTAGAAGTGTATGTGAGCCTGAATGTTGTACTAGCAAAATTTCTGACCCTGATTAAGGCATGTTTTACAGTGGAGCAGGGTTTTTCTTTTATTCTTAGAGCAAACCCAGCCCACTCCAAAGCAGGCAGTACGGTGTTGTTTTTTGTCAGAAGATTTTTTTTTCTCATTTTGAAACTCTAGATTCAATTGTTAAAGTATTCAGTGTAATCTTCATGTAATTTTATTTTTGAAAATGCATAGATAAAGGACCAAAGATGAGCACTTCGAAAGGAAAAAAAAAAGAGAGAAAAAAATTACAGAAATTACTTTTCCAGAAAATATATAGGTGCCCCTCAGTTATCCTTTCCTTGAACCTTCTGGAATGTTTACTGGGTTTTAAATGAGGAAAATATTAAACTAATAGACTGGCTTGGGTTTGGGGTTTTTTTTGGTTTTTTTTTTTTTGGTTGGTTTGTTTGTTTGTTTGTTTTGCTGTTGTTGGTTTGTTTTTTTTTTAAGATTTTTTTCTTTGTTTCTTTTATAGAAGGAAGTAGTTTGTTTCAGGATATGTTCCTTTCTGATGTGGATTCTCTTGATACTTGAAGGAGTTTCTGGGCTTGGATTATGGACTAAGAATCCTAAGCATGATTTAGTTTGCTTCTAGCTGAGATTTCTGAACAGCTGTTGGTTTTTTTTTTGTTGTTGTTTCTCTGCTCTGTGTTTTTTTCATACATAACTGTCTCTGTAAGCAACACCTGAAATACATGAAGTAAATGATGTACATGAAGTGCTATAATCAGTTGAGGATCAACAGTCTTAGGATTGTTCTTGTTCATAGTATGATGATATTAATTTTTTAAAAAACCACTATGGAATAAATTGATTTCCTCATTAACTATACACATGTAAGGTAAATGCCATTTTACTGGCTTTTCATTTTGCTTCAAAGAAAATTCAGTGTGTTTCAGGATTTGTGGGTTGCTTCTATTGCTCAAATCTGGAAAAAATTCCTTGAGATGAGTGCAAGTCAGCTGAAATCAAAAAAACCTCTCTGCTTAGATTTTTTTTTGAGTTGCTAAAAGCACTGAAATAAAATTAGGCATATTAATTTACAACTCACAGATTCATGTTGTGATCCATTTCTGTATGGCATAATAGGTAGGTGTGTCACTGCTTAGAGAAACAGAAGAAATCTAGAAAGATTTCCTGCGCTGAAATGTAGAATTTTCTGATAATCATATCATTGACTTCTTCCATGAGGACAATATAAATGATACTAAGATATATTTACCTGACCTTGAAAGTGTTCTTCTGTTATGCTGTGCCATAGCCTTTAGTAAAACATAACATCCCAAGGCCCTGTGCTATGACAGCTTAAATTTTTAAGGCACTCATGTTTTCCTAATTTGTTCTGTCATTTCTGCTGTTGTTTAATCCTGCTCCAAAGTCCTTTAATTTTGCTCTGAAAAATGCCCCCGTCTTGCCCTGTCATTTTCACAGCCCTTTTGCAATACTTTTTTTTTAAATTTTAATGGAGGAGGGTCAGGTTAGAGAACGTTCAAAAAATTTGACATGGAGGAATGGGTCTGATGGGATGCGGCCAAGATTTCTGAATAAGCCATCCAATGACATCACAAGGTCACTCAATATCTTGGGGAGCTGGTTTAAACCAGGTGGATCCCTGAGGACTGGAAGAAAGCAAATTCCAGTCTTGCAGAATGGAAAGAGAGGATCTGAAGAGCTACAGGTCTTATCTCTATCACTGGGAAAGGTGAGGCAACAATATTCCTTGAAACCATTTCCAAACCATGTGCTGTGGTTTAAATCCTGCTGGAAATTAAGCCACATGCAGCTGCTCTTTCCCCCTCCACCCCCTCCTGTGGGAGTGAGACAAAAAGCAGATATTCTGAGTTGAGATAGGAAAACAGCGATGAGATAAGATAGTAAGAACCAGCAGTATTAAAAACAAAAGTACAGGAGAGGGCGATTTGCATACAAAAAAGTGCTCACCCACTGCCTGACTGACCAACACACCCAACCAGGCTCCAAGTGTTGGTGACCACTGAGACAAAGATAAAATGCCCCCCCCAGATCCTCCTGCACAAGATTTTCCTCCACCCCACGTCACATTCAAATTCTCTGAACTGTGCTTGTCTTGACTGGAAAAGAAAAGGCTCAGGACTCAAGAGGGATATTGTCAATATGTACACATAACTGATAGGATGGTTTAAAGAAGGTGGAGTTAGACTCTCCTCAGTGGTGCAAAATGACCAGACAAAAGGCAGTTAACAGAAACTGAAATACATGGATTTCAGTTTAAAGGTAAGAAAAACCTTGCACTGTGAGAGTGATCAAACATTAAAACAGATTGTCCAGAAGGCCTAGGGAGTGTCTGACGTTGGAGGAAAGGCATGATCCTGACTGGACATGGTTCTGTGCAGTCTGTTGTTTTGAGCAGGAAATGGACTAGATGATTTCCAGACATTCCCTTCTACTTAAACCGTTCTATGATCGAATGGAATATTTACAACTGCCAGTTTCAGTGAGCTCAGTGATTACTCAAAAAGGTGGCACAGAACAGCAGTAATAATTACTTGGAACAATTTGTCTGATGCTTCCACGTCAATATGGAATCATACTGGATTTAAATGGGATGAGACAGTATCATTTTTTAATAAGATACTGTGCTTTTCAACAGAAGGGAGGCTGGCAGACCCAAGTGCCATGCTCTGTGTATTAAAGTATATAATAGAGAGTAATAAGTCTTGATAAGACACACTGCAGGCCTTATGAGTCTGAAGAAATCAAAGTGCTGTGTTAAAACTATATTAAACATATTTCTATGCATTTTAGTTTAATTTTTTCTATTTCTTCGAATATTTAATATATTAGAAATAATTTGTATGTTACAAATATACATGCTTTTTTTTTCTTTCAGCACCATGTGGTGGACATTTGACAGCATCGAGTGGTGTTATCTTGCCACCAGGTTGGCCAGGATATTACAAGGACTCACTTAATTGTGAATGGGTGATTGAAGCAAAACCAGGAAATTCCATTAAGATCACTTTTGACAAGTGAGTATCATAAAGTCAAACAAGAAGTAAGGTCTGAGCATAAACATTTGTTTTAGTATTGAAGAATAAGTGTATACTTTAAGAACTCAAACCACAAAAAGGAATCTCATTGCAGCAGTCACAATACTATTCCTACAAGTAGGCAATTAAATGTGTTTTTCTAATGTGTTGTTTGCCTCTATTGTACTCAGTGGGAAGTTCCAGAAATTTAAGATGCTGACTTTTTTTTTCTCATTAAAGACTTCATAGTATTTATAGGTTTATATTTATTTGCAATTTTTTTTAAAATAATGTTCAGAAGCCTGAGGTTTTCAGAGGCTTCTTCTTAAATGGAAATAGCAGTTTAAGTTATAAGATGGAGCATTTAAATTTTATAAAAGGAAATGTGTTGCCTGAAGTTGAATGCACGTGATCTTAACAGTGTGATGACAATATTTCTAAGAAAATAATGAGAAACATAGGCTTCTGTGACATGTGGTGCAGTTTAAGAACTCAATTTGCTGAATTTTAGACAGATGCACACACATTTTCCATTGCAGAATTCTGGAGTTTTGTGTACAAATTGAACTGCAATGACATTAAACAAGAACTTGGAGTTTATAAAATGGAGAATTCTGATCACATATCATTTTTGAAGTACAGCAGATACACAGTTAACTACTTCAACATTATCTCAGCATTAATAGCAAATGGATGCTGTTGCTGATCCCTAATTTTTTCAATTGCAAAGCAGTATTAATATTCTGCATTTTGGTTTTGGTAGACAAAGAAAAAGCTTGCCATGTTTTCTTTGGAGATTTATGGAGCTTTTCTGGAAGGTTTAAAAAAGTGTTTAACTTTACTACATCATATTATAATTTCTATTAAACGCGTTATACCTGTTAATAATAGTAAAACCTTGCTTTTGCAATAAAATTATTTTCTTCTGTCAACATGAAGGTTTTTTTACCCAGTTTAAAAATTCCATGGAAAACCTTTTTTTTATTGCTTACAAGAAAAACTGACTTTGCCGTCTGATCTAGCAAATTACAAATGAGTAGTTGATTTTGTCAATTAATCAACAAATAAAATATTTTTGTCAAGTATATGGCCTAGTTTGGGGAAAATGGAACCCTTTTATGCTTCACTATATGACTTGCTTCAAAGACATACTTAACAGAATGAAGCTTTGTACAAATGTGACATTAATAATGTAAATTATCTCACTCTTGAGCTAATGAAGCTTTAATGTTTCTAGACAAATGTGCCTTTCCAGAGTCCTTAGAAACTTTCCAGAAGTAGCAGCAGGCGACTGCATGACCCTATGATTATATTACATTGAAACATTTTGCATTTCAAATTGTGCCTTATGCCTGGAAGGGTAACAGAAAAATAAAATCTAATTGAGTCAAGTCATGAGGAAAGGGGTGGAAGAATAATGGCTGACCTGAAGATCTTTGGTACTTTGAATATTGTTAAAAATAGTTTGATAGTTTATACAGCTAACCTTTGTACCCAAAACCAACCCAGCTGTATGAAGAATAGTATAACACAACATCCTTTAAGTCTTTTTAAAATTATCTATGTACATTTGGAGAACATCCTACCTCTTACTAATATGAGTAAGCTAATAAACATTAAAATAAACTAAAACCCCAAAATGTAACCATTAATTAGGTACTTTCAGTAGTGATGAAGAACTTCCAATAACAAATTGTCTTGATTTATCACTTTTGGGAAAGTGCAAAGACTAAAAATAAAAGCCAGCAACAAAACCAGACCAATTCAAAAGACAATTAATTCCCTTAAACCCTCAAAATCAGATAAGTGAATTATAAAGTCACATTTGAGTTTGACATGAGCAGGAATCTACTGGGAATAAAGATCATTGTCAGAGTAGCACTTGCTGTTAAGAGTTATTTACTGGTTTCTGTCTCCAGCAAGGGTTTGCCATCCATTGTTGTTATACTGCCCTGCTAAGAAAACTGCAATTGCTGATTGAGAGCACTTTATTCCTAATTAGTTTGCCTCACAAACATAACTGTAAAAATAATTGAACTATTCAATTACTAATCTTGAGTCTGTTCATTATGAGTACAAATAAAGTATTTAAAGCAGCCTAGCTGTATCTGTCTGTTTTCATCATTCTGCTGCAGGACAAATCAATGTATAATCTCTGAAATTATGGAAGGATACTGAAAAACTGTCAAGTACTTTAGTGATGCCCTCTGTAACAGTCTCTTTGGGTAAATTAAGTACTCAGCGAGCCTTTCCAGGAACAAAATCTCATGTGTTTATGCCACTAAATTGTTGAAATAGTGTCCGACACGCTTCTTGAGTTTGTCAACTAGCATTCTCCCAAATAATTATCAAACAGAGCCAGGAGTTACTGTGGGCAAGCAACCATTCATAATAGGAAATTTGAATAGTATCTCCTTCTTTGAGAGTCTAAAGGATGTATCTAATAGTGTGGATGTAGACCATTCCATTCTAGCTGATTTCATTGCCAGAAATGGGTCCTGAAAATGCTTAATGTATTAGCAAACCTGCAAGTCCTGTATCCCACTGTCAGAGTGGATAAATAGCAGTAAAAGCAATCATATGGATTTTATCCAGCTTATCTAAATAAAGTACCATAAATCTAGAGTTTTCTGTGTGAAGAGGAAGGAATGATACAAAGTGCCCAAGTCAGTTTCCAAGCAGTCATTAGCTCTGATAGCAAAGCAAAAGCTTTCTGACTTATGGCTGTGCTTTTGTTTTCAGGGAACCATGAGAGAACAACTAAAAAGAATACTAAATACTGGCTAAAACTGAGCTTGGTCTTCCTTTTATTGATGGCTCTGTCAAAATATTTTTACAAGAGCAATGCGGTTTGTTCTGGAAAATGTAATGGGATGGGAGCTTGGTCATTCTGTCATCATTTTGTAATGAAGTATAAAGTTTATTTACACTTTGAAGGAATGTCACATGTATTTAATATTTTGCACTTTTCTTAAATTACAAGAATACAGTTTCTTATCTCTAGACGACTACATGTGTCCCATATTGGCAAGACAGCTGAGGGTGTTCACTTTGAAAAAATATTGTTTTGTGTAGGGATTTCTGCTGCTCTCAGAAGTTGAACTAACAAGACTTATGGGAATAGAAGAGAAAAACCTCACAACATCTGCATTTCTGAAAGATGAAAACAAGAATATGGGGTCTGCATGCAAATATATTTAGAGCCATGTAAAGATCTGTATAATAGCACAAACGTCATTGACAGGAAAATTTCTGTGTGCATGGTTTAGATGCTACAGCATATTAGAATCTAATATAACCACAAACTATCTTGAAAAGCATCTGATGGAAAAAGTGCCAGTTCAAGTTCATCTTGAGAAAGAGGTGGTTTGTGCTGTTTGATTTAAGAACAAGTAGTAGATGACATAGATATCCATTATGAACTGGAGGAATGTGATGTGGTTTAATAATTGGCAGACACATTGATTCTGCTGTTGATTTTAAAGTTATTTTTTCTTGTAAATCAACCGTCATTAGTCTCCTTACTTTCCATTCTAGTCTATATTACCTATTGTTTTTTTTTTTGACACACTCAAGTAAACTAAGAAGTCATGCTTATTATAAGAGTAACAAATTTCAAAATAAAGGCTTGATTTAAATCTAGTATTTTTAACTGCTTTATTTCATAGGACAAAAACAATTGCCTAAAAGTAAAATAACAAGCTAAGTTAGAGTAAAAGCTTTGGATTAAAAAAAAAATTAACACCTGACTATCTATAAAACAGCTTTTGCCAAATAGCAAATATCAAATAATGAAATTATTGAGATGAAATAATGAAGTGTTATTGAAGATGTTCCTAGGGTGTCCAAATATTTCTTAACCTGAGG
Organism: Calcarius lapponicus; assembly: GCA_039654755.1. Lineage (NCBI taxonomy): Eukaryota > Metazoa > Chordata > Aves > Passeriformes > Fringillidae > Calcarius > Calcarius lapponicus. The sequence goes on along the minus strand of CM077465.1, from coordinate 21,991,670 downwards.
GCAAAAAATTTCTTGGATCTTCATACTGAAATTTTCTTTGAGACAATTTGCATTTTTGTACCCACTAAATGTCTTTCTGGAGGCCAGTCATATGGCTGATCTGAAGTACACTGAATCCCTTAAAATTTTTTTACAATACTGCAAAAAAAGCAAGGAAAATAATTCATGAAACCTTCTTTAATTTTTACTCTTAGTAGTACATAGATGGATTTGTAGCTATGTACTTTTTTTTATGTGTGGTATTCTTGATCAGTTACAAGTGGGTTGCGTTTCTATCAATGGAAGAAAAAAACACCACTCGTCCATCCACCAGCTGACTTGCATATTCCTTTTCAGATTCCAGACTGAAGTTAATTATGACACTTTGGAAGTCAGAGATGGGCCAGCAAATTCATCACCATTAATTGGAGAATACCATGGAACACAAGCACCCCAGTTCCTTATTAGTACTGGAAATTATATGTATCTGCTGTTCACTACGGACAACAGTCGTTCCAGCGTTGGTTTCCTAATTCACTATGAGAGTAAGTCTGGTATTTCTCAAATAGATTTTTATTTAATCTTGAAAAAAATCCTTTAATTAGAAAATGAGCAAACAAATGGGAACAAATAAAATTCAGTAGTTATATTTGTGTAAGAACAAATTATGTTTACTCTATGTTGTACTGACAGATAATTCTGGAAGTATTCATTTTGGAAATTTTTTTCTTCATGAGTTCTTTTATGTTATTCAGAGTTCTTACAGACCTAGTTGTTTAATCAAATGCAAAATTTTAGAAGCTCCCTTGTGGGTAAACATATATTACTTGAGTGTCCCCTATCTTCTCTCTCACTTTCTCTTTTCCTCTTTCTCTGTTTTTTTTCTTTGTCTCTGGGCTGAACAGACTTGGACACCTTATCTATAATGGTTCCAAAATGCAAATAAATTAATAATAATATCCATGCAAACTAAAGAATCATCATAATAGCATTTTCTTTTCAATTAAGTGCATAAAATGACATATATTAAATGGTCTGAAGTCACAGTAGTCTTTATATGATATTACAACCATTCATTTAATTATTTACTGAAGAGAGCTTATGTGTTTAGTGCAGTTGTACCAACCTATTAACATCACTTTTATCAGTTGTTCTTATTTGGAAACTAATCTGATTGCTGTAAATTTGCTGTTATATTGAATCTGGAATAGTGACCAGATATATTTTATAGCCACATCAAGGCTTGTCCAAATATTAAAAAAAAAAAGTGCAGCGAAAGCTTGCTGAACACTTCACACCCTTGTCAATGCATTTGCTCCACAAGACTTCTTAAGTTAATCACAGCCTCACTGTTAATATTGTCTTTTTTCTCACATTGTATTTCACACAACTGGAGCTAAAATTGTCTCCATTTTGCCTTGTGTTCTATATGTTAATGTAACACAGCTGAAATCTGCTGCAGAGTCTATCTTATTGATCTTGTCAGCATCAGGAGTTCCTGCAGCATTTCTGTGATCCTTTACTCCATACTGGCAATTGTGTACGTCACAGAGGGAAGGGCATCACAATAACTCGTAACATGGGGGTACTAAGCAGATAAAGCCAGTGTTTTCCAGGAGCAAAACCAGGTAGAAAGAACTAATTGAAGCCTTGGGTAATTGCCAGTAACACAGGAGACTAAAATCGTATTTGGATTTTGTTTGGAGGTTTTAACTATAGAAGTTGCTAATTTTAAAGATATCACAACAGAACTTCTATTTGTTTCACAGTTCTTACATTTGTAGAAGACAAGGTAGTCAATTTTGAGTTTTAAGAAAAGTTTTTGGATATTTTCTTTGGAAGTTCAAATACCTGTCTTACTTGGAAGTATCTTAAAAAATCTTCCAGTTACAGTCAAAACTTTGATGATAAAGTGAATCACTGCACTGTGAAGCAGAAGGCTCTTAACCTGTTTAAAATAAAAGGTTCACCATAAGCTAAACTGAGTTGAACTTGAGATAGCACTAATATTCTATTAAGCTAAAATATGACTGTAATGTAGCTTTAATGAATATGTAACCCATTAAAGGTACTGTGAAGGATGTGAAGATAATTTCTTCATTCTTCTCCTTAAATTTCTGTCATTCAGCCTTTCGATGACACTTCAAAATAGCTAATGCAAGACGCTGTAGATTAAGTCTTATGCATCTAAGCAAAGAAAAAATAATGAAGTGCCTAAAATATTTCTTAACTACTGATAAAATATTAGGGTTTTTTTAAAAGTAATTAATCTTTTGGCAAGTGTGCTTCATGCCTCAATTACATTTTCCCGATCTCTCAGCTTCCCTAGTTATGTGTTTTGAGTAGGGTTTGTTTAGTTGGTTGGTTGGTTTATTGATTGTTTGCTTTTGTGGGGGGCTTTTCATTCCTCATTCTCTGAAGTAGGTTGTGCAATCTTAGTCTTTTTCTTAATTGAAAACAGATAGAAATACTTTACCTGCAGATTCCTGTAATGTAAATTGTTCTTTTGTTTATTAAGCATATCTGATTTTTTTCTTTCCTAAAATAAGAGAACATGATATTTTGCAAAGCAAATTGATCAATTCTTTCTTAAATTCAAATGCTTTACTGACAATTCTATGCTTTTTGTGGACTAATATTTCCTTCTATCCTAAAATTTATCTGAAAAATAGCTATTTTAGTCATGCATTGAGACAGTCAAATTGCACTCTACATCTATATATATTTGATAATTACAATTCTCTTACACAGTAAGCAAAATTGTTTAAAAATCAAAGATTATCTATCTTAGTAAACCAATTCCTTATTGAGGAATTGAAAAAATCTACAAAAATTGAAAAAAAACTACAAAATCAATAATGTGATCTTTCTTAGTGAAAATCATCAGAACTTAAAAAAATAGACATAATCCTTTATTCACAATGGATAAAATGAGGTATTTGTTTAGATTAGGTTTCAGAAAATAACTTTTTAGGCTCAGAAATATGCAGTCTTGTGTTGAAACCAGTCAGACAGCTTACAATCAATTTTAGCTGTGATAACATAGCATCAAAATACTTAACACTTTTTGATGAAAAAGATAATTTTTTTAATACTCTGGATATGAGGAAAGGATTCATACAATTTTATGAGCCATTTCACAGTCAATGGAAAAAGATTTGAAATGTTGGGTAACATTTTTTGTTTCAGCAGTCCATTTTACTTTGGCTAAGAATCCATACAGAGGCTAAATAGGAAAGGCAGATTTTGGGAAAGTGACCATAAAATAATGGAGTTTATAATTGGTAAGAAGTGAAGGAGTGAAGTAACATGGTGATTAAATTAATGGTTTGCAAAAATCTAAACCACCAAATTTGGCAGATTGGTAGGTGAATGTCCTTGAGTCCTTACAAATGAATTCTTAAAGTCATTTATAAAAGAAATTGATGAAAAGCACAACAGAAAACTATTACTTGTTTTTTGGTGGCTTTGGCTTGGTTTGGTTTTGTTTGTTTTGTTATTGCTTTCCCTTGGTTTTGTTTCATTTTGGGGGCTTTTGTGTTTGTTTTGTTTCTTTTTTAATTTCATTTTTTAATTTAAGAGAAAGGTTTCTGTAGCTATTTAAAAATCTCTTTTAATGATGTAATTCTAGAGTTAATAATGTAGATTCTAGATGTATTCAAATATTGCTATAGATAACAATCAGAGAATCACACAGATCTCTTAGGATAAACACAAAATTCTAAAGTACACATCTAATTCCAAGCACAAGAAACAGAAAGACTGTAGCAAAAATATCTATAAATATATTCAAATAAGGGAAAAAAATTACTCAAAAATTTTCACCAAAAATCAGCTGTCACAGGCAAGACTAAATGTTTTGTTCCTGTTTTGCAACTTTTACAGAAAATAATAATTTTTACCATATACTTAACATAATTAAGTGAACATTTTCAAGGTAAGAGTAGAGCATATGGAGAAAGGGTACTGCACAATATTGAAATATTTAAATATATTTTATTCATCAGGGACTATTGAAATTCCCTGTGCTATACTGAGAGGCAAAGTAGAAGGACCACTCCACTGAAAATTATGTCTGAAAATTCAAATCTGTAAGGAAGTTTAAAAAAAATTCAAAGGGCACACACTTTTCCAAGCAAGGATGGAGAAGGAAAAAAAAAGAAGATATTTGGACCAGAAGGATCAAGGACATTAGTTTTATCTTTGCTCTTGAAAGATACTAGTTTCAAGCTGATAAACATAATGATAAGAAATAAATTACTTGTATTTGATAAAACAGATTATGTCAAACCAACTTAATTCCTTTCTTGACAGGTTCACTGCTTTTGTAGATTTGGAAATGGAAAGGGGAGGAAATAGTTCTGTGCTGCCATTCATAAGGCTTTTAGAACTCTTTCAGAGAAGAATATTGACATTTAATGTGGATGAAATTATTGCAGTACAATAAATGTACAATAAGGTACAGTAGGCACTGGAAAAGGTTTCTTAGAAAGGCTGTGGAATCTCTTTCCTTGGAGATAGTAAAAATACATCCAGGAGTGGATCTACCTGTGCAACCAGCTTTAGGTGACCTTGCTTGAGCGGGGGGGTTGGACTACATGACCCCAGAGGTTCCTTCTAGCCTAAATTGCTATATGATTTCTATGAAATAAAAATTATTTTGATGACAGTATAAGAACAGTTACAATTTGAGGATGATTCCAACCTACAATTATACTAAACACTATGATTGAGAAGGTTGGAATTCAAAACAAGCTAGATGAACTGAAGAAAGAGTGTAAAACAAAAGCACTTTGATTCTATAAAGAAACATGCTAAACCTAAATGTGGAAGGAAAGTAACATGCACAAATACAAAATAGAAATACAATAGAAAAATACTTGAATATCACTCAGAACCTACATAATCTAGAGAAAAATGTAATAGTATTACAAAAATTTGAATCATCTAGACATTTTATTTAACCATTTAAAATCCAAAAGACAATTTCAGAAAATACATTTTTTTTGTTTTGTCTAGGATTTGTTCAAAAATTATTTCACTTCACTTGATGACAAGGGAGACTATTGTGTCCAGTTTGTGACACAGTTTAAAAAGACTAGAATATTTCTAACATGGAAAATATGACACATAAGGAGTCATTGAAAGGTTTGTACTTTTTTAGAAGTATGACTTGGCAGGCAGGGGGCAAAGCCTGATAATGGTATCATGGTCCCAGGTAGCTAATCATTGCAGCCTGTCCTAGAGTTTGATCTACTGCCTGTGCTCCTTCTCAATCAACTCTTTACAATTATTTTCCAACTACATTTATCCCTGTTGTGCAGGAATTGTGCCAAATTTCTCATATCAAAGAATGACCCATTATTTAATTTTAGGTTATCTCCTCTTAAGAAAAATAATCAAATCTTCAGGCAAAGAAGCAAAGAAAAAATATTTATTTTTAGCTATGTTCATGATTGCTGAAAGTTACATACTGAACATTTTTCTCTGGGAATGAAACTATGTTACCTGAGCTGATTTTATTTATTCAACACTACTACTTCAGTCAGGAAGTTGGAAGCTGATAAATTTTCTATAGGTTTTGGCCTTCTTGCAAAAATGTGAAACAATGGAGTTGATGTAATTTTGAATTATCATTTCAAAAAGAACGTGATGAATTTACCTGTTATGTGTGATTCAGAATGCCAAAGCATCTGATGTTCACAGGCAGGGATGATAGGCTGCCCTAAGAGGAAGGAATTTTAAGAGTGCTGCTGGGGACCTCCACCTACACTAACATATTTCAAAATATGAGGCATGATTTATCTGAAAAAAACTAACGTGCATCAAAGTTAAAATTTCATACAGATGAAATTAAGGGCGCTTACAATGCAGAATATTATAGACTTAAATGGTTTCTTTGGACCTTTATTAAGCAGTTTTATCCAGGCGAAGGGAATCTAAAATTGCACCGTTAGCTAACACGGTACATTTGCATTAAGAATATGCAGTCAAGTCTAGGGGAACTTATTCGTCTAGAATTTAACTGTGTCAGGGTTACCTCATGAAAACTGGATCATAAGCTTTCAAATCTGAATTCTATGTGAGATATGAGAAGAGCTGAAAGGTACAGAGAATATTTTTCTGTGAAAGCTAGAGTCATTATTTATGATATTTTTTATTTGTAGTCCTGATTTCAACACTCATATCTATAGTTCTGAACCCTTCGCTTTATGCCCTGATAAATCAATTTTTACCTTAGTTTTGAACTCCTCCTACTTTGTTCCTAAGGCTGTATGGTAGTCCTGTATACTCAGGGCAGGATAGAAGCAGCACACTGAGAGTACAGCTTCCTCAGAAACAGAGATGCACAAGCAGCTGAGAGGACCAGCACCTTCTTCACCCTTTGGAGGGCTAAGAAACTAGGAAATGCCTGTGAAGAAGGCAGTTGTGGTGGAGTAACCTTGCTAGATCCCAGGTTCCCAAATCTTAGAAACACCTTCCCCCTACCCCTCCATTCTTCTCTGGCTGAACTCACTACCAGTTTTATCTACCTGCTGAGAGGTGCAGGGGGACAGGGCATGAAGGTTGTGATCAGTTTATCATACATTGTCTTTGCTGCCCCTTCCTCCTTGGTCAAAGGATCCCTCAGACTCTACTCCTCCTCCAGCATTGGGTTCTTCCCCCAGGAGACAGCCTTCCATGCATATTTAAAATTCGAATGCTTCTCATAATCTAGAGCTCTTAATGAATGGCTCTGGTATGGGGTGCAATCTTTCAGGAACAGAGTGCTCCAGTGTAGGTCTCCCACAGTGTCATAAATTCTGCCAGCAAAGCTGCTCCAGCATGGGCTCCTGTCTCCACCAGGCCACAGATCCTGCCAGGAGCCTGTTCCAGTGTGGACTTCCCATAGGATCACAGCTCCTTTGAGCATCCATCTAATCCAGAGAGGAGTCCTGCACAGACTGCAGGTGGATCTCTGATCCACTGTGAGCCTTCATGGGCTGCAGTAGAACAGCTGCTTCACCAAGATCTCCAGCACAGGTTGCAGGGGCTTCCAAACCTTGAGCACCTTCTCCCTCTTCTTCTTTGTTGACCTTTGTCTTTCAGAATTCTTGCTCTCACATTCTCACTCTTCTCTGTGGCTGCTGTTTTTCTGCATCAGCTTTTTGTGTCCTTCTTAACTACATTATCCCAGAGGCTCTACCACCATCTCTGAGGTATTCAGCCTTTGCCAGCAGCAGGCCCATCCTGATGCCAGATGGCATTGGTTCTGTTGGGCATGTGGGAAGTTTATGGCAGCTCCTCACAGAAGCCACTCCTGTAGCCAGCCCTGTCTGCTAACTTAGACTTGTCCATGCAAGCCCAATACAGGGGTGAGGGGGTATTTTACTTTTTGATTTTGTTTCTCACCATTCTAGACTATTTTTAATTTGCAATAAATTAAATAATTTCTTCTGAAATTGAGTCTGGTTTGACTGTGATGGTAATTATTAAGTGATATTCTTGTCTTTGTCTCAGCCCTTGAATTTCTTCATGTTGTTTTTCTACCTTGTTCTCTCCCCCTGTACTGTTGAAAGGGATAATGAGAGAGCAGCTGAGTGGGGGACTGGCAGCCAGACAAGGTCAATTGACCACCCATAATAACAGAAAATAAAAGAAATTCCTGTCATCCCAATAGTGAGTCTCTATTTGTTTCCCTCATGTGCCCACATTATTGTTCATTATATTATTAAATTCCACAATCATTTGCTATCACTAGAAGCACAATGTATAATGTTCAGTTAATGAGCCTTCATTTGATAATTTCAGGGAGTTTTTTTTTCAGCAGATAGCTCCAGGTTTATTTGCCAAAAACTATTTAATGTCTCTAGATGACATAATTACCAGAGACTCTTTCTGTCAGATAAGAGTTATAAAATTGTGAAAGCTACATTATTTGTCTTTTCTTTTTTTTTTCATGCATAGGAAAATATCTGTAAGAATTCAGCAGTTTGTGACCTCTTTAGTTGCAGTTTTTTGACACTGCTTCTTGCTGTACCAAATGATCATAACTATGCAGAGGAAAATTGAGTTTTCCTGTGGTATCAGAAACTGAGGAGATGAAATAATCAAATATGACTTTTATACTTGCAAAATCGCTATTCATACTTTAAACTGTAGTATCTTCCCGTAGCTTCAGATATCCATTACTTTTATTGTTTTGGTGTTTTTAATTAATTGACAAAATACTTTAAAGCACAAGTCTTCTTCTATTTCATTTGGACTTTTCTATTCTGTGAAACTTAAAATTGGAAAACCATTCTGTAAGTCAGACAACACCTAGAGAAAAGGTTATATATCCCATATCAGTTCTCAGGCAATTCTAACTAGGATTTATGGGGGCTCTTTCTTTCTCCTGTCTTCCTCGTTTTGTGTTTTCTTTGGGTCTTTTTTCCTGTTTACTATCTGAAAAAAAGGTGAAAAAACCAAAATTAAATCTGTGTGTTTCAGGTGTTACTCTGGAATCAGATTCTTGCCTTGACCCAGGAATTCCTGTGAATGGCCATCGCCATGGTAACAACTTTAATATCCGCTCCACAGTAACCTTCAGCTGTGATCCAGGATATACACTGAGTGATGAAGAACCACTCATATGTGAAAGAAACCATCAGTGGAATCATGCATTACCCAGCTGTGATGGTAAGGGTCAAGCTCTTCAGATGGCAGGTTTAAAGTCCATAAAAGTTAATCTACTATTTTGCAGAACTAATTAAGCTTGTCAATGCTACTACCTCCCTTCAATCTCAGCAAGATCCACACTTTAAAAAAATTATGTTATTGTTATTAAAAGCCACGCTTTACATTTCTGTATCAGTTTTTAGTGAAATACTGAAAAAAAAGGGCACATATTCACAAATAGAAAAATTCAGATTGTCCAATGGTTCCATTGTTCAACTGTGAATCAAAATGGTGCCATACAACCAGTACTTTCAACACAAAGCCAATAAAATTAATTTATATTTAAACTCTAAATACTGCATGCCAAAATGATTGTTTAAAATTTAGGATGCTCAATACTAAAGGAGATAAACCATGATCAGCCAATGTAATTAATTTTCTTAACATATTTTTGATTTGAAACTTTGATTAGTTTAATAATTGTTTTGGTGGATATGAAGTAAGAAACTGTCTAGAGCTTTCATGAAACATTTTTTTAAATGCTGAATTACTTCATGCTTTAACCACAGCCCACAACCAAGCCTCACACAGCTGCTTGCTCATTCCCATCAGCAGGATCAGGGAGAGAATCAGAAGGCAAAAAGTGATAATACTCCTGGGTTGAGATAAAGACAGTTAGTAAGAAAAGCAAAATACGTGCAGACAAGCAAAGCAAACCAAGGAATTTATTCACTGCTTCCCAAGGACAGCAGGTGTTCAGCCATCTCCAAAAGAGCAGATGACAAATATCATCAGTCTGAACTTCTCTGTTTTCCCTTTTTCTCCACACTTCATATACTGAGCCTGATACCATATGGTGTGGGGTATTCTTTGGATTAGCTGCAGTCACCTGTCACTGCTGTCTCCTCCTAATCTCCCACTCACCCTCAACTTCCTCACCAGTGTGACATATGAAAAGCAGAAAAGTCTTGGATCTGTGTAAACCCTGCTCAGCAATAATAAAAGCATCTCTATATTATTAACCTTGTGCTCAGCACCAATCCAAAACACAGCCCCATACTGAGAAGAAAAATGACTATACACCAGCACAACTGTGTTCCCAAATATTTCTGTGTTCTTTTTTGTAACTGGATTTTTTGGCTAAGCTCTGCTTCTGTGAACCCCTGAATAAACCTAAATTCTTCATGGAATCCTTGTATAGTTGCTACAAAATCCCCCTTACAAAAACCACAGAACAATGGCATAGAAAGGCTCTTGCTTTACTGAATTACTTACATTAATGTATTTCTAACCTGCTTTTCAGGTCCAAGGTTTTCATTGATTACAGTGGAATGTCAGAGGACAAACTTAGATTCAGCAAAGTATTTCAGTTTCTCACGCTGTTTTGAACTGTTTTTTAAATCTGAGCACTAGTCTCCTTCTAACTCTCACTATAGCCTTCTGGCCCCATTCTCAAAATATCTAAACTACCAAAAGACTATAATAGAAGTTAGCTAATCTAGCATTCAAAATCACTCACCTTGTCATCGCCACAAGCCATTCCTCCTTTACAAGTACAGACACAAAGCATTTTTAAAATTTTTCATTGTTTTTATGGGTTTCTTTCCTTGTTTTTTGCCGTGATGGATTGACAAATGCAAAAAAATCTTAAGCTTGAATAGCATTCTCTTCTTTTTCTACTTACTTTAAATAAATTGTGTAGATGTATTTTTGAGTTAAAATATCAATATTTAACTTTTTTGTTTGCATATGAATGTTGATCTCCAGGAAGATCTAGTTAACTTTCGCTCATTGAAAGAGATTTTTTTCTCCAGGTCCTTCACCCACTTTCATGTGAGTGTATGTCAAGAAAATGTCAAGCCTTTCTGGAGTATGTTCGCTAAGCAAGCAACACATAGGGGCTCAACATACATTCAGTCTCTTCTTTTCCTCACAGATTCACCTCCGTTGTATTTACTAGTCTAACATGGCATAGAACTCACACTCTATTAGGTAATCATTCTGTTCGTGTATTTGCCTTTTGAGGCTCAACAAGTTGTGACCCAGATTTTTGGATTGTGACAGATTTAACTGAGGTGGAAATGAACATTTTGCACTCATCTCTCAAGTACTGATGTTCTCAAAATTTTTACTTCAGAAATTAATTTAGCAGAATAAATGCCTAAGGGAAAAGCATGTTGCTTTGTTTCGTGCCAACAAAGAAGAAATAAACCTGCATACAAATGCAAGGTGGTTAAAGTTCCCTTTAAGTAATGTGTCATTCTCAAAATACGCTAATGCCAAGGTGGAACATGAAAATAATTTTTGAATGAGAGCTAAATTAAAGCACATCAATTCCATATTTTAAATTTTGTTTTAAATAGGGAAATAATTTTTGTTTGTCATATCTGCTTTAAGGAATATTTATTGCACAGTCAAATATTTTTCTTCCTTCTGTGGTGTTTACAGACTAAGATAAGAATTTTTGAATGAATGCATTATTGTTCATTTATGGCACTTTAAACCTGATGTCTGTAACACTGTTTTTCATTATTAAGTATTGTTATCAACCATATATTTACTGTGGGTTTAGTCAAATGTGTTTTAATTCATACTTGCATGCAGAAATAACTATATTCAGGTAAAACCAGGATAGAAGCGTTCCCTTTCCTTTTACTAACTTATAAATATATAAAAGCTGCATAAGTTCAAAAAACATTAAAAACTTGAACAAAAAACTTAGTCTAATAAGAAATAAAAAAAAAAAAGGGACTTAAGCTATAAACCAAGCATATGTATATATATACATACATCTACATAAAGGTACTGCAAATTTAATGAATATTTTTTCATGTATATTTTCCATCCAGTTAATGGCAAAGTGTATCACTCTATGTGAGGAAGAAGACTAAAAGCATCTTAATGTTTTGTTGCTTTATTGTTTAAATATTTAGTATAATAAAACTGTTAAAAAACAACAGCATAAAAACTGGACAGCAAGGGATGACTGAAAAGCACAGTCATGCTGTATTTATAAGATCTGTGAGCAATTCAGAATGCAAATCTTAAACATTAATTAATTTGCTATGCAAATTTCAACAGCCTAGTTTAGCAAATTCTAGTGTGCATAAGATGTTTTCTAGCATAGTTCTCATGTTTTCCAAAATATTCAATTCCAAATAAATTACTTATGATGGGACAATCTAAATATTTGAAAAAAGAGAAATTACACTTCTTTTTCCCCCTGAGTGTTGCAGTAATCATCAAACTTTTACTTACTTAAAAAAATGTGCTTTTTACTGAAGTATTTTTGTTTGTTAAAAATGCAGTTGAATGTATGCCTTTCAAAATATTTAGTGAAAGAAAAGTAGCAGCAGGATATTTTTTGTGTTACTTCTTCACAAAAAATCCCCTTATTTCTTACATACTACTGCAATAGGAATTAGTATTTGCAATATTTTTTTTGTGTTCTTCTAAGAGAGACTGTAAATGAAAAATAAGCTCCTTTTCAAGGACTAATTTAAAAGAAAACAAATTGTTGTCAAAAAGAATGTTGCGGCTTTGGATTAATTAACTTCTTATTTTATTCCTTTACTCTATTTTTAATTTTAAGTGTAGGTAAAAAATTAACTCTCTCTCTTTCTTTCTCCCTCTCTCTCTCTCAAGCCCTTTTACAAGAAAGGCTTTTTGTATGATTTTCTTTTTTTTTTCTCTTCTTAAGCTTTATGTGGTGGATATGTTCATGGGAAGAGTGGAACTGTTCTTTCTCCAGGTTTTCCTGATTTTTACCCAAACTCTTTAAACTGCACTTGGACTATTGAAGTGTCCCATGGCAAGGGTAAGTATCTAACATGTTTTGCATATATATAATGTCTGTATGGAAAAAAAAAAATAAAACCAACAAAAACCACACATAGCTAACAAAGGAAATGTCCTTTATGAGTTAAACCAACACTTTCTGCCATTCCCTTGAGGAAGAAGTTTAACTTCCCAAAATAAATATCTTCAAAGGTGGGATTCCCAGTTTGTGTTTATTTTTCAAAGGAAGATTTCAAAGTCTCCAGAGGCAATGTGTTTTAGTCTCAGAAAAATGGGAAAGAGTGGAAGAGCTAAAGTATGGGAAAAGAATAACCACTGGTTAAATAGCCCTAAATTTCTTTCAGTCAAAGATGTCAGGACCTTGTTGATGGCTCTTTGCTATTATTGAGCATAAAGGAACGGACTGGAGCTGTGTATTGGTAACCTCAGTTTTCAGACTTAAGCCATTAGAGCAAAACATATATATCTTTATGTTACATATACAGTAGAGTAATATCTGAGTAAAAAATTACTGAGAATTATATGGGAAGTTTCTATTTTTTTTGTTTTGTTTTTTTTTTTTTTTTTTGTTTAAAGCTCATAAAACATTTTAAATGTTAAATATATGAGTAAATGTGCTAAGAATAATGTTGTTCCCCACAGTAAATTTTTAAATTTATCATATATATTGTATTTGAAAATTTATTGTGTTTGAAAACTGAACTGTAAGTCAAAATTTAATTAAATATTGGATTGGAAGTTAGCAAATGAACAAACAGTCATTATGTCAGGTAAATCATCAGTTCCACAAAATAAGATTCTGTATTTATGTAAGACTGCACATAAAACTTCTGTATTCTTTGTCCTTGTATTTGGAAACTTCCCTGAAGCTTAGAATTAAAAGCCAGAATTGTGTTGGACGAAATGCGAAAATAAAACACAAATACAAAATTTCAGCCAATTATTATGGTACGTTTCCTAGGTAATAATGAAATCAAGGTACATATTATAAGTAAAAGAGAAATAAACGAACTTGAATAACACCTAAATAATACAAATTTGGATTTTCAGAGTGCTGCATAAAAATAGCACTGATTGCCATCAATTCTCTTATAGGAACTATTGACTAAAAGTGAGCTAGACAAGCATCCCAATTGCACATATTATTCAGTTGAGCTCATGTGCTTTCTGCAAACTTTATACTTTATTTTCAGAATTTCCGGTGTTGATTCTATTTTTTTCTCAAAATGTTTCTCTGCAACATAAAAATTGCTTTCTGTGTCACCTACATATGAAGGAATAGAAAAACTTGTTATTAAATGCTTTTCTTTCCTCCCTTTTTAATTCTTTTAAAGGTGTACAGCTGGTTTTTCATACTTTTCACCTTGAGAGCTCTCACGACTATTTGCTCATCACTGAAGATGGGAGCTTCACAGAACCAGTAGCCAGATTAACTGGCTCAGTCTTACCCCCTACAATTAAAGCCGGCCTCTTTGGAAATTTTACTGCACAGCTTCGATTTATATCTGATTTTTCAATTTCTTATGAAGGTTTCAACATAACATTTTCAGGTAATGAATTCCATTCTGCTAAATATCCTGAAACTGTTCCAGATGATATTTCACTTGCAGATAACAGAAATATTATGAAACACCATACAGTAAAAAAAAAAAAAAAACCAAAAACAACAAAACAAACCAATTAATCAAAATTGTGTAGTCTATCATAAAAAACGGGTTAAGGTTTAAAAAGGTGGGCAAAAGAATCAAGAAGAATGTTGGTGATTTGACTGTTTTATATTTGCCTTGTTCTCACACAAACATTAAAATTGTTGAAAAAGAAATTTGGAAGAAAATTAAGGGAAAAAATTACAAAGATAGAAGGTACTGGTTCAGAAGAAATGAACTAACTTGTTCTGAAGTATAGAACTTTAAAAAAGCAGTGGTATGCTGACTCAGATTCACGAAGGACTCTAAATTCAAGACTGATTTTGAAATGGAAAATGTGTATATAAATAAAACACTTATTAGCTATTGATATATTTCTACAAGTTATCTCTTTAAGATAAGTGCAACATTTGTTACTCCTTCTTATTTACAATCTTCTAAAACTAGATTAGACATCTAATATACATTTCTCAGTAATTTTCTTTGCCTATCTCCATTACTAGCAAGTAGAATTACAGATGTAGCAGGGCATCTCACCTCCCAACAAGAGCTCATCTATTGTTTGTTAGCTGGTCAGATAAACAGTATAAGCTGTCTTCTAGTGAGTTATTTTGGCACCATAGTCAAAATGGCCAGTGCTTGGGCATCTCCCAGCTGCCTATAAACATCTTACTTTTGAAGTGAGATCTGGAAGGTAAGCTGGCTTTCTTAGTGACAGACACCTCACTGACAAACTAGAAAAGCCACACCAAACTTTCACAAAGCAGGAATCCTCGGTACATGGTCCTGGAAATGTATGGAGTTCCTCCCATGAGTAGGGATGCTTATTTTACAGCTACTCCCCAGGGGTTAAGTGAAGAAATCTGTATTCATTATTGTCATTTTGGTGGTAGCTTACAATACTGTTGCTAGCTTTAATTATAGGTACTTTGAAATAGTGCACTGTTTTATGCTAGGCTGTAATCTACTAGTAGTTCTTTCGTTTCATATTGCATAGTAATTCTGATTAGGATCTTTGGTGTATTATCTCTATCTGTTTAATAAATAATTATTTTTAGAAATAGACCTGATTTGCCATCATTAAAACTTGTGGACCAAAGTCCTTAAATTTAAGATGCTGCCAAGTTCTGGTGCTAAGGCAGGGTTTTTCTGAAGCTTCCCCTTGTCCCATGACACATGAATGAATCAAGTGCTGGTTGAAATGCACATGTACATGTATATTTTATGGAAGGTGTACATATAGAACTCTCATCCAACTCTCTTACATAATTTTTCAGGAACTGAAAGCCACTAAGTTTTGTTGAGAATTGGCAATGTTTACAGATGGCCATGATATTTATGAGTAATGTATCTCATTTAGCTTGCTTATTTAAAAAAGGAAAAAAACTGCCTCACTGATTAGAGCAATAGTGTTGGATTTACTCCTATTAAATGCTAAAATAAATTCATTCTGGAGACTTTGGACTTGCCAAAGCAGATGTCAGCAGTTCTACATGTTTGAAATGTAAATACACATATTAATTATTTCACTGCTAATGTTTTTACCACTAAATCAAAAGAGTAGAGCACTAGCCAAGTTGTAGAAAAAACACACAAAGTATTGTGGATGCAAGGGGTAAAACTGTGCAGTAACAAAAGATATGGATCACAGAACTTTTGGAACATGACTGAAAGTTTATATCCTATTTACTACTGCTACAACATACAGGGACATCATATGCCATCCTTTATATTAACTACAAATTTTGAGAAATATTATGAGGTACATTAACTTTATGAAACAAATAGGTGATTCTGTTTTTGTACTTTCACACAACCAGAATATATTTCTTCTTAATAAGAAGTGTTTTGTGAGAACACCTGTTTTGAATATCATCAAACACTGAAACTTGTCATGAAAATTGCCATGTGCCTAAAGGTATACTACAGGGTATCTCCATGTGTAGCCCCCACAGTACTGAGCAGAGGTAATAGATCATATGTTTTCTAAACTTAGAACATTTGCCAGCAGAAACTGATGTAGTTTATAGATTTTCTCTAATATTCAGAACTTTCCTACAAGACAGTTACTAAAGGGAAGAATTTATTTATTCCTTTTATTTCGTATATCAGCTGTTTAAAGATTCACTCAGAAACTTTGGTTTACTTTCTTCCCTGACTAAATGGAGTCTCTTATTCTAAATAAGATTTCACCCTACTTTCCACTGACCTACAAGGTTAATGTTCTAGAAAATATTTTTTCTTATCTGTTACCAGTAGGGATCTCTTGGGCCTTTTGGATCGTATTCTGAAGAATATAAAATCAAACCTTTTCCATGAGATGTTAAGTTGTTCTCTTTCAACATCTTTTGTCAAAGTAGTTGGTAGTGAATATCTAAGAAAAAAAAATATGGAAAAACAGAATAAACAACAAGTGATACTTCCACATCATATTCTTTGGAGATGAGGAAATGGGCTCATATATTTTCTGAGTTTGATTTGCTTCCTATCTAACAGCCCTAATTTTTTCCCCCATTAGTCTATTCTGACTCCTCTGCTGAATTATTCCTGATGTGCAATTATAAAAGCACACTTTTTGAAAATGTGTTCATATGTCTTTCATTCACCTAACCTTTTATTTGTTTTTTAATTAGATTTTCTTCATCACATAATGATGCTTTTCAACTGTAAGGCTCACTTGTAAAGCTGTTTGGAAGTTCAGATGAAAAGAAACTAGAATTACGCACAAAGGAAGTAATTAAACAAAATTATAGTAAACCACTTACAGTACAAGCTGATTACAGCTCTTGAAATTAAAAAAATAGATGTAGTATGGGTAGAACACATTAAATACATAATTACTGTATATATAGGCATAATAGACTCACAGAAACAGTATTGGGTTTTAGTAGAGAACACAGCTCTAAAATACATGTTCTCCAGCTGTTCCATGCTCACACAATGCAAGCAATTTAGTAAGTTTGCTTTTTTCCATGTGGGCAACTTGTCCAGATAATAACATATTATGTTTTATTGTTTGCAGAATATGATCTGGAGCCATGTGATGATCCTGGTGTTCCTGCCTTCAGTAGGCGAATTGGTTTTCATTTTGGTGTTGGAGATTCCTTGATCTTTTCCTGTTTCCCTGGATATCGCCTGGAAGGCGCCAACAAGCTCACCTGCCTGGGAGGGGGTCGGCGTGTATGGAGTGCACCTCTGCCAAGGTGTGTGGGTAGGTGGTCACATGCTTTCATTTCATTCATCAAATCGTTAAGAGCACATGGCATGTGTTGTCAGAGTACTGGGCAGGGAACGAAGTGCTTGGGTTGAAACAGTTGATCCCCAAGCTGTAAAAACTGTAAAGTCAGTGCAAGATATAAGTAATGCATGTCTCTTTTATATAGAGAACAAAAAATGCAGAAGAATAATTAGAATTATGCCAGTAAATAAGATCAAAATGTCATGTGAGATAAAATGTATAAGTAATTATTAAACTTTATGTTTGGCACAGTTAAGTTATAAATTTCTCTTTTGGGGTAGAGAAATGATGTTTAGAACTTTTAGGTGAAAATACCCTACTTTAGAGCCCTGCTGCTGGTTTTAAGGGTCTTTTTTCATACTGTGTTGTTATTCTTGTAATTCTAAGCTTTTGGGATATTTACAGTTTATAAACTGTATCACAGTGTTTTTAAACTTTACTTTTTAAAATTAGTGTGTGGTTGTTAAACATCAGTAACGATGAACTCAAACTGAGTGAACTCTTCTTTTCTGGGAAAAGCTCTGTATATTATGAAATTTGTGCAGCTGCTATATTTCTGAGAT
The DNA here is from genome assembly GCA_039654755.1 of Calcarius lapponicus. NCBI lineage: Eukaryota > Metazoa > Chordata > Aves > Passeriformes > Fringillidae > Calcarius > Calcarius lapponicus. Next base: position 21,973,806 of record CM077465.1, on the reverse strand, counting down.
GGTTTTATCTCCACCATGTCAAGTGAATCTCATCAGCTGCTATTGACATAATGCTTCTGAAAAGTCAAATACTTCCATACATCTCTAAATGGATTTCCTTAAGAGGGTTCTTGTTTTAAATAAGATTTTATTTAATGACGGGAGAAATTCAGCTTCTTTCTTTTATTCATTATAAAAAGATGGATCTTTATATCTGAAAAAGTCACCTACATTGTATGTGCATGTAAGATACATAGGAAAACAAAGTATCTCAAATTTTGTTTTAAATTTGAGTTATTTATTCCATGATAAAATGATGTCACATATGAGAGAGAAACCAAAATAATATGGAGTTTGCCGTTTATTTGGAAAGTCTAGATTTAAATCTTAGTCTATTTTCAGCCCTGGGATATGTGCTTGATTTGAGGGTTGTTTGGGGTTTCTCTCTTTCTAAGGGGTTTCTCTGTATTCCACTCAAACATGTTTAGTTTATTTTAGATTGCATTTTAGTCATTGGCAGAAATTCTTGTGCTGAAGAAAGGAAACATTCTATATGATGCATGTTTTTATAAATTTTGTTAACTTTTAGAAAGCCTTTCCTACAGTATCTACAGTAATAAGAGATTTATACCCGATATCTTGAAAATGCTCACTTGGCTATCCTCATAAAGTAAATGACACATTGAAAAGTTACAAAGATTATCAAAGTGCCAATAATTAGCTTACTGAAGTATCAGCCATTGAATTAGCTGTGAATTTATAGGACTAATGTAACCACTTACTGTGCCAGACACAGATATGTATGTTCTGCCTGTATGTTCTCCCAAGCATAATTTAGTGATACACATCTAATCTTATGTATATGTGATACATCCACCATTCATATATTGAAATGGAATTTATTTACAGAGAGCTCAACATTTTCTTTTTGTTGTTATCTTTAGTTTTTAACAAATTTGTCGACTGGCCCTGAGATACTTATGTCACAAGATCCATGTATGACGTCCCACTTTCTAATGATTAGTAAAACCTTTTATAAAATATGCAAAGACAGCTGGCACTTCTCTAAAATAAGATGATCTAAATAACTCTTTTAACTCAACCTATGTCTTCATTTGACCTCTTGTAGTGTAGCAAGGCAAAGATATATACAATGCAACTAAGACAAATGCAACGAAAGAAACTTTGCTAGGCAGCTGCATGAAACTGAGGGGGAAGACATTTTCAGTGTTCTTCATAGCTGCTTTTATAAGTGATTCTTTTCTTAACACCAAGAGGGTTTACAGAAGTCCCTTTTCTTGTTGCCATGGCACCTAAGACATTAGGGGTGAAGATATCCTCTTACCCTTAAAAAGAGTTCACACAAAGACTTCTTTCTCAGAAGAGTGAAAGCAGTGGCTTGTCATGAAATCTGATGTGTTTGGAATTACATTTGGAATTAAATCTAGTCTCAATTAAGTACATTACTGGGTTCAGTAGTCTCTTGATTATTACTTCTTAATTGTCATTTCTACAGTGACCAAAGTCTCATACACAATATATAAACATCAACAAGGATTTTCCATCTATGACATATGTTAATACAGTCTTTCATGATACTTTTAATCAGATTCAGGATGAAAGCCCTTCAAATTTAATTGTACTTAATTTATAAACTAAACATTCACATCAGCTCATGCGGATCTGTATAATAAAAGTGGCATTCAGTTTCATCTGCTGTTGAAAAAACCAACAAACCAACAGGATTTCCAAAAGTCTTGCCCTTCTCCATGCAAGTAAATATTTTAAAACCCTTCCTCTAGGGTTATCTAAAACATGTTGTGCACTTTTCCTGATTAGTGAACTATTTGTTCATTTCTACCCTGTCATCTTCTTTGAAGAATTATTTTCCAGGTAAAGGAAAAGCAGAGCTTGGGTGTGACAGTGGTCACAGGGGTTTTCAGGATGAGGGAAGAGATGTAGATCTGACTTTATATTTCAGAAGGCTTGATTTATTATTTTATGATATATATATTACATTATAACTATACTAAAGAAATAGAAGGAAAACTTTCATCTCAGAAGGCTAGCTAAGCTAAGAATAGAAAGGAATGAATGACAAAGGTTTGTTTCTCGGACAGAGAGTCTAAGCTAACTGGGCTGTGGTTGGCCATTAATTGTAAACGTCCAAGATGGGCTAATCACAGATGCACTTGTTGCATTCCACAGCAGCAGATAATAATTGTTTGCATTTTGTTGCTGAAGCTTCTCAGCTTCTCAGCAGGAAAAATCTTAATGAAAAGATTTTCAAGAAAAGATGTCTGCGACACTTGGGAGGTGTAGTTGGCCTAACATCATGATGCTGCCATTCTTAATTTAAGACTTTGAGTCCTGCATGAACAACATTATCATAACTTTCAGTGTCCTTCTCTCCATGCTGTGCAGGTAGATGGTCTTCCCCTGGATTTCTTTATCTGATTACCTGGAACTTGGTTGGCTCTCAGAATAAAGCAGGATACCCTCTTGTGCAATAAGAACCCTCCTTTTCACAAAAAAATACACCACCAAGTCTACCTGCAAAATCAGATTGATATTCATAAACAGGTGGACTTGTAAATCTTATTTCCTTGTGTCAACAATTCACTCTTTGATCTTTTCAATTAGAATAATTTTGTGTAGCTCGGCTATGCACTTCAAGTTGTTTTGCATACTATTCTACCTGACACCAGAGTTTTGAAGAGGCTAGCTAGAGTTTCCCTTTGAGTTGTCACCCCATTTCTAAATATGTCCTCCAGATGGATCTGTCCCTTGACTAGAAAGTAGTTTGTGCCTACAGCCACCTACTTGGTACTCTTTGAGGAAAAGAGCTTTACTGTTAAAAAGTGTGCAGAAGATCCAGGCCCTTAAGGCTGGCTCCCTTTGCACTGTTTAAAGAACACATATTATAATTATCCCAGGTGGTGTCAAATTTCCCCCATCTCAAAAGACTAAACTTTTTCTTTTTTTTTCTTCTTTAAAGGGGTGCTTTTCCTATAGAAGCAAATCCCCTTCCTGTCTAGTAAATTTTCAGTTTACATTGACATCATGTGGCTTTTCAAGAACATCCTGTGCTTCCACCTCTATATATCAAGTGTGGGAACACTGGGACTGCTAATCTCTTCACAGGGAGTTTCTCATTCTTGAATTGTTTATAAGAAGGTAGTGGGGTCATCCATAAAAAAAATCTCATTTCCTCTCAGGCCTTCCTCAAAACACTCAAATAACAATGGTAGTTTCCCTGACAATTGTCCTAGTAGCTGATAACTGCAGATGAGACACTCTACTCTTTTTACAAGAGTACTGCTTCCCATCTTTCTGGACACGGTAACTGCATTTGGGAGAACTATCACACAATTTTTACTGAACTGGTGACTCCCTGCAGCACAGATGCTACAGTTAGGCTTTTCTGCAGTTTCCCACAGTATAAAGGACATAGACAGTAATTTGAATGAAATAAAGTCTGTCTAACTGTATATAGCTGTTATTTGAGATATGTTGCCTCAATGTACATTTACAGTGTTCTTTTTTACCCCTCTCCTCAAAATACACCGTAACTGAGAGGAATGTGACATTATGGGGCACTCTGCTACTTTTCTATTTTGCACGATGCACAGAATTGAATAATGAGAACATGACTATAGATGATGTCAAGAGAAAAATATCTTTTTAGCAATACTGACACATGGCTACCTGAAAGACAAATATTCATAGTATCTTGAAAAGAAATGTCACTAGCCCATATTTTTTAATTTGAGAGTATTGATGTGAATATTTGGGTTTTAACTGTTCTGAAATAACTTGTGACCTGAGAGGATGTTAACTTTATCATCTGGTATGCTACTGTATTTGGTGTGTGACAATGTGTGATGGTTTAAATTTCCAGATCTACTTCTCGATAATTTGCTTATCATTTAAAATTACTGGGTTTGTATTGTGTGTGTAGGTGAAAAACAAGCTACTGGAGTACAGACAAGTTTCTCGTGATTATCTTTAGTCTAGTTGAAATTTGCAACCAGAAAACATCTTTTATCCCCTTCACTTGTTTATATTTTATCCAGTGTTATTATTTGTTATTTTGTTGTTATTATTGCTTTAATTATTATTCCAGTGTTTTCCAGAAAATCATTCAAAAACATGTATTTTGTTAGTAATCATGGTTGTGATGAATTGCTGACACTACTTCTACACATATAATTTATTCCCGTTATGCCATTTGCTTTCCATAATTGCAAATGTTCTATATACCTTTAAAAATATATTCCTTTTTACTTATCTCATAACTGTGAAGACAAAACTATCTCAGCATGGATGAATATTCTTACCATTTTTTTCCTTCCAGCAATAACTCTTTTTTCCTCTACCTATAATTACACAGTTCTATTATAGTTTCATTTACATTTCACAGTTGACTACTTTTTCCTGAGGACAAACCTCAGCTTTTAGTGAGCAGTCCCCCTAGAGTACAGATCCAAGAATAAAGTTTCACGGCAGTCACACACCTCTGCATATCCACAAAGTAGTGTGAACCTCAGAAGCTTGGTGAATAGCAGCATCCAGAAATGAGGTTGAACAACTTCTTATTGAAGTCTATTGAAGTGTCTGATTCTGAGGCTAATGTCCACCTGAAGGAGATGGTCAGAATCGGATTTTTGATGTTATCATATTGTCATCACTAACCTTTTAAACAGGACCCACGTTCCATATTTCCAGGAAATCGGTTACTAAAGCAGGTTTTCTAAACCTCATCTAACAAACCAAGACTATGCTTTTAATCATACTTTTCTTGCTTTAGAGTTTTCTTTAAGTCAAGCTATTCAGGAGCTTTCTAATACTCTGTCTTGGAGTTTTGTTACTGTTAGAAAATGAATTGAAAGATTCATAGATTAAGGGAGGCATTCTTGAAAAACCAAAGAAACCAGTGAACCAGAAGACCCTGAAAGCAAAATCAAAACAGAAGTTTAAAAAAAAAATCAACCTCTAGTTCATTAGAGGTCTTAGGAAATGGCAAAAAGCTTTTATTTGCAGGGGTAGGAGAGACTTTTCTGTCCTTGAGGAAGGATATAAAGGAGTTGTTTCAACTTACACAAAATTCTTTTGAGTCAGACGGGAGGGGAGGGGAGGAGAGGGGAGGGAGGAAAAGAAAAAAGAAAGAAAGAAAGAAAGAGAGAGAAAGAGAAGGAAAGAGAAAGAGAAAGAGAAAGAGGAAAGAGAAAGAGAAAGAGAAAGAGAAAGAGAAAGAGAAAGAGAAAGAGAAAGAGAAAGAGAAAGAGAGAGAAAGAAAGAAAAAGACATGCATACATTAAGTCTTGGAGAAATAATTGAAATAGCACCTACTGTGTTTTGACAAGATCTAGAAAATCAAGAGGATGCTTTCCTATAAAAACACATCTAAATCACTTGTTATATAGCTTAAACTAGCACATAGTGCACAAAATTTGTTCTGTAAATATCAGCTGCTTACATGGATCTAATTTAGATTCTTCACTTCTCACATCTGCCAACTATGGAAGTCTGCCAAAACACAGCATTCAAAGACAAGGTCATTAAATAATCGTTCTACAAAGGGAAAAAAAAAATCTATATGGTTACTTGTGTCTTTTCAGACTTGGTGAGGAGTAGGGTATGTGCTACTCATACCCTTTTAAATGTTTAACAAAACAAGATACCTGTGAGTATGCACATTTCCAGAGATAGGTGGCCAAGAAGTAGGGGCTGGGGCAGAGGAGGGAGTTTAGACTGCAGTGTCAATTGCATGCATCTGATGTACACTGAAATTACCTTCTTAGTACTTTTTGAAATGTGATTTTATCATTTGCAGTAATCCTCTAAAAATGCAAGGAATGAGCCTTTTAGTTTTGGTATTCCTTTATATGGTGTGCTGTGAAATACTAATGAAATTCTGAAAGAGAGGAGACATTTCATTCTTTCTTTCCCATTTGACAAAGATACCCTGTTGACTGATTATGGAAGGCAAGGTGTAAAAACTGGCGTGGAGATCTCATTACAAAGTATGGACCTCAGATGTAGGTGCCTTCTCTTTTCAAAAGACTTGAATTTCATCAGTAGGGGATGAGCCACATTTGACTCCTCTTGGGTGGTCATTCCTTTCAAACCTGTCTCTAATATGCAGAGGGTTAATGTCTTTCTCCCCATTAACCCTCTCTGAGAAGTCAGCTTGGCTTTCTTCCTGGGAAACCCTTTCAAAAGGCCCAGGTTACACCAGAAAACCTTTCAGCAGGTCTCACGTACCCAAGTCATACTGAGGGGGAAAAAATTATCATTATAATTTCAGAAAAAAAATGACAGTCATCATTTGACTTGCTCTTGGTCACTCTTCAGTGACCCACTGAGAGCCAATGTCCTTCTCCTCATAACCCTCTCTGAGGCTGACTTTCTCCCACAGAAATCCCTTCAGTAGGTCCAGGTCACACCAGAAAACCCTAAATGTCTTTGAACCACACTGATCACTCCACCACATCCAAGGGATCCTGTGTGGTTTCACAATTATGTAATGTTCTGGTCTGGCCAGTAGGTTTAGGAGAAGGTAGCTTGATTGGGCAGTATGTGAAAGAAACAACAAGAATTCTCAAGACTAGAGTGAAACGACACTGAATTACCTATCTATCTATCTATCTATCTATCTATCTATCTATCTATCTATCTATCTATCATCTATCTCTATGTGTGCATGTGGGTGTGTGGCAGGTTTATAACAGTTTGATTGCAATGGAAAGAAGGTATTTGGTCACTGTTTTTATAATCTATGGAAATATAAAAAAACATAGTTTAAGAAAATATATCAGGAAAATAAAAAGAGAAAGAAACAACAGAAGTAGAGAGTGGAAAGAAAAGTTATCACTGCACGAGGTACTATTGCACTATGATACTATTACAACTTAGATGTCCATTGCTCAAAGTGATGATTGTGGTCTTGATCCACTGAGGATGGGGAAAGCCCCCACAATATAAAGTTCAGAGGGTCTTTGATAGTTTGTTACATTTATGACATTTTCTAATGTTTCTCAGCATAGTGTAGGCAGTCATGCCTTATCAGAAGGGGTGAATACCTTCAGGCCTATGTATGAATGTCTAGATAACTCCCCTGGGAATGAAGTTTTTTCATCTGAGCCAGTTGCCTTTTCCCTTATCTGGCTCAAGAGCCAGCTTGTGATGGGTCCTCACCCCCTCTGCACCAGAGCTGCTTTTATGCAGATCAGAGGTTTCACCACCACACATCCAAAATGCCTCCTTCTCCTCCCCTTCCTTTGGGGGTGCAAACCTGGCCTCAGCAAAGCACCCTCCTGCTTTTGCAGATAAATGATTGTTTGAGTTACTAACCCTTAACATTCCAGTCTCTCATAAGAGGGAAGAAACATTTGAATTTGTTCTACAACTCTCCTTTATGTGATTATCTCAACAATTATATTATTTGATTTGTAATTCTGTCTGCTTGTCTACACTCCCCCTGCTCACTATCTCTTTAAGAAACAGTGTTCATTTTTACCTATATATGACATATAATGAAAATATTATTTGTGCACTACGCACTACACAGTGTACACTATATTCAGCTCAAATAAGCCTTTAATGGTAAGGATTTAACAGAGTTCAAACAGAACTTATAAAAGAGTAGTTATAGTACAAAATAGTTCTATTATAAATTCTTAGTTTTGAGTGCTGGGTCTTTTTTGTTTCGTTTGATTTTTAACCTGTGTTATTTCCTGTCCCTGATGAGTCATTTCAACTCAAGCTGTAAAAAACCTAATCCCTAAATCAATTCCTAAATCAAGCTGTAAAAAAATGTAAAAGATAAAGCTGAATAGAAAGCACCCCTATATATTTTCATTTTGAATTTAAGTAGTATTGCTCCTTTATTAAATTTTATATGGCCCTTGACTTTTAATAGTATTTGAGTAAAATCTTCACTAAGGTATTGCTCACTGGTATTCACATTAATATCACGTTAATTTATCATATTCAGTTGTTATATTAAATAGTACTTGAATAATTGGTAGGGTGCTACAATAAAATGCTGACACCATTTAGTAAGCTGTTTCTTTTTAATCGTTTAGTTAGTATTCATTGCAAAGTCATCAATTGTAATTAATATACTCTGTCATGTTGTAGCATTGAGTTAATTTCCAAAGAGATTGAAACAAGTGGAAACCTTGTTAGTGTGAACAGCACTGGAAATTTCTGTGAGACCCCTGAGATCTGACATTCATTGTTTTCTTTAAAGTCCCTGTAGCATGAAATCTGGATTTGAGTTCACCTTTAAGAAGTCAAACTAAGTCTGAAAACTGCTGTTCATTTTTACTTGAGTATAGGCAGAGAGAGCTCTCATTTGAGAGCTGCTCATGAACAAGAAATCTTATATAACATCAGTAGCTGAGTGTCTGAATCTTCAGACGGAAATAAGGATATTCATGCATTCAGGATCCATCGTATTTCAGAATTCTTTATTTAAATGCTATGTTATGTCTATAGGCTGTTTTCTGTTTTATACTATGTATTTCATAGTTATTTGATGTTTTTGATAATTTCTGTTTCTTTCTCTTAAAACACTGCATTTTTTAAAATACAATCATAAGGTTGCATTTTTTAATCCCTTCTTTCAGTTTTTGACTGAATATCAAGATTTTGCTTGAGTTAGTTTTGGAGTCTTACTCTGTCTGAATCTTTAAAAAATATATAAAATAAAATCTTTAAAATATATTTGCCATACAATAATAACAGGTTTGAGTTTTCTCTATCTGAAAACTGAAACTTTATTCAGGAATCACTACAGATTTCAGTTGGAGTGACTTTTATGAGACCTCAGTTACCTTTATCTGAGGCCTGGTATGAAATATTAGTCACCTAAATTTAGAAGGATAAAGATTGCCTCAAGTAACCCTTTTGCCTTCTTTCTATGGTTTAAGGTTATGTCTGCTATGTGTTGTTTCCTGCTAAAACAAATAATCTAGAGATGTTATGTTAGATTACAAAGATTATTATCAGATATTACTAGAAAGAGTAGACAAAAATCTCAAAATAATTTAAATACAAAAAATGCCCATACCTTGGTTTGTGCCAATAATCCCCTGAGACCAATTAACATCATAGGGTTTGTTTTGAGAATGTGAGTAGTGCCTTTTTCAGTGACATATGGATTGAGAACTAATTAAGCAAACCACAGAAAAGGATTTGCCTGCTGTTTAGGCCTTCCTTTCCTGCCTCATTGTTCTGTGCATTTGTATGGTACAAAAAATAGAGAAAAAGAGGTTTGTTTTCAGCAAAGAATTTCAGTAGGGTTTTCACTGAGGCATTCTAACCTCACCACCTTCATAGAGGTGCAGCTTAAAGAACATTAAGAGAGGCTGACATGACCATGCTTTAGTAGTGCAGTCCACAGTCAATGACCTAACTTAACTTGAAATCTAACTTAGAGAAGCAAAGAGAAGAAAAGAGAAAGAAAAAGCAGGGAATGCCACTCCTCAGGCACCAACTGGTAAGAGCGAGGAATCCTCAGAAAAAACCTCTCCAGTAAAGGTAGTGGTGGCAATAATAATGATAATAGTAATGAGAAAAAAACCCAATATCTTCTTGCTTTCTCCCTGGTACAGTTACATTTTTCATGCAGACCTTCTCAAGGTAGCTTATGATACTGTTTCATGCAGACCTTCTCTGGTAGCTTATGATACTGTTTACACCAAATAGATCATATGTGTGTGCTGTAGACTAAATAGTATTTAACGTGATATATTTGCGCATATATTTTGTTGTACAATATTTATTGTGCATTAAAATAACTATTAACTGCTTGTTATCTACAAGGTTCTATTCAAGTATGAAGTTACAGGATAAACACTACCAGATCTGGAATTATGTGATCTTTGGGCAGAGTTGCAGGCTGAAATTACAAGGCTACAAAATGAGAAGTGGGAGGAGAGCAGTGTGATTTAAGTATCAAGGGCAAGCACTTTTTAGGAGAAACCCAGCATAACATTGTTTCAAAATTCAGTAGTGCCAGGTGAGAAAAACAGCACTTGTGAAACCAGAGTGAAGGTGAAGGTAATGCTGCAGCCACCTGGCAGTGTGCAGATGAAAGTTTATAGATGCACCCTCAATGTGAAGGGCAGGCAGCAGAATTGGAGATGAAGGACTGCTGACAATACAGACTCAGACACTGCATAGGGAGTTGCTGTGGAAACTCCACGTGCACCTCAGTTTGATGCCGTGTTCCAGTTAAGAGGAAGCTTCAGCTCCTAGTGCTGTATCACAGTTTGTAAATGAATCCATGCTTGAGTCCAGTCATGTATTGTGTCTGCCCTGAAGAAATCATATGCCCAGGTTTAGAGACCATTCACTGAGTGTGGGGGAACCCTAAGTTTTTGCTATTATGTGAAGGCAGAGCATACGATGCTTTACCTGTTACCCCTTTGCTTTTTTATTAATGCTGCATAACCATCCCACTGGATAACAATATTGTCAAACAGAAATATAAAGAACATCTGAGGTCAGCTTCTTCTCATACTTCATGAACTGCTGCACAATTTTGTAAATACAACAAAGGTATTCTGCACTCAGTAGAGTGCATTGTGTCAGAGAAGCCTTTAAACTGACAACATCCAACTTTTATTTGATCTCTGCTTTGGAGATGTGCTTAAAATCCTGTCAAACCTTTTAGCAAGATGTATGGAAGAAAAAATAATAAAGTAAACTTTTATATTAAACAAAGTTATTGTTACATTTTACATGAACTGAATTTCAAAGCATTTCAAAAATCCCTGAATTATGTTTGTTTTATAGTTTGTGCTCATATTTAGGAAGTGTTTGATGATCTTCAAAAGATCTACCCTCTGCAGTTTCCTTTTATCCAATTTCAAGTGAGACAATGAAAGAAAGAAAAAAGTTACTTATTTAGATAGAATTTTGTGACTTCATTAAGCACAAGAACAGAGAATGGGGTCAAGTATCTGTTCCAGACAGATTACTCTCTCTGAAAGGGAATTAAAGAACAGTTTGATAAAGCAGCATTTTTCAGTCTGCTGCACTTCTTACCAAGGTTATAACAGACAACTTGGAAACTGTAGTAATTAAAGAATGTAGTTCCTCTAAAATCTTTTAGAGGAGGAAACAATCAATATGAGTATTTCTTTTGCTTTCGTGGTTTTCTGGCTCACTGGTGGGGTTTTTTTTTCAAATTATATTTCTGGGTTTTTTTCTCTTGACATACTTTTTACATATTCTCTGCTGAAAAATATCTTGGATTACACTTCTTTTTGGTCACAGGATATATTTGAAATACATGATTAAATTGAAATATACAAAATGAGAACTGGATCTTAATTGTTTAATCTAGAGAGCGGCTTTAGGTGTTACTGACCATACTGATAGTAAAAGAGCCTAAAACTTTGAATCAATGTACTTTGTATCTTGAAAAGTAAATAGATAAAAGTAAAATAGATTGATACAGAAACAAAGGGAAGGGAGACATGCAACACAGAGAAGACACGTCTGTTATGTCATAACATGTATTTCAGTGCTACATTTTTTAGGTATTATATTATATACAGATTTTAAGTTCTTTAGTTCTACCTACGTTATACAATCTATGCATATCACATAACCACACAGACAGCACTGTGAAATATATACATTTTCTTTAAAGGCTACAGCTTGAGGTGCTAGTCCTGAAAATACTATTTACATAGAGCATGTTCAATGGGTATGTTGGAGTTTATCTGTTCACCTAAATTCACCCTGACACTTCCAACACAAGGTTGTGGATCAAAATATGGAGACAGAATATCAACAGTAATTACTTTAAGATCAGTAAAGATTATTTCTCCTGGCAAATTCCATGCCTGTCAATGTTTGCATAATTTAAGACTTGTAGATACTAATACAGATATAGTTGATTTTTACTGAAGAAATGGTACATATTGGTAATATTCAGTGAATTTTAGTTAATAAATGAAATTACAATCACATACAAGATATTTTTTCTCATGTGGGGGAGTGAGAAATCTTTTTCATCTTTCTGGGCTGGGGAGGCAGTTCATGTTGTCAAGATGAAAGCAGGTTTCTGGAACTGAGCAGGTGTCTGGAAGGCACAGAAGTATGCAAGTGGCCTCTGCAGTCAAGAACTCAAGAGCTCTTTCAAGATAACATGATACCATTTTTCTGTTTGAGATAAAAAAGTCAGTAGTTACTCATAGAACACATGTGCTAGATAAGTAATGTTGCATTACATCTTTCAAGGCTGGCAGTGCTTTAGTTTTCAGTTACCCTTGGTGGACCAGCTATGTCCCTTCTTTACACAAAACTGCTACAGCTGAATCTTTCATCAAGCATATAAGAGATGTGGCTTCATTTGCTTTGTATCTCTAAAAGAATTTTAAAGCGTATCTGATGCTTGCTAACAGAATCATCTTGTCAATGTGGCCAAAGGCTCTTGTTTCATTTTGCATAAGGAATTAAAAATTGGAGGTGAAGAAATGGAAGTGGATATGGATATATTTTTCTAGTTTAGTAGTTCAGTGCTCACAAGGTAACAGTGAATATTGATTCATGAGTTACCTCAGATTTTTTCTCCTGTTTAATGTATGAGTTTCTTCAAAGAAGTATTCTTTCTCCCTTATTTAATGCCCTACCCACTGTGCTAAAGAGATTAGTCAACATTTGTTCTCTTTGTGACTGATTTTCAAATCTCTCTGTGTGTGGCAGAAGTCACAGGAGATGCATGTTCAAATCCCCAGAGGCAAAGTGAATTGAATTTAGGTATCACACATCCTGGCTGCATGTGTTAATTACAATATAAAAAGTAGCAGCAGTATCAGCTAGTGTAAATATTTTTAAAGAAAAAACATTACTTTTCCCATACCATTCAGTAAAATATTAGGCCCTTGAAGGGGAGACATGCCTTTGACTGCTTAAGCTTTTCCTGCTGCCAAGGCCAGACTCAGTATTGCATTTCCTTGAGTTTCTAGTTCATAGTTATGGGAAGCATGGCAATGCAGTTCTGGAGCAGTGTGTGGGAGCAGTTAGAAAAATGCTCAGTTGAAGTCCTTGGGGCATAAGGTCTGCTGTATATCTGGGCATTGGTCGCAAATAGCAGAGATATCAGTTATTAGCACACTTAAAAGCTCCAACAGTCTGGAGAAAAAAGGAATTTTTCTATGGATGAGGACAACATTTCTTTGAAAAAAAGTCACCTAAATTTCCTGGCCAAGACATTGGAGGGAGATAATTAAACATGGCCTTGACTTGATATCCTAAGATTAGCAAAATACAAACTTTAACCTGAGCTGTGACAGGCTTTGAATATATTGAGGAAGGGAAATTACAAAGAAGGGCTTAACTTCCTTTGAAAGCCTCTCTTTGGGGTCTGTGTTAGTAATTTGCTGACTGACACAAGATGAGGTAGGGAACTTGACTGGCCAGATGACATGAGCAAGCCTTTGTCATGATAATGAACGGAATGATGGGGCCTGATGAAACTGAATAGCTGTCAGATATTTGCAAGGGATTTGAAAAAGGGTAACATGAATATGGTTTTACAGCATGGGTTGGAAGTATATGAGTGCCAACTTGAGTTCAGAGAACTTTGCCATGTAATTAAAGTTTAATAAATAATTGCTTGTGTTAGAATACATCTGCTTCTTTCTGAGAGTACCATATTTTAGAAGGGTTTTAATTTTAGTTTGTAACTCTCATAATCCCTTATATGTCAATACTTTTATTCACACATCTAAAATTACCATGGCTTTGAACCTTGGAACATAAACCTATTAGATCAAGAAATGTGTCAAGTTATAGATTTTGGAAAGCTCATTGTACACTTTCTCTATAACTGCATATGTCTTAGTGGTTTACAGTCACTCACTGAAAAAAAACCCACATAGAATATTGCATAAACATTAAGTAAGAAAAAATCCTTTGCTTCCATACTTTTTTCTCTTCAACATTGTACTTATGTATTTCTAGTTCTTTAAAGGAGGTAGATAAGATACTGATGGAGCCTAAAGGACCATTGGTTTTTTGCATGCATTTTTACGTAGGCAAACACTTGTTTGCAGAAGGCTAATGTAGAGTACTGGTGTTATAAATGTTTTACATTAATGTGGCATTATGTTTGGCATCGCTTTGAATTACATTTTATAAACTTAATCAGTCCCACCTTCTTCCTAAAATCCAAGACAAAAATAGCTACATATGGATATGTACACACCAACAGAGACATTTATATGAAGCCATATGGAGTAAGTATCACACACTTGACATGCTTTACCAAAGAAGTATCGAAATAAAAATCTAGTTTCTCAGTGTACTACAGTTCTTTGAAACATTTAGACAATGTAAGGTGACTTTAAACATGTTAGAAATACCTTATGCATCCTACATTCTCCAACAAAGAGTTCATCTGTCTGAAGTTTGGTGGCAAGGGATCTTATTCTCCAACACCCTTCTGCCTGTTAAATATAATGCAGCTCAAAACTGTAGCTAAGGAAGGGGAGAATATAAAGTTCTACATTAAACAGTGAATTAAGTCTAACTTAACATGCTAGATAAAGATCCTGAGCCAGTTTATTGATGATTTCCTTTTTCATTTTGCCTAAGGAGATCCCAAATGCAGACTGAAAATAAGGCTTCATTTAAGATTATATTTGTCTCATTCACCCTTCCCTTGTTCCTCTTTTCATCCTTACTTCCCTCTTTTCCACTTCCCTTCGCCCATCCCTGCTGTCCTCTCCTTCTCCTTCCTACTACCTTTCTTTCTTCAGAATCATTGTAGGGAGGAAGTAAAAAATACACTCTTTTTATACTTTTCAAAAGCAAGAGGGACATAAATTTGGTATTTGTGAAGCCTTGGAAATGTAAAATCCAAAATGTTTAGACTGCTTCTTTTCAAGTATAAATCATATATTTCTTCTTGAATTCTTCTCAAATAAATGCTTTACTATCCTAAAACCCCTAAAAATCCATTAAACATTTTTGGAAAAAATACAGATTTTTTTCCTAAACTTACCCCTTCATTGAAAGGGTGTATCTGTTATTTTACAATTAGAAATTAATTTATTATTATTTGATCTGTTTTGTTTTTACAAAACTCCAAATGAGGTCTAATGATGTTTAGGTAAAAAAACCACAGTGTATTTTATCCCTAGACTGAAAAATGAGATATCAATATCAATTTCATACACCTAAAAACAAGCTGAAGATTAACTGTTGGTATGTTAATGTTACTGTGGGATTTTATAAGGTATTTCTAGGTCATTTTTAAGTAGTTTTAATATCTGTTTGAACAGTACACCAATATTATTTGCTGTTTGTTTAGATGTTTTCATCTATGTGGTGGAATTTATGTTGCGTATTTGGCATAATTTTATTAGTCTTTATTCAAAATTCAAACTAGTCCATGGTCTGGAACATACAACTCCTCCTCCTTTTTATTATTTTTTTTACTGGGGATCTACAACAAAAATGTCTGATGAAAGTGTCAATAGGTGCTTACTACAGATGGCTGTGAAAAAGACTCACCTACTCTTTACCCAGAAAACAAAGAATCTGTCTCTTTGGTATAGACCAATAAATGTTACTATGTTTTTTTTTTTTTTTGTTTTTTCATTTTTTTTGTTTTTGGGTTTATTTTCTTTTTTTTTTTATTTGTTGTTGTTTTATTCCAGGTAGAGAAAAACGTTTAAATGCTCTTGATTTAGTACCAGATTGTTTTTTGATTTTTAAATTTTTTTTTATCTTATTGTCTGCTTTTTTAAATACTTATTTGTAAAGCTGAATACAGAGGTAAAACTAATATTATGCTTATTTGAAATGTTTCCACAATAACTATCTTTCAATAAAGCATTCAATTTTTATGGTATCCAGGCTAACCTGCATTATTGATTAGTCTGATGGGAGGACTAGGGGATAAATTGAAGGTAAAAGCACATAAGTGCACATAATAAACAGACCCAGTGAAATGCAGGAGATGGCAACTTTGATAGCGTTTCTAGGAGTTGGTCCTACAGATGAGACCTGATAGAAATATACTTTTCTTAGATAGCCTGTTAGAGATTTCATAGTCTAAATATTATTGCTAATAACTCATATTTTCTTGAATTGGATAATTCACTTCTTTTGTTTTAATGTGTCTATTTTCTTTAGCTGAATGTGGAGCAACTGTCTCTGGAAACGAAGGAACATTATTGTCTCCAAATTTTCCATCTAATTATGACAACAATCATGAATGTATCTATAAAATCGAAACTGAGGCTGGAAAAGGGATCCATCTTAGAGCCAGGAGCTTTCAGCTGCATGAGGGAGATATTGTTAAGGTAATAAGAAAAATTATTTCACTTTCTATGCTAATTATTCATATTGCATGAATAAATCTGTTTCCAATGGCAATTATCTTTCTTTTCATATCCAATAGGTGGATAGCATCACTGCCCTGATAAGAGATTGAAAGAAACTATCGGAGACATTGTGATTTCAATTACATTTCTAGAAGTATTAGACTGTTTAAAGTGGTTTAAATCTTAAAAGGAAACCTAAAATTTGAACTTGGATTTTTAATTTCTAGTATTTTTCTCTCTTTAAACAATATTTATAAGTGTAGCACAGGGATTTTTGGTTTTTTCCCTAAATGGAAGCTAACATTACAATACTGACTTTAACTAGTTATAGAAGCTTTCTTTCATTCTTTTACATTGCAGGCACCATTTGAAACATGACCTAAATATATATAGATTTTGAGCGAGTACTTTTCTACAGCATGGTAATAAGTTGCTTTTTCCTAATAGTAGCTGTTGCACTCTTGTATGTATTGAAAATCCTAATATTCATCTGAAGTGCTGACCATACATTAAATTAGTATTTCAATTTTAATGTCCCCAAATTTTTGGTTAATTAATACTTAAAATCACAAAGTATTCAGAACTCAGTTAGCAATTTCCTTTCTGGATATCTCCCAGCAACCCATTTAACATGTTAGAAATTGCCATCTCTTAATTTTTTAATTTGCACTGAGCGCTTCTCACAAGGCATTTAAAGATGTAATTGTTATGGATCAAATATTGGTGGCTATATTTTTATCCATTTCATCATCTTAAGATCTTCCTTGTATAATTAAGTGTGACAATTAATTTCCTGGAAAAAACAAGGCATTTACAGAGAGGATGAATGTGGGGAGGAAAAGAAGGCTTCATTTTAATATAGATATTTATATCTTGGTTATTATATCTCTTATTTTCAACAAGTACTTCATTTGACCATGACATAAGCAAAACTTGTAATTTAGTTTATAGATTAGAAAGTTACAATCACAAGAACAGCATTTTCTCCATCTTTACCCACAAAAACATTGATAATAAATGCTACCATGCATAAAACAGTGCAAGACCTTGGCTTTGTTTTTAGACCAAAGGGAATTGAGTAGGTGAACGAACTACTAGGTGGTTTGTATTGTCCTTTGCTCCTATTATCCATGGTCTGACAGTGCAGATCCCCAAAAGTCTCTTTGCTTTGGAGAGATGGAGCAGGGAAGAAAGAACTTAATTGCTCTCTGAGTTGCTAGAATGTGGTACATAAGTCTCCCAGAAGCTTTGCAGATATATGGTTTGTAAATAATTTATTAAACTACTTAAAAATCTACAACAAAAAATCCTTTACAAAACTCTGAAGAAACATTCAAGAAACTCAGTTATCCTTCAGAAAATCTCATGAGTAATGTCCTGCATACTTAGCGATATTCCCCGGAGATACAAGAAAGACTTGCCAGAGACAAAACTGTTCTGAGCAACCTGTTAGATACTTTATTTTATAGACCTTTTAGCACAATACTTCAGAGGATCCAAAGGAAGCAAAGGCAAAATTGTGGTGATGTCTGAACTGCAAGGACTGTTCTCTGGTTTTGAGTCAGTTCCCACAGCACAGCTTTCATTTATACAATTAAGCTCTCTTCCACCAATTAAGGTCTCTCTATTACCTGCATTGATGAAAACATAGTCTATTTTCTCTCTATTCCCATGCCAGGATGTCCTTTTACATAATTCCATTGGAATCAGCATGTTGGTAGGGTTATGGACTTTAAAGCTTGCTTTCTTTCCTATCTGCACCCAAAATATGAGCAAAATGTGTTATAAACCCCAGCCTTTATCTTGTGCTCCACAGAAGGAAGCTGCAAGATTGCCTTGCACTAAGCTTAAGAGTATTTATAAACCTTGTGCTGAAATATAGGGCATTTTCCCAGCTCAGTATCTCACTCTGCTTTACAAGAAAAATCTGTACATACATAATGTTGCATTGGGTGTGAGTGCCCATCCCTGGCAGCAGCGGCAGCTCCGTGAGGGGAGGCCAGCCTTGCCCCAGCTGGGCACAGCCGGTTTCAGCCGAATCCAATTGCCCACTGCAGGGCATGGCTGAGCCACAGCTGGGGCAGGGGCACCTTGGGGAAACGTAGCTAAAGAAGGGCAAAAAAATGCTGCACAGAAGTGCATGATAACGTGGGCTGATAAAAGCCTGTAATAATAACATAATAATCCTGTGAGAAATGACTGCTCAATTTTAAAATTTTAAAGGTTTATTAAACCCTAACAAAAAATACAACAAAAGGACTAAATAAGGAAAAAATAGAGCACTGGGAGCCCCTGTGACTATCTGCCACATGCTCATCTTCAAAATGGATGCTCTGCCTTTCATACCTCAAGTCCCTCCTAAAGTCTTGTCAGTCAACTCCTTCTTGGCCATCCAGTGGTGGTGATCACTTTCTTATATCTTGATTGAAAGTCATAGTAACAAGCCAACCCTCCCCAAATTCCCTGACTACCAAGGCCATCCCCTGATAGCAGTGCAAGGGGGAGGACATATTACAGTATACATTTACAAAACTTCTCTTAACATACGTGTGATGTTCACCCCTTAACTGTGAGAGCCAACCATCACATTACTCATCTCTAAGAATCCCAAGATCGACCCACCAGGAGTGTCAGACAAAGCATATAATGTTACAGTTTGAGGTAAGATCACTTTAAACTCCATGAGGATGCAGTGAAAGGATTTCAGAATGTTAGCGATGTCAGCAAACTATACAGGCCTTCCAAGGAATGCTTCCAAGGCCAGATTCCAAAGAATATTTTAAAAGCGTGTCCCTTTGGAATGATTTTATGCTATAAAACCTCTGCAGTTAACGAAATTGGGTAAGTTTAGTTGTAAGTAATTTCTTTTTACTGTCAGAATAAGAAACTTCAAGAAATGTCAAGAAACTAGCCAGCATTTCCTTCTCCTTCAGGTGAGTGTTGTACATTCCCACAGCAGGTGCAGATACATTAACACTGTTATTGGAGCATTTCTCCTCATGAATAACTGTAGTGCTGTCCTGTTTTTTTGTCTGCACTTTTTAGCCCCAGAAAGAAAAACAAACACTTTCAATTCCTCAAAAATAGGGGAAAAAAAAGAGGCATCCCTGAATACTTTGGCTAAATTGATTCTAAACACAGCTCCAAATAACGCTGTGATCATCCCTCACTGTCCCCCAGACCAGCTTCTGTAGTTTGACTACACCTCTAACGTTAAATTCTTGCATCTTGCACAATAAGGTAGCTCACTGGAACTGTGTCTCAGAAACAGTTCCTGGCCTATGCAGCCTCTGCACCTATGCTTTCTCAGGGAAGATTTGTGAAGGTGTTAGTAAGTCTGCTTTAGTGTGTTCCAGGGATGCACTGACATTAGATACTGTGTAGACAATCAAGTTGTGATGACTTGACTCCTACTCTATCACTATTTACTTGCTTTGAAACTATAAACTAATCTACAGCTCTATATATCAGCTCAGTATTCAAGTGGGAATATTGAGGCTGGATATTGTGGTGGTAGAGTGTATGGAATGGCATATAATTTGCAAGAGTATTTGTGGCTTCAGTAACACAAGTGCGTGAGGAAGGGTCAAACCTATTGCTTTCAAGAAGAATGTGTGCAGGTTAATGTCTGTAATTTGTAGGCAAATGTTCTATAGCTGTGACAAAATTTGAACTTGAATTAATGGGATAGAAATTTCAATTCAAGTAAAGTAATAGAAACAGTTTCACCATTTTGAAGGACATATGACAAAAGTGAACACTTGGATTATCTCTTTATTTTAGAGCTTATCCTTTCTCACTCACTAACACTTCATCCTCCTGGTTCTCTCTGTTTTATTTGCCACTTAAAGATTCATAGTTCTTTAAAGTGGCTGCTTATGCCAGAATCTTTATAATGCAATTGCAGTGAATTATTCAAAGGTAAGAGGAAAAGCAGAATGTAATATTCTGATTTTCATCTCTTTTGCAAAATAGACCTTCTTTATTCCTTCATGACTGAGGAAATTGCAATTGCAGCATGTGAATTGTATTTCAGATGGGTTCTCCTAAATAAGTTAAATGTATGTACTAAATACAAATGAATAGTGATAAATAGTCTGGACTAGTTTATTAAATTCTGTACCTCTGGAATCAGTGACATGTGACATGACGCAATGGTTGTACACAAGCTATTGGGAGTGATCCTAGGCCCACATTAATTAGCATCACCAGCAGTGGCGAAAAAGCATTTTCTTTCCTAGGATGGTTCAACCAACTTTTCAGTATGGCCAAGGGAGATTCAGTGCTTGTATTTGTTCACTAATGATGTTTCACTTGCTTCATAAGTACTTGCTTATGTCTGTAATGTGAACAACAGATGGACAAGTGTCACCAAAAATTGTACCAGCCTTTTAGTTGTTGTTGGTTTTTTGTGTTTTTTTTTTGTTTTTGTTTTGTTTTGTTTTGTTTTGTTTTTTGGTTTGGTTTTTTTTACAGCTGTTTTCACAGGATCTCTCATATCTAATTTTATCTCATGAAACGCTCTTTTCATTTGGGTCTAGATTAATCTTGAGGGATTCTGTTACTTAACTTGTTAGTCCTCAGGTAAGAAGAGTATCTCTAACAGTCAGTGAGGTAGAACACTGTTGAAACAAGATGCCTGTAATCTTTAGCTGTGAGGTTTTTTGTTTGTTTGTTTGTTTTATGGATGAATAAAAATATTTTCTTAAACATAGGCAGCATTTTTAATTTATGACAATTATTAGAGCATTTTTAATTAATGACAATTATTAGAGTATTCCATTTCAAGTATTATCTCCCAGATCAAGTATCATATATCTATGGAAATAAACCTCACGGGGAACAAATCATTCTTTACTTTGTACAACAGATTTCCAGCTCTAATAAATAAAGCATAATCTGTCCACGAAATTGATCAGTAGCTCTGTCCCAAGACAATGGTTAGAAGCTTCCAAGTAATTTTGCAGATACTCTTAGCATAGCTTAAAGTTATATTTCTTCCAAGAAAGGTAGACCTTAAGTATGTGTAACTGCTTGCATGAACCTTAAATATAATGGGTTGTATCTTCTGAGACATCTCATCTGTGTGCCTTGGTATAAGACAATCCTTGCATCAATAATAAAGATGGAATGTATTCTTCTATCAATTGCTAGCACAATATATTGTTTTTCAAAAGTTTCCTTTAGAGTAAGTAATTTTTTATATCTGTATAAGTTTATAAAAGTAAACATATGCTTTTTTCTTAAAAAATCTTTATGCATTTTTTTTTTTTTGTTATTTTATTTTGTTAATGACATTTGAGATGAACATGGTACTTTCAAGACATTTACCTATGGATGTCATGCTGGTATTTTCTCCACAGAAAAAATAGAACTGCTTTTAATTGTTGGTCCTCACCTACAAATGTTGCAATAGTCTGTCGTCTCAAAAGTCTGTCATTTCTACCTTTTTTTAATAGATCTAACTGGGCATTCAAATAGAAAGAACTGCCTGTGACCCAGATGTAGCAATTTAGATTGTTAAATGGATCATTCCTGCTTCTCACTGGAATCAGTTTAAATCCGCACTGTACCACAAGGTCTGCTAGTGGAAGGATGAAGATCCAGTGCTTGAAATATTCACTGTATTGGTAGCTTTTTTGCTGGTTGTCTCTAGTCACTCTTGGACACATGAGATAAGGCAAACTATCTTTCACTTTTTATCAGAAACCAGCTGCTCAAATCCATTTCTTGCTATTGTATAAGCATTGACATGACATTTCATGTATGGTGTGTATTTACACACTTTATATTTTATTTTATTTTTCCATAAGAAATTAGAGGAGATTTATTCAATTTAAAGAAGAAATTAGCTTTTTAAGTTCATCTTGAGAAAACAAACCAACAAACAAAACAAAACTACAGGAGGGTATTTTTGCACTTTGTGGGTTTCAAGGTTTTGCAATAAGAAAAAAAAAATGTCCTTGGCAAGAGTTTGTACTTCTGTATTTGTGAACAGTCAAAATGGCATTCTTAAGAATTTTAGGATTTGAAAAAGTACATATGTTGATATTGTTCAAAGTTTTCACTAAAGTAACATGGCAAATGGGAACATCTCTACAATTAATTTGGAAATAGACTAACATATCTTTTTGAAAACTTATCGGTCTTTCTTAAATCTGATAGTAAACCAAAATTGCTGCAGGCTTAGAGCTTGAGATAAAAGATGACAGATTGACTTTTGCTGTTGATATATTGGGACAGGAGAGAACAGAGCAGGCTGTAAGGGTTTACCTTCAATAGTGATTTCAGAACTTATACTTCTGTTGGCCTTTGTGAATAATCCAGAAAACAACCTGAGTTTACCAAACCTCAGAAGACAGAATTGCATATAAATATTAATTTCTCGGAAGATGAGCTCACAAAACCGAAAAGGCAAAAGACTGTAAAACACTTTAAGGGGCACAGAATATTTAAGATTTCCCTGAACTGTATAACCCAGGGCTATATACCTCTCAAAATAGATACATTAAGGTTTTGGATAAACTATTGGCAATACATTGCTAACTTTGGAATTATTGTATAAATGGAAATCTTTCATATATTTAGATTTGATGTCCAATTTCATGCTCTTATTTCTGCAAGGTGTATGATGGAAAAGACAGTTCTTCACGCTCTCTTGGAGTCTTCACCAAAAATGACATGATGGGAGTTATTCTTAATAGCACCTCTAACCATATGTGGATAGAGTTTAATACCAATGGATCTGATACTGACCAAGGATTTCAGCTGACTTATACAAGTAAGTAGCTCATAAATATGATCTGATTGATTGCTTTGTAGGGAAATTTGTATTTCTCAGCTGTAGTGATTTCTTTTTGAATGTTGAAGGTAATTTCCTAAAATGTACTGTGGTTAAGAGACTGTGCTTTCTTTGTCTACATGACTGGATAGGTGTTTGTAATATAAAAACACTGTTGAAAGCAAATTTGTACATTTTTAAACTTAGAAAGCATAATTATTTTTAAGATTTAGTAATGATGTTGTGACATATATGTGGGTTGAATATATTAGTTGTTAAATTTTAGCAGAAAATGAACAGAAAGTCATGAAAAATGGAAAGTTCAATCTCTGCAGTCAATCAACTTTGACAAGAGAAGAGGAGGAAAAAGAAAAGGAAAAAAAGAGAAAAAAGGAAAAGGGAAAAGAAAAGAGAAAAGAGAAGAAAATAAAAGAAAAGAAAAGAAAAGAAAAGAAAAAAAAGAAAATGAAAAGAAAAGAAAAGAAAAGAAAGAAAAGAAAAGAAAAGAAAAGAAAAGAAAAGAAAAGAAAAGAAAAGAAAAGAAAAGAAAAGAAAAGAAAAGAAAAGAAAAGAAAAGAAAAGAAAAGAAAAGAAAAAAGAAAAGAAAAGAAAAGAAAAGAAAAGAAAAGAAAAGAAAAGAAAAGAAAAGAAAAGAAAAGAAAAGAAAAGAAAAGAAAAGGAGAAAAGAAAAATTAGAAAGAAAAAATGAGTACCTGGGTGTACACTCTTAATCTGGCCTGACTGCTTGTCCGGATCAGAGTGGAATATACTGGAAGGAGACCAGAATGAACAAGTTTTGACAAACAATGCACTTGTCCCACAGACTGTATGCAATTAATTGAATTACTTTTTGCTGAGAAAACAATGGTTTTTTGTGGGGAATAATTTTGGGGATAACCAGTTTGTTTCCAACACACATAAAAGGATAGTTTTCCAGGTTCAAGGAATCTCCAAGTTCTATTTACTTTCAATTTATTATCTTATACATTACTTTCCATAAATTGCTGTTGAATCTTGCAGAGCAGAGCACCACAACATAGTGTGTTACAGAAATTGAATCATTGCTCAGTTTAGTACATCTGATGTTTTCCCTTTGGTTTGGAGCAAGCTGTGGAATCACGTTTTAGATTTTTTTTTCTTACACAACCACTGAAGAATGACTAGGGAAATCTACTCTAATTTACCTAGCAAAACTGCAGACATTTTCCTTTGGAAGAAAAGGAATAAAAGATCTGTTTTAAAAACAATCTTGTTTTAAGGGCTCTGATTTCAAGGGTCTTGAATCAGGTCTTTTTAAACGCTGCTTCCGTGACCAGTTCCACCTACTGTTTATGAATGTAATTTTACTTAAAAATATAATTTTGTGTAATTTCTACATCCAAATGCTTGATTTTGTTGCACGTTATTTTAAGATTGCCTCTCCTACACCATATTTTTCTGTGCAAAATAAGATACTATAATTCATGTCTTAAGGCTTTATTTTCCTGACTGTTTGTTTAGTTTTTAAACTGTGTTTTGTATTCTTCCAAGTTTTTACACATTTTCTGCAATCTGTAGACAGAATTTGACATCATCTTCTAACTAAGATTCTACGTAATTATCTTCTAAGTAATTTTAGTTCTGGGTAGAGAGGCAAAACTTATTTTCCTATGTCTGCATAACACTTGAGATTTTTAATTTTGGTTGCCAAGTGTCTAATTTATTTTATCATATGTTGTCAATTGCAGCCATTCATGTTGAAAAGCTTATCTCTAATGACTTTTCTTCCTAATTTCTCTAACATGAGGCAATCCCCAGTTTTAAATACAAACTAATACTTTACTTCTCACATGTATTTTCAGGAAACCAAATTCAATATCATGAATTTTGAGACAGTGACCATCTAACCAGGTGATTTCCTTCTGCTGTAACTGTTATTTCCAAACCCTTCAGTGTGAGATTTTTCACCATTCAAAAATTGATGCAAGTAAAAATACAAGTAGAAGATGTATTCTTTTGCAGTGCTTTGAAAACTGGCTGCAGTGCTGACTCACATTCTTTTTCTGAAAGTCCTATCCTAGTGATATCTTAGAGATTATATATACCAGAAATTTATACTCATTATTTCATGGATTTTGAATTTTTTGGTGCACGTAAAATTCAGTTACCAAACATATATGTCCATTTTTCATTCAGTAAATACATGAAATACAAAATGATAATTATCTTTTTGGATTAAAACAGCTATAGTTTACAGCAAAATTAACTGAAAGATTATTATGAAGTTTATTCACTTTTCAGATTGAACTATAATGTCAGATACTTTAAAAATACTAAAACAAATCAAAAAGGTGGTAAAGTATAGTTTCACTGAAGGAAATGAGAAATATATGCTGGAGTGAATGAAATTGAATAAATAATATCATAAGACAGAGATAATATCATAAGACAGAGATAGGAGAAGTGCTGGTCTAATAAATCAGGTTAATTAGTTCAGGTTACTTCCTATGTGATTTCTGAGTTCTTCTTACCCACAAGGCATCATCAACTGCCCTTAATTGTTGGTCTTTGTAGTACTTTTCTTTCTATTATTTCTATTGAAATTAAGAAGTAAAATTGCAGGTTGTTGTTAAAAAGACTAATGTGAAAGTCTGCTATTTCATTTGTGGGCAACTACCTTTCCATCCTTTTTGATGGTGTGAATTTTGAAGGTTATATTAAATTTAAAAATACAGTAGAAAAAAAAGCTAAAGATCAATGAGGACAGAAATGTGGATAAAGAAACTTGTATCTCTGTTTTCAGAATCTCATTAACAACATAGTAAAACCAAATTTCATAAACTTAGAATCCAAGGTGTTTCTGTAAACTGTAGAAATCAGAATATAAGCAGATATAAAAAGGAAATCTAAAGGATTCAAGTTCTAAATGAAATCTGATGAAATTTCTCATTAAATCTTCTATAGAGGAAATTGATTCATGTAATACTAATTGGAAGCTGGAAATTATAGTTATCTTATTCTTTGATCTATAACTACAAGATGCTTTCAAGAAAATAGATTTGTCCTGATAGGTAGAGGTATTTTTTTACTAGAAAAGACCATGAAAACATCTGTACTCTTTCTCAAGTTAAGTGTTTTGAGAAACTAAGAAATATTTTGAGTGAAAACTAAAATGACAGTTATTTTATTTAAGGAAACAACTTCAGAAAAATGGAGACTATTTTAGCCTGAAATTGGTGGGGTAAGTATATATGGAGTAAGAGTCAACAAAAGAGTAATTTGAGCAATAGCTGAAGATGACTCTAGCAGAGGAGAAGAAAAATGAGGAACAAAGAAGGCAGCTTGTCGACTTTGTGTAAAACAAGTTTAAAAAGCCATTTCCTTATAGCATAGGAGGAATATGGTAAAGTATCTACTTCCAGTGTCTCTACACTGCTGTCAGAGGGAATGACTGTGGACATTTATATCTCTGTGCTGAGGAAATGGCAACATAATTTGAAGACTTTAATTCCCAATGAGTAGAGGACATCAGTAGTGACCTGCATATAAAAATTGAAGAGTATGCTTATTGACACATGTGACAGCTATTTTTTTTAATTTTAGAAAATGACTGTTCTTTTATAATTGCAGGTTTCTTATTCAGGGTATCCTTTTCCCCTCTGTCTGATTAGATCTATTCTTCCTGAGACACCTCTAATTTTTATTGGGTAGAGAAGATTAGATACAGGGATTCCCACAGCTATTCCTGTTCACAGCTCTGTTAAAAGATTTCCGCATTCTGATGTAAAGATGCCAGTGCTTTGTGCTGTCATGTCAATGGCATTTAATGTTAAATTGACATTCATATAAAACCCAAATCTTATTGATGCCACACAGTGACAGGCAGAAAAAGCAAAACACAGCTGTCTGGTAAAAGTAACAGCCTGCAACTTTAAATAAGGAGCAATTCAGTACAGCTTCTGAATAACAAACAGGCAGTCTCCCTGCCATGCCTAACCACTCCCCTATCACAGTCCTGACACAAGAAGAAATTTAACAGTATTTTCACTTATCATACACTGGACTTACTCTGACTTGAGTCACAAGTGCTTCCTTGCTCCTGTTTAATCCCCCTTCCTTGAACATAGTGTCACTTTTCTTAGCTTTTGGAAAAATAAAAATTTAATACCTTTACGCTTTGTCATACACGTAATATACAAATGTTTTGTGACCCTCTGAGTAGCGCCTAATGCTGCTACTGCATGATCTATTTGGTCTTGTACAGATCACAAATCACTCATTGCACAATTTTCTCAGTAAAGTTCCCAAACATTTGAGAAGAAAACACTCTTTCCCTTCAAAGTACCATCTAGAAATCTCAGAACTGATTTCTTTTCATGGTGCTTGATGATGGATGTCTATATTTGTGATGTATAAGGACTTTTACCACTGTAGAATTGCTCCTTGGACTCTTCTGAGACCTGAGAGTTTTTACCATGTGCTTTGCACTGGCAGTTGTCTGTCTGAAGTAGCATGAAGTTGCTGTTGGACCTTATCTGGACATTTTTTAGGAGCAGCTTATCTAGCTCTCTGTGGCAATTTCATGGTTTCCCAGTCCTGTGCAGTAAATAATAGAAGCAAAAGCTTTACTTATCCACAGATGAAACCTTGAAATATGTTCTAATAAGTCAGTGGAAGGGTCCATCCGGAAATACTGACAGATACTATCTGTAGGAACATGCCTGGCTGCACTGGCCCACTCAGTACTATATTTTGCCTTTCAACAGACTCCTCTGTGTTTCAGAAACATGAAGAACTAGTTATGGACTTTTTAAAGTCTGAAAATTATTCAGGATCTTGTGCCATACTCTGTAGCTAGATTTTAGATTTCTCAAAGCATGACACTGATCTGTCCCTGATTTGCTGCTATGGATTAAAAATGAGATTCCATGTTAGCTCCTCAGTAATTGTTTTTTATTTTTATCCTCCACTTCATTGTGATGTGAAATTGGACATTCTCCTTCACTTCTGAGCTAAGATGGAAATGAGGGCTGGAAAAAAAATCTCACAAATTATTTGTATTTTTGAAATTGAATGTTGTGTAAGCCCAAATCATCATTTAATGGTAAATTAAATTTTGAATCCATGATGACCATGATGACCACTCTGAAAGCAGAATTCTCCATGTCTATATTTCTTTCAGAAGAGCTCAGGCCCCTGAGCTATGCTGCAGTCCACAGAACTTAGCACAGATTTAGGATTGTGCGTGGATAGAATTTTTTTTTAAATGAGGTTTAATATTTTCATTTGCATTTATGATTCTTTATATTTAGCATAGGAAGTAGTTTTTATATTTAGCATAGGAAGTAGTTTTACAATATTCTCTTCATTGGTCTGAGGATATACTTTTCAGTTTAAGGAAAGAAATTTTTAAATGCATTTCTTGGACATGATGCACTGGTTTAGCATTCATGGTATTCTGTTGCTGCTAAGGATTGAGTTCTGATTTTCAGTTTAAGCTCTGTGTTATGATCATTCTTTAACCTTACTGCTTTCAAGGGCTAGTGAAAGGTAGTGCAAAGGAGGTGAATCTGAGTTGGTCTAAATTTATATAAATTGTTGAAACCATTAATAATAGTTAATTTAAGAGAATCACGAACTTTAATTTAGTCCATTTCTTATTCTACAGTAATTGAAAAGGTTAGAATGTCAGTGAAAACAATGTTCTGAAGCTGCAGACTCAGACAATTATTAGTCTAGCACACAATCAGTTCTCAAAATCAGAAATGTAGTGGCTATGCCTCAGGGTGTATAATGCCAGTTTAGCAGAACAATCTAGTAATGGAAAGAAGCTCTTCCAGTTTCCTTTCCATAACTAGTCTGTATATAAGATCTGTTCCAATTAGAACCTTCACACACTGCAGTAAAAATGTAAGACACCAAAGAAAAATATTATCAAATTAGTACATCTTAACCAATACATGTATGAGGTAGTCACAGGTCCTATGAAGAGCAGTGCCATTATGTGACTAACCCCAAGTGAATGTAACCCCAAATGAATATTGCATGCATAGAAAAATTTCTTCTAAAAGAAAGTCAAACTGGCAGACTTGAAAAACAAAAATTAATGAATGTAAAAAAATAGAAATATTAATTTCACTTGAGTACAAGAATTATGATATCCTGATTAATAATATGATGACATCAGTCTCTTCCCTCCTTCCTCCCCCAGAAAATTAAATTGCCTTCTGCTCAACATTTACATAGTCTCTCCATTGCCCCATATCCTCAAAACTTTTTATGACGAAAAAATAATTGGTCTTATAACAGTTTTTATAATTGAGGTTGGTTTTCACTTTTAATTTAAAGATGTATATGAAGCTGCTACTCTGGTAAACAGAGTAGGTGCCAAATATTTTTTTATCTTTAAGACAGAAGCAATGAAAACCATTTTGTTCGGTGAATATAAGCACTGCTTTAACCTTCTGTTTGAAAAATTTTGTTAACCCGTGCTTTGTAGATGGAAATGCTGGCATGGTGATGTTTTGCATTTTTCCCATCTCAGGAAAATCTTACCAGATTTTTGGGGTGCAGATCTTTAGCCATATAAACTTATGTGAGCAAATGCTACTCTATGAATGAGCATTCCAAAATCCTTTTTCTCAACAGGCCTGGAATAGGATGGAAGTCCCCAGTTTGTCCATCTGTATTGAGTTTAAATGGGATAGAGTTAATTTTCTTCAGTTAAGAAAACATCAAGTTAATTCTTCTTTTAGAAGTAATTTCTTTACTGAAAAGGTTGTCAAGAACTGGAAAGGGCTATGCAGGGAGATGATGTAGTTATTGTCCCTTGAAATGTTCAAGAAACAGCTGGACTTGACATTAATGCTATGGTTTAGTTGAGATGGTGATGTTTGGTCTAAGGTTAGACTTATGATTTGGAGATCTTTTCCAACTTTAGTAATTCCATGATTCTATGATTCTTCTTCCTTCTTGCCACCTCAACCTAATTTTTTTTCTGTCATATTTTAAAAAGAATCTATTTCTATGAAGCCATTATAGATGTTGTCATTATATGTATGTGCAGCTGGATTTAATGAGTTTTAGCTGGGATTTGTTCCAAAAGTTTGCTCATTTCCTCTGTTTTTCACAAAAAGACTCCTGTTTATTTGCAGTGAGTCATTTCCTCTTTTCCAAGTTTTAGATGAGTAGACACTAGAGTTACTGTTAATTTATTCCCACTGCTATAATTACTAGAATTTTCCCATGAGCAAGAATTCCTGCCTGAAAACTTAGAAACCTTGACCAGAACTGCCAATATCCCATTGTTCTTTAACACAGCCTTCTTGCCTACGTTGGCCTCATGTTGAATGAAAAATTATCATTTCCCATTTCAAATTATTGGCTCAAGCCTATCTGTTGGGAAAGGGAGGCTGATAAGCAATTTCTTAAGTCAGGTAGATGACCAGCACCTAGAAACCTAGGATGATGCAGTAATCCCTTCTACAAGCTCCTTCTTGCTGCAATTCAAATGTAATATCTGTTAGATGCATTATTGTTGATTTGCTTTTAATTTATGGAAGTATTAACTATAACAGTCTAATTATAAAATTTAAGCTACACAAACATGAATATATTATTCTGTTCCATATTTCTAATACTCTTATGCAAAATTACAATCTTACATAACATATAATAGATATACATAGAGTATGATTATATATATAGCATATAATAATATATAATATAGTATTTTATGTTGGACATTTCAACTGACTTGTGGGAGCCTTTGAGATCAAAGTTTGATCTTAATTTTCTTCTGACTGACTTTTTTCCATTTCTAATAAAATGAATTTTCAAGAAAAATCTAGAATTACGTTGTAAAGATTTTAACAGTTTAAATGAAGAATGTTTTTCACCATTCCTTTTATTATATTAAGGAACTGTTTACATCTCAACAAATTAAGATTGATGCCCTCAAATCTAGTCATTTT
The DNA here is from genome assembly GCA_039654755.1 of Calcarius lapponicus. Classification (NCBI taxonomy): domain Eukaryota; kingdom Metazoa; phylum Chordata; class Aves; order Passeriformes; family Fringillidae; genus Calcarius; species Calcarius lapponicus. Next base: position 21,942,736 of record CM077465.1, on the reverse strand, counting down.
TATAACTGAAGATTAACAATAAATAGGAAACAGATTTTTTTCAGAATTCTTTTCAGCTAAACTATGTTTTTTGATGTTTCTAATTATTTAATACATTAAGAAAGTTATTTCATAATAAAATTAAGATTATTCCTTCAAAAGTTTATGCATATTAAAATCACCCTGCCAAAACTATGTATACATGATATCTGAACAGAATTAAGGATGCATGTAAAGAGAAGACTATTTGCAACAAGGATAGTTAAAATGAATTCTATAAACCTATTTATGTCTCTTCCTCTGCTTCCATAAAGTTTCTAGATGGGAAGAGCTGCTTGAAACAGGATGATGAAAAGTAGACAAGATTTATGTGTTTCTTGTTACTCAGCTCTTCAGTGTATGGAGAAGTTAATTTTCAGTTCTGGGCACAATACCATTAGCCAGAATAACAGGTTATATGTGCAGGTGGTTCACTTGTCAGTGTGTGAACGAATAAGCACAACTGGAAATGAAGGGGTTCTTTTAACTTTTGGTCCTGTTTGTGCCATACTGCTTTTTATAAGCTTGTACAATGCTTTTTCCATTTTTAATCCATTATTTACGTTAATGGTGACTTCACTCCTCTAAGGATAAGTATTTTAGAAAAGACTGTGAGGAAATGAAGGAATTTGCAAATACTTAAGTATTTGATATGTGTTAAGTCAAAGTATCTTGCACTGTATAACACAGGGGAAAAACAATCTTATTTTTTCTGCTTTTCTTTCCCCTCTCCCAGAAAAAGGATAAGACCAGACTCTTCTAACAAGCCACCTACAGAATATTTTTAAGTAGTGGCTGTATCAGTCATGTCCTCACTGATTATAAAAGAGGATTTAGACATGGAAATCCTGAACATATCTTTCCATAGATATTTGAAGTTAGAATTCTTAAACACATGTGGAACTTCACCTGTAATCCCTGCTTCTTATATGAAGTATAAATTGTGATTGATTATTCACCTGCTTGCTGACTGCAAAGTTTATTTGTATGCTTTCTACATATGCACATCAGTCATCTTGCTGCAGGCACATATATTTGCATACCCATCTCTCCTAAGTATTGTTGTTCATGTATTGTCTCTCAATAAAATAATAAAAACATGTCTTCTGCTACCTGGCTACTCATATTTAACTTGCTTCTTAAATTTGCAATTTTTTATTTGTATAAGGGGACACTGTAGCTGAGAAAGGGAGAACAAAATGATTGAATGGATAAATGGGCAAAAAGAACCTGGTTTGAAATAGGTGGGGAAAGGCCTTAGAACTTTTTGTAACATATTTGTAACAGGACAAAATTACAGAAAAAATTATTTTAATTTAATATTCAAAAGACCTGTTGTTGATAACATGCCCTAAAATCTCTATTTTACATATTTTGCAGGTTTACATGACTTTTTACATTGCTCATGTTAAGAAGAATTGCTGAAATTCGAATTAGAAACTATTACCTATTGAATGACTGTTTCATCCAAATAGTCAAAATTAATTGCCAATTGATTGCAAATCTTGTGAGAAATTAAAGGTGTATTCCTGTTTCCAAAGGATACAAAGCAGTACTTTCTGGTACCTCACTATTAGCCACGTTATCCAAACACACTTCTTTCTATGGATTTTTCTATCACTCTAATTAGATAGAGATTTTGTAATTGGCCATTTTTCCAGTACATGTGTTTTTCCTGCAGCTGTAGGTTTCAAGACACAGTTGCACATAAGTGGTTCCAAGATGGAATGAAAATGCCAAGAACTATTATTTTGAATTGCATATATTTAATTAAATAGGTTATGTTACTGATGTTTAGGATGTAACAACTGCAGAATGAGTATTTGTTGACTTTACATGCATTAAGAAATCCATTATATACTCTGAACATTAACTCAAGTACCATTTCATACTTTTATGCTCTTTAATAGTTAAATTCTGTGTTACACATATAGACTACATTTATGAGCTTAAATGACTTCAGATTTAGGCAACTGTGGAAGAGTCACTAGTTTCCAAAAACATTAATATTTCCTTGTGTGTACTGAAATAGGATTTTATAAGCACTTATCATTCTTTTGAAGTTATCTTGAAATCTTCTATCGCATCACATTAAGAAGATGAATATAAGTTATACATTATTTGAGTGTTCTGTCTTCCATGGCAAGCAGAAAAGAAAAGAGTGCCTTTTCACAATGGGCATGGGCAAAGCCCACTCACTCTATACTTACATTATAGTAAGTGATATAATTATAAGACATTATTAAAGACTATTTGGCATCCCTTTGGTGTTTATTATAAAAGCCGAGAAACCCTTTTTCCATTCAAAATAATTAACCCCTCATGGCTTATCTGGTGAAATTTTCTTAGCATATTTGTATTGCAATAGTATTTCCTCATCTTTAACAAACAGTAATATTATCAGGAAATTATATGAGTATATACTTATTCATCCAAGCCAAGAGTATTGATACCATTGATCTATACCTACATGCCATAGTTTTTATGTTTTAAGGACCTGTTCATCTTTAAATTAGACATATGAAGTCTTGAAAATAACCCAGCTGGCATTTCTTTTAAAATGTCTTAACACTTTTTTCTGAAGGCTTTCTATGTAGACATTCAACTACAGAGTAGCAGAGTTCAGGGTAACAGAAGTTACAGCACAGGTTCATGCTTTTGAATTTACAAGAAGAAATATTTATTTGACAGTTGCAATGTTCTGGGATCATATCTGAAGCCAAGGTTCCATAGTCTCAAAAGTGAATTGATGCAGCATCAGGATGCCCAGTATCTGGGCATCTGTCCAAATCTAATCTGAATCTGGCACAAACACGTGATTGAATTCCTTTAAAATTAATGATTGCATACAGAAGAAAACTTGTATGCATTTTGTGCTTTGATGGCAGTTTTATATATGATTGGCATAAAGTCAGCAAACAATAATGAATTCAACATAGCTGTAAATAAAGCTAAAATGTCAGAAGCAGTTGAACAAATTTGGGCTATGGGACCACAATATCAAGGGCTATGATATTACATTTATTTCATTGTCAGTTCAAGTATTTCCTCTTTTTTAAAATTGTTATCTTATATCTCCGTAAATGCAGTTTTAATTGACATAGTATATTTTTTGCAAAACATGAACAAGGTTTACTAAGAAAGGAAAAAAAGGAAGAAATAAAGCCCTACAACCTAATTTCTTGGCTTGTATTCTGATTGCTAATAACACTGTGCTCATATGTTCTACTAAATCAGTCCTAATGTAACATGCAAAAACATACCTTTCTGTAGGAAGTAAAAATTGGATGGGCACCATAGCTCGCAATTTAGTGTCTTTGTTTATTTTGTCCATTCATAGACATGTCTTAGTGTTGAACTCAAGTTTAGAGTCAGAAATTAGGGATCAAGTACCTAAACATTGCTAATGCACTTTTTAGGTGCGTACTTTTTTCATGTGTCTGGCTTTAGGAGAGCGTTTCAAAATGCCTTAGTACTTCTAGTAGGAGATTACTTGGTTTAAATTACTTCTTTTTCATATAGCCACTGTAAGTTTACATGCAGTGTAAATGCACACATATATTTAGTAAGTAAATGGTATTCTTCTTTTCAAAGGGAGCAAAGGCAACATTTGTAGATACCTCAGGATGTTGTCAACTTCTTTTTTAAGTACAGAATCCCTGAAAATTTCCCTTGAGACACAAAATGAACACTCTTTTCTTTGTATTGACTACAGGCTTTGGAGAGTACAAACTTGAAGCTGAACTGAGAGTTCTGCTTCATGGATGCATGTATCACATTCCACCCACTAATGGACAGAAAAGCTAGTCCAAGGAAAAAAACATGAGTGTATATAGTATGGACATCAAATCTGCAGCTTCATTGCTTTGCTGCCCAGATTTACTTTTATTACACTGTACTGCTTACTAATGTAGCTAATACCACAGGGCCCATCATTATTAAACTGAGTTGAAAAAAGTTGAAATTAATAGTCTATGTATATTTACAAATATGTCAATGATTTTTACCCCGAAAACTGGTATTTCTATATTCCTGATTATTTACATCACATGTGACAGAGTAAATCCCATTGAATAATGCCAGGAAGTTGCAGCCAATCATCAAGATGTATTCTAGCTGATTTGGTTTTAATTTAACATGCTTTTATGCATTCATTGTTCTGAAAATCCTATAATGAAACTCAAGAATGAGATAATTGTCAGCAATTTGCCAATACAATAATCTTTCTCAGCAGTAAAAAACTTGGCAGAATTTCTCTGATGCTGACTTGCTGCAATGTCAGGTAAACTGGAGTACTGGGGTTGTGTGGAACTCCTGGCCATATTCCCCTGTTGTAAAAGTTCATGGCATCTACTTTAACACTGAAGTTCTGTTGCAACATTTCTACAAAGATATTTCACAAAAATGTGATCCTTTATGATAAATTACTCAGATTTACAAGAGCATCAGGAAAAAAGGGAATTAAACGTTCTGGGTTTGGTGTATGAGAGGAAGGGGAAGAAACTGGGGAAGAAGAGCAGAAGGCAATATACTGCTGTGTTTGCACATGATGAACAGCATCTACATGCGTGTGAAATAGCCCAATTTTTAATATGTCTACTGATAAACAATGGTTGTCTTGCTGGTGGAGAAATGTAGTGAACATGGGGCTGCACATTATGTACTGTAATTCTTATAGTTTTTTCCAGAGTATTCAAAGTGCCATATTAAAAATTTGACATAAATGCCAGCAATTAGTTTGTTGGAGGTTTTTGAAGGGATTATTCTTGAAATACAACAAGTTTGAAATGCAAAAAAAAAAAAAAAAAGGCATGATATTGTGCAAATAAACTTAAGAGTACTGCTGAATTCTTCATGACAATACCCAGAAATTAAAATCAAGGTGGTCTTTTTGATAAAAATGTCTAAATAATCTGAATAAACCAACAAATACTGAAGGGTTTAATGTCTCAAGGATATTTTAGTTTAGGTTTTATATTTTTTCATCCAGTTAGATATTTTTATTTGCATGTTATTTTTTAATTTATAGTTTGTGAAATAGGAAATCAAATTCTATCACTTAACACAGTAACTTATATTCTCAAGAATCATCTTATCTGACACTTTACCCCAAATACTTATTTGATTTTGGTTTATAATGAAATGACAGAAAAATCTTGACTCTCCTGTTGCTCATACAGTCTTAAAAATGTTAAAAATAAGATTTTAAAAGGATCAAATAAAAAAAATATATTTCTGGAAGACACTTAATGTTCTTTGACATATGTACAGGCTGAGAAATTCCTGCATGTGCCACTGTGTACTAGAGTGTTTTTAACAAAGTTGTGTTTTCCTACTTATAATTTTCAGAGGTACTTTGTTGTTTACAGATACAAAAATGCAGTGCAGTGAGTATCTGTAGAGTTTGAGACCTAAAGAAGTAGGCAATTCACCTTGGGACAGACAGATAAAAACTATGTTTACCAGCAAAAAAAAAAAAAAATAAGTTGGAGTACATGTAGGAATCTACAAAGCAAAGAAAGTGAAATACCTTTATATTTATGGATACTTAAAGATATAAGTGACTTACAATGATGATATGAACTATTTATGGGGCAAAATAAAAACAAAAAATACTTTTTTACTCCTGTTTCAAGCAAGAATAGACAAAGTTCGGGCAGGCAGGCTATAGTAGGCTTCTCTCAATTTTCTAAAGCTTGTGACATGATCTCTTTAATTTTTCACATCTTTCATGTATGTTTACACCTTGTTCAAAACTGAATACTAACTGGAGTACATGAATTTATAGCAAGTCAGAATAATTGTTTTATCCCAGTCTTGATACCCTCTTTAGTGAAGATGGCTATATAGCAGACTAGGAAGGTTGGTTCATCTAAAAGTTCATTTCATTTCACCCAGATGTGTCTGTTGTTCTTATAAAAGATACTACCTCTCCCTGACAACCTTGTCTTCTTTATGTGGTACAAGGTATTGGAGAATGAATCTCTCTAACTATATATCAGTGTTATAGAAATTTTTTTTTCATGAGACACTAGTAAATTCTTTATTCAGGGGGTTTCATCTGTCAGTCACATGCCACTGCATTTGATAACCAAATGTTGCGCCTAATAAAGAATGAGAAAGTGTCTAAGAGCAGTGGCACAGAAATAGTGTTACACTGACTCATGCTGTCAAATCAGCAGTAAAATATAATGCTATCTATCAAACAACTTAGCATTTTCAGGATTTTACATAAATGTCTCTGTCTGTTTAATAAGAAGATTAAAATAATGAAATATAGCTATGTCTTGTGAAGTTCAGCTCATCTGAATGACCAGATTGTAGTGGTTCTTCATTGTGTGTGAAGAGAAATAGACCTTTTTAGAATTGTCAGTGCATCCAATCTACTTTTTTCTTCCTTAGGATGAGATTAATCATACTTCATAAGTAAAAGAGAGAAAACTGTTCAGATATGACTGTTTATATAATAATTGCTGAGAGCCAGTTAAAATAATTACTGGGGTTTTTTTCTTTTTTTTTTCTTTTTTTTTCCCCACAAAAAGAAATTGCAGGTATGTCCAAATATTCACATGGAAACAATCTTTTTGCAAGGGAATAATGATAAATCTCTATAATCCTTTTCTACTGTGTGTTGTTATGATAACTCCATCTGACATAAAGACTACAGCTCTGCTAGTAAACTAAGCATTGACAGGGCACGATATGGGGAAGTGATTCTTTAGACTGACAAAATGTTAGAGTAAATGCTAACTTGCCTCTATCTTGCTGCCTTCTGTCTAGGACTTTCCCAAACAATCTCAGGCATAATACAGTAGACAGATAGCTGATTTCCCAGAAAGGACTTATAAACAGCCATGCTCTTTTAAAGATAACTGAATTTAAGAATGCATGACTTTGGTCAGACTATTGTCATTGTTCCTGAGGCCTGATGTTTCTCTAGATATTAGCACAGTGTCTATGTGATAGAATAGCATTCAGTTCTGGCCTACTATATAAAGAAAGAGTATGGGCTCAGTTCAAAATAGAGGTAGAAAATAAATGTCTGCAAGGGCTTATTGAGCTGACTGATCTGAATGCCACTCAATATAAGGGGTAGATTGGTTTCCAGAAATTTGCATTTTTCCTCTGACAATTGAATTGGCCTAGACTAGTTCAAACTTAGCCTTCTAATTTTCAGAATCCTGGGTTATACCAGGTAAGTCCCGACCTTTGTGCCCAGTTAATGAACAAAGAAAACAGAGGGATTTTGTGTTTTCAGTGATGTCAGTTGATGGATATCTTTAGCATCTCTACATGAAGAAAAACTCCGTAGACTCCTTGCAGTTTTTTTCAACTGGGGTTGATCTCATTGCCAGGAGAAAGGCAACAAGAAAAATAGGATACCAACTCTAGTTTGTGTATTTGTAAAATAATTAAAGGTTGTCTGTAGATATGTTATTTACTGCTTAGTGAAGGATCTCACAGAATCATAGAATGTTTTGGGTTTGAAGGGACCTTAAAGATCATGTAGTTCCAACACTCCTACCATAGTGTGAGAGCTGGGAAGGATTACTGTCTTGAAACATTCAGAGGTGTGTGGAGATGTGTAGGTTTGTGCATTTGTGTGTGGAAAGGGGCAGCCTGGGTCTTGCTCTGGTGAGGTGATGAGCTGCCCTTACACCCCACCCTTTCCCCAGGCTCTATCCCAGCCCTGCCGTGGCTGCCAATCCCTGGCACACTGGAGGCAATGCTCCACACCTGCCTCTGGAGCCCCTAACCCAGCTCTTAAGTGTCCAAATGACTGCAAACCTCACCTGGGGAAGGGCCCACGAAAAGCCAAAGGGTACTTAAAGTGATACAGAAGGCAAGCACATTTGACCCTGCCTCCTCTTGGAACTTCTATCAGCTGAACACCGCTGGAAACAGGAGTGATGGCTATGTTTGTTCTTTTCTACACCTTTTTTTTGTTTGCTTTTCTCTCCCAATTACCTCATCTTGGGATTTTGAGTAATGTTTTGAGAAACTTAAAATCGATGAGGCTTGGAGCTTGCTAAGTTGAATGGGCCAAGTGAATACTTTGAGAAGTGTTTCTTTCATGTTGATTGAAGGCTGCTCAAAACCTTTTGCCAAAGTTCTCTGATTTTCTAAAGGTGCCAGAAAAAGCTTTTTTTTTTGTTATTTTGACCTCTTGGGTATCTTGTTAGTATTTCTCCCATGCATCTAACTCAGAGTACATGAACAACTGTAAGCCCTTTTGAAAGTCTCATAGATCAGATTTCTTGGGGCCTTACACATGGGCAAGGACACCTTCTACTAGAGCTGGTTATTCAAAGCCACATCCAGCATGGCCTTGAATACTTCCAGGGAAGAGGTATCCACAACTTCCCTGAGGAACCTTGTGTAGAGAATGCACTGAAATCAGAAAACTGAAGACCAACAGCCTGATTGATAACCACTTATATAAGCTGTTCAGTAAAATAAGGACAGAAAAATGGAAAATATTTGTGGAGTCAGAATTACTTCTTTTGTTTGGGTACATGGCAGCAATAAAGAAGAATCCCCTATGAAGAAGAATATGGAGTTAAAAAAATGAATTTGGAACCACTCTTTATATTATTCCAGGAACAGGAACTGAAGGCAAAAGAAGAGATATACAATGCATCTTTAAAATTTAGCAATGCTGTATGAAGACTATCAAGAGAGTAATGCATAAAATGTGGAAAGAGTTGTAGGCACTCAGAGCAGATCTGCTTGTTCCATGGATAACAGAGGGAGGTATTTATCCCACTTAGCATGTTAATAGGCCAGAAAGGAGAATGCAAATTGAAAATGAGTGTGGGAATACTTCCTTGATGAGATGAAACTGAAGCCATGCTATCTTGAGACTAGGATGGATGAAGTAGCCCTTGCACATGCTTCCTGAGTTACCACTGTGGTCTCTTGATGTCATTACAGACATGTGGTGAGGAGGTGAAGCTGCTACTTGGTGCCAAAACCAGGATTGATTACTATTTCCTTCCCACTGAATAAAAAAGAATGAAATATAGAACAGGCATAAATTAATTAATTTCTCAGCAGTCTATTTTAGAATAATATAGATAAGATGCTTTCTTCAATAAGCAAGTGCCATCATCAAATATCAAATTAATAATTAGTTCCTAGTGTTTTGGTTTCTGATTTACCCAAATTATATACCATTTATCTTTGGTCACTGTCATTGAATCATGAGAATATAATTTGCATCAGAATCAGATTAATTGTTTTACATTTTATTTGGTATTTATATCTCCATGTCTTTTTCTTTCCCCATTTCTGTTTGCAGGTTTTGACCTAGTAAAGTGTGAAGATCCTGGCATACCAAATTATGGTTACAAGATACGAGATGAAGGACATTTTATTGACACTGTCATTTTATACAGCTGTAATCCTGGCTATACAATGCATGGTAGTAGTATTATGACCTGCTTAAGTGGAGATCGAAGAGTTTGGGACAAACCTTTGCCTACTTGCATAGGTAATACGGATTGTGACAGTGCTGTGGTATGATTGGTCTGGTGGCTCAAGAAAAAAGCCAAATATTCTGTCTTTGTATACTTCATGAGACAAAAATGGTGCAAATATTTTAAATTTCAAGTAAAGATTTAATATGGACATGGAAATTTAACATCTCTCAAAAAGGTGGCTTGCTGTTAATGGTTATGAAACTACAGGAAAACACCTTTTTCTATGGAGCAGCCTTTGATGGAAGAGTACTGTTCTGATGATGCCCTGGGTCACTGAGTCTGATATACCTGCACAGGCAGTGGTCTTCGTTTATGAAGTCTAAACACTTCATAAACTAAGAAAGCCCCATCATAAAGCAAATAAGGTTATGAGCTTTTTTTCCTTATCTATTTTCATCAGATATTATTTCAGCACCTCATGAAGTTCTTATGAACTTTTTTCCTAAGTTTCATCATACTTTGCTGTATTTTTTTATCCATGTGCTCTGGAGTCCTTGTTGCTGTGCTAAGATACCCCATCTGTCAAAAGGCTTGAGATAGACCTTCCCTGGAAATATCACGTCTTCAAGTGCCTAAAACTTTGTTTCATTACAACCAACAGAAATGTTAAACAGAGAATTACTAGCCAACTTGCAGAATAACTGAACACTAGTATAGCTGTTATCCATTGTACCTTTACTAGGCAGTTTGCATCCTCTAGTTTTGCTTTCCAGTCCAGAAATTGCCAGTGACTTCCTGACTTCAATTTTCACATGGAGTTCCCATGAGTCTTTCCTTCTGTGTGTCTTCTGATACTTAGTTTTTGCCTCTGCCGCCTGCTGCTGGCAGGTCACCAACTGCTTTCAGCACTCACCTCACCTACAGGTCTCTGCTTGTTGCCTTTCTCCCATTTTGGGGGCTACATCCTCCATTCCAGGACCTCGTTCCTGCTGCAGTCTACAAAAGAGCAAGCTCTGTTCCTTTCAAATGTTCAGGTTAAGCTGAAGGCAAGTGCCAGAAAAACATCAGTGAATGGCATTTCTGCTGTCTTAGTAGAGGTTATTTTCCCTACTTGATTCTAGAACTTTATCTGTAAGTTTTCTTCCTTATATATGAGAGGTCAAAACAACTATTAAGTTTTGATTTAGAGACTTTTCCAGGCTCTTTATGCATTCAAGTCCTCATGTTCTTCAGTTTAATTGGTTAGCTTCCTTTTTCTCCAAGTTTGCCCTTTTGTAGAGAAGACCCATAATTAGTCCTACCTTTGCCTATTTCTCCATGTAATTTAAATGAAGTCATTTCTCTAAGGTCATTTTCTGCAATATTTTTTTGTCCTTGTGTTCGCTACCAAGACTTAGAATCAGCTCTAAAATACTTGTTGGTTTCAAGTCTATTAGGTGAATAAATCCAAACATCTACCTATGTCCTTTTCTTCGTATGATGACTTGTCTTCTAATCTATGTGTGGGATGTTAAAATTTTTAACATATAACAATATAAATAGTAGTAATAAAAAAAAAATGCTGTATATTCCAGTCTGACCTGGAGGAAGCTAGAGAACCCAGGATCAAGCAAATCTAAAGAAAATTGCCATCTTTGCTCCAATAGAACAGCTTTCATGGTCCTTCTTCAAAGTACTTTTTGACCAATATGTTTATTTTTTTATTCTGACTTTATTTAGATTATTAGTGTATTCCTACCATGTAATGCTCCTTCTAGTCACATATTTCCACCTGTATTTCCAGTTTCTTCATACTAATATGCTTTGAGGATTCTATATTTTCACTCAATATTTTCACTCTTTTTTCTTCCTTTTTTTTTTTTGTCTTTCTACTTTGATTTTGTACCTTGCATTACTAGATTTGGTTTCTGTATTTTATTTCCAATATTTTGAAATAATTTGCTCTAGAATATCTTGAGAATCTTATTTCATCTCTAAGTGAAATTATGTCCCTCAATCAATAGAATAATCAGTTTTATTTTGGTATTCTTTTCTGTCTTTTCAACCAAAAGGTATCTTTCTATCTGCTTTTACCTCTCTACATATATTTTTAATTACTGTCCTTATTCCTCTCCTTAAAATAAAATTTGGGGATTGCATAAGTTCTGTATAAACTACCTCTTTTCATTTCTAGTTTAAATATCTTCTGGACCATTAATTAGGTCCCCAAGAAATCAAATGTTCACTGTTCTGGCTTTAAAATTTTCTAAAAGTGTTTTCTTCTAAACAGTCTTTTACAGTCTGAAATATTCATTAAATTATGGGGAGTTTTTACTGTTCTGTGCACAGGAAATCTTGCCATGAAGATCCCTGAAAACTTAGTTATATATTGGCAGATTATTTCAGTCTTGCTTCTCTCCCCCATTAGCCTTATAAGATCTATTCTTCCATCAGTTTTATCTTATGTTATCACAGTTTTATCTTTTTCTACTTTGACTTGAATGATTTGTTTTTCTTCCTTTTTCTGAAGTTGTCATGAAGTTCCAAACATCACTTCCTTTCTTAGAAACATTTTCTAAAAATCTTTGTTTGTGGAGACGCATTATTTTTTCATAGACTAGATCAGATTTTGATATTTGCTGTTCTCTTCGGTGACATTTATATTCTTCTTTGTATTCACTATCATTTCAGTCTCATTCACCAAAATATCAAGCATATGCATAGACATATTCCACACATTCTACACTTAGTAATTTTTAGCCATAAACTGTTATATTGGTTTTAACATTCATTTTCATTTTTTCTGTGTTCTAAATCTTAATGAAGAAAGCCAGTGAATTATTTTAATTCCTCCTCTAGAAGCTTCCAGAAACGTTGAAGTCACTTCCATTAGTTATAGTATAAGTGTTTATATAGTATATTCCTTGAGGTGCTGATTTTACAGTGTGCTCTTTTATACATATTGAAATATAAATTTTTGAATTATTTTTATAATTACTTATGAAAGTTTACTTTTGATATTCTCCTAAAATGTATTTTTTAAAAAATATATGAAATACATGATGCATCATCCCAAATTTTATGATGTATTCTTTTCCTAAGTGAGCCTTCTCAGAATTTTAAATCAAGTATGTAAATTTTGAGTTTAAATTTTAGGTTCATTAAGTTAAATTGAGTTCTTTGGTAAACACAGTACTGTATCAGTAATTTCTTGTCTGCAGTTATCTACCACAGTGATTATTGCAATCCAAACTTTCTTGTATAATGGAAATTAATTGAAATCGTAGAAGAAGGTTACATGTGAAGAAATTTTATACTTAAGTTTCTTTCTGCTGTGGTTCTGTATATAGAATGTAGTGTTTTGAGGGATCAAACCAGCAGGATAAATGAGAAATCAGTCACCTTATTTCCTCTATGGTAATTTTCCCTCACGGTAGCAACTTGGTTGTGAGCAGTGGTTTGGTGTCATGTACAAAAATTAATATTTGTTAGGAGTATTGCTGATAGATTATTTGGTCCAACTGCCATGTTTTTTCTGTCATCTCTGTCTTACTATGCTGGCTGTACAGCTGTGCTTGAATGAATCCCCATGGTAGGTTTTTTAATAACTTCTAAGGCAACACTATAAATGTAGTAGAAATTCAGGTACATCACTTAACTGAAGAATCACTGATCCTTTTTGGTTTAGTGGAAATGACTGTTACACAGTTCTCTTCCATTAAGGTGTGTCTTTACACTGGCCAGACAACACAATGATGCCCTAAACAAGCAACATAAGAATCATTGCTATTGGTCTGTCCACAAAAACAGCATCTATAGTAAAAGTGTTTTAAACTAGATGCCACATACTATCAAATTGTAGCTTTCCGATTTACTTTCTTGTTTTGGAAACATATGGCATTTAAATTTTTAAATACTGAAGGAAGTTGCTAGGCAATACCTACTGCATTTTGGTGCAATTAAACCTGAAGCTTCATAGAAGCAACTTGAAAGCATTACACTTAAATCATTTTGACATTACAACAAAACAGAAAGCTATTTTAATTATAACATTGAATGCTGCGAAGTTTGAATTCAAACATTCATTGTTAGAAAAGCTAAGCATGTTAGATGGGCAATTTCTGAAACATTTTTCTGTCTTGCTAATGCTAAAATTGTACTTTTGTTGTCTCAGCACATATTAAACCTGTCTGGTCAGTTAAGTAACCTAATCACAGTTTTATGGTTTATTTCTTTATAACAAGGCAGGCATGAGATCATTGTGTTCATTTCTAACTTATGTACATGTCGTGGTCTGTATGCATGTCTACTACTTCAGAAGTATTAGGTCATTCTGTTAACTTTTTAGAAAACGCAGAGATGTGCAATGGATGGAAAATGGAAGTGCCCATTAGTATGGTCTCATTAGAAATTTCCTCTTCGCTTTGCAGCTGAGTGTGGTGGTCGAATTCATGCTGCCACATCGGGGCGCATTTTGTCCCCTGGTTACCCAGCACCATATGACAACAATCTTCATTGCACTTGGATTATTGAAGCAGATCCAGGAAAGACAATAAGGTACATGCCTAATTTCAATATTTATGGTGGAATTCAGTATGTTATAAATTTTTTTGTCATTCTCATATTTTTCTACACAAGCTGCTGGTTTTCACTGGCATAGTCAAGGTATCCTTCTATAAGGTGTTGCATCAATCAGGTGTTGCTTGCCTGTTCAAGCATAAAGTCCCTGGATTTGGGGCAAGATAAGCAGCATTCAAGGCACATTTGAGTATTGCCTCACCCAAAAGTTGTATTTTGCACCAGGGCAACACCAAATTCCACAAACAAATGCCAGAATATGTTAATCAGTAGTATTAAACAGCTTACATAAGGGTGAACACAAACCTCAGGAATCTGCATAATAAAACAGTTCTCTTGAATCACAAGGAGAAAAAGAATGTTGCATTCCCTCATCCTCTTCACAAGATAGCTCTGCCATCACAGCAAGGCCATCAGTGCCAGGGCAAAGCACAAACCCATTATTTGAATTAACATGTTCCCAAATTCAGCAAAACGAAGAGTTAATCAGTGAAACCAACAAACTCCGTGACTTGCACAGGAACTTGACACCTAGTTACTACCATAGCTATAGAACCTTCATACAAAACCCATATTGGGCCCTGAAAAAGCCTTTAGTGGGTTGACATTGTCCTTCCTCAGCAGGATGGGGCAGGGAGAAAATAACATGAGAAAATAAACTTGTGAAAATCAGTTTAATAAAGCAAAAGCAAAGGTCCATGCATGGAAGCAGAAGAAAACAGAAGATTTATTCTCTATTTCCTATCAGTAGGTGATGGCCAGCCACGTCTTCAGGAGCAGGCCCTCAGTATGTGTTGCTCTGGAAGACAAACATAATCACAGAATGTTCTGATTTGAAAAGGATTCACAGGCAAAACAATATAATTAAATGACAAATTAATTATTCAGTGGTAGGTTTTCCCCACCCCTCCCCTTTTTTTTTTTTATCCTGTTTCACTAAGCCAAATATTGAATTTACACCATCATGGGCCATTTCAATGCATCATTTTTGTTTAAATAACAATTTTCAAAGTAATGATTTCCATAAAGGACAAATAAGATGAAGAAATGTCAACACACAACTATTTGAAACAAAAAAAAGAGAGGCATTTTGATATTTACCTATTAGAGTTCTTCAGCACTAAGAATGTAACATTCAGGACTTAGAGACAATGCAGATTTTTGGCTTATAAGATAACATTCCTGAACATCTTAATTCTTCACCTGAAGATAAATGCAGATTATTTTGTTATAATACAGTTTTATATTTTATGAATTTTAGCAAAAATCCAATCTATCATATTTTTCCCTTTTTATGTGTAGGAAAGGAAATGCCATGCTGACAGAACTTCTTGTGCTATATGTTCTACTGTCC
Source organism: Calcarius lapponicus (assembly GCA_039654755.1). NCBI lineage: Eukaryota > Metazoa > Chordata > Aves > Passeriformes > Fringillidae > Calcarius > Calcarius lapponicus. Next base: position 21,927,385 of record CM077465.1, on the reverse strand, counting down.
AGTAGCTGCTACAAATTTTTTTGTTGCATATAATTCAAGCAAAACAACATTCTTGCTATCCTCATTTGAATAAAAAGACTAAACCTTTGATGAAATCATAGTTTGTTTACCATAAAACATTTAACATAAAAATAAGATAATTTATAGACTTATAAGTTAAGTCTTGAGGACTTATGCCCTGTAATAGCATTTTCTGTCATTTAGACATTTATAAAACAGAACTGCATGACTATTACAAGATCAGCTTGTTCAACAAGAAAAAATAATAACTCTGCTGGATTACCAGGTCTTTTTCAATCCTAAACACCATCTTAAAACTACAGTCTGGGAATGATTGCTTGGAGTTTCATGTAACTGTGTTTAACAAATAATGTACAGTACTTTTACTTTTCTCTTTGCAGTCTGCATTTTATTGTTTTTGATACTGAGGTTGCTCATGACATCTTGAAGGTATGGGATGGGCCTGTTGAGAGCAGCATACTTCTCAAAGAGTGGAGTGGCTCGGCTCTTCCAGAGGATATTCACAGCACTTTCAACTCCTTAACATTACAATTTGACAGTGATTTCTTCATCAGCAAATCAGGCTTCTCCATTCAGTTTTCAAGTATGTAAATATTTTTCTTCTCCCCAGTATAATAATTTTTATTTATTCCTATTTATTATTCCTATACTTATTAACTGTTTCTCAACTATTTTTCAACTTCCTCTGTCTTTAGAAGAAATTATATTATTTTAATTATGTTATGTGTTTATGCAAATGGCTACAACTAGGGAGAATTTTTGGATTGACTTTGAATGTTTTAGGTTTTTTATTCCTTGTTTTCCACAGCAACCACATACTTAGCGTTATCTAATAGCATTACTTAACAAGTCAAAATGGGTCTGTACGTACAGAGCCAATCTTCTGCACCAGTAATCTTAAATATTCCCCCCAGTGTCACCTAACAATGTATTATTTCATGTTTATTGTTTATGTTGGTTGAATTTTTTTTTCTCAAAACATTGGCTGCATGATGCATGATTTTGATGACCTAAACGTTCTTTGTATGATTAAGATAAAGAATACAAGACACTTTACCATTGAAAACCACTTAAAAATTTACTATTAAACTAATCAAATTGATCATTAGGTATAAAGTGAAAGCTTTTCTGTTAATAGAGAAGTTATGATCAATATTGTACAAGAGATCAATATTTTAAAACTGGTTATGAGGAGTTTTTCTATGTTATTTTGACCTCAAGATGGGCTAGGACACAGGAGAATATATCTTTGTCTTTGCATCCTTATATAGCTAGATATAATGTATGTATTTCTCATCAAGATATGGGAAAACTAGGAATTAATGTGTGTGAGTAGAAGTATTTGCACACATTAATCCATATCATCCATAGATGACATCATTCAGAAGTAAGGGGTCCTAATCAGGTTTCAGTCATTATTAGTTGCATGAAGAGGTAAGCTTGGGGTTTTCCTAGTCTCTAATTCTCTAATGCATTTTACATTTACCTATTTACCTATTTACTTATTTTCCTGTATTTTTTGAATGCTGTATCTGCCTCCCCCAAAACACTCTTTCATCAGCCTTAAAAAACTAGTTAAAAGTATGTAAAAGGAATTAAAGACAAAGGGCAGAATAAATGTTTCTAAGGTTTCTCACCAGTGTGCTATATAATATGCTGCTTTTCATTGGTTTTTTTTTTTTTTTAACAAGATAAGTTTTAAGTTTTTGGAAACAAGCAGGCTTTTTTCTTGTTAGGATTAGCAAACACATCTAAGGTTGTATTAAATAAAAATAACTTTATGCCCTGATTTTGAAAGGACAGAAATGTTTAAGCAGTTTGGTTTATCAACCATTCCTTGAACTTCAGTGACAATAGGAGTGAGTAGAAGACAATTTAAAGCTATAACACAGAATAACTGATTTTCCTGTCCTAGTATAATAACTGATGGATGTAACTGAGTGATCATGCTGACAGTTGCAGAGTATGTTTTACTGGAATTAATTGGTGTAAGTGATAAAGAACTGAGAGCTTAAGTATAGGGAAAATAGTTTCATTTACTCTGCTTGACAAGTGGAATGTGTAACTAATTTTTTAATTGTAAGGAGTAAAAAATATGATTTAAGGAATATATTAAAGTAAATGTTTATTTATTTAATCTAAAAATCAGTCTAGTATATTTAATCTTCTTGAGGCAATGAGAAGACCACTGTGGCCTTGACCTGTAAAGGATTTAAAGTAATTAAGCTATTGCTAAGTGGGAATCTTTACATGCTTTAGTATTCATCATGTGTTCAAACTGTCAGACAGTTTATAGCAAAGCTGCACAGAATATTGACATTTTAGTACTTTAGTAGCTTGTAACTCTAAATAAAAGATTTCTGAGTTGCTGAATTTTTTTTTTTTTTTTTGGCAACTGCAGAAGATGTAAACATTTTGTTACAAGTTCTGCGAAGGAAATTTGTGAAGTTTTTGTCTTTGTGTCATGTGAAGGATTTTTCAAGTGTTGCACCTGTTAATGACTATTTCATTTAACTCTTAATTATAATTGAAGAAGTAAATTTCAGGTTCAGAATTGCACAGAATTGGAAAACCTTTAGTAATACAACTTCTGTATTGGATTATGCAATTGGAATGGGTATCTGCATCCATAACAGCTGTTTATGGGATATACATTTCAGAATATCAGGCCAAATGAGCAACTTAAAACGTTAAAGTGCTAATTTTTATCTGGAGAATTTGTTTCACTGTGCTGTGAATGTGCTAATTGCTCTCTATTCTTTGTACTCTAGAATGTCATAACTGTGTCTGACTAAAAAAGGGGTGCTATGAAAGGGTAATGTAAGGTAGATTAGAAAATATCACCTATGAATTACTTACTGCTGATTGTAAATGTAATTAGAGGTATTTTTAATGAAAAAAATATAATTGGCTGAATCGTGCAAAATGTTTGAATGTTAAAATGCTCTGTCTTGCCCACTCAGCTCAGCATGTAGAACACGAGGACATGAACTGACAAGAGTGATTATGTTAATTGTAATCAGTCTAATGTTTTTCATTAAAACCTAATTACCATTTAGTTGTGCATAAAAGGACAAAAAAAATGTGAAGTTCAATGTGCAAAACTAACCCCTACTCTGGGGTTAAATAAATTTCAGCTATGTATTACAAGTCAGGGATGTCCACCAACTCTTTCTGGCAAAAAGGTATAGGCAGATTTGGCTTTTGACTTTATTACAAATAAAGTTACTGGCAGCAAAAACTACTTTCATAAGTTGACCATTAAAAAGTGCTATCTAACCAATCTTAATTCTATCATACTTATCTAAGGTAAATGGGATAAATTTCTGTCTGACATTGCCTTTTTCTTCTTATCAGCTACAGGTCTAGATACACAAGCAGTAATTTTCAAACTTTTGAATATTTAAGGGCAGATGAAATGAATCCTATCTGCCTTTTCAGAGGTGTCTAGATTCCTTTGAGATGCCATAAAGTATCCTGGCTAGTCTCCATCTGCCACTCCAGAAGGTTACACAACCATCCATAAGTCCTCTCTCCTATCTTCCAGTCCTGTGCTGATATCTTGGATATGATAAGGCATCTGAAATGAGACTAGTCACCTATGTTGAAATAGATCAATCTTGCCCTGAATGTTTAATGTCCATCTACTCTAGACTACTGACAGCCCTTGGATCCCATGCTAAGAGGTCTATTGCTTTTATTGACCTGAAATTTATTTTATTGAGTATTTTTATTTCTAACTGTGTAATTTTTTTACTTGATATTAAGCAAAAACAATAGAAGTGACAGATGATAGGATCAGCACTGGCAGTTTCTAGTCATATTGTCATTCTTACAGGCTCTAATAACTTTAGTTAAAAATAGCTAATATTAGTTCTACCCTTACAGTCTATCTTTTTTTTTCTTCAGCTAAATTCTCAGCACTTGTAACTTAAGAGAATTGTATCTTTTTCTTCAACTAAATGATTAATTTATAGAACTTTAGGTGATTTTATAGATTTTGTTCCTCAAGTCAAATAAAACATCGAAGGATTTTATTCACACTCTTCTTAAAATTGAAAAAAAAAAAGATATCTGGCTTTTCTAGAGTCAGACCTATCTATGTAAATTTTCTATGCCTGTCTCTGGTTCTGCAGTATTGTAAATTTCTCTTAGTTATGGTATTGTGTAAGCATACACTTTAATTAAAAATGTGCCTATCTCTGCTTTCATCCAAGCAAATATGTCTTTTTATTTTTGTTAGTATAAAACAACTGTCAAGATGTTAATTAAGCAGCAAATAACTTTTTCCAATTTATTTAAATATTTCTGTCTTATTAGAAGAACTTTGGACACTCATATTATTAAAAGCAAAGACACAACATCAAGGCATTTGTATAGTTGGTTTAGTCCACTTTTCATTTTTCTGTTGTTTGCTTATTTTCTCAATATTTTAAAATTTTGCTCTTGAAGTACATGCAGAGGTAAGAAGTGATGACTAAAGATGCCTAGGTCTTTAAATTAACAACACAAGTCAGTAATTATGATAATACTAGTAAGCAACTTACACTAATTGTAATTGCAACAATTATTTGGAAATTATTCTGTCAGATGTTGACACATATATTGACAACTTATTTCCTCTGGCAAAAACTTAACTATCAGCTATTTGGTTGTTCCTTATGTCACTGGGCTTAATATGACAAATCTGCTTAAACAATTATTTCTACTTTTGTCTAGCTTCGCAATTCCATTTGATCATTTGTTTGGTAGCAGCAACTTTTACAGTAACTGTGTCACCTATCTGGAACTGAGTACTGTTGTCTTGAAAATTATTCCTTTACTGTTGAAATATCTTTTAATCACTGGCTTAATGGCCTAAGTTGCCACACTTAAGTAGTATAAGTATTTCCATGACAGAACCTTAATTGCTAGAATTCATCATGAAGTTGTTCCAGATTGATTCACAATTAAATTTTTGGGGAAAGAGAACTAGCACAAAAATATCTTTTAAAGAAATTTACAATGAATAATGCAGAATCACGTATCTGCCTTACTAACTAAATAAATTGAGTTCAATAAAAATTAAATCCATTAAGAACACTTGTTAAAACAAAAATAAACGGACACAAGAATTCAACCCTTTTCAAGTCTGTAACCTAATAGTTTCACAGTTCAGTGTCTTTTGCTGTCTGATAAATGTTGCGTTTCATGTTCACAATAACATGGTGATGAAAACATGGTAATGAAACTGTCATTGCGCTCCTATCCATCATCTAATCCATGTACGGCCTGGGGAAGGCATCCTCAGCCTCACAGAGCATAGCAGTTCTTCATTTGGTTCCTGTGGAACTAAGCAAAAATGAATCTTGTAGATTAGCTTGGTGGTTAGCTCTAAACTTATGAGCGTTTGTACTCCAGACTTCAATAAAGAGGCTGCATTGGCATTTGGGTTTCTTTTTTTCTTTACATTCTTGGACAATACATGACATTTAAATACGTTGTTGATGCTAATTTGCACAGTACTTAGTCTGTACATTTACATATGTTATGTGAGTTACTTTTTGGAGAACAAACACTATTCTTTGTTTCACAATGTTAGTCTGAAGTCACTGCAAATCCATGAGCATCTCAGCTTTGATAAGCAAAATTCCTTTTCAAGCTTATTATTATGCAAACATAATGCACTAAACAGGGGAAGCACGTGCCATTTAAAAGCCTGGAAAAGTCTAAATTGTTTTTATTACCATGTGGGCTAGAAATAAAATGGTGTTTGTAGCAGAACACTACAGCAAATGGCTTACATGATTGTTACCACAACCATAGTGAAAAAAATAAGGATGAAGGTGATGTTTTTATTTCCTTAAGGTACAAGAGAATACCAACTAAAAATGATGCAAAAAATAAATTAGGCAAAAATCTAACATCTTGCTCGCAGGTCTACAGACCTGCAAGTACAGTGCCATATTCTCAAAAGCAGTCTCCTATTGATTTTCAGTTCAATTTTAAATCAACTTTGAAATATAATTTGAGGATCAAATAGAAAATAAAATCTAAAATTTGATTGTGAAAGACTCTTAAATTAGAATCAGGGAGGCTTAACACAGTGGCTGTCTACATATGGAGGTCTGAAAACTCCTTGGTAATCTCTGATTTTCTCAGCTGTCTATTCTTCTGGAACCTACGTCTGAGTTCCATCTTTAATGTATACAGAAGCTTGTTCTGCTCTGAGCAGATGAGACATTAAGAGATGGAAATCTGTACGGAGGATTACTCTATAACCCACTGAGTATCATCTAGGCTTAAGGCTTAGAGCACATAAGCAAGAGCTGAGAAGCAGCAATTACTTATTTTCCAGCTTAGTGACATTTACATCTTGTCTCCTGGCTATCCCATTTTAGGAACCTAATTTTTCTCAGTCATTTTTTAAAAGTCTAACTATGTAATCTAGTTTGATTTTGTGTCCTTGAGCGTAAAAAATAGTTGTTGCTTTCCTTGCTTTACAGTGTGTATGTTTTACTTGTTAAATGTTATGAAAGAAGAGCAGTGACAGAAAGCTGGTGATTTTTAATTTCTGGATTACTTATAAATGCATATGACCTCTATACCCTTCAGATATTTGCAAAATACCAAATGAAGAAATATCAGACTTGTAATTTTCATGAAGTTACAGAATCTCTTGGGATTCTTGAGAAGTAAAACAACTTGGAAAGGAGGCAAGTTAAAAAGTTGACAGTCTGTCAAAATGTTCACTTTACTAGATGGCGCATCAGTGCTTAAATGTTTGGTGCTCTATTTAATTAGGATAAAGCATATTTGGCACAATAAAAAGGTTGTTGGTTTCAAATACATTAAATAAGTTCTGAGGCTGCAAGATCAAAAATGTAAAGACTATTTTGGTGTTTAATAAATAGCTGTGATAATTTTTAAAATTTAGAGCTTTGTACATGAGAAATGGAGATTAACAGTGAAATTATTATTAGAAGGCATCTGTCCTTTCTAATTGATGGATACTTGACACAGTTAAGATGGGGAAAATGTTTGCTGAGATATTATATTGCATTACTTTTTAAGAAGAAAATGAATCTATTCAGAGATATGTTAAAAATGACAGCAATTAATAACAGAGGTTGGCTTGTGCTCATTTATTTGGAAGAATTGAAGGTCTTTAACAGATATGCACTACAGCAATCCATTGTTCAGAGCTGCTGTTGTCTGTCAAATCAGGAAAAACTTCTCTGAGGTTGTGACCATGCTTTCATTCCCTTGTGGCCAAACATACTTTTAGTAAACTGCACTCCTATGGGGTGTCACGTAAGTTGTCAGAGTGGTGCCTGGGGAATCCTTACACAGTACTCATTAGTAGTGACAGCTATTACTTTAATTCCTAGTGGAAAGAAGTCTACCACAGTTAAAAACCTACCGCGTCTTGTACTTCATTTACATATAAGAACGATCCAAAGTATGAGATCTATGGTTTTGAAATGGAAACAAGAACAAAAAACTATGAATATAAAATGTTAAACACAGTTTCTATGTTTCGAAGTGTTTCTAAATGTTAGTCATAATAATCCATGAATTCTCCCATAAAGATATTTCACAATTTCTGTGATTTATCTGTGACCACCCATTCACCAGAACATGCATAAAACCACTTTAAGAGTTGTTGGTTGTTTCTTATTTTACTCTTTTTTTTAACCTTTCTCTCTTCTGAAAATTTACAACACAGGGAGAAAAAAAATTAAAATGTTTTTTAGTTGTACAACCTGGTAGTTGTTTTAAGTTGACAAACGTTTAGTTGCTCTTGGTGTTTCTTATAGTGGTGCACACTTTTGGTGTGGACAGAAGGAGCAGATGCAGCTGTTAATTCAGAAAATGAATTATTATGGACAGGAAGGTTGCACATTGGTGGTAAACACCAGTACCATTCATTACAACTGGGGCATAACTGGATTTATGACTTCTTATTTTGGTTTTTGTTCACAGTTGTAGTCAGTTCTTTGAAAAAGATGTTTGGGTAAGGACTGATAGGAAACAGTGAAATTCAGTGGGGACATTAGTCTCAAAAGATGGATCTTCTTTTCTATGGAAGACTGCAAAGTTTATTGTAACTTAGGATGACAATACCCAAAGCCTGTAGAAGTGAACCCAAAGCCAGAAGAGACCTGACATCTTCCAGAAATCTGTATTAGATGTGGATCTGTGTAGCCACTTTCTGAGTGATTATTTGCATTTTCATACTGATTGCTTTGCTTAGTTTAACATTGCTTTTAAAACAGTTTAGTCTTTTAGAAAGCAAAATCCATATCCAGCTACTGAAGACTGATCATAAGTGAGGTATTTTGCTAAGATTCAGTTTAATCTTAGCAAAATAAGATTATCTCTAAGAAAGTTGCTTCTTGTCCCTGAAATGAAAACTTCGGGGCTGCATAAACTGCTGTTTGATTTATCCAGATGGGTAAGGAGGATGCTTGCATGCTGCAAGATAGTAGGACTACCAAACCAATATTATCTATAAAATTATACTTACCCTATTGTGCAAAAGGTATCAAAATTGTTTTTCTAACCAGAATATTAAAGAGAGAAAAGGAGTTATTAGTTCTTTTGATGTGCTAACTGGACAAAGTCAGTCCATATTTTATACTAAAGATACTGGCAGGAAGTCAACATAATCATGATGCATCTCAGTGGGCAGATTTTTGTAAGAGGAAAGAAGCAAAATGCCTTCCTGCTTTACCTGCAGAGTAAATAAATTATAGTCTCTAGTTGGAATGCTAATGTGAACCTGTTGTGCATTTGATTATGCAGGGTAAATATCTATACCTTACATCGTTTCTTTCATTGTTCCCTTGCAGCTTCTATTGCATCAACGTGTAATGATCCTGGGACACCACAGAATGGCACTAGATACGGAGACAGCCGGGAACCTGGAGACACCACCACCTTCCAGTGTGACCCTGGCTATCAGCTGCAAGGGCAGGCTAAAATTACATGTGTGCAACTGAATAACCGGTTCTTTTGGCAACCTGATCCCCCTACATGCATAGGTATTAAGATGAGATGTTAGTCTCTATTTAGGACTGATACAGATTGGATTTCTTGTTCAATTACTGGGCATATGGTGCTCATGCTGGAGTCATGGCGTCTGCAGAGCTCAGTTATTTTGTACTTACAGACAATGTCAGACTTGTTCTCTTGATTAACAGTATTTTTTGGGTATGATTTTCTTATTTTATTCTTAAAACTTTATAAAAGTTTAAAAATTACAAAATCTAATAGAAATAAGTAAACAGAAGTGGTGATTTGGATAAAAAAAAATTCATGTTGAAATGGTTTCATTAAAATTTTCTTCTATATAATAGTTTGGTTACATAACTGTGATCCATTATTTGTTCCAAAAATATTTTATGTGTATCATATATATATATATATATATATTTCTGAGTTATCTTACAGATTAAATACCCATCCTGTGCAATACCTTGGAAGATGGATACTTATTGGAAAAAGTAGTGCAGAGGAGGGGATCCAAGTGACAATGCTGTTGAAAGAAATTAGATATATTTCCTTAGCAGCGTATCTTTCCATATATCTCCATAGGAGAGGGTAGATCCATAGTGCTGTATTGTGTAAGGGTTTCCCTGAAGTTCTTGCCAGTAGGCAATAATTACAGGCTTAGAAGTTTTGCTGAATTGTACTTTTAAGGTCATTAATGTAGGTTTTCTAGGAGTAATAAACATCTGCAATTTTTTTTCTGCTAGGCATAGTAATTTTTTTAATCCTTGTTATTTTGTTGCCTACTGATTTGTAATTAAAGACTTACTTCAGCAATCCTAAATTCCAGAAAAAATATCACTGGAATAAACATAATGCTTTTTCCTTCTACAAGGCATTTCAGACAGACACTTTACAAAATAGCATATCCTTAATAGCATGTCCTTAAACAACTGCAATCCCTCTGTTTCTCTGAATTAAAATACTGCAAAGGATTCAAGAACAGTTTCTCTGAGTCCATGTCACGTAACAGAATTGGAGAAGCATATAATCTGCATATTATCTTCTGGATATCTTATTTGCAGTGTACAAAGCAGTATGAAAATGCTTACTAAATATATTGGGATCATTCACAAAGTAAATATCTAAAGAAAAAAAATAACATATATGGTATCTAAATCAAGAAGATTCATATTTTTATTTCAGATAATCACTGCATGTTTCTTTACAATCTAGTATAAAACCCCAACAAAACAAACGTAAAAGAAAGAAGGAAATAAGACAGAAAGAAAGAGAGAATCCCTTTGGGCAAAAAGAATATATACATAATTACTGTTATTCTTCCATATACTCAAGGTGACTTTGAAGCAGAAAGCAGATAAAAGTAATCATTAGTGTAGACATGACCATAGTAGAAATCTTAAGGGTTCTGTAAAGCCATTATATGTCATTTAAAATTTTCATAAAGTCGTTGCTTTAGTATTCTGACTTATAAATGGAATGGCCTGAGAAGAAATCTCTTTAAAATGTTTAATGTAAATTCCAAATCCTTAGTACCAACTGTTTTGCACTGTAAATGTGTTTCTCTTAGTTTAATTGATTTGGTAATGTAGATGCAGCCTGTCTTGACTACTTTACTTTTTTGTTAGATGAAATCTTGTTAGACTTTGTAGATGTGATTATCATCTATGAGAGTAGGATTCCTTATCTGTTTAAAAGTTAAATTCATGGTAACAAAATGAATGTATTTGATTTTTGATTTGAGTAATATCTTTTACTAAGTGCATCAAATCGGTTTCTGCAACATCTTTGATCAATAGAAACTGCAACCTGAGTTCTACTATTGAGCTTTCCCAGTTTTTAAAGTACCTTCAGTACATAAGAAATTTTCAGCATGATAGAGACAGGATTAATACCAAAAATATACAGGACTTCCTATTTAACTTCATATTTTTATTTCTTCAGAAAAATTTTGTCCTTTGCCATTTTTGAATATGAACAGAGATCACTTTTTTGGAGGAAAATAGAAATTTTTTTTGCTAACAGAAAGTGGGAAAATTCCGTGTTTAAAAAAATTAGTTTTGGTAAATGTAGAAGTAATTTTCTTCTACTTAAAAGATAATATGTGCTTGTGAATTTAACGTGTGGCTATATTCCTATTTCTTTTTACATTGTGACAGCTGCATGTGGAGGAAACCTGACAGGCCCAGCAGGAGTTATTTTATCGCCTAACTATCCACAGCCTTATCCTCCTGGGAAAGAATGTGACTGGAGAATAAAAGTAAACCCTGACTTTGTCATTGCCTTGATATTCAAAAGGTATCATTTCTCTATGAATGCCTTTGTTTTAAAGGGTTTTAAATGTCAAATCTAAAAATGGCAATATTTATAATTTCTTAAAGCTTCTAATTATATTCTCTGTCTACGTCCTGGAGCAGATATCTAATATGTGCTATATCGATTCCAAATAATGTAAAAGAAAAATATACAGCTATATGGTACATTTACTATCCAATATGTTCCAGAAAAACAAGGGTTTCTGTGACACATCAAATAAAAATCTGTCATGGTTTGACACTGGCACTAGGCCAATGCCCCATGAAGATACACTGTCCCTGGTGTCTGCTGTGAGATTTCGACCAGGAATAAGAAAGCAAGCAGGCTCTTACTTAACAAGAAAAAAAAAAACATTTATTAACTAAACTACAAAAACACAAAAACAATAACTACACTACACACAAAAGAAAAAGGAACACACAAGGAAAATGAAAACCCCACAAAACATTTCCCTCCTCCTCCCCTCAAATTCCCAATACAATGCACTTCCCAATTCATCTCTTCCCAGCTCTCAGTCCATTAACACTCTGTAGATAATCAATTCTCAATATTCTCAATTCATCAAGAGGAGAGGAGTCCTTCTTGTGCCAGGATGACCTCTTCCTTTTGGTCCAGGTGCTCTCACCACCTGAACACGAACCAGGGCTGCTTCCAGGGTTGTCTTTTAAGGATATTTTGTCCCATTCCAAAAAGAGCACAGTCACACCTTTGGGACACCTGTCCCCCCCATATTTCACCCCCTGGGGCCTAGGGGCTAAACACGACCACATAATCTTCTTGTATCTGGGACATTTCTCCCCCTGGACTCAGTCTCTGTATCACAAGGAAACATGGCTCTGTCCATGGCTATACAAAAAGAGTCCAGCAAAAGCCACTCCATCATCTCTCTTCCCACCAAAATTCTTCTCTTTCATTCACAATCTCTCTCACTTACTGCACTTCCTTCTCCCAATCACTCTAACTCCTTTCTGGGAAAGGTTAATGTTCTGTAAGTTTTCATTGTCCAAAAAAGGGTTAAAAGGTTCAGTCTCTCTCTCTCACACTCCCACGCTGCCCTGCCGCTGCTCCGCGGGCCCTTTCGCCCGCACCCCCCCCCCCCCCTTCTCCCTCTCAGCCGGCCGCTATCAAAATTCCGACGCCGGCTCTCTCTCTCTCTCTCTCTGCCGGGGGGGGGCTGCCCGGTGGCTCTCGGGGTCTTTTTGGGGTTCTCCACCTCTCCACCCTTCCATGCTCAGGGCATCCTCACTCCCAACCTCGGTCTGGGCCCAGCCTACCGCGTGGCTGCCCCTCCCCCGCCCAGCAAAAGCACTGGGCAAGGGAGGGCATCTTCACTCTCTGCCCCGAGTCCCAAGAGGAAGTGCCTGGACAGATATCCCTCCTTTTAAGGTGATCTCAGAAGGTGACTCATATTCCCAGAAATCCCATTTCCGGGTCAAACCATCACAAAATCCTTTAAAGACCATATTAATTTGTAGAAGTGCTTGATTTATGCTGTTGTAACTAATAGTTGAGACTGAAAGTGTAGTGGAAATTCTATCTGTAAGCCAGTTCATTCAGGTTTTTTAGAAATACAGCCTAAATATACTTTGCTTAAAGTGTATAGATCAGAAAAAATATTTTTCTACTTAGTCAAGAGATGAAAGACACTGAGATAATATTGTTTCATAATTTTAATTATTTCCTCTGTGTTCCATAATCAACCTATATGTGTTGCACTGATTTTTACAAGTTGAAGTTAGGGATGTAGCCATATTCATGCATGCTGTTTGTCATTTCTAATTGAATCAGTCCTGCATAATCATGTTGCTTACTGTATCTGTGGATGCAAATACAATTTTTTTTCATTTTTTGATACTGAGTTTTAAGTGTGATTTTAAAGCTGAGAATAGTAACGTTGCTGTTGACTTCAGTGGAATGTTGATGAGTTATGATTCTTTTAGGAGGAAATGGTGACATGTTGAGAATTTTGCTGTATAATATTTGTACCCTTTCTGTGAAAAAAAAAAAAAGGCAACATAATACCAAAACACCAAAAACAACCAAACAACACCAAACTAAAATAAAATTTGGTTTCTTTAATTACAGACTGTGGTTTATTTTCTAAAAGCTAGTGATAGACACAAAACTAAAGAATGGAATCCTAAGGTACTTGAAATTACATAATAAAAAATAAAGTAATTCTGTTTTTCTGGTATTTTATCAAATAGCATTAATGTATGAGAATAATTCTCTACTAATTACAGTTTTGAAGATGTCACATGATAGGTGTAGTAAGCAGCATATTTCTTTGGATTGCCTAAAAACTCGACTCAAATGCTCCATTTCAAATAAGATGAAAGAAACTTACAGTTACTCAGAATTCAGATTTGTTAGTGAGTATTATTGCAGGGAGTACAATATGAGAAATATAATGGAATTTTCTGTTTATGCTACACTTCAAATAAATTTTCTAAATGGTTGCAGTCCAGTAATACACACACTTTTCAGTAGCTGAAGTTAGACAGGCCTGGAACTCCCTGCTTCTTCTCTTGCACTCTTCTTGTAAATTGCAGTAGCTCTGGCCACCTTCCAGAGAGCAGGGACCTCTCCTGAAGTAACCTCACTTTCCTCTGAAAGACATTCCATTCATATTATACTCATAATTTCTTTGTAAAGCATATAAATGTCATCAAATATAGCATAACATAGATTGTTTAGTGAGAATTAATATAAATTCACATTAGTTTATCATGTCTGATATCATCTGGGTAAGAACAAAGACAAGTTCCAAGATAATGGTCTATCCATGAAAGCATCTAGTTTCTGAAATGATAAAATGTTTGTAATGAGTGGATTTAGTGTCATCCAGTTTACCCAAATAAAAGCTGGACCATTAATTCAAGCTACTTTTTTTGATCATTCCTTTGGTCCTCTGGTCAGAGGCAGCCTTTCTGTATCATGATTCCATGGTCTTGAGAATGGTGTTAAAGATAGGTGGGAGGATATTCATAATGGCTTTTGGAAAGCTTAAGGTGTTCATATAAATGATAAAAAGAATTCCACAGTGAATGTTTTGCTGTGAATCATGTTTAAAAAGACATTTATTTATGGAGAAGAAAATGAGTTGGGCAGAAAATTGGCAACTACAGTCACAGTAATGTTTAACTCATTTAAAAAAAAAACCCCGAAGACCTAATTATTTTTTCCCTTTATTTTCAGTTTTAATATGGAACCCAGTTATGATTTTCTACATATTTATGAAGGAGAAGATTCCAACAGTCCTCTAATTGGCAGTTTTCAAGGCTCACAGGCTCCTGAAAGAATAGAGAGCAGTGGTAACAGTCTGTTTCTGGCTTTTCGCAGTGATGCTTCTGTTGGAATGTCAGGATTTGCCATTGACTATAAAGGTACTGTTCTCATTGTAGTCTAAATAAAAGGGGAAAAAATGTTTGTTACTTGGCAATTATTGAGACTCAAATCTGTTTCCTTCTTTATGTACTCATAACTGAACTGCCAAATACCTTTATGCATCGATATATGTTTTAAATACTATTTTCTATTAATGTGTGAAGGAATACAGAAAACCTGTTTCATGAAATCTCTTTCACATAACTTATGCACATTTTCATCTTCCAGAAAAAAAGAAAAACAGGTAGAAGATGCACATCAAAAGTAACATTTGGAAAAAAGTTTGACAATAGTGAAATTGTCTTACCCAAGAACTGTCTTACCCTGGCTACTTCCTCCTTCTTGTCAATACATATCAATACATTTTCCTTTCCACATTATTTTCAATCTACAAATGCATTTTTAAATTAATACTACTGGATTGTATTTGCTTTTTTTTTTTTGCAGAAGATGCCACTTACTAGATAGAGACAGTGATATGCTGACTGTTTATTAAAGCCAGACAATCACTGAAGATGCTGGTTTCTTTTCCAGTCACAGATGTTGTCAGTGGCTTAATTATAATCTTTGCTGAGTTTTATCAAGCTGTTTTTCAGCAGCAGAAGTGCTGCGTCAGCTTCTTACTCTTGGCAATTGAAGCAAACCACATTAATATACATGTTAAAAATGAAGAACAAAAAGATCTAAGAAATACAGAAAAAATATAAAAGAAAAAGAAGTGAAAAAGAACTATAAAATAATTTTAATGTTTAGTCTTCATCTTTCATCCAGCATAATGCATTATTCTCCATTGTGCAAGGTTCTTCTTCCCAAAGTAATTGTCATATTGCCAGAGATGAAATCTTAAACTATTTGTCCCCATCTAAACAAAATATCAAAAAATGGAAAACAGTTTGTTCCAGGATGTCTGCAAGGCCTGCAAGGAAAGAAAATGAAATGTTGAGCAGAAGGAGATAAAGAGATAAAGATGGTGATTGAAAATGTGCGTACACATTTTCACTGCGTCTATGTTCTGTTCTCAGCATAGTGTGATAATGAGTTCCTCTATGCGATTGAGAGTTAAATGAAATTATAATGAGATAAAAATAAAAGATAGAAGAACAGAATACTGTATTTAAAAAAGTTATTGTACTCAATGGACAGTATATTTTTGCCGAATAATTTAGTGTTTCTCGGATGCGTATTATTTTAGTATTTTATATAAAATGTATAAAATTATTGAACAGTTTTAAGTTGGAAGGGACTTAAAGATCATCTTGTTCCAACCCCCCTGCCATGGTAGGGACACCTTCCTCTAGACTGGGTTGCTCAAAGCCCCATCCAGCCTGACCTTGAACACTTCCACGGAGGTGACATCCCAAACTTCTCTGAGCAACCTGTTCCAGGGCCTTGCCACCCTCATGGTGAAGGATTACTTCCTTATATTTAATTAAACCTACCCTCTTTCAGTTTGAAGCCACTCTCCCTTTCCTATCACTACGCTCCCTTGTTGACTACCTCAGCCTTACCATGTCCTGGGTAATCTGGCTAATTAGGTCTCTCATTTCTTTCTGAAGAGGACTCACATTATCCCTAGCCTTCCTTTTGTCACAAATATACATATAGAAGTGGTGAATTCTAGAACTGATCATTCTTCTTCTAAATACTAAATATGAAACTTTATTGGAGTTCAGCTTCAGCTTCATTATAATTTCCTCTTCCAGATAATCAATCTTAAGCAAACATCCATGATACATGATTCAACAAGAATAATATATTAACAAGCTGTTGAATAAATTTAACTGTGTGAAAAAAAAAACACTGAGAATAGTTTGTTTTGTCTTTTTTTTTTTTAATTGAAACTATATATAGATTTACTGTAATTCATTTTAACAGAAAAGCCACGGGAAGCTTGTTTTGATCCTGGAAACATCATGAACGGTACAAGAATTGGAACAGACTTTAAGCTTGGTTCAACTATTACTTACCAGTGTGATTCTGGATATAAGATTATTGAACCTTCAACTATAACATGTGTAATTGGTGCAGATGGAAAGCCAGCTTGGAACAGAGCGTTGCCATCTTGCAATGGTATGTGCTGTTTTCTTACCATTTCCCTTGTCTGTCAAGTGAATTAAATTTCTCGGTCCCTAAGGCTATTTCCACTATTTCTACATACATCTTGTGAAAAAAAAAAAAGAGATAAAAAAATAAAAAATAAGATGAGTTTTGGACTACACCTTAGTCAATAATATATTAAGTAACAAATCAAAAAGTAGTTACATATATTAGTTAATAAAGTCCATAAAGTAGTAATTTATTTATGTTGAAAAATAATTTTCTACTTTAAGTCTGAACAATTCAAAATAATCTCCTTCAAAATTTTAGATTTTAATCATAGAAAAACACAATTTAGAAGGAAATGTTTCTATAAGTTCATAACTTTAGAGTTTGTTTTAAATTAAGTGTGATACACTTTCATTGCAATAAAATGTTCATGACTTGAGAATTTCATGTGGTAATCAGACTTTGTAGCATAATTTCTGATATCCTCAAAGCAAGAAGAGAAGAAAATAATGAAGATTTTAAATTCATGCCATGAACTAATTCCTTGTGATATTTGAGTTTCACCTCAGCCGCATAATCCTGTTTTGCCTGCTGATAGATCAAACTTCTCATCTTCTATCATTACATTGGATTTTTGAATAATTCATATAAGCAGCTAAGAGAAGATGTGGATTTGTAGTATTAATTGCTGCCTTTTTGTATAAGGAAGTCAGACTTGTGCAGATATTTCAAGCATGATTTTAAAGACCTGTCAGGGAGCAAAAAAAAATAGGTCTGCTCTGCAAGAGCCAAGGATATCCAAAGCACAAGCTCACTCACTAGGCAGAGCTCCACAGCACATGAGCCAGGTCTGCAGAGCCAGGAGTTGGTAACAAGGTCCTTTCACAGCCCCTCATCAATGACCTTGGTGTCCACCTGGGCCATAGGTCCTCCTCTGAGTTAGTTTCCAGGAAGCTGTTAGGTTGTACTCTGCTATATTCAAGATGCCCACAGCAGGGTAACATTGATTTACTTTGTGTCTTATAGTGAAATGATATCTTCATTGCTTAAAAGCAAAGTATTGTGACAGTGCTATTTTTAAATAACCTTATTTATACATTTATTTATTTATTTATAAAATAATTTCATTATTGGTTTCTTGGGTAAGATAACTTCTTACAACAATCTGTTATTCTGGTGAAAACTATTGTTTTTTATTAAATCATTTCTCACAATAAAAAGAGCACTGAATTGCATGTAACTAGTTTAATACAAGACTTATCTTTTAATGAAGATTTTGATAGGAAGCCAGGATTTTCCAAAATGTGTGAAGAGTGACAGCAGTACTTTGTTTTCAGCGTATAGAAATCTATTTACTCAATATCCAGCACAAGGAAATATCTGAACTTAAAAATAGCCCCTCCGTCTGTCCCTTAATATGCCACATTTACAGCCTATACATGGAGGAACGTGCCATGCATGCACTGTTCATTGTTTCTCTCATGATACAGACGGAACTACTACTCATGTAAATGTTGACTTGTCTTGGGCACTTGAGCTCCACCATTCTTAAATATTTCTTTTTACTTCTGTAGCTCTAAAAAGTTTCTCTACCTTTCTGTTGCTTTCTTCTTTTGCATACATATGAAGCCAAATATTTTTTATATGTATAATCTATGTGCAATTTTCATAATCACCTAGTAAGATATGAAAATAAAGCAATTCAAGCATACTTTCACCAAGAGGAATTTTTGGCATTCTGTACGGTAGTTTCAGCATATCTATGTATTCTTCTGTGCCATTTTTAATGCAGTACCATATATTTTCCTGACCTGTTTTTAACATGGATAGATATAGACACATATATATCTATATATATATATAAATATATATATAGATATATATTTAAATGAAAATCCAACCTAAAGCCAGTGTTTACAGTATCTTTCAATTAAATAACTTATATTTCTAGTCCTATGTGAATACTTGTAGTCAAGTAAAACTTTGTTGAATTCTAATTTTCAAGAAATTATAATAAAATTATCTCCTGAGAAAGAACCATTAGATATTTCAGAACAGGTAAACCAAACAAAAGCAAAACCAGTAAAATGTAATTTTGTGATTTTTAGGGTTTTTTTTTTTCAGATATAACTAATATAGACAGCTCTAATTATTATAATATGTTTCTCTGTATTTGTTTCCAGCACCATGTGGAGGCCAGTATACTGGATCGGAGGGAGTGGTTTTATCACCAAATTATCCTCATAATTACACTGCTGGACAGACTTGCCATTATTCAATAACTGTCCCTAAAGAATTTGGTAAGAATTTATTCTATTGATTTGTCAATCATTATTGTTGTCCTACATTGTCGATCATTATCATGGTCCTACTGTTTAAATGTCCTTTATGTGGAGTAATGACCTTAGCTTTACATTGTATTGCAAATTATTTATAAAACTAAATATGTTCCTGACATGGAAAATTATTCTAGGATTTTAACCTTTTACTTCTCCCTCGAGTAACCAGCTGACTTCAGATAAGACATCTCTGTTTGCTATCTAAGCATATCCTGAATACCTTCATTGTTTACATTATTCATCATCATAGGATAATCATTCATTCATGCTTCCTGCAAAGTAAAATCGGGTGTCAGCAAGCAAGCTCTTATATTCCTCTTATTTTCTAACTTTTTGTCTTTCATGTTATGACAAGGGTGAGATGAGTGGAATCACATTTGTTTAAGATGTACATTGGAAGCAATTCTGCATGAAAGTACCAGAAATGCTTGTGAAAAACCACAAAACTGATTATTCCAATGTGTTTAAATACTTGGAAAGAATCTCTAAAACTCAAGCAATTGTATGTTAAGTGTAGTTTCCTGCAAAGCAGGTTTTTCCTAAGTCCAGACAAATAGCAGTAAGATTCATTTTACTACTTATTTACCAAGAGGCTTAATTCACAACAACTTAATGCATTTAGTACTTTCTGCGTACAATGAAACCTGTAAGAACTCAGCTGTAAACAAAATATAGATGGCTAGAATGACAAAATAATATTTTTATTGACTTGGCTTTATTTCATGTTTCTGTTGCTAGATGATATTTGAATTTGGGGAACTATTAGATATTTAGTAATATTAAATTATTTATTAATATACTTTAAATTATGTACAGATGAAGTGCAAATTAAGTGTAGCAATATTTCAAAGCTGGTAAAATACTGGTATTTTCTAAAATTTGATCAGTTTTTATAGCATTCTGAGAAAATAAGTACTAATGGAAATTTAAAAATTTGACAAATCAGTAAGTTTAAAAAAAATTCCTCAGATTAAAGCCAGGTAAGGAACTAATCCTGTATGATAATAGATGATCCTTAATAGTTGCTATATTTGACAATGTAATTTTGGTACAAACCTTTCTGTTTAGATACTCCATTTTCTTATTCTCATAGGCACCTGAACAATAAGACTTGTTTGACTGGAGGTCACAGTTTTGGTGAAAGCATGATTTAATAAATTTCGTTTTAATTAAATTATGGAAATAATGAAAACAAAAAAAAAATTCTTGCATGTAAATTTAATGCAGCTGTTTTATCACATTAGACAATTATATAAGTTCGAAAGGAATTCATTAATAAATAAGACAAACAGAAACACATCCTTAAATTCAATTTTGAAAACTAAGTTCTTCTTTTATCTCCTCTCTTTTTACTTTTTTTCCCTCTCTATCCTTTCTTTTTAATTTTTTTTTAAAATTTAGTTGTGTTTGGACAGTTTGCCTACTTTCAGACAGCTTTGAATGATGTGGCAGAATTATTTGATGGAGAAAACTCTCAGGCTAGACTTCTTAGTTCTCTGTCTGGATCCCACTCAGGTAATTAATAAAGATGTATACATTTCTTACACAGCTCAGGATGGGAAAAAATAATCAGGAGAATGTTATGAATTTACTTTGGAAAAAAAATTATTTGAACAGGATGCTAAGGGAAGTGGAATTCCCTTCTAAATCTTTGAATCAAGACATTATTCTGGAACATATGGTTAGGCAAGAACTGATCCTGGGGTGGGTGTAGAAGAAGTTGAATGAAGTTCTCAGACTGCTATGTAAGAGGGCAGATTGGATGGTATATTTGTCTTCTCTGCCCCTAAACCTTTTGAAATACACATCTACATATTCTGAATGGCTAATTTACACAAATTTCTTGTATTTACAAAATGCAATTAACTGTATGTAAACATGCACTTAGACTAAAAGCAGGCCAGCTGTTGCATTCAGGTAACTATAGCAAAATGTTGACCCTGTTAAATCATAATTAAGCTTATATGGATTGCAACATGGTCACATTTCCAATATGCGCATATATAATGAATGTGCTCATCTTCAGTGATATGTAAATATATTTTTTATATTTCTGCAGCTAATCATGTGTTTTGTTAAACATTTCTAGTATTTATATGTGAGTTTAATATTTTTGCAGCATAGGGCTATTTGTGGCTTCTTGGTTTTTACTTTGAATAATTAGATAAATACTTAATAGGAAAAAATGTAACATATCTATGGATTTATAGTATTTAAACTTCTGATTTTTATTTATTACTTGTGGCATATCTGATTTTCATTGATTCAGGATAGGATTCTCTTACATGGAATAATAAAATATTAATAATATAAAATTAATCAAAGTGAAAGACTTAGATACTTAGTTATAGATGATGTTTTAAATCATCATTCATTTCTGAAGAATTTCATAAAATATGGGTTCATACAGTACAGGGAGAATAAAAACAGTAGTCATATGCAGTGGAATTGTTGTAGAACTAGTGCAATTTTGTCTATAGTATTTAATTATTGAAATTTTATCACGACTCCTGACAAATATGCCAGGAAAGGAGATATAGTATATTAAATATTCTTATTAATCCTCAAATCAGAAATAAAATTTGCAATGCCATAAGAAAGTTAATAATGTAATATGGCTCATGTGTGACCACATATTTATTGAAGACACTACATAAAACAAGTCATGAGTTTGCTCTCTCTTTTAGTCCTGAAAAGGTAAACATTCCATGGAGATTCCTGTGGCATTTTTCAAATATTTTTATTTGATTAATGCGTTTTGCGAGGCAAAACAGTCACAGAAAAGAGTTAACTAAAAAGTCTTCTAATAATTTTGGCCCCAAGCAGCGGTAGGATTCTTGTCATGTAGTTTATTGAAGCTCTAGTTCCAGCTGCTGCAGTAAATTCCAGAAGGTTTCTCCTGTTGAATCATGAAGTCTTTTTATCCTGGCAATGGCAAATTTAATTTTGTGCAATGTTATTTATGTTTTCTTTAGCTATAGAGGAAAACATGAAACTGTGTGTTTTAACAGCATATTTGATTATGTATTGAAGAGCTATAACTGTTGTTTCTGGTTTGTGTATTTATTTTCTGTTTCCACTTCTAGGAGAGACATTGCCTTTGGCTACATCTAATCAAATTCTTCTGCGATTCAGTGCTAAGAGCGGGGCATCAGCCAGGGGGTTTCACTTTGTTTACCAAGGTAAACATGTCTGCTTTTGGTGGAAGACACTGGTGCCAATTTCATGAACTGTATGGTTTTAATTCTGCATAAGCCTTTATGTATTGCTTTAAATGTTAGTGTAGTCTTAACCTTTTTCCAGAGATCAAGGACTTCTCCTGCTGGCAGACTGTCTAACAGCAGCTGTCTGTGTTTATCCTGTCTTGCCCCACAGACTTGAGTATGTCCAGCCTTTCTCAGTAGCTGGCAATCTGTTGCTGCCTTATTGCTGAGAGAGCTTAGGGGGTTTAGGAGCGTGCTTAATTGTATTGTCATTCTCAGTATTCCCAGCTGATTTTTCAAGAGCTTTTTGTTCAGGCTGCTAAGGATTCTGTCCTGAAGAGCTTGGAGAGAAAATTGCTGTGGCTGAGACCATCAATTTCAGTACTGAAGTGTGGGTGGGAGACTTGCTGGTCTGCTTCTGACCCAGCTGAACTTGAGGAGACATTTTGTGCATGTCTGCACACTGCAGCTGAAATGCAAGAATGTCACAGCATGGCCAAGTCTGTTAGCATTCTGCTGGGCAGCTGAGTACACTTAGCTGATCCATGAGTCTTGAATGCAGTCTGGAGACACCGGGAGCATTGCTTACAGATTCACTGCCTGTAAGGGAACAAATACAGTCCCAAAGGGACTGACTTCTGGGCAGCTCACTAGATGTATTGCATGCACACCCAGTAAGCTTAATGAGACACTCACTGCACACCTTTACTAAAGTGAAGCATAAAGGTGGTTTGGAATAGTTTTAAGTATTATTATTAAGATTTCTAGATTCCTCTTTTTTAAGATTGGAGCTCTTTATCTGGAGTTTTAGTGTCCTAGTTTGACACAACAAATAAATG
Source organism: Calcarius lapponicus (assembly GCA_039654755.1). Classification (NCBI taxonomy): domain Eukaryota; kingdom Metazoa; phylum Chordata; class Aves; order Passeriformes; family Fringillidae; genus Calcarius; species Calcarius lapponicus. Next base: position 21,904,240 of record CM077465.1, on the reverse strand, counting down.
GAAAGACCTGTCTCACCTCAGGAATGTTTCCACAGTTTAAAGAACCTTGGTAGGACTGATTGTTAAGCCTTCTGACTCCTGTGTTTATAGAAAAATATCACCATGACTGCACATTCTCCTTTGGATATAGATCAAGATACTGTTACCTGCTCTTATTACACATCAAAGTATCTTACATACACTTGCATTAAAACTTATCATCAAAATTAACCATAAAAGAGGAGGACTAGAAACTTTGGAATTAGAAAAGAGCTTTCAGTATTTGAGTTCTTATCCATTTGCATATGAATGACATATTTCTGTCTTACTCTGAAGTGTTCCTTTTTTGATGCTTTTGAAGAATTCATAGTGATAAAACCTCATGATTCTATTAGCTGTAAATATATACACATAGAGTGCTATTGAACAGGAAATCTCCAGGTGAGCACAATGCTATGCCTCATTTCAGACATTAATACTTTTATTAACTGTAAGAAATAGATTTTAACAAACAGGAGCACAAAATTAGTTAGAAAAAGTCACTTTATTCATCTCAGAAAAATCATGAAGCTATTCAAATGCCATGGGATTTTAATATATTTTAAAATATATCTTAAGAGCTTTACTAAATATAATTACATATGTATACATGTATTGGTTACTGAGTTAGTGGTATTTAATAAGCTCTATCTTTTTGAGATTCTTTTCCTCTTCTTATAAAGCATGAGATCATACTTCCAATGACCACCTGCTTGCTAGCCTTTTAAATAGTTTAGAAATGACATCCACTCTCACAATGAACACAGTAATCTGGTCTGCAAAGTCAATCATTTTATTTATTGCCCTCTATTCCAGGTTGACCTTCTTCCCTGTTCACTTTTCCACTGGGCTGATTTCAATTTTGTTTCACAGTGGTATGAAACATTTACTGAAAATGGAGGATAATTACTATAGAAAATGGAATGCCTCTCTGATACAACTTGAGAAGTCTAGGTTGACAACACTATAGGTAAAAGCTAAAAGGAAGGCTCAAGGGAGAAAAACTTATTGCTTGCCTTATTTCACATTCTTCCTGGTTTGAGCAACCGACAGATAGGGGCTTTAGCTTCTGATTCAGTTTTAATGGCTTTTGTGATGCCATTTTCTCAAAAACTTCTTTTTATCTGGTTATGCCATCTATGACTTAATTTCTTTTCTCAGATGATCATATTTCCTTGCAATTAATGCAATAAGTAAAGAGCGTTTGTAATATGAGACTAAATGAATATCGAGTCTTCCAAAATATTGCGGTCGGGTATGTTGATATATGCTAAGAACAATCACGTGTTAGAAGACTGGGTTGTTTTTTTTTTCAGGCTTTCTTATGCTTGTCTTCCTGCTATGACATCACCTAAGAAACAAGAGCCTATATTTTTTATAACTCAGGCTGCAGCAGTACAGAGTTCCTTCCTTAAAAAGCAATTACCTTTCTACAATCCAAATATTGATGGGGTTTTATTATTTATCTTTTTTACTTATTACACAATACATGAATTAGTTTATTAGGTCAATTGATATTTTAAAGAGGATTATTAAGAATGTTACTATACTAGGATGAAGAAGACAAGAGAAGAATAAGGGTAAAAGAAGATTGTGGCTTTAACAATCAAGTTGATCTAATTTGTGACAAAAATAAAATGCACAGCCACACATTGTCTGCTAAACGTAATTAGAGAGCAGAAGTAAGTCTGTTTGTATGACTTTTTATATGTGCTACCACAACACATTATGTCCTGCTTTAAAACAGACATCCTGGAGAGGTGATTGATGCCCTGAGCCTGTCAGCGTTGAAGAGGGATTTGAAAAATGCCCTTAATAACATGTTTTAACTTGGTCAGTCCTGAATTGGAAAGGCAGTTGGATGATTACTGTTGGTCTCTTCCAGCTGAAATAATCTTGGAGGCATTTCAGCTGAGCTGTCAGTTGTGTCACCTTTTAAAGAAACAGGCGTTTTTTTTCCTAAGTTTTTCTAAGTTAGAAATTTTGTTACATTTTTCCATGAACTATTTAAATCCCATTTTAAGCAATGTGGAACTATGTTACTTTGTTGTTGTCTATAGCTTGCATTGTATCTATTCTTAGGGCAATTCTTTTTAAAACATGGTGGGGGGGGATGTGGGGTAGGGGGGGAGGGGCAGAGGAGTATTTGCAAAAATAGTAGCTCACGGTGATTTTGTGTCTTTAGCATTTCTTGTCTCACGGTAACCATTAACAGAGTATTAGTAAAACTTCTGAAAACCTGAGCAAAATATCAGTTTTAAATGCCATTGAGTGCTTCTTGCTGGCAATAGAATAATTTGATACAACTGCAGCCATGAATGTTTCTTGCTGTCAGGGCTGATCTCAGTAAAATGTCAGCTTTTAGTCTGAAAAAGTATTTCTGGTATGTGAACTAATTCAAGAGTAAATTGCTAGTAAACTGCCCCTACATTTACTATCATGTCAAAGATAGCTTGCTCACAGGAAAATAATTTTCATAAGGGAATATTATAATGAAACCAGATGATCTGGCATTCTTTGTTGAGAGGTGCTAAAAGGTCTAGTTACACAAAAAAAAGTGTAGATTACTAGTGCATGTATGCAAATTTCCCAATTTATTACTATTACTGTTACTGAAAATTATAGGATGTTCTTAAATCTGACTTTAAAAGTGTCCCTTGCCTGCACAGCTGTTGTAGGTATTCTCCAGAAGTGGTTGCTAGGCAAGGATTAGAGAAACAGGAAGGATTTTTTTTCTATAGTTTCTTCTCTTTTAAAAATTTGAGTGAAAAAATACATAGGGAAAGATGGTATTCCCATAGGAAGCTGAGCAAGAGTTTCTTTCACACAATGAATGGAAAATACTCCAGTAGTGATGCTGAAATTTTCAGTCAGTTCATGTAGCCTCTTAGGTAAGACAGATAAGCTTTGGACATGTGAGAAGCTAAAAGTTTAACTAGCAGGTGGCTGAGGTGGTGACCTGTGTGGGAGAAGGCCTTAAGCCACCATGAGCCATTCACAAACAGCATCCTGTGAAACTGGTATAAGCAACCTCTCACATGCCTACATTCCCACTAGTCAGAGGAACATGTGGTGCCTCAGAAATATCTGAGAGTGACAACTGCTTTGGGGCAGAGGAGCTCCTGGGCAGTGCAGGACATGCTGCTAGAGGGATTGTTGGAGGCACTGGCCAAAGGCTTGTACTTTTAAAGGGGCTGTGGCCTGTGGGGCACACCTGCTGGAGTGAGAACACCTCAGAGGGGTTGGCAGCCTGTGAAAGGGCTGTTCTGCAGTAGGGGACATCTTTGAGGAACCGTAGCCCATGGATGACCCACGCTGGTGGAGAAACATTCAGAAACAGGGTGATGTGGAAACCTGAAGAAGCAAAAAGGAGGAGAAAGATGAGTAAAATGCTAAGTAAATTGTTAGGGGAGGTGGGGGAAAGCAAAAAGAAAGCACATACCCCAGCTTCCTGTGCTGCCTCTCACCTCATTGATACAACAAAGATGGACACAAGGAAGTTGAGAAAAAGGAGAGGACAGGTGTTTGAAGTTGAACCTGAGCCTGGTGAGAATGAAGTAAAACTGTTTAATTAACTTGGTTGATTTTTTGTGTCCTCTTTCTTTTTAATTTCTGAATCAGTGATCAGAAGCTTGTGTAAAATTGGTAATATATTAAGCATAATTAAGATATTTCCTGAATCTAAACTGGTTTGTCTGCAAGAATGTACTGAGCCTTTTTCTGTCACATAATTGTGAATACTTTATCTCATGGCCAAAAATGCCCATTTATACAAGTAGCCCTGACCAAGGGATGGATTAATGCTGAATTACATGGCAGAAGTTGTAGTTACAAGCATATGACAGATTGGATGTGTGAGTAACCATCATCATGTAGGCAGTTGAGAAATCATCATTTATTCCAGTGTAGTCATTACACAGTAACATGGAATAAAAAGATTTGAGTAGAATAGTGCTGGTGCAGAAGCACATGGGTAGAGAAAAGGCTGTTAGTCCAAATAAAAGAGCAAAAAAGAGCCAGCTGGGTCAGCTGAATTGACCTGGCAGTCTGCATCTGGCCTGCAGATTATCATCGGAAAGAACTGTGACTCTGAAATCCTTGAACTGTGGTTTCATCATTTTTCTTCTACAACTACAGAAGAGTTTCCTGACAGGGTTAGAAATGCATGCAGGAACAAGTTTTACAGAGCATCTGTGTGATACTGAGGTCCTGTTGAGAACTTAATGACAAATTCCTATTTATTTGAACAAAGGCAGGTATATGTAGTTTGCTGAAAGGTAAGTAGTTTAAACTGTGTAAGGCATCTAAACATTTAAAAAAACATAATAAAATGGATTTTCTTTTATTTTTCCATATTGTGCATTTACCCAGGAGTATGCTATCTTACCTCTGACCATTCTTTACATCCTGAGTACATTTTACAACTTTCTGTAGCTTTCAAGGTTAAAATCTGCAACCAACCAACGTACATGTTACAGTATTTCTCACCTTATCTGACTAATCAACTCACTGCATATTAATAAAAAAGAGAATGTATTTTTCTATTATTGATGGTATTAATTATTTCTAAATCTTCTTAGAAAAAGCTTTTCTCTACATTCAGTATTACTTGGGCAAACTGGTAGAACATAATGTAATCATAAATGACAACTTTCATTGTTCTGCTAAAATGTGTTGCATGTTAAATGCTAGATTTAAGATAAAATTGATTTCAATTACTGTTCTGTATCCAAGTTGTTAAGAAATGTTATTTTTTAGAGCATTTACAAGTACTTAAAACGTAATTATGATTCTGAATGGAGCAAATGGCAGTATAAGAAAATAGGATGGGTGTAAAGTTATCAATATTAAAATAAGGATGTATTAGCTCTATACACCTTGTCTTTTACTTAGTGACAAGGGTAGCTGAACAGATGTGATGGGGGTATATACAGCTGTGCCCATGAACAAATAGAAATATCACTCTTCAGTCTTACAGGTCAGCCAAGGAATTTAAACATGATGCTGTAATAAAACTAAATATAGCTGAGATTCTGTTTACATAAGTGAACCAGAAGCACCATGCTTGGAAATCTTCCAGGAATAAAGTGTAACACCCACCTTCTTTTTTTTTTTCTCCTTCCTGATGCCATTTTGTGTCATTTACTTAAGGACTAAATGGCAGGCAATGTTGTGGTGTTATTTATTCATATCTAGATGCAATGTCACTCTAAAGCTAATTCTTGAACAAACAAAGCTGATGAAACAAAGCTTTTGAACATGCCGCTCACACAGAAAAAATTCATATATTTAATAGGATTATTTTTAATTTACCTTTATTTTATTATACTGTAAAACATAGATTATATTGCACACTGTAATTTTCTATATAAATAGTTTGTTTTTAAATTAGCATTTACTAGCTAACTGCAAAATGATATGTAGTAAGAGCAAGTTTTATATATGAACAACAGGCACAATAGCAAAAATCAGTAGGCATAAAAAAATACCTGTTATCAAGAAGTGTTTATAAATAATGAAGCCAAAGGGAAAACTGTCCCATGAGCTTCTAATGAATGTTATTACTTTGCTCTTTATATATTGCTTGCAGTCTTTTAACTGTTCTTGTATCACATCAGGTTTATGAATTCCCAGACATTATTGGTAAAAATGATTGTTGGTAAAAATCATTTCATAACATATTATCCTTTCTGTATATCTGATTAGATACACCATAAAATTTTTCTGGGCTTCTAATGACAAGCCAAAGGCCCCATGTTTATTAAATGAAGTAGGCGGTAGATGTAGTATCCTGTCATTGAAGAGGGCCACAGAAACACCCAGTGATCTTCTCATGCCTAAAGCCGTGCATCCAAAGTCAAAATGTCTCTGAGCTGCCACGGCACAGCCCAAAATCACATTCTGTCTAGCAGCCATGAAAATATTAGTGCATTCTTTGAGAATACAGAAGCAGAGCAAGTAACGTGAATTAAGCTCTGTCCTATAAGAAACAAACAGCATTTTTACTGGTCTGGTTTTTTTATTATGACTGTCGTTTGTATTCATGACTTTATATTTTTCTCTCTGTATACAGCTGTTCCACGCACAAGCGATACACAGTGTAGCTCAGTTCCAGAGCCTAGGTATGGAAGGAGAATTGGCTCCGAGTTTTCAGCAGGCTCAGTTGTTCGGTTCGAGTGTAGTCCTGGCTATCTGCTGCAAGGCTCAAAAGCTATCCGATGTCAGTCTGTGCCAAATGCCTTAGCTCAGTGGAATGACACAGTACCAAGCTGTGTAGGTAAGCAATTACATTTACATTGTCTGTTCTGTCACACGTCTCTGAATTAGGATTCAGGAATTGTTTCAGAAAATAGTATTTAACCCATATATTCACTCTCCTTCGATTAATATCAGTCATTCCCAATTTAAAAGAGCAGTTTTCCATATCAAGAAATAATTGAGTACCAGCTGGCTCATAGGCAGTATATTGTTTCATATAATGACTTAGATTATATGAACAAGTGTGATGCACATTTTCTTGAACATTCATTATTTTCATGACTTATCTACAGCTTGAAATACAAGACAGAATTTAATTCTTCAGAAGTGTCTTTACGTGTTTTATTACACAGTGCTTGTATATTTCTATCGCACATAGGATAATGATTCCTTTTTTCAAGCAAAAGCGTAGTGTACATTGAATGATGATAGCATTTTAAAGCATAACTAATTTTCTTTAGTTTGTCAATAGACCTGCACTGAAATGATGCTTAGCACTAAAGCTTTTTTGTAAATGTTGAAATATTTTTACCTTTTCCCTATCTGGATTTTTATTCAAAAGTTGCTATTCCTAGGAATTTACTCTAGCATTAATTAGAGTGTTCTAAAAATAAATTCAGGTATCCTATTTTCTGCATATTCTTTTGGGGGTTTTGTGGGGTTTTTTTTGGGTTTTTTTTTGTTTGTTTGTTTTGGGGGGTTTGGGGGTTATTTGTTGTTGTTGTTCTGTTTTCCTGAACTTTAAAGAACCAAAAAATATTTAATGTACTACACCACTTTATCGACTAGATTCAATATTGAAACCATCTTGGACTGTGGGTAAATTCACGTGATTTCTGTCCATCATGATTGTGTTTAATGTTATGTCTTTACAGTTTGTAGTTACTCTAAGACATGATAAACCTCTGCTGCTGGGCAGTTCTAGGCTGCACGCATGCAAAATGAGGTTCATTTCTAAATTGTTTATTCAGGCAGGTTGTATCTTATGCTGGATATCACTAATATATTTCAGAAAAGATGCATTCTAAGTTCAGATGATTGCTTCATGTCTATGTGTTTATGCTACAATAGCAGATTATTATAATTATCATGATCTTAGTAAAATTATTATAACTTCTCTGTTCTCTAAAGTGGTTTAAATTGTGTAGTAATTTGTGATAATACTTTCTTTCAGTGCCATGCAGTGGGAATTTTACTGAGCGCAGAGGTACTATTCTTTCACCAGGTTACCCTGAACCTTATGGTAACAGCTTGAATTGTGTGTGGAAAATCATAGTGACTGAGGGATCAGGTATTCAGGCAAGTCTGTATTCTGTCAAGCATGGAATATTAAGTACTTTGTTTGTTTATTTCTCTAAAAATTTCATAAATTAGTAATCCTATAATTGGGGAGTGGGGTAACTTGAAATATTAGTGCTTTGGATTTCTCATTATTGTTCTTTGGCTGGCTTTATTTATGTTACTTTATTTTCACATAGGGGTATGAATGAAAAGTGATTAGCAAGCAGTTTTCTGTTTTAATTGTGTAGTATATTGAAAGCAGGCCCTGATCCTTCAATCTGATATGCAAATACCAACTCTTTCTATCTGCCAGGGTATTACTGAGGCCCTTGAGAGTGCTGCAGCTATCTTGATTATCTGCTCGTTTACACTTTGAGTAATTATTAAAAATTATGCAACACACATGCAAAATCCTTCTTATCTTGTGTCATATTTTCTAAGAGCTAACACAATGCAAATAGTGAATATTGATTTTTCATTTACATTCCTTTCACTGATGTGTCTTTTTTTTGGATATCTTATTTTTATTTTCTTTGCTACATGTTCTTTTTTAATTTTGCTGGTTTTAGAACATTTAAAGATGCACATGGCTTGTTGGCCTAAAGAAGTTCTGTGGTCCTGTTTTATAGATCCAGGTCATCAGCTTTGCCACTGAACATAACTGGGATTCCCTTGAAATATACGATGGTGGAGATATGACAGCACCACGTCTTGGGAGCTTTTCAGGTTAGGATATACCATGAATTAAAGAAACAGTTTTATATATATATAGATATGTATGTGAGGGAACATGTCTTTATTTGCTCACACATATAGATAAGGAGTATGTATTCGTAATTTCTGATACCATTATGAAATGTTCTTCCTTTTGGGAGGAGACTTCAGGTGGCGTAAGCATGTCAATATTCAAATTCAAAGAGGTTTTCAGAAGAAAATAGGACACTAAAATGTTTAACTTTGATTAGTGGAATTTAGTTGATAATACTTTCAAAAAAATCCTTTCTTTTATCTTTCCTGCCCCTCACATAGAAGACATACACAGATATAAATTGGTAATGACATTCAAGGAGCTTCCCTTGATAGCTTTGACTTAACTTATCCTTATTAGCCTGCCTTTCTCATGAAAAAGATGAAGCATTCAATCTTCATCTAAACTCACGAGACCTCACAGAACAAACTGATTTAATACAACTGGAATATTAAAAAAACCCAGATAATTACTTGCTTAAAATACATCAAGCACATACACTTTTTCTCTTTATATGAGACTTTTTAATAGAAAGAGTGTGTTCTGTAAAACCAAAAAAAAGGGATTAGATCATGAATAATAACCCAGACTCATGATTACTGCTTTGATTCTGATGTAGCTAAAGCAGGTGGATTTTTGCCTCTGGTGATTTCCCAAACTTTTGAAGTATAGATGCATATTAGATTAGTAAGGAAATGAAGAATCAACTGAAAATTTTACTGATTAACACAATGCCATAACGTGTGGCATATGCCTTTGGTCAGTTACGGTCAGCTGTCCTGGCTGCGTCGCATCCCAGTTTCTTGGCTACCTCCAGCCCCCTCACTGGTGGGATGGTGTAGGAGGGCCATGACACTGTGTAAGTGCTGCTCAGAAATACCTCCAACATTCCTGTGTTATCAGTATGGTTTTGGTCACAAAACCAAAAACAAAACTATAGGTGGCACTGTGCCACCTATAGTGATTAACTCCATCCCAGCCAGACCCAGCCCAAGAGTTATAACATTTTATTTTAAATGCTAGTAACAAGGCTGTATGCCTTGTTACAAAAAGTAAAATTAAATAATAGGTAAATTGCAATAAGTAAATATGACAATGAGTAAAATGAAATTATGAAATTTAATCTTTTTTTGGAAGTGAGTTATGTAGCAAATATATTGAACCCATTGGATAAAGAACAGATGAAATTATGCATTTAACAATATTCTTTTTAACAATACTCAAGACTCAAAGCTATTCCTTATTCTACAAAATAAGTGTGTCATCTTGCTTTAGCTTAAAAGCCTTCCTAACTTCCAGGGAAACTGAAAAAGACAACTTTTTGTATTAGAAATATTTCATTGGAGATAAAGTAGCATGGATTTATTGTGGATTTGTCTCTTGTATAATAAATGTCAGACCTAAAATGAAGAACTATTTTTCTGCATGGGAAAGAATATGCAAAGAGGACACGAAATCTTCTGTTCTCAAAACTGTACCAATGATGTGGCATTGAAACTGAATTCCAGGAATGATTTCATGAGTGGTAAAATTTCTCTCTTACTAAATCTTGTATGAAATGATCGTCTTCTGATTCACTCTCTGTGGGTTCCTCTGTCTTCTAAATACACATTCAAGAGGTAAAAGTGTAGAATTACTAAGAACTGACTAAATTGTGTTAATTACATCAGAGAGTTGATTTGCAAAGCTGAATTCACTGAGTCTGTGTCTTTTTGGCCAGTCTGTAATCCTTTCCAAGATTCCTGGATGACTGAGATTACCTGTTTGAACTCATTCTGTGCTCAATGCAGCTCTCTTCTCTATATAGCATTGACTGCATGATGTGTAGAGCAGATCCTTCCTTTGAATACGTACATATATATATTTATGTGTGTATAGACATATACAGAGAGAGAATACAAATACAGCAGTCATTGATGTTGACATCTGGATAATCTACTCTTATGATGGTAATTGAATTTAGAAAGAAATTAGGTAAGAATTTGACCCATGCTCTATGCTTGTGCTAATCCAAGAAATGCTTAAAATGACCATTGATCTCCATTCTTGGCCTGGAAATTTCTTAGATAGCTTTCCCTTATTGAGTGTAATGTTTACTTCTGGAATGAGAAACATTACTCTTTGTTGCCATTGCTGATACTTGAAAGGGACACAATCTTCTGTAATAATACCATAATGGAACATTTAAGTAGGAAACCTATCAGTCCTCGTTCCTTTATAAGCCTTTAAACAAAACTTGTGCATTAGCTGCCTCCTAGGAGAGCTGCCTGTTTTCCAGACTACAGGCTCTCAATCAAAAGGTTAAGAAGTATCCTGCCATGGTATCCGTCTACATGAGCATTGGATATCTACACGTCTCTAGCATGGAGGAATCTACACTTAAGCTATCATCAATGATATCTGCTCCTGCCCTTGAAGTACCATTTATCTCTATTGACAGTAAAGGAAGTCCACAACAATTAGGACACTATGTCTGGTTACCACACTGAAACATATCTTCCATGCTTCCAATCCCAGAAAAAGCAGAGGTTAGAAGCAAACAGCAGAATTCCAGTTAGATCATAGAATCATACAATCATAGAACAATCCAGGCTGGAAAGGACTTCACAAGATCATGTAATTCAACCTTTTGTAAGAAAGGAAACCTAGATAGATATTGTCCAGTACTCTGTCCAGTTGTATTTTCAAAACCTCCAGTGATGGGGACTCTACCATGTCACCTGAGTGGTTGTTGCAGGGCATGGTGGTTTCCAAGGTAAAAACGTTCTTTCTGATGTTAAGATGAAACATTCCCCCACGCATCTTGAACCTCTTGCTTCATGTCTTATCCTTGACGCTCTCAGTGAAGTGAGGAGCCCTTTAGGTACTGGAATACTGTGATGAGGTCCCCTCTGAGCCTTCTCCTCTGCGGGAAGAAGAGACCTAACCCCTTTGGTCTTTTCTCACAGGGTAGGTTCTCCAGCCTTTGATCATCATTATGGTCCTCCTTTGGACATCTCCAGTATGTCCTTGTCTTTTTTGCATTGTGAGAACCAGAATGGAACACAATACTCCACACACAGCCTGACAAAGTGCTAAGAACAGCATGATTGCTTTTCTATCTCTGCTAGCAATACTGCTCTGGGTGCAGCTCAGGAACGTATTTGACTTCTTTGCTGCAGCACTGCACTGCTGATTCATATTCAGCTTGTCCACTGCAACAGTCCCAGATCCTTTCAGTTGCTCCCTAGCCACACAAATCCTAGCCTGTAGCAGGCTCTTTTGCTTATTCTAACAGACCTGCAGGGCTTTGCACTTGTCTCTGTTAAAGTTCATACCATTCTTACTAGTCTGCTCTTTCAGTCTCTCCAGGTCTCTCTGATATGTCAGCCCCTTCACTCAGTTCAGTGTCACCAGCAAACTTGCTGAGAGTGATTTCAATCCTACCATGCAAATTATTTCTGAAGATATTGAAACTGTGTGGGGACCACTATCAGTCCCTGGGGTTTCCATTTGTGACAGATAGCCAGCCTGAATGATTCCATTGAAAGAAGCAATTATGAGAATTAAAAACTAGCCTCATTTATTTCCCACAGTACAATAGGATCTAACTTCTCATCTTAATGAGTATCACCCTTTAAGAAAGTAAAAGACTGGTGGTAAAGTTACCAGGTCCTAAAAAGGAACAGAACTGCCAAATAACTTTTGTTCATTAAAAAGTGTAATAGTAATTGTGAGTTAACATCCTCATTGTTACAGGACACCTTAAACATCCTTAATATATTTCAAATTCTTTATCAGTACTGTTGAGGAATACAGTTGGTGCTGGTAGCTGCATGAGCAGCTGCAATTCAAGCTGCTCATGGAGCTCTGGGTGGTGCAGCCAGAGGCAAGAATCCTTGAACGTTGGACAGCAAAGGGCCTGGGGAATGTGGTTCAACCTGGTGAGAGGACACTCAAAGACATGGCAGGAGCTGAGGACTAGGGAAGAAGATACTTTTGTGAGTGGTGAGACTGTGAGGGTGAAAAAGCTCAGAGATTTCTTGGCTGGGATTCTCCCTGGAAGCACCAGCTGGAGCTGTTTCAGTGTAAGTGCACTGTGAATAAATGGCTTTATGGAATAAGTTATCTGAGACTCTGCTGCAGGAGACCCTGGGTGAAATGTGTGAGGAAGCCTGGTCTGACTGTGAGGGTGAGGTGTGCAGACAGTGAAAAGGGGACTCATCAGATCACTGGAAATGCCCACTGGGAAGAGGCTCCGGTCCCTGCTGTGAAAGTCTCTGGTGGTGGGACTGTGACCGGCCTGTCTGAGTGGTCGGACAGGGAGGTGTCCTTAACAGATACAATGAAAAGTCCTTCTTCCAGGGAGATGTTTCACTGTTTTCTGTACTCCAGGGTGATATTGTGTGATGTCAGTGCTCTGTGCTGTCTGAATTTCGATACTTGGAGTCTCCATGTCAGACAGTAAACACCTTCCTTAAAGACCAGATTGTCATCTTTCAACTCCTCCATTTATATCAAGATTTTGCTTAATTAATTTTTAGATTTAGAAGTATTTACCAGTTCCTAGTTTAGATTGTAGACTTAGAAAGATAAATTTTTTTATCATTTCTTAAGCCCAAGTTTCAGACTCATACCTAGGCTGCTGACAATTACTTTAGAAACAGAAAATGCCCCACAGGAAATGAAAGTTTTTCTTATGCATCAACCATTGAAGTTCATTAGCTACTTGATACTGTCTTTGAGGGTAATCATAGAAAATGATGTAATTTTTACCCTCAGTAAGTCTTCCAGCTTTAGACAGTAGAATATGAGTTACATGGTATCATGTAACTCGTATGTCATATGATAATAACTGTTATTAATTTAACATATAAATCATGTAACTCACATTATAATAAAATAACTGTTTGTCAGACTTAGCAATTCTAGTGGCAAAGAATGTATCCAGGGTTACTGTAGCACACACAGCAAGCAGTTTTATTATAGATATTTGAATTAGGAAAAGCTAGCCCTGTTTTGGGGGTTTTTTTAATGTATTGTACCTGTTTCTTCATGTTCTGTCATATCCGCTGAATTAGCATAAGTGGTTGAAATATTATTGTGGGAAGAAGGTGTGGAGTACATACAAAAAAAATCTGGACTTCTTTGTTCTGTACTGCAGGTTTTATAGAAATGTGAGGAAACAGGAAAATGGCAATTGAGCTTGTCGTCATAATCAAATCTTCAATTTATGTGATTTTTTTTTTTCTCTTTACATCTCTTTTTATTCTGTCCAAGTCAATAAGGCTTCCTCTAAACATGATGGGATCTTGTTTGACTGTACCTTCATAGCCTCTTATTGTTTGGCTTGTAATCAAACTTTTCCTGCAACTTCAGGAGAAAACAAGACAGAACACAGCAAAATATTTGATTCCCGTGAAGAGAATGAGAATAAAATAAGCCTGTCCAATTCAGTCCTGATTATGTCCTTTCTATATGAAATTCTGATCAGCATGCTGTAGTTTATTCCATAACTTTTATTTTTCCAGGTACAACTGTGCCAGCATTGTTGAATAGCACCTCCAATCAACTTTACCTTCATTTTCACTCTGACATTAGTGTGGCAGCAGCTGGTTTTCATCTGGAATACAAAAGTAAGACTCCTTGTTTTTTGAAACTTACTCAGGAAAATCATACATATAGAAAGGGAAATGGATATTTTGCATTATTCTTCTTGCTTGCTTGTTTGGGATTTTTTTCCTAAGTACCAAGTCTTTATAAGTGGTATCTATTAAACTGAAATTTTAAATGAAGTGACACTTGAAATTGATGGAAAACAGCTTTCACAAGTTAGCATCACATAACAAATCAACCCGGCAATTCATAACACCATTTTTTAAATGTGTGGTTTAGTATTGATGTGGCTTTTCTTAACTTATTTCAGCTTAGTTTGGAAATTTAGGTGACCAAAAAAAAAGGAGTTAATTTCTCTGCTTGAAAATAGATAAAACCAGAGAATAGCATATTTTTCCTATTATATGTGCATTTATGTATGCCTTGTAGTTATTTTCTTTCCTTCAAATTATTTTCTCTCAACAAATTGCTATAATTGCAAAAAACCAACATTTTAATCCCAGAGCTAGAAGAAAAAAGTTGCCTTGGTAAATCATTGGTGGTATAAACAGAATAACCTAAAAAAATTCATGGAAAATTCTGAAATATATCAACTTTTTATATATTTTTGAGAAACTTCATTCTAAAATACAGAGGTGTGGAGTTATAAACGTAGTAGATTACCTCCCATAATCATATTTAATTCAAACACTTTTGCATTATTACATCTCTCCAAAACTTAAAATACTATAGAATAATAGTTGCACATAGCTCATGTGATTTTAAGTGGAAGTAGGTATTGCTAAGAATAGTCTACTATTTATAAAGTACAATGATGAGTTGACTGTCTGATGAGTGCTTAGATAAAAGTCACAAAGTAAATCCTTATAATTTTTGAAGCATCCTCTCTTTTTTCAAAGGCCATTCAAGAATTTTCTTGAAAATGGAGTTTTATATTTCACTGAGTCCAAGAATAATATCTAAAAATGGTAATGTTGTTTTCAATGTTTTGAAGAAGTACACATAAGTAAATAAACATGGATGATTTTTAATAAGTTCTATTTAGGATTGAGATAAAAAATTGTAAACAAAATATAAAGCTGAACAGAATCTGAAAGACTAGATTTTCAGCTCATAATGCATATTTGAATATGGCTGTATTCACAAGATAGTCCTATGTTTTCATTTAATTCCCTGCATAGTTCAAAAATTTATATGCAAGTATGTTATATGGGTTATTTTGATACAATCAAATTTCTATAGGTGATGTAGAATGAAAATAGGAATATTACCTCTGCAGGAATTTTTTTAGAATCTACTGTTTTGAGAAAGAGTTTTTTTGTTTAGTTGTTTTTGTTGTTTTTTTTCCTGAGGACTCCTCCTCCACAGTTCTTCCTCCCCCAGTATTTCTCTTTAACCTACAGTGAAAACATAATTCCATACGAAGCATAAAGAAGTACACAATAATTCTAGAAAGTCATAGAATGAACAGTTTAAATTTTTATATTTTACTCTATCAGTTTTATTTTCTCTGCAACTCAATTTCTGAAAAAAGCCTGTTCCGTTAACAAGTAAAATCACTTAGATTTATACATTTGTTTGTGTCTTAATTGCCAATTTCCCTGCTGTGCTCTGTTAAAGCATCTATTGGACTTCGGTGGTGCTAATATTTCAAGGCCAGTGTTTCTTAGAAGTGCACCTCAGTACAGGTCAAGGCAGCAATGTTGAGCATTCAGAGCTCTTAAAAGTCTGACAGGAAAGAAAAGAATTTGTTTCTTACGTGGCTACGTGGCTACGTGGCTTCTTGCAGGGCCAGTAGGAGTACAGTACTTCTCTCTGTGTGACTGAACATAGAAACTGAGCAAGTTCCCACAGAAAGAATTTACAGGTTTGCGTTGAGCAGTCACCTTTTCAGATCAAGAAAAAAACAGAGAAGGAAATACTTTTCTCTGCAGATATTGCTAGTATTTGATTATGAATTCTGAAGTCTCTGATTGTTTGGTCACCTGATATTTGAAGCAGCATGTGAAAAATAAATACCTTTGGTTCAGAAGGCAATCTAAATCTGTTTTGGAATAAAACATCATTTTGCTAAAGGGTTGTGTTAATAAAGAAAACACAAAAATATCACCTATCTGGGAAAAAAGCATTCAACGTGAAATGCTATGTTAGAACCTCAGATACTTTCAATAAATGTAAAAAAAATTAATAAATATGCAGAAATAGATTAATAGTCATAGAGTCATAAAAAATGCTGAGTTATAAGGAACCCATCGGGATCATTGAATCCAGCTCCTGGCCCTGCACACCTGCATTGTTTGTTTTTCCTGTGATTCTTTCTAGATAAAATGCTTTGCAGATGTAACTTTCAGGTATAATCAACTCTTAAAAATTACATTAAGCTATTTAAAAATTTCCAAAGGAAGGTTGTGAGCACAGTGAAGGGCCTTGAGGGGGAGCCGTGTGAGGAGGGGCTGAGGTCCCTCAGTCTGTTCAGCCTGGAGGAGACTGAGGGGAGACCTCACTGCAGTTACAGCTTCTTGTGAGGGGAAGAGGAGGGGGAGGCCCTGATCTCTTCTCTGTGGTGACAGTGACAGAACCAAGGGAATGGCCTGAAGTTCTGTCAGGGGACGTGTAGGTTGGAAATTAGAAAAAAGATTCTTCACCCAGGGCGTGTTTGGGCACTGGAACAGCTCCCCAGGGAAGTGGTCACAGCACTGAGCCTGACAGAGCTCAAGGAGCATTCAGAAAATTCTCTCAGTCACACAATGTGACTCTTGGGATGTCCTGTGCAGAGCAAAGAGTAGGATTTGATGATCCTTTTGGGTCCCTTCCAAATAAGCATATTCTATGAGTCTATGATATAATTACTTCTCTAGGGGAAAGACAGTTAGGAATTAGAGTGAAGACAATTAGTTTTCCTACTATAGATACTAACAGAAAATATCCATTCACAATAAGAAGCCGTTCAGCATCTTGAGTCCAAATTTCTAATCCAAATCCTACATCAGCAGACTAGAGCAGGAATAGAAGACATTAAGTGGACCTAGTAGTGTTTAATCTAGCCTTACCTTTTACATAAATTACAAATTAGAGTAGTAGCTGAAACTGCTCTAGACTAACCATTACAGTATTCTGCAGAACCCTGATGTCCTTATATAAAAAGTCTTCATTGCAGCATTAGAAAGTGAGAAATATTTAGGAACATTCCCTTCATCCCAGAAGAAATTCTAAGGAACAAGGCGCAATGGAGAGGAGAGTGTCCTTAAGGCACTACTAAATTGTTTCCTCACAGTAAAAATTATGCCTCTACAACTTGCACATCATATTTTAGAATAAATGGAGAAGTATTTCTATTTAGAAGATATTTCACCAGTGTAAATGCTATAAACATGCCTGAGTTTGCATCACTATGTAGGGAAAACTTTACCTCAATAAGATATATTTAGTTTGCTATCATTTGATGACATATCTTATATTCCACTCTGTGTATTTTTTTGAAGTAACTTTATAGAAATTCATAAATACTTCATACAAGCTTCAGCCAATGATGAAAGCTTATTCAAATCGTAAATATTTCAAGATAATTTAAATGTTTGAATAACAATAACTTTATTTTTTGAAACATTTTCTTCTTTTTAACAACGTCTTTCTCTTGCCCTGTCCATTTGCAGGTTTTTTCTATGTATGTCTTTATTTTCATGGGAAGGATCTGGAAAATCTGCTCCTGCAAACCTAAATCTATGTCTAATCTAGGCAGTGAATAGGTTTCCTTTGTAGCCTCTAAAAACACACAAGTCTGAAGGCAAATAATATAACTTTGTCATTTACTTTAGGATGTTTTTGTGTTAGACATTAAGAATGTAAAAGTTCATTTACCCAAGTTAATTGGTCTACTGAATTTGTATGCTATGGTCAGATTGATGACATAGATTTTTTTTCCATTTGTTTCATTGTTGTTTGTGTGTTTTGCTCTTTTATTTGTTTGGGTTTTGGTTTTGTTTTGTTTTTCAAGTCAGATACATAAACTCATATTGAAAGAAATAATTGGTCAGTGCCTTAGAAAAATTTCCTTATAGTCACAACAGAATTGTAAGTGTTGTTGAGGCCTACTATGTGGTTTCCTGTTATTTCACAAGGCTGTAGGTTTATAACCTGTAGTTAGTAAAATATGCAACAGGTTACTGTAGAAAAGATGAGAATTAATAATTTAACTAATCCTTCATATGCATGTTCTAGAATCAATAGCAAACATAATTATTTTCACTAACACCAGCAAGTCAAATCAAAGAGTGTTTTGTTGCATTCCTAATATGTACAACAGTAGGAAGAATAAATATCTGTTTTATTTGATTTAATTACTTTTAATCTAATGAATGAAGGAATCAACTATCCAAATGGTTTGTTCTGGAAATGTGACTGTTTAATTCCACTGCATTTGTGGCCACCAGTTTTTAAGTTTGGTCTTAAAACCTCATGTATTTATTCAGTGGTAGCTTAAATGTTTTCCTTAATATTCAAACAAATGAAAAATAAAAAGTCTGGAAATAATTGCTTTTCTCCACATGCTGCTTGAACTTCTTGGTTAAAGTCAAGTTTGTTTTAGTAAAAACTAAATATATGCTGAATATTGATATAAAGGCTTAGGCCACCTTTTTAAATGCTTATAAGTATCTATCTATATCTATTTATCTATCTATCTATCTATCTATCTATCTATCTATCATCTGTCTAATCTCTCTCTCCAAATTTAGGGGTTAGAATTAAATTTTTCAGTAAAAATGTTCTTTTATGTAGTCAATATTTTAATAGTGTCATCCAGCTCTATTTCCTTGAATTAGGATATATGGCACAGGTCAGCATCACTAATTTTGTGAGCTTTTAGTTTACTGCTCTACCAAGAGTATGGACTATGTATGAGAACATAATCTTACTTTTAACCAACACCTCCTTTTCTGAAGCCACTCTATCATGTCCTTTTAAGTGTTGAAGGTTCTTGGCAGCTGAAATAAAGGATTCACTGGTAAGGGAACTAGAGAGCAATTGACTGTCTTTTGTAGTACTTCTCTATCATGAAGATATCTAATAATTTAAAAGATAAAAATCAGACTAGTAGAGAAGAAAATATATTCTTCCAAGTAGCATATTATATTTCACAGTCCAGTTTAAGATCTTTCATCCAATTTGGATTTTAATGTAGCTCTTCAGTGCAAGTTTTTTCTGTTTCCCTGTGTTAAAGCAGGTGTGAATCATAAACATGCCATTTTTAATTTAGCAGGTCGTGATCCTGTCAGTATATCTGTGCAACTTACTGGATGTTGACAAGAATCTGACCTCTCTGCAGTAACTCATTGAGATAAAGACATTTTCTAGACTAGTGTCTGAAGCATGAAGTTTTGAAAGGGACAGCTTGGATTTTGATATACACCATCATCAAAATGGAAAGAGCAATTCACTCCAGCTTGATGTTTGTGATATAGTAAAGCATAATATGTTCTCGTTAGCTGCATAGGGTGTGAGGAATTGAAAAAAGAAAGCCTGATGACTTTTGGTCCAGCTGTCAAGACATTCCTGTGCTGTCCAGTTCTCAGCTTTCTAAAATGGACACTAATGGGCATTCACATTGTCAGATATGCCAGCAAGGATTTTCTTTCTGCCAGCAGTGGCAGTGATGTTTGGACAGAATTTGAGGTAATTGTAGGCATGGATATAATTATGTAAGTAAAGCATATTTGTCTTATGCCACAGCAGAGTCAAGAAAGTGTTTAGCAAACAGTAAGTGGAAGAAGGTCAGGGAGAGGGTTATCACTCTTGACATTGATGTGTTCTATTTTGTACTGCATAGCGGAAGCTGAGCTCTGAAAAGCATGCACTTAGGAAATCCTTGCTCCTTTTTTGATTGCTTGGACTTGACATTTAACATGTTTTCTCTGTATTACTGACTGTTCACATACAACCTAGTTTAATAATGTATTTCTGAGTCTCTGAATATTTAAGATTCCAAGTTTATCCTCGGATACCGGAATTTGTTTGCTTTCTCTTAAGAATTCTTTTGATGGTTGGACCTGTTCTAACTAAATTAATTTTCAAACTACACTGGGCTAGTATTATGGAATGGTTAGAATAACCAAGATTTGAGGATTCAGAATAGTATTTGATTCTGCTTTCAACTTTTTCTTGCTTTTGGGATAGTAATATTGCTTCTTAATATCAGGTATATCAAAAGAAGTCAAAGTGTTTTATGACATTCTGATAGAATATTCTATAATTTGCATTATTTTTCAGACCAAAAAAGTAGTGTATATAAAATGTTTTAAAAAGTATAAACAGCTAGCAGAAAAAAAGCTTTTAACCTAATTATTAGAATATGTTAAATATAAATATAGTATACCACAATCTCAGTTACATAGAAAGTTAATTTGAAGGTTTTTGATTGGTCGTAGTCTGTTTAAATTCTGTATGCTAGTCGACTAATGATGGATATATCAAGCACATTATTAGTGTTGCTATGCATCCACTGTTACAGCTGTTTCTGTAACTCAGAAAAATATGTAAAAGTAACTTTATTCATACAGATCCAAGCCTGCTGCCCTGTTACTCTCAACATACAGGAATGCTGAGTTCCAAAATACAAATTTCTTGATGACAGGAAGTGAATCTCAAATTTATATTCACAGAATTCAGCAAGTACATTGGTATCTGTAAGCAATTTAGTCACTGTGTCTTTGTTAGGTGCTTATTTATTTAATAACAGTTATCTTGGAGCAGATCTTTTAAAATTTTATTTTCTATTCAAGAGTGGGAAGGGTGAGAAAATGCAGAAATAAGCGTTGATTTTCTTCAGTTGCATCTGAACGCTGGATTTGCAAATTAGTGAACAGCCGTCTGTATATGATAACTTGAATTACTGAGATGAGGCAGTACACTTCACTTACTGCTGAAACAGTTTGTGTGACTGCATATCACAGCTATTTAGTAGCTATACTCAAACTTTCCAGATACAAATACTTTTATGGTATTGTGGAATACAGACTGATTGACCAGAAGAATGATACTAGTTAACCTGCAGCAAAACCCAAACCATTGAAGTTAATGACAATATCTTAATGATTATTTGGAACATTACAGTTCCACATAGTGACCACACGTGAGATTCCTAGTGGCCAGGGAGAGTCACCATAGCATCATTTGAAAGTTGATTATATTGGAAGAATATCAAAATTTGTAAATTCTACTATAGAAATTTCTGAAAATCTTTAAAACACATTTAGATATTTTCCTAAATTATAAATTCCAATACACAAAATAACTGCTTCAGGGAGGTCCCATTATTTGCAACTATTAAATTATTCTTTATTTGATAATTTGAAAATTTGTTTGTTTGATACCTCTTGCATCATTTGTTATGAAGCCCATACTTCATACCTTGATGGTTTTCACTCAGAATTAGAATGGCTTGACATTATCTTCATTCCTCAAAAAAGTGAAATGTAGTAAAACTCAAAGGCACAGGACTACAAGGACCATTCAGGACCATAAAACTTAATTTCAGGAAAGAAGAAAAAAAAGGCACAGCAATCACAATTTCCTATGAAAGTATAAAAGCTATTTCAGACTTCCATGTGCTTTATTAGGAAAAATATATTTACTTCAGCTAAAACTTGAAAAAGAGTGGAACTGTATGAAATTTTTATTTGTGCATTTAATATTTGTAAGGCATTTATATTTGAGCGATGAAAAGTACATACATAACGGTTTATGGTGTAAAGTTAAAACCATGTCTGTATGAAAATGTGTGATCAACATTACCTGTAAGAAAATTGTATTTCCCTAGAAAGGCTAGGGTCTCAGTGAATATTATCAGATATTCTTTCATGATGGACTATCTGGAACAACAGACTAACATGTCACATATCAGAATAAAGTCAAATATAATGCAATTTCTGTACTAAACACAGTCCAGTTGCATGTACTGTCACCAAACAGGTTAGATTTCATAGGAAGATATTGAGAGTAGTAGTCAGGGGTTTTTTTTCACACAACTGAATTGAAGGATGCACAGGATCACATTCAGCAAAGTCTCTTGTTTCTCTGCTCTTTATGGAATTTTGTGCTAATAAATTCTCAAAATATCTTTTCACACATTGTGGAAATTCCATTCTCTTTTGGCTTCTACAGATCATATTTTCATAAAACATAAAAAACTACATAATGTTGTTTCAGGAGTAATTTTCTCAAATAAATAAGTTAATAATTAAAATTGTATTTCAGACTGATATTTGACTTCACAAAAAGTTTTTCACATAAGAGGACTGAGATTCTGTTGTCAGACCATGAACTTACAAATTGATTCTTTTGTTCCTTGTGTTTGCAACAAAAATCTTAAAAGTAATTAGAAGTAATTCTGTTTACTTCATCTACCTGTTTGTCAACTGTCTTGTTCATTTCGAGTATTTTTACTTAGTTGGAAAAGTTCCTATTTAATTTTCAGTAGTGCTGACTAGCAAACTCCTTAGCACACAAGGAAAAACAACAATACATACTTGACAAAAAGCAGAATTTCGTACTTTAGGTTGCCAAATTAGGTGAACAAATTTAAGAAATTACTAATAATGGAGAATCTTTGTTAAACTAATATCTTGTTTTCTCACACCTGGCTTAAAAACAATTAAGAACAGAATATCCAGTGGCACTTATGCAAAGATTGAGTTTTGGGTTAAAGTACTAAATTTCAATTACTAAATTTCTTTATAGTCCATGTAGTTGCCTAAAAATAAGGAACCACCAATAAATTCTCCTAATTTGTTGTTAAAAAGAGAGAATATGCAAAAAGTGTATTCCATCTTTCTCTCTCTACTTCCTTCACAAGGATAAGAAAGGACTAAAAAACCCCAGTAAAGCAAAATGAGCAAACAAATAAAGCCCAGGATTTTTAACAAACTAAAATCACAATACTGCTTTGGAGAATATAAAACTGTGCAGTGTGTCATAGCAATGTGACCTAGTAATTGGTCACAGTGTATAATCTTTGTGCTTCAGCCACACCACTTGTATTCTGTAGAACAGCTGTAAAAAACTTCTGTGTTTTAAACCAAATTTCATTTTATTGTTGAAATGAATTCTTAATTAATGCTTTCTTAAATACCCATAATTCTGTGGAAATAATTCATTAAGGCAGAGAATATCAGTGAAGACCTGCTGTCCACTTATCTATGTTTTTTTCAATCTTTGTCTTTACTTTTTCCAGCTGTAGGCCTTGCTGCCTGTCCAGAACCAGTAATTCCTAGCAATGGGATCAAATCAGGAGATAGATATATGGTGAATGATGTTTTGTCATTTCAGTGTGAGCCAGGATATACATTACAGGTATTTCTTTCTTTTTTTTCTTTGAATTATACACTGTGGAATGATTGCAATAAATTGCCAAGAGACCTATCCAAAACATATTCTAATGAAGAGTCTGTAGTGTGTACATAGAGATGATTTAAGTGGAGCCTATGTGAGTGCTCCCAAATTATAAAGCTACAAATGTGTGGCATTTCTGTACCTCAATAAATCTGGGCTGGGAAATTTTGTCTTAGATCATCAACATACCATTGAGCAGTAAAGGCCATCAAAACGGACACTGAAATAACATGGATAAAATATTTTCTCTAGAAAATTTTTATAGTACTATACTATAGAGTGCTGTGTTTTTTCCTTTTGGGGGTTTATTTGTCTAGGCTCTTATATAATTGCCAAGAGGTGTTTGTTTAGTTCCTCTTTGCTGTGATCCTGGTCACTGCTTCTGACCTGTTATGACTGAAATATAATTAGGTAAACATCTGATTTATGGCTTAGGTTATAGCAGTGTTTTGACAGGCAATAAGTGAAAAAACTAAGCCTATAATAATGATTTCCTATGGAGATGGGAAGTGATCTCCATATAACACAATTAATTTAATATAAAAACCTGCCATCTAATCTCAATCAGCTGTTTAGATTTTTATTGTGACACTGGAGATAATCAGCCATACTCCTCCAAGGACTGATTCATACTAAGATTTCATATTAGAACAGGAACTTTACTCTTAAAGTATCGTTCTTCATCAGTAATATGAAAAGGTTAACACAGGTATCAAACTTGAAACTGCTTAGATTTATTGGGCTGACCTCTACTTCTATTGCCCATCATATTGCAGACTCTTTTATCCCTACCTTTTTCAACTTTTAGAATGTCTAAATCTTGCATATTGAAAAAAGGGCATCATTATTCAGCTTTTAATTACATGGATTAGAAATGGATACATGCTCAAGATACAGCATCATCAAATATTCTGTCTATACTTAAAATAGTAGTGGTGAAACATTGATGTGGAGTGATAACAGTAGAATAGGAATACTTCAGAAGTGATTTGATTTAGTACAGGAAAGCTTTTGAAGATGCACATTGTTAGCCCTTGATGTTTTGAATCGACTCTTACTCAGAAAAACAATCAGAATGCAAGTTCATCAATACATTATTATTATAAAATAATGATGCAGTTGCGAAGAAGAGAGCTGCACACCAAAAAACTCTCATCTGTATTAAAGCTAAATTTCAATATGCTGTGTATATCACTATCACAAAACCAGATAATGTCTTTTGTCTATAGGCAGGTCTTATCTGTAGCCCTTTCATACGACTTACTGGACTTTTTTCTATATACTTACAGGGATTCTATTATTAAATACTTTCTTGAAATTTCATAGCATATTGTTCCTTAACTGTATATATTCCAAATGTAAACCTCTTTTTCAATACATCTAAAATTTTAATACTAGCTGTGGAAGCTGACATATGTAAAACCCAGTTTCATGAGTTTGTTCAAAGTGTAAAACAAAGATCTTCAATATCCAAATTCAATCAAAAAGAGTTTGAATCTTTTCAAAATATTGATGAAAATTGCTATGCTGTATGGACTCTGCTGTAAGAAAGTGCATCATATCTATATATATATAGCATGTTAGTCAGACAGGACAAGTAATATTGGATCCAAACCAATGAGAAATAATAATGAAAATAGTGTTCTATGAGGCACAGTATGTTTTCTATTCAACAAATATAGACTAGCATAACTTTTTATAATATTTTTTTTCTCTTTAGCTGTGAATTTTTCCTCAATCTTTAGAGAACATATTCACAGCTAGCAATAACAATCAGCTGTGGATTAGTTTATAATTGAGACTTACCAGAAAAGTCATAGAGCTCAAACTACTACCTGGAGATGCATAAGAAAGGTAATTGCTAGCTGTAGGATTAAGTGTCTCCCCACAGGAGGGAACTTTAAAAGACTGAAATCAGAGTGTGCTCTTGTTGGGAAGAGGCTTGAAGCTAGAGGAATCATTTAATTTTATTTTTCAAAAGATTCTTTATAGGCTATTTTATATTTTTCCTGACTGTGGTAGTTAAATTGTGTCTTCCCCCTTGACTCACATCAGAGACATGCAATCACAGAAAACTAGAAAAAGAGAATAAAATAAAACAGTGCAATCTTGGAAGACTAGAAAGAGGGAGTGAAACAGGGAATATTGCATTAATTAAATTATTCAAAACCTCATCCATTTTGCAAGTAACTAAGATGACACAGTAAGGGCACGCACTTATTTTCCTTTAAAAATGTAGCTTTTAAGAAAAAGATTTTTATTGAATTATCAATTTGGAGTGTTTTTAGAAGAAAAAGACTAATTTATTTTTCATTATTTTAGTGAAAACTGATCCTTTTTTCCTTCCAAGTAATTTTCTGCATGTGTTTCAGTTTGGCTTTCAGAACATGATTACCTAAATATACTTAACTAAATGATTAATTAAAGGAGTTTTATTCCATGCAGTTCTATATGAATCTATATGAACTTTATTCAAGGTAGAATGTAAACATTCCAAATGGTGTGGAAGAAATGTTATCAAATGGATTTTCTTTTATTGCAATTTACCTATGCATTCTTTTTCTTATTTTTATGAGATTATGACTGCTATGGACAAATAATATTTAAATAAATATTCATATTATATTGATAAGATGTGCTGCCTTACTAAATTTTAGACTCATAATACACCTGATAAAAATAAACTAGGGATGTTAAGTGACTAGCATGAGTTTCTATATCCAAATGATCAAAACAGAAACTAAACCTTGTTCTCAGTCCCGTGTCTCAGTCTTTGTATCAGTTGCTCTCACTCCTGCCACTTTACTCAGCTTTTGCATCAGCAGCAGAATGCATAACCTGAGTATCTCAAAGGACAGAATTGACAAAAACAAGACTTTTTCTGCTACTCTTTATAGTTTGAACTGTTCCTAGGGAAGACAAAGATGGGAGCATTTTGGTCCTAGGCAGTCACCCTGAGGTATGTGGGATTAGACTGTGCAAGTTACAGCCATGTCTTGATTTACTTCCTGCCACCACATGAGTCTGCTTGGTTCCTGTGATTTTTCATAAAAATAGACAGAGTAAATGAAACATGACAGCTATATAAAGAAGCACTTGTATTTCTACAGCTGTCTGCCAAGATATTGCATGAATGCAGTGGATCATGTTGTGAGGCCATGTGAGAGGTCAAGGGCTGCTGCTATTTGTTGATGGCAGTCTTGGCATGGTCCACATTGAACATCTGTAGTAAGTAGATGAGGAACAAATTCCTCTCCATGTCTGTAGTAATCATGCAGAGCAATGGTTGATTCACTACAGGTTGCAGCATAAAACTCAACCACTATGCTTGCACTGTAGATGGAATACACTGGAATTGAAACAGGCAGTGAGCTAATCAGATGAGAGCACATAGTTAGCTGCTTCTACTTTTAAGAATTTTTCAAGTTACTAGAAGAAAGATACTTTAGAACATTTATCCAACAGAAAAATAAGAACATAAAACCTGAACTATTTGAAAATAGGATTTTATTCAAGAAATTATTATGTAGTTGGCTGAAATAAGAACATACACTGATTAGATTATCCAGGAGGTCCTGTGTAGCTCTGTCTCTCAGGAAAGTCCTATAAATGAGTATCTGTAATCTGATGTTTTGCCCTTTCCAAACAGGGCCGTTCTCATATTTCTTGTATGCCAGGAACAGTTCGACGCTGGAACTATCCATCTCCTCTCTGCATTGGTATGGAAACCCATTTTCAGTTTTCTGACCATCAATCACAAGGAACTCCTGACCTTGCCATGCCCATTGTTCCTCAACTTAATTCTGCTTCATACAAAACTTTTTTGAGTTTCCATTTGTATCTAAGAAATACAGAAAAAAAAAGATAATATTTTTGTCTATAAATGGTTAAATACTATTTTTAAAAAATAATGTGATAGTGGGCAAAGGAGGAAACCCATATGTTAACCATTGTTTAGCTTTTCCTGAATAATCTGCTTTGAATCAGGCTGAATCTTCTTCATGGTGTTAAGAGATACCTTTTGCAGCATGCTCAGATTGGAAAACTTAAGCAGTTCATGCAGGGCACCTAGAAGATTTCCTAAAGAAGCAGGCAGTGGAGAGCAGCTCTGAAGCCAAGTCTTCACGGGTGGTGGAATGAAAAGGAATTTCAGGGATCCAGAAAATGCTGGCTCTTTTCATCTGAGAAACCTGCTAAATTATGCTGAGTTGAAAAGTAAAGCTAAAAAGCATTTTCCTCTTAGTACATTTAGACCTTAGACAAACAGATCTGAGTTTTCTGTGTATAGAAAATAAACTTCTGCAGTACTTTTTCTTGATTAAAGAAAATTTAAAAGAGTCAAGATTCTGCTGTATTTTGGTATGCTTATTTCAAGAAAAAACAAGAAGTGAGGAGTGAGAAGCGCAGGTCCATCATAATGTACTGTCACTTTAGCTTTGAAATACATTCTTCAGTGAATGCTTCTAATTTTAATAGTCAGTCATCAAAAGCTGTTCCTATTACTTTCATATCTAAGAGGAATTCAAAATACTGGAATGACACTGTGCAACACTAATATGAAATAGATTCCTTGTCAAGTTGAGCCCATGCATTATTTTGTATTGCCAACTTCTACAGAAGGAGTCAATTTTGATTGATATGAAGGTAGTGCATTTCTTTCCAATCAGTTTTAGAAATGGAAAATGTATTCAAGGATGGGTGTTTTGGGTTTTGGACACTTCTGTTGTTTGTTTTCACAGTAACCTTATGTTTCACCTTGCATACTAAATATAGTTCCTTCTTGAAAACATTGAGCTTAAAACATAACCCTGCCTCTTCTCTCACCTCTAACACTTAAAATATTGATTTTTATAGAATGCAAGACAAAATCAGTACAGTTATTACAACAGACAGTATCACAGTATCACAATTTTGTTATCATATCATGTGTCAATGTAATGCCTGGCATGAAGACTCGCAGGTCTTAAAGTAATGATTCCTCAATTAATAAATATAAAATTACAATATTCTAATTTGATTTCTTGAAGTTATTCTTTCTTCATATTAGTGTCCTAGCATATGTGTAAAATTAGCCACTTTATTGCAGGATGCTTCATGTATTTCTGTCTTAGCTTTATATCATCCTAAATGATGCAAATGGGTTTTCAATTTCCAAATATATGATTTTTTATTAGAAGCATAACAATAGAAAGCAAAGAATTATTCTGTTATGCAGCAAGTCTGTCTTCTTTCTGAATTAAAGCAAAAGCTGTAGTAGAGTTTTTTTTCCTTGCTTGTTTTTAAATGCAAGTATATTTTTGGTTATATTGAGTAATAGATTTGTTGCTGCATCATGATTTGGGATCATAATTCCATTTAATTCCAGATTTGTTTATCTGATTGTGAAACATATCTCAACATAGCACCAGACCTTTTTAACAGTAATTGCCAGGCTGAAACAATGGGTTGCCCGGTCTACATGTGCAACTACACATTTGTAGTTATATTACACTGAACATATCACCTCAAGTAAAGATTTTGCTCTAAATTGCATCCTTTCTTTTTCCTCCTTCATGAGGAGTGTTTTGACTATGATAAATTTTACTGATTTTGGGTCACGGGAACAAAATGAAAAATCCATTTTCAATTAAGCACATTTCAAATACTAAGAAATAATATTAATAAAAGATACTGTGATTCTCTTTTTGTTTTTAATAGCTAAATGTGGTGGAACACTGACAAATATGGCTGGGGTGATCCTGAGCCCAGGTTTTCCTGGAAATTACCCGAGTAACTTAGATTGTACATGGAAAATTTTATTGCCTATTGGATATGGTAAGTAAACTTGCATTGGAAGAACATTTGTAACCATGAGATTTAAATATATATATATATATAAAATATTATATTATTATAAATATTTTACTTCCAATTTGAAGTAGATTTTATCCAGTGGATGTATTGTGAACCCTTGCATAATTATATGCTATATTTGAAATGGTTGGTAATTTTAAAATGTGTCTTTGTCAGAGCAAATTGTTATTAACTCAGCCTGTCTCAAAAACTGATTTCAAAGTAAATGAGATCTGTGGCATGAAGATACATCAGATGAAATAAATAATTTGACTTCTAATTTAAATAATGGTCTCCAAGTGACTTTTAAAATAGTTTTTTATATTCTATAAAAATAGACAAAACATCACGTCTAGAACTATGAATTTGGTTAAAAGCATTCTCAAACTGTATTCCAAATCCTAGATTACAGTTGCCAACTAAGAATCTTTCTATTTTTATATTAAAACTATTGTCATACAAAAAATATCTTCACAAATAAGTAATAACTATGGTGAAAAGGTAATCATAGATAACAAGGAATCTGTAGTTCATGTACCAAACACAGTCTTCTATCATTATCAGAACTGAAAGTGAGTTGTTGTGATTTTTAAAAGATCTTTTGTCGCTGTCAATGAATTAACATTTTTTAAAACAATTACCTCAGCTTGGAATTTTCATTATTCAGAGTATATTCAAGTGAGAGAGGAAGTGCTGTTGAGATTCAAGCAGAAAGTAATATATTTATAGTTTGACCAGATAATGATTTATTTTCTGTAAATATCAGTTTTATTCCATGTAATTTTATGTAAGAAATTGTTTAGTGTAGAAAAATTCTTCTGTGACATATCAAATTGACATTTACAAATTGTATAAACTTGGATTTAAGGCTTGAGGGGACACATACAGTGTGTTCTCTAATTGAAATTAGCACATTTGAAACTGCTTTAGGTAGTTTGTTTTTTTTAATTACTTTTAAACCTACTTTTATACTTTTAAAACACAAAGCTCTTCTATACTGAATATATACAACTATACATAAAAATTCCTTCTCAGAAATTAAATTAGAATTCAATTTTAAAGGTACTCTATGGCTCATCAGAGAATAATTCATAACAGTAGATTACTTTTATTCAAATACATAAACAATGTTTGTGCTCTATGCAAGTATGCCAGATTTGATTATCTGCTTGTCACTTTCACAATTTAGGTATAATATTAAGTGGCTGCTCAATTCTTTATCATTTCTATGGTGTTGACATCCAGTCTCTGTTGGGAGTCACTAGCCACTGATACTGAAGTCTAGATGTTTCCAGGCTGCTTGGTGCCCTACCTCATCTCACATCCTGAGGGCATTGCAAAATTAGTGACTCCGTTCAAGTTAGACTAGCCATCTCAAACATCATACAGAGATGGCTGATATTATGAGTCTGATATATTTGGTGTGTACCTCTCTATTGATGGCACTGTATAAAGTGCTGTTATTCAGCAGCTGAAATACTTCGTTTCATCATTCTCTCTTTGCATAGGTCAGAGAAGGCACTAGAACTAAATATCCCATACTTTTACAAGTGTTCTATAAAATCCAGTTTATTTGGTAGCTTATTTAATTTCTCTTGTAGAAAAAAACCCTATTTTTTATACCATTGATTCAATCTTAAACCACAGAGGTGAAGAAATCAGCTATAAACAAGACTGAGTGCATTACCCTGGTGATCTATTACCCTGGTAATTAATCTATAATGTTCTCTTGTGCAATGAAGAATATGTCTCTACTGCTAAGTAGGAATGTCAAGCAGTTAAGGCATTGACTGTTTCACACTGCTTTTCTCGCTCATTCAGTAATTCTGTTTTATTATATTATAGCTGGTTCTTCGTAGTCCACCAGAGCAAAGTTTGGCCGAAAAAGTGCAGTTGCAAGTTACGTGGCACTAGGTCTCCAAACCAGGGATTTATCCCTCATTTCTGTTTTGATATGATACATATGCATGATTTAAGACTGGATTTCAGGTCCTTAGTCCAGAGGAAGTAGTGCCAGAACTTCAAAGCAGCTCTTCCCATGCCGTTATGCTTATACTTCCAACTGTTCTGCATGTTTTGAATACTGAAAAGCCTTGTTCAAGCACCTCATTCCTGCAGAGGGTCTGTGGTAAATTGTCTCAAGTCCCTGTCTCCAATCTGGAGTTCAGTGCATCTTTTAAGTCTGCATATGGGGTAAAATGGCTCCAAAGACACACTGGCCCAAGCTAAAAGGAAAAGGAGACAAATAAAGGTGACCTGGAGCAGGAAAAACGAGGTAGAGTAGATGGATGGAACTAGGTAGGTAAACTTCCTCAGAAAATTTGCTCTGTAAATAACCTAGCTAATCCTGAGCCTCTGGGAGAGACCTTGGGGTAGCTACAGGGATGCACTTGGGATGGCAGAGTCCCAGACATACCATGGTACAGCAGGATTTGTGATTTGCCCCTCCCATGACTCTTTCTGTTGATTGGTTTAGATATATGAAAAGTCCCTGGTGTTGACTTTGTGACTTTATGGCTTACTTTAATTTGTCCCTCCATGTGTGATTATAATATTTATGGATAACCAAAAAATTAGAAACTTCAACTCTTTTAATACCTACCAGCTATTTCTTTAACTCAAGCATCCCACTTTGAATAGTGACCAAAGTATAAATATAGTAACTGTAACAATTATTATGATATTATTTCTATTTACATGCTTTACTATTAAGCAACATGAGTTATAGAATTTTTCTTCCTTTCTCAATGCTACAGGTGCACACATTCAATTTCTGAATTTCTCCACTGAAGCAAATCATGATTTCCTTGAAATTCAGAATGGGCCTCACCACACCAGTTCTATGATTGGCCAGTTTAGTGGAATGGAGCTCCCATCACCCTTGCTAAGTACTACTCATGAAACACTTGTTCATTTTTATAGTGATCACTCAGAAAACAGGCAAGGATTTAAGCTGACTTACCAAGGTAAGGATGAATTAGCACAACGATCTTTATATGTTTTGTATATATTTTATAGCATTTTAAAATCTGTAGATTGTTTAATAAATAGGTTGGATTTTTTAAAATTGAAATTGTCTTGAGTTGGAATCTTTGTTCTATTGATGTAAAAGCCTGAGAAGAAGGTGAGGTTATTTGCCAAAGGTCACACAGCTGATAACCCTTTCCATTCCATTAAGTTTTACTGTTGCCAATTCATACTTCTAATATTCACTATCCTGTTTTCCCATTTATATAATCTTTCTATGATTAATGTAATGGTAACAGTTATTTTAAATATTCAGGTGAAAATTTTTATAATTCCCTATGCTATGTATTTGCAGTCTAGACTCCTGTGAAAATTACCAGGAAATGAAAAAACACCAGATAACACATTCTGTATCCATTTTCAAACACATCTAATCAGTATTTGAAAATGTGAACTTTTTGTGGTCATTTACTGTTGGCTTTTATCTTCATCTTCATTGTTTGTTGCTTGTTTGTTTTCCCACTAGTGACAATGAAACATCATTAGTTTGTGCATATTTTTGAACTGTTAAAATATTCTTACTGTCAACAGTTGAGCACTATTACAGGAGCAGAACAGTTTAACACAATGGAATAGCTGGTCTAATTTTTGGATATTGAGGGAATTCTCACCACCTTATTCTAGGATTTTAATTTGGGTGACTTAATTATGTGTTGGGGGTCAACAGTAGTGGGCACCATGCAACCACTTGCTCGCCTCCTACCCAACCCAGTCAGATAGGGGAAGAGGAAAAGAATACTAAAAGCAAGTGATCTTGGAGACAAGGATAAACAAGCATTGTTTAACTGGTGAAGGATAAGGTGAAGAAGAGAAGAAGAAAATAAAAGCGATGCAAAGGCAACCATTCTCCACCTCCCACAGGCAGACTGATGCCCAGCCAAAGATGGCTGATGTTTTTAGTCCTCCTCTTTTCTCTTATGTTGCTAAACATGATTTTATGTGGTATGGACAGTCTCTTATTAGTTCAGGTCATCTCCCTGGTTGTATCCTCACCCACCCTATTGTACATTCCCAATTTATTTACTGGCAGAGCATAGTGGGAAACAGAGACGGCCTTGATGCTGTTCAGCAAAAGCCAGAACATTCCTATGTTATCAGTATTCTTTTGGCCAAAACCAAAGACAGAGCACCATATGAGCTTCTGTGAAGAAAGTGAACTCTGTAACTTCCAGGTCCAGTATAGCATTTATTTGCCTATAAATTTATAGATAGATCATATTGATGGAGTCAATGGACAGCAAGGAAGATTCTGAACACCTGAATTGGACTGATGCTCATAAAGCATGCCCACAACAAAATTATGACTCTCTGCCATCTGTAGAATTTTTTCTGTTACATAGTCTTACAAGTATGGAATATTTTCATATCACACCCACCTAGTCTTAGTTTCCTTCTGAGCAGCCAAAAATAATTGTGATTATCAAGTTATAGAAATGACAAATAAGTAAAATACAAAGCCATGTGATATATTTTCCAGTACTCTTTGTTCTGGTTCTATTTATTGTGTTTTTCCTTGCCACAACGAGCTCTTCCTTACTTAGAGCATTTTCTGCCCTGGAACTTGTAGTTAAACATACATTGTTTGTAGACTCTACAACATGTTCTTCCAGAGGCAGTGTTACAGCTTACACAACAAGTGCAGAGTTTTATTGCTCTTTTCTTTTATTCTTCCCTTTCTTACATAGTCCAGTAGGATTGTTTGGTCTACTCTGAGATAAATGAGAATGTGATGAAGAGGATATGATACAATAGGAACTGCTACTTTTTTTGTTCATTCTAACAATCTCTTGTTAAAATCAGTTGCTTTGTAGATAAGTTGCAAGCTTTTTACTTCTCTCACTTGCTACTTGTTAGCTGTCAACAAAACTATGATCGTGAGTGCCTCAATGACAGTGTAAAATTTTAGCCTATTATGTAAACATTAGAAAAGCAATTAACTTAAATCCAGAGCAAGGTATTATGAAATATTGCATTTTTGCATTACATGGGCCTTATAATAAAATATTTTTTAAATTATGAAGACTGTGTTAGCAGTTTTCTGAAAATAAGGAAAATGTATTATTCATTGAAATTCAGAAACTTGTAGTATTTTCCAAGTACTTATAGAAAAAAATCCAGACAAAGTATTAAATTCTCCACAATAGTAATAATTTGATAAGACTTTTCATTGCTGTTATTAGTCTAATAGTTATAGTAGCAGAACAGAAAAATCAGAACCAAGAAAAAGATACAGTTAAATTAAGTGATATTTGTGTCATTCTAATTTCAAATAAAAATATAGGTGGCAATTATCTCATTTCACAAAAACTGTAGTTGTGGTTATATTTGCACTACCAAATGCATATGCATTCATCCAGTTTTATGCTTCCCATCAGTAAAAAGCAAAGCAATTTCTTCTGCAAAGACAACTCAGGCATTTTATTTTTATATATTACTCCTTACCTATAGAGACAGTATTTTAGTGTCTGTATATGTGTGTATATGGATATATGTGTGTATATTAAAAATTTATGGGTTTAAAACATTTTCAAAAAACTGACAACATAATCCACTTCCATAAAAAAATCAACTGCCGGAAAAAAAAGATTTATTCTAAAAATATTTACAATTTATTGGGTTTTTTTTCCTAATGTGGAAAGTTGGTAACATGGTTGTGTTCGATTTTTAGGTGATTAGGACATACCAGCTAAGCCCATTCTATTGAATATATAATTTACTTTTTTTCTGTTTTCTACAAACAGATATGGGACTTTTCTTTTTTAAAAAATAATTGTCTTGCATGCGCTTACTTTTCTTCACAAAGCAACAACTCTGTTGCCTCTGGGATCACAAATTACACTAGTTATGTCTGCTGAGAAGATCTAGCAATTCTATGGTCATCATATAGTATGACCTCATATTATTAAACTAAAATAATTTGTTCAGCATCAATTAGAACATATAGGGAATTGAACACTCAATTAGTTATCCATAATCTACAAACTTTGGAAAGTATTGTTTTTGTTCTTCTCTTGCCTTCTGAAAGAAAATGCCAGTGGTTTACAAATGAGCAATTTTAATTTTCTGCTTTATTTTGTATCATATAAAGTGTATGTTGGTTTTCATAACTGAATTTCTTTTTCCTGTTCCACATTTGTTGCCCTTGATACTTAGCTATCTTTTCTGATGGATTATCTCTGGATTTTCCTACTTTTTTTAGTATTATATTTCTCAATTACTGTCTCTTTTCTCTTACACTATCTGCAATTGCTGAAACTTGAATTAAAAAATAATTCTTCATTACTCCAATGTTACTCTTTTCCTTCTCCTTTCTTCTCTATTAGAAGTGTTGTTTTCCTTTCAGTGAATCAAATGTCATATGAATTGTAGCCTGATTTCTTTGGATGATGGAATTTAGCATTGTTTTATTGTCTGGCTGTCACTCTTCTGAGTATACATTTGTTATACAATTTTGAAACCATTGAGCCAATTTCAGTCAAATCTCACAGTTCTGAAATAAAGCCCTTTTTGAGAAGAAAGATACAGTATTACTCCATAGATACCAATTCTGTTTGGTTTCCTGGCTACCAAGTCAGAATATTCTTTGTCACAACTCAATTTAATATGCAATGTCTTCCCTAACTCCTATTCATGGTATATAAATGTGGGAGGGAAATAAAATATGAGATTGGTATGGGTGTCACATTCAAAATCTTCTTATGGGCAAAAGGAGTACTATTATATATGGAAAGCTAAGAATTTATTTTTAGTCCAATTGATGCTCACACAGTTAAGTTGTCCACTTTTGTAATTTCTATAAATGAATTTGCACAGCAAAGCAAATGGAGCTGAGCTCCTGACATCTTTATATATTTAACCAGATGTTTTTATTCAGACTGCGTCTAATTTATCTCATTTTAGAATGGCCTAATATACTATAATTGGGGGAAAAAAAGTTTTATAAACAAAAAAAAAAGCATTACTTTTCTAATACTGAAATTAATTTAATCTACCCTTAAAAAAAAGAAGAGTGGGAAAAAATAATCCATAGTTAAGGTCAAATTTGCCAAACCCATTCTAGTTAGTGAATTTGTTGCATATTAGTGAATGTGTTACATATTAAGAGTGCCCACAAACTGGCATAGCTTAATTCCAATTTGATCTGTTGTATTTAAATTACACTAAAAGGGATTTATAATTAAATTCAGGGTTTTTACTGTATGATAGTAGACTCAGTTTAATTTAAGGACTGATTTTTTAAGTGGAAATAATTGCCTTTTCTGCTAACCAGAATACAATACACAATGGCACTGAGGTAGCAGACTTTTTTTGCCAGGTAAATACCTTTTTTGTAGATACCAATCTAAAAATAGAGAGAGGTGGATGATGGCTATGCTTATTCTATCAAGCTTGCATGCTATAAAAAAAGAAGTTTTCTAGCGATCTTAGCATTTTATGAAGGATAAGGTTTTTTGATAATCCCTCATCTCAAGGGAAAGCAAAGAATATGATCACTGTAGAGTGAATTATGAAACTAATAATGCTATTTCTCAATTTTTCTACTGATTTTCTGAAGGCAGAAAAATGGTTATGAGATTGAATCTTAATATAGTCTGGGATTGTACTCTGAACACATTATTTTTGGGAAGAGGAAAAGTGAATGCACACTGAGAACTGTAAAATATTTTCTATCCATACTTGTAGGGATCTAGTGCTGGTCCTTAAGCCCATGAATTCTCACAGCACAGGATTTGAAAATATAACCTAAATCACTTAGGTACTGTGTATTTCTGAATGCATTAAAAAAGCTTTGTCTCCTTAGCAGAACCCTGGGGAAATTACAGCTCTCAGTACCATTGCTGATCAGATTCTTATTTGTTTATGCTTTGGTATTTTCATGTTCTTTTTTTCCTTCAGCTTTGCAATTGCAATGCACTGGGAATGGTGGGCATTCCATTGTGTTAAAGATGGATTGCTAAATTTCTGTATGTTGTGGAACCTTTTGTTTCACTTGCAGCAAGAAGGAAGTTCACAGGGATTGCCTGTTGAATTACTGAAAGAAATTAGAATTTTTTTTTTCAAGATAATGAAAGGACTTTCAAAGTCCTGATTTTTTAAAGAGCAACATTTAAGTTTAATTACATTTTTTTACTGTTGAAATAAGTGTTGTAGTATTTAGTTAAAAAAGAGAAGCATTGAGAATGACTGTCTTTTGTTATGAGTTTTTCCACCTGTGTAAAACAGCAGAGAGGAGACAACCACAAATACATAGAAGAACATTTCTATATGTCATTTGACTGGTGATCTTGAGGTTCTGAGACATGTCAAATCTCGGTACCTGAGATACAAACAGTCTCTGTACACTAGGTCTGAGAAGAACAGTCACAGAAGTCTGATTGGCAAGCTGTTATGCCAGGTCAGAAGAAATAAATGGCTTTTATGGTATTTGAGGAATTCATAACAGAATTCAGTGCACAGAAGAACACAGTCTAATGGTTCATAAGACATATTTGTAGGTTTTAATTCCTGTCCATATTAATGTTACCTCAGCTTTTAATATTTATGGAACATCTTTTTTTTCCACATAACTTTCCCTTTAGGACTAGAGCTTCTTTAAGGGAAGCAGAATAAATTTTTGACTTGTATTATTTTTACTGTGGAAGTCCTAGTTCCTATTATTGGAACTGTAAGACTATTTTCAGTCTGCTCTGAATTTCAATATAAGATAAAGCTGG
The DNA here is from genome assembly GCA_039654755.1 of Calcarius lapponicus. Taxonomy (NCBI): domain Eukaryota; kingdom Metazoa; phylum Chordata; class Aves; order Passeriformes; family Fringillidae; genus Calcarius; species Calcarius lapponicus. The sequence continues at coordinate 21,866,383 of CM077465.1, read as the reverse complement.
ACACGAAGTAAGAATCTTACTCTCATATATTTGAGAGTTGGAGCAATATGTTCCAGAAAATACACAGAAAAATGTCCTAATTGCCATCCCTTTCTTATCCAAACATTCGTTCACATACAAAACACGATTTAAATGTGTTAAATCTGATGGCCTTTAACTGGAAAAAGGATAATTATGATGGAACTTCTGAGTCTTAGGAATCATGGAATGAAAAGGGGATTGTTGAAAAGTTACTGTATTTCTAAAATGGTTTCAAATTATGTCCTAAGGCAGGAATGCTAAAGGAAATAAAACACAATCTTTTGAGGGCCTTGTAGCAAACTGTTTTCTAAATCATTAATTATGTTTCATGATTCTAGTCCTGAGTCATGGCATCTGTAAAGATTATGTTCTTTGGTGCCTACAACAATAAACTGAGCTTCCAGATTGCCAGGCCTGTCCTGTGCTCCAGTAATCTGCATCCATAAAAGCAGGCATGGCCAGCAGATCAAGAGGGGGTGATTCTCTCCCTCGATTTTGCTGTCTTGAGACACCTCCTGGAGTGCTGCTTTCTGCTCTGGTGCTTCAAGCACAAGAGCCCGGCTATGTTAGAGTTGGTCCAGAGGGAGACTACAAAGTAAACAGCAGGCTGGAGCACCTCTTCTGTGAAGGAAGGCTGAGAGAGTTGGGGTTCAGCCCAAATGAGAAGGTTTCAGAAAGTCCTTATTGTGGCCTTTCAGTGTTTAAGAGTGTGTTTTTAAAAATAAGAGACTTTTTACCAAGGCCTTTAGTGAGAAGGGTCAGCAGTTTTAAATCAAAATACGGTAGATCTAGGTTGGACATAAGGAACATAAAATGAGGATGGCGACACACTGAAACAAGAAAAGCTGTGAATCCCTGAAGGTCCTCAGTTAGATGGCACATCTTCAGTTTAGATGGCCCTTTTAGCAATCTGATCTACTGAAATATGTCCGTGCCCATGGCAGGGAAGTTGGAACTAGACCAACTTTTAAAGTGTCTTTCTGAAAAACTCACAGCAGGCCAGTCTAGTCTGAGAAGTGGATTTTTTTTTTATTGAGTCAGTAGTTTTACACACCATAATACTGGAGGAATGTACAATAAGCCTAAATGAAAGTTTTATGTGAGCTAATTGTGAGTTTTCCTAGCATTTGAGTGATTGCATGCTCAATTCCCTGCTTATACCATTTTTCTGCAAAGCAATTATTTCCATGTTTAAGTGTTACAGAGGTATGTGGCACTTGGAAAGCCAATAAGTCACCCTAGTGCTTATGTAAGATGGCAAATACATTTGAACCATAACAACAAGGTAGCAGAGAAGCAATTACATTTCTTTTGTGATTTACAATCTTTTCTTAGCAGTGGAAAATATACTGCACAAATAAATGGCAAATGGCTTTATGAGATAATTTTAAAATTCAGGTAATTGACTGCTGCCAGTATTGGAATGAAATCTTTTCCTCAGATCCTTTACGTTTTATTTCAGGATCTCACTAGAGTTTTTGTCTGCAGTCAGATGGAATCTCAGTTTGTAAAGCTCAGTAGCAAACAAATCTATGGCCATGACACTCATAAAAAGAGTTTTCTATTGCAAGGTGTGACATCAGGATATGTCAGTCATGACTTCTGAATAATAAATTGCTCTGTTAAATCAGGTATTATTGCATATATCAAAAGAGCAAAGAAGAATATAATTAATATTTATGTCAAAACTATAAAACATTTCCTGAGTGACCTGTAAATCATAATATCATAGTCATATGTATCCCCTGACCAATAATTTAAGAGTCATCTATATAATTTATACCACAAAATACAGGCAGAGTATGTTAAAATTTTATACCTTATTTTCTGAAATAACAAATAGCAAAACAAACACTTTTACTCTCCTCACATGCAAGTGCTTTCACCCCTGACTGACTGACCTTCAAATTTACAGATCTGTTTTAGGCACAGGTTCTCCTCTTACAAAACCAAAACCAGAACAAACCCCCAACATTTCTGTATGTATTTAGTTTGTCTTATTTACAACAGGCAAAAAGCATATGCATTCCTCAATAAAGAGTAGCTAGAATTTTAAAAGGTAGGCTTTGTTTTCTTTTCATTTACAATCCAAATGACAGTAAGGGATGCTGTTAACAAATCTATGGGACCTGATAGGATTTATCCAAGTGTCCTCAAAGAGCTGGCTGATGTAATTGAAAAACCTCTCTCAATTTTTGAGCAGTCTTGGAAGTCTGGAGAGGTGCCAGCTGACTTGAAGCTGGTCAATATTGCACCAGTTTTCAAGAAGGGCAAGAAGGAGGACCCCAGAAATTACAGGCCTGTCCCTCTCACTTCAGTGCCTGGTAAACAGGAAGTCAGTTTTTGTCATCTTGGATTTCAGGAAATCTCTTGATGCTGTTTCTTACAGGATCTTTGTGGGCAAAATGTCCAGCACACAGCTGGATAAACACATCTCATGATGAGTGAGCAACTGGCTCATGCTTTGGGCACAAAGGGTGACAGTAACTGGGGTGACATCAGACTGGGGACCTGGCACTATTGGGGTCCCAATGGGCTCCATCTTAGGCCCTGTGCCCTCCCACATCTTTGTAGGTGACCTGGAGGCAGGACTGAAAGGGATACTAAGAAAGCTGGCAGATAAAAGAAAACTTGAAAGAGCTGCTGACTCCCTTGAAGGCGCAGAGTCCCTGCAGAAAAACCTCAGCAAATTAAAAGATTGGGCAATCACCAACCATAGGAAGTTCAACGAGGGAAATGCTGGATTTTTCACCTGGAATGTGCCAGGCTGGCTGTACAGACAGGCTGGGGAAAGAGATGCTGGAAAGCAGTGACACAGAAAGGGACCTGGGGGTCCTGGTCAGTGGCAAGTTGAACATGAGCCAGCAGTGCCCTGGCAGCCAGGAGGGCCAGCCCTGTCCTGGGGCATCAGGGACAGCATGGCCAGCTGGGCAAGGGAGGGGATTGTCCCGCTCTGCTCTGCCTGGGGCAGCCTCACCTCGAGTCCTGTGTTCACTTTAGGGCACTGCAATAAATGAAAGATTTTAAACTATTAGGGAGAGTCCAAAGCAGGGCAGCAAAGAAGGCTTTGAGGTAAAGCTGTATAGGGAGCAGCTGAGGTCCCTTGGTCTGTCCAGCCTGAAGGAGATTGAGGAGAGACCTCATTGCAGTCCACAACTTCCTTACCACCTGCTGACTGATGCCAGAACCCCCTTCCTTAACCTAAATCAGCCACCCTTCTGGGTTACTACTCCCAGTTTATATACCAGGCATGATGGTCTATGGTATGAACCATCCCTTTGGTCAGTTCAGGTCACCTGTCCCCCAGCTATGCTCCTTGTCTTTTTTTTTTTTTTTTTTTTTTTTTTTTTTGCATACCACCTCACTGGCAAAGCGTGAGAAAAACTTTTCAACAATTAGAAGAAATTAACTCTTCCCTAGAAGAAACCAGGACAATACCCACCTCTTATTCCATATAATTTTTGTCATGCCAAGTTTCAATACTAATATCCCATCACCTTCCCTAATTATCTCTTTTGATACATATACACACAATCATCACTTCCTTAGTCTATGGAACACCTCTGTCAAATCTGTCAGGATTTCCTCTCTCACCTGAGTGATTCCTGTCTTATCTTTTTATGTAGATTAGTGAGAGAGAGTTTGTTCCCCCCCCCCCACCCCCGAAACTGATTTTTAATACTAACTTCAAAAATTCTGAGGCCGTGTGAAGTACTTTCAAAATATAATATATGAATACTGTATTGTATCAAGTTAAACAATAAGGAAGGATGGTATTCATCTCCTCAAAAGGTTCTACAATCAAAGTTAAAATACTAAAAATACTTGTTGTCATGGTTCCAAAACACTGTTGTTGTAAGTCTTGGGCAATGGATTGCTGCATCTCTAAAAAAAAATAAATCTGTGAGATCCTCTGACCTTCTGGAATAATTTCTATTCTATTTTAATATAATTTTCTAAATAAATTTTGGTATAGTTTAATATTTCAGTCTTGATACAGAGCTCTTCAGAGTCCTATACTCTTAAATAATCTTTCTACTACTCTTTTTTGTATAAAGATGTTGATGATGATATTATCAGTATTAGTACTACACAAATGATAGTAGGAGTAATAATAACATTAAAAATTAATGAGCCATTACTAGATTTAGCAAAAAAATTAATGAACCACAATTTAGGGGAAATAAACCTTTTTGTATTTCCTTCCAGTAGCAATTAATTTTTATTCTTAGGTTTTAAATTTATTTCTTAATTTTTTGTTATTTGAGAGAAGGGGGATCTGATTTTTTAGAGGATTTCAGAATATTTCTAGTACCATTAAATGTTTTCCAATTTTCTAGCATTACAAACACTAAATTCTGGATTCACTGAAGGAATTAGGGAAAAGAAGGCTCTGTCAATGTGAAATCTTTTTATTGCACAGCATGATGGTAATTAGCAATGACTAAAAAACTTATTGCCAGTTGTACTTCAGTGAACCAATTAAGTACAAACTTCACTTTAAGTAAGCACTTAAGCATATCTATAATATATGTTTAGCTTAGTCTTGCTGAAATGGCTTGTTTAAATAACCTATTTCAGAATAATAAGTGTACACTTCTACTATGAACTTGTTCATATTGTAAAAGTTGATTTTGAAAAAAGTAACAAAATACTTAATTCAAGAATACGTTCATCATGTTCTCTTGCCTTATTTTTAGAGCTTGCACTTAACAGCACATGTGGATACAGAGGACGCTGGTATTATTATTCTTGTTGGAACTTTCTTCTGACAGAAGTATTCCTGAACTGGAAATTGAGGGTTCAAAAAGAGGAGGGCCCTCATCCTTTTAACACTGGTTTCTTAAATGGCAATTACTTACTATCCGATCTATGTTAAGTTGTTTGCAAATAATTCTGCGTAACATTTTTATAAAAGAATCTTTTTATTTTTTCATATGGAGCAGCTTACATTATCTTTATATCTTAGTAAATTTTATTAATGAAAGCTTCTTCTGAATTTTCACCACACTGCTTTTTATGAAATAAATGTGTTTCATTGAATAATATTTTGATGTCCTCCAAAAGACAGAACCTAACATGAAATATGATGAATCATTAAAGCAATTTTTTGCATGGTGATATATCTAAAAGGACCTTTCCCTTCGCAGGTATTTGTAGGGGTTTTTTAGATCTTTATGGTACTCTGTTGTGTAAAAGTCAGTCATTAATTCTTTTAATTTCTTTAGGTCACATTATTTTGTGGCATAGTTTAATATATATTAAAAATCCAATGGATTGTGAAAATCTTGTATTTCATAAAGTTTTAAGGAATTAATGATTTTGTTGTACATTACTAAAATATTTTTGTACAGTCCAAATGGATGACTTATTGTTTTGTGTTAATCTCTGAAAAACTGGAGCTTGGCAGTCTAGTGTTTACCTATTATTGAATGCATTACAGATTTTGTATGAATGTGTACTTCCTAGTGTGTTGAGAGTTGATCAATAAAAAGTACTTCTGTTCTCTTCCAGCTTACGAGTTACAGAACTGTCCCAATCCTCCTCCTTTTTTGAATGGCTATATAGTCAACTCAGATTACAGTGTGGGACAGTCAGTATCATTTGAATGCTATCCTGGATATGTTTTGAGGGGGCAGCCTGTTCTCACTTGTCAGCATGGAATCAACAGAAATTGGAACTATCATTTCCCCAGATGTGAAGGTAATTTCCTGGTAGTACCTTTGCTTCAGAACTCACAGTACTTTCTGATTTTTTGTTTACTTGTTTGTGTGCCTGTACATAATGCAGCTTTTTCTGAAGAACAGTGCCTTTATCCTAATCTGTAGTGTAAGCAAATAAAGGCAGATTATGTGCTTTATAAATAATAAATGTTTTATGAATCATGTTCCTTGGCAGTGATTTATTGTTCCTGTTAATATCTGTCAGTTGTATTGATTATGAGAACTCATGATATTGCCAGAAATTATCTTAACCTCTGTGTGACAGACTATTTCAAGAAGATACTTTTATTCAAAAGCAGTTAGGTTATGGAGACACCTTTAAAAATGTTTTGGAAGAAAAGACAAAGTTATTCATGCTAAAAGTTCACTATAAACAGATGTGTAATATTTTTCTTCATGTTAAACATATGGTAAAGTTTTTGAGATATCAATTAAAAATCATGTAAAAGTGTAAAATGTTAACAGTCGATGTTTTTAGAATTTGTTAGAAACCTAGTCAGAGTTCAACACCTCATATTTTAGTGATATAGATGCAACACCAAAGGGCATACAGTTTTCTGTAGTTTCTTATTCCTTTTTACTCCCTATAGAAGGATATTTCCTAGAATACATGAAGGTGTATAATAGAAGAAGCAGATTTTTATGGTATAAATCAGCATTTTCTGTTTTCTTAGATGAAACAAGAGTAAATAATATATGTTGTTTGAAATTACATGCAGGAAGTGAATTAACATTTATAATGACATGAGAACAAAGTCATTCTTACTTTTCCCTGTTCCCTCATCCATAGTTTTAATTCAGTAGTTTTATCATCATTTTCTAACTCACAGAAGGTATTCCTCTACTACTGACATTTCTCTAATTCACAATGTACATTTGGCCTGGTTCCTGTGCATGTGAATCCTACCTTCCAAGCCTACCCACAGTCATCTACATCTCCTCCACACAGCTGAGGAATGTATGCAGCTCTGTTGTGTGTGTGGTTGTGTACATTTACAGGTACCATTTCTGACTAAACAGCAGGTTCCTTTCTATTTTAACTGAGCATTAAGAGTTTTCTGTCTCTCACTTAGCACGCTACTTGCTTTGTGCAAAATTCATCGGTGTATGTTAAAGCTCTACGTAGTACTGCTGAAATTATTCTCATGACATATAATTTTTTTTTTTCTACAGGGAAAACAAATTGCTACTCTGATTGTTGTAATTTGGCAGTAGATCGGAGAGAGAAATTAGTAAAAGAATTAAATAATTTTTCTAGCTGTGACCAGTTTTCTTAGAAGTTTGAATAAAAACCTTTCTACAGAAGATTGCACATGCTTTTGAAGGCTGAGAATCTGTGTATGGGAGAAAATTAGATTAATTGCTACTCAAGTAATCATAGTAGAATCATGTCACATAGTCACGCTCTAAGACTTTACTCCTGTGCAATCCAGTTGTCCTGGTGACTTACCATAGATGTCTTGCTGTAATGTATGTAATTGTCAGTAAATGACTGAGTTTGGGTATCTGTTGGTGGAATTTTAAAAATATTTACTGTCTTTCTATGCACAATTTAATTAAGTGTAAACAGGTATGAGAACATATAATGTGCCATTCATTCATTTATAAAGCAGCATGTGGTCTACTGTTAGCATCTGACAGTTTAGAAGACTTGATTATACACTTACTCATTTCAAAAATCTCTGTTTCTTCATGTCTGTCATTCAAAATGTAGCGTAACAACATCATTAATTTAGAGTGATTTGTTGATTCACACCAAAGCTATGTTTATCTTGTGTGAAATCTAACCAGTTATTTCTGTTTAATGTCATGTTTTCTGTGATTTTTAAAGATCTTTGGAGAAAGACTAGTAACAGCTGGATGTATCACTTACTGTACTAGAGTTTTGTTACCTGAGGCACTTTTTTTCCTGACAAAATTTATTGATCTTCCATGGCTAACAATCATGTAAGAGAAATTGGACTGTCTTTACTGAGGTACAATCAATCTGCATTCCTTCTTGAGTATTGGAGAATAATGAAGGGAAAATAAAAAAAATTATGCAATCAATAACACCATTAATAAACCTGTCAAAAATCTATTAAACTCAAAATATATTTAAATATAAAACTTCATTTTAAAATCCTGTATATTAATTAGAAATTAATATTAGTCTCAGGAAGTGTATTTCCCTGTAGTAAGTATAATTTTCGAAGCAGTCTTAGTTGTAAACATAGAGTACTGTGGATATGGAGAGAACAGATTTCTGAGACCACACAAAATAACTGTGGCATGAATGTAGGGCTTTAGGAAATAGTAAAAAGTGGGCTTGAGTCACATTTTCATCAGAACTCCTAGAGCTGATGGACAGTGTCAGATGCCCTTGGCTGCTGGAACCAACATGCAACCAGGAATTAGACAGATAGAACCAACCCTTCATTTTCCTTAGCTGGTTTCATTTGTTAGCCACTAAAGATTCATGGTGCAGGAGCAGGTGCCATTCTGTACAGACATTTACAAACTGGGTCAGGTTGGAAGGGACCACAGTGAGTCATCTTGTCCAACCTCCTGCTCAAGCAGAATCATCCTAGAGCACATTGCAGAGGATTGTGTCTAGACAGAAAATGTGCTAAATACATGTTAGTACTGATATGGATGAAGAAAGTGAAGTAGTTGAAGCCTCCTTAGCCTGTCCTATAAATCCAGTGATTATTAAAATAACTCCTTCAAAAAGGGCTACCCATCAACTAGCCACATGACCCACAACAGTATAGCAGCTTTAAACCGTACAAAAAATGAGACATCCTTCTGCATTTATCAGTCCTCCTTCCTTTTTCCCTTTTCCTTTTCTGTTTTTTTTTTTTTTTTCTTTTTCCTTTTGTCAATCTTTTCTGCTTTTATTTTCCATCACTTCTTAAGTTGAAAAAGACATGAAGAGGGTCTGAAGGAGAGTCACGGAAACACTGACAATAATAACATAAGCTTAATGGTAGGAGCTAAAGAGAAATATTCTAGAGCAAGGCTGGATGCCCATAAATGAGATTAAGGTCTCATTCTAATGGGTGAGACTCACTAATTTATACTAATGGCCATATGTCTACTTGAATACATGCTTTCATCCATATTCAGTCAATTCTTCTAAACTGAGACTCAGAAGAGCACATTATCACATATTTGCTGCTCTTGAATAAAGTCAACCTTTTCATAACTTTGATTTGGCTACAGACTTCATTCAGCGAGCGTGCACAAATTCATGTCTGTATGTCCATTTTACTTGTCATAAAGATAATTAGCATACAATCTGCAAGTGAATCACCATTAAAAATGACTCAAACCTGTCAGAAATAAAGCATAATGGTTTTGGACTAAGGAAAGAACTATCAGCCTATTTTTTCCAGAATTGTATTCCTGTTCAGTTACAGTTCAGTTGTATGGAAACAGACAGGACCTGTTTGTTTATTTGGTTTTTAGTCTTGAATACAAACAAAAGGTGCCCCTTTTTAAATGGTGTGTGGACTTAGTTAGAGGAATTGTATGCAAACAATAGTACCAGTAGATTTTGATGAATTTTAAGAAATGAAACCTTAAGGACATCAGCATAAGTTACTTTTAGAAATGTCAGTATTTATTTGAGAAGCAACCAACCAAGGGAAAGGCTGTCTTTAAAATTTAGGTTGTCTTGTCTTGTGAAGCTTTAAGAATTTGGTAGCATTTTGATATTCTACTTCTAACATGAAAAACTATTTTCTACTACTAATTTTTTTTAATTTGTTTTCTTTTCAGCTCCTTGTGGATATAATGTAACTGCTCAGAATGGTACAGTTTATTCCCCAGGATTTCCAGATGAATACCCAAATTCCAAGGACTGTACTTGGTTAATTATTGTATCTCCAGGCCATGGGATTTATATCAACTTTACCTTACTCCAGACTGAACCTGTAAATGACTACATTGCAGTTTGGTATGCAATTTTTTGAAACAAAAAGGACTTTTATCTGATTGATTAATCAAGTCTCCTTGTTCCAAGCTACAGATTTTCTTAGTATTGCTCTTTAGGTTGTCATATGTGCTGAAGAACAGCATAAAACAACTTCTAAGGTTATGTGAAAAAAAAAAAAATTATCACTGTCTGAACTCTTGAAGAATACTCTTCCAAAATACTTTGAAGCTCAAGCTCAGTTACCAATCAGATCTTGTTTGACTCTCTCTTCAAGCTGAGGCCATGTGAGGTCAAAGTGATGTAATAATCTACACTATGTTGAATTATGCATTCCATGAACACACAGGCCATATATGTCAGTTTTTTGAAAAAAATTCTGACATCTTTAAACATTAACTAATTTAGGCATTAAGTAAGATTTTCTTGAATTTTTTTAATATTTCAATATGCCTGATAGACATAGTTTTTTATATTTTCTGACCCAGAATTTTAGTCCTTGTACCTCCATGTCTTTAAGCTTCATATTACATGTTCCTCTTCTCTGAATTTGTATTTCTTTCCACACAAACCCATTCAATTTGTGACCTCCTCTGAAGGAAGAGGCCTTAGAGCTGTCTAAATTCTTGCATAAGGATTTCCTGTACTCAAGAACGGGCATCAATAATGCTGAAGGTGTTGGAAATGTCATCTCTATCTGGCCCTGGTCCTTACCTCACACACTGTGCAAAGTGACTTCTCATTTATGATACAAATAGCTCAGGAAAGGGAAGGTTTGCACAGAATATAGGATGTAATTTATTGCTGTGTGACGTTACTGGAGTATGTTTCCCTTTGTGTGTCGTATCCTACTGATGAGAAACACAAAACACAAGATTATTTCATAGTTTTTTCTCCCTCTTTTTTCCTTTTTTTTTTTTTCTCTTAGGATATACCTTTGAATCTTTGGAATTTATTTAAATGGCAGAGTAACTTGCCATTTCCACAACTATGTTATAACTACAAGTTGAAGACTGGTAGCAGCTAGGTCAAAATGTTAGAAATATAACAGCATTACATCATTGTTTCACTTTTTTATACATCTGATCTGTGCATGAAAATTTTTGGCAGGAACACACATTGAAAATTTTTTAACGCCACATGTAAATATAAAAACTATTGCAAGTAGCCTGGTCTCAAAAAAAAAATCATGTTTGATGTTGGAAAGAGTGTTCTGTGTGCTAGGGGAAAAAAAAAAAAGAAACTAATTTTAAATCATTAGGAAAATAATTTTTAATAAAAATTTAAACTGCTCTCCAGGAAAAAGAGATTGTTAATTTGAATGTTAAGAACATCAGTTTTTCAGCTAAATTTTCAATGTTTTACATTCCAGGGATGGTCCTGACCATAATTCGCCTCAGCTAGGAGTTTTCAGTGGGAACACAGCTCTGGAAACAGCTTACAGTTCTACCAATCAAGTCCTCCTCAAATTTCACAGTGATTTTTCAACAGGAGGATTCTTTGTCCTCAATTTTCATGGTCTGTTTTCTTTATGTAATTGACATATAATTACTACAATAATTCAGTGAATTTTAAAAATATTTCTTAACTTTGTGTTTTCCTGACTTACCAGGACTCATGGATTTGCTGTTTGTTTGGGTTTTTTTGGAAATTACATATTAAAAATCCTAAGAATGTTAATTTGGGACTTTTGATAAACTGTGTTCTATCTTCAATGTTAACCATTACCATCCAATATTAAGCTCCTACTCTTTTAATTACTTTGGACTATTTATTCGATAAGATTTAACTTTCTTTACTAAAATTATTCTCCGGAAGAGTTTCTGGGGTGCTATGGTAGGGTTGAGTAATAGCATAGAGACTGATATGCAGCAAAATACTTTGTTCAAAGTTACATTCAAGGCTAAAGGTGGTGAAAATCAGGCATCTAACTCAGAAGTGAAAAGCTGAAATATAATTCTAGCTCTAATTAGGACTAAGTAACCCAAAATTTGTATAATAAATGGGAGAATATTAGCCTTCTGGACTCTAAATCAAAAATATACAATGAATGTATTCACAAAGACCAAATAAATGTTGCAGAAAGAGAGTAATGAGAAACCTGTTTGCATGGGGAAGTCCATATCAAATTGTTACTCAGAATCTTTATTTCTGTGGTTTTTTTTTGTTTTGTTTTGTTTTTTTTTTTTTTTTTTTTTTTTAGTCCAGAAAGGGCTTCTTCGACTGTTGTAGGCATTCTTTTCCATTTTAGAAACAGTCATTTTAGTGGTCACCTTTCTTATGAGGTTGCTTACGATTTATTGAAACAGATTTGAAAAGCAGACAACAGACTTTTGTTTAAAGAGTTATAGAATGCTTTAATTTAAAGGGTCCTTAAAGATCATCTAGTTTCAACCCCCCTGCCAGGGACAAGAACATCTTCCACTAGACCAGGTTTAGACCTAGACTTGTATGATTCCTGAGGTCCACAACTTCTTTGGGCAGCCTGTTCCAGTGTCTCACCACACTCTTGTCATGTAATGACATTTAACTTGGAAAATGTTGTAGCTGAGAGACCACGAGGTTCAGTGCAGCTTTTGTAATTTGGGAAGTGTGAATATGAAACTAATTTTCTGTAAAGTACTCCTTAGCACACCAGTACTGATTAATTGTCCCTTAAATTTGCAGCTTATCAGCTCAGGAAGTGCCAGCCTCCACCCACAGTTCCACATGCAGATTTATTTACAGAAGATGATGACTTTGAAATAGGTAAAAAAGATAGAATTTCTTTTTCTTTCTTCTGTTTTCACTTGAATTCTAATTAAACTAAGGTATTTCATCTTCCACTTGAGATTCTGATATACTTCTGTGTGAAGGATTTTTTGAGGTTTAACTTTTTTTTAATACCTTTTCCAGGAGATTTTGTGAAGTACAGGTGCCATCCTGGTTTTACCCTTGTTGGACAAGATATATTAACCTGCAAACTGAATGCACAGCTGCAGTTTGAAGGATCCTCTCCATCCTGTGAAGGTAAATATATACTTGCATGGTGTGTATATCATTAATATGCATCCTACATAAAGCATTAAATTTATGGCACCGTCATTTTGTTGATGCTTAAAAGAAAATTTTCCATTTACTTCTTTAATATCTAAGAAATGCACGTTTTTTTATATTTGGACCTAAGAATTTTATGTAGAAATTTCTTTCTTTACAACCAATGAGGAGAGATTTTAACTATTTGACTCCACGATTAATGAAACAATGATTTCTAAAATTAATTTAATATATTCTATATTGCTTCATAACAAACCAAGGATTTATTTTTGCTTTTGAAGAATACTAAAAATATGAAATTAAATTCAGCTTTCAAAATAAAATAAGAAATTTTTCTTTGTGCTTTGACAAAGAAGGTGACATTGTATAACATGAAAAAGCTGTTTTAAAATAATATGTGGCAAATTTTAATTTTTCAGAAAGTAATAAATCTCTTTCAACTATTTATATTCTGTTAAAAAATTCGGCATTTCAAACAAGGAACTAAAAATTTAATATGAACAATGTTTAGATGCACATTTTTATATAATGTCCTCATCTTCATGGAAAATGAGTTTACCCTGGAAATTTGTATTCAGTCTTCCAACCACTCTTCCAGTTTTGTTTTTCAAAAGATGTTGTTTCACTTTTTTTCTTTGTTTTATTTCATTTTTTTAAATAGTGCATGACAAAAGGGTTTTGAAATGTCACAAAAGTGATAAAAGAAGCATCTGTAGAATTTTGTCCTGAAGAACCTCAAAATATCAGGGGAAAAATAGTTACTGCTGAGATGCTATCATTAAAATTCAAGAAAATCAAATAGTAATCAGAATTTCTTCTGTATTATACAAGTTTAACTTTGATCTATAATATGGGATTGTGGATGGAGTATCTTCCATGTCATGAGGTGAAGACCTATATGCATATCATCTATATACACAAATGGTAATGCTGGAAGCACAACAATTATTGTGACGCTGTAATAATAGCTGTATGTGTATCTCCCTTCCTATTACCCTGGTTCTCTACTTTCATGATTTAAGAATTAATAAAGAATTTTATAGTGCAAACTTAGCTTATTGATGCCATAATTTGTTTTATTCATCTAATTGTCAGCATGAGCACACATACTTGAGGTAAAGTGTATTTTTACCCCCCCTTTTTTGACTTATGCATACAATTAGTTGGATATCTGCCATCATATCAGACATTGGATTCCATATCTTTGTTTTGAGTGGAAAAGAATCATTATTAATTCCAAGACCCTCGCCGTAAAATATGCAGAATTAATGGGAATATTGTGTACTTTAATGTCTTTCTTGTTAGGATAACTGAATACTTATTAATGTTTCTGATGACTTCTTTTTTTAATCAATGTATTTCTCTGTTACAAATGTAATATTTTAATAAGATGATTGTACTGCAAATCCAGACTTCATTTTTTAGTTAACAGTAATAGCAGTAACTTAACTCTTGACTATGTCAATTAGAGTGTAAATGTAAAATGAAAGCCTGAAATAAACTGAACATTTACTGTTAAACTCTACAGAGATATTAGGAACTTCTTATAAGGGTTAGCCATCCATGACAATTCCTGCAGATGCTGTGCAAATGGCTGTGCTTTCTCCGGCTATATCCTGTGAATACAGCAAAACTTTGTTACAAGGGTGACATCAAAAGAAATAATCTGATCATGAAAAATGAAAGTGCCATTGAGTGATTCAGCAACAGAAGACAGTAAACTGGAGGCATTAGAGTAAGATTCTGGCAGTCATTTTAGACAGACATAAGGAATGAATTTCTTGAGGCAAATTGGGATGCATCTGATTTCCTTTCTTCAGCCAAGTTGTATCTTTATATAAATTTCTTTTCTGGAAAGTAGAAAAAACTTGCTTTTTTTCCTATCCCAGCCTCCCCAGTATTACTATGGAGATAAACGTTGAATGTGATTCCTATTTTATTATAAAACCCTAGCTTATATTTATGAACCACATGAAATATTGCTAGATCATTTAAAAGTTGTGCTTTTAATGACTGTCTTTATAGTGTTTACTCATAGATAAATATTTGAAGGTGTGCATGTTGCATTTTGTATACCTAAGTATTTGAAGGGGAAAATACATATTTCTGTATCAGACCAGAAATTCTGTACACCAGAACATATAGCCAGTGTTCCATATCTAGCACTGGCCACTAATGATTTTCTAGTGCAGGACAGAAAATCACTGCAAACATGCAGTTAATTAAGACCTCAACCCAACTGTAGCTAAGCCACTCTTAAGCCAGCAATGTTCTTTATATTTTGAATCCTCTAGGGCTGTTTCTTCAGTAGAATTACTCAGTTCTATTTTCAACCCGTGTAAATGCCTTAAATCCACAAATTTTTGTTCAAGAAGTTACAAAATTTATTTAAAATGTGAAGTTATTTCTCTGTCTGCTTTGAACTCGGCACCTGCTCTTTCCATGTTGTCCAGTTCTTATGGGAAAAAAATCAGTAACAAGTTGGTCTCTATTCACTATACTTATGGCATGATTCTATAGACCAGAAGATATTTAACATCTTTAATCATTCTTCCCATCCTTCCCAGTACCCTGCCCAATTCTATTCTATTTCTTTAGTAGTGATGCAGGATGCAACGGCATTTATAAGAAACTATTTTATCCTTATAGGCTTGAAAAAAATTGCTACTTGCTATGCAATTTGCATATTGTATTTCAAACTAATTTTTGAACTGCCTTCTCATATTTCTACATTTTTACCTGTAATTTAAAATTGTTCACATTGTCCTTGGTTAGTTCAGGTTCCTATTTTTAAAGATACAGGAACACTTTTCATTTTCCTGAGCTGTGCCACTATGTTGTAGTAGTCAAAAAATATATTTTTATGATAGAAGGCCAAATTCTAGGATATTATATATGAGTCTGATAGCATATCTGACAGGCAAAAAAATGAATCTCCATGACCAGTTCTACATCATTCTCAAGAAATGACCTCCAGAGCAGCTGTAAACACAGCACACCACAGTTTTCTTACAGCTTGTTTTCTCTTCCTGTCTAAGGACAGACTTTCTCAAGATGTTTAGTGCTGTGTTAACTTGCCAGGTATTTTCTAACATGCAGAGCCCTATGCACACCTACAGAACATGCTGTCAGTGTGAATGGGTTTATGCTTAAAAGTAGTTGAACTGTTGTCATTTCTGTTTCTACACTTGGAGCCATTGCTCTCATCCTATACCTTTATACTCTCGCTACAAATTTCTTTCGTATTTTAGTTGCTGTTAGGGAAGAGTAGAGATGTACATTAAAGCATTATGAGCATTGTGACAGAAAGAAATATTCCTGTGTTGGTCACAAAAATGGAGAATCTATTTAAACAGATAATGGGTATTCAGTGTAAGGTAATATGGCAGCTCAAAACAGTTAAATTAGAGGGGTAGTGTGATAATATTGTCCTAATGTGGTGATAGTATTTATGAATAAAAAGAAAAATCAAATATTAGGATATCAGAAATAGTATTAGAGTTAGGAAGCTTGGTCAGGCCTTCCCCAAAATACCTAAATCAGATTTCTGCAAAAGCCATGTTAAGGACTGTGTTTCTCAAAACTAGAAAATTATTAAAGTGTTACGCTGACACGCAGAATTGCCATTCTCATGACACTACCCCACTGCACACAATTACATGTGACTGTAACATAAAGATAGTTCTTATTTTCTGTTGTTTTTCTGTAGGCATTGTCTCTGTGCATGAATTTATGCAAGTTTAACAAATAACATTTTTTTGGAATTTACATGTGCAACAATCTTATTAAAAATGAATGTAAAATAGATTACTTATGTCCTCCAATATGCCTAAAGCATGTTTTTTAGTATTTATTCCTGTTATCATTCCAAACTATTTTACAGTATCTCCTTTTAATATTCATGGGGTTTGTTTATGCATAATTTATTATTAAATATATTTTGGGGCTCAAACATCTAATTTATTTTGCAGCTCAGATTTTCTCAAGTGGTAAATTTCACATCAATTCCTAAACTTCTAAATGTATAGGGAGTTGAGTCAACCTGTAATTTAACAAAAGAGAGTCCATGAGGTATCAAATATGTTAATGTGTTAGTCAAACAAAAGAAACAATATTAAGAGTATTATTTTGTGTGTTGTTGACCTGGCCACTCAGTCTCTCCCCTTCTCAGCGAGACAGGATGAGGAAATAA
This sequence comes from Calcarius lapponicus, assembly GCA_039654755.1. Taxonomy (NCBI): domain Eukaryota; kingdom Metazoa; phylum Chordata; class Aves; order Passeriformes; family Fringillidae; genus Calcarius; species Calcarius lapponicus. Next base: position 21,849,495 of record CM077465.1, on the reverse strand, counting down.
GATGGATAAAAACTTGTAGGTCAAGATAAGGCAATTTGCTAAAGCAAAAGTGAAAGGTCGCATGAACAAGAAGAGAAAAAAGCCAAATATTTTGTTCTCTAGTTTCCATCATCAGGCAATTTTCAGACACTTCCTGGGAAGCAGGACTTCAGCATATGTAGCTGTTATAAATAATGAGTACATGCTCTTCTTCCTCTTTCCTTTTAGCCTTTAGTGCTGAGCCAATATCCTGTTGTATGAATATCTCTTTGGTCAGTTTGGGTCAGCTGTCCTGAATAAGCCCCCTCCCAAGACTTTGCCCACCCCCAGCCTCTGGGAGGTGGTGGTGCAGATTGTTGGAGAGACAGCACTGATGCTGTGCCAGCACCGCTCAGCAGTAGCCAAAATTCTCCTGCATTATCAACTCCTTTCTAGCTACCGATATAAAGCACAGCACAGTGAAGGAGTGCTGTGGGGAAAAAGAACTCCATTTCAGTTAAATTAAACCCAAATATGTATATGTTCTGTCTGAACCAGAGCACTTTTTATTTATGAGTATTCTAGTTTTGAATGTTATGCTAAAACGGCAGAGCTAATATTATTTATAAAAAAAGAGGCTCAAAATAGCAGATTTTTTTTTTTTTTACCTGTTGTGTATATGGTGAATACAAGATAATAGCATTGTGGAGTTTACTTTTATTCAAATTATAGGTATAGCTGTGGTACTGAAAAATGGATGTGCCTTTTGTTTTAAGGAACAAGATGAAGCATCTGTCTCAGTATCACAGTTTTATATTTTCATATGTCTTTAGACATATGAATCTTGTAAAATTTAAATCTTTTAAAGTGTAGCTTCCAGCCTAGAGATTAAGTTCTGTAATCAGCTAAGCTATACTGGAAAGGAATTGGTGAGTAATTCATTAGGGGGCAGAAAGAGCCAATAAAGGCTGCCAAAGTGAGCTGTGCCAATTTCCCACAAAACCCCGTGGTACAGCCAGCTTCCCAGACTGCAAAGGGGAAACACCCAGTCTCCCTTCCCCTGAACTACTTCAGAGCTATTCCTCTCATTAGTGCCTGTGGTACATCAGCTATGAATAGCTTAGATTGGAAGGGACTTCTTGTCGAGTGACTCTTAGCCATAGGAAGTAAATCTGGGCAGTAGGAAGACCTGAAGCTATAGTTCAGTGTTTAAAAATATTTGGTCCCTTCTGTTCTAGCACAAAAGAGGAACTGAGCTGTTTACAGATTAGAAGGACATAATAGTTCTGATCTTACTTGAATTTTCTGTTCTAGGAATATGCTGGTTTTGTCTCAGTACTGCAGAGGAATATTTCATATCTCCTTTCACCCTTAACATCCCTATTTGACCTGATTTGTATTAGAGAAGTGCTTTCTTTTCATTTAAATATTATTTCTCCTTTTTGAAAATTGTTTCATTAGCAAAATTCTGAAGTTCAGTAAGTGAATACAATATCACCCTTAGCATCACTATTTGCCCTGATTTGTACTGGAGAGGTACACTCTTTTTCCACTTAAACATTATTTCTCCTTTCTGAAAATTGTTTTGTTAGTAACATTCCAAAGTTCAGTAAGTGAATACTATATAATATGTGGAGAAAAAAATTCCTACAGCAGTCCTGCTGGTATCTTTCCAGTCCTAAAAGCAGTCAGACAAAAAGTCAGATGCAGTTAGGTAATAAAAATGTGGTTACCTTTATAAAGAAACCTTTATGGTACACAACACACGGGAATACGTGCACTGAAGGTGCACATGGTAACATAAAGCAGACACAACTTATGTTTCACAAATTAGTATAACTGGCAAGAATTCCCATTTAGAGATGAGGTAATTCCTCGCTGGTTTGACCCTTTTTTGAAATGCCCCCTTTGGATACTAACTAAACTTTGTTTATGAGAAAGTGTCTTGAAAAGCCATTTTAACCTTGGTTCCCAGAGAATTTAACCTTGGTCCCCAGAGGATTCAAGTCTGTAGGAATGTGTTCTGTCTTTCTGTCTAACAGAGTAGGTGAAATGCTAGGTATGAATCTAGTAGTTATGCAATAATAGGCTACAGAGCTACAAATACATAAAGAATATATATAATGCAAAAAGGCAAAAATCAGTTTGGCATCACTGCATTGATATGTTTCTTGTGTACATGTGATGGTGTGTTCAAGGAAATGCTCTGACCTTTAAGCTGTTGAGTTTTAATATTCACTCACCAACCAAATGTTCTTAATTACAAAGTAACATCATACTTTTCCTCAATTATGAGAGAAGGGCATGAGCAAACATCTGCAAAAGGCACAGTTACCCCGTGGTGAATAATTTAGTTTCAGGTCCCTTCTTAAGGTTTGGCTGCAAGGAATGAGACAGCTAAGAGCAGCTTTCCACCATTATTGATATTTTTACATACTTTTGAAATAACTTTTTTGTTATTTTTTCAAACCTAGCAAATAAGCTGTTTCTTTGTCTCTTTCCTTCACTTTTTGTCCCTGATGTTTTTACAAGAAAAACTAGATAGTTAAAGAGCAAAGCAGCCAAAATAAAGAGGCAGGAAAAGTAATTTTTGTGTGTTTTTTACCCTTTCCCCTCCACAATTTCCTACTCCTGTCTCTTTTTCTTTTTGCAGACCATTCTTACTGTTTCTTCTCTGGAGCACTGCCACAGGTTTCTCAGATGATCACAGTCAGTGTCTGTGCTATATAAGGGTGTCTTTCTTCCTGTTCTATGACAGTTCTTTTATCCCAAAAGAAACTAACATTTTTTTACTTCTCTGAATTGTTGACTTTCCTCTATGTTTTCATTTCATTCCTTCCCTGACTCAATTTTTTACAGATGCTTGTAGTGTATTTCTTGAGTTAGTGAAAAATATCTCAGGACTTTGTGACAGTGTTCTGGGGATCACTATACATGGATCTCAGATTTTTCAAAATGTAATTTTGAATCTTATTCTTAGTTGATAGTCTCCCATCCAAAATTCCAAAAAACTTCATATACTGGAGTAAGTAAACAGAGTTCATTCAGTGAGTTCCTAAGAAGACACTTATAGGGCACCTCTCTGAAAATGATATCTGTGGTAACTCAGCTGAAAGAGCACCCATATAAAGGAGGCAATAACAGCATTTTAGAATAACCCAGCTGTAAACTTCTCTAGAATAATTGTACTAATACACTCCTCAAGTAATGAGATCACCAGGCTTTAGTCTTGCCTGGACTGTATCTGTGTAACATCCAGATTTTGTTTGCAAACCCAAATCTGAATGTCTACTATGTAATTGGTTTCATGAGTGATTTGACCAACGGTTATTTCCATAACTCCCTAAGATGCTGAGGAAAAGCAAGCAACAAAAGACATTTGTATCCTTAACATGTGTGCTGCTAGTCTTTAGATATGGCATGTTTACAAAACCACTCCAGATGTACTTCCTACACTCCCATGACCCATACATTGCAACCTCTTGTTTGTCATGTTTAGTTTATTGTAGCCATTTCTAAACCAGAGTTTATCCAGAGAGGCGACAGTTTTCCAGTGTTGAAAAGAATCACTGCATCTTGCTGTGAAAACTCAGACAGCATCACTTATTTCTTCAGCGCACTTGTAATTTTTGACTTTGTAATTTTTGTAATTTTTGAAGACAGGCTTTTAATTATCAAGTTTTTCTCATGAATGTTACCATTTTTAATAAACATTTCAAGTAAACTGATACTGGATCAGTAAAAACACCTTTTTCCTTAAGCAGGTTGTGGAACTGTGTCATGTCAGCTACCCTTCATCAGTCAGACAGGAAATGCTGTGGGAAAAATTGTTATTTATCTGATGATATTTTTATACCCAATTTTTTTCTTTGAGAATTTGCTGGTTTACTTGTATTTTGTGCAAACTTATGAGTCAGAGCACCTTTTGACAGCATTTTCCCAAGTTATTCTTGTCTTAGTTTGAAGAATAGAAGAAGTCAAAGTAGCAGTGTGTTTCATTTTAAGAGAATGAGAGATGAAGCTGCTGGCATTAAACATATGCAAAGCTATATTCTTAGACAGAAGTTCCTGTGAAATTTCTGGGTGTCATTTTACTACATTTGTTTCATGTTTCTTCCTCAAGAAGCAATCCCTGGATTATTGTCTAAAGGATTCTTACTGCATAATATACCATTCTTCCATGGGCTTTCCCTCTCCTATGATCTATGAAAGATGGCTTTGCCTCTTAGGGATACTGTCTGCTGCAGCCAGTGCTGTCAAATCATAGCAGAAAGGGATATATGCCAAAGAAAAATTATTTGCATACAATCTTTTGCCCAACCCAGATCTTGTTGCCCTGCTGGATGGCCTGTTCTCACTTGCATATTACATCCCTCCATTTCACTGGCTGGCATTTTTCTCTCTGACTGAAGAAATTTTTCAGCTACGACTGGACCTAAATTTCCCCTCCAAGTTTGCAAAAGGTCTTCTGAGGGAAAGGTCCAGTTTTGAATGTTTGTTTCTGATATTTATGTGTGGATTTTCCCCCTTAGTTTACTTTTTCTGTTGATCACTTTTCCCTCTGTTGTTTTGTTTTTCACTTTTCTTACAACCTTTACTTTATTTAAGTGCTTGGGCACTATGACAGATGATTTCCAGGAATGCATTTCTGACAAGATATATTTGTGATCTTACACAAAAATATTGTTAATATGAACATATATTATGAAACTGTGGACAAAATGTATCAGGAAGCACATTTGAAAAAATGAGTCCTATGTGAGAGGCAAAATGTTAAAGAAAAATAGTGACAAACAAAGCTTCCTAATCAAAGCAGTGGTTAGGATATAAAATTTACAGTATTTTAATATATTATATTCCTTTCAGTATGCAGAGATCATAGATATCAATGAATGCCAAGTGCAATTTAAAGTTCAGACTTTAAATAACAGGGGAAGTAGTTGCTAAGGTCTTACTGGGACGACTTGAAGCATTCTATATTCAAAATGAACACTTTACATAAAACTTGTGTATTTTCAAATGATCTAGTATGTCTAGAGGTTTGAATATGTTAACATGTTCATGTAACAGGCTTCATTTCTAAAGCTGGTTCATTTTTTTAAGATCTCAAATAGAATACAGTTTCCAAATCGTTTTACTGGTAGTTTTACCTCACCTCTGTGAATGATTGCACCAATATATGTGAATTCCTTGGCTGAAATCACTTTAGGCTCTAAGATATTTCTTTCTGGATAGATGCTTTACTGTAATTAATAAATTAATATAATGTTACCTAAATCAAGGTTTATAAAAGTGGTCCTGTTTCTATGCTTATTTTAGGGAACTTTTACTCGCTTCCCTCTAGAATATGGTTTTTACATGTTTTCATTTGGAAACTGACCCTGAAGCATGCATTTAATGGAGAAAAAGTACTGTGTTTCATTGCTATTCTTAGTGTTCTTTTTGTGTCCTTTTTAGCACAATGTCCAGCAAATGAAATTCGTACAGAATCATCAGGAGTGATCCTCAGTCCAGGTTATCCAGGCAGCTACCCCAACTCTCAGACATGTTCTTGGACTATTAAGGTTGAGCCAGGATATAACATCTCCATTTTTGTAGAAATGTTTCAAAGTGAAAAGCAATTTGATGAGCTGGAGGTATTTGATGGTAAGAAACATTTAATTCTATCTTATACACAAGAACAAATACTGGGTGGAGTGGGCCTTGATTTGCAATTGTTGGGATCATAATGCAGTGATATATCTGAAAATAAAACAATAATTCAGAATTCCTATTACTTTTGCTTTAAATCTAAATCTATTAGCCAATGAAAGCTTTTATAGATGTATTCAAGACAGGGAAGATTTTAAATTTTCTTGGTATTGTTACAGAGCAGCATTAACAACTGCAGTTTCCCTGGGAAAGTCACATAGTTTTCTGTTTCCAGGGAAATTTATGGAGGTGTCTGAAAGGAGATGTTAACATGCTGGTCCATAATGGTTCATTTCTGGTGAAGAATTTTGGGGTCATAATTACATTTGTCCAAATGAATAAAATTATTTGAGTATTAAAACTGAAATTTGAGTTCAAATTTCAGTATCTGCTTTCTCCATAGCATTGCAGAACACTGTTGTTCACTGTTTGAATATACCACTGTTGAAATGTTCTTCTGTTTAGGGACAAAGAGCAGAAAAATGTGTTGTCACTTCTCAAAGGACACTCCTTAATTCTTACTTTCTACTTCATTCTGATCTTATTGTGACTTACTATGTTCTCATTGATTGACAAGGATAACTAGTCTCTGATTGTTCTTAAATACATTTTTATTCATTTAGAGACCATTATATCTTCTTTCATTAACCTAGAATAGATGATAAGTATGATAGAAATGATGAATATTCACTATGGGAGTTTCAGGGCATGAAAAAATATTAAAAGGTCATATCACTTGAGGTATCTTGTTTTAAGTATTCTTCTGAAGGATTAGATTTTACTGTCTAAAATTACTATTTTTTTCACTTTTTGGTAGAAACATCCTTTAAAAATCCACAATATTTTTGAAGCTTTTAAAAATGCCGTATCACAGCATATTTTTTTCTTCACAACATGTATGCTGGTCCATGTCAGGTTAGTGCAGAAAACAGTCTGCAAAAAATCTATTAAGACTGGCTTTTCTTCCATTCCGTTTTGTATGAAGGACAATATGGAATGTTACTGGAACTTTTCTAGTGGTCTGTTCACTTTGTTTTCTTTTGATAAATTTAGTTGAAACAGCATAATTTTCCTGGTGTATATTTCTGTTTTCTTTCCTCTGAATTTAAATGTAATGAAACCAGATTTTCAGTAATAGATCTGAGAGAAGAACTAATGTCATTCCTACATTTTTAAGCACTTTAATTTCATACCATGAAATAATATTCTTACAAATTCATCCCTACTGCAGCTTTGCAGAAGTAATTTTTTCTACCACCTACCAGCAACCTTAAGTGAAAAAGATAATAGCATATTTATAAACTCTCAACTGTAGTGCCATGTGGAGATTCCTGAGCTAGCTCTCAACAAGTTGATATTCAGATATGGTCCATTGCAGCACCTTGCAGAGATACTTGTTTGTGTCCCTGTGGCCACATTAGCAATGTGCTTTGCTAATTAGTTAGACATCTCAGCATGAGTTTTTGGGGGCAGAAGACAATGCTGATGTGGCTCTACTGCTTCCAGTGATGGCTATAACTCAGACTCAAATGTTGCTGCATTTTGCAGCAAACAAATATGTGTCATATTGTGGGGCCTTGTGTGGTCCAAAACAGTGTATTTCATCTAGGTTAGTAGAACTGCACTGATCTATCTCTAATAGGTAAAGATACAGCATCAAACTTTATGCAGAAACTGCATAAAGATTTGCAAGACAAATATTTAGGGAATTAGTGTTGCTAAGGCACTCATCTCTGATTGCTTTTTAAGGCAGCTTTGGAATGCAAAGCACAGCAAGAACTACAGCTACCTGACTGGACTGTACATTATGGTGCTTCAGCAGCTGGATGATGATCAGGGTAGGCAGCCAGTCAGTAAAGTCAGCCTGGTCAAGTGGAGCAACAAGCCCATTAGCCATTCCCACTTACCTGTCATACATTTGAAAAACCCTCTCTGGATTCTAAACCAGAGAAGCCATATAAGTGTTACATGAACTTAATTATTAAAGTGTTTTGAACTTGAAAATATGGCATTCAGGTATTTACACTGAATAGCATTCATTTAGTACAGAAAATATTTTTTTTCTCCCTGAAATAAACTGAAACTAATCTATCACTGAAAATAGAAGGAAATGCCAGCTTTTATATAATATTCGAGAGAACACCATATGACAGATCACCACACCAGAAGTGGAGTGTGTTGAGTGTTTCCTTATATAGACAAACTCTGAAATAATAATTAAATAAATGTCAGATTCAAGAACAACTGAGTCATGCTGCTGACCTTCCTGAACACCATCTGAAGAGCTGACTGGTAGGTAAGCTACAAAACTGAAACTCAACTCCAGGAAAAACAAAGCAAAACTAAAATACATTGAATCAATCCTCTGATCTCCTAATGATTAAAAAATGTGGTATGGCATATGGTGCTGCAAAGTAATTTCATGATCACTAATAAGGATTCTTACCTTATTGTTGGTAGTAAGTCTTTATTCGTAGAAGTCCATTTTTTAGTTCCTTGAGATTTTTAAAAGAACATTTACATTCCAAACTGTAACAAGGGTATTAAACAGATCTACAAAATCCAAAGTGAAGTACAGAGTAACTGAGTCAAATGTCATGTTCTAAATAATTTTTCAAGCAAAAATAGGAATTGACCTTAGCATTCCTTATAATTTATCCTACACTGTAATCATCAAATACTAACTCTGCAATATGACAAGCAAACAAGTCATGAAGCATTTTTATGAGGGCATGCTGAGCAACCTGTGCCTAAAGCAACGCTTATTTGTTCTTATTTTGTAGATGCATTTATTATTTAGAATTTTTTTTATAATGCTAACTTATTTGTAGTATTAGCCCGACTGAAATACGCTTCCTAAGAACTGGGAAGCAATTTTAATATTTAGGTTTTTGTGGCTTCCATAGCCTCCCTTTTGTACCTGAAATGTCCCAGTCAGAAATGATAATTTTTATTTTATTGAACTGGCTGGGGCTGATAACAATTTTCAATTGTATTGTATTCAATTTTTAGTTGTCATTTGATTCAGTTTTATTTTTCTATTTTCATGTAATATAAGAAGACCTAATCAGGCTGTCGCTGCTCAAACTCAGCAAAAAATTAATGAAAAAGCTCTTTATTTGTAATAGCAACTCTGGCTAAGATAATGTTGGTTGACATAGCTTTCTTAACATGGAGCAAAGGACATGGTGAGCCTGTGAGAGTGCTTCAGCTGGAGAAAACATTATCTTCATGCTGGAGGAAAAAAAAAAGCCATTTCATGTTTTAGAAAGCTTCCAGTTGGATATTGGATTGATAAATGGAATTTTTTTGTTGTTCTCTTTATATATGTTGTTATATAAATAGTCCTGTAATCATTATCTGTGCCTCTGTGGTTTTATTCTGGTGAAGATATTGGTTCAGGGCCAGGATACAGTTTTTCAGCATCTTGTATTTACATAAATGAACACTACACTAAAATGGAACTATAATAAACATACTAATTAACAGAACTGAGTCCTAGTGAAACATGCAAATTCATAACACTTGTACATATGTGTATTCCAAATGAAACTGTGGTTGTCTTACACATGTCAGAGCTTTTTTTTAGCTACTGTTTTCATTATGTAATATGGTGATGTTTAAATTGTACAAGCTATACAATATCAAAGTATACATTTGCTACCACTCACTAGTTAGAAAGGAGCTTAAATAAATAATAGATTTAAAAGGGCAAGGAGCAGACACAGACCCTCATTCAGTGTATTTGTGTCAAATAAAAATTAATACCTCTTTTTTTTAAACAACTACTCTTTTCAGTTTTTATGGAGAAATCTCTAATTGCTTTATATTTCCATCTGTTTTTACCTAGATTTTTTCTATCTAGGTACAAACAAATGGAAATATAAAGCAATTATAATGCTCTCTAGTGAAAACCTAAAACAGATGGACAGTTTAAATTGAGATCTGTTTGTTGTTTCTCTGACAAGGAAGTGTCTGTGTCTGGCCATTTCCTATGGCACTGTGTTCACATTCACAGCTTAGTTACAATATTGAAAGGATTACTTAAACTCATAGTACTTCAAAACTTCAGTAGTTTCTTTATTCATGTCTGAAGGTTCTTCTGGGCAAAGCCCCTTACTGGTTGCTTTGAGTGGAAATCATACTGGGCAACTGAACTTCACAAGCAAAATGAATCAGCTGTATCTCCGCTGGTCAACTGATCATGCAACCAGCAAGAAAGGATTCAAGATCCGTTACTCAGGTAACTATTCATGCTTTCTCTTAAATTATATTTTGTGGGTATACTGTTGTCCGCTTTTAATATAATGTCCGTTTCTCTGAAGATAACTTTTTATAATGTTTATTTTAAGGATGTGAAGTCATTCTGTTTTAAGTTAAGCACAGAACTTGGTCTCTCCATTTTTTCCCAGTGTGCCAGAGATCTCCAGATTAATACTTCTGCAATTAATACTCCTTTCTGCACCTGTTCTCTTGTCTTATCAGATCCGGAGAGAGGCCTTTCAGATGTAGTGGTAGGGATAACCCTTAGACTTTCACAGAAGTACTCAGAAGTGAGAATTTTTGATCCTCATTAGCGGTGCAGTACTTCAGCTGCAATTCAGTACACAATTATAGGTTTGCAATTTCCTAGAGTTGCAGTTCACAAGCTCATAATTATGTTTTTCTTCATGTACAAATAAATGAAAAACTGGAGGGGGGTGGAAAAAATCCCTCATTTCTTCAACAGGCTGCATATGAATCTGGTAACATGAAAATATGTAAGTAGTCTATCTAAATAGTGCTAAAATTATTTCCCATATTAATAATAAATATCAAGCAGAAATATATTGCAGAACTGGATTATGTGTTATGTGTAGACATATTGACCCTTACTCAGTTTGCAGCCTGTTTATGATGTTTCCACACATACATCTACGGACATATTGCTGCTAAAAGGTTTGGCTAAGGAATCATTTACATGATGTGAATACTATGTGTGAGAAAGAAAGGTGATAATTGCTATCATTAACATTTGCTTCTTCTGTGTTTGGACTAGATTAGCAATGTAAAGGCTCTGTGAGTTAATTTTGGAGGCTAAATATTGTCAATAAATATTAAGTAGAGAAAGGAATACTAAGAATGTTTTAGCAGAACATTTCATGAAGTACCAGGTATCTCCTATTTAGTCATGGTAAATATTCTAAGGGTGACAGTTTTTGGGAAGTCCACTCCTTTTATTTACCATCCATACTCTGCCTGTCTAATTTCTGGAAAGTTTCTCTTGTTACTGAAATATAAGATTAGGACCCAGCTCAGAGCATAATCATGATTGTTTCAGGGATTTAACAACTAAGCAGAAGCTGTTTGCAGTCAGGAAAAAAAAAATCACTAAAAGCATCATCTTCACCTGCACCTTTGGATAATTACTGCAGAAAAATTGAAGCTGAGGAATGGGGAAAAGAATTTTTTTTTCAAGCATACTGGAGATTAATATAGGTTTTTATATTAAAAAAACAATTGTGGGACTTAATAGATAGATTGAGAATGTGCAAGAGGGAACAAAGAGAACCTGTAACATTGTAGCCCTCAAATGTGTGCCAGTGAAAGGAGTGGGCCTTCATTCATTAATTCAAAGTGAGGAAGCAATATCAAGGTTACATGAATAGACTTCATGTGAAGATGTCAGTTTGTAAGTATCAAATTATTAAGGAGGCTGATTTTTGAGGAATGGCAAAATATTTTGTACCTTTGCCTGTACACAAAACATGTTTTGCAGTACTGAAGAAGTGGTTTGTAATTGCTAGGCTCAGTTCATCGTTTATTATGGCGCTAGCTATGACTAACAATAAAACTGGGGGACTGGAGAGAGATATGCAATCCTTATGGCGATGTTTTAGGAACAAACAACAGTTTAGCTTTTTCCGCTTCACTAACAGTCAGTGCCTGCATTTTTCTCTAAACTTCTGTCCATTTTACATGAGATTCAATGGAAATAATCAGCATGAAAGAAGAGTAACAGCGAGCGGCAGCATAAACAATTGGATTTGAATCCTAATGAGGGAGAGCAACATCATCAAAGTAGGGAAAATACAAGATCCCAAAAAGGCTATTGATACTGTGGCAGCTGTGACTGAGCCAGCAGGCTTCCTCATGATGAAGATCCTATTGAAATGAATTACTGCCCTCCCATAACCTTTCCCTTCTTCTCCAGCTATGCCTGTGCACAAAATTTTGTAAATTGTCGTTTTGTCACAGCTAGATTTCAGTTGTAGTTATAAATTTTATTGACTGCTAAAAACTGCTAGAAGCTTTTATGAGAATGTTTAATATTTTCTTTAGCATGCAACCTTAATTGTGTAAGCTGTTTGCTTAATATTATGTTTGCTATCATGTGGTATTAGTCTTTTTGCTAAATCTCAGTGGAAAAAAGCTGAGGCATTACAGGAGATGGGTATTCTTTTAAGGGCTTTGACATAATATACAAGTACTAGCTTAGATTTTAGTCTAAATTACACATTTCCTAGCTGCACTAATGCCTAGATATTAAATGATCTCTTTCTTAACCAACAGAATATCTGTATAGTATCCCTCAATAATTTATAACCCTGCATACACATTCCTACCCAAGCAAGCTAGGGGAAAAGTATAACTAAGAAAAGGTAGATGATTCCTTTTTTTTTTTATTGTTATTCATTATTGGTAGAAGGAATGAAAGTGCACTACAGTACCTGGCATATCTGCTTGAGGCACAAGGACTTGGGAACCAGATGGGGACTTCATTTGCTACTTTTCAAATTTACATGGCCACTGAAGCAGTTACAGGCTTTTGTTTAACTTTTGGTTATTCATTCAAAAGTAAATAAGTCCAGTAGTTACTTAGCTAATTTGCAATTTCCTGCCAATGGCACCATTTTTTCTTATTCCTCAGGTTTAAGTGGCCAGGTTTTTGTAGCAGGGGGGCTACTAGTATGGCCTTTTTGAGAAGCTGCTAGGAGCTTCTCCCATGTCCAAAAAAACCAGATTCAGCTGGTTCCAAGATGGACCTGCAGCTGGCCATGGATAGTGGTAGTGCCTCTGCAATAACACACTTAAAATATATATACATATATATATACTCAGCAGCAGCTAGAAGGAGTGAGAATGCATGAGTGCAAACTCTGCAGAAACCACAGTTGGTGAAGATGGAGGGGGAGGAGGTGCTCCAGGCACCAAAGCCAAGTTTCCTTGAAGCCTGTATTGCTCTCTAACCCTAGCATACCACTAAGGCCCACCCAGCTGCTTGCTCACTCCCACCATGGCAAGATACAAAATGGAGCAGAGAAACAGAAGAATAAAAATGAGAAAACTTGTGGGATGAGATAAACAGTAAAGTTTAATAGTTAAAACAAAAAGTTGCACCTTTGCAATCAAATCAAAATAATGAATTCATTCACCACTTCCCATTGACAGGGGTTCAGCTGTCTCTAGGAGGGCAGGGCTCCACCAGACTTAATGGTGATTTGAAGGTAACTTGCACCACTGGTCCTTCCTTCTTCTTCTCACAGCTTATATTGTTGGTCATGACGTCATATGTTATGGACTATCTCTTTGGTCATTTTGGGTCAGCTGTCCCATCTGTGTCCCCTCCCAAATCCCTGTGGATCCTCAGCCTCCTTGCTGGCGGGATGGTGTGAGAAGCAGAAAAGACCTTGACTCAGTGTAAGCTTTGTTTAACAGTGACATCCCTGTATTATCAACACTGCTTTCATCCGAAATCCACAACACAGCCTCATATTAGAACCTTTGAAGAAGACGAGTACTATCCTAGACAAACCAGCATCCCTGGGAAAAGAGGAGGGGAAGGGGAGAGCAGGCAGAGCAGAGGCTTTTCAAATTTGTTTTGATATCTCATTATCTTACTCTGATCTGATTGGTAAAAAATTAAATAAATTTCTCCAAATCAAATCTGTTTTGCCTATGACAGTAACAGCTGAATGATCTCTCTCTGTCCCTATTTCAGCTCGTAGGCCTTTTGTTATATTTTCTCTCCCCTGTGCAGATGAGAAGGGCAGCAATTCTGTGGCTTTGGTGTACACCTGGCATCCAGCCAGAGTCAACTCAGCACACTTTTATTATGTTCTTTTAACCTCTTAAGTAATTGCAAGAAGCTTAATTCTTCACCATTCTTTTCTTGTTATTTTTAGGCTTTGGACGTGTTAAACAAATGTTTCTACTCCCTCTCTATTTCAATTTAGAATAAAAGAATATTGATTAGTTTGTCTACATTTTCCAGTAGATGGTTAGAAGTGACAAGGGAACTGTGTGAAGAAGTTTATCAGACTCTGTATAATTGTTTTTTCTCCAATTTGTAAACTTTTTAGGTGGGTGATTTGCACAGCGGGAAGGTCACAGCGAAGTACTGTGAATCACGAAAAATATTCAGGACGATTTATAAATATTGAACCACCAGTAAGAATAGCTGTCATATAAATAGCAGGTTATTTAGTCAGATATTTATTTTGCAAACATTCACAACTATATCACTAAAGAGGGAATAGGTCTTAGCAAATTTATCTTGTCTTTTCATGTTGTTTATTTGTTAGATTTAAAATAAAATGCAAAAGAAAAAGAATGACAGACTGATCCTTTTTTGTTGCTTGGTTGAGTATTGTTCTCCATTTTGATCCTGTATATTTTAAAATGAAAAGTAACATATGGAATGGATGGTCCATTAATTAAGGAAATGGTTTAGTAATCAGAAAAGATATATTTAGTTTTCTTATGTGTCCTTATCTACTTACTTTAGGCAGTGTGCAATTTCTTATCTATTAAGTAAATGTGACAGTAGCCCTCTACTACAGTGAACATTTAAAGGATAGCAGCACAAAGAGATAGGATTCCCCAGTAATATGACAAGACAATTAAGTATCCAAAAGGGAAACTTATAAGGAAGTATACTGAGGTGTGACTTTTTATTTCTCAACATAAAATCTAGTATGCAAGGTAAACAAATCATTGGGGTATCTGAAGGGTTTTTTTTCATATATTTATAATTTCAAACATAGGGCTGTTTCTGTGAATGCTTACAAATATCTTCTCCATATTAGTTTTTTTGACTACTGATCAAGGATATTGCTGGGACATCAAGTCCTTTGCTAAGATTAATTCTGTGGTAAAATTTGGTAGATTCCTTGTAGTGAGTGCGTTCTACAAAATCATCTGGGAGGGTTGGACATAGAATTTTAAAGAATTTTAATTTTTAATTGGGAGTCATTAATTGAACTTCCCTGAGACAGAGTGTCTCAAACAGCAAAAAAATCCCCTCAACATAAATATTTAAACGTTCCAGCTATTAAGAGAATATGCTTTGTTAAAGGAAGAGTGTGGTCCTGCAAATACAAGATAAGTGTTTATAGATGTTGCTGTCCACACATTCATTGACAAGTGATATGTGATTTAGCTGGCAGCTATTACCCTGTTGGTATTCAGTGGAAAATTACAAAAGTTCTGATGTTAAGTTAGCTGAATGTTTTGATTATAAGTGAGCTGAAAATGTTCACTATGTTGCTTTACAAAATACACTGTTATCCTAGAGGTCCTGAAAGGACGTGGATGATATGTCATTTGGAAAAGTAAATTAAATCTATAACTATAAAGTTGCTTCAGTCACTGGAACGGTCCTAGAAGTTTATCACATTTTGTGGTAAAACATTGTCATTCTGAGATGAGAGCACTCCTGTGTGATTACACCTATTTCAGTTAAGCCTCATAGGATTCCAGGACAAATTCCCCCAGAAACTGGCTGGGAGAAAAACAGCATTTTATCACAGTGGTCCTTGACACAAGGCTGCAGTATTTTGTGAGTGCACTGTATGGATTTCTGCTTAAGCTCAAAATTTTCACTCAGCTTACAGTGCATGTAGTTTTCAGTCTGACATTCTTCAAACATTTGCTTACACTTCAGGTCTTCAGACATTTATTTATGGCTTTTTGTGTGGTTCTTCTGTTAATATGTCAGTTCCTGATCCTAGAAGTTACACGTGTTTCATCCTGGGCTCTGAAGGGAGTTCAGTTTAAAGAACAGATTAAAAATTACTAAGATATAGTCTAAGAAGGGACTTGTATGTAGACTTATCACTATTCCTTTACTGTATCAACAAGTGTATTTTTCAGAGTAAAATAAAAATCAGAATTTTTAGATAATTTGCTTAAAATGCTTTTCTTCTTCTCATGGTATCTATAGCTTAGACATAATACATTGCTTTGAGTATCAGCCTTTTCTATACATATCACGCTGTCTTGGCAGCACAAAGTACTGTAGTCTTAGTAGGACTTTTACATGGATGTGGATTACAGGCCCCACTTACCTGTAACCTTGTTGATGGCTAGTGACTTGCTACTACTTTAAAATGTCATTAATAAGAATTTCTGTAAGAGTGGAAGATGGATCTAACCTAGGTTGGATGAATGTTTTAAGCATAAGTTATCCAAACATACATGGTTTACATCACAAAATGTATGTTATGTGTGTCAGAAACACTCTTTAACAGTCATGAAAGTGTAAAGTTTGGCATTCTGGGAGCACAGCCCCTTTCTGGTACATGGGAACTTTTCTGTACTGCTATCTGGTGAACTTTTCATTCTATTTCAAGGAATCCACCTCGCTTCATGGAGTCTCATTCATCATACCTTTTTTGTCCCAAACTTGATACCCATTAAGGTCAAAATGCCTCTGCCAAGACAGTCTAGCTGTGCTCCTCAACCCTTCTTTATTTCCACCCCTTTTCTACCCCTCCCTACAAATCACAGTATACTTTTAGTGGTAGAAAACATAAGGTTTTTCTTTATACAACTTTTATCTATCTTTCTTTCCCATCTAGCTTAACATCTTAATTTCTCTTCCTCTTCACAAAGACACCCCTAATTTGTTATCCTCCTCCTTCCTGTCTTCTGTCTCTGATCTTCTCTTTCCTTGTGTCCCACTAGTCAGTTTCATTTGATTTTAAATTTTTTTTCTTTCACTGAATTATATTTTATTCTGAACACAGTCTCAGTCTCTGATCCATCAATCCTTTTGGTACCACTACTAATGGCTAACCAAGTACTTATTTTTCTCTCATTTTCATTGCTTTCTCCTGGTCTCCAGTCCCTCCCTTCCTGTCTCTCATCTCTTTGCACAATCTGTCATGGCTACTCTTCCCCATGGCTCTTAAATCAGCACCTTCATCTCAGGTATTCTTTCTCTCCTTTCTCCAGTTATAACCTCCCTACCCTCTGAAACACATCTCTTAATTTTATGTTCACACTTGAAAGTCTGTCTTTAACTTTCACAATGGCAGATGACCACAAAGCTTTACCAAGGCATCTCAGTTTCCAGACCTCTTCCCTATTTCCTACAGGTCCATGAAGCTGCTGTCACTCACTCAGCTTGGGTTGTCAGGAAAAGAAAGCATTAGTAACGGTAGGCTAAACAGATGGTTGAAAGCAGAAAATAAACAGGAGTCATCAAGGTATCCGGAAAGGAGGATATAGTTTTCTGTAGAATATCTACAACAATAAACTTTAGAAATTAAGTATTTTTAAAGGGATGTTGAAGTAAATTCTGAGTGATATTGCTTTTTTTTCTTCCTTCTTGTTTTCTTCTATAAATTTCTTAATTAAAAAGATTTTTTGTTTTGCCTGGCTCCTCTCTGAACACCATTTGATTCACTGGAGAGCTTAAACCATGCTTTTGGGCTCAAGGCATTATTAATTGCTATGACATAAGCAAAAATTATGACTGATAGATTTCCCCTTTGGCTCCTGAGGAAATTTTCAGGATTTTGACATCTTTCTGTGTATTTCAGCAGCCTGAATATCCCATATTTCATGCAATTTTAAAGCTTCTCTCTCTGGATGATCATATATATTTATTGCTGTAATCAGCCACAGCTAAAGCATGGCAATAAATACCGTGGCAATCAGAACGCGAAGTTTAACCTGTTATGCTAAAAATGTATTATGCATTAAAAAACCGCTTCTTTCATATCTAGCCAAGTATTTACTGTTAGAATAACAATGTTAGCAGTTTAATAAAAGAATTACTAGTCCAGATTAAATGGTTATTGGAGGAGATAGAAAAAAGGAGACATGAAAATACTATACAGAAAAGGAGTACAGTTAGAAATTTTATACAGTATTATTGGGCTAGGGAGAAATATTTTATGTCTAAAATTGCAGTACTGATGTAATAAATTTGGAGTTTTTCTGAATTTCATATTTTATTTATGACTCACCATCTTTTCTGGAGATCTAGGATATTTAAAATTAAACACAATTTAAGAGGTTACTTCAGCTGATTTTAAAGGTCTTAACCTGCTTGTTTTGCAATAACAATCTTATTTATTCTTCAATATGTAAAAAGGAAAATTAAAGCCGTGTTTATCGTGGTTCTTTAAGTGCCAAGTCCCCTTTTTAAAGAGCAATTTGATAATTAATGTAATTTAGGCAGACAAGTGAGTGTCAGCATGCTTATAAAGGACACAGAATATGGCCCCAAACAAATCTTTTTACTGAACCATCCTGGCTTATTAATTTTTATTCTAGTTCAATTTTTTGCTTTATGATTTAGTACGTTTTTTTTTTTTCAGGTAATCCCCAAGTGAAAGAATCTACAGAAATAACATTTTGAGTAGAAATATTGTTGCTTAATTGAGAACTATATAATATAATTTCAACAGATAACAATATTTTTTGGTATCTTGAATGTTGGACTTAGCTTTACTGCTTATGTTGGGTGTTATTACTTAGAAAAATTGACTTTGATATACTGCATCTAAATCTAGACATTTAAAGGAAATGTTTCAGTTAGGAATATAATCAACTTTATTATCTCTGTCATTGAACAAAAACAAAAGCATTCTTCTTTAGGTGGTAATTGATATAGTAGGTGCACCATCAGGTGAAAAAATATACCTTAGAGATAAACATTTAAAAATAGATCTAAAAATTGAAAGCTGTATACCCAAACCTGTAATTATGTACTTGTGAAAATAAAACAACTTCTACTGGATAATTGTCTGCAGAAATTAAAATTAATATCACAGTATATCTAAGACACACCAGTATTGTGGAGAGAGTATTCCAACAGTATTTGCAGTCTCGGTCTTATTGGTATTGACATTTAGTTCTCATGGAGTTCATCAGTATCTTCTCTGTGAAGAATGCTTGTAGGCTTATTTCAGTGGTGGTTGTGCAGTCAGATTTATTTTCCTGCCATGCTGCTTCTGAAAAGGTAATCTCAGTAAGCTTGATATGGTGCATACCTGCTTCCAGTATGCCGTGACTTGTACATCAGCAGTGAGTCCAGGTAATTTTTTCATATTGCTTTTGTCCAGTGATAAATGTTTGCATTCTACAAACAGATTTGCATTACAACTCTGTATAGTGTGTCAAACTATAGTGCACTTCTGCTTGATCTGCGTCCAGTTCAGGTATCCATATTCCATCCTTACAGAGAGATACTGCAATCTTATTTTAAGAAATGGTCTTTATTACTCACTGTTTGACACAAAAGAATTGTACTTCTTTTGCTTACTCAGCATATGTGAAAAAATCCATTTTTATGTGACAGGTTCTCAAGGACCATGTTGGTCATGAAAACCCCTCTGCAAAAAGTATTAGTAGAGTAGTGATTAAAATTAAGGTTTACTTTAATTTCCAAACTCAAACAGGTACATTCTGTCTTACTTCATATGTAGTGTAAATTCAACATTTTAGAAGTTGCAATCAGGTATGTTACATGCTTTTCGTAAAAGTTAATATATTTGCCCATAACTAAGAGAGAACAGGTACAAAAAATTAACAGCATTTTAATCTGAAAAAAAGCATCTGAAGAATCAGTGTACTGTTATTTGTCTTATAAATTTTTAACATATTTGACAAAATGTTTAAACTTTGGCATACATGTCTAAGTGCACTGACATTTTTAATAAAGCTGTTTATAATTGTTTTTGAATATTGTGTAGCTCAAAGAATAATTTTGTATTTATACAGTTATTGAATTTGTGGTAGAGTGTTTATTAAGTGTGAGCAAACTTACTGAACATTCTATATGCTTCATTCCTTATGTGCAGCAGTACAAACTGATTTTGATTATAAATTTTGTTTTTGAACTTCATGATGTTTCTTCATAGGTAGTCTGAATCTTCATTGAGGATTCCAAAAGTACTTTAAAGATTTCAGTATTGATTTTAGTGGCATTCAAAGTTTTTACATGTCATAAATAATCTTAATTTTGTACATTAAGTGCATTTGATTTGTTTTTAGTAACATCCATTTTTTGGTTTTTAGCTCCTTATTGCAGTTTAAACCCTAATTTGAGGAATGGTGGAATAATAAATAAAACGGGTGGTCCTGCTGGAAGCAAAGTTCGCTATTACTGCAAACCTGGGTATAGAATGATTGGTCACAACAACGCGACGTGCAGGCGCTACCAGAATGGAATGTACCAGTGGGATTCTCCTGTGCCAATCTGCCACGGTAAGACAACGCTTTCTTCTTGAGCAGGCCTCTATAATTTCCTTGTAAGGCTGTTTGACAAAATGAAGATGCGGCATTGTCAATACTGCTGTATGCCAAGAGAGACACTGACATCATGACCTGATCCAAACACACACTGACTTGTGTATCTCATGTGTGCAGGGTTGAAGTATTAAAAAGTATTCATGCAGTCAAATACAGACCAAGTGAAAAATATGTCTTCAGTACTTTATTCTTTAGTAATGTACATACCTATAAACAGACCACAGGTCATTACATTGTATTAAAGAACATTTTAAAAAATCAGTAGTTATAAGGGATTGCTTTATTATTTTAGAAAACAACTTTATAACCAGTTCTTTAAAGATATAATTTTTAACTAATTTTCTTTTTTTTTGGTTTTTGTTTTGTTTTGTTTTGTTTTGCCTTTACTATCCTGAAGCTGATCCAGGGTCCACTTTAGCTTGCTGCTCTCACTAACAGTTGTTAACTGTTTGTCAAATGTATATGCCCCATCCCTGGAAGGCCAGGCTGGATGAGCCTTTGAGCAGCCTGGTCTAGTGAAAGGTGTCCTTGCCCATAACAGGGGTTTGGAACCAGATAGTCTTTAATGTCCCTTCCTACCCAAACTATTCTATTATTCTATAACATCAGGGACCTGGGGAAGAGAAAGAAGGCTGCAAATTCTACCCATATCACACATGGCCTATTCTAACATGTGACTGCTTCTAGTCTACTTTATTTATGGAATGAAATTATAGTAGCATTCATATTTAAGAACATGATTGATTAAAACTTGCATTTACTTGTTCTTTGTAAGACATTAACATTTGTTTTTATGTCTTCTTCAAGAAAATATTTTGCTGGATGTTCCATCTCCGTGGTGGTTCAGATATTTCTAAAAAGACCATAAGGTGGAAGTATGAAAGTTTTATTTTGTGATTTACAAAAAAAAAAAAAAAGAAAAAAAACGCCGGCTGAGATTCCGCATGATGCTTACTCTTCTTTTGAGGGTGTGCTATTTGTAAGAAAAGTAAAGAGCTGTAGAAATTTGGCTACAGTTGAAGAACTTGAAGGAGTAGGGCTCCCATCTCCTATACAGAGTAATTTGGTAGCTAAATCTTTCTTCTGGATGACTGTTTTCCCGTTGAGAAGGGTCATGTGGCTATACCCCTACCAGTCCAGGGAGAAACTCAAACTGTCAGTGTGCCACAAGCAGGACCTGTGTATCTGTGCTTCCAAAATCCAGGATGTCTTCTAATCTCATGTGCCATCATGTTATATTGGTATAATGCCGCATGTATGCCATATATTATTTGATACGCCATGTGATTCTGTTTGATCTTCCTGAAGGTCACTAATTCATGGGAGAATCTGTGTGTGATCTGCATGTTGAAGTAAATTTAGGGACAAATGCTGTTTTTGGACTTGAACTGCATTTTAGGTGCTGTTTCTGGTGCTGGCATCAAAAATTCAGACACTTTGCACTAAAGAACCTGGAATAATGAACAGGCCTACAGCTTGAGATCAGCAAAGTGCAGGATAAAATTTTTTTCCAGATCAAAACAAAATTTTAAAATCTGTATGTGGGATAAAGTTTAGATTAATTTGCTTAAACATGAAAGTCCAGTGTCATTTTCAGTGTCCTGAGGTGTTTTACCTCTCCTCCATCCACTAACAGAGAAAGGTGTTTTAGGTATTAGGCTTGCAGGATGTCTTGGAGGCCTAACAATCTCAGGGAACAATGGGAAAAGAAAAACAAGTCCCATCAGCCTAAACTGTTGTATTTGATCTGGTCAATACTGTTACTGAAACTTTGGGAGCTATTTTGCTGGCTATCTGGCAGGTGTCTTTTTTCAAAAGGTAAAGAAATTTTTTCATCTCAATCTGGACCTCAATTACTTTAAGCATGTGAGGACAGAGACTGTATTCTGTGTGTAGTTGTTAGACTGGGGGAGTTGGGGCCATAAATGTAACGAGGCCCTGTATTTTACTTTTCTCCAGAATTTAAAATCTTGTGATTCCTCAGCTGTCACAAATTCTATGCAAATGTATCCCTTAGCTTTCTACTGCTTATCTAGCCAGACTATATTAGCTTTCTACTGCTACTTCCACTATTGTTCAAATAGCAGAGTTCTGTAAAATGAAAATACAACTCAGCACATAAAAATTCTTATAGAGTTAATTTTTTTTCATAGTTTCTCTCTTTTGTTAGAACAGTATAATGTTAAGAGTTTTCTTTCACATTTTTAGTTTTTACATTTTATGTTCACAATTTTCTGTTCACAATGGCACAGAAAGTGTTTCAAATTTGCCGTTCTAACCTTGAAAATAATGTCCAAACATAATGAGGTTTGTGAATGGAGAAAAAAGTCCTTTAAACAATTTAAGAAAAAAGTCCCCACTTTTAAGGACAAAATGAAATAGTTCACAGAAAGGATTTTCTGAGGCTCTTTGACCCTTGGTTATCCAGATGTGCAGGACTCAATATAACATCCCAGGACTTGATAGTGGATAACCAAGGGTAAAAGAGCCTCAGAAAGTAATAGATTCTGAACAGAACTACAGAGTACTCAAGAAAATTGTAAAATACTTCAGACATTATGTCTACCCTTTTTTTAGCACTATCTGCAAGAAGGAGCTTTGAAATTTTAGCAATCAAGCATGTTCACAAATACGTTTTTTCTTTAATTTTTAGCTATATTTATAATTTCATCCATGTATATGGCTGTGGGTATGCAGATTTCTGTAAACAATGGGAGAAAATAATATTTGCATAATATGTTGTTTAATCTTTAGTCTAAATTTCTTATAAATGTGAGATTCCTTATTTTAATGTATAACTTCACAGCTCTGGCACAATTATTCCAACTTGTATGTCTGAATGAGGCATATGTTTTTCAAAAAACTCTGAAATGGAGAGCATATTTCAAAATTTATTTAGTACCTGTTATCAAAATGCATTCTCTTTAAAAATTAATTAAAATTACACATTTGGTCCTGCTCATAGATTTCATTATAGGATCTTTCTAAATCAAAAACCCTTTGATTAATTCAGAAATTTCTGTAAAACTAGTCCTGCAGGGTTACATTTGTAATTAATAACTTGAAGTTGCCAGAATTAATTTTTGAAATCAAGTTTGATCATATTATCCAAAAGGGTAATTATTTTTTTGCAGATCTATTCAACAAAATCTAATTTGAATATGAAAACATCTAATATGAGTTAATCTGATGGGGTCAGAAGATATTTTCAATTCATCTTCTCAAATGCAGATGTTGTAATAATGTCCTGAATGCTGTATAAAAAACTTGACTCCTATCTAGGAAATTATAACTTACTGTTATTGCTTTTATTTCATTTGTAAAGTGAAAAGAGAAACATGAGTCATGCTGCATTCAAAAGAGATATGGAGAGAAAATAGCAATTCTTACATAATAGCAGTAAATGGCTGCTGAGAGGAAATAGTAAGGCCCCAGAAATGATACTGGCAACAATATTTGTCAGCCACAGATTAGCTCAGGTATGGATTGCCATGCTGGGGGAGAGTAGGAAGAGAAGTCTGAGGCTGGGGATGAAGAGAAGACAAGAGAAAATATAAGAAAAGCTTGTGTCAGGTGCTGGGTTGCAAGAGTCTGGAGGCTGACACATGGTACCAGTCAGAGTGCAACAGTCTCTGGCAGGCATGAGCAAATGCCCCTCTTTACCCCACCTGTTCTTCCTATACAGGACTCAGCTTTTGACTTTGTTCTGCCTGATTTCTCCCACTCATTCTTAAAAGAGCTAAAAATAATTTTAAAGAGCCTTGAAAAACCCTTGGCGCTCTTCACTATTTGAGTTACTTCTTAGTAGGTTTATTAAAAAAACCTGGACGTACCTACTTTAAGGAAGTTCTCATCTGAATTGTAAGTACTTGGAAAGGCTCTCTTTATGACAAAAGTGTGATGCAAGTTTAGCTGATGCCAACAGTTCCTGCTTAAAATGCTGATTCCAGGTACTGTCATTATGCTTACCTCTGTTCTTGAAGTCTATAGATGTACACTGTGGAGCTAGAGAACTTTGTACTTTTTGCTGTACTGAAAAAAGATTATTCAAAGACCATGACTGTGTTCCATGTCTGCCCTGGGAGAGTGGGCTTAAAAATACCTGTTTGCATTTTGCACAAGACCCGTGACTCTGAGGCCGCCAAACTACTTCCTCATAAGATTAGGTGTTCTGTGGTTTTGGGCATGGAATTAAGCTTGGGTCTTTTACCTTCTTGGTAAATATTACTATGCAAAAATGCCCCTTTTTGCATACAGTGTTAAAAATGTGAGGTAAGTAGCAAATTAAAAATACCAAATTCCAGCAATCTCTTATAAACCAGTGACCATACTTCAGAATATAAAACAATAATTGTATTACTCTAGACTTAAAAAATTCTAGAAATTTAGGGAGAAACCAGGTTGTTTTAAAATCAAAGTTCTAATTAGCTAAAATTAGTTCCAAAATGAATGAAATAATTGTTTTTTCTTGACAGAGAAATTACAGCTAACCTTACTTTAGCAGGATCCTAAGTTAGGTTTTTCTTTTTTTTATTATTATTTTCTCAGAGGAGATAGTGAAATACTGGAAGAGATTGCCTGTGGAGAGTGTGAAATTTTCATCACTGGAGATCTTTCAAAAACAAATTAGATCAAGATTGGTCAAGTATAATTTTGACTTGTGATAGGAGAAAAGACTAGATGACCCGTCATAACAGATTTTTTTTTATACCCCAACCGCATTTTCACTTCCTTTTTTATTTCTGGATGTATCCAAGTCAGAGAATTGTCAATGCTCTCTCTAATGTTTCCAACTGGATATCATGCACATAAGCCACTGAGTGTGTTTTTGTTTTGAATCCTGCTTTTAGGGACTTCTCTGTTTCTAACTTCAGTTTTTGGTATTTAAATGCCTTTTCCAATGTTATTCTGTTCAATGCCAGAAACAGGTCACTGAATGATGAATGTTTGTGGATTAACTTTAGGGATTTTCCAGCGTATGAAAATAAACTCAATGTCTGCCTGTATACACTCTCCAGCTTCATTTCTATGTGTAATAAAATTGCATACTTTGAAGATAAATTATATGTAAGTATCTTACTAGTGTAATGCAGGTGTATAGATAATTTAAAGGATTGCCATACACCTTAAATTTACTGGTTTTAATAAGAAATAAAGGCAAGTATGATGTGGAACATGAAAGAGCAACTATAACTACATCTCAGTTTCTAGATAAAAGGCTTTTCCCCTTGCACTGGAAGAAGTATGTTTTTCTGCTGTGCAAGAAAATAGATACAATTAAGGTTGACATATTTTTAACACTCTGAATGCACATCTCCCAGCTGGAACCTGTCAGTCTCATCTAATCTCTGACCTAAGAAACACGCTGACAATTCCTCAAGTCAGAAGATTTTCTCAGACCATTCTTAATTCTTTAACAATCATGAAGCTGTGAGCTTCAAAATACTTGGTTGTGGCACAGTAGTGTCATTGTTTCCACACTCCAAAGAGAATATGCCATTTTAGTCAGTTTGGCTCAGCTTTACTTTGAATTTCACAGTACTGGCTATTTAGTGAAACTCTCCTTGCTGATACACTTTGTTTTAACACTGCTGCTCTAAAAGCCTTTAGCAGCCTTGATAAATTTCTAGCAACAGGAATAGTTCATTCCAATCCCAGGCGCTGGGAGACAAGCATACAAAAAATAAACAGATAAGACTCTAACTGGAACAGTGCCAGAATGCTCAAACTGCTTTTATGATAAGTAGCTAAAGCAGCAGTGAGAAAAGCCTGACAATTTAGCAGTACAAGATTTAGAAACAACTAAGGAAAGAAGGGACACAATAAGGTCTGAGGTACACTCTGAGGGTTAAAGTGCTGAAATATGATGGGTAAGCATAGATTTTGAGGTGCTTTAGCATACTGGACATTGCATCAGACCTGACATAACTAAAAGGCCCACCTGTGTGTGAGCAGGCATTGTACATCTTATATTCCTTAAAATGACTTGCACATAAAAGCTACTGTCTTGAACTTTTCAGTGTGTCTCTAGAAAGGTTATTGCTAAAGGTGAAGAACAAATGCTGACAGAATTATTAGCTCTACCATGAACTAAACAGACCTGGATTGGTTTGTTGGGGTTTTGTTTGTTTGTTTGTTTGTTTGTTTTGTTTTCAAATGGCATAACAAAGGCTTCTTGTTGTTATTTTGTGTTTGGAGTATTTAGAGGGAAATAAAATTAGTTCCACCTGTATATACAGATGGGCACATACATGGGATGGATGGATAGAATCATCATTTTGAGTTTTTGGTTTTATACAATTAAATTTATGCAGATTTAACACAGAGATTGCTGTTTTGATATGAGAAAGGAGACCTGAAAACGTTGACAAGAAGTTAAATCTTAATCAAAAGCATTCAGACACATTGTCACAAGTCAGAAGAGAACTGTAAGGCATATTAGGATGAGTGGAGGCATAGTGCAAGACATTGTGCACACTGAAATCCTTCACAGTAACCACAACTTTAAATGCATTGGCATTTTTGTGATGTACTAAAGTAGAGTGTGAGTTTAACTTTCCATCAATTCAGCATGCAGACAAACTTTTTGCAAGTATTGCTTGCCTGACACAAGATCAAAGTTGTTTCTAGTAGTAGGTAAAGGATTCAGCTGATCTTTAGGGAATATAAAGCATTTAACCAGAAACACCAATGCTAACTGTGTTGAGTACACCAGAGACCTGAAAAACTACCACTCCTTCTGTGATCACCTTGTGGAAAATGACTTCTAGTATAAAGGCACGCTCCCAGAAGCTGCAGAACTTGCTTTTATCCTTCCCCTTCTCCACTCTCTCTTACATGATTCAGAGCAGCTAAAAGTGAACTTCCAGAACCCCTTCCTTGTTGCTTTTCTCTGCCTTTTCTGTCCCAGTACTACTCTGTCCATTGGCTGGAGGCTCAGCCTCTGCCCACTGATAGAGAAAAATATATTACTAGACAGGGAAGTGTTCCACTTAAGGACATTATTCAGATATTTTAAACCTTATTTACATATTTGACTAATTTATTTCAGAATTGCAAATATTATGTGTATCTAGGCTTATCAATTTTCTACATAATGAAGGAAATTATTTACTGAATTATTTTCATTTTTTTTCCTTCTGAATTTAACTCCAAATTTTCTCTCTGCAATTATTATATTGAACTAAATAATTATTTATAAAATGTTTGTCTATATTAGATGCACTTCTAAGTTTTTATTAATGTTTTAAATACCATTACACTTACCAGGATGTTGCAAATATAATGAAAAATTAATTTCAATTGTCATAAATGAGAAACGTTAAAATTACTAATCTATGTTTCTTATTTCAGTGATGGGACAATATTTTAAAGATAGATATTTTAAAATTCCAATTCTTCATATTTTTCTTTTCTTTCTTTTCAGCTGTATCTTGTGGCATTCCTGAGGCCCCTGGGAATGGTTCAGTTATAGGTAATGAATTCACTTTGGGCAGTAGATTGATATATGAATGTAATGAGGGCTTCAAGCTAGAATCTAGTCAGCAAGCAACAGCAGTGTGTCAAGAAGATGGATTATGGAGCAACAAAGGGAGGCCGCCTGTTTGCAAATGTAAGTGGGCATGTATTTGTAAAGAATATTTCCCCAGAACTTTCTCAGGAAATCCTTTACTGCTGATGTTTAGGTTTTACATATACATATGCGCTGAAATGGCCATTCAGGAATGCATCATCATTTAGCATGTAGTAAAGTAGAAGAGGCCTATAAATTTGTTTAATTAAAAAAATCTCTGTTTTATCTTATTCAAAACATCTGAAATTAAATCATTAGATAATGATATTTCATGTATATTTTCTTATTATGAATAATATGCCCTTCACCATGATGAGTTACATTCAGCAATTATAATTTGTTTTTTAAATATAGCTTCTAAATTAATAAAAACAAAATTTATTTCTTAAAAGCTAGTGTAGATAATTAAGCTGGATAGGACTTCTTCAGTCCTCATTTCTGCCTCCTGTCAGGAGCAAACCAATGTAGTGCAGACCTGTCTACTCTGTGGCTTAGACTCTCATTTGCATTGGGCAGCCACTTCTTCTCTCTGTCCTGCATCAAAGCAATAATTAACTGAGCCTGACTTCAACATGACTTGAAACACTGATTAGGACATAATCTCAAAGTTAATAATTGCTATAATACTAAATGTAAAAATTTTGAGAATTAATTTAGAATCTTGATCTAATCAACAGTATATGTATGTGCTTTCCAGATTCTGAATTTGATAAGCACTTTAATTTTTCAAACAAGTAAAATTCAACTCATTTTTATAGAATTAGTAAAATGAGGCAAGAATCGTGACGTTATACATGATTATGAAAGGGTTTTCCTTTATTTGAATCAATTAATAGCAAACAATGGTTAGAAAATATTTTTGAAAGTTAGTTTGAGAGAATTTCTAGGCATCCTTGACAGATGGTCATTTAACCTAATCTTAAACACCCTCCTGAATACTCTCTTTTAGTAATTTACTTTCCCCCTTGCAGCTTTCCTAATGTTTATATAATCTGAAGCTGGTTTTCTGTGGTATAAAGCCCTTGTTTCATTTTGTATCCACAGCGGACAAATAGAAGTTACTTTATGCTTATTCTTCTTAATGTGTTTGAAAACTGTTATTTTTCAGTGTAGTGGGTTATCCTTGGTGAGTAGTCATACCTCACCCAGCTGTTAACTCCCTTTCTCTTTTCAACCAGATAGGAAAAAATGGGATGAAAACTCTCATGGGTCAAGAAAAGGACAGAGAGAGGACTCAACTTGGAAAAAAAGTTAATTCAATGTATTGCCAGTTAAGGTGAAATAAGCTTTGGAAAATAAAGGTTGCAAAATATCAAAACAGCGCTCTCCTCCCCCTGTTCCCAGGGTCACCTCCATTCTGTTGGCTCTTTTCCTTACTCCAGCCAGTGCTAGGGGATAAGGAATGGGAGTTGTGGTCAGTTTATTAAAGGCTTCTCTCTGCTTCTCCTTCCTCCTTGCACTTTTCCTCTGCTCAAGCATGTGTTTTCTTCATGAGCTATTGGACCTTAAGATAAACTTGCTCTAGTGTGGCTCCTCCATCAGCTGCAGATTCTTCAAGAAATAATATCCATCTGTTCCAGTGTAGGCTGCAGTGTGGATATCTGCTCTGGCATGGTCCTCTCCATTGGGCTGTAGCAAAACACCAGCTCTGTTTTTTTTTGTCTGGAGCACATCCCTCTTCTGTGACCCTAATGTTCCCTCTGCTGTTTCTCACTCTTTTTATTTCTGCCTTCTCTGCCTGTGCAGTGTTTTGCCCTTTCCTAAACACAGTTTTCCAGAGGTGTTACCATCGTGGCTGCAGAGCTCAGCCATGCTCTGCTGTGGGTCCTTTCACCCCTACCAACACCTCAACTCCTGAATCCAGTGCACTCAGTCACCTTTTCTGCAGAGATAACTATCTTATTGTGGTTCATTCTCACTCTTCCTTCCTACTTTCAGGACCAGTGATTCTCATTATTGCCTTCTGGACAATCTCCAATTGATCTTCACCTTTCTTGAAGGGCAATGCCTAAAACTGTACACAGCAATTCCACAGAGTACATAAAGAGGATTATTCAAAACCAGCTGTGATCTCACAGCACAGACATGATGTGAATTCCAAGCTGTGTACAGAGGGAAGGCAGTGCTCCAGTGAATTGAAGTGAGCTTCATTCTCAGAAAAAAACTGACAATGTACAAAGCACATAACTTGAATGATTCATCAGCAAAAATGTCAACTTTTTTTTTTTTTTTTTTTTTTTTTTTTTTTTTTTTTTTTGAGGGAAGAGGCCAGATGAACTATCTGGGGATTAGATATACTAAATTCATAGCACTATATCTGCAGTGAAAAAAAACAGAAAAAGAAAAAAAAAAACTTTCTTTATTGAAATGTTCAAACTTAACCAGACAATGACTACTCTTTAAAGTAAAGCTTAATTGCTAACATTTAGCACAACTTTCAACAATAAAAATTCTGTTTAATATTTACAAAAAACTAATAAAATATATAACCCTTTCTTCACTTCCTTGTCTTCTCTTTTCCTTTTCTAAAAATTTATTGTTTGAAAAAGAATCCAATTACTTCTAAATCTAGGTGTGCTAAATTAAAGTGCTAGTGATGTACATGACAATTTAAAATCAATATTTTAAGAATGGATTGCTATTCAGAGGCAGGCATGCTTTACGCAAGGTTTCTTACTTGCAAAGTGCAGAGAGCTTAGACAATCTGCATAACAACCTGTTTTTTCCAGTATTGCTGCTGTAAGGATAGATGTATTTAGTCTCCAGAAACAGAAACATCTTAACTTGATGGCAAGCAAACACAGCATAGAAAGATAAATGGTGAATAAATAAGTCCATTTTTATTCCCATGTCTATTAAAATGAAGGTTGAAATCAGGGCAGTTTGTTTTGCAAAGCACTTCTGATAATATCATGCCTGAGGCAGATGTTTGAAAGGCTTTTCTTTTCATTAAAAGCATTTACATCAGATTTGAAGCATGAAAAATATTATTCGTGATGGTCATAGTGCAAGATACAGATGGATCATGGATATTAGGCTACTGAATTTAATTACAGAAAACACAAAGCAACAGGTATCTACTAAGAAAGCTTAATTGAATGACAAATATCTTGCTTCAGTTATTCTTCATAGAGATCCATAGAACATGATCAAGGGAAGAGACTTCTCTTTTGCTCTTCCTTAGAATCAGAGAATCAGAATAGTTTGGTTTGGAAAGAACATTAAAGATTATCTAGTTCCAACCCCCTTGCCATAAGCAGGAATACCTTCCACTAAACCAGGTTGCTTACAGCCTCATCTAATTATTAATTAGTAATTTATTAATCAATGTAGATTAATCAAATATATATTTTTAATTAATCTCATTAATTATTCCTGGCTTTGAACACTTCCAGGAATGGGACATTCCCAGCCTCTCTAGGAAACCTGTTCCAGTGCCTCACCACCCTCATAGTGAAGAATTTTTAATCTAAACTTACTCTCCTAAAATTTGAAACCATTTTCCTTTTCCTATGTAATGACATAGGAGAAATGTTAAAAGTCTCTCTTTAGCTCTCATGTAGCCCCCTTAGGCACTGGAAGGCTGCTCTAAGGTGTCCCAGGAACCTACTTTTCTCCAGGCTGAATGATACCAACTCCCTCAGCCTGTCATCATAAAAGTGCTTGAGACCATTGATCATCTTTTTGGCCTTCTCTGTAGTCGCTCCAACGGGTCCACATCCTTCTTTTTTTGGGAGTCCTGGAGCTGGACACAGTGTTTCAGGTGGGGTCTCACAGGAGCAGAATAGAGGGGTAAAATCACCTCTCTCAACCTACTGGTCACACTTCTTTCAATGCAGCCCAGAACATGGTTGGCCTTCTGAACTGCAAGTGCACATTGCTGGCTCAGGTCAATCTCCTCATCAACCAACACCCCAAGTCCTTCTCCTCAGCGCTCCTCTCAGCTTATTCTATGTCCAGCCTGTACTCATGTTTCAGATTGCCCTGACGCATGGGTAGGAGCTTGCACTTGGCCTTCTTGAACTTCACAAGGGTCGCCATTATCCATGGATTTGTTTACTTTTCAAATCCCTGTCTCTCTGGCCTTTGCTCTTACTGCTTTCCTTTTCATAGAAGTGTGTGGATGCGTAACCTAGAATACTAAGTTTCTGGTTACTTCTTCTAACATTTTAGTTGGATGAGATAGTCCCTGTAACTGCATAACTTTATTGCTCTTTTTCACTATTCCTTTATTACATTTATTAAAATATTTAAGTCAAGTTCTTGATTGGTTTATGCTAATTCAACTAACATCAAATATTTTAAGGAACAACTAATGGCACTTTTCTGTAATCTTCATATTGCAGATTTTGCTGTAGATGTTTTTTTTTTTTTTTTAATGTTGTGCGCTGAGCTGTAACAATGATGGTTCAGATATCTTTTTTTTCCCTAGAAATAAATTGAAAAATAGTTATAAATTTGATAATTTATAAGTTTATAAATTAGTCTTTTTAATAATTTTCAATATGTTTGGAAAATATCTAGTTATAAAACTAAGAATCATAAGTAGTTCTGGAATAAAACATTGGTTGCAGTACAAATGCAAAACCCAATTTGCTAAGATAAACAAGCAAAGATTCACATCAAGTCATCGTAAATATTGTGCTGGTGTTTTTTTTTTGCTAAGACATTCAGAACATCATGCCCATTTTCTTTTAGAAATCCTAAGGTCAGTAAATATTTTTTGAAGTATTTTGTCAGTGTTTGGTATGGAACATGGAGTACTTATTCAATGAACTATAGTAAAACAGTTCATCAATTTAGCTATTTTTAATTAGTCCAGATACATTAGACTGACAACAGATTGGCTTGATATAGCTGACTGGATTGACAGACTAATCCTGAATACCACATGATCCTTTTGTTTATCTGTTTTGAGGTTTTGAAGCCTTTCCTGTTTGAATATATTGACCAATACGACCAGCTTATTTTTATTTTTTTTCTGTGTATCAGCATACTGAGACTATCAACTTGCTTAAGTGATCCTATTTTGTTCTTAGATCTTTGTTCATAGACTCTGCAATGTATAGGTTTCAATCTGTCTTCTAATTTTACTAATACTTGTGAATTTAAAGCACACTAGTATCTCAGATATAGTACATGACTTCACCTTCATGCTTTTCCTATTTTTAAGCTAATACTGAAGTTATTCAGGAGGTAATATTTGAATAATGTAGGTCACATTACTGCATTAAGCTCACCAAATAGTAAGTCCAAAATGCCCTTTCCCCATTTTTGTGGTTGTTAACTACCAGCTGAAGAATAGCAATTAAGTATCATGTGCTCCTTGAAAATAATACTAATAGCAATAAATAACAAGTAATACTAAATAGCACATTCCTGTAATTGAGATGTTTTTCCATCATTAACATTTTGCTTTTTTTTCTTTGAAAAAGATAATTGCACTCAGAGTCACAATATTCAAGATACTCTTAAAGAGCAACCTTCAGATGTTTTTTAATACTTCCCAAAATAAGCTTTTCCATGAGGATTAGTTTTCACTTTTGATATTTAGAGCAGTGAAGGAGTAAAATTTTTCGCCGAAGTGAGACTGATAGGCTTGTAGTTTCTGGGGTCCTCCTTCTTGCCTTTCTTGAAAACTGGGACAATATTCTCCAGCTTCCAGTCAGCTGGGACCTCTCCAGATTCCCATGACTGCTCAAAAATCATCAAGAGAGCTTTTGCAATGACATATCCGAGCTCTTGGAGGATTCTTGGATGAATCCTATGTGTAGGGATCCAGCTGGAGCATCGTATGATATATAATTTCAGGGTTGGCTGGAACTTGATCATTCTTGTAGTCATGGTCCTCCAGTTCACAGCACTGAGACCCCTTTGGTGCATCATCTGTATTGAAGCAGAGACAAGGAATACATTAAACACATCTGCCTTGTCCACGTCCCTGTTTGTGAGGTGCCTGTCCTCATCTTGCAAT
Source organism: Calcarius lapponicus (assembly GCA_039654755.1). Lineage (NCBI taxonomy): Eukaryota > Metazoa > Chordata > Aves > Passeriformes > Fringillidae > Calcarius > Calcarius lapponicus. The sequence goes on along the minus strand of CM077465.1, from coordinate 21,815,773 downwards.
AGGCTGATGTTGTTTCTACATTGACTTTTGCCATTAATATATTTGAAAGAACTCTTTTTATTGTCCACCATATTTTTGGCCAGTTTCAACTCTAGTTGAGTTTTGACTGGATGAACTTTCTCCCTACAGTGGCAAGCTGTAGGGAGAATACAGCACCTCTGTATTCTTCCATGGCACCTTATCTTGCTTCCACAGGGCATACAGCTTCCTTTTTTGCCTTATTTCCAAGAGGAGATCCCTGTTCAGCCAAGCCAGCCTTTTGCTTGACTTTCAACATTCCTGTGCCCTTAGGGAGGCAATGCTTAAAAAATTACCAGATGGATCCCAACACCTGCAAAAATATTTTCCATGAGGATTTTACTTAATGAGAAGTTTGAAGTCTGTTCTTCTCATTCCAGAGTTGAGGCTTTGCTGGTGCTTTTCCTCTTGTCAACAGAAATTTTAAACTCAGCAGCTTTACAGTCACTGCGGCCAAGGCAGCCACCAACCTCCACTTCACTTACAAGATCCTCCCTGTTGACAAGCAGCATATCAAGGAGGGCATCTTTCTGAGCCAGCTCCCTTAGGATCTGTTCTATAAAGTTGTCCTGCAGGATATTTAGGAATCTTCTGCCCTGGGTTGTAGCAGCTGTGTGGTTCTCCCAGATAATTTCTGAAAAGATGAAGTCCCCCATAGGGACAAGAGCAGTTGATTTGGAATTGTCCCTTAGTTGCTCAAAATATAATTCATTGGCATTATCTTCCTAGCTGTAGGTCTACAGTAGGCTCCCTCAATGACATTCAAATGATTGGTTTGTCCCTTGATTCTTATCCAGAAACTCTCAACTGAGCCATTGCCAACAGAGAGCTCCATATATTCTACCCCTTCTCTTACATCAGTGCCACCCCCTCTCTACCTGTTGTCTCTTCTGCCCTGCCTATCCCTCCTAAAGAGCTTGTAACCATCCAAGAGAGCACTGCAGTCACAGGATTCATCCCACCAGCTTTAACTTCTGCCAATGATATCAGACTGGGACTGGGGCAAAGCTTCAAGCTCATTTTGTTTTACTTATGCTGTGTGCATGTGTAGAAACATTTAAGTCTGGTACTTTGTAGCCAGCACCTTGTGAAGCAGATTAAGGTATTAGTGCTTTTTTCCTCAAATTTTGGCTCACCATACAATTGCTCATCACTGCCAAGCCTGGCATTTTCCCTTTCCTCCTTCCAAACTACTTTAAACTCTGCCAGTGAGCCCCACTAGATCCTGTGTGGGAGCTCTTTTTCTCCTCTGAGAGAAGTGCATCCTATCAGGCGTCAGTAGACCAGGTTTTAAGTAGATCATCCCATGGTCAACAAACCCCAATTTTTTCCACTTAAACAGCCTCAAAGCCACGTGTTGACCTGACAAATCTACCTTTTTAGGCTTTATAACAACTCTTTTTCATGGTAATTATTTGTCAATATGAATTTCCTGCTTAGAGTCTATTCAGAATTATCAATATATGGAGATTGTCATGTCATTAAAATAGATAATCATGATTTCAAATTGTAATTATGTTTTCTGACTTGTATTTTATGTAAATAAGTATTATTCATAAAATATATTATAAAAATGCCTGGAGAGGTTAGAGATCATCTTCACGTCTGCAAAAAGTTGAGGTAATTCCTTACAGAGTTTCATGTATGCAAATGAGAATTTAAATAGTGCCCAGACCTAATTTCCAAGAAACTGACCATAAGAGGCAAGTTGATGCACTCATTCATAAACCATGTGCACAAAATCAAGCATCTGTTAATAGTCACTTTTTTGTTTCTTGAAGGATAAGGAATTTAATAAATCAAAATCAGTCCCTGTAAAATTAATTTTTTTTCAAGCAGCAGGTTTAGTTGATTACATCAACACAGCCTAGAAGTATATTCAGTATTGAGGAACATCTTGAATTAGAAATTATACATTTATGCATTAGAATCTGATAGTTGTTTGTGAAGTGTGCTTGCAAATTTAGGTGTATCTATAGATAAAGAAAGAATAAATTGCATACTGACCTCAGTGTGTAGAGGTAACATCTATGCAGCTCATTTACATAGTCTGAAATAGCTGAGCGTCTCTTGAGATGTCCTATGGTTAAGACTAAAATTTTTGCTATTGGACTAAATTAGAAACTTGCTTTTGTGCTTGAAAAAACCAATAAACTATTGTTTGGAAGGAGGAGTGATAAAAATGTCAAAGTTGATAGGCATTAAGTTCCTATTTAGAATGTGTTTTGTTTTCTGAAAGACTTATATGGTTTTCACTACAAGGTCTTAAGCAGAGTGCTTCAATATGCGTATTTTATTTAATAAGTATGGAAAAATGTTTCTTGGATGATAGTTCATAATCTTTCCATAGCTATGAAATGCAGTTTAGTATTAATACCAAAATAGATTAAATTAGGAAGTAGGAAGTCCTCTGTTAACCTGGGATACCGTTCTTCAGTTGTCAAAATATTGTTGTAAAGGCCAAAGCGAAGACCTATTAAGTTTCAGAGTGATTGTACACTGGTAATCCTTCCCAAGATATATATTAAAAAAAAAAAATATTCTACAATTTCAGCTCAATATAACATTATAATCTGTCATTTAGAAGGTCTTCAAATTATTTCTCCTTAAAAATACTACACATCTTCATAGATATCTTGTGTTCAGTTCTGATTTTCCTGGATGCCAAAATTTGCCATGGCTAAGGTAAGTATTGGAGAAGGTAGATGTATAATCTTAACATTAGCATCTACATTTTTACAGGAATTTTGATTCTATCACTTTCCCTTTAGTTCAGTGATTGCATTAACTAGTCTCTTCCATCACACATTCATACTTGTAATAAAGCCTCTTTATACCTCTCAATGTAAAGTCTATAGAATATGGATTTATTTATGTATTTGTTTTGCCAGCTTGTTAGTCTTCTTCCTGGTGGCATGGTGTGAATTAATTGTAGCATAATGAGAACCATGCTTTTCTTTTTATTTCTTCATTTGTGATTTTTACACACTTCCTCCTAAGGCTTTTGTCTTCCACTGAGCAACACATGAAGAAACTAAATTTCTGTTACTTCTTCTTGTTGCTGGTTGGTTGATATTCTTTGGAAAGTATAGCTTTTCTCAACTGTTTCTGGGCTAATAGTTTTTTCTAAAGTATTCACTTAGTTAATTTCACTTAGTGACAGAAACAGTCAGTAATTCATCCGAACTTTTTTCTATAGCAAGAAAGTTCTGAATAGCATGGTAAAAGATAAAAAAATAAAACTATTTTAAATAGTCATAAATATTTTCATAATGCTAGTCTAGTCATAGGTACATTAGGATGGAATTCATGTCAATATCATAAATATTTTAAGAATTATGTGGACTTAAATTGCAGAGCATCAAATTGAACTAAAAAAAGAACATAAACTATACTTGTCTGTAGTCAGTAACTGCATTCTCTTACAAAATACGAAATACTAAAAACAATTGAATTGAAATAATTTTAAAAATCTTCCTACATATCATAATTTTTAAATGTCTTCTGAGCTGGAATTAAATATTTTCCTGTATACCCACAATATATGGTTTTATAGTAATTAGCATTTCCATGTGTGCTGGCAGCTTTTATGGCAACATGTCTTAAGAACTTCAAGCTTTGTAAACATTACATAACAATATTTGCTTTCCCTTTGACATCCACCACAGTCTGTGATGTGTTTTGTCTCTGAAATCTTTGAATAAATCTCATTAGAGAGTATAACTGTACGTCATTATTCCACTACATCCACTACATTAAAATACACTACAAACTCCAGTTCAATTTGTAACACTCATCGTATGAGAATTATTTTTCTTAGAACTTGTTTTTCCAAGATGACTGTGGTATTCTAAGTCTTAGATTGTGAAACATCTGCCTGTAAGGCAAGATATTCACCTATAAATAAATATAGGGACAGAATGGTAATATGTACATTTCCTTTCTGCACAGCTGTAACCTGCCCCAGCATAGAGACTCTTCTGTCAGAACACATTGTCTGGAGACTGATTTCTGGGTCACTGAATGAGTATGGAGCTCAAGTCATGCTCAGCTGCAGTCCTGGATATTATTTATTGGGTCAAAGACTCATACAATGCCGGGCTAATGGAACCTGGAGCACAGGCAATGAAAGGCCAGCTTGTAAGGGTAAGGAACATACTTGTTTACAGAATATCCTATGCTTTTTAAAATACATATATTTTCTTTTATAAATAAACTATTTATAAAATAGTTTAATATTTTGCTCTCACATTTCCAAGTAAGAAAGTGTGAAATTTTCATTAACTTGAAATTAATTTTTTCCAGCTCCTTAGGTGTTAAGTACAATATGTTTCATACAAGAGTCAATGATGTACCATAAAGAAATCAATTTGTATTCATTCTACTAGATGGTGCATAAGTATGTAGAAAGTACTAGGAGAGAATGTTAATACCTTAGAAGATTCCAGATTAGAGTTAGATTAGAAGATGATTGCTTTGACATCTTGGGTGAAGCATTAAAACTGTACTGTTGGAGAAATGTTCATATGAGCTTTCATAGTGTCCTCATACAAAAATGCCATAAATTACATCAATCTTGATGTTTTACAGAACCTTGGCAATCTCAGCGGAATCACACAAACTTCAAGGGTTACAGTGCCAAAGTCTTAATAAATTTCTCCAAAACTTCATTTTTTCTTTTACAATAAGTTATTTTTAAAATTCTGTTAACTGCAATTGTGTCCCTTTTTTTGTGCACACTGACTAAAAAATATAGTTTTAATATTCTGCCTAATAACCAGTTACTGTTCAGCTGCTAACAAGTCTTTGAAAAGATAGCTCTTTCCCACCCTCTGCAATTACAGAAATTTTATGTGAGTAGAAAATGGGATGATCCCTATCAGATGCAGTTAACCAAAAGAAAAGTATTCGAAACACAGGGAGTTGCTGATTGAAGAGATATTAGTTAATTTATAAGAAAGGTACATTGTTTTACCCTCTACTTGAGGACTGATTAGGATTTAATTATAGCAAATGTCAATGCCCCAAGAGATACTCAGTAATATATCCATTGGACATGGATCATTAGGATCTAGAAACACACTGCAGAGTATTTTTCTGGAGTCTACAGTTTACTTTCTCTTTGAAAAGAGCTTGATTTATTTTTTTAACATAAATGTAATTAATATTTAGTATTAAAGTTAGAAATTATAATATTAGGCTAATCCCCAAATTACATTAATGTGACTTGATCATAGTCAAAATGAATCTTACTCATCTCTAGGCACATTATGTACATAAGAAACTATGATATTTTCTGATTATGACTGAGTTAGTTAACTGCATGGTAACTGGTACTTGATTTTACACAAATTCTAAAAAATTCCATGTTTTTTTCTACAGCGAACATTTAAAAATATGTAAGAGTGGGACCTTGGGATTTTAAGTGGGAAGTTTAGGTTGTGATCAAGATGCTACTGAAAGTAAACATATGATTTATACTAATGTATAAATACAGTTGAAGCTTTTGAGGACATTGGTCTGCATCTTAAATTACAATGGCTTTGTATACTCTTCTAGAAACAAAAGAAATGACAGAATGGTTTTAATTAAATTAGAGTTTGATACACTCTTGAAGGACAATTTTTCGTGTGGTGTGCAATAGCTGTGGGTTGCAGCTGACGCTACAGAAAGTTTCTCTGATAATCGGTCAAATCCAGTCTTCGGCGAAACCAGATGATTTATTGTTTTAGCAAGCAGACAATCATATATGCTATATGCTTTTGAATAGTAGTGGGAAATAAGAAAACAACCAGTTCATAACAATTCAGAGTACTAAATGTTAAAAAGATTTATAATACTTTATGCTGACACACCACTTCAAAGGACCAGGGTAAGTGTATTTGAGGAGTAGCCATGGATACGTACATATGGAATATAACCACAACCTTCTTGGGAATTCATGATTCCCTTGTATCCCAAAGAATTTGTAGTTTTAGAACATATGTTGCCATATCAAGCATAATTTTAAGCCCTTTCTGCGGAATACAACTCTTGTATTTATTCCTATTCCATTTACTTTTTAAGAAAACACGAGGTGATGAATTGTCTTTCTGTCAAAAAAAATATGAAAAGCTTTTTCATATTCCGGTATGTTCTGTTCCTTTTTTTTTTTTTTTCTAGTTATCTCCTGTGGAGGTCTTCCATCTCCACCAAATGGAAATAAGATTGGAACCTTAACAGTGTATGGAGCTACTGCAATATTCACTTGTAACACAGGATACACATTAGTTGGTTCTCATGTGAGAGAGTGCTTGGCAAATGGTCTCTGGAGTGGTACTGAAACCCAATGCCTAGGTAAAACCCCCAAATTTTTGTTCTTTGTTTTGTTTTGTTTTGTTTTGTCTTAAAAGTATCAAGAACTGGATTTCAGCTCTTGTCAAGCAACGTTTTTGAATCAATGAAAAATAAAGGTACCTTAAATATGGAAATATTATGTCCTGAATATGATTTTGTGCTATTCTTTGAACATATATATTTTTATTAGACATTAAATTACCTTGTATGTTGTTGTAATTCTTTTCAAACCAGCATGATTTTTAAGTGATTCAAATAATCGCCCGCATTCACAATGCTTTTCTTTGTGGAGCAGGGTATGCAATGAAACTAAGTTTCAAGATAATCTTCTATTAAGACTATTCCTGGTGCATTCCAACTACAATGAAGCATTCAGCATATTGACCATTCAGGGAAGCAGACAAGAGGCAGTCAAAAGTAAAGCAAAACCAAGACTCTTTCAACCCTGAGATTTATATAGTTTGGACATTCATTTTCACCCCAACTCTTGCTCTCTTCAGATCCACTCATATTGTTTCACACACCTGATACAGACATAAGGGAAAGGTTCTCTTTTTGAGTAACATTTGAGGCTCAGCACTGGTTTTATTCTTGGTTGTGAACAGGTTATTTATTTCTGGAATTGGTTATTTGCTTTGTCTGCCCTCGTTTTGCAGATTTTCTTCTTGCCTTACAGTTGAAGGTACTCAGTTACTCTGAGGAAAGGAGGAATTCTGCTTTCCTCTTCAGAGCTCAACCTCACATAAAAAGCATCTTTCTTCTCTGCTGTCTCACTATTTCATTTTATCAGAACACATAGCATTCCATGCTTATCTTTATATTCAGGTATACATGGGAATGTCCAAGCACCTCTCCTGGGTAGTGAGGGAGTTTTACAGTGGATTTGTTGCAACACTGTGGATCACGTTCAGTCCCCTGTTGGAAGGCCTCAGAAATTAGTCTGTGGACTATGGTCTCCCTGTGCTGGACTCAACACTGATTTTTAGCACAGCTGCTGAGTTGGCTTTCCTTGTGGATACATTCTTCTCCCCAGGCTTGTTTACTTAGACCCGAGATAACTGGGCAATAGAAACACCTTTATCTTATCTCAACTCCTTTCAGGTGGCTTAACTTTATGTCCAGATTTCCAGAATTTGCTGATGCTTATTTCATGAGGGGGGAGGTTTGGTTACAGCGCATGAACAGTGGCTTCTTTATACAGCTTGGCAGAGTGGGACGAGTCCTACAGGGATCTTAGCAATGTTTGAGCCATTAACCATTAACATCTCAATTTCTCACAGATGCAGCAGAAAGAAAAATAAAGACAGAATATTTTCAGAAAAAAAACCAAAGCACAGAGTAATGTAATTCAGATCAGAATTAAGATTTTTATAACCTTTCATTAAGTATTCCTGATTGACTCCTTCATTTTGCAGCAGGAATGTTTGTAGTTCAATTTTTTTGAATACAGTTTTGTAGTATGTTTTGTCTTAAGACATAGAGTGGTCAGAAGTAGTGACCATTGTCTCACAGAACTAACCTAACTTCTAAATGTCACTTCATTATTAGTGACTTCCCAGCATGATGCAGTTGTTTCTGGCAAATTTTATGAAAATGAAGAACACTCCTCTGGCTTGATAGATTTTCTCACCTGATTGTTCAATTTGAAATATGCTTTATTTAGAAAGATGTTATTTTGATGAAGGAAATAAGCATAGGATAGCATAAGCATAGGATATAGGCATAAGCAGAGTACACCAGTTGCTACTTCTGTTGATATTTAGAGCAGTAAAAAAAAAGTAAAATACTTATTTTACATAGGGAAAAATTTGCACTGAGGTGCTGCTTAGGGGAATGCTATGATTCAGCATTACTTTTTCAGGTGTAAGTTCATCAGTTCCACAGCAGAAGTGTACAGAAGCTTTGTAGATAAAAACACACCAGCCGTACTCTGGTGTCAGGTTATCCCTGGACTGAGGCTGACTGACATTTAAATGTGTTGAAACTGCAACTGTGAAAACCCAACAGCCCAAAATTTGTATGTGTAAGGGTGTTTTCCACAGCCCTTTCTTCTGTTCTGAACATGGAAAGTCTATTGCAGAAAAAGGAACTATTATGCCTGTAGGCTCTTCCAGTGTGTTACACCACTCATTGCCAGAGTATTGCCTGACACCTGCATGTAATGAATTCAAGCATAAAGACATGTATTAGTATTCATTCATTTTGAATAACCTGAAATACCACTTCATATTCAGATCAATAATAACAGTATTTAGTACTTCGATACTATGCTTTTCTTTTTTGAAAGGCTATATGCCGGATAATTTGGCTGCCAACATACGCAAACTAAACAATACACAAGTCTCAGTGGATTCTGTTTGCATTATAAATCACTTTTGCTCATGAAAGGCTGGGAAAGAGGTTTTTCTTCTTCTATTCTGACTATTGAGAAATAACATTGCATTGAACATCCCAGAAGATTAGCTGTCTATGGTAGTCATGATTTTAGATGTAAATAGTGTAGAGATGGAGAATTTTCAGTACATGACTTACATATATATATCTAGATATATATTACATATATAGAACAATACCACATTATTCTGAAAATCAGTTTAGAAATGATACCTAGTGAAGCTTTTAACTCTTTGGGAAACAGTTTATTAGATCTCATAGGTAGGAAAGATTGTGTCTATATGCAGCTTGAATTAAATTTGTATGAAGTCATCCTTTTCTTCTCCAGGAGTGATTTGGGGCTGGATTGTTTCTAATTCAGATTTTACAAGTCCCCATTGAAACTGGTATAGATTATTAATATCTCCTTCTAGCTAATAACTTTTTTATTTTTTTCCCACTTGGTTATCTGCATTTTAAATTATTTTTACAGATCTATTCCCACTTGCAATGAACACAGGACATATTGCAGGAACTATTACTGTAGTAAAAGCATTGCTTGCTTTATGATACTTCCCAATTCTATTATTTTCCTAGAAACTTAGATGGACTTTAGTTTCTATTTGATTGATTTCATTGTTGAATGAAGCTCTATGCTTAGAACTGTTAAAGGCATGGATCTACCTCACCAGACAAAAAAGATCCCATTTAGAGCTGGCAGGTTAATCACTACTTAGTCCTTGCTATTTCAAAATCAGACAGGCTCTATAGTGCTAAAAATATTATACAGTTTTGAGTGTGAAAGTCTAAATTTGAGATACCCTATGCATGCTGCAGAAAGTTTTATTTCTGCTACTAAGCTCCTTCCTGTCTCTCTTACATGCTTTCACATAAAGTGTATTAATACCGTGTTCTTCAGACACTTAATTTAGATGCAATTAAGAATACAATCCAAGGTCAATGGAGCTATGTAGGCTCCTCCAGAGAGCAATTCAGGAAAGGTAAATTCTTACATTTTAAAGCTAGATGATGTGAATACTGCTAATTGAATATTCCTAAATTTCAAGGACAAAATGCCCCAAATTTATTTCTGAGGTGCCTTTAGGACTTACCTGAAGCCTGTGAAAATCAGAGGGCAAACATGCAGGGAGCTCTGAATGAGTCTTTCCATTTCAAAGGAATTATAATCAGTTAGAGATGCTTTTTATCTACACTGTACCTGCATGAATATAATTCAAGACATCTATAGATGAAAATAGATACCACTTTATGTTACCCACTGATATGTGTAGAATTAATTCATGATTTCAGGTTAAATGAGTACACTAATTTCTGTATCTTAGGAAAGGGTTTGTCAATTCCTTATCATTTGTCTCTATAGAAAGCTAAAATCAGGGATTGTAGTTAATGAGTCTAAGGCTCAATTTAAGACCTACATTTTCAGTTTGTTAGCATTACATGTATTTATTTTTATTAGTTATACAAGCATAAATATGAATTGGTATGCAAGATTTCTTTCAATTTCACTCATTCAACAATTATTATGTCTCTTTCCCCTTTTTCCTTCCAAGAATATTTGCAACTATAAGCCACAAAACCTATGTGGTTTTATGTATGATTTGTGTGTGTGGCTGACCACAGGTTCATAGAGGGCACAGGGCAAACTGGAAGCATTTAATTTGCCTTACTCCATCTGCAAAATCAGTGGGACTTAATTGCAGATCAGTGTGTTTTCCTGAAAACATATTTTTCCCTGTGATTTTATACCTTTCAGGTGCAAAACTACACATAAAAAAATCAAGGACACACTTAAAATCTAAAGTTAAATCTAATTTATTTAATTCCATATTTTAAATATATGATATTTATAATGCCTTAGATTTATCAGTATGAAAATATGCTGCTGTGGACTATGGTTGTGTAAAAATATCTAATCCTTAAATTGATAACTCATAGGTAAATTGCAGTACAATATTATGATACTGACTTTTATTTGAAATTCTTACTAAAATAAAATAGAATTTTTGTATCTTGCTTTCCAAGTGTTTTAGAATAAAACTGCTGAAGCAACCCTGATGCATATGAACAATTTTCTAAATTCTTGAGGGAATATTTTATTTTAAAAAATCCCCTCACAGACTTCTTCATTTTCTTTAATTTTAGTTGATGAGAAGATTACATACATTTTGTGTCATTGCAGTGCTCTTTCTGTTCTTGATATTTTGGAATAGTTAATTTCAATGAGTCAAAATTCCCTGAAAAATCACTAAATACAGTAGGTGGAATGATCTGTAAATGAAACTACTCACATAATAAGTTCAGCAACTTGTTAAATCCCCATTTAAGAGAAATGCATAATATTTTTCGTTATGCCAGGTGGCACATTTAATCTACCTTTCTTCTTGAAATTCCCTGTGGTCCTGCATTTGTGTTCTGTGGAGCTACTGCTTTTCAATTCTTTATTATTTAGAGCTAGAAAATGAAAAAAATCGAAATGTAATCCTTTCTATTTCACCTCACTCCCTGGAAAAGAAATAGGGAGAAAATATTAGGAACTAATTTCTAGGCATAGGGAAAATAAGAAAATTATTTGGAACAGGCAGGATGGAAGAATCAAAAGCAAACCTTGATAATCTTACTGCCTTTTCCAGTGACTGTCTCATGAGATGTAGATTTCAGCAGTAGATTTCTTTCACTTTATGGTTTAGCAAAACTTTTGAAACAGTCTCCCCTTGTTTCCTTGTAGCCAAATTGAGAAGACAGGGACTGGATGGGGGGATTGCAAAATGGATGGAAAACTAATTGAGCCAGCAAACTCTAGGAGTATTGTTTCTTGATTCCAAGTGTGACTAGGAGCCAGTGGATACTGAGGATGAATACAAAGGCCCATGCCCTCCAGCTCTGTCCCTCACTGGATAATAAATTGGGATGCAGCTGCAGCAAGTTTGAGGGTGACATGAAATGATGGGAAAACAGTTGATGTGTGGATTCTAGTACTGCTAGACAGAGGGAACTTTAAAATCTGGTGGCATGGGCCAACAGAAGGGTCATAAATTTCAGGAAAGACAAATACAGAACCTGCCCTTTGCCTTGAATAATGCCATTTGTGAGTACTCATGGAATTGACTGGGTAAAAACAAGCTTTACAGAAAACACCCAGGTGACTGAGTGGAGAGGCTGACTAAGAGTTAGAAGTGTGGCCTTGCAGTAAAAATATCAGACTGGAGTGTATGAGCGCCAGTGTAGTCACCAGGTCATGGTTATTATTTCCTCTTCAGCACTCATGTGGAAAATTGTGCGTAGTTTTTGTGTCCTCCACCATACAAGAGAGATATTGCAAAATGAAGCAAGTTCAGGGGAAGAACCCATTAAAGGGCTAGGGGCTGGAATATCTTTTAGACAAGGAGAGGCTGAGTGAGGCTGGCAGAGAGAGAAGGGTAAAAGGGATCATATTACTAATTTGGACTGAGAAAAATAAGATGACATATTTCAAGGGTAAAAATATACTTTCAGTGTCCTCTGTTGTACAGGGAAAGGTAGCTGTATTATTAGTGAAAAACTTGCATTCATACTTTCTTCTACAAATTTGCAGAATAATACCACATCTTCTTAGAGGCATCAGCAACTGTACAATTAGGATTTTTATAATAATCCTGCTTGTATAATAAACCTAATAAAATTGTGTATGTTTTATCCTTCTAGTGCTTTAGAGGAGCCGTTAGGTGTGACTGAAATATAATGTCTAGAATAAAAAAGGGGCTTTGTTAGAAAGATTGAATGCCAAAGAAAAGTTGCAAGGAAGTTGCTGTTTATGGATACAGCCTGCATGAAACAGAAGTGATCACACACATGCACAACTGATTGTAGCTGCAGTCTTGAACCTTAGGTCCCAATCCTCACATCTCAAAATGAGGACTTAGCACGTTTTAGAAGAAATTAGTGCAGTCATAATTAATCAGTGTCACCGCAAAAAAAAAAAAAAAAAAAAAACCAAACAAAAAAAAAAACCAAAAAAACCCCTTTTTTCTCCTCCTTAATCAGTAAAGAGAAATAGTTTTTTGCTCAGCAATTGTGTTTTCAAACAGAATAAAGAATCCAGAATTAATTAAATCATTACTTGGCTTCCTCGCTGCCAAGACTGCTATTATACTGGAATAATGGATTCTGTAATGTTTTAACAGCAGCTGAAATAAGGAGGAAACAGGGCTGGCAGACATTTCTTCCTGTTCATGCCTTCTATCTGGAAAATGCTTATAAATCCATATTCATGTCAAAATTATAGTAAGCTCTTCTTTTTACTGCTTTAAAATTTGGTTAGTACCAACAAAAATACCCTAGTTCTCTTTTTTGTTATGGTGAAGTGCCTTAGTAAGGTTGCCTTTTTCCCCACAGAAGTGTGAGGTCTTTAACTCTCAAACCTGTACTATTATTTCATCATAGAGTTCTCATTTCTCTAATTCATTATTTTCTCCTTCAAAGAAGTAAAAGAAATATAATCTGAAGGTTTTATTCCTGAGAACTTGCTCTGCACAGGGCAGTCATTGACTCTAAATATATTGTTTAGTGAAAAGAAAGTTGAAATTTTGTTGTTTTTTTCTTTTCTTGTAATTTTTAACAAGTCTTATCAAAATACATGTTTTTGATGGGTTGTTCTTTTACTGTAGCTGGTCACTGTGGCTCACCAGACCCGATTGTAAATGGCCATATTAGTGGGGATGGTTTCAGTTATCGCGACACTGTAGTCTACCAGTGTAATCCTGGCTTTCGACTTGTTGGTACATCTGTCCGAATTTGCCTGCAGGACCACAAGTGGTCTGGACAAACTCCTGTTTGTGTCCGTAAGTACAATTACTTTTTCACTGAATTGTTGCTACTGTTTTAAACGTAACTGAATATTAATAGTGGATTGGATGTGTTTGGGCTCAGATTAGATATTTATTGGACCTGTTGTCAGTTACAAGGGTTGTTATGATCCAGTTTCTAACCTAGCACGGACTTGTTAATATTTCCAGTAACTCCTGATATCTGTTGTTTCAGAAAGAGGATGGCATATGCCCTGAGGGGGTTTGAATAGCAGGCTGTGACTGTGTGACTTAATCTATCATTTTCTCTTTGTCCAGGCGTAGTTGTTATGCCAAGTATGAGCTTGCTAAGCCTCTCCCCTGTTTTTTTTTCACCAAGAGTAAAAAATTCCTTTGTATATTTTCATTGCTTAAAGGACAAAGCCGGACTAGTGTTCATCTCTGCATTTCTGATAGTGACTGCCTGTTTTTGCAAATTTGCCCCGAGTTGGCTTGTCAGTACAAGCCAAGGCATGGCACTGGATTATGTTACATCTGTTAGAAGAGATGTTAACTTTTTTATAGCCTTTACTATTTTCTCAATTCACCTGTTTTTGAAAATCCTATAATTAAGTGCTAGAATTGTAAAGTCCTTCCTTCTCTAGTTCTTCCTTGTTTGTGTGGCAGATTATCTGGCATTTTCTGAACCATCAACCATTTAATTAGTCAAGTCAAATTTATCCAATTTTTATTTTATTACTTTATTATGTAGTTGATTTTATTTCTCTTTAATTTCAGTTTTATTAAAGAGCCCCATTTTTATGCATTTTTTTATTTTTAATGAAGAATTTATATCAACTATTTCAGTGTTGCATTTTTTAAGATGTCTGTAATTCAGATATAAGTATTGTCTACACAAAAAGTCACTAAGATGGTCAGCTTTTCTGTTCAATACATACCAAATTTTTAAATGTTCAGTATTTTCTTTCTTTGGGTAAAATGAAAATTTTTACATGTATACAGTGGCAGAAAATATCTGCCAAGTGTCATTGCCCTTTTAAAATCTTGTTTATATCTTCAAGTGGTTTACATTCATTAAAGGAGTCAGATCTAGCATTGTTACTGTGAGTGCATTTGTTTGACTGTGCAGTGAATAAAATCCCTCCCAAAGAAAGGGGCAAAGCTGGGAGGGCCATAGGAGGGGCAGGAGGCTGCTCCTTCTTATATGGATGTTATTGTTACCATTATGAGAAGAACTGGCATCAGTTTCTGTTATTAGAGTTGCCTAATGTTTTCCATTGCAAGATGGTTTTCTTTTGCTTAGAACACTGCCAGACTAAAAAACCATGCAAGATGATTTGGTTTATGCCAGAGTCCAAACTTTAGGGGATTTTCCTCCTTTGATCAATTTACTTAAGAAATTTCCATAAAATGAGACTCTTATTTCTGAGATGTAAAGTGAAAACATACTGTTCACCAATGCTAGAAAAGTGTTCTGTACGGAATTTTTTCTTTTGACTGAGCATTGTGGAGCCTGAACTAGAAATATGGCTGTGGTGCGTTGACCTTGGCTGGATGCCAGGTGGCCACCGAGCTACTTTCATTCCCCTCCTCAGAAAGGCAGAGGGAAAATATAAGATGGCAGCTTTCTAAAACAAAAGTGAATGGTTGCACGTGCAAGCAAAGAAAATAAAGATTTTAATTTTCTACTTCCCATGAACAAGCAATGTCTGGCTACATCCCAGGAAAGAGGGCATCAGCATGTGTAACAGTTGTTCCAAAACATGTGTGTAAATAATGGATGACACCTCCTTCCCTGCTACCACCCTGCCTGCCCCTTCCTCCTCCTCCCTCTTAGCTTTTATATCTGAGCAAACATCATATGGGACATCCCTTTGGTCAGCTAACCTGGTTATATCCCCTTGCGACGTTGAGACACTCCCAGACTGCTGGTGGGAAGGTGGAATGTTGGGGAAGCAGCAGTGATGCTATGGAGTGCTGCTCAGCAGCAGCAAAACAGTGGGGTGTTCTCAACGCCTTTCCAGCTAATGATACAAAGCCCAGCACCGTAAGACATCCATCTCAGATAGATCCAATACAATGGCAGAGATATCACAAAGTTATTAGGGGCTGTGCCCCTGAAAATTTGTCCCACATTGGTCTTTATTTTGTGAGCTTTTTAGAGAAAATCACATATTTTTATATTTTTAATTTACCTTGAAAGGATTTTTAGATTTGTAAAGTACTAGACATTGTCTTAAAAAATAGTACCTAAAGAAGCACTTGTAGTTCACCTGTGACTACTTAACATTCTTAGTTTCATATGCAAGTCAGCCTCCTTCATCTTGCAAAATTTGTAACACACAGGTCTTTCCCCATCTCTCTCCTGGTTAATCAGTTGGACCACACTTTGGCCAAGTATTTTCTGAAAGGTCTTTCCACTTGCTGCTTATTGAGAGCTAATAGGAAATAAGAAAATTTCTGCTTAGTTCCTTGTGAGTAGCGGCACAGCAAAATCAAAAGAAAAAATAAACCTGTGTATAGATTATTTATTCAAGTAAGATAAACATCGCTAGTACAGAGTTGAGAAGTTCTATGTTTGTGCATGTGTGCATATGTACATTCTGATTTTCCATTGTTAGTATCTATGGTTTTATATCTTTTTCTATAATATTTTAATATCTTGTCACATGGAAAACTAGAGCTTGACCTTAGTAAGCTTATTTTATAATTTCTGTTTTAGCAAAATCAACACACATAATATATAATGGGAAAGATTTACTCCAAAAAATTATTTCTTCACTACTTCAGCAAAGCAATGCAAAATCTTTGAAACTGGAATGCTTCAGAGCTCCAGAATGTTCTGAAATAGTGCCTCAAGTTTGTTTGGCTCTACTACATGTTTAAGCTTGCTAGGAAAAAATCTTTTCCTTTATTTGTATTTGTAGGAATTTTAAAATGCTTTTTTGATGGTCTAATGCACATCAGATGTGTGTGAAAATGCATATTATATATATATATATATATATACACATATATATAAATAAATATAGATTTAGATTTATTACAACTTTCAACATAAGCTAAAAAGTAGCACAGTTAAGAATTATCAATAAATATATCCTATTCTTTTTCTTATATGTCTTGTATAAATGTCAAAGGCAAATTCAGAAGGGAAAAAAAAAAAAACAAACCAAAGTCAGAAACCAAAATGCCAAAGGAGCTCCAACCTGCAAGTGGTTCCATGGATCAGTACTTTTCACTCAGATGCCAACCTTCCTGTTTTTCTTCTAACAGCAATCACATGTGGACATCCTGGGAATCCAGCTCATGGAATGACCAATGGCAGTGAGTTCAATTTAAATGATGTGGTGAATTTTACCTGCAACACTGGATACTTACTTCAGGGTGCTTCTCGAGCACAGTGTCGAAGCAATGGGCAGTGGAGTAGCCCTTTACCCAACTGCCGAGGTAAGAGTTTTACACTGCCTCAAAATACTCAAAAAACTCACAAACATGCTTTAGGAACTTATTCTCACCTTTATTTGAGTTTCTGCATTTCTATATTGGAGATTGTTGTTACAGCTGAGTATTGGAGATTTTCAGTATTTTTACCTCAAAGTCCTCAGACTGCAAACACCAGCATTTAGTTTATAGACATATAAAGTGAACTTTGTATCACAAAAGTTATATTACATCAGTAAATCACGGCTGCCTGTCTAGCCTGAATTAGGTGCATTTTTAATTCCGTTTTCATAAATGGTCACTATGAAATTGAATATTTATGTATCAAAACATTATTAATCCTCTTTTTCCTAGCAGTACCCGACAGATGTGAAACCTGATTTTTCTTACCCCACCAAAGGAAAAAAAAAAAAGGGATAAAGTAAGATTTAATTTTGCATAGTTTTTTTCCAAAGACATCTGAGTTTGATTCCTGGTGTGCTATGAGTAAAGTGGACATGTTTGAGAGATGAGAATGAAGCAAAGGTTTGTGTTATGAGAAAATCTGTATCAAATGGACATATTAGGAAAGGACAAAGAAAAAACATTTTAAAACACAACCTACAATTATCAGATTGAATTCTTTATCCAGATCCCAGTAGTGTAATTAAGTTACAACTCTCTGAATTTAACCTTTTTTTTACTCCTTCCATTTTGACCAATGTTTTTATTTATTTTCTTTAGTTTTTGGCTATTGTTGCAGAATATGGAGCTAACATCTCATCTTTGGTCTGCTCCACCAATATCTTGATCAGACACCTAAAATCTGTTCACTAGTTTAGTGTTTTTATGTTATATGCTCCAAAATAACTTCTTCTGGTATAGTACATGCTTCCTCAATGCTGAATCCATTAGGGTACTGCTATTTAATGATATTGTGAAACATTTTCTTTTGAATCACTGAGGCAGACTGAGTATCTTCTAACTGAATCATAGATGCAAACTGACAGAGAAGTGAAGGCAGGACATGAGGTAAATCATGTAAGATATACTAAAAGATCCCAAAGGCCTGGGGAAAACTTTTTGAGATACTCTGTATCCTTCAGTGCCCTTTTTGTGAAGGCTCTGGAAGGAAATGTATTTTAATGGCTCTAATTTACAAATGTTATTCCTGGTCACATTCAAAGATGGAATTATCTGGGTTCATTTATAAATGTTAATAACAGTGCTAATTTCCAAATATGTAAACCAAAAACAAATTAAAAAGCGCTTAGTGTCTGGAAAGAATCTGATGGCTATGTCTGCTGTGGAACATGCAGAGAAATAGAACACAAAAATTTCTCTAGACATTCAGTGGTTACTGAGCTTTACTTGAGTATTTTCTTTTGCTAGAAAAATATTAGAACAGTGTAAGTACTATGCTTTTGTTCTTTGTATCGTCTTTTATAGGCTAAAGGAAATTGCAGGCAGCAAAGTCATTCTAAGGATACAACATTGGAATTAAAGATCATGTAATAAGAACTTAACTTCAGCTATTGTACTTTTATTATCTCCACCTGTTGGTTTATTAAAAATCTTATTGTAGTACAACTGTTGTTTCTAAGAATAATAATTATCTTTGGTGATTAGCTCATCATAATGTTTCAGAGATAGCTGATGCAATTTCAGGCTCAGTGTGTGTGGAATTAGATCTTTCATTCTCATTAAAACAATAAAGAGATGGCAATTCCCTCAGTCACTACCCTCAGAATTTATTCAAGTGAGTTAACTAACATAGCAATATAATTATTGGAACAGAGAAACAAGAGTTAGCAAACTGTTTCTATTTAGGCTCATGGGTTTTTTTTCCCTTTTGTACTGTTTTCTTTTGCTGCACCTAAGTGTACAAGCTCATCTGTCTCATCTGTGAGGCATTTAAGTAAGGTTTTATTTGTTGGAAACACATACTTTTTCACTTATGCTATAGATGCAATCAGAATCTGCTCTGTTTGACTGCCAGAGGAAGAGACAGAACAGCTTAACTGAAGTTCAACCGCATTTATGAGCTGAGTTACTCAGCTATTTACACTGAACTCCATTACATTTATTAAAAGGAAAACAAATCTAAATGAAAGCAAGGAAAAGCAATGCAAAGACTGAGAAGATTTTTTTTTAAAAAAGAATGTAAGAATTAGGATCCTTACAGTTACTGCAATTTATTTCAGTGGTCTCTCCTGTCTGTTTTCCTCTTAATATTTATTCGCAGGAATTTGAGTTTGATTGAGGCCAGCTTATGGTCTGAAATCTTGTTTAGGGAGGTTGGTTTTCTGAAGGGAGTCATCTCTGCCAAGATCCATGCACTTAAGAATGGTAAACTTCTACCAGAATGGAGAGGCCCAGAGTTCTCTTAGCTTGGTGTCTACAGTTTTGTCTATTATCATGCAGGTGGTGAGAAGCTGGACTTTAGCCATTCACTCAGTGCTTCTTCACTTCATTCTTCTCTTCACTTAGTATTTCTTTCTCTATAGCAAGATATATTTTTCAGTGACTATCTTGTATCTCTTCCATCATGAACTGCAAGGGTCCACCTAATTTCGTCACCTGCTCCATGCACCCTGTTAAAACTCAGAGCGCTTTGCTGCTAATCATGATAACACTGCAACTACTCACCTCTGTGACTGAGTTTAACTGATTTAAAGGGTTTGAAAAAGTTGTCATGAAGTTTGCAATTTGTCCAAGAAATCTCTCCTCATGGAGAGTAATATACTGTCTAAAGTAACAATAACTGTTATAAATGTATTTGTTCACCGAAAATATTTAGCTGATGTGGATATTGAATATTCCCTTTACAGTACAACTATAGCATATCAGTGTTAGAGTAGTTCTATACCATTCTCCTAGTACATGCATCTCTGATCTAGAAATGTGGGGGATTGTCCTTCAATTATATGAAAATTTAAAGTGCTGTAATATAATTGCCTTGATAATTGGTACTGTTTCTCATTTTAGGTTAGGGTGGTTGGTTGACCTTGCAGTTAGTATGTAGCAGCTTCTCTCTGCTGTTCCCACTCACTTTTCTTCTCTGGCGTGTGTTCTCCACAGGCTGCAGAGAATATCTACTCCCTCATGCACTGCCTTCTCCTCCAAGTTCACTGTTCCCTTTCTTATCACTGTCGTGTGTGTGTGTGTGTGTGTGTGGCCTCCTCTCTCTGGTGTATTCTGCCCTTTCCTAAATAAATCTTCAGAGAAACAAACTTTTCTCATGGCTCACATCTGATTTGAAGAGAGACTGAGAATTGGGGCTCTTCAGCTTAGGGGAGAGAAGGCTCAGGGAAATGTTGCTTATCATCTATACATATCTAAGGGACAATATAAAAAAAAGAGGTCCAGACTTCTCAGTGGTGTTCACTGAACGTATGTGATGCAAAGGGTACAAAATCAAACATAAGAAAAAGCTTTTTAAATGTGAGGGTGATAAAACACCTGAATAAATTTCCCAGGGACATTGTGGATTTTCCTTTCTTACAGCTATTCAAAACCTAACTGGACAAAGCCGTGGGCAAACTGTTTAGTTGTCACTTCCAAATTCAAGTATTCTTGTATACATATGATGACTAAAGACCAAAAATATACACCAACAATATTCCTATGTTGAATTTGGTCTTAATGAATTGATTAAAATTTACCTAAAGCAAGTAATGACACTTTTTCTGGCATTAGCCTTTACTTCTAAAATTGTGTTTTATCTGATGCATGGAAAACATTTATTTTGAAGCTCATTGTTACCAATGAATTATGAATTTGTTTACAAAGAAAGTAAATCTTCCAGCTCTTTAAATATCCTGCTGGGAAAGGATAGATTCCTGGCAGACCCATATAATTTAATTCAACTGAGATTTTACATATGACCTTTCTTTCAAAACTTAGTTGAGTTCACCTGAATCAATAATGAACTTGGCTTCATTTGGCTGAGACTACACAGCAAGTGCTACAAATTAAAGATTGCTGCTTGAAGCTATTGATGAATTTTATTATTTTATTTTATTTTATTTTAGGTTGAAACTGAGCTGTTATATGTGCATACAAAACCTTGATATTTTAGGAAAATAAAGCTGGTGCAGTTCTTAGGCACCCTTTTGCAATGATACATTGCTTCTGTCTGTTGTGTCAATAGTAGGTTAACTGTTAGGTTAAGCAATCAGTGACAGGAAATTTAGTAAGGAAATTAAATGGGAGATTTTGGATAAGAAAAAAGTAATGCACACAAAAGATCACATTTTCTATTTATGATCTGCATGATAAAATCTTTTATGAAAAAGAGGATTTTAATGTTTGTATTTCCTAAATGCACTGCAAGCACTGAATTGTTTTGCAATGATATTTCCCCCTACTCCAGAATGCTTTTGTGTCTGTTTTGGCTCAACAAGTAAAACCTTGTATCTCTGAAAATCTACCTATTTTTTTAGTATTTTATATGGACCAGTGTTCTGAGTTAATGTTATTCTTAAAATACCCATGGGGAAACTATGTTCCCACTGTTTCTGTCACAAGTGAAAAAAGAGCATGTGATGTTAAGGTACTTTGTGAGATAGAAATCTCAATTTTTAAAACATTATTTAAACATTGATATCTATTTTAAAAAATTGTATTTAATCCTTTTGATGGACTCAGTATTTTCTAAAGATTGGTGGCAGTCTTTTCTGGAATGTGAAGGTCTCTGAAGCATGACTTTAAATTCATCATTTAAATTCATCATTATCCACGTGGACTCTATCTTTATTTTTATTCATTTGATACAGAACATGCCAAGTAGTTAGTTTACTCGCCTTTAAACTGGAACCAAATGGCTTCAGAAAAATTACAATACCCAGGTCTCTATTCTCTGCTGCAAACCTGCCTGCGTAGAGCTTTGTGCAGCCTGGATGTGCTACCCCAGAAGTAGTTATGACTATATTAAATCTTAAGCCAAGTATGTTCACTGTTGTTTTCTTTTTTTCCATTAGCAGTTTGGAACCACTTTCCATTTAGTCTTTGGAAGCACAGAAAGCCAATCTCCATTCTTTCTACTTGTCATAATAATTCCTAACCACCAAAATGAGAACTGAATCAGGTGGTCTCATCAGGGCCCTGGACTCCTGATTGCACTGCAGGTCATTTTTTCACATATTATGCTTGAAGCAAGAACTGCTGTATTAAACACCACACTTTCTGCCTCTATTAAGGCAGACTCATATTCATAATCTCTACCAGGAAAAGTGAATATCCTTTGCTACTGTTTCCTTCAGAATTCCTTTTATCTTTTTTATAAATGAGATTTAGGAGCTTTCCTCCTGTTAGAAATCTGTTTCTAAAGACCAGAAACACTTCGATGGGAAGATTCATTTGGCAAAGTTGCAGAGGTTTGAGTTAGCTCACATTGTCCAGTCTGTATCAGTAAGTCCAGGCTATTTGTTAGTAATAAAGAATTCAGTTCTCTGTTTATACTGCATTTGTGCTGAATTTCTAAATTGAAAGGTTTATCTTTCTTTATCTCATTGGTCTTAGATTCTTGAAAAGTTTAATTAGGCTTTTATATCTTATCCAGATACTGGTATCTAGAAAGAATTGCTAATTTTATCATGTTCTATTTAGTGGCTATGTCATTTGAATCAGTGGTAATATGTTCCACTCCTTCACTGACAAGAAAAATAACCTTTCTGATGACAGCTGATAGACTGAGATTGGTGACCAATTCTTCTCATCCAAAGATAAAGCAGCTCTGAATTTAAGCAGTTTTCAATCTGTGGAGTCAAGGATTTGTATAAGCTGAGAAATGCATTTTGTTCAGTTTTGTTTTTCCAGAGTCAGAGGCCTTTGTTGTGACTTGCTTATACTTAAATGTCATATATGCCTAATCTGTTCATATTGATAGCATGTTGATATTCCTCAGAAGGATGACTTGCATTTGAGTGAGTTTCCTTAATAAGGAGATGGAGTGCCATGGGAGATGCCATGCAGCATCTGAGATATTCACCTGATCTGGCAGAGATGCCCCTCTCTGGAGTGTAAACAGCCTGGGGATCAGGCAAAAACATTTCAAAAAGTAGTAGTAGAGATATCTTTTGAGGCAGCTGAAGAGGTCCTCATTCAGGTGAAAAACAATGCTCAGATTAATAAAGAATCTGAAGAAAAAGACTTTAGAGTTTGTAATATTCTGACAAAACCTATTGTGTTAATACTACTTGTACATAAATGCCCAAAAATTAATTTTGCATACAGAGAACACAAGAGTAAAACAACAGGTAAGTACTTTGTCTTTTTGGCCAATTTGCTATTGCAATAGCTGGCAAAATCTGAGAAGTTTTCATTCTTGTTTATTGTTGACTTTGCATTGTCTTTTACTAAAATTCCATTTACTGGCAATTTTGTCATCATGCTTTCACAAGCAGAGCTTTCTTTCTTTTTATTGGCAGCATTTTTAAAAGCTTGTCAGAAAACCAGAGTGAATTCTCCAGTCTTTATTCACTCTAGAGTGTTAATCCCTAAACATTTTCTAGATACCAACATTAATGCAATACTTTTCACATAAAAAATTTTTCAAAAATCTGTTGGTAAGACATGAAAGTTTATTAAAAAAGGTTAAGATAGTTTCTGTCAAGAAAAAAAAAAAAAGAGAACAAGAAACGAAATACTGTGAATGATGTACTTTTTGATGATCATTCAACTTCTTAATAGAAAGCTGCCCTGGAGGACTCTGACATGGTCTTTTAACTTCTTTGTCCTCAAGGGTTTGAATCTACTCTGTGTGAGGTTCCTAAGTTATCAGGGCAGGCTTGGAATATTCTCCAGCTTTTCTCAGATGACTTAACCAAGACTGACAGAATTCATTTCCCATGCAACTCTTGACAGGTGTCATTGAGAGAGAGCAATCTCCATCTGCTCTCTCTGTGATTTACAATTGAGTCCCCAGGGTGAAAGGCAATTGGGGAAATACTGCCTTAGTTCTGTATGCCAGCCAACTCAAATTCTTTTCTAAAGTACTCCTTACTGCAGCTCTTCTTAGCAACAGCACATTTGTGTATATATTTAAAAACTGATAACTGATCTTAAGTGGCACTGCAGGCATAATTGTGGTTACTTTTTAGCTTGAGGAATCGTATTCTCTTGCATAATCAATTGGTAAGACTTCATGTATGATGCAAGGATTTTGTTCACAGAGCCCATGCCTAAATTATGCATTTGGTGACTGTTGTATTTCATTCATCAATGAGCTGTCTAAACAGATACTGCTGGTATTGGAGTGAAAACTGAATCACACAGAAAAATTGATTCTTTGGAACTGCAATATATTCCTTGAGCATTCCATATTTCTGGTCTGCATAGAGAATTAACTTTTTCTGTTCTCCCTATTGACTTGCAAAAATATCTCGGTTAGAATTGCTTTTGGGTGGCTTTGGGCCAGCATATCTTCATGAAGCAAAGTTCTTTTAATTTCTAATACTGACTTTCCATAGGAGAGCTTGGCACAATTACCTGTTAAACCAAATATCTTGTTTTAAACAGTTATATTTGATTTTGGTTTATGTTAATAATCTTCACTAAAAAATGGGACAGCCCATGTGAATGCTGGTTCAAAATTAAACCTAGGGAGAGAATTAAATAGTCCATAGGATGAGAATATTTGAAAATAGTTGTATCCATGAATCTACAAAACCTTTAATAAATGCGTGAATTTTTAACATGCATGAGATTTTTCTTCTGTTTCAATAGACTATTCTGAGATTAAAATAATTTGAACTATTACTTTCAATGTTCTCTTTCAACTAATCTAGTGCATATTTGAGTTCAATAACAATGATTATCTCTAAATTGCAGTGAAACAAAAGCACTTTTAGTATTTTCTTTTGAAAAAATTCTAAAAAGGCATTTCACTGTTTATTTTTCTGCTTTTTCTTTTACATAATTTTTATCTGTACAGTATTTCACTGTTCATCACTTTGATACAGAAATAAAATAATAGTCAATATTATAGTTTAAAAAAATAGCACTTTCTGATATTCTGGAGTTCCCACAACTCCCAAATGAGATTTCTATGCGACTGATAGTCTATGATACTATGAAGAGTTGTCCACATTTTTGTTCTGGAAGGCACTTTCTTTTAAAGGTTTGTGCCTGTAGATCTCTACTGTCCTTCCCATTCCATCAAAGAGAATACCAGAGCATCTGCAACTTCATTCTCAGACAAAACAACAATAACAGCAACAAAACCCAAAACCAAATCAAATAAACAAACAAAAACCTTAAAACAAACAAACACAAAACCCCTAAAACCACCAAACAAAACCACCCAAAAATCCCACCAGAAAGTAAACTAAAAATATAGATTTCACGAAAAAGGATTCTTCTTACATCGGAAGAAACTTAATCGGATAAACAGTATGAATCTTGTCCTACAGCTTGGGAAGAATTCAGTAGTAAATTTCCTCATGCAAATTTGCACTAATTTTGTGTATTCATTAATGAAATTTTACTGTAAAAGTGGATGTCCTGTTTAAGCTGTGAATGCCCAGTTTATAGTGCTATATTCCTTAGATAAAATTTGGATGATATTAAATCCAGGCTACTGAACATGCATCTGTACTGTGGATCTCTGAGTATAGCAAGGAGTTCTATTTGTACGAGAATAAAATTTTCTAAAATTTTAAATATGATTGCTATGTTGATAAACTGATATTAATTCACCTTTGGGCTATTGGCAGAGAAATGTGATTATTATTTTTCCATGGGATTTTACATATATTGTTACAGCCATAAAGCACAATTCCATCTTTTTTTATCTGTGTCATTTAAGGGAAGAGCTGCTTTTGAAGGTGTAGTTGCTAGAACAGGTAGGTATCAGTGGAATAGAAAGGTGTTTTTATTCCATAGGTACTTTTTGATACACGCCTTCATTGGAAAATGATTATAATATGGGTATAGGTCTCAAGAAGACCTGAATTCTGTTCTCTACCAGTAGAAATATTCCATACAACCCTGAACTTCATTTTTTATATGGTGGAACTTAATTTTTTACATGGTGGATCACAGTAGTGGTATTGTGTAATTGTGAGGTTGGGAATCAGATTACCATAAAAAATAGTTTTAGCTTAATAAAAAGATTTTAAATATTCACTTCTGTATCTGAAATTAAATCAATATGCATTTTTAAATTAAACAGTGCCTGGCATGGGAGCTGACTTCCTTCTACTTATTTAGATGGTTTTTCATTTGAACCAAGTGGCACATTCACAGGAATCGTTTGGAGCATGGCTCAGGGGTTAGTATGGACAGGAGAATCATTCTTCATGAGCTGTTCAGAGAAATTCACTCTGTTCTGGAGGGTAACAGCACACAATGGCATGGACTGAGCCACCATCTACTGGCCTCATGCCAGAAAACAGGTGCTGGCTTTCTTTGATTCACATTGATACAGATGTATATTCAAATGTTTAGGAACATTATATATACATTTATGTGGAAAAATTAAATGTAAGGATGTGTTTGTACAAGGCAACTTATAACTATGCAGAGGATGCAGGCTAGTTCCAAAAGCAGAAACTTTACAGCAGCATCCACCCAGCACTACACTGTGCCTAATTGCCTAGGAGACAGGGTTAATTAGGATGCAGCGTGTGTTGTTTCTGGGAATTGTGCTGGTTTCTGTAGAAAGGATTGTACTGTAAGTACATATGAGCTCCTTTAGATCTAGCTTTTTGGTAAGGTAACCTGTCAGTGGACTCTACATTTTACAGAGTTTTACGTGTCCCTGTTCTACAATGACAATTATATTGCTAGTGCAAGAATTAGACTTAGCTGACAAAGATGAGTAACTATGGAAAAAAAGCACTAAAAAAGAATGTGTCAGGTAACAGAAAAAAGCATTTTCTCTTCATAACACTCTTAAATAGAGATCCTCAGAAGAAAGGACTTTTGGAGCTCTTCAAAGCAAGTACAGAGACACAGACTTCCACATCCAAATTTTTCACAGTTTTTGAAGAGCAGTGAGATATTAGGACTTGATAAAAAAATAGCCAAGAGCTAGAGAGGTATTTTTTTTCTGTCAATGAAATCTTATGTAAACACATATTTATTTAACCTGCATTTATCTGATTTCTGTATGAAATGTTATGGTTATAACACTATGCTTAAATAAAAGTTTTTAATATGAAATATAAGCTAAATTATTATAATGTAAGCTGAATGTAACTTCTCTGTTGAATTATTTCATAGGATTCACTATAAATCAAATAGGAATAGTTTCAGTTAGGAATCTAAAGTTTTATTACTGCTCAGGAACACAAAAAAAAAAAAAAAAACCCAAAACAATAAACTGATTTCTTTCATTGAACATAGTCATTTTATGTAATACCTTTCTAATGCTTTGTGTGCATTATTGTAATGCCTAATTTTTAAAAATATATTGGACTTTTCTATGTAATTGTATTTTCAGTGTTTTTAATAACAATTGGGACATGAAAAATAGGTTTCTTTATGCCAAAAGGAGCTCTTTTCCCCAAATATTACTTCTAAAATAATTTTTATGAAGGAAAATTTTAGATTCCTATGAAGCATTCTTTGGACCAAGGTATATGTTTGTTTAGAATTGTGAAGGTTAAAATTATGAACATTTAACACTTTTAAGAGCATTGCTTTAAAATATAACAGTAAATAAATTAAAACTGGATTTTGCTCCAGATTAAATTTTAGGATGTTATAATTTTTCTAAAATCCTGAAGCTTTTTAGCTGACTGAATGAAATGTCCCTTTAATGAATGAGTATTTGCACAAGATGCCTTGTTCTAGTGTGTTGCCTGATCATCACATTTAAATCTTATGTATGGTAAAATTTAAGCTTTTGAATAAAAGGAGTAAAAAGCAGTCCATTGAAGACTATGAATATCTTACTTCTAAAATGATAATCTTATCTATCTATCTATTCTTGTCCACTGATTTATTTTTCATGAAAATTTATTTGAACTAAATGATGTACTTGAAAAGTAGATTCCTGTGCTTCTTTGATGAGCTTTAATTTATTTTAAGAATTAAATTGTAAGTGGTTTTTTTTTCGTTTATTTATACTGTTATCTTTAGAATGAAGATGGGAGGGGTGGAGTAGATGTTTGTAACTTTTCATACAGTTTTCAGATTAACAGACAGCAAAACTAGGTGTTTGAAAAAGTCCCTTCTAACCCAAGCTTTTAAATTATTCTGCGGTCAATGCAAAGTATAAAATGAAGAGGTGGGGAGGGTGGCTACACTTTATATAAAAACAGGGCAGTCATGAAAATACCCATAATTTTTTATGGTTTTAATGGCTATCTGAAAAAATTACTTCACGCTTTTTTGTGTTTACCCTCACTCCTGCTCCCCTATATTTGATTTTCACTGTTGTCCTTTACCTGTTCTACACATTAATAGCAGAAAATTTCCTTAATATTTGAAGCAAATTTTCTCATTTGAGTAAAATTTAAAAAAAAAGAAAATGTCACAGTGTTATTCGAAATGTTCCTTCACATAAAAATTATGTAGAAGACCAAACTAAGCCTACCAAGGGAATGATAAAAAATCCCTTAAATTTCTCTTTTATCTTTGAACCACCTGTATACTTGATACTATGTATCTTGTCCAAGATTATTAAAAGAACTGGAGTAAATTGTAGTATTACTTTCAAAGCAAAAAGATCTAGTGTCTTGCTCAAGAGTCAATGTATCTGATATTTAAGTCAAATAAAACCCACAAAGAAACCATAGATGAACCACAGTCACGAGCTTCTATTGAAGCAAGGAAAATCATTGCTAAACTTATTGCTGTTATGCCTCAGCAATGAAAACTGTTTGTCTTACAGTGGTGAACTGCTCTGATCCTGGCTTTGTGGAGAATGCAATTCGTCATGGACAGCAGAATTATCCTGAAAGTTTCAAATACGGAACGAGCGTGGCATACCATTGCAAGAAGGGCTTTTATCTCTTGGGCTCATCTGCACTGACCTGTAAAGCTAATGGGTTATGGGATAGATCATTGCCAAAGTGTTTGTGTAAGTGTCCATTTGGTTGGATTAGCATTAAAGAGTTGTACATGATTTTAAATCATGATAGAAAAAAGTGTAGCTGTCTATTAAGGAACAATGTGGACTTTAAGATCAATAAATTGCAAATTGTACATTTCAGTAAGGAAATATTAAAACAAAAAATCCTGCCACTTACCATTATTAAAAAATGTGTTTCCAGGGAACTGTGAAAGTATGATTTCAAATGCCAGAAAGTCAACATTAATTTCCCCTATTGGTGAATTGTTAAGGTATCTGAAAACAGCTAGGGAAATCTAAAATTATTATTTATTTGTTATAATTTAGAATGACAGTCTAAGACTATTAATGCCTATATCAGGTATTTGTATTTTTTTCAGATTCATTGTAGTGTATATATGAGAACAAATCTGTGAAATATTGCGTAGAAAAATTTGGCTCAAGAGGGTCTTTTCATAGCATCACTTCATATTTCCTCCATCACTTTCTCCTCAGAGAGGGAGAAAATTTGGTGTTTCCTATGATCAGTAAGCTTCATATCAAACAAAATAATAATTTGCTTGAGTTTAATTTCCACTGAGATATTTTCCTTCTCTGATCACTATTAATTTGCTGTCATAATTTCTGATTTGCAATGCAATTAAAAGAAATATGAAGTATATTTTAATTTGAAACACATCAGATGCTTTTAAAGTTTTTGCTTTACAGAATTGCAATTTTTTATAAAATCATTTATTTCATGGATTTACACTTATGTAGCAGAGTAATAAATGTCACTAGGTTGGTGAATTTATTTCTTTATTATGCTTTTCATACTGCTATGTATCTAATATTCACATGACCCAAGGAGTTTTGTTTTGTTTTGTTTTTTTCACAATAATTTCTGCTTTCAATGTCTGTCAGTAAGAGCTACAACCTGAAAAAGTGGGTTTATTCACATTTCAGTAGTAAAATAATTAGGGAAAATACAAAATACAAAAATATAAAAATAGCTTCATAATTTTTTTTTTAGTTTGGCCAGAATATTTACTTGTGCCAGCATGTTCCTTACTTCTTGTATCTTAGAAAAATAAATATGATTTAAAATTATAAAAGTTATCAGTAATCCACTTTTGTCTTGCTCACTCTAGTTCATCATATTGCTATAATAATATTACAGAATAAATATTTTATTTCACTATGCTGCTTAAACTGTACCCAGCTGTAGATATGGTAAAGCTACTTACATTATCGTATCTGCAATATATAAGTGCATTGCAGCAATAGCCTTATTTTGGTACTTTCCTTCCTATTGCTCACCAAAGTAAGGTGTACTATTTGTAGGGAAGGATCATGAACAGAAATGAATGAGGAAAGAAATCTATATATTTTTAGAGAAAGGCTAAACTGGATAGGCTAGTTTTATATATAGCTTTGTGCTTAATCTTACAAATGACCAGTAAATCACCTATAGCAAGAAAAAAACTGAAGAAATGTAAGAGTTGAAATCCAGACAGACGTATATTTTGTGGAACCAGCCTCGTATTAAAAGGTTCTAAGATATTTTTTCTGTGCAATGAGAACATCTCATGAAGTTGCATTCTTTCCTTTGTTAGCCATTTCTTGTGGACATCCTGGAGTACCCGCAAATGCAATTCTTTCGGGAGACAAATTTACATATGGCTCCATAATTCACTATTCTTGCACAGCGGGTCGAAGGCTCATTGGAAATTCTACGAGGGAGTGCCAAGAAGATAGCCACTGGAGTGGGACTCTCCCTCACTGTTCAGGTACTTGTACCAACCATTATCTGAATTTCACCTTCCCATATGAGTAAGGCTATTCTCACACATTTTTTTGGCCAAATATTTGTTTTGTTTATTTTCTGGCTATATTTTCATTGCACCAATAGCCACTTTGCTGCATCACACCCTTTTACTGAAATATTCCTATTATCATCTTATTCTCTTTGTCATTACTTCATAACTTCACTTCTCAGCAAGATGCTCTAGTTGTATACGGCAGTGTATAGAAGACACAGCAAAACAGTGTTTCAAGCCTGGTCAAGTTTTGCTTAAAAAGAATACAGGTTACATTGTATTTTTATGAACACTGTTATGTGTAAACAAAGGTTGTTGCAACAGAAAATTTTGATTAAGAAACTCCACACCATAGGTATTAAGGTAAACTTTTACCTTAAACCTTTAAAACTTGTACATTTTGCTCCTCTTTTCTCTTGAAAAAATATACTTTATTCTTGTCACAAATGTCTGATGTGTTCTTGGTGCTGTGACAAAGTATAGGAACAGTTCATTCTCCCCTAGATTATGCAAATCTAAAAGAAGCCATAAAACATCACACAGTTATTTTGAAGTGAAGAGTTGCCAGGATTGGCTACTAAGGGCACCCACAACATATTATTAGCTTTTGTAAGAGAAATATGCATACACACTTTGGTATATAAAAATCAAATACCTGAATGGTTTTAGAAGAAAAGTTTCTAGTGAGAAAATTGTTCATAATTACCCATTATACAATCTTATGACTTCCTTTGAACTATTGGACATGCCTGCTGTTGGGCTGATGTGATTCAATGTGGTTCCATTCAAATTTGACCTAATTTAAATAGGTGTAAGCTACTTTTGAATTATTTTCAGTACTTTGAAAAAGCTCTGAATAAGTTCATTGAAAATGGTCCATTTATGGGCTGCAAGGATGATTCTGCAAGGATGCTGAGCAGAATTTGAAATACTGAGAAAAAGAAATTAATTTGAATCACTACTGTTTCTTTTCAGTTCTCTGCTGCTCAAGGAAATAGTTTAGATTCTTCTCACACTGCTAGATCTCACTGCCATCATGGTCTTGATGCCTAGACCTAAAAGGCATTACTGCACAACAAAAAATCTTTTCTTGCTTATCTTAAGCTCACATTTATGTCACTTTCACCTTTTTATCCAGCGTAATATCCTAGACCTGAAATTACACCAAGACTTGAATAGCCAGATAACAATCTAGTGCTGTTATCCAACATTTCTCACCACTAGGAAAAATGTGCTTTTGGTGAAGAGAAATTTTAATTGCTAATAATTGAGTCTCTTCAGATATTTTCAGTCATGAATGTGACAGTATTTTACAGACTCATAGATTTTGCAAATGTTAAAGAGCCCTCTACTCCTGTTTTATAGTCGGGAAGATATGTCTACTGTAACTAAAATAGTGTTACTGATGCAGAATTCAATTTTCTAACTTTGAACACAATGGGTCACCATCTCAAGAGCAAGGTGATTCCCTAGGAAAATGAAAATCTACCTCTGTCGGCTCAATGTAAAAAAGCAAAGAACCCCACCTCCCCCCACCCCGCAAAAAAAAAAAAAAGGCAAAGAAAACCCTAAAAAGGTGTCTTGTTTCTCTATGATATTTAGAATTGTAAAACGAACTACACTTTCCAAGTTAGATATTCAGAAGATTAATCCATCAAACTCCAATATGAATAATTTGTTGTCATAATGTCAGTGAAAGAATGATTGTGCCCAGGCTGACTGAGAACTTTAATTGGTTTTGTACTTCAGGGATATGAAAAACAGTCCAAATATAATGTTTAAAACCTGTAGTCTCCTTCGGAATGGGATTAATTTCTTTATTATATATTAATATATGTTTGAATGCCTGATGGTTCTATGATGGTAGAAATACGATCTCAGGGTTTGTTCTCACTTGGGACCTGTTAAAATGATGGACTTTTGTAGCTTATGAATTAAGCAATAGTTGACATTTTTGTTTAAAAATGGATAATGGATAATTCAATGATGGATACTGAATCTTCTACATTGCTAAATAAAAAGGGGTCTAGACCTTCATATTACTGTAACTGCCCTTGTCTATACCCTTTGATTAAAACATTTCATGATCCCAGTTAAATTTTCTCCAAGTCAAAACTAGTAATGTCCAAGAAAAAAAAAAATCAGTCATCCATCTGGAATAATTATCTCAGCAAAATCCCTAAGCAACTGAGACATCATCAAATTTTCAGAATCATAGATCATTCTGCCCTGAAAAATCCCTTTGCATTCACAAGCCAATGTATATGTGATATATCTGTTTCATGCCATAAACATGCCACAGTGGGAGCCTGAATCACAGTCCTCATGTTATTTCACACATTTTAAGCAGACAGAAATGTCTGTGAAATAGTAATGTCTTAGAGGAAGTGGAAGCAGATGGAATCCAGAGGCCACATCTGGATTTCTGCTTTGGTAGTGCCGGGCATAAGTCATGATGACAGTTCTTGATCCCTGAGACCATTATACTCTTTAAATTAATTTAGATTGATTAATTAAACAGATTAACTTTTACCCATCACACCTGGCGGTCCATCAAACAATGCACAAATACACTACAAGTTTGTGTGTGCTGGAGATCATTCTCAACAGTTAGTTTGGAGGCAGCCACTGTATTCTGGAGAGTGAGAAAGAATATACCAGAGAGACAGAATATACCAGCTGACTTAAGACACTCACACTGTTTACAAGCATGCATTTATACCAGGAAGTCTAGGTCCAAATGCTATAGGGCAGTGTGACAAGCACAATTTATTCTAAAAGAACCTAGTACTAAACAAAGTGAACACAATCAAGGCCCATAAATTAATCTGGAATTCAAGAACTGTCTTGGCCTCCTTCTATGTGAAATCATGATTGTATCCTCTCTTACTTGCTATTATCAAACCCTTATGGCATGTAATTGTGCTTTCTGACATAAAAAAAATTTAATTTCTAAATGAACTATTTGAGTTTTCTCAAAAATTTGTTGTGCGGGTTTTTTTTTGGGTTGTTTTTTTTGCTTAGGATTTTATCTTGTATCTGAGAAGGATGCCTATGAAGAAAAACCCATTTAAGAGTACACAGACTTAAAAATATTAATGTATTTAAATGTATTTTGAAAAATAAAAACAAACCCAAAATTAAAATCAAAGCCCAAAATCAAAATTCAATAGAATTTCAGTTTAGACATATAATTTAAAAGTGGAGAACAAAGGATAATATTGCTGTTAACTGCAATGTAGACACAAAAGGATTTAGGAGATATGCAATTTTATACCAAAATTTATAATAAATGGTTGATACTGAGACTATGCTTCCTTAACTATCCTGTACAGTATCTCCTGTAACAGCCACTTTATGTGATAAAGCACTTTGACTGATACATCAGACTTATGAGACCATCTTTGAGAGCTCTGTCTTGCAACACGTTCTTTCTCTTCTAAATTTGTAACCAATATTTGCATAGAAACAAGGCAGTGGCTCTATTCACAAGAGAGTAGTTTCACTGCCATTACATTTGCACATAATGTCTCTGCCAATAATTGTGCCTGTTGTGTTTTGCAGGAAATAATCCTGGTTTTTGTGATGATCCAGGAGTACCAGCCCACGGGTCTAGACTAGGGGATGAATTCAAAACAAAAAGTCTGCTACGTTTCTCGTGTGAAATGGGTTATCAGCTGCGAGGGTCTGCAGAGAGAACATGCTTGCTTAATGGCTCCTGGTCAGGTATCCAGCCTGTGTGTGAAGGTGGGTATCGATACCTCGGCATTTTGACACTATTGACACACTTCCAAATGACTTTTTATTCTTTGATTGAAAAATTTTATTTGGCGGAAATATGCTTTCATAATATTCTGCAGAAAGGTGATATAAAAATGTTTACAAGCAGTTCATGTTTTACTTAAAAACTTAAATACAAACTGCTAGAGTTTTGGAATATCTATTTATAAGAAGTTTGTGAGAAAATAAGTTTAGTTAAAAAATAATTAGCCTGAAAATAAATAATAGACACCTGAGTTAAATGTTAAAAAAATACTTTTGATTGAAGAGATATGAAAATGGAGTGATAAAAAAATATGGCATCTGTTTTTTAATAAAATTCTTTCATCTTCTCTTTCTATGTAATATCTATACATCAGGGACTGAATAAACGATAGAACAAAGTTCCATAAATGAATATATAAATTAAGTATGAATTAACAAATCAATGCATATTTCTCAACAGAAGTTAGTCTATTTTCTAATGAGATATTTTTATGCTGCTTCTTTCAGAAGAAATGCAACAAAAATATTTCTGAAATCGCATTTTAAATCACATTTAAAAACACAATAAAAATTTTTTACATTTTTTTTGAAGTTAAAATTGGGAAGCAGTAATAGAGGACTTCAAATTCAGTTTTATAATGACTGCTTATTTTCCGAGAATGTTTGAAAAATTGCTTTATCTAAGTCCTCAGAGTTAATGGGTTCTGTAGTATTGGTTGTCTCCTAAACTACATGATAAAATGGAAGATAGAACAAAATATTTGTTAAAATATTTTTTTTACCTAAACTTTTTATTCAGAGAGCAATTATTCTTTTGCAGTATTCTTCAGCACGGACTAATCTTCAGTCAGTGCAGATAGCATCATAACTGGATAAAAATGGCAGTGGGCACAGAATCAGTATTTGAATCAGTATTTTCAGCAGAAAACTGAAGTTTTGCAGTATCCTTTCTGCTTGCCTTACATGAAGACATTAACTATAGTAGGACAGCAGAAGTCAGTGGCAATTACCAGTGTTTTAAATGCTACTTTTATCCAGTTTTAAAATTAGTGTTTGCTTCAACCTTGTCCTTTCAGAAAAAAAATAAAAACAAAAAAAAAAACCCTCCTTTTTTTTCCTTTTTCTATAGTCCTTCAGTTGTTTCCTATTTATTCTAAGTAACAATGAGCTTAGGAGGAGAACATCCATTCATTCCTGCAAGTTCAAGTTACAACCTGTTGAATTTTTCTCTTCGCTATTTGAAACTTTTAAACTTAAAAAGTGATTAAAAATTGATTCTAAAAAGGCATCAAGGCATTATTCCAAACATAAATGGTAGACACATTTTTAATTGGCAAATCGTATTTGTTTTAATCACAAAACCTAACACTTTTATATTTTAATTATTAAACTATTATGTTTGGGGCCATCCAGCAGGTGCACATGCGGCAGGTCCAAGTCTTTGTTCTGCTGGGGATCCCAGAGGTGGATGCAGTACTCTCGGTGGGGGTCTCAAAAGATTGGAGTTGCTAGAAAAGTGTTAGGAAAACTCAGAACAAAAACCCAAATTCTTTTAATGATTGGTTGGTCTACTGGGAAAAAAAACAATCTCACCTTCCAACAAACCCCAACATGTAATCAAAGTAATCAAGTTAAGCTGGTGTCAAATCTTGGACATATGAAGCTGAAACATAATTATTGCCTTAAAGAATTGATGTAGATGCCCAAAAGATATGGAGGCCAATACAGAATGTCTGTTCTTTTCTTGATTCAAAAAATAAATCAACAAGAAGCTCACAATTTACTATTTATGCATTTTTACAATTGAAAAAGGAGATACCAGAAGACAGGAAGAGAATAGAAAAATGTGCCAAAAGACAAAACAGAGGTACAGGCTGTCAGAAAGTTCTGAATAAGCTTTATTTGCTCCAGTGACTGTTTTGGGTGGAATAGAACAAAAAGAGCAAAATATCTGAATTGGGAATTGAAAAAAAAAAAGAGAAAAAAACCCAAAAAAACAAATGGAAGTAATAATATTAACAAAGAGAAATAAAATGTTAATCCAAGAATATACCTATTACATATTTTCTCAGTAAAACTTACTATAGATGTTTTCAAAGATGAGCTATTAACCTAGTTGTTCTTTTCATTTTTTTTCATCCCAGTTAGTCACCTATCATCAAAATACTTTTTTTTTTTAATCTCTTTTTTGCAGCTGTATCTTGTGGGAACCCTGGTACACCAGCCAATGGTATGATAATATACACTGATGGAATATTATTCTCCAGCTCAGTCATTTATGCCTGCTGGGAAGGTTACAAAACTTCAGGGCTAACTACTAGACATTGTACTGCTAATGGGACATGGACTGGCACTGCTCCAGACTGCACAGGTCAGAAACAAATTTTCTTCCCCTAAAGCTTTAACATAGTAAGTCATCCAGCCTTCCTATTGAAAATTATTATTTTGATAGATAAAATAACACATTTTTCCTCATTCCTGTCTTTAATACCTGAATATTTTTATATATCTAAAGGTACATGCCCTTATAATACATGCTAGATGCTTCCAGAACTATCTTCTTAAGATGCCTTCATAGGTAACTTTATTGCATTTGTTTACCTCAGAATTGTCCATTTGATGATATTAATATTTTTTAGAATAATGTTGTATTTAGCTGCTCCTTTAGAGTTTCTTTTAGCATTTTTTCCTTTTTTTCCCTTGTGGCTTATGCTTAGAGGAGGAAGTTCTGGTAGCTCAAAATCAAATTTTGTGTAATTGGATACATTACTGTGCCAGTTTTTATTGTGAGCCAAATGAGTCAGAGTTGATCAATCACCATTCTGCTAAGGACCAAGAATCAGGGAGCAGCAAGACTGGGCTATTCCATCAGGTAAGGTGAGCAGGGACCAGAGCAGTGCTACACGGCAAGCAGGGCCAGTGGCTTCACTGACAAAGCCAGACTCACAGTACATCAGTATTTTTATAAGCACACACACACACAAAAGAAAATAAATCTATAAAAGGGGAAAAAAGGAAGCATTTCATAACTCTGCTGGAATTGCATTGCACCATCAACTTCAGGCTTGATGTGACAAAGATCTCAGTTGGAAGGGAGAAAACGTCTGTCAAAACTACCACCAACAGTCTGCAGGGTGTGTAGAGGCTCCTGTGCATGCCAGATGAAGCTACTGTGTTAAAGGAAAATGATATTTGGTCCATGGTATTGAAATGCCTCAGAAAGATCATTTTCTTCCCAGAAACAAAATTTTTCTTCACAGAAACAAAATTTTTCTTCACAGAAACAACATTTTTCTTGTATTGTAAACTAAAAGGAAGGACATTAGGTATGCATGGTTATATATTTATTAAAAAAAATCCTTTTTTTCTTTTCTTCACTAGTGATTAACTGTGGGGATCCAGGTGCATTAGCAAATGGCATTCAGTTTGGAAATGATTTTACCTTTAATAAGACAGTCAGCTATCAGTGCAATCCCGGCTATCTGATGGAACCTGCAAGTTCATCTACCATGCGTTGTGTAAAAGACAGCACTTGGAACCAGAGTAAACCAATTTGCAAAGGTGAGCTTTTGAATTTAACAGTTTACAAATACTGTTTTGACACATATGTGATATTCACTAACTGCTGTCTTTATTTATTAAAAAAAATCAAAATATTCTCTGGAACAATTACTGTTTCACATGCATCTAAAACATTTGGATAAGTATTTTGGTAGAATTTATATTTGTTTTGCACATATGCTGTGATAGAATAGTAGCCAAAACAGTGACATTATTGACTAAAGTAGAAAATCACTCTGCAATAAATATTGTCAGAGTGCTTAACTTAAAAAAATATGAATGTAGTACCCATTCTCCTTTTTGGCCTATTTCTCTTGGATTAGATAGAAAAAATTCTGTAACAGGATTCTGTTACAAACCAGACAGGATTCTGTTATGCAAACCAAGGTTTCTGTGAAAGATTCCCTTGTTGCAGTAGTGTAGTCATCATAAACAGCCAAAAACATGCTTCACAAATAGCTAATTACAAGTGCTAGCAGGAAGGTCATAGTGGAGATGAGGCTGAAAGACAAATAAGGCAGCCTGGTGAAAATTGTTAAAACAACTTCAGCAGCCCAGGGAGTAAATTTAACAGCCTAGGGCATCTTCTGCTTATAGAAGGCCTAGGCTGCCAACTCACCTAGCACCACTTCACTGTGATATCTAAGTCTAGCCTACTAATTAAATTTTGGCATATGTATTCAACTGACTGCATTTTTCTGCCATCAGAATTACTGCCTGAGTGATTTTATGGTCATGGTCTTTGTTA
Source organism: Calcarius lapponicus (assembly GCA_039654755.1). Classification (NCBI taxonomy): domain Eukaryota; kingdom Metazoa; phylum Chordata; class Aves; order Passeriformes; family Fringillidae; genus Calcarius; species Calcarius lapponicus. Next base: position 21,776,926 of record CM077465.1, on the reverse strand, counting down.
GAAGAAATTATATGGAAATGTAAATGTGAACATTCCAGATTTCATTATTTTGGGCACTTTTGTCAGAAGATGGAAAACATCGGAATTATTTCTTAGCCCCTAATTACCAATAAATTTAATCACCATTGTGTGTGAAAGACTTTGAAAATGAGCAGGTGAATGAACAGTTATATTAAATAGTGCTGCAAAATTTGTTTAAAAGAAAATGCAAATATTTAGAAATTTAGAACCACAAAAACTTATTTGTTGAAAGAAATACTGTTTACTGAATACCTTTACCTAGCTAGCAACCTGTTGCCCAAAATAATCAGTAATGAATATGTAGGGAAAAAATATGAAACTAGGTAGCTATGTACTCTTTGGGCTTCTAACCTGGAATGCAAGGACTTCCTAAATCCAGAGCCTTTATTTTTGTTTTTAAATTAGTTTTCTGTCTATTACAGACTGCTATGTCAACACAGGTATCCTTTGTTGGAACAATAGTCTGAAATAACTTTTTTTAGATTCAAACCTATGAGGGCGCATTATATTATGTATTCCTAAACCCTGTAAATTCTTGAAATCTTAACTTTTCTTTTTCTGACACAGCTATTACTTGTGGCCCCCCTCCAGCAGTACTGTATGGGAAAGTGGAAGGATCTGATTATCGCTGGGGTGCTAGTGTGAGTTACAGCTGTGCAGAAGGCTATCAGCTGTCCAACACAGCTATTCTCTCCTGCGAAGGGCGAGGAGTTTGGCGGGGAGACGTCCCACAATGTTTGCGTAAGTTTTCAGGGTACAGTTGTGTTGGGCTTCACCAAAGCTACAATTGGTTCTCTTGGGCTACAGTCACAGAATCCCAATTTAAAAAGGACTCACCTACATCAGGTAATATATGAATTAATGCAGGATTCTCCTTTCTTGTACCAAAGAACTTACCTTGATATGAAATTTGAATGTCTCTGCCCATTAAAGGTCAAAGTCTTCTTCCTTTCCCCAAAAGTCACCCCAATCTCTTGTTACCTAATTGCACCCCATCACCATTTGCCTCACTGGTAATCCTATTGGATGTTCTGAATTTGACTTGTGGTGATCATGACTGGAATATTCTCTTACACTTTTCCTTTTATTTTCTTCCCTGTTTCCATTTCCATTATCAGGTGAAAACAAGGACACTAACCCTTAAGCTCATAGCTCATACCTTTTCTAAGCATTTTTTTTCCATCTGAAGTCAAGTATGTAGCCTCATATCTTGCTTGTATTTATTTTTCAGCATTTTCTAAATCTGTCAACTCAACTCTTTGAGTGCTTGAAATCTTGTTAGGACCCTGAGAAACATTTTCCCTTTTGTCTAATTAAAGCAAAAATTTCCAACCTACTCATTTGAGTGTGCCAAATGTGAAAAAAATGGTTATATTTTTAAGCATTGCAATATTGGATTGTCTACTTCAGGATTATTTTGTCATCCAAATCTAATCAATATTTAATTGTCTCACTTAAAAGTTCTGTTTTTCCAAGTTAAGTTCTATGCTAGCAATAGCTATAACAGTGATAATTTATTTTAAATTGCTGTCAAGAATTGAGGAGATTTATAGTCCTACACAGATAAATGAACAGAGCATTTCCAGTCATACCCAGTATGCCTGCCTTGCACATAAAACAGTGTAAAATACTTCAGGTTAAAGCATGTGCAGATTTTAATACCTTTTTTTCTTTTCACTTTTATGTATCAGCTGTGTTTTGTGGTGATCCTGGTACTCCAGCAGAAGGACGCCTCAATGGAAAAAGTTTCACCTACAGATCTGAAGTTAGCTTCCAATGCAGACCTCCTTTTATTCTGATAGGCTCTTCAAGAAGATTCTGTCAAGCAGATGGCACTTGGAGTGGAATTCAGCCAACATGCATTGGTAATACACTACCACAAATGCCTGTTCTACTGAGAATATTATTGAAAAAAAATATTACACTATCATAACTCTAGCAATTAGATATCCAAGTATAGAAAAGATCTATGTACTATAAAAATAGTTTAATAAGGCTATATTTTGAGTATAAATACTATAGGATAAACACAATCACATATGAAGTCATTTGTATATTTACAGGGTTGTTTGTCTGCTGGAAATGCAGAACGTCAATAAGTGCAAGTGCATAAATTTGTTCCGTGTTTAGAATCTCTTGGATATGCAGTAGACTGTGGCAGATTAAAGACCAGATTTTGTCACTGGAGAGTTAAAGGCATTTTTCAGAATTGATCCTAAATCAAAGCGTTTTCGACGTTGTGAACATGGCCTGTACATCTCTGATCTTTTGAAATTCTTATTAATACCGAAATACTCTCAGTTTCTCATTACTGTTGTACAACTGGTGGGCTTTTAGCATGTTATATCAATCAGATTGATAATACCTTTAACTCCCACTGACATCACAATTCGATCCCACTTGGGGTAACTTGATAAAGAAAACTAGTTTAGCTTTATAATAAAAAAATCTCTTTGATATTTCTAAACAAACATATTCAGATGTAGATTGTAGGCTGTTTATATATTTTGTCGTGGCTGAGATATTGGCTGTGTGAAAGAGCTGGGCACTCTGAAAAAAGGTTGTAATCATGATTACTGGAAGCAGCCTGTATTTTTAAATGAAGACATAACAGTTTAAACTTCTCTCTATAGTTTTTGCAAACTGGGCAATCATCTTACACCTGTATTTTGCTACAGAGGCAAGAAGGCTTAAAAAAGCTAATTTTCAGGTCTGATGCAAAGAATCAACTTTGAAAATGTAATAATAAATTTTTGTTTGTATTTTATATAGTATAATAATATAGAAGCACATGGAAAGTAGCGCATCAAAGATACAAGTTTTTCTTTTACATCATAGTTTTTATGTAACTGTAAAAGGAAAATATATCATCTAACATATTTACAGATAAAATTTCTAAGCAATTTGAAGGTTAAGAATGGTGAACAATATCTAGAACTAGACCTGAAAAAAACATGTAGTGGAAGCTTTTCTTTTTCTGGGTAGCAATGGTTTCCTTAGAATATTTTGTGAAGTCTTGCTTTGGGTTCTTCAGATGAGACTTATCTTAAAAATTCAATTCAGCTTCATGTCTATTATTAGAAATAGAATTCCCGCTGTTTATAATTTTTAAAAAGTTCTTGAGCTGTTCAAACATCTCGACATCAGGAGCATGTTTGCTTTTCATTCTTACACTCTAGGTCAACATCCACCTAACTTTTGAAGCCTTTGGTAAATATCAGTCCAGTTGAATTTTTATGCTCTACTGATGGTCAATATTGAAAATGGGAGTTGGCCAAGAGTGAAATGAAATATCACATTATTGTAAATGATAAGTTCAATTTTTGCTCCACAGAAAACTAAAAATTGTTACAGATGAAGTATGTGTTTTTCACAATTCAGTGTCAGCACACAGCAGACTTGGTTGCCAACAGAGAATCACATACTACTGAAAAATTAATTGGATGAAGTTCTGTGTTGTCTAACTGGTGGATATGACTGGGCAACTCCAAAGCCACCACCAGAATATGAGCATTACTGAATGAAAAGATAGTTCCAGGCTGTTTTAAATTACTCTCATGAAACAGAACAATGAGTTTTAATCTGTTGGCATGTGCTTTTTTCATTGAGGAAATTTTATTCTCCAGCAACAACTGAGGTGGTGCTCCATTAGAAACTTGCTTTCTTTGTGGCATAGAAAAGAAGCCTATACAAAAATAAAAAGTATTTCCTTGTTATAAGAAAGCAGGCTGATTGTGGGTTTGGGGCTTTTATTTTGCCAGATTTTTTGCATTTGAGGAGTTCTGGTTGTTTTATTTTGGGTTTTTTTTTTTTTTAGAAATACTTATCATTAAGCTGTTCATTTGAAGTAAAGAAAATATAAAGATTTCTAAAGATTTCGCTATGTATTCCAATTGAATTGTGAGTAGTGAAATGTACTGTGGATTCAAAGATATTTAAAAGGATATGATGGCTAAAAATTAATGCAACCCTGACTGTAAAGTCTGCACTATCAGAAATACCTGCAAAAACCTTTTAAAAAAGTGACAGTGTGCTGAAACAAATTACTATGATATACCTGGTAATTTAGTTGTATAGTGTAATATATAGAAATATATATTATATATATTATAGTGTAATATATAGAAAAACACACATTCAATTAAGAATTGAAATCTTGTCATCACTAGACATTGATGGAATGATTTAATCTTTGCAAACAGTTTTAGAGTCTTTTTTTCATACCATAATAATATGTGTTTCACATTTTGCATTAGATCCAGCTCACAATACATGTACAGACCCTGGTACTCCACATTTTGGAATACAAAACAGTTCCAGAGGTTATGAGGTAATTTTTAAATTATTATTTATTAGCTTTCTAAAGTGAAAAAGTATTTAATAATTACATCAGAAATTTAATGAGAAACATTTTATGTAGTCTAAAATGTCTGATGCAAACCTTGAGAAATTTCCACCCTCTTTAATAAAAACTCATTCTTCATGCCAAGCTTTTTTTAAAACATTCAGCTTAAAGAAAGAACTTCTAACCCTGAAATATATCATGCATTCAATCCTTTAGGAGACTTCAGTACGAAAGGCTATTTATAAATTGATTACTTAATATGATATGACATAATGTAATTACCTTGATTTATGATAATAATTCCTTCATACATTGATGAATAGTCAGTAAATACCTAACAACTGAAGACCTGTGTGATTTAAAGGCCATGTAGTCCTTGACAAAAAAGTCAGCAAGTGGCTTTACTAAATTAGAAAGCCATGTTGTATTTTATTCAGTCAGAGAAGATAAAATTATTCTGTGTTATGTCCAGGTTCTCTGCGATGAATATCCTTTCTATAATTTCCAAAATCCTCACAGGCTGTTAGTTCAATGAGTGAGAGGCAGAAAAGTGACTGAGGAAATAACTGTAGATGCAACAGTGACAGTTATTATATAGACTGATGATAAACTTTATGTGGATAGATCTTTCAGGTATAAATATGTGTGACTGAAATTTAAAATAAGTTCTGTTTGGGTTTGCTGCTTATTTCTGAGCCTAGGGCAGTGTGCCCATTGTGACCAAATTAGTAGAACTGTTTTCCAAAACGTCCTTTCTGTAAGTTCCTCTGGTTTCTCTCTCCTACAATTTTTCTTTCTTTTGTTGCTGCGGCTGTCAGCTCTTTTCTTCACCTTCTGCTCCTGCCTGGCTCACAATGCTGAGGCACTTCTCCCTGAGCCGTATCTTGTGGCCTTAGCCAAGGCAGTGCTGCTTCCAGTAATAGGTGCAGTGTCCTTTCTGATGTTTCATCTTGATCCTGTACCTGTCCCCATTTTCTCTCTAAAAACAACTCCAATCTTTGCACCTTATTTTAACAGGGGGTTGTCTTCTTTTTTCTCCCCCTTTTATCTGCCTCAAAATTGTCTTTATTCATTGTACTGGCCAATTCACTGTTCTACTGAATTATTCATTTATATGGATTGATCTTCTCTTCCCATTCACCTCTAGAGGCCATAGTAGGTCTTCCTCTGTTGTGCATTAGGTCTTTCTCCAGTATGTGTTCACTCTCAGAGTGCTATCTTGTACCACAACATGGAGACTTCTCTCTAGTGGCTACAGAACTAGATTTTGGGGGTTTTCATACATTATTCATGGGCTCCCTGTTTGTATCACGTAGCCAAGCTTTTATAAAACACTTTTCAGCAATCTTTCCTCGTTATAGTACAGTGTGATGACAGGCGGCAGATCTTTGTAGGGTTTTCCCATCTACCAGCATCCTGTCTTGCCCCATTCATTCTTTGTCTTTTGTGCTTCCCTACACTGTGACTTATAAATAGCCCAATGTTTTTCATCCAAGTATTATACAAAGAGTGTGCTGCTTTCCTTTTAACTTTTAGCAGTAAAATGAAAAAGCAGTATAACTCTTTAACTACCTTGAACCTCTGTTACTTTTTTTGCTTGGTCTTTTGGAGCTCTGAGGAAAGATTTGCTTCTCGTTGTTACTGACAGATAGCAGAATTAGCAAAAGTAAGATGACTTACACTCAAGACTAGCCACACCCTGTTCTACTCACTATGAAAGACATACTGCATGTCCTTGACAGAATAGAGAGAATAATATGTGTAAAAATAGTTAGAAAGATATAAATCTACAAAGCCATATCGCTAATAAGACCTTTAAAAACACCAAGCTTCCCAAGCCACCTCTGGGAGAAATGGTGTACATTTGCTCAACTTCTGTCATGATAAGCAGGTTTCATATAATTGAGTGTATAGATAGCAGGTAGCTACTTTTGAAGTAATTTTTAATTTCCATTGAAGTCCTTCTATGACATTTGCAGTGCAGAGCTATCTGCCTTTCTGTAACTGCAAGCTCTTACTAATACACATTGATCACTGCTCATTTGCAACTTGTCTGCAAGATATGTTACTTTATTGAAGTAATATAATTTTCAATAATGTGAATTTTGTTTAATTTATTTATTCAGTTACTTATTATTGTCAACATTATTATATCCAAAACAAAAGCAATGCTTTACTGACTAGCCCCATATCATTAAATTACTTGGCCTGGAGTTAAATTCTGGTTACTTTTGCTAGTACCATCAATAAGTTCATTTTACTAGAACTCTCCACACAATCTCTTTCTCATCTCTTAAGGAAATTCTTTCTCACCTGCAATTTTGTTTGTGGTTTTCATGCATTTCTATTTCCAGTTGAAATCTAAAGAGCATTTTCTCAGTTATTTTTACCTTCTCTTTTGAGAAAGGTCATATCATATTTGACCATAGGAGTGTTTTCCATGACTTTAATCTGCTAGTTAAACATCTTAAATAAAACTTAATACTAATAAATGCTGTGTAAGAAGTTTTCACCTGGAGTTTTCTCTAGTGAATATATTTGTAGATGAAACAGTTCTTTATAGTTTTTTTTTTTCTTTTCATTCTAAAAACCCTCATACTGAGTCAAATTCACACAACAAAAAACCTTTGAAAGTGACTTTATGGTCTATCAAAATATATGCAGTGATATACAGGAAAGGGAGGCATCTCAGGCATTTAGTTTGCTTCTCTCACACTGAAAAACTAATCAGCAGAAATGTATGAATATAATGATTTTCCATCTGAACAGTCAGAATTTTTCCACATATTGCTTTTAAATAAGATCACAAAAGCATCAGTTCTTCAACTATTTCATCATGGTAAAAAAAAAAAAAAGTGTAACTCTAGAAACTGTAAAAGTAGACAATTTTTTTTTTGAAAAAACTGTATTAACTTACCACTGTCTTTATATCTGACTACACATGATGGATCCTTCTTCTGCCTAACATTCTGGTTTGATCCTTAGGTTGGGAGCACAGTCTATTTCAGATGCAGAAAAGGTTATCATATTCAGGGATCTACCACTCGTTCTTGTCTTGCTAACCTAACTTGGAGTGGCATACAATCTGAATGCATTCGTAAGTCTGGTTTTTATTCTAACTTAGAACAGTGTGCAATTTTTAAGAGTTGCAAAGTGATACATGTAGAAATTCATGACAAACTATTTGCTACAAAGATGGGTAGCTTTATCTAAAACATATTTTTAAGTGTTTTATTTGTTGCTGTTCCCTATTCAAAGACCAAAGATGTATTTGGGGTATTCATTTGAAGGAAGATTTTTCAGATTTTTTAAATGAAATTCACAATAATTTTATCAGTTTTACTCAAAAAAATCTGTTATAGTTAACCTACTGTATTAGCTACTTTAATTAAGCTAGAAATATTTTTGTGTGTGTAATGGATTAATAAAGAATGGAAAGTGACCTGAAATATGCATGGAAATACTTTGTTGCCTAGTATTTTGTGAATCATAAACTAGAACTCAGCAAAACCCATCTTTCCTGGGCTATGCATGGTTATGCAAATTACTTACAGCTCTGTGTGATTTGGAGGACATCAAATAATTATTGTATTAAAATAAAATGACCTAAGCTCAAAGTAATCCATTACAATGACCTTAGATTCTTGTCCTCTTTTAAATTAACTTTGGGTTGTTATAAGTGAGTACCATGTGGTACAAAGAAAGAAGCATACTGAGTAACCAAATCTGTTATAGTTAATGCCTATGACAAAACGTTCTTGTGGAACCTTTATTTCAATTGAATTGCATTTACTTATCACGGTAACTACTCTAATTTTCAGAACACAGAGTGAAAACGATGCTTGAAGCTGTGAAAGTACCATAATTCACAGGACCAATCATTGCATCATGTACAATGGCGTGTGCTTCCCCTGATTTTAACTGTTTTCTGATTCCTAGCATGATTTGATTTTGGTTTATTCTTTAAAAATACACGATACTATCATTTCCATCCCACAATAATATAACTATACACTCTGAGTGTTACTTTTGCAAGTAATAACTACTTGACATTGCTAAAAGCTATCCAGAGTTGCCATGCATTTATTTCAAATTGGATTGTCTAATTCTATGGAAACTGCTTACCACTATGTTTTCTAACTGTAAAAACCCCTTTACAGCTCATGCTTGCAGGCAGCCAGAAACACCAGCCCATGTAGATGTGAAAGCAATAGATCTTCCTACTTTAGGGTACACTTTGGTGTATACCTGTCAGCCAGGATTTTTTCTTGCTGGTGGATCAGAGCATCGGACATGTAAGCCAGATATGAAATGGACAGGAAAATCACCTATTTGTAAAAGTAAGTCATTACTCAAGTGATTTCTTGGATCCTACTGGGTTTGAATTAATTTTTCCTGAAATTTCTGCTTTATTTAGTAGTACTAATTTTTTCTACTTACTATTTAATGACACACATGGAACAACAGCTTTTATTTCATGAAAGAAATAGGGAAGAATCAAAGTGAACATAACACCTAGAACTCATGGAAGAGAAAAGGTGTGCAAGTGCACAGACACACATACACGTTTACCCTGAACAAAAGCAAACACAACCTAAACAATATTGAGTACTACTTTAGCCGCATTTATCTTTATGTCACAGTTTTAAATAGTATCTCAATGTATTCAGTGCTTAATATATGTTTTTCTATAAGAACAAGAAAAGTTATTTAATATCCTAGCTTTTAGATTCATTCAGGTATACTTTTAGTCTAAGGAAATTTTATAAATTAAAAATTAATAAAAAAAAGAAAAAAGTCTCTGCACTATAATCCACTTTTATATCACTGTAATTTTCATATAGTTTTCTAGAGTAAATCTAAGTACACAGTTCTGAGGTCTGAATTTGCACTTCACAGGCAATCAACATGGCTGTTAGTTCTCAATTCATAAAAACAAAAAGAAAATATTTAGAATATGAATAGAGGAAAAATAGATGCCATGGGACAGTTTTTGCAGTATGATTTTTAATTTTAATATATCAAAGTGTCCTGAATAGTTATGATGTTTGAACAATATTTATTATTCTTTAATGTATGGGCAGACTCCCTTGATTCAGCATTGTCATTTGGTCTACATATCAGAATTTGTCTTTATTCTGTGTGTCTAAAGGATGATTTTTCATAGATACTGTATCATTAATAATTTGAGAAAAAATATCTTTTTGGGGTTTTTTTGTTATTTTATTTATTGAACATAAATATGATTGCAGTAGAGATTTCTATAAGATTGGGTTACAGTCTTTAGGTACAATTCTTATTGAGCATCCTACACTTTTTGTGCTTTCTTAGCACGTGATTTGTCTAATTAGTGAATTTCTGCTCCTAAAGAGAAAAAAAAACCCCAATATGCAAGACCAAGTCTTACAATGGGACACTATCCTTTCTAATGTAAAGGATGCTAAAGGATGAATCCAGAACTTGATGAGGATCAATGGACATAACTTTTCTGAGCACACCAGAAATATAGCAATTGCACTTTTTAATTCAGAAATTGTGACCCTTTCCCATGATATCTGATCCTGTTATATGAATCAAGCTCTCTGGCTCTTGCTGGTTTGTGTCATAAGTGCATCAGTCTTTGCAAACACAATTTTTAATATATTAAAAATATTATTATTAATGATTAGAATTTGTCCCTTCTATAAGGCTCTCTTTTATAGCACTGGGGCTGATATAAACATTTTAGCCCTAAATGTATGAGATACTTAGCTAGCCAGACAACTTTCCACAGTTAAAATGTTAATTACCTAAATTATTTTCTGATATTTTTGGGCAAGTGGATAGGTTTAAACATGTAAAGTATTCAATACAAGTTATTTCTGTTTTAAAAGTGAGTCTATTGGATAAAAGATGATTGCATCCAACAGGTATTGTTTTAACATTTTATTAAAAAAATACAAAAACCACACAAATATGTTCATGAAAATGATAATTTGTCTTTTTACTTGTAGGTAAAGGAGTGAGAGAAGTTAATGAAACAATAACTAAAACTCCAGGTTTGTATACAAGAAGAGCTTTAGATCTAAATAAATTAAATTGATTTACACCCAAGATTGTTATGGATAATAAAGCTATTTCCAATATTTAAGTGACGTATTTGTTACTAATTTCCAAGGAATATAAATGTTGAGGTCTTTCATAATAACAAGTGACATGTGAAACCTTGTCAATGAAATTCTTTCACAAAGAACTTTTTTAAAATTTCTATAGTGCCAATTTTGTGAATTGCACAAAATCTCAAACAGACAAAAAAAGTTTATTACACAAACCTCACATTTGATGTAGTGTTATATCAGAGAGATTGCTATAATGGAGAGCCTTATAATGAGTGTATACTATAATTGCAGGGATTAGTTTCAGTCAAAGTTCTGCCCTTCACATTGCAAGTGTTGTAAGACATATAAAAACCCCACCCCAAAACCAGTTTTGGAAATATTCTTAGCCATCATTTAATATAAACTCTCCATGTACTCCAATATAAGGGTTCCAAAACCGTGTGGACCAGCAGACAGGTGGCAAGGCAGGCAAACATTACTGTTTGTACTGTTTGTACTCATGAACATGTATGCAGTTAACCTATTCCTCCTGCCAGTGACAAAATGGACATATGCATCTGAGAAATCCTCATTCAGAAAATGAAAGTCCTAATTTTGTTTATTAACTTTTTCAACAATAAGCAGAGTTGTCTCAAAATAAATGAGCTTGCAATTCTATATTTTGATTTTTAGCAAAGCTGCAGGGAAAATAAGATTTGTAGTTCACACTCATGGCAATTCACAGGACTGGGTAGAGTAGATGGGATAAAAAGGTATTTCTACTAATAATTAACCTTTCTGGAGAGTTTATTAGTGAGAGTGTCAGGTGAATCCATAAATGAGTTCTGAAACCCATTACTTCTACAGACTGACAGTAAAAGAGGATATAGTGTTCATTCATTGTAATCAATATACAGTCTTCATTTTTTGGAGGCTTCACCTCACCAAACACCTAAGGTATGCATCAATCTGCTACCACACAGGTTTTGAAGTTTCAATGCCAAATTAAAATGTAGACCTAGTTTCCAAATATATTCACTATGCAGAGTGTCAGTATAAATTCACATAATATCATGTCCTTTATAACTAGTTTTTATAAGTACTATTTAAAAACTATTAAAAAATAATTAAATGCTGTTATTGAAAGTGCCAAAAATAGTAAACAAAAAAGTGAAACTTTTACAAATAACAGTAATTACGAAGAAAAAAGTTTTAAGTGATTTTCAAAAAACAGCTGTGCACTATTATTATGTGTTTTAAAATTGTTAATTCTCTTTGTTATAGAACATTAGGTAATTTGAAACACTTTCTTTACCTTGTTGACTTTTGATACAATTTGCTTTGCTGCTATCTGTATTTTGAACAGAATTAAGTTAATATTGGTAAAATACAGTTTCTGTAACAGAATAGATTCATGTTCTGCTTTTTTTACCTTTAGACAACTGAATGCAAATTATATTTATTGGTTTGTTGGTTTTTTATTTGTTGTTTGTTTGTTTGGGTTTTTTAGCAGAGTTAATGTCTTCATAAGCAATAGTAAACATTTTTATGTGACTGAGTATAAGTTGCAACTAAAGAATTCTTACAATATCCATGTGAGAATTAAGAACTATATTACTCTGTTTGGTTCCCACTGTTTTCACTGCTTTGTATAGTCTTCAAAATAATAGTTAGAAAGCTGTTTTAATGAGTAGCCATGGATTTCCCAGTTGTCATGTCCTGAGAACAATCAGTGCTGTCAGTGCAGTATTGGAATACTAATAGCCAGTTCATTCTACTATTTTGCATTTGCCCACAGGGAGTGGGACCTTGTAAGTGCTCAGCACAATCGTCTCAGAGCCTCTCCAAAGCAGCATCCATGGGGACTGCAGCAGTTGTGTTTTAACATTTAAAAAAACATGGCTGGGAAAGCAGTAATACAATTTTTCCCCCCCTGCTGATTCTGTTCATCTGCAAATGCAAACTCTGTAAATACTGAGTCAGTAGTACTATTTTGAAAAGCTTAACAGCTATTTTTGATAGAGTTGTTAGACAAACTAAATACTGAAGATGGAATGCGGTGAAAATATGGAGTCCTTTATAAAAGTATGGTGTCCTTTTAAAAGTCTTACATAGTAGCTCTCTGGTTCATACCACTAATACTAGATGTTCTCCTTCATGGGAATATGTCAGACACACAATTTTGATTAAAAATATAGACAAAATAAATGCAATATTTCTTTTTAAAATACCAAGTTTCAAATTTAGCTATGTCACTATTGTAGCAAAAAATGAGAAATGAGTAGGAAGAAGAGTCTGAAAGACCCTTTACAGAATCCATGTATTTGCAGAAATTATACAAATGCTAAGTACTGTGACATACCAATTGAAATGTAATGCTAAAGATTTTTCGGAGTAAGTTGAGGTAACCTTGTGTAAAGCCCCACTGACTTTTACTTTGGAAATGAAAAACTTCCAGTTATTCAAAGCTGTTACACTCAAAGCCATTTAATAGGTCTCTGCTCATTTAGAATCCAGTGATAGAACCAATAACATGGTAATGATATTTTCAAATAATTCCACACTGAGCTTGAACATTTGCTTGTGACTTTTGCACAACTTTAAGGCAAAAGACATGGAAGAAGTTATTTATCCTTTAGTCAACAGCTAATCAGCTCTCTGGTTTTCAGATGTCTTGCATGTCAAGTATTATTGCCCTGGGTCTCTTTCTTGATTCATTTTTGCAGTAAGTGATTAGGTAGAGGAGGAAATAGCCACAGAATTTTTAAAAATGGATACAGAGAATACCTGCACTGATGAATTTCCTTCAATAAAGAGAGCTGCTTATGTGTGCTCAGAGTTTGACAAAATGCAAAAAAAAAAGAAAAAAGTGATTAATTAATTTTAGATTTTAATAAGAGTGTGGAAGCACTTCTAATGTCAGTCTTTCATTGTTTAGAAAGTATCATTTGTAGTGGTCATGGAGAGTAAGGGTGAATTTTAATGCTTGCTGGGTCTGTCATTTTGTCAAGATATGATGTGGTTAGTTAAACAATTCAAAATACCACATCTAATACCTAATTTTTTTTCTGTATAGAGGAAAGATACCAATCACCTAAAATAAATAATCCAAATACATATACTTCTTCCAATAATTCATGCTTCATTTTGTAGGATTTTTACGCCAGATAGTTCGAACTGCAGTTGCTGAGAAATGGCAGTTTATTTTAAATCAAAAAAAGTTTCATTGTTTGAAAACTTCACTGTTCATAGGTACAGTAATATTGTATTGAAAAAAGCTTTGAAGTCTAAAAATGACTAAAACTGTACCAGAAATTCAGTCAATTCAGTTGAATATTCATTCATAGTCAGTTCAGAATCACACAGTGCTGCTTCAATAGATCCATGAAACAAAAGGGATAGCCTAAGACAGTGTTTCCTTGCAGGAATCTCTGGTTTCGGAATACTTTTTTTTCCTCATACCTTAAAGGTACAGGGCTTTAGGGGAGGAGTCTATTGTTTTCAATAGTCTTGAGGACATTTGCTGAATCACACAAGCTGTAAAGTGTGAGGTCATTTGAGAATGTATGCCGTGAGGGAGGGGTGTAATATATTGCAGGTAATTGTGTGGAAAGGTTATTTAGATATATTGTCTGTATTGTTGTGCAAATTTTTGCTATAATACCTCCTTAGAACAGCGTATTGATTTCTAAAAAAATTAAGAGCATAAGTATGGCTAGAAGGATTATTTCATTGTAGTTTACTTCTTCCTTTGTTTCTCCCTCTCCCCCCCCCCCCCCACTTTTTTTTTAGTTCCTTCAGATGTGTTTTTTATAAATTCACTATGGAAAGGGTTTTATGAATATTTAGGAAAAAGACAGCCAGCTACTCTCACTGTTGATTGGTTCAATACTACAAGCAGCAAAGTGAATGCCACATTCATTGAGGCATCCAACATACAGCTCAAACTATCAGGTAGGTTCTGAATTTGGTGTTAAAGTTCTTATCATATTTTTTTAAATTTGTTCAGTTTTGATGCATTTTCATTCAAATGGAAAATGAAACAAAACCTTTATATTTTTGCTAAAAATAATTTCGTCTTGCAAAAGGAAAGGCTTTAACGAAATGGTCTGCACAGCTTCTGTCACTTCATGTGCAGTCACCCATCTATTTAAGCCATTATTTCAAATAGACATTGGGGGAGGGTTTATTCATCTCACACTGTTGGATAGCATTGGTGTGTTCAACTCACAGGAAATACTGAAGTGGCAGACAAAATGTATATAAGTGTATTAAGAATTATAAAGCTGGAAAGCTCAATTAATCAATATTGATTAATATCTACCTTAAAGCAATGCACTATTAATAATGGCATAGCATAATATAGGCATAGATAATTAAATAACATGGTAAATTAGCATGCCTTATAATCAACATCATGCATTTCTTTCTGCAAATCTAACTGAAGTTCAGAATTAGCCTTTCATCGCAGTTCTACTGAAAAGAACATTGTCAGTTATCACTATCTTTTAAGGTCAAGAGTTCAGAGAGAACTGCAGTAGTTTGTTGCCAAACAGGAATTTTCTTTTACTGCACTACTGATAATTACTGTAGCAATATACTGTTGTGATGTCAGTAAAGTCCATTTTTTTCCAGGTCAAGGAAATTCCAGGAAAGGAGTTCTAATTGTATTCAGAATTTCTGAAATACTATGAAAAATACAACTCTTCTTGCCCTATTCTGTATAAAATTAAACAATACAAACCTATCTTTGCATACTCATGTCAAGTATGATAAGGCAAAAGATCAGTTAAATAAGATCCAGCCATTACAGTACTTTAAATCTTGAGTTTTTTCACGTTATGAAATTCTTTTATTACAGATTGTTCTCTACAAACTTAGTTCTAAAGTGATATAATTAGCTTTTAAGGAATATTTGAACAAAACAGTTGAAAATTTGTTTAAAAGGTATGTCTTGCCTCCTTTATTTTAATAGGTGTTTACAAGAAGGAAGAAGCCCATTTACTCTTGAAAGCTTTTCAAATTAAAGGACCAAGTGACATTTTTGTAAGCAAGTATGAAAACGACAACTGGGCGCTAGATGGTTATGTAAGTATCCAGGTTGCCATAGATAAAGATGGCTGAGATTAAATTTTGAAGTAATTTGTGATTACCTATATAAATGTATCCATTTTTTTGCCTTATAATTATGTAATCCAGCACTCTGGATGTCAGTATAGAGATTGAATTACCATTCTCTTTAAAAAATATGTATACAAACTTCTATCTAGTGTACTCTGATTAGCAGTTTTAATTTATGAGAGGGAAGGAGGAGTGAATCAGCATATTTTGCATGGTTTTGCCTTTTTTCCTTAGATGGGAGTAAGAATTTTACCTTTAGTAATATTGTCCTTTTTCGGTTTGGTAAATAGTTCGCTGTAATAAAAGTACACCTAATCTTGAAGGAAAACAGTGTTTTACTTTTTGCATTTCTTCTTTCTGCCTCATGATACTTTCTATGGAAAATAGTTTTAAATCTAACAATTCAGCGGGCTTTGATATCTGCATACTAATTCAATTATGAGTATGGCATTTCAAGAATTTTAAAACCCAGCTAATATACATTAGGTATTTTTAAATCATTCCAAGTGTTATTTTGAATAGCATTGCAAATAAATAAAATAAAATAAAATATTTGACATAATAAATATTGTATAAGCATAGAAAATTCACTATCATTTTAAAGTCTAAAAGGGAAAATCTGTGCTCCATATTTTCTAGTCTGAGTCAGAAAAAAATGGCTAAACATTATTTATTAATTTAAGAAATCTTTTTTTTTTTTCTGTTTCAACATATTCTAGGTATCCTCAGGACTTGAAAGAGGAGTTTTTACTTATCAAGGTGATATACATGGAAAAGACTTTGGAAAATTTATGCTCCAAAGACAAGGTACATGCTTTCATAAATCTTTAATATGTATAATCTTTTGGGGTCTTGCAAGAATGAATTCAAAGAATTACTCAGCTATTTAGATGAAGTAGGCATGTTTATTTTACACTACTCCTATTACAAAACATAACCAAATATGCATATTTGAAATATACAGTTCAAATCCTAATTTAACTCTGCTTAACATGTTACTATCACAGATTTTCTAGTGTAGCAACCTAATAAGTACAGGATGCTTTTAAAGAGAATGTCATTGCAAGCACTGGCATTTCTTTTTGAAAGTACCAGGGATATCATGCAATGCAAACATATTTCCTGCATAAATATATAAATTGTAGTCAGAATCATATAAGAAATTAAAAGGACAGAATCAACGCTTATTTTGACAGTGTTATTTGGAGAGTGCCTGTTGCTAGTCGGTGTTTTCAAAATGTATGTGTATTTGGACAGAATTTTACTTTACTGTCAAAAATATTAAATAAGTGTCTGAGGTATGTATTACGGCTAGGGGCTCAAGTGCTCTTGCAGCTGGTACAAGACTAGTTATTTTGCTCATAAAATACTTTTATCATAAAAACTAAAATATTTACTTATGAAATATTCACTCATAAAACCTTTTTGGCAAATACTAAGTGTAGGCATCTGCATTTCCTGATCCTGGAACTACTGCAAAGTGGTCAAAGCTCAGTATGTACACAGAAAAGTACTGGTCTAGGAAGAGAAGACAGCTTAGCCAATATCTCTATGGCAGACTGTATGTACATTTTATAAATTGCCTTGGTTCCATTAGCTTCACTGCTGCTGTAGCCAGTGCTCTTTAGAGTTCTGTTGAATCTCTTTTGTACTTCTTTGCTCTATTAAGTACTGTAATAGAGTTATGCTGTGGGTTTGCTCATCTTGGCCATCTCTTAAATTGCTAAGTATGTTTAGTGGCTAGGGGCAGAAACCCATCTCTTCAGAGTCCCAGCCTAAGAACTGCCAATTATTGAAGCCGAATACAAATTCTATCTTCAGAATAAACTCTTATGTAGGACAGATATGTGGCTGCCTCTACTTTCATGTAATCTTTACTACTGTAACATCGAAGCTGCTTTTGCTTTCTGATTTTAGCTATCATTACTGTAAAGTAGAGCATCAACATTTGTTCAAACGTGTCTGTTAAGCAGCCTTTGGTATCTTGAAACAGTAAGAATGTGGTTTGTTGTTTTTGCTTAAGATAATAGCAAATACAAATATATTTGTATTTTGTTATTATCTTAAGCAAGATCAAAAAATATGTCCATGATTTGCCAGCTACTTAAAAGTTTGATTCTATGTGAAATTAATGACTCATAGTGGTAATTGAAGAATAAACAGAAAGTCAAACAGTTAGAGAATTCTCCAGTGGATGTGTTCTACAGTAGTGGAAAATATTGTCCATATCACCCTTTAGAGCTGTGATATAAGACATCAGTTTGTATAAGGCTAGTAGGAGCTGGAGTGTCCAAGTTAATCCTGCATTCCTGGACTGAGGGACCTCTCATCTCCAGCTTTGACATTTCAGTAGAGAGGCCTGCTGCAAAGGCAGGCACCATTTCCTTTTACAAGATTGCTAAATAGGCACTGATTTTCTGTAAAGTGCTTATTCTCCATTGAATAATTAACAGCTAAAAGGAAACAGCAAATTTCCATCCCAGTCATATTCGTCAATACCCTATTATACTCAAGGGGTAATTTTGTTTTTGCTTTTAAATCTATTCTGTTCATGAATATTTTGCTGAGATGATGATCTCATATATCCTCTGTCTGAAGACTTAACATATTTCTGGGTTTTAAGTTTAATTATTTGCGGCCTTTACAGTAAGCCAAAAGTATACATTAACTGGTGCATACATAAAGCACTGTGAAATTCTCCATCTGCAAGCATATTTCAAAGACAGCATTTATGGAGAACTACTTGGTCAAGTGGGAAAGACCAAGGTATTTTATGAATAATTTTCTATAACACAATGCTAGAAAAAGACTGGTTTCAGTGGGTATCACAGAATCACAGAATATTCTGTGTTGGAGGGGACCTGCAAGGAAAACCATGTCCAGCTCTTAAATGAATGACTCATACAGCAATCAAATCCACAATGTTAGCATTATTAGAACGGTGCTCAAACAACTGAGTATGTTCAGTCTTCAAACTTAATGACATGAAAACAGAAAGAACTTTTCTTTCTTAGTACTTTTTATCCCTCTCTCAGAAGCAATTTTGGTTGTAGCCTTAGAGAACAACCCAATGGACAAAGAGGTCTGTTATAATTCTGTTTAGAGAACTAGAACTGTACCTGAGCCTTCTTAAAAGCCCAGGTTGTGACACCAAGTTATTTAACCTTTTGCCCAGTAATCTAATTTCTGAGGGTTTTTTGTCTGTAAGGTTTATAGCAACTTTGTATTTAAAGGATGCAAGTCTGTGGCTAAGTTCAGTTTTAGCAATTGCTGAGTGTCTATGCCTCAACGCTAAATTTCTAGAAGATGTTTATTCTAAAATCTTGTTCATTCCAGTCTGGGCACATCTATTAAAATTATGTAAAAAGGTGGCTTTGTGAGAAGAGAAGCCTTCTTCACAAAATTACTATTTTCCTGTATTTATTTTCTTTGGAGAAATACAATGATCCACCTCTTTTCTTTCCCCTAAGTACTTTTTGACTTGTCTAGATTGACATAACATATTAAGAAAAAATGAAATATGCATAATTAATTTGCATCTGGTTTGTATTAGAACAATGGCTGTGGAATACACATCCATTACTGGAAATTAATCAACTCTTAAAAGTGTTGAATATCATGATATGTGAATTTTAAATTTCATTCTATAAATCATCCTTCCTCTCCAGATAATTTCACAGAACTTCATCATTTAGAAGATAACTTTACATCTAAACAGGTTACTGAAAGAGTACCCTGAGAGCTCCAGAGAGAGCTCAACAAGAGCTCCAGAGTACAGAGCTGTTGTGTGTTAGCTAAAGCACAAACAGATGTCTGAAGTAATGAGCCATGGAACTGGTTTGTTAAAACATGGCTACACCCAGTGAGGCACCTATCCAGAGTCTTTGCTGTCCAGCAGGTTCGCTCAGGTGAAGAAGTTCCAGCCTATGTTGTTCCTTGGAAGCTGCTGATTTTCTTTCTGTGTTGGTATTTTTTTTTCTTAAATCCTTGACCTGCTAACCATCCTTGTCTCAGAAATTACTCTTAGGCATGTAATTCTACTTTTCTTAATCTTGTATGGCTTTTGCTGTCACATTTTCTCTGATTTGAACAGCATTTCACTCAGTAAGACTGAGCCGTGCTGTACAGATGCCAGTCAACTGAAACCCCGAGCTAGGAGAAGTTTATATGATAGATCCACACAATGATAAGAAAATGTTTTTTAAACAGAGAATCATGGAATGGCTTTGGTCAGAAGGGCAGGGTTGCCACCGTGAGATCAGGTTGCAGAGTATTTTCTTTAAAAAGTATTGTTTTCTATTAGGTATGAATGGCAACACTTTTCAATCACCTCAAGAATAAAAATACACAGCTTGTACATTAATGAATTCACTGTGTGTTATCAAAATTTGAATGCACCTGACTGCTGCTGTTTTAGGAGACTAAAGCCCTGTTATTATATGAGCTGTTTAAAAACCCTAAAAACATTTATAATCTTACCGAACATCCCTCTTTTAAATAACACATTTCACAGTGACAAAAAATGTCTGTTTTATTCAAAAGTAAATCAAACTATCTTTTGCATACATTTTGTGTGTATATTTAGGTATTTCCACTTTTCTGTTTTCAGATGTGGTAGCAATTACTACCTTAGTTTGGGCAGTACAATAATAATGCTGAATGACAAAGTTCACATCAGGATATGTTTAATCACAAACAGATCTGAAAATTATTATAACTAGTAGACCAGACCATGTTGAAAATTATACTGAGTCTCATACATGACTGAAATTCAGGATTATGCAAAACTGCAGTGAAGGTTTTTTTCCTAATGAAAAGCACATGCAATGCAGAGTCTGAACCTGGTCAACTCAAGGTTGAAACTCTCCAATTAAAGCTTATAAGCTTCAGTGAAAAATTTCAAGCTTTGTTTACCTTAAGTGTGGTACTTCAAAAACTGTAGAGATATAGAATATGTGATTACCTCCATTAGAAGTCTTGTGTAAAGTATTAAATGTGAATTCGTTACCCAACATAGGTAACTTTAAAGAAACTCTTTAAGTGTAAATTTGTGCCTGATTTTAAATCTTGAGCTATAAAACACTTTTTTTTTAAATAACTAAATAAACCAAAAAGTTCACACTGAAAATTGTTTTTTATTAATTTTATAGTTTTTCTGCTGCTTGTACATTAAAATATATTTATCATATATGGCATAATGATAGCTTTGAGATAGAATTTAAGACTTCATTGATCACACATATTTCTATTTGAAATTTGCATAGGGATTTGAATATTAATTTCAGATTTTTGTTGGTGTAAGTAAGCTTTAATGAATTTGATAATTTCCTTAATTTTTATTACTCCAAATAATTGAAAAAAACAGCTGGAGACTGTGGTGGTATAGGATGAAGAAAGTGATAACTGAATGTGTTTGTTTGGTTGGGTATTTTTTAGAGCCTGTCACTTCTTCTAACCAATAAAAAACATTTAAATCAGTACTTCTAAAACTTCTATTAACTGTTTGGCCTACCGTAGTTTGTCTGTTTTTAATTTAGATAAGTTAAAGAATGTCCCAGTACATGTACAATGCAATACAAATACATAAATTTATGCCAAATGTGTTTCCACAGCTTGAGTTTTTGGGACAAGTACTGGATTACCAAATCCCAAGATTTTTTATAAAATAGTTGTGTTCTAAAACAGTTCAATGTTAAGAGTAGTGTGATGGAGCTCATAACATGATCCCATCTACCACAATAATAGGTTTATTAACTTGAAAAGGTTTTCCTTCACCAGTTCTGCAGAGAAATGTGTAGAGAAGTCTTAAAACATGACAGAAGATTAAGACAGTGAAAAATGTTTTAGTGCAATATTTTGTCATATTTTAAATGATCAAATGTAGCAATACTGAAATTCCTGGGGAGGTTGGCTTCATTTTAAAGGCCACTTAGGTTGCTTCCTAAAATTTAGTACATTTTTTAAAATTAAATGTGCCAAAGCTATTTTAATAATGACTCTTGAAACATCTATGGTTTAAAGGTGTCTCACAGAAAAAAAACCAAAACTTATTTGACTTTTCCCTTAAGCTTGAACTGCAAGAAGTCATAGAATGGTTAAATGATTTGGGTTGGAAGAGACCTTAGTGATAATTTAGTTCTAAACCACCTGCTGTGGCCAGGAGTACTACTCACTAGATCAGGTTGCCAGTGCCCCATCCAGTCTGACCTTGAACACTTCCTGGGATCATAGGAGAATTATTACTTTTCTCTCTGTTTTTTTTTGGTCTCTCAGTTTTTGATCTTATGTAGATGTTTTAGTAAACTGGTGAAATTAGCATAGTGGCCACGTCTCTGCTGTATAATTGGTTTGCGCTAGAGTCCTAAAAATACTGATTGTTGCTGCTGCTGTCAATGAGGGAGTTGTAGTGCTTGAAACACCCTGGTACTGACTGTTTGGAGCATTTCTGAGAGGTAAAAAGCAGTGTCTCCTGTTCTTCTCCACTCTTATATCAATAATACCCCAGAATATTAAGCACAAATACTTGGTCGATCCTCTCTGTACATTTCCTCTATCCTGGTCTTTCTTTCTTGAATGGGACCTATATTGCTTTCTGAAGAACTGTGATTTCAAACTGGCAACATGGAGTAGGATCTCAAAAACCATTTTTTCCTCTAAACTTCTTGTATTTTTCATCATTAAATTGTCCTTCATCCTTCACAATTTGAATTACCAGGGTGGTCAACTATTTAAACAACTAGTGATGTGTCTCTTTATACTGATGAAAAAATGTGTTCTGCAAAATGCTTTACAATCCAGGTTATCTGCCTGTCCACAACAGGAGCCAGCGAGGCCGTGCCACAGGCCACTGCATTTGCATTCTCTGCACTGTTTTATCCACAGCTGCTGGAGGGACGTGGACACAGGTGCAGACTTGGGAGGGCTTCTGAGCCGAGCAGAGCCACTGTTTTATTGCAGTCACCTCAGTTTTTCCTTCCTTGTTCTTGTTTGTTGTGGTCTTGCATTGCTTGTTGTTTCCAAGAGGAATATTAAGACTGCTGGCATATACTTTTGAAGAATTAATTTGTTTTTTAGAAAAGCAAATTATATGGCTTAACTTTATTAAATTGAGTCATCCTTAGATTATTATGTCAATAATCATAATATTTTACTTACTGAATACTATTTTCAAATAATTTTGATAGTTATTGATATATCATGAAGTGGTATTAACAGTATTTATACCATGATTCTGCATGCTATTTATTTCAAATTTTAATATAATTATTTGATCAAGACATCATCTTCTTTAACTCTTGAATAAAAAGGACATCACTAGCTAGATAACATGGGGATTTTATTTCTCTCTGTAAATAATGTGGAAATTTTATTTCTGCCCATTTTGTTTTGTTTCAGGTCCTTTAAGTGCAGACACAGACCTTTCAAGAATCACTATTATGGTACAAACAGCAGTTCAGTTGCAGCTGCCATCCTGGTTACCATTCGATTGCTCTAATAGTATCAGGGTTTGCATATTTACCTCTACAAACACAGGGTATTGTAAATGTTATTTATTGAATAATTTAATCAGTTTTTTGGTTTGATTTTGATAGGTTACTAGAGAACACAGTGCTAAAAGCTTTCAAGAGCATCTTTCTCTAGAAAGACAAATATTACTAGGTATTCCCATGAAGGAGTTCAGTGTAGGGCGAGTTCTTAATGGTGTACATTTTTAAAAATGTGTTGCTCTGTTAAGGAGCAAAGACCTTTCAACCTTCTTGGTTCGTTAGGCTGAATCAGATTGAAATCCGAGGTCACATGTTCTATTTTTTCATTTCAATGCTTATTAAATTGACTGTATGCCGCTTCTTTCTAAAAGCTTATTAGTACTAATTATACAAGCTGAAAAATCCATAAATCCCATTGAGGGAACAGCCCATAATGTGACTACTTATAGTATGTGCTGAGTTAGCTAGTGATTACTATAAGAATTGGCACCAATTCAGGTCATATGAATCTTTTCTATGTCACTGGATAATAGAAGAAATCCAACGATGTTGTCTGAAATCTGGTTTATAAGGCCGATATCTATGTATCCTCTGAAAATTTGTTCATTCTGAGACCTATTTGCAAAATAGTATATAACAAGAGCATGCTTTTTTAAACTTTTGTACTATAATCATGACACCAAGAGTATTTTGTGATTGTAAGAAATCACACAGACAATCTGAGGTCCACCAGTGCCCTACGATGCAGTAGACTGTCTGCCCTCCTCAGCATTAGATGTTTGGGAAAAACAAATTGCCATGGGGCTTGAACTTGGCAACTGCAGTTAAAATGATCCATGTCCTGAAATGTAGTATAGCCTTTTGTTGGCAAAAACTGCTCAGGAAGAGCTGTCAACTATGTCTTCAAACTTGATATTGTAAGACACTTTTCTGATGCCTACAGGCCTACATTTTCAGACAGCTCCCGTTCTGCAGTGGTGGGGGGAGCTTTAAGAGCATCATGAATGCCCAGGCATTTGGATCTAGAGAAGAAATAGAATGAAAAGGGAATATTGCTTAGAAAGAGGAGGCAAACTGATAAAAAAATTATTTTGTGACATAGGGGTACATTTTGTTGTTTATCATGTGAAATTTTTAATGCCCTATATGAGCCGTTGAGATATGTATGTATTTAAGAGAGATAAAACTCATTCTTTAGCCAAGCAGCTATAATCCTTCTGTTAATGGTATGGCTGGTGCAGCATTGCAGTTTTGCCTGCATTTGAATTATATTTGAGATAGGAGATATTTGAGATAGGAGATGTTTCTCATAGCTTAATATTTCAAATAATATTTTTTGCTTTCTTCTATTTTCAGTGAATTGCTTACACTAAACTGCAGGTTTTAGAGGGGATATAAGTGTCATATTGCCATCAAAAAACTAACAAGTTGATTAGTGAGGTAAATTAATCTTAGGTCAAACTTTATTCTTTTCAAAAGAAAGGATGTTCCAATTGAAAGAGAACAGAATCTATAAGTTTTGAAGGGTCTTTCTTGAAATTACATTAATGATCAGAGTAACAACACGAAACTTTCAAAATGATGTGATGGTAGTTATGTCCCTAGGGGCTCTCTGTAACAGAGAATTTGAAGGTCTTAGGGTACAATTTTATGGATGTTTCTGCTGTGCTATCTCACACAAACATCATCTAATTAGAACCAGGGTTGTTAAATCTTTTTTACACAGTTATACCTGTTATCTGGCTGACAGGGATTACTTCAGGAATGAAGACTGCATCCCAATTTTTCTGAGCAAAATTAAATATATTTAATTAATTTTACTTAGCAAGGGTCCTAGTTAGCTTCTAAGATTGTTTAGTAGTTATAAAATTAAAATAGGCATAAAAATATTTATTAGTAACAGAATTATTTCCATGTTGTCAATTTCCACTAGTGATAGCTTTCCCTGTCTGCTATCCAAAACTGAATAACTTTATAAGAAGAATTTGACTTTCAAAAACCCTTTTCTGAAGTTATATAATGATATTATAAATTGTTTTATTAAGCACCAAGCACATTTTGCACTCTTCTTGCCTTATTACAATTATTTGTATAAAACAATATACTGAACTTATTATATTTCTTTAGATACTTCTAGATACTAAGAGATTTAAATTTAAAATATTAATATTTACTATCATAGGATATCACTTTCTAAATATATCAGAAAATCTGCACAGTTCTGGTTTATTTTTACTTAATTACTGTCTTAATTTTTTCTAACAGAGCTTTGCATAAAAATGTGAATGTTCTTGAAATTTTGATTAATCTTTCATGGTAAGAAAACACTATCAAAAATAAAATATTGGTTAGTTTCAGTATCATTTGATGCTGAATTGTCAACATTTATGTGAATATCCGTCAGGATTTGATCAATCTGATTACAGGTGTTTGAACAAGGTATTTAGCAGTGTTTATTTTTGGTATGGAGGTAGAAAGACATGCTGTGGGAGATCTACCTGGAATAAGTGGAATTGCAGACACTTACCTGGAGGTTACTACCACTAGCAGTGCAAGATATTCTGGATGCTTGCTGTTGTATGTAGACAGAGTAGAAATATTCGAATGTCTTATGGCTAATGATAATTTCCTGTCTTTTTTTCCCCCAGAACAAGACCAAAAGTACAGTACAATGGATATGCTGGACATGAAAACAGTAATGGACAAGCTTCATTTGAAAATCCCATGTATGACACAAACTTAAAACCCACAGAGGCAAAGGCTGTGAGGTTTGATACGACTCTGAACACAGTTTGTACAGTGGTATAGCCTTCAGTGCCCAATATGACTGATTCATAGCCATACCTCTGATGGACAAGCAGTAATTCCTTTGGTGCCATATACCAGTTTCCCTTCTCTTGGCTTTGCTGCTGTAATCTTTAACATCTTCTGTCAGCCTACATGCAGCTAAATTTTCTGGTAAAAACGTGTCAGTCTTCGGGGGATCAGACAAAGAATATTTTTTCATCTTAAAGTTGGATCAAAATGCCTGGCTGCATCTGCTTCAAACCAAGGCACACTTTAAGGAAGACTGCCAAGTCATGCCAATTTGTCATATTTAATGCCTCAGACTCTCATATTTGTATGCGGCTGAATGCCTTTCAATGTGTTCTTCTGGGCACTTGGATAAATCCTTTGAGTACTGTGACAAATGATAGCACCACAGATTATCCCTGGGAATATTCTGAAGAAATAAAGCTCTCTTGAAGGAGGAGACAGCCTTCCTTGAGGTTGCATACACTTGCAAATGCTTTACCATTGAAATCTTGCTAAAATTAGGAAAACTTACAGTACATTTTATTTATAGGGCAGTTTTGCCAATTCCCCAATCAGCCGTTAATATCGCAAAATATTAATGCACAATTTTTTTTTGCACTAGGGTGTAATGGCTGACTGAGTAAGATACTGGTAAAAATATACAGGGTTTCTACACACTGTTCATTGTATATAGACATTCACTTACTCTTTGCCAAGCAAAACATTCCACAATAAATTTACTTGGAGTATTAAATTGACCCCCATGTTTAGCACCAGTTAAAATCTTGTGCTGTAGAGCATAACATTTCTTTTGTCAATTTTTAAATAAACTTAATTTTAAACATGATTACAAGTCACTGGAGACTTTCAGTCTCCAGAACAAGAGCCCATTTCTAAGAAATTTTCATTGCCACTATTGTTTTCTTCTGAAATTGGTCATCAATCACCACTGTCAGTATCATACTATTTAACAGCAGGGGGGTTAGCAGCTATTGCTGCTTGCCATGTACAAATGTGAATAGTAATTTATTTTAGATAGCTCATAAAGCCTGTGAGCCTGCGCTCATAATACAGTCTTCCCCTTTGCATTTTTTTCCATTTTTCCTTTAATATTACATCATTTTCTGATGTTACATGGAACTAAAACACATTACAGTAGCATAGAAAAATGCAGGGCAAATTGTCCATAAAAAGTGGTCATTCAGTTTCTATTTTGAAAAAAGAGAAATATTCAACTATCTTTGCTTTGTTTATTTTAAATTTTATTAAACACGCTGGTTACTGCTTTTGTACTCACACAGTTTGACAGAGATATTTATACATATAAAGGTTGAGTAATCATTAGTGTTTGCACAGAATTAGAGGTTTTATTGAATGAAAATAATCAAAAATGCCATGGGGCAGATTAATTAAACTGAGTTTTAAAATTAGGAAATCATAGTAAATAATGAAGCAAAATCTCGTTTTAGTCATATACATCGAGTTCAAAATACAGGAAAGATGTTTTGCTTTTCTTCTAATTCAGGGCTGGTTTTTTGGTGCTGTTTTTTTGGTTTCCTTTTCTGAATTTCAAAATTTCCTATTGTCCTATTGCTATCTAAGCCTGTTGAAGAGTTTTTTCTGAACTCCATATGTGTGTAGGTCTGGCTGTTATACACAAAAAGGTAATATAAGCCCAGTAACAGGTTTTTCAGCTAATGTTGCAGAATGCAACAAAAATTTCAAAGGTAACCCTTGGTCAGCTTAACAACTACATCTGTTAGATGAAAAATACCAGCAATATAACACATAATAATTGTAGGGCCTGCAGCTGTTATGTTCTTTATATGAGCAAGAAACTCTGAAGAAAATTTCCAGTAAGTTCCTTGTTCATTTTGTTTGTAGTTTTTTGCTTTCTTTTTTGCTTTTTCTTTCTGAAGTTATTGTG
Source organism: Calcarius lapponicus (assembly GCA_039654755.1). Classification (NCBI taxonomy): domain Eukaryota; kingdom Metazoa; phylum Chordata; class Aves; order Passeriformes; family Fringillidae; genus Calcarius; species Calcarius lapponicus. The sequence continues at coordinate 21,749,152 of CM077465.1, read as the reverse complement.
CAGTAAGTTTCATTTAGCTGTCCCATCTCAGAGCCCTTCACATTTTCTGAGAAAGAACAGTGATCAGGTAAAAGTTATCCTGATCCTCCCCCACATATAGGCAGTTGCTTGGCAAATGAAGAGCTTCTGTAGGAACAGTGGACTAAGAAGGAGGATATTGTCTGAGTAAAGTTTCTGACAGGTGTTAAAAATCAATATTGCATTAAAACTCTTTCTGTAGTGGCAATGACAGAAAAAAAAAATGGAATTTTGAAAACAAAATGCATAGCTTTTATTGATGAGTTCTAGTCCTGTCATTACAGTGTATGCATCAGTGCCCTGTCTCACTATGACCACCAAGGAATGTGCTGGAGGATAAAAGAGAATAGTTAAGACCATAGTTTGGTCTTTTGTATTAGAGCGCCCAGATTCCATGAATCCATTATTCAGTGGTTCATTTTGAGAGGTAATGTAACAATTGCTTATCCTGAGTGAGTGCTCTCTGAGCAGGGACGCTCAGAAGGACCACACTAACAAATTATCCTAAGAAGTTTGCTTGGAGTGTTGATTAAGCAGCAGCTTCACATTGGAAACCAAGCAAAACCAAAATACTGCAGTTTCATCAGTTCTACCCACACCTTTCAAATTCCTCTCCTTCTCTGCTGTGTTTGAGTCTTCTGTTAAGGTTGGATCCCCTTCTCCTGAAGTTATTATACAGAGGGCTGTGCATGCATGCACTTAGATATGGTGCTTCTTCAGAGTGAGGCTCTTAAGATGATGTGCAGTGGCTGGGTAATGGCAGCCAGGAAATCTCTTTTTTTCATATAAATGCAGAAGACTTTTCCCCCAGCGTTGACCAGATCATTATGACAGGCTAATAATACATGCTATATTTTTTTTAAAAAAAACAGGTTATGTGCTTCAAAGCTGTTAAAAACTGCTGCTTGTATCACACATCTTGCCTTTCTCCAGGCTAGCTGCAATAATTTTTTTTCTTGTGTAAAATATTTTGTAAACAAAAAAGTTGTTATTAAAAAAATAAAAAAAATGGGAGGGTGGGGGTGGGGGGATTGGGGAGAACGCCCGCATAATGACCAAGTCAATCTAATTTTCATTCCCACTATTCCATTCTGCCATTTCACTACATGCTGCTGTGACATGAAGTAGGTGCAAAAGAACTTTTTGTACAGAGATATATTTTTTATGAAGAATTTGTAAAATTATTAAATATGATGTACTTTTTTGATTAATGTAGGTAAATTGTTAAAAATAAATGTTTTTACAATACAAAAAGAAATTGTAATTTTCCCAATAATGTAAAATTTACCATCTTTAGCTGATTTTCAGTTCTGATCCTATTACACTTGTATTAATATTAAAGTGGCCTGTTAAAAATAAACAGTATTCTCTTTTGAAAAAAAAAAGGAAATAAACATAAAAGACTGTAATATAGCCTGTGCAATGCCACCTACCTTGAAAACAAAATCAGAGTTCTAATTAAATATTTAATTTTAGATTTTCATCTATTGTGTGACCTCTTCTTATCAACTTTGTTCCTTCTATTTCCTTTTATGCTTTTAAATCTCAGATACTGGTTTTTATTATGTAATGTTTCAACAGATTGTTAGTCTTGTCATTTTATGTTGTCAAGCATTTTGTAACTTGGGAAAAAAATTCAGGCTCTCTCTAGTGAGGTGGGATTTACCTCCTGTTATGTTACAGATTCAGATTTTAAAATGTGACTTAAGTTTTTTGGTTATTTATAAAAAATAACTGGTTTATTCTTCCACAAGCCTGCATCCTACCCACGGAATTGACGGATCACATAGAGCCAGAGGTATTTCCAATTTAACATCTGAGGGCTAGTTCTTCAAATATACATACTTTGAATGAAATCAAAAGGCTTTTTAAAATTCTTTTATACATAAAGTTAGCCATTTATATTAATGTTTTCAGAATCAATATATGAAATTCTGAACATTTAAAAAATATTTTAACGTGTACTGTTGTAAAAAAAAAATTGAATTTATTTACTTACTGACAGGTTAACAAAGAGTCAGTCTTCAAGAATATTCTACCCATTATTCCTTTGGGAATCAGTGGTAGTATATGAGTGTGGTTCACTTTTAGAAAAATCTAAGATAGGTGAACATCCTTGCTGCCTTTCTCATCCTCGCAATCCATCCTTCTGGTAATATGATATCTTATAAAAGTTCCCATCTCTCACAATGATCTGACTATCCTGACACTAAACTGTAAACTGTAATCACTGACACTATCAGAGCAGATATTGAGGCTATCTGACAGGGAGTCATGATTTTTACTTCTTTCACAAACAGGAGTCTAAAAATGCTAAACAAATGAGCTATTGTTTTTTTTCACTATTGCCAAACTGCAGTGACAGCTTTTAAAAATTATTTCCCCTTACAATCTATTGAAAAACACGGCATAGTATATCTAATTTCAGATTCTACAGAAATCATTTATGAAAAGAGATATTTTCTGGGTGTTGAGGATACAGTTATGTAAGAGCCACTCTCAATTGAATCTGTAAAGAATGAACATACTTGTTTTCCAGCTTGCATCTACTATCTTTGTAGCAGCAGTGAGTTCAAAAAACAGTATCAAAGCATAACAATTGGTATGATTACTCAAACTGGAAAATGCTTCTTTTAAAACTGCATTTAATTTTAAAATCCAATAAACTGCATTGGACACTGCTGCCCGCTCCAGCATGATTACTCACTCCTAACCACAGGACCTTGACATCATATGGCTCAATGCTTGAAGGAGCTGGGGTCGAAAGGTGAAAGAAGATCATCTTCCTGCAGGATATTGCCTTTAAATAAGTCAAATAAATTGCTTTTAAACATGCATCTGTAATACACAAAAAAAAACCCAAGAAAGCAATCATAAAATAATAGAAGGGCCTGGGTTGGAAGGGCCCTTAGTGATCATCTAGTTCCTGCCATATGCAGGGACACCTTATATGCTTGAGGGATTCAATCCAAAGGCCTTTATTTTTTTTTTAGAGTAAAGCAGTATTAACAGTTTCAAAACCTTACTGATGACAGTTTCAAACAAAAAATGGTTTCCACCAAAGAGCACAGGATTATCGTCTGAACCTCACCAAAAAAATGGTTAACATATACCTATATATATGCCTACTGATTAGTTATCACAACTTGGTTATATATGTATGATATGAGAAATTAGAAGATCCTCTTAAGGAGTTACACATTTTTTTTATATATAGAAAATTAAAATTATACCAAATTACAGATATAGGTAGTAAGTATAGGGAAGTATGAATAAGCTTGGGGTCTAATCCACAGGGGAATTTGGACTCAGTTTTTCAGTGTTTATCTTCCAGGAATGTTTGTTCCTTGACAGAAGCTTCAGCAACAAGTTGTGTACCTACAGTCCATGAAAAAATGAGAGCTGTAAGATTTTGCATCTAATTTCCACAGAGCTCAGCAAGCTGAGTAGAGCCAGCTGAACTAAACAGTAGGAAATACTAAGGGTAAGATGAAGCTTAAGCATCTCAACTTTGACCTGAGGAACATACATCTTTTCACTGTGATTCATGACAGAAATTACTCAAATCTGGGCAGATTAGTCATATCAGTTAGGGATTTTTTTTCCTGCAAGCCCCAAAAAACACAATGGAGAGTTAGTGTTCCTTTTCCCCTTCACATCCAAAGAGTGTACTGGTTAAAGTGGTCAAATTAGGCATTTAGGGTCAGAGGTCAAAACTTCTTTAGCCTGAGGAGAAACACAGAGTTGTTAATCATAACTAAGATTGCTATAAGCCCTCAGCTGTGAAAAGCAAGTCCTGGGAAATTATCAGTACTTCTTTCTCCCTGCAATGCAGTATTTGACATAGTAAAAATTTTGAAGAATTCCTTTTGGATTGTGCCTTGCAGACAAAATATGTAAGGAGGAAGAATCCTTTTCATCATTATGTAGGTAAATTAGCATGAAGACTAAAATTGTGTGACTGGTGGTCTATGCAGGATGAAACAATGTTTGGGTTGAATATCAAAACACACCAAAGGGATTTGAGGATATAAATTTTGAATTTAGGACATGAATTTCAGAAACTATAGGCCTCCTTAACTCTTGGTGTACCAAAAGTTTGAGTTTGCCCATACTGTGAAAGAACACAAGGAAAATTCCTTAAAGGAAAAGATTACACAGAAATGAAGTGTTAAAAGAACATACTCCCATGCTCAGGAACATTCTCTGACACTTATATTTTCTAGTATAAATACAGTCTAAAATTTGAGAGGCTCTAAGAACAGAATTGGCTCACCAAAAAATGCTCATCAAAAGGAGATTTATTATTATCCTTCTATAAAGGCTAACAACCATCTTATTTGGCAACTGTAACAAAAAATATAATAGATTATGTACCTTAGATGAGGAACATTTTTCTGTCAGTGTATAATAAGCATGGGCAGAATGTGTCCAGTAGACTGAAGTTTTTGACATACCCAGCAGAAGATTATGCACTCAAGTTTGATTATAAGTTAGGTGAGAAGCTACTTATTCTAAAACATCTCCTAGGCAAATCCAAACCTCAAATGTGGGCAGCTGAGATACACTAAGATGGTGTTGAACGAGAGAGGTACTAAGTTCTACCTTCATGGATGTGGTATCTGAGTAGAGCTGGTGGGGACAGCATGGAGACAATCTGTAACTTAACACAGTTCTATTGAAGTCCTGTAGTTGCATTTTCCTCTTCTATGTCTTTATCCATGCCCATAATTTCCACATAAATAGAGTCAAACAGTGCAGGAATCTAGGCTGAAGGTAAAGGCTTAATCTAGATGTGATTTAGAAGGCTAGTGAAGAAGAATGTATTCTCAGTCTGGCATTCTGAGTGATGCTATCTGTTGATCTAGGGTAGGAAAAATAGGTTTTGGAAAGGAATCAAGTAAATTCAAGCAAGAATAGGGGGACATAGAAAAAGAGTCTTCTATTATTCATCTCAAGGTTTCCACAGGACATAGCACTTATACTGGGTTACAGGGGTTATAGACTTCGGGTGTATTCCGTGTAGATCCACTTCCACAGCAGTAATCCATGTGTGATCACACCAAGGCACAGACAACCGACCTGACTGAATTATTCATAGGCCACAGCACAGCAGCAGTATGGCAATCTGATACAGAGCTCTTCCACTAACATGAAGAGTTGCTCTTTTCCAGATGGACTTGATATAATACTCTGAATCCCTGCTCATACAAAGTGGCTTCCAATAACAAAGAAAAGACAATTAGAAGGATTAATTTATTTTGTCTGATACGCTTCTTTCGCTGAGACATTGAAGATGTCTTCATCACAAAAGGGACCTGAGAAGCTGTGCAGAGATGGGTTGTCAGGTTTGGTTGTTATGAGAGGGCAGGAGGATGAGGCTCTGTTTAGAGGTCTTTGGAAGTAGAAAAATAGTCAGGAAAAGTGGTAAAGAGTCAGCTGTGGTAAGGGGGTCAGCTGTCAGTCCTGATGGTTTTGTTGATAGACTTGTAAGGAAGACAAGGTGGAGGAATGCACCCACAAGTATGGAAGTAAAGCTCTTCAGGAACCCTTTGGTCTGGAAAGGTTAGATGAATAAATTCCTGGGGTTCCTGAATCCCTGAGAGAGGCTGAGGAGTCCTCAAAATAGCCAGGTTTATGCTGATCATCTTGACGTTGCTGAAAAAATGAAATTAACAAATAAGATGTTACTTTCACTTTCCTCCCTCTGCCTTCCAGTCCCAGCTATCCTTTTTCTAGTTCATGATAATCAGCTTTTGTTTGTTTTCTGAATATTATCCATCACACCCTCTTGATCTCCTTTTTCTCTCTATTTTCTCTGTAACTCGCTCTCCAGTTTTCTATGACTTGATGAATAAAATATGTAATTCATAAGGATTTTGCTTGTAACATTGCATTTCAGGGAACAGCAACATCTAGTTAAGGTGGGAAATGTGTCTGAGTGGTTGGGAGGGGATTTCAGAGCTTGATATGGTTAGTAAAGGGCGAAGAATAAACAAAAGGGGAGTCAGGTAGTTTGGCAGCAATTTGCATATAAGGAAACTAAAGGCAAAATAAACCATTTCATCTGTTTCAGGGGTTTGTTTGTTGTTTTTAACTACTGCTGTAATGCAACAGGCTTATTGCACTGCAGCTATCACACCTGGGACATGAAGCCTGACTTCCCCATTGTGACTCCATACAGACTGCTTCCAATCACTTTCCTGTGCTTCATGTGCCTGGCAATATTTTACTGAAAACACTCGTGCTATCTATTAGTTGATCCTCCCATTTATTTGCTTCATCATACTGATTCAATGCTGCCTTAGAAAAAAATGTATTGAAAACCTTTCCTTTGGCCTCTCAGGACTTAATGCTTTGTCTTTTTAATTTCTACTTTCTCTGAAAGTCTACAGGATGATGGGAATATAACAGCCCTTCATTTCCTGAGTAGCTTAGTACTGTGTCTTCTCAGGTTTGTTTAAAGTTCACTGTCTCTACTATATTTTTTTCCTATCAATAAACTGCTCAAATTGTGATATTCATTTATTAACTTTCATTTGAGGAAAGCATTTATGTGTTTGCATTCATTCTCTCTTGCTTTGTCCCCCTCACATTCATATACATGCACATTTACTTTTCATTTTCTTTAGAGAAAAAATCCAAATATTTCTCCTTCTTCCTGTGAATTCACATAGTAACAAGAAAGCATATATGCTGGTACTAAGGAATGTAAATAAATTTTTTGTGCTCTAAAAAATAGCCTTTATAAAGTAGATAAAGTTTTTCTGTTTTTCAACATATTTTTTTTTTGTTTTTAATAAATTTAATTTAGCTAAAATTTCTACTTGCCCTACAGAAATTGTTAATCTAAAGTTATTCTTGGAGGAGGTTCTTCAAGCAGTAGTATAGTAAGTAGCTTATTGTCCTATTTGCAACTCCTGAACTCCCTTTTCTATGTATCTTAATTATAACTGGTTTTAAAAATTTATTCCTAAAGCAGGAATGGAATGAGAAATTGAATGAAAAGAAAACCTAGTTCCCCCATAGTCTTGCTTACTTTGCTTTTAGTCATGTTTTTATACCAATTAATCCTTTCTTTTCAGGAAATTTCTACAATACTGCTGTTGTTAATATTCCAACCCTTGTCAAAAGGCTTGTGTGAGACTCAAGAAATTAATATAATTTTCTAAAGATTCAAACCTTTCCTAAGAAAGGTATCATTGGGCTTTTACTTAATTTCTTTCAGAAATTTATTTTCAGGTGAACATCTGTCAATATCCATACAGGATGTATGCATGTTAATCCACAGGATGACAGACTCATGTAGGTTCCAGTAGACTTGAGAGCCCAACAACTCCACCTTTAAGCAAGGCCAGTCCTCATACTGGACCAATGTGTTGGTTGTTTCCTGTCCTTCCATTGTGGGGAGAATCTGGCTTAGCAGATAGCAGAGAGATCTCCCATTATCCTTCTTTAAGGCTCCTAAGTACTCCTGGCCTCTCCTCATGGGTGATACGCTCCAAATAGTTACTGAAAGTGAAACCAAAATCTTCACCTGTGCTAATAAATAAAGCAGCATCAAAGAGCACTCTCTGGTCCTGAGGGTAAGCTGTTTTAGTAAGGATTGTATCTATATAGCTGACAATCAGAAAAGCAAATTAAAATCTGAGTCTTAAGAGTGGAAAAAGGAAGGGTCTTAAGAGTTTCAAAAACATTAAGCTAATTTATTGCTAGGAAAAACCCACTTGTGAACTAGGGAACATTCAGAAAAAAAATAAGACTTTAAAAACCTATTCCTTGTTAAAAAACATTTCTGATCTTTAGTTATAGCATCCTTTTTTTTTTTTCCCCTCCAGGTACATTGAATGATAGTATGTTGAATCCATTGCTTCATTTCTCAGAAATCTCATGCAAGTACTATTTTTCTATTCAGAAGCAAAGATGATTTTAAAGGTCATGTTAAACTGAATCATTAATCAATAAAAATTCAGAAATGTCTAATATTTAGTGCACCTGCTGCATTTTATTTCAGGTTTCCTCTAACTACATACACTAGCTAACAGGTATGGCACAGAACAGCATTTTCATGAGATGCTGCAACTGATGAAGCTATGATATGTACTGTACAAACTTTGCAGCAGCATATACTAATCATCACAGACAATATAGAAAACCCTTTCAATTGTAGAAATCTTTAGAGCACAGCTTTCTTTATGCTCTATTTGCTTCTAATTATTTTTACTCACACTCCATAAGTTTCAATTTCTTGTTCTTTTAGTTCTTCGTGTGCTCTCTGCTTTGTTATATAGACTCAATATAAAGTTACTAAAGTGGTAGAGCTATCTCACCCACCTTCGGACAAATTCTTATTTTTTCAGTAATAATGAATAAATCTTTATTTTAAGAAAGTTCAAAGAGTTTGCTGTGAAATATTTAATATATGTTTACGTCTTTCTGATTTTTAATTATGTTGAAGTAGCTCAAACATACATGTAGAGATTTTATGCTTGCTTTGAATACTATGTTTTTGTATGAATATTGTGGTTTTGTCCTCACTTTGTGTCAAGCTTTTCCACGAAACAAATTATTTTCTGTTTCTAACAACAGATTTGTACATGACTGACACCGTTAAATTAATCCAGGCATTTTTTGACAAGATACAAAAATGCTTCCATTATTACTACCCTGTCAGCTTCCCAACAACTTCAAGCAATTAATTCTGAGAATTTTTTTACTATATTTTTCTAAATTAATCCTTTCTATATTTCTCTGTAATAGAAATTCCTTTATTTTTAGGTTACATTTTGAGACATGCCTTGTAATATAGAAATCAGGCAACTTGATTTACTGTGTTTCATGCAGGGCTTTTTTTTTTTCTATTTTTAAGATTTATATGGCAATGTTAAGGGAATGAACCACAAGCTGCATTTCATCTTCAGAAACTTACTGATTTTCCTAGGAAAGTAATATTTTGGAACTGGAAATATTAAACATGTTGAAGTTCTGTGTTAAAAATATGTTAGAAACTTGTCAAAAAAGATAACACTAGATTTAGACAAAACTCATCTAGAACAGTTTAGTTTTTAAATTTAATATACTTAACTAATAATACTTTTCTATAACTATTATTTCCACCTGGTTTTTGTGCCCACAAAAACAAACTATATTGTAAGAATAGGAAGACAGAATTTATTATTTAAACAAGACAAATACTTTTTGTTCTAGAGGCAATGCAAAGGATCTAGCTGAATTTTGATTTATGTCTTAAAAGTTACTATGCAGGAAAAATAATTGTTGAATAATTGAATTATTTCATTCCATATATTTTGTCAAAATATACTGCCCTGGAAACATGCCTCTTTTTATATTTCAAGTGACAGCAGGCTTTATCAACATTAGCCCACAGCTAAACCTCAGTGTTCTTTCACACAAAACATACAAAATGCACAGTCCTCAGTCACAAAATCCTTACTCACATGATCCTGAATCAGATATTGGCACTTATTTTGTGTAATATTTTTTCCTAAAATAGAGGCCGAAAAAGAACCAAATCTTAAGTTTAATTTGGATCAGTTATTTGAGCTGTAGTTTCTTTCTGATGGAATGGGTCCTAGTTTAAAATGACATCGATGTCCAGTGTGTGTGAGTTTCCTCTCCATCAAACTTCTTTATTTTATATATAGCAGATACTTGAGCAAATATCAAGTTCTGTTTAAACGGAAGAATTCATATGGAATATTTATAGTCTTATTTAAATGGAAAGATTAATGAACTTTTGAACATTACATGGTGCTTTTTTTTCCCTTATACTGTATTTCTGATTTCTGTAGTTCTTGCATGCCGAGTAAAAGCAAACCCTATTTAAAATTTGTATTTCACCTCATCATAGAGGGCTGCTTTGGGAAGCTTGTTCTAACCTGACACTTAGAATAACTTATCCTCACGTAGAATAACTTATCTTCATTATGACATGGTGAGGGACAGAAACTCATGTGAACCAACATCAATAGTTACTTTGTGTGTCATTATCTCTGAGAATCGAGTTGATTATATGTATATTTTCAGAGTTTGTCAAGGAAAATTTTATTTTCTCCAAAATGTAGGAATACTGTACCCATCATTGTCCTATCCTTAAAAAGGCTTGCCTCTTAGATTTATCTTTGGGGTTGTAATTAGATAACATTGCTCAAATTGTTTTGAAGGCAAGAGTCTTGTATTTCTGTGAGGGGGTGTGAGAACTGGAATTTTTGACGCAGTTGTGTTAGGGAAAGCAGTAATGGTGCATGGCTTTGTGAACATTTAAATGTGCTGGCACATTGTTTTCGTTACTGAGTGTGAAATTTAAGACCTAATGGAAATATCAAAGTTTCTGTTGCTGTATCTGTCAAGATGTCAACTTCAGGAGCAGTCATGCCTTTCTTTCTGTGCACTGCAGAAGTACAATTTGAACTTGTGGTTACAGGTGGGTGAGCGCTACCTCTAAATCCCATCATTCTGACTCACACATAATATTCAAGCTCACAGCTTTGAAATACAAGCAGTCTAAGCTCTTGGGCTTAAATTCTGTGTTACCTAATGCCTTTAGTTGTGAGGTCTAGGTAATAAAAACACAGCTTTTCTGCCTTTGAATCCTGCAAAAAAGTGAGCATTTTTGTTTGGGTATTTGTGTACCAAGCAAACTAAACCCAGTCCAAATAAAGTAATTTTGGTGTGGTCTAAATACTTGAAGCAAATCCTCTTTCACTAAGAATCATTATGCAAATTGAGCTTAAATTACAATCTGTTCTTTAAAAAGTACAGAAATTTTTCATGTGTAACTGTACTAGCTTATTTTTTTTCTTGGTATTTTCCTTAAAAATTGCAATACAATTCAAATGATAATGTGAAACTATGTAAGTGACATAACATCACAAATATTCACAATTAATTGTTTCAAAGTGTGTTTCTAAAAAGAATACAAAAGTATTGAATATGCTGGATGCAGCTTTATCATAAAAAGCACAGTAAATGTTATTCATTAGAAAAAATAACAGAAATTAATTTTTTAGGTAAAAATATGGGTGATTTTTATTTTTGAGATGTCTCAAATGGGTCAGAGAAGTTCTGAATAGTCTGCTTTAGACATGTTTGAGCTGCAATTCAACTAGTTTAGGATAGACATTCTCTCCTTAGAGGAAGGTAATGGTAGATGAAACATTACATGTCTCTGTTGAGGGACTCTGGAGTATTTCACTTCTCTGGCAGCCCCAGAGGGATCTATTCTGATGACATGCTGACTGCAAAATCCCTGTGACCATTAGGGGATGTTCCAGTGCTGCATCCAGTGCTGTAGTGTGAGGAAGGTAATTCTTCATCTCTACTCAGCACCACTGTGATACTAAGGAGTGATGGCACCTCTTCCAGGTTTCAACACAACAGGAGAGGCATGGAATCACTAGAGCCCACTTAAGGACCATGAATTCTGCAATGGGGCAGGAGTACCTCTCATACACAGAGCTCCTGAAAGACATGGGAATGTTCAGGTGGAGGAAAGAAGGCTTGAGGGAATCTTATTGATGTGTATAAATACCTGATGAGAAGCAATAATCAAGACAAAGAGTCTTGACTCAGTGCTTCAGTGATTCAGGATAACAGTGAATGGGTACAAATTGTGTTTAAACATTGGAACAAGTTGCTTAATGATTCTGTGGACTCTCCATCCTTGGAGATATTAAAAAACTAATTGGACGCCATTCCAGGAGCCTACCATAGCTGTCCCTCCTCTGAGCAGTGGTTTGGACTGGCTTACCTTCAGAGATGCTTTCAATCCTCAATCATTCTATGAGTCTGTGATTTTGTGTTATGTCAAAAGTCACTTCAGAGAGCAGAGCTGGAAAGCACTCTGCAGCACAACACCTTCAATGTATCTGAAGACTTATGCTGTTCCAATATATGCCTACAGTTAATTGGCATGCAATCCAGCACCCAAAAGAAGTAGAAGTAGAATTTTATGGGATATATGTAGCTCTGAACTCAATCTGGTCATGGCGTATTTCCTCATGACCGGTTCAGTTTTCATACTTATTAATACTGTGAAAGACAGAGGATCATCAGTCTGGTTACGCTAGTTTTTGTTGCATACTACTCATGCTATGCTGAAAAAAATACACTCATATCTATATCTATCTATCTATATCTATATCTATATCTATATCTATATATCTATATCTATATCTATATCTATATCATCTGTATCTATATCTATCCATCTATCTATATCTATATCATCTATATCTATATCTATCTAGGAGTGTGTGTATTTGCAGCTGAAGAGGTTGGAGTTCAGAGTAGCTACATAAAGACCTGTAAGTCAGGTCTTCATATGGAATGAAAGTTGTGAAACCTTTGCTTTTGTTTTTTGGGGTTTTTTAATGGAATTCATTGCATACTGCTTCCTTCTGAAATAGTGTGCTGTGAGTTCACAGTCTGTTTTATAACATATGCTGGTGTTTTCTCTCTTGATTCAGTGGCTCACCCACCTATTGATCTTCACTGCTATTGGTATAGACAAGACAGTAAAACTACCTGTTTAATCTGATAAAAACTGCTGAATTCCACCCCTTATTTCCCCCAACAAAAACCCATCTGAGACGTTTTACCATCTTTAAATAAAGTGATTGATGCCATACTCACTAGGAAATAACTGAAGTAAATAAAATTACAGATATGCTTTTTTCTAATTTTTGTTTGGTTCTTCACAGGGACTGCTGGTGCTATAATCTGGGCAGCTTTGTGTGTAGTGGGACTGAAAAGGACTGCTGTATAAACATAGAAATTCTATAGTTTTCTATAAGTTCCAGACATCTGTTTAATACCAAGACCTTGCAGGCTTTCCTCAGCTTGTCAGTCCAAAGAATAGCTCCTTCTTTCTTCCCATTGTCTTAAATATTTTATGAACAGTTGGACAGAAAAGAAAGCAAAGTTGTCTTTGTTCTTTTCAGTTTACTTCTACTCCATATGAAAAGAGCATGCTGCAAATGATGAAGCCATATTGGAAGATACTTCCCTTTTTCTCATTCAAATCATAATCTCTGGTAGTGCACAAAAAGCTGTGGGTTAGCAACACTGTCATTTACAGATGCTGTCAAAGTAAGCATTCTTGTTTTAAACACGGAATAAATTACAGTTCTCAGTGGTTGAACTCAAAATGAAAGACAAGACATTCTATCTGCTCATGAGTAAAGCTTTCCTTTTCTGTCCTATCAGGTAGTTTTCACAGGTCTGTTCACTTTGAGGACATATCTCAACAGTGTTTTCTTACATCTCTCATTCTCCTTCTGCTGTTTGATCTCATGATAATGCATCCATGTCATCATTTGGCTGTACGCAGTAGCTCTCTTTTTGCTTTTCCTTAGTTCTTTTTGTTTCCTTTCATCATCTGTGCAGGTGCTACTCCACCATCTTTCTCTCATTTCACAGCAGCAGTGCTTCTCTCCACTCTTTCAGCCATGATGACTAAGTGCCTTGTTAACAACTATTTTGACCTGAGCTACTTTAGTGATAATGACCTTGTTGTGGTCTAATACCAAACCATTTTTCTTCTTTTTTTTTTTTTTTATATTTTTGTCAGATGTCTAAAAATAGACTATTTCTTATTGAAAAAAATACAAATTTTTTTAGCATCCACTTCATCTACTTAGGTCAGTAGGTCCCTGTAAATCAATGTTGACTGAACACTCACTGAGTTCTTTTGCATCTTACTCTTTCCTGATAGTCACCAAAAAAAGTGAAGAGCAGTCAGGACCTCTGTTCGCATGCTGAACTCAATTTCATTTCTGTTATTTTGGATTTTTTTTAATCTTGGAATATTACTTAGTGAAGCTTCTCTGTGTAATTTAGATATGGATCTTCCTTAGGCAAGTTAACTTGATCCTGCTGAAATTAATGGGAAAATTATCATGAAGTTGCTCTTTTACAAAGTGGTGTTATATATAAATGCCTGCTTATAAATGTCAAAAATGAAAATGTGTACAGGTGCACAGATATATACAGTATGTCTAAACTTTCATGGCTGAATATTAATGTTTACATATGTAAAAAAGTGAGATAAAATAGATACAATATTCTTAAACCTAGTAAGAGTTCAAATGTTTTTTCTTTAGTATCTGCACATCAAAATTCTTATTTGGTTTTTTGTTTACAATTTTATTGTTTCTTAATTTTATACTATAAATATTAATATGACATATTTCAAGACATATCAACCAGACAGCATTTTTTCATCATACTCTAAGACATGATGAAAAGGGAACAAAGCTCATCAAACCCTTCTGGCTAAAGCTGGAACTAGGGCACCAACCAGGGTATAAAGATGTTTTCTCCCTGGGGAAAATAGAGCTTTTTATAATATAGATTTCCATAAGGCCATATTTCTGTAAAAAACTGATGCAGTCACTGAAAAATAAGAATTAACACCTTCCACAAGAAGTTTGATTTAGTATTTAGAATATTGGTTCAGAAGTGGGATCCTTAGCTTTACCTGCTTCCTCCACAGGCTCAACAATGTTGAATCCCCAAATCATGCATCCTTGGCAAATGACATAGTCTTCCTGCTATAGGCACTCTGTCTTCCATGGCAATATTAGCCACAGATAAAGAAAAAAAAGAAAATATTTAAGGACAGAGAGTAATCCTGGAATGGAATAGAATACATGGAAATCTTGAATATTCATTCTATGTATTCAACAACTTTCACAAAAGCATTCACAAAAGTGAAAAGCAGTACTTTTTGCTGCACTAAAGGAAAGAGGATAACGCATATTCCTTCATGATTTTTTTTCTCACTTTTTAGTTAGCTTTTACTCCTGCAAACAAAAGGGCAAAAAAAACGGAATGGCTATCATAGAATCATAGAATTGTAGAATCATTAAGGCTGGAAATACGTCCAAGATCATCAAGTCTAACTTTTGGCCGAACGCACCATGCCAATGTCCAGTCATTTTCTTGAACACTTCCAGGGATGGTGACTCCTTTTCTCCAGATGAAAGAACCCCACCTCCCTCAGCTCCTCACAGGACTTGTCCTCCAACCTCTTCCCCTGCTCCACTGCCCTTCTCTGGAGTCACTCCAGCCCCTCAATGTCTTTCTTGTAGTGAGAGGCCAGAACTGGACACAGCACTCAAGGTGTGGCCTCACCAGGGTCAAGAACAAGGGACAATCATTGTCCTGGTCCTGCTGGCCACTCTGTTTCTGCCATAATATTGCATTTTTTGGTAAAAATTATACAAAGTGAAAGACAACTTTAAAATCCTAGTTGTCTAAGATGGTATCTTACTTATCTTTTCCCCTTTTAATGCCCATTTCTTCTTCTGTTTCAACATTATTTGGTTCCCCAAAACAATACGTTTAAAGCATCAGAACAAGTTGATCATGATTTAAAGATATAATGAAAATGTTTACATCTGCAGTAACCCATGGAAAAAGTTGAGTAATGAGTAGCACATAGAATCTTTGACGGTTTCATAGTTAATGTTCTTGCTTATACAATACACATATCAAAAATTAGTAATTTTTCACTGTCTATATTACATACTAAAATTCTCAGATGATCCTTCTTAAAGTTTGAAACAAGAGCAGAAAATAACATTAATCCATTATCAGGATAATTAACATAACAAAAGATAGAGGTATGTCTTGGCAGTGTAAAAATAATAGCAGAATTTGTGTCCTTTATTTCTAAGGCTTTAGATAACTTGAATGCTCATTAGTCAATGAGTTAGACCTTATCCATTTTCAAGACCATAAAATATTAAATAAACTGAGTTATTAACCAAAAAATTTTTTTTCAGTATCCCATATTTTGTTCAAAATTGCACTTCCATTCTGTTCACTGTGTTGAAGATATAAAAACCTCTGTGCCAATTAAGAGGAATAAATTTTCTGGCTAGTTAGGAACCATTCAAGCAGTATGAGTCATCTTCCATTTCCATCTCCTTCCTAATTTTTATAGGTCTTCTATAGTTTGAGTATACAACCTTTTAGGTAAAGCTCTTATGAAATGTTAATGAGCAAAACTCATGTGTGAGAACAAAGAAGTGCTCATTCATTATCTCTTTGTTTGATTTGTAATTTATTTTACTTGTATATGACCATTATCTCTAAAATATTAACTTGCGTATGGAGAGAATACTATCTGTCTTCCACTTTCTACTGCTTTTTGGAACAGGCTGTTTTTCTGTGGGCTATGGCTTCCCCCATCCCAAACCCAGCCAGAAATGATTTTCGGGACAGCTGCTGGGTTTGGTTTTCCTTGTGGATACATTCCTCTCCTTAGACCTGAGATAATTGGACAATAGTACCACACTTATCTCAAGTTCATGTTAGATGGCTTAACTCATAGTCCAGTTCCAGTCAGGAGGAATATTAGATGGGGAGTGTGCTTTGGTAGTTGCAGCTTCTTTATACAATTTTGTCATAGTGGCCAAGGTCCTTTTTCAATAATGTTTAAGCCATCACCCAATAGCTTTTTATTTCTCACAAGGCATTAATTCAAATGTATGTCCAAAACTTACTATTCTTGTGTTATAAGAATAAAGGTACTCCTGGGTCCAAATGTAGTGATGATCTTCATACATTAGTGAGCAGGATGTCCCGGCCTTGAAAATGTAAGTTTATAATTCAACATCTGGGCTACAGTCACTTTGAAAGATTGATTTCTTTCTGATACTATCTAAACCAAGTAAGAAAAGGAGAAAGTAAAAATAAGAGCTGATTAGTTAACCTTTTACCCTGAACACAAATCCCTGAAGAATGCAAAGAACATCCAGAAGGATCTATAAGGAGACAGGAGAACATTTTTTTATTGCAATATATCTCGTCAGGAATGAAAGCAATAAACACTTAACTGCCAAGCTAAGGAAATCTAATCATTAGCTGAACTGCTTAGCAAATGGACCATTTTAAGTGGTTCAATTCACAAGTCACTCAGGGATGACAACACAGTAGCAAATGCAGGAGGGATTGGGTAGTTTAATCAAGAGAAAAATGATCAGTGATACTTAATGGAGGAAAACTGATACAATAATGAATCCTTAGCAAATGGACCTCAAACGCAACAACAGCTGCATGTTAAAATATGTTTTGAGAAACCTATAAATAGTATCCTCACTGTTTTCATATCAAGATTCAATGTTTATTTGCTTTTCCATTCTAGGTCCAACTTTCCACAGCAACAGAAAATTCACTCTAAAATATGTCAGTGAAGCTGAATTTTTTAAATCTTTCTTGAATACTTTGAAAGTTACATACTCATAATGTTGGTGGTATTTCCAAAAGGGATGTGAAAGTATTGTCGGGTAAAATTATGGACTGTTTTGCTCAGTAACAGCATTAATTTTCTTTGTATTAGCTTATATGTGTTGTTTTGGATTTGTGATAAAAACAGTATGGATGATACGGGGATGTTTTATTCATTTATTGCTGAACAGTGCTGATACTGTGTATTGGGTTTGCTTGGCCAAAGCAGGGTTGTAAGGCTTTTGTGAGAAGCTGCTGTAAGATTCCCCATGTCCAACAGAGCCAGTGCCAGCTGACTTCCAGATGGACCCACTGCTGGCCAAGCCAAGCCAAGCCCACGAGTGATGGTGGTAGAGCCTTTGGGATAACATCATTAAAAGCAGGGAAACCGCCTGTGCAATGGGAATTGCAGCCAGTGAAAGGAGCGAGAACATGCGACAGCAACAGCTCTGCTGACACCAAGGTCAGGGCAGAAATAGTGGGAGGAGGTAATCTGGGAGCCAGAGCAGAGATTCTCCTGGAGCTCATGGTGAAGACCATGGTGAAGCAGCTGTGCCCCTGTCATGCTTTAGGAATGATATTCCTCTGTTGAGCCCCTCCACCACAACTCTCCAAAACTGGGCATTGGTCTCTTTCACTCTCTCCTACAACATGTGGTGAGGTAGGATGGAGTTGAGAATTGGAGGCACAAAAGGCAAAGATCACAGGTGGAGATAAAAACAGCTTATGGAAAGAGCAGAAAGAGATAAGAAAACGAAATAACAGTAATGATAAGTAACAGCAATAATATCAATAACAAAACTATATGAAAGAGAGAGTGATTCACATGCAAATACATTTACCTCAGACCCCAGGACAATGAACAATACTGGTTTCCCTCTCCCCTTCCTCCCCATACTTTTCCTGACTGGAAGGACTTCCCCACATTGCAATGAGGTAAGGTGGCATGCAACAGCATTACAGTCTTGGCCATGCCCCCTCCCAGCTACTGCAAAAAATTAACCCCGTCCTGGGCAAAACCAGGACACCCCTGCAGACACAAAGGTCCATAGTGGGATAGATACTCACCTGCAACCAGTGAATACCCCACACTGGAGCAGGGGAAGAGTGGGAGGAATTTGCCCCCAGAAGGGGAAGGAGCAGCAGGGATGTTGTGTGATGAACTGACTGCAGCCCCCATTCCCTGCCCCCCAAGCCATGGTGGGGTAGCATGGAGAGAAAACTGGGAGTAATGTTAAGCCCAGGAAGAAGGTAGGGGTGAAGGGAAAGTGTTTTGACAATTTTTCTACTCTGACTTGAGTGATAATAAAATAAACTGCTTCTCAAAGTCAGTTTTGCCCATGACAGTAGCTGGTGAGTGATCTCTCCCTGTCCTTGTCTTGACCCATTAGCCTTTATTTATATTTTCTCTCACCTACTCAGCTGAGGAAGGAGAATGACAGAATTGCTTTAGTGGGCACCTGGCATCAGCCATGTGTCCAGGATGTCCAGGATGTCTGTTTCTTGTAATGGCAATCCTAGGAAGTAAGCTGGGGATACACAAGTTGGGGGCGGTCACAGGTGACCCAAATCAATCAAACAGATATAAGACTTTAAGAATGACATGGATCTGTTAGAGTGAGTCCAGAGGGGTTCATGAAGATATTCAGAGGTTTGGAGGACCTCTCCTATAAAGACAGGCTGAGAGAGTTGGGGTTGTTTGGCCTGTAGAAGAAGAGGCTCAGAGCAGACTTCCCAGCAGCCTTCCAGTAACTAAAAGGGCTTATGAGGAAGCTGGAGGGAGACTCTTGACAAGAGCATGGAGGGATAAGAGGAAATGGCTTTAAACTGAAAGAGGGTAGGCTTTAATCAGATATTAGGATGAATCTTTTCATCCTGCATGTGGTGAGACACTGCAATGGGTTGTCCAAGAAAGCTCTAGATGTCCCATCACTGGAAGTGCTCAAGGACAGTTTGGATGGAGCTTTGAGACTCTCGCTCTAGTGGAAGGTGTTCCTGCCCATGGCAGGGTGCTCAAACTAGATAATCTTAAAGGTCCTTTCCAATTCAAACCATTATATGGTTCTATGACATTCCATGCCATATGATGCCATGTTCTATAATTAGAGCTCTGGGCCAGGAGATGTTCAGAGTTAAGAAATTTGTCTTTCCAGGTAACTGTTACCTGCTTTCCAGTAACTGGCTAAACATTGCCTGTAGTTATGAAGTACTGAGTTATGAATTCCCTATTTTCTTTGGGTTCATGAACATCTTTCTATCATTTATTAAATATTTATTATTGCTTGTTGCATTATCTCAAGCCATAGGTTTTCTCACTTCTGCTCTTCGAAATCACTTCCCACTCCCACTGCAGGGAGTGAGCAAACAGCTTTGTGGATCTTGGTTGCCTACCAGGCTTAACTCACAAAGCTGTAAAATGGGCACCCATTACAGCAGTGCAACCTATACTTTTTATATAAAGCAGCCAGGTTGCCTGGATTGTTAACAGGTGTTTATGAAAACATTGCAGAAAAGCTCTGAGCTCCCAAGTCTTTACAAGAGCTGATTTGTGAGAGCTGGGTGCACAAAAGAGAGTAACCAATTCCCCAAAATTCTGTTCTAGCTTGGACCGTCATTTGAGTTCCACTTCACCAATGATAAAACCTGGTTTTCTGCTTAAAGTACTTTTTAGTATTTCCAATTAAATTTCTAAAATACTCATTATTCTTAAGCAGACTCCCCCATGTAACTTCTGATCTTAAAGGTCAAAACTCTGTCATTTATACAGATTTATAGCAATACAATCATTTTTACTGAGACATGATCAGATTTGACATGTTTATTTTCTCACAAACCTGCATGCACATTTTCAACACAGTTTCAATCCTAAATTATTTTATAACTTACCTAAAACCACCTCTTTCTTATAGAGTTCAGAATGAAGATGGGCAAAAAAAAAAAAAAAAAAAAAAAAAAGGAGGAAGGGGAGGAAGAGAGAGAAGGAAAAAGAGAAAGAGAGACATTATAGGAGAAAACCCAAACACGCATGTACAAATGATCAGATGGTGGATTGAGTCTTTTTTCTCTCTCTGTCCAAAAGAACTACTGCCAGAATATTTTATAACAAAACAAAGTTCTATGGTCCAAAATGTAACCTTTGTCAAGTCTTTTGAAGTCTGAAGAAAGATACTGATATAAATGAAAGCAGAGGACATTCAATTCCATTTAAGACTATTTACTGAAGAAAATATTATTAATTTTCTTTACTTTTTATATACAGAGAGTGAAAAGTTAATTACTATATTTGAATGGGGTATCTCTATTTTACTTCTTGAGGGAAATTTTTCACTAGCATTAAGTGATCAGTAAAAAATAAAACATCCTATTAAGGTATGATTTCAGTGAACAAATTAGTCACGTGCAAAATGAATAGTTTAGGAAATGTCTAATTAGCTGAATACCTAAAATATGAACCAGTTAACAGTCCAGAACGTGTTTAATTGTCTATTTCAGATTAAAGACAATTACAATGCCAATTAGTTATGGATAATTGGACACTGGTTGCTACCATATGTAACACTTTGATTTACGTGTCACAGATACAATTATTTTTGTTCATCAGAACATCCCATTTCATGTATTTATTTTTCAATGCATTGTAAATAACTGTTTCCTAAATGTAATCTGCACTTCTCTTATTTAAATGACATTTTTTTCTACCAAGAAAATGAGCAGGTGTTCTTCACTGGTTGATTGAAATTGTTTGGAAATTTCAGTCTTCAGTGATTTTGTGACACTTTCAAAGTGGGAAATGGTAGAAAATGTCAGTGAAGTGATTATAGATATTGTTATTGCTGGAGGGAAATCAAAATGCGGCATAAAGAGAATTCAAAAGTGAAGATAAATAGCAGTAAAAGAAAGTGGGAATGTATTTAAAAACATATGAAACATATGGATTGAAGCTGTAAGTAAAATCTTGGGATGTGTGGGGTGTTTAACAACACAAGATATTTAAAAACATTTTCTACTTTTTTTTTACTTACTGAATTGAGATTTCTTATAATCTCTATCTATCTTTAAAACTGTCTTGTCATGTTGCCAAAAATACCAGCTTTGTAATTGAAAGGCAGCCTGGTTTTTTAAAAGTTGCTTTCACAGAATCACAGAATATTCTGAGCTGGAAAGAACCCAAAGTGAACATGGAGTCTGACTCAGTCCTGCACTGGACAGACCCAAGAGTCACAAGTGTGCCTGAGAACACTGTCCAAACACTTCAGCTCTCTCAGGCTTGGTGCTGTGACCATTTTCCTGAGGACCAGATTATGATGTCCAGCCACTCTCTGGTTGAAAACCTTTTTCTAATATCCAACCTAAACCTCCCCTGACACAGCTTTAGGCCTGTCCTGTCCCTGGTGACCACAGAGAGGAGATCAGGGTCTGCCCCTCCTCTTCCCCTCACAAGAAGCTGTAACTGCAGTGAGGTCTCCCCTCAGTCTCCTCCAGGCTGAAGAGACCAAGTGCCCTCAGCTGCTCCTTGTACGCCTTCCCCTCAAGGCCCTTCACCATCCTTGTAGATCTCTTGTGGATGCTCTCTATAAGTTTAATATCTTTTTTATATCGTGTCATCCAAACCTGTCCCCCAGCACTTGAGGTGAGGCTGCCCCAGCTCAGAGCAGAGTGGGACAATCCTGTCCCTTGCCTGGCTGGCCATGCTGTCCCTGATGCCCTCCAGGACAGGGCTGGCCCTCCTGGCTGCCAGGGCACTGCTGGCTCATGTTCAACATTTAATCAGCCAGGATCTCCAGTTCCTGTTCTGTGGCACTGCTTTCCAGCATCTCATTTCCCAGTCTGTCCCTACACGCAGGGTTGCCCCACCCAGGTGCAGAATCCAGCACTTTCCCTTGTTGAAATTCATATGGTTGGTGATTGCCCAATCCTCTAATTTGTCAAGCTTTCTCTGTAGGTCATAATTGTACCAAAGGACTGGAACCCAAATAAAGGAAAGGGAAAACATTAGGGTCTTTGGCTGAATGCATCTCTGGTTTAAACAAATCCATTTTTACTGCACCTGTACTTAAATCTACAGTACAGAGTCTCAGCTATCTTAGATCAAAAGCCATCCTCACCACATCTGGTCCTGACTCTCACCTGCGGGCCCACAGTACAGCACACCCCTAGGAAGGTGCCAGATGCTTGGGGCTGGGGCTGCCTCAGTGTCCCCCTGGCTGCCCTGCTTTGGGCTGGGAGGGCAGCACTGGCTCTGGCTGCCCAGCCACCCCACTAAGGCCCTGATGCTCTCAGATCCCAAGAAGCCGCCAGCTCCTGCTCCAAACCCTTCTCCCTGTCTCCAACTGCTGTCAAATTGCAAGGAAGTGTGTGAGCTAAAGGTGTGGAAGAACTTCAGAATTACAGACAGAATTCTAATTACTGAGAATAGTTAGCAGCTCAAGTATTTAAGAGAAATAGTTGCATAAAAGGATACAAAACCCTAAGACTAAACCCCCAGGGCACCAGACAATAGTAACTCAGAAACCTTGAGGATGTGCCTGACATAAAGAGCCCTCATAGAGTTTGGCTTGTCTTCACTTGATTGAGCACTGCCTGAACATTAAAGGCTCATTGTGTCTCCCATCAGGGGTTGTGAGCATATTAATATTACACTAACTCATTAGGCTGAGCTGTCAGTTGTGTGCATTAGCCGATAAATAACTGATTTGTACATTTAATTTGTGTATCTCCAGTTTGTTAACAGTCTGTTTCCAAGTGGTATAAATAACAAAAAAAAAAGGGATTCAGAAATGGAGTATTAAAATATTTTCAAATCCTTAGGCATAGAGTGGTACTGAGCAAAATTGATGGTTCTGTTATAATTTCTATCAGCATAGTTGTTTTCATCACAACCAAAAATAAATGTGGATTTATGAAAAAACTCTTTTTTGTCAGTGGAAAACTTTCAATCATTAATTATCATTAATTCAAATTTGTTTGTTTGAAGTTCTTTTTTTTGTTTTCCAGGAATTAAATTTCAGTTTCCTTTCCTCATCAATTTATTTGAGATAAAAATATTTCTTTTTATTTGCATAATTTTAAGATTTAAATATGACTGATTTTTGTGGTGTTTATATTAAGTCTATATAGAGTGAAGTTATTATGCCTCCTCTGTCTGAATGTTCATAGTAAATTATGTAAGAGTTTTGACTTTGCTCAAAATTGTTCTTCATCTTAACAAAAGTTCCTATACTGCTTAGGAAACTTAGATATCTCAGAGGGTCTTATCCTGCTGGAAATTTTTCCTCAGAATATACAACTGATTTGGTCAGTCTGGAAAAGCAAATTCATTCCCTTCAAACTATATTAATTTTTTTAATAGTAATGTGATCGATAAGTAAATTAAACTCACATAAGAAGAGTCCTTTCTGTCAGTGCCCTAAAACTGAGGCAGTAAATTAATCAAGGATACAAAAACATGGAACTCTGTTATCCTTTGCAGAAATTTGTGTAGAAAATATCTTGCTTGAAGAGGACAATAAATATTACCTCAAATATTTCATACAAGCAGTATGAAATGTTCGCTATATGAAAACTAATGTATAAAAGTAAAGTTTCCTATGAGTAGTTGTATTTTTCTCTGAAGTTCAGCAACAATTAAAAAATGTGAACACAGAGGACACTGGCTTCTTTTAATCAGAACCAGATCTCTGTCTAATAAAGTAAGGAAAGTACTGACTTCTGAGAGACACTCGAAAAGCAAGTGGATTGGGAAAATGTTTACTGAAATTTGTTTTAGGTGGACAAATGATTGAGTTGATCTAATTGCTTAGTTCATTTCTTTTTCTGTTTTATTTGTCAACACATTATTTTTCCCCATCTAAAAATTAATTAATTTATTTTTAAACAGCGATTCTTGAAAAGAATTAAAAAAAAACAAACAAACAAAAAAAAAAAAAAACCAAAACCATCAACTAAACCAAACCCACCCTTTTTCCTGAAAGACCTATTTGTCTCTCTTATTTCTTCACTCCAAAAGAGCGCATGACAGGATTTATGACCCTTCTATCTTTAAAAAAGCTGAGGATAGTTAACAGTCATGCAAATAAAATGAAAAGATGACATTTGACATCTTAGGGAAAGATAAAAGTATCATTGAGTAACTGTGGACCAGGAAAAGATCTGCAAGAAATCTTTATGCAGCACACATAAATCGTTGCCAAACAAATGCTAACTCAAATCTCAACATTTTTATTCTCACCAAGGTAAGAGGTAATGTCATTTGAACAGTCATTGCCTGTTTTTATTTCAGAAAGACATTTTTATATTGGCTTAATCTGACTCTTAGAAGACTGAATTGGGATTTCTAGCAGCACAGCTAGTGATGTTTCTGAGGTTAACAGCCCTGGCTCCTGGAAGGCTGATCCATCGATAGCAGAGCAGCTTGATCCTTGCCTGCTCCCAATTGTGTGTGGGGCTTTGTGGGCAGGTCAGCATGTGAGTGGATGTCTGGGAGCATGTGAGGGTGTGAGTTGTCAACTCAGGATTATAAAAACTCAGTACATTTAACTCTGTCAACCTCGTAAATCCTTAAGGAGACACCATACATAGAAATCTGAACTGGGATTTTTCTCAGTTTAAAATGGAAACACTGGAGTCTAGTCAAAGCTTGGTGCTGTTTGGTGATTACATATAGAGATAGGGCCAAACACTGAGGGATCATTTACTGATCTATTGCTACTATTTGCTATGATATATTTCTATACTTCTAACTCTATTTGCATTATTCCTTAGTATTTTCCTCGAATAGCTATCAATATTTCTTCATTTTCTAAGTTATCTACAAAGGGTTAAACTCTTCAGTGGCCACTCTCTGATAACATATGTATGCAGTCCTTACAGTGCAGCTATCTTTGATGAAAGCTATTCTTAAAGCTGTACTTAAATTAGATATGCAATCATGTTTCTTGACTTGCTGAGACTTAATCACCAGTGCCTCTCACCTCCCATAGAGATTTACAAAGGAAAAGTTTAATAGCTGGTATACCTTAGTGTTGCAGGGTAGTAAATTGATGGGACATCATCAATCAGCAGTAGGTAAAGACCAGGACTGTTTGGTTTTGGAATTAGGATGCCATTGTAAATGTCTAGAAAAAGGGAGGAACAGTAAAAAAGGTTCTATGCAGTTTACAGTTTTTTTCAATTTCCTAATATGTTTGCCATTTTTCTAAATATTTAAATTAATTCTATTTATAGTTTAAACATTTTTTTACATGATGTATTGGTTTTCTTTTGCAACGTAGTTATTTCTACAGAACTATTGAAATGTTTTCTCCTAATGGAACAATACATGCAAAGCAATGTTAAACATGTATTTTAATTTTGCACCCATAAATTGTTTACCAAGTTCATTATTTTTAAAAATTATGTAAATCCTTAATCACTACTTTTTTTTTGACTATAACATTTTTTTTATTCTGAGTTTCTCTTATATCTGAAGTGAGGTTGATTGGGTACAAGTACCAGCATTGTTTTTCTGCCTGTTTCCTTCCAGTTAAATGCCTTCCCATGTATGTGAACTGGTAAATTTTGGCAAGTTACACAGCAATTTAATTATTCAGTCAAGGGCTTGTTCATTTTGGTTAATATTTGGGAACTATTAAAAATATCTAAACTGATATAGGTGGGCCTTATATCCCTGCTATAATCAGTGGAATGAGATAGGAAACTCAAAGGCAGATTTTCATCCCTTAGTAAAAGTACTTTGCTCAGCTGAAACAGGACCTGTTAGCCACTGACTCTGTCACTGGCTTCTTTCCCTTTAATTTCTTACTCTTTCAAAATATTGTCTCTGCAAGGGCTCCAGATTGATAGAACTTTTCCTATTCTCTGACCAATCTTCAAAATGCTTTGTTGAAGCTTCTCTATAAATAGCTTTCAGGACCTCACAAGCAAAGAGCACAGGGAAAATGCCCTATAACCCCAGTAACTCTTCCATAACTTGAAAACTGAGAAACAGGCATATACTTTAATCACAAACTTTAGTTCAAGATACAAAACTCTTCAGAGAAGTTAGATAAACTACCCAGCTACAGATCATGCTGTACTGTATTTTGAATTCACTTGTCACAAAAAATGCCTTAGTTCTGCTGTTTTTATCTATCCAGAGTGTAGATAATACTACGCTAAATAGTGTACTCAATAATAATGAACCAAAGAAGAGGGGAAACACCTGAAACTTGGTTCTCCTATGTCCTGAAAGACACCACCAAACACTGAGCTATTCTAGAGGATACAGATTTCCTCCAAGTATAAATTTAAATAGCTGTTATGTTTGTGGAGTCCATCACCAGCTTCTGCCTGGGACGTAGTGCCATTGAGCACAATGCTCTAGCTCTGTCCATCCAGCCAATTCCTAACCCACTAAATGGCTCACCCTTCATATGTCTCCAATTCAATCACCTATTGCAATGCAGCATAAGAGTGTGAGGGGAAGAAAAGGAGCTGCTACCTCCTTCTGCATTGTTCAATACCAGGGAAGTGTCAGGGAAGCTGATGTTTCATTTATGATATTATATGTTTGTTTCCTTTAGAAATCAACTAATGTAGAACTCTGTCCTGGATCAGGATGTGCTGGTATATGTCCATGTGTAGGTTGCAGTTTTGTAGCAGTGCTGCTGCTTTGTTACTATAATTGACTGTTCCCCACTCGATTTCAAGGAGGCTGGAGGTCACAATGATCATTAATGTACTCTAATAAATTCCAGTTCTTATTTTAACAAATGTAAATGGGTAATGAGGTATCCCTAGCAGAACATATGAGCTAGTGATTTTGAGGGGAAATGTGTATTTTATTTTCTCCTTTTTTGTTTACCTACATTTAGAAATACAATCCAGAAGTTTTGTCAAGGAAAACTGTGCCTTATTTTGCCTCTTGTGCGCTCCCCATACTTTTATCTCTCTTCAGTATTCAATGACTGACAAATTCACTAATTCTTACAATGTTTTAGGAAAGGTAGCTTTTGCTAGTCAAAAGAATGAGGTGCTTTCCTTTCATCCACTTGACCCTGTTAGAAAAAAAAAAACCCTAAATCTGAATAAAGAAAGGCCCATAAACAGTAAAGAGGACTAAAAATGTGGTTTTCTAAAGAATTCTGAAGGGTCTGACATCCAGCAGGGAATAAAAGAAGCATTCATTATACTTCTCTGCCTTCCTTCAGGCTAGTTCTGCCTGGCCAGATTTGCAGGACCTCTGCAGAAATTGTATGTACTTTTCATTTGTCTTCAATGTTCCTGGCAGCAGTTTTATCAGGACTTTCACTGATTTGTATGCATTTATAATCAGAATCTTTGTCTTCTGGCTATATAGGGAAGCCATAATATTTATGTACAGAAGATGTTTTTCATTAGCACAAAGTGAATATATTCTAGAAGGGAATGTGTGCTAATATCTCCAGGCACTGCAACTGACAGAATGTGCTTTAAATTCTCTCTCATGAAAAGGTGTATTGTACATGAAAAGTACAGTTGTAAGCAATCGAATATTTTAACACTGTTAAAAAAGAGTGTATCCACAAAAGAAATCCTTTTTTTACTATTTGAAATGTTTATTATGTATTGATATCATGAAAAGCATATATTCTCAAGAAAATATTAAAATAAGTATGTGGACATTTGGATGGATTTGAAAATTAAGAAAAATTTTCTTGCTGGATATTTTCCCAAGATTTTTTTTCTGAGGAACCATTTTGAATTATTAGCAGTGTTCCAGCTCTTCAGATAAAAACCATTAATCCTTTTGAAGGAGACAGATTTTTTTTCAGGCTTTCAAAGAAATACTTGAATTAAAATCCTATCTGGAACAAACCAATAATTAATAATTATATATTTATTTTAAAAGTAAAGCAACTAAATATGACACAGATAGAGTAATAAAGTTTTTTTTCAAGGATAATGTGATACCTATGGACTTAAAATTAACAAAGTTAAAGTAAAGTAAAAATAAGTTTATACACAGTTTGACACAAAATATAGAAAAGTATTCAATAAATTTAAAAAAAACTGATTTTTATCCTTTTTTTTTTTCACTGCCTTCTGTTAAGACATATATTTTAGGTCTCAGTAGCATTACATAAATGAATCAAGGATTTTTAACACCAGATGTTGAGAGACATATATAATGTTAGTTCTACTTTGTTCACATTTCTTTGAACTCCAGACTTTCTAGCTCATAACAACGGTCTACATCAAAAAGTGACTAGAGGCAATTGCAATACATTCTTTTCAAGTTGTGTACACATTGATACAATTCAATGAAAGAAAAATTTTAACAGAGAATCTTTGAATGCTTTTTGTTTTCTAATATTAATTTATAAAACAGCCGTTGGCAATAGCAGATGTGTTTAACAGGGCAACACAAGACCAAGAAAAAATGTCTTAAAATGGGGGGTTTACGTACTACTTACATTTTATCTTTCTGGTCTTTTTCTTGTTTTTTTTTTTTTGGCAAAGAAATGATGGAAGATTCAAATTCTCTGTCTCCATCTCCTGGCAGACAAGAACTGAAAAAAAATGTGGACTAGAATCCATGAAGCTGAGGGATAAAAAATATTGAGGGGTCAAATTTCTGTTTCTTGACTTATTTGCAGATTTCCCCCATTTCTATAATCACTTCAAGCTACTATAACATGGAGAAACAGAAAGCAACGACAAACTTATGCAGACTCCAATCACATTGAAAAGAACCTACAGGAGCTCTTCAACACCAATTTTCCATCAGAATCAAAAAGGGTTACACTTTTTAATGTACAAGTCAGCAATAAGTGAGGATTAGAGGATTTGATAATTAAAAGAAAACATGATTTCATTTCCATTTGTTGGTATGCCTAAAAATACTCATGTCTTTTTTCCAACTGGTTTACTTGAAATAATGTACTTTTTCATAATGCTTACTGTAAGATAAATTGCATTTACTTTGTGTGATTACCACGTGATTTTGAGGATCTTTAACATACCCACCTCCCAGTATTATAGATATTATTACATATCATGCTCTAAAGCACTGTTTATAATTTTTTTTAATAAACAATAAAGTTTAGAGGTAATTACAGCAGGTATGTATGTCTTTTTCACTAAAAACATAGTTTTATACTGGTTATTTTTTTAATATACTGATATAACTAACTCTCATATTAGTTAAGATAACAAGCAATGGCCCCCATGGTTTAATATATTGCCAATAGGAAAATTATGAATTTTCAAAATTCATACACATTGTGTGTCTCCAATCTTTTCCCAAGTACTCTCTACTAATTTTCATTATATAGTTCTATTTCAGAACACAGTATAAAAAAGGTGAAAAGAATAAGGAACATATAATATACTACATTAAAGACCAAAGCATGTGTATCATTATTAATATGCAGATTAACATTTATATTTGTATGTGAGATTAACAAAACAGGGGAATGGGAAAAAGATTTTATTGTAGATTTTTTTCACTTATAAAATATTCTTTTTGAAGAACAAAGACAATGCAAATGAAGTCTGTAACTGACCTTTACCAATAAAATTGTGGAGTTTGTTGTCTTAGAGAATATTTAATAAAACAGAAAAAATATGAAAATGTCACCTTATGACTTAGTTCTCTAGGATGCATTTAACTCATCTCATTTGATATTCCTCCAGAGGGTAAAAAAGACTATCAGCAAGGTTAGAACCAGTATTTTACTCATAGAGAAAGGAAGAATTATACTAGCATAGGTTTTACTACTGCCTATCTCAGTTCCAGCTTACACACAGAGTGATAAATAAGATTTATAGAGACAGACTCCCCAGTTTAATGAGTGCTTTGAGATACAAGGTACTAGAGGAAAGGTTGCTTTTAGAAACATGCACTACTGATATTGATTTAAGTAAGAGAGATATACTTTTAAAATTATAAATAGGAGCAAGAAAACATGGAAGTTTTCCACAGACAGCAGTTTTGAGTTTATGTTTTCTGTAATATTTAGTCAGTATTATAGTAATGAAGTTTAAATCTTACTGCTTTATCAGATAGGAAATGAGTTTCCAAAGTCACATTTCTATTTATCATAGATAAACACATTCACAGAAACATACTACACAAGACTGTCACTGTCAGACCACTAATTACAAAATATTAGGGGTCAATTTTCCACATTAACATTAATGAAAATTCTACACAGTCACTGAGCAAAGTGTTATTGTGTGATGATAAGACACTGAGGAAGACTCTAAATCATCTCAATGAAAGCCTATTCGCACCTACAGTAGGTGCATCATTACTCTCTAACACCTGAACACCTTCAGTGGGATTCTAAAACTCATTTCCACTGTATGAGGGATGGAATTATTATTAACTCATTGAGAATATTAGAATATTTTCTTGCTACCTACCTTAGAAACTTATTTAAAAATTTCCCCTTTATTCATTTAATCACACTGAATATGTGAAGTGTTTGCAGATATAAATAAGCATATGCTTATTTTAGCCCACTGTTTTTACAGATTCATGAATTTTTGTTATATTATTCAGTGTTTTGCTGGCATTGCCTTTAACTTCCTATATGCCTCCACTAAAAATAAAATATATCAATCAACAGTGCAAGGTTTGTGAAAGCAATGTAAAGAAAAAATCAGAGTAGCTGGAGTTCAACTATGTTATTTCTCGCTCAAGAGATCAATGAGACTAGAAGGAGTGTGAAGCACAGCTATTCCATGTAGTTTTCTATGAATATATATTTGAACATAAATCTCTCCTATGAGTTGTGAAAAAGAAAATAAATTTGGATGCTTATTTGAAGTATAAATTGATTGTTTAGTATGTGACTTTCAAAGTTTTCACCTTAAAACTTGAAAATAGCTGTTACTGAGCTCTTCTGCCTCAGCAAGGAACATGTTTGGCTTGCAGAGCTGCACTAGGAAATGTAAAATTCTTTTTTTCCTGTTTTCATCCCTGATTCAGAGAACCCCAGGAAAAACAAAAAAAATAAAGGTCCTCTTTGGCTAATAGAAATTAATGTATGCATTTAATATAGCTAGTATATTTAATGCACATATTTTTCTGCTGTGTCAGTCTATGCTATATTTTTATATTTTTATAATTTAATGGGAGATTTTTAATTTTATATTTCACCTACCAGCAGAAATACATATCACATAGAAGCAAATTGGGCAGTCACTTCTCCAGCTTCATAACTCCAGGAGACAGACTGGTTTTACACAATTTGTCAGAAACAGACTTTTTTCACCCTGTGTTTCACTTATACCTAGTTACAGCCTCATTCAGACAGTATAAGTAGATTTTAGATTTGTGCATTAAAGCATCAATTTATAATGAGTTTGTCACTGAACATGCAACGTGACATACGTCACATGTCACATGAAAGGATGAATTTTACATAGGGACACAACGCAATTCCATCTGACAGGCAAGAAATTTTACTTTCCTACTCCATCCATACTAAATTTCGTATTGTAACTGCATCTTAATATGTAAGTGTCTCCACCTCAGAAAGATACATTCCCTTTTTTGCCTGAGAAGATTGTGGAACATGCAGTAATCCGCGAGGGGTGCCTGGGGGAGAGACCATGTGATGAGAAAGGGGAAATACTCTACATGACATACCATACTCAGTACAAACTTCCCACCACCCAGTGCAAAATAACTACTAAATAAACTATTTAGTGCAATGCAACACCAACAGATGCTTCTAGAAGCTGTACTAAGACCCATGGAGGACAAGGAGATGATTTGAGAGTGCCAGTACAGCTTCACCAAGTGCAATTCCTGCCTGACCAACCCAGTGGCCTTCTGTGATGGAGTGACTGCCTCAGTGGCCGGGTCAGAATAGTGCAACAGATGTCATTTACCTGGACTTCGTAAAGCCTTTGACACTGTCCCCCACAATGTCCTTCTCTCTGCATTGGAAAGAGATGGATTCAATGGGTGGACTGTTTAGTGGGTTAGGAATTGGTTGGATGGCCACATCCAGAGAGTAGTGGTCAATGGTTCAGAGTCACAGAAGTTAGTGACAAGTGGTGTCCCTCAGGAGTCCATATTAATGACACAGACAAAAAGATCAAGCCAACCTCAGCAATTTTGCCAACAACACCAAGCTGAGTGTTGTTGTGACACACCTGAAGGACAGCATGCCTTCCAGAGGGACCCAGACAAGCTTGAGAAGTGTCCCAGGGGAATCTCATGGTGTTTATCATGACCAAATTCAAGGTGATGCACCTGGGTCAGGGCAACACCCAGTATCAATCCAGGCTGGGGATGAACAGATCTGGAGCAGCCCTGCTGAGAAGGACTTGAGAGTGCTGGTGGGTGAGAGGCTAGATGTGAGCTGGCATCATGTGGGCCAGAAAGCCAGTTGTCTCCTGGGCTGCATCAAAAGCATTCTGGCCAGCAGGGAAAAGGAGGGAATTCTGCCCCACTACTCCACTCTGGTGAGAACTCACCTGCAGTGCTGCATTCAGCTCTGGGGCCCTCGGAAGAGAAAGGACATTGATGTCTTGGAGCTAGTCCAATGTCTTGCTCTAAGACATTGATGTCTTGGAGCAAGATGGTCAGGGGGATGGAACACCTCTCCTTTGAGGGGAGGCTAAAAGAATTGGGATTGTTCAGCCTGGAGAAGAAGTGGTCCTTGGGGGACCTCATTGCAGCCTTCCAGTACCTGAGGGCAGCCTAAAAGAAAAGCAGAGACTTTATTAGAACATGTAGTGACAGGAGTAAGAAGAATGACTTTAAATTGAAAAAAAGTAGGTTTAGATTAAAGATTAGGAAGAAGTTCTTTACTGTGAGGGTGATGAGGCGCTGTAACAGTTGCTGAGCAAAGTTGTGGATGCCCCATCCCTGGCCATGTTTAAGGCCAGGCTGAACTGGGCTTTGAGCAACCTTGTCTATCAGAAAGTGTCTCTGCTCATGGCAGTGGGGCTAGAACTAGATAATCTTTCAGGTCCTTTTCAATCCAAACCTTTCTATGATTATGTGATGATTCTGTGATCATCACCATTAAGAAGTCCATTTTTAAATTTGTGTTTTATATGAGCTGGTTCCTTCATCAATTTGATGACTGATGACCAAAGGATGGAATCACTATTTATGTTCGTTTCAAGGGGACTTAAATTCCTACAGACCTAGGTAGGAACTGAGTAATGACTTCAACAACATTAATGTTTCCCAAATTATGGGCATATATCTTTAAAGAGAAAAATAACATCCTTGAGTATTTCAGGATCTGAACCTTAGTTATACCTAGGAAAGGCAGACGCCACTAATGGGTCCATGACTGTCTTACATAGTATCTAGATAAAAGTAACATATTACACAAGACTCAAGATAACATGCTGTCATTTTTCTTAAATGTACAAAATTATCTGTTCTGTAAATCCAAAGCTAATAGTTTGAAAATAGTTTCTACATAAAAAGTAAATAACTTCAGTTATTTTATTTATAGATGTAATAAATACTTATGGTGTCATTTTATGATAATTATATTCTTATGCCTTTTTGCCAAGGCCTTAAGTTTACAGGGATTCTTACAGGTTTTGTTTAAAAGGTGGCACTGCAATTCTTACCTCTCTGCTTTCATGATGGTCTCTGGCACACCTGATTATGACATGTCACTTTCAAATATGCGCAACAGACTTTCTAGCTAGAGATTTTATCCAGGATCTGCAAAGCTGTCAGAACTGCACAAAACATACAGTACAAGGGCACTTATCTCAATACCAGGAAACAAGAGAAAATGTTGGTCACATGACTGCATGAAAAATGACTGCGATAGATTTTCCTTCATTTTCTTCTGATGGTAATAGGGATATGAAGGTTGTACAGCCAGGTGACTGCTTACTCATTGTATAATGCAGTTAATGAACTGCCTTTCTGACACTAGTATAATCTGTCTGCTTCATGATGTACTATGGCATACGCATTATTTCACTGAATGATTTATGGGATCTCTATTATGTTGTAATGCATTTTCTAGGGATGATAGATGAGATGGATTATTTTGTGTTTCCTAGTATATTGTAGTTTTTTACATCAAAAATGTGGTTTTGTTTATAAGACATCATATCTCATTAACCAATGAGAAAAATTTTAATGACACCTTCATTAATTAAACATTTCCTTTTCCTCGTTATACTTTTCTAAATATCTCCAAAATTTTTCTAGTATTTGCAGTCTTTCTTGTTACTTAATTTCCAGACATAATTCTATAGTATAGTATTTAAATATCACCTCATAAGGATAAAATGCTAGCCTTTGGAAAAAAAAAAAGAATTAGTGCATTTTGGGCTTTTTTTTATTCAGTCATTCATTCATTCATGAGCAATTCCAAGTCTAGATCTATTTCCCATGAAAAAAGATCTTGTACTTAAATTTTACATTGATGTGTCAGTGTCTGGCAAGGAGATAGTCTCAAAATTGCTAAATTTCTTCAACTTTTGTGAGTATTCTTAACTGGTGCTGGTTGAAAGACACCATAAGTAATCTTACTATGGTAACTAAGTCTCTCTTTTTCCCTGTTGACAGTATGACTTGTTAATTAACATTATCTCAAATAGACAAATTCCATAATCTTTTTTTTTGAGGAAATGAAGAGTAAGAGAGAGAGAGAGAGAGAAAGAATTGGGAATTGAAGGGAGAAGAAGTGAAAGCAAGGGAGGGCAAAGGTCAATATGCAAGGAAAAGAAAGTGTTTAAGTTGCAGGGGCTTTTAGGAACATACAACAAGACCTCAATTTATCAACTGAGAGGATGTGATAGAAAGCTGGGGCAGACAGATCTTGGGATACAACTGGTTTGCTCAAATGCTGTATATATACCTAGAAACACAGAATTACAGAAACATAGAATTAGAATGACTTGAATTGGAAGGGACTTTAACGATCATCTGGTTCCAAACCCCTGACAGTGGCAGGGATGCTACCCACAAGATCGGGTGGCTCAAAGCCCCCTCCAGCCTGGCCTGGAACTCTTCTAAAGATGGAATATCCACAGCTTTTGTGGGCAATCCGTTTCAGTGCCTCATCGTGTCCACAGTAAAGAATTTCTTTGTAACATGTAATCTAATGTAATCTCATCTCTAAAGATGTGGGTTTAAACACAAAGTTACTAAGTGGAATGCAGCAACAATAAAGAGAGATCTTAAAACAAGCCAGCTGTCAGTGTTCTGTTGACTGTGGTTCTCCTTTTCAGTCCTGCACTCCACTCTGAGCATGGTTTGAGTCTGGTCATTGGTGCAAACTCTTGGAGAAATCCCACAATGGGCTTCATGCTACCAACACCGTGCTTGTTTTTTGGTTTTTCTTTCTGTCCAGCATCAGATATTTTTCTGAATTACTCATACTCCTCTGGTTTTGAGGGAGATTTAGCCTTTGACTTCCTATTGACAGCTCCACTTAACATAATAGAAAAAATTCATTTTGGCCAGTTATATTGTTTTAACGAACCACAAAACATAGTTCTTGCAGTCTAAACTAGAGTGTTGTTGAAATGTGGTCTTTCTTAGCTTTGCTGCTTCTGGTTTTGCATTCTTTTCCAATGCATGTTACTGTTCACAGCAAGCTGATAAGCAATATTTCAAATAATTATAAGATTTCCATACTACTCAGTCAAAAGGAGGGTCCTTTGAAGTGCACTATCCATTTAAACTTGCAGAAACCAAATATTTTCCCATAGTGTCAGTATAAAGTAGATTAAGGGGAGAGTATTAAAATGTTTGGTAAGTTGTTTAAATTATGTATGAAAAATGAGTTGAATATTTTTACATCCAGAATGAGACCAACAAAGCTTATCTAGCAAAAAATGTCTCTGAGCACAGCAAGGTGATGCAGAACCAGAGCATTTGCCAACTCAAACCATTCAATGATTCTGTGACTCTAAGTCAATAAGATAAGTCTGATATTAAGATAATGGTTTAGATAAGTCAATATCTAAACCATCATTTATCATATAAATGGACTGATGGCTAAACAAACATAATCAGCATTAATTTTGAGCACACAAAAAAAGTACAACTGGGCAGTGTTTGGTTAACAGTTGGACTCAATGGTTGTAGAGATCTTCTGCAACCTGAAGAATTTTGTGATTCCTTTAGTCTACAGATATATTTGGTAAGTAGAATGGATGAAAATTGGGTCTCTGTACCTGAAGTTCTCTCATGTTTTTGTCCAGGATTTAACACAACAAAAAAAATTCCTTCTAGAAATTCCTACTGAGAGACTTTGGAAATGACAAAATATCTGGGTTTATGTTTTTAATCTTGTTCTGCTGCATAGACTCCATTTGTTTTTAAATTAGAAATTTCCAGAACTGTTACCATATAGTGAAAATGCACAGTATCCTCAAATGTTATGACGACGTGTGGGAACTGTACAAGTTTAAAAAAAATACAATAAATATTTAATCCACTATTTTGTAGTGATATGTACTTCTAAAGTAAATGTAGTCTAAGTTTATACAATAATATAAATACTTTCAAGTTTTAACTATTATGTCTCTTTGATAAGACATAAATTTTCAATAAGATAATAGAATAATTTGATTTCCATGACAGATTCAATTTATTTTATCTCAGAGAAGCAGGAAAAAACCAATACAGTAAACTTACCATAAATATATATAAATTACATATTTGTCATTAGCAAATAAAGACCCAAAATTTGCTCACATTTTTTTCCCTTACAAATTAAAAATGATGATAATGATAGTGGAGCCTGGGAAAATATTAAAATAGACTCTGAAATGGTAGGCTTTGTGCTTTTCCCAGATCACTGCACCTGCGTAAGCAACATGATAAATGATATAATTGTTAGATGTGATGATTGTTTAGTAATTAAATATAATTATTATATAACCATAGGAAGAATAGTGAGAAAGTATGTTAAAAATTCAAAGGGGGCTAAACTTAGCTGAAATCTATGTATACAATAGAACAATATAAGTTTAATAATTAACATGAAAGTTATATAACTATAGAATATAAAAACATGTTCATCTCGGCTGTATGGTCGGAGTCAGATTTGGGTTCATACCCCTGGCACCCAGAGCTCTTCAATAAAAGCACCCATGTAATCACTTCTCGTGGTTATGTGTCTCTGAATGCTAACAATAATGACCACAGTTCATCTAACATGCCAAGTATGTCAAGAAATGAGATTTCATTTAAGTATGACAGATTTTATTGTATATTTACAGACTGTAAAATCTTTTGAACCCTAGTCCCAAAATAAAAATACACAAAAGTATCAATTATCCATTTAGACAGTGCATAAATCAAATCTTCTCCTTAGTTTCCTCAGTACAACAGACAGAAAATAAGTTTTATAGAATTTCTAGAGGTTAACATACTCAGCCCTTCGTGAACGAAGTTATAAAGTGAATGAGTTCCAGAATAAAGAACACTGACAGAGAATTGCTCTTTCGCTTTACTTCTCTTAGAAAAACCTTTCATTTGGGGAGAAGCAAGTGGGGACGATTTTGCTGCAAAGAAAGAGGAGTCCAAGTTAGACTTCAGAAGCAACTTACTATCAGATTTGGCATAAGAAACTTTATTTTTAGATCTAAAACTTCTGGGAGCAGGTACTAACTTCTGTTACACATTTTCAAAATAAAAAGTGAAGAGGTCTTATGCTTTAATGGAGACAACTGTGGGCTCAAACTCCCAGGTGAAGTAAAGTCTTCCATTCTCCCACAAAAAGCTAGATCTCTCCTCGGCAGTATCTATTCATTTTCTATTGGTATATCTATGTGATTCTTCTCCTCTCATACTGGCTTTTTTTGTATTCAACTCTGAGGAAAGCCACTTTTTCTTTTCTTAACTATATGATTTGTTCAGAGAAGTTTGATAGTTGCCACTGATTTGTTGTGGTGGTTGCTTTTTTGTTGTTTTGGCATTTTTTTAAAAGTAAATATTTTCTTTTAATTTATTTTCCTTAACACATCTTTTTCTAGGAAAAGCGAAGTGACATAAAAAACAAAAAACCTACATTTTAGAAATAGTTTTCTCTATTTCTTTCCTCTGGATTGATTTTTCTGAAAGACTTAGAATGAACTATTTTGAAATGTTTTTAAAATGCAGTTCCTTTATGAGACAACTGCAATTGGCATGCTGAAATGTCAACAATTTTTTAACAGAAAAAAAAGTGTTGTGTTTTTTTTTTTTTATTCAGTAAGAAATCTGAGAATTCTTTGATATCTATTTGATTGAATTTTCTAATCAAAATTTTATTGGTCTAGCAATTCGTAGGCTCTTTCTCCATATGATGATGAATGGTTTATTACCTTTCTTAAATGAGTTTCTCTGATATTACCACTAAGGAAAAGCCCCCCGTAATTGTATTAAAATCCAAATTATTGGATTTCCCATAGCAATTGACAAGTATGAAGTTAATGGTAAAGGGCAATATGTTAGCCTGATATTGGGTTAAAAGAAAATTATAATGAAACTAATATTTTAGTCATTCAAAGAGAAAAATAGAAATTAACCATTTCATTATATGCCATTCACTTCTAGAAGACTCATGCCTAAAGAATATGTTGCAATTTTATTGCAGAAGATGCTTTTTTCGTTCAGCCTTGTGGATATAGTTCTAGGGAGAATTTCTTTGTCTTTAAAAAGGTGATTAATATGATTCAGATACAAAATGGGCCTTCAGCTTTTCAATAGGACTTCATTTCTAAAATTCCAGTTCCTGTACACCATGTAATAGACATTTCATATATGAGTTCTCTGTGCTTTCTAGAAATAACATTTATTTCTTAGTGGAATCTATAGATTCTGCTTGACAACTAGAAAGCAGAATAGTTAGCTAAAAGCAAAGGTTCTCATCTTAGGATGTGACTTTGGCATTATTGGAAGATTTAATTTTCTTCTTCCATGCTAGATGTAGATGATTTATTATATTTGTAGTATACACAGCATTAACATTTAGCCAGAGACAAATCCACTAGTTAACTTGTCTTCTGCACCTTCAGTGGATTGAGTATTCTTCCTTGAACATTTCCTGAAAAGTACATGACAGATCTAATTCATAGGAATAAAGTTTTAAAATCCACTGAACATTCACTAGCATGCACTGGTCTATTGAAATATCATTAAGGAAAGGGACAGTAAAAGGCACCTTCTACAGAAAACTTCATGTGCAGTGTCTTCCAAGGTAACAAATAAAGGAAAGCTGCAACTGCTGCAGTCATGACTGAATTGTACATGCATGTGCACAGATCAGGAACAATAGGAAGCCAGAGAAACTCATAAACTGAATTGCTTAAAACTCTAAAGATTAGATTAGAAGCCAAGGGTGGTCTTTTTTCTTATATTTTTATATTACCTTTTTCTTATATTTTTATCTTCATTTTTTCTCTTTTATTCTTCATCTAATCATGAATTGTACATATAGGCATTCACTTCTTGCCTTGATTTCAGCCAATGACATTATCTTGCATTGGTATTCACTTGTATTCTGCTGTAATTGTCTTCACACTTCTTTATTCCAAAAGAATGAGAGTTACACTAGCCAGATCAATCAAGACATTGAATACATTGAACTTTGAACACACACTGACAGTATTCTGTAGAAAACATCTCATTGTCTCCCAGATCTTTAAAAGTTTGAGGGTCGGATTCTCAATCACATTAACAGTCACTTTTAGATTAGTGACACATTTTATATCATTAAGGCCTTGTGGAGTACTAGAGTTTAGAGATATACTTTTTTTCATACTCAAACTTTTTTGGTTTTATATCCATTACTTAGGAAATGATATTGAGAATGACATTTCCTACTTTTTAAATGACAGAAAAGAAAGGGACCAGTAAACAAGGGTAAGATGCATTTTTGAGGAGCTGGAGGAAATGAGAAATGTTCTTTCAAAGCACAAAACTGTGGAATAATGAATCACAAGACTGCAAAACAAATCAACGTGTGGGTGAATGCTAAATGGAAAGATACTGCAGCATCTGACCTTGAGAAAATTTGTGTGCAGTGGTGGAGAAATCCCTAACATCTTCATTTCAACTTGCCACTGCACCAGGTAAAACCTGAGACACTAAATTGCATTGATCAGGAAATACAAAATAGATCACAAAAAGTAGAGGTAGTGATGCACAAAGCTCTGACTACATCCCAGAAAAGATTTTCTGTGGTAGTCATCAGTACTACTTTTTATTTTAATCAGAGTTGTCTATTTTTTAATTTTGATTTTAGAAGACTATAATGAAAAACAGATAATGCTGATGGAAATACAAGTAAGTTTTAGCTATGAATATAAATTGAAAGTACAGTGTCCTAAAAAAGAGACCTAGCTAAGTTAATATTTGGAATAACTGAAAGAATATGCTATTTCTTTTGGTCAGACAATAACTTTTTCTGTGATTCAAAGGAAATTTTCAGCAAAAAGGAAAAAATTATACGTTAAAAAATGAAAGCATATGAAGCATGATGAAGGTACATTATTGGCAAAAAAAATTAGAATTCTTCAGTAGCATGCCTATTCCAATTAATTTATGTGAGTCAACTAATTTTTTAATTATGAAAATCTATTCTAAATATACCATCAAAACCCAACTCTTCTGGAAGTACTTATCTGCCAAAATCAATGACAGCTAAGTCTATTATTCCTACATTATATATGTCTGAACTGAGAAACTGGCTTTACAGTTTGAGTTTAATACCTAACTTCACAGTGATGGAAATTCTGAAGGAGAGATTACTTACATGTAGGGTGAGACACAGTGAAGAGACTTTCTCCAAAGTCCTGCTGTATTGGGTTTGCATGACAAAGTTTGGATTCTGGGAGGGCTACAGGGGTGGCTTCTGTGAGAAGTTGCCAGAAACTTCCCTGTGTCTGATGGAGCCAATGCCAGCCAGCTCCAAGCTGAATGGGCTGCTGGCCAACCATCAGTTACATGTCTGCTGGTGTATGCATCTAAATATTCATTTCTTGCCAGAAATTCAGTGTGTATTTCCTTCTGGCTGAGATATTTGGCCTACTCCCTTCAGCAAACCCCTGTGTGAAAGTTAATTTTTTAAAATCTGTTTTCTCATTTGTTAATAAAATTATACATTGTGGACACTGTGTACATGTATAACTGTGAATAGTTTGGTCTTGCAATTAGCATAAAAATAGCTATTTAAAATGTTTCTATCTCTTCTATTTTAATATCTCAATAGCACATGCAAAGCATGATTGGGATGGATCTGCTTTTACCAGCAAAACATCGTATTCCTAACTCTAAAGGGCTTATCAACATGAAAGAGAAAGGTAACAAAAAGGAACCATTTAATGGCTAAACCAGTAATCTGTTAGTACTTCTGATCAATCACATAGAAGAACTAAAACTTCAGGCTATCAGGGGACAGCTTTTGCATAGTTCCTCTTTTCATAGTTCATATGAAATGACAATTTAATAAAAGTCATTGTTAAATGATCAAGTCCTATTCTTTTCAACAAAATTCTTTATTATATTCTTTATTATATTCAAGTGCCACAAATTAGGAAAGCAAAACCAAACTGACCAAAAAACACCCCAAAGCATAAAGAAAAAGAAGTCAAACCTTCTCCCACCCCTCAAAAAAAAAAAAAAACAAATTAAAACCAAAGATGGAACCCCTAAAAGTTTTAGAGGAAAGCAGTTTTTAGGAATGGATAGCAGATTAATTAGAAATTAGCTGTATCTTGCCTCTGAATAAATAACCCAAACCCAAAGAATTTCAGAAAATGTTTTTCCTAAATTATCAAATATGAGTATCCTGCTTATTTTTCTCTGCTGCAAAACACAACAGAGCATGTCAATCCAAAGGTGAAAAAAGAAAGTTTTTTTCAGAGCATAGTAGATATCTGCATGGTGTATTCACCTACACAGGCACACACACACACACAAAATGTTAACTGGGGCAATAATGTTTAAATCAAAATAATATGGATCTATTTTTAGAAGTCTTGCCTTTGTGATATCAAGATGTATATTTTACTCTTTTGGCAGTTACTCCATGACATTTTCCTTGGGTATATGGAAAAATATTTTCTGTTCCATAAACATTAACTTCTTTATTGCCCAAGTAAAAAGTAATCCATATCATTGAAAGGAACATTTTTTACAGTCTAGTAATAATGCACATTGTTTGCATCCAGAATTCTTGTGCAGTACAAAAAATACCAGAAGAAAACTGAAGCCATTAAGGGAACATCTTCCATTGTGTTTCAAGGGATAGAGAAAGAAAATGGCGTAGTGAGAAAATTTAGGAGTGTTCAAACTACTAACCAGAAATTAAGAACTATAATAAAAGTGGAATGCTTTGCAATCTTTTAGGTTTTGCTGACTCCCTCACCTTGGGTCAGCAAGGTGTTTGTGCACCCATGCAGCCCCATGTTGCAATCCTGCTTTGTTGTGCTGCATGCATTCTTTTTCAGATTACAGAGACCTGACTCCTGATCCACATCACAGTACACTGACTTCAGGTCTGACTTACTGCAACACCCTGACTTCTTACTGTCATGCAGCTTCAGCTACAGACAGCAGAGCTTGTTCTGGTTCTCATCAGTGTAATAGCTGATCCACCTCATAGCTTTGCTAGCACTTTGTGATGCCTTTGCTTGCAGAGCTCAGTGTAATACATTGCCTAA
Source organism: Calcarius lapponicus (assembly GCA_039654755.1). Classification (NCBI taxonomy): domain Eukaryota; kingdom Metazoa; phylum Chordata; class Aves; order Passeriformes; family Fringillidae; genus Calcarius; species Calcarius lapponicus. Next base: position 21,706,255 of record CM077465.1, on the reverse strand, counting down.
CTTGGGTTTGTGTGGCAGGGTTGGTGTGCTCTGTTTTGTCAAGTTGCATAAGGTCTCAAATATCGGCAAGGTATTAAAGTTATTAATACAGATTATAAGTGTTTCTTTACAACATAAACTGAAGTATGGTCATAGCAATATCCAAAGGAACAAGTTAAAAGAGTTATGAACAATTGGGTATATAAACATTTTAAAAAATGTGGGAAATACACATAACAAGAGGCTGTATCACAGTAACAAATACAACCTACAAGGAACCACTATTCTCTGTCCCTGAGGTCAATAACATATGGAAAGGTTCATGTGCATGCTACTGAGTTCTCATGTCAACTGGATCAAAGCTGTATCCAAAATGCATATTAAGAGTAGTCTCTGAGGTATGCTACCTTGACTGTGCCTTGTAATTTTTTGTATGAGTGCTATCTGGTCAACACCAAAACCAGGTCATCCAAAGAATATGATAGGTGATTGGTTCCAGTGTTTTTGGAAATTCCAAGGAATTTTTGCATAACTGTGATAAACTGTCTCTGTGATAAACTGTATATAGCTATACACACCACGTTGAACAAAAATTATTATTTAAGGTCAAGATGTTCTGACTCTTTTATTAGCTATTTCCTTCATATGAAAGAAAAACCCAACTAATAGTATAGTTAAAGGGAAAAGAGTTTGTTTACCAGCATCAGAAAAAACTATTAATTTGAAAATATGAAACACACTACAGGGAAATTTTGCATGCTATTGCAGTATTTAGCATACAGTATTTTTCAGCCACTGTAATTATTACCTCTTTGCCAGATATACCAGAAAAGAGTCCTCCATCTTTTTTTTTTTGTAGAAAATATAGAACAGGAAATAAGGATCTGTCATAATAGTCCAACTATGACTGAATTAATAATTTCACTAAGACAGCCTACCTATGCAAGTCCTTATTCTGTGACTTGCACATATATCCGTGTCATTTCTCTTGTATAATTTCTCCCATATAAAAAAAGAATGGTTTTAAATCACCATTTTTATAGAGATAACATCTCTTAGGACATCTCATCTTACACAAATAGCTTCAGCCCATATGAAACACTGACCTATAGTGTCATCTTTTCGTTTGCAATTTAACATCAATTTTAGACTGTATTCCACTACTGCAAAAGCCTTCCTTTGAAAATCCCTCTGACTCATGGTTATCCTGCTATCAAAATGCAACTAATGCTTCAGCTGGAGCAGACTGAGCTACTTTTGACCTAGAACTGATACTGTCACAACTATGGGGAAAGCTCCACAAAGCAGAAGAAATAAATCATTTTTCTCTTTGTCATTGCTCTGAGGCTGACTTTGAGTAGCTTAAAACAGACAGGAAAACAGCCTGCTTAAAATTCAGTACTGCCTGAGCTTTTTTGAAAATTTTCTCATTATTGCAGCCAGAGGTTCTTGATGAAAGTGGAAGCAGGCATCCAAAAGTCTTGTTCCTTTTATTTTCTTTCAGTAGTTTATGGAAGTTATTAATATTATTCCCAAGAATAATAAAGAAAAAAAAAGTTATGCTACTCTTTTGGTTGTTTCATTTTATATATTCTAAAGTAAAATTAAATGCTGATGTCTTGATTTTTTTCTTTTTACAGAGGCTCATCTGAACTTTTACATATCCTAGTATCTTGTCAACTCTTTTGTTTACTGAATTAGTCAAGAAGAATAAGATTCATCTTTTGCAGTCTCAGGGTCTGCAGACATTTTACTGCTTTACATAACCTTTAAAATGGCTCAAAAATAAAGGTGAGCCTTGGTCTGTATTTTTAGAATGTTATTAATTTTGCTTTTGTGCTTGCCTTGTGAGCAGATAGAGATAAAACTGTGTATCACAAATTGGTTGAATCAACTACAGTCTCTGAGTGAAGCAGCATTACTCCTTTTGAAATGGTATACTTTCAATACCTTTATAAATTTTTTTTGCAATAACAATTTCAATTTCTCTTAAAACCTTAATAAATATCACCTAAGATTCATGTTTCAAGGTAAATGTTGCTATATAAAAGGCCTTTTATTTTTAGAAAAAAAGGACAGAATACTTCTGAACATTAAGTTCCAGATGAATCCTAAATCATTAGCAATGATATCACTTCATGTGATAAAAGTGCATCTTTAAAAAGTGTTAGTAAAAAAAATTGGACAAAAAAACAGAAAAAAAGGACTCCAAATAATATTTGACTTAGAAAACAAATAAAAAATACAAAAACATGAGGGTCTTATTTAACTTGCAAATGTAAATTTTATATTGTCAGGAATAACATCAATAAGATCAGAAGAATTGCACGAGTGTGAATTACAGGTCTCCACAAAATGAGTTTCTACTTTAGTAAGTAGTCAAATTAATCAGTTCAGATATATGTAGAGCAAAAAAGCATATGAATATGATAAGAAAGATGACTCCCAGCTACCAATTAAGGGAGAAATAGGGAGACAGAGTTGTAATGAAAATAAAACATTCAAAATGCATAAAGACATTAAATAACCTTTTGAAGCATGCGATGCATTCTAACAAAATATATTTGCAGAACAGGAAGATTCAGATAAGAGCAATAAAAAGTCAACATTTGGGAATAACCTCCAAAGTTATTTCAAAGTTAGACAGAACTTAAAACTTCAGTAGAAAACTTCAGAAATATTAGCTTTTATCCTGTAGCTGAAAATCATACTGATACTGGAGAATTTTTTCTTCTCTTTTCCTTTCTTTGCCTTTTTGTTTATCTTGCTTTTCTTTAATTCCTATCTACTTTCCCTTCTATTTTCTCTCCCTGATTTTAAAAGAAATTATCACCAAAACAATGCATTCCTCAATGTGCAGAAATGAATACCATTCTACTTGATCTAAAAGATCTTGGTTAATGTAAGATATTCATCAACTGAATGAAGTATTTAACTATGCATTTTAAGCTCCAGCTTTAATTCTGCTACTAATTAGTGTTAATTTAATGACCTCACCGCAAACACCCTCATTAATGCAGGATCAGCTACTCTTGAGCTTCTTATCTTGCTTATTACTTTTTACATAATGCTCATATGTGTAGAACAAGAGTTGCATTTAACTAATGGGAACCCATTTACATACCAAGATATAGATATTGATTGAACTAGAAGACTTTAAGTGCAGTATAACTGCAAATATTTTTATCTTTTGTAAATTTCTTCCTAGTCCTGACTAACTTCATCTCACTCTTTCCAATAAATGCTGATGCTTTGTGGATTTCCATCCTTTTAAAATTTATTTCTATTTTTACACACACCTAAGTATTTAAAGCAGACCCATGAGCTTTTTCTTCTTTTTTCTACTCACTCTCTGGGTAAACCTTACAAGTCATATGTCTGAGTTTATCATCCCTTACTCTATTCACTCTATTCATGTCCATGTCACTATCTCCTATAATTAATAAAGTGTCCTGCAAACAGAACTGTAATCATATTTCTCATTGTGCTGGCTGAACATAGGCACTGGTGGGTAGTTAGCTCAAGCTACACAGCTGTCAACATAATAACTGTGTCAAAAAGATAAGATTATCAACGTGTAAGCTGGAAGAAGTTTTATTATCCTGGCACTGTCAGCTTAATGCTTCCTCTCATAGGACAACATTACAGACTTTTAGTGGTGATTTGAGCTTTTGGACAGGAATATTGGGGAAGGTCAGTCAGTCCAGATAACATTTGGGACTCACTTTTTTTTTCTAGTGAGCCCTCTGACTCTGTCTCCATCATCAGATGAGTAAATATGCATTTGTTGGAACACAGCTAGAGTGGGGGAATCTACTTATTATATTATATTATTATTATATAATTATAATTATTAATTACATTATATTATATACTTATATACTTATATGTGAACTCTTTTCAGAATTAAAGAGGAAGAATGATACAAAATAAGTTTTCTTTGTGCTAAGTCTGATGCAGGTGCTCTTAGTCTTATTGGAAATGCATGTGAAAACAAGAGATGTACAAATCTAGTAGGAGGAAGCAAAGCTAACAATCTTTATTTTGGCACTGCCTGCCAAATTAGAGAAAGCATCATTCAAGTAAGGTTTTTGAAAAGAACAGAAAAGTATTTTTTTTCAACTAACCTGACAGCCTTGTACAAAAAGAGAACTTGATTCATAATAAATGTAAAGAAAGAACAAATAAGGCTAGACAGTTTCAGTATAACTCTCTGGAAAAGAACATTCAGAGTTTAGGGAGAGGTAGAAGCATGCTGGAAACACTGACAGTTCCTACAGAAAGCAAAGCCAACAAGGGCAAAGTCACAAAGAAGAAGCAGCAGCATGAGGTAAGAAAAGGTCAGAAGTTCTGACATTCGCCCTTAAATGAGCATACCTGGAAGGAAGTTTCTTTTGATATTAAAACAGATTGATTAGAGTTTGTCAGAATGTATGCAACAAAGCATTGGAGATCCAATGATGTTTTATAAAAAGGACTTTTGAGGTCAGACATTACAATACTACCTCTTTTGCTATATACCTGACTGGAGAAATACAGAAACTGCTTTAAGCATGGGCAGGCGCTTTGGCTGACTTAAAAGAAAAGCAGAGAGAATACCTGAAAAGGACCTCATGACTTATGTTATTACTATTCTCAGGAAATATGTCCTTAATAAAGTAATAAAAAACTATTGCATGTTTGTCATATAAATACTTTGATAAAATTAGACATTGATACTTTTTTTTTATATTCTGATTTTTTTTTCAAATAATGTCTCTCTAGACATTCCTGAAAGCAATAAAAATCAGGCTGTATTTGAGCTTAAAATATTTTTAGACAGAAATCACTGAATATCAATTTTAATTCTATTCCTATATTATTGAAAACTGTGTCTTAATTTGAAAAAGATTAGAAAACCTGAGACACATACAGTTGCTGTAATTTTTGCTTTACATGCTTATATGGGCAGCCTTTCTATTCCCACATTAGCAGCACAGCAGCCTTGTGGATAAAAAGCAAACAGAGGATTACAATGCTCTCAGGCGCTGCTCTTTCAGAACAGCAGAGACACAGTCTTGATGATTCTGACTTTAAAAAAAAATCAGCCTTCAATGGTATGCTCAATTTTTTTTTTTTTTTAAGATTATAAGTCCCTGACTCTTATAACACTTTTAAGTCCATCTGTTTCCTAGCACAGACTTGCCAACATTCATGGTGTTGAAATGCCGGGAAGTGATGAAGGCACAGACTTGGCTTTAGTTTCTTAAGAAGCAGGTTTCATTTTATTGCAGCAGAGTCAGTTAAGAGAAGCGTGAGCTACACTGTTGCTGAGCCCTTCCTTTTGGGATTCAGAAGTTAATACTTCAAGAGCAACCTGTGCTCCCCCCTGCATAGGAATGAAGCACTGCCAGAGGGTCACAAAAGCTTTTCCCCAACACCTATCACACAGGAAGACTGCATGAAATAAACATTGATGGAAAGCAAGTATATTTTTTGCTGCATTAATTGAGGAAAGGATGTCCTAATAAATTTTTGGCTAGTAATTAAAATATAATGGTACAATAATTATATTATATAAAATGTATCTGTGGCTGTTATAACTGAGGATGTTCATGTAATGACTTATAATTTCTGCACTGATAATGTTGTCTGATCATTTTTTGCTTGCTGTGTCAGAGGCTGGACTGGTATATATTTCTCTTGTTTCAATATGGAGAATAAAGAAATACCTTAAGAACAGAGAGTGCTACTGATGGTGGTATTTAAATAACACCAAAGGTGAATAAAGTGAATCTGCAAATGTTACAACATTCTTCCTAGATGAAATAATGCTGGTTTTACAATTTGAAAAGCAAAAGATAGTTTTTCCTTGTGTCAAAAATCAGAAGGTCAACCTTTGTTTTTGCTTCAAAAAAACTCTACTAGCCATGGATAGCTACTTTTCAGTAGCTCTCCACAGCTGTCCTTTGGTTTAATTAAACATGTTCTCCTTAGGCTTAAGAGGTCAAATAAATGATCATAGTGATTATAATCTGAGCAATCTATATTTCAAAAAAATTATATTAATCTTTGTCTTAATCTATGCGTGAACTTACATCTCTTTATCAGAGCACTAAATATTGCACCTTCACAAACTGCACTGTAGGCTATAATTTGATTTACTTGAATGCCACTTTGTAACCAAAATATACTTTAAAATTATCATCTGTATTTTGCAATGCTTATTGGAACATTGATTAACTGTACTATTTAAAAAACACCCGAATTTGCATAGGTTAAGCATATTTTAATCTTCCTGTACTAGAGTCTAAAAAATCAAATGTATGTAGAACAATGATAAAAAAAAATCCATCATATCATAGACTCAAATAAAAAGTAAATTGTGGTGGGGTGTGAATAGTTGCATTGTGTATCTGGACAACAGCTAAAGTTTGTCAGGTAGTGACTGCATTTACAGGGAATGTCATACAGAGTCTTCTAAATACCAAGACAAACCCAGATCACCTTTTCAAGGAATATATTTATGCGATTAATAAATGATACCTTTCCATTTAAGTTTGCCACATGGCAATGACAAGGTTATTAAGGGATAGGGGTATAATATCTGTATTAGCTGATTAGTAGTAACACTTATGTTAAGATTCTTTGTATCTCTTTGTTTGAGTTCTTAAAAGACACTAACAAGAAAAAAATATCTCTCATTAAAAATAAAACTATATATTAAAAATAAATTCTTGACAACATAGAACAGACAAGAATATCTGTAATTGGCAAACATCTGACTGAGGCGTTGCTATAAGCAGTACCTACAGGACCTTGGGAAAGAGCTCTAGTTTTTTTATTTGAGAGAACAGGCTACACTGGCAGTGGCTGAATCTGACAATTCAATATCCATGGAGCCTGCACATTTATCTACCTAGATGTGGTCAGACATGCAGGTGAACCCTGACAGCAAACAGAACACTCACATAGACATGAAAACCACTGATAGCCTCATTCCATTCCTGTCTGCTTGCTGAGGATGAAAGCCCATTCATCAAAAAGATGTACAGTGTGGATCCCTGCAGAAGCTGGGCTCAGGTTCTCAGTCTCCCTGGTTGATGTCTCCTGGGTACACCAGCCACCAAGGGCACAGCACTTTCTTCTTGCTGGCGCTCATACCAGCCATGGACACGCTCAGTAACTGGCCTTACACAGTCAGTGTACCCAGTGCTACTGGGTATCTACCTAAGATCCCTTAGAGCTACAGAGGCTCCCAAAAACACATGTGCAAGTGTGTCTGGTAGCTGGCCCTATGATTGCATGAACTTCCTTATGAGGGAAAGAGAAGGGGCAAGTACCAATATTTTCATTCTCATAACCAGTGACAGGATCTGAGACAATGTCATGGAGATGTGTCAGGGGAAGTTTGGGTTGGATATCAGGACAAGATTCTTCATCCAGAGGGTGTTTGAGCACTGGAACAGGCTCCTCAAGGAAGTGCTCACACCCTCAAGCCTGACAAAATCCAAGATGCATTTGGACAGTGCTCTCAGACACATGGTGTGATTCTTGGGGATGAACTGTGCAGGGCCAGGAGCTGGACTCGATGATCATTTCAGCTCAGAATATTCTATAATTCTATGGTTTATTAATGTAAACTTTATGTCACGTATCTGTTAAAAAAAAAAAGAATTCAAATAAGAATTTTATATTTGATGAGCTAAGAACTAATTATATTGTGAGCATCTGTGCAATCAATTATTATATCATGTGTATCATTATCAGTTATTAGTTTGTCATTTTACCACATAAATTAAAATATTATTTGACACACAATTGGTCTTCTGATGCTATCCTCTTTGCTGGAGCTGAATTTGATCCCATTTTTATAATCCATCTGAAGAACACAAGCTCCTATAAAGTCCACAAAAAGGTGCATTAACTTCTGAGAGATGATAGAAACACTGGTGAGAAAAGAAGGATTCACAAGCCCTTGACTACTTTTGATCTAAGTAATGTTCTTGGCAGGGCAAACATTTGTCTGATTTGGAGAAGCAACAAATGACTTTGAAAATTAAGCAGGACCTAGAGTGCTCAATGAAGCATGTATTTTTCCTTCCTATTCTCTATAATGGAAGAATTGCTGCTTGAATGGTTTCCTCAGCTTAATCAGCAAGTCTGTCTTCCATACTTTTCTAGCAGCAGAACAATTTACATTCATATCTTCACTTCCATTTTTTTCCAGATCTTAGATGCAGCCTTGATTTTCTTTGTTATAATCATTACATAATAGATTAATATAAATCATTAGTGCTTACATCCACTTTCACTTTGGTTTGAAACTTAAGATATTTTTTAAAAGTAGCTATGGACGCGACTTTACAGACAAACAAAGTAATCTTGTGCTTCCAAATAGGAACATTTGTTCAACAACAATATATTTTAATTATGTTCTTTTGTCTTTGAATAAACTGTATCTTCTGGCAAACAATGAATAATCTCAGGGAAAATAGATGCTTTAAGTAGGTCTAAAAAGAAAAGAAATCTCAGACATTAGTTTGTAACAGCAGCTTAGACAGCTGGCCGTTTTACAATTGCAGTGACAATGTCTTAATTCACCATAAAGTCTTAAGAGCCATGTTGTAGACTTTCACTGCATTTATTCACTATTTGTGACACATGAGGTACAAATGACACATGAAGGAAGAGGCCATCTGTATGATAGGAAAGGATAATTTTAAGCTACAATTTTTTCCATAAACTACAATTTGTTTCAGGGATACCTCCTATTATTATTATATTAAACAATTTAAGGCACTGGAATCTGCTTTTATTTTATGGTGGGGTTTTTGGTTTTCTCTTGTCTGTTTTTTTTTCTTTTTTTTTTTTTTACTGGTTACAGACTGTTGCACAGCTCAGAGTTACTTAGAACAGCTGCATTTGTTGTGCTATGCTCCCAGTCAAACAGATCCCCAACTAATATACAGGATGGGAGGATGTATTTGAAGAGACATAAACCCTTTCTACAACTTACTCCCTATCCTCCTAGAGTTCTGTGTCTTGCTAAAATACACAGGAGCTAAAAAAGATGGATATTCCTAACACACAATTCCCTCTCATATTGTACGCTTCACTAGATGGAAATTTTAAAATATTATACTAAAATTCTCCTGGCACCTATATGCCTCTCATACACAAAGGTACACAAACAGACTGCTAAATGATAACTTGCTTTGCCATCCCCATTTGTTTCCTTTCATATTTATTATCCACTTAACTTCTAAACCAACTCTCTATCTCATATATTCTAATTTTCCTACACAGAGGATTTACAATGGTTTTGTCTGCATTATTTTAATTTGTTCAAATTTATTTCATTTACGTATTTATTTCCAGATTTCATTTGTCTGGTTTAAACTACCCATTTTTTATGTTTCCTATAAAGGCCAAGAGAATAATATAAAGAACAGCTTTACCACTGTGACAGAAGGGCTTTTGCAAAAATAACAATTTAGCAGCTATCTAAGAATTTGTAGTCAGCTTCTTATTGCTAGCAGATATTGCCCTCTGAAAAATCTTTCTAGGCTCTGTTCATGGGCCTTAGCTCATGGTACATCTATGACCACATACAGCTATATTAAATGTTCCTGTAATGGTTTCAGTAATTGATTTATCCAGTACTGCTTCTAAAGAACACCTTTTCTTTTTGGAAATTATCACACTCCAGCTCCCATCATTGGATCTGTTCATGGTTCTTTCTGATATACTAAAGATCCATTTATCTGAACGCTCTTCCTCAGTATAAGTGAATGCACCAAATGGCAGAAACAGGAATTATGCCCTACAGCCATTTTGTATTTAGACTTACCAACACAAACAATTAATTTGTTATATCAAGATTAATAAAAAATGTGATTTGAATAAACTACAGAGTGATTCCTGCCAATTAAAGAATATTAAAATATTATCCTAATTATGAAGATGATGAGAATATTTGCATCACAAATATCTGGAATCTCTCACTCTTTTGTGAACAAAGCAAAAAGTTGGAAAGAACAGTCTAATTTAATTTCAAGAGATTGGTTAGTCAGTGAGATTTTTAAATGGGTCTATCTTTACTTCATAAAAAATGAAAGAAGGTGATCCTTCCTATTTAATTTTTTAAAGTTTGCGCTATACTTTTCCTTCTCTTTTTGTTTTGAATGCTATATATGAACAATTCAAACAAAAAAAACCCCTCACACCCAGTATCCACACATATCCCTTAAAATGACACCTTTTAAGATAATTGTTAGTGATTAAGGTAATAAGACTAAGGAATCAAAACAGACATACTGAAGAAACCCATGTTAAATATCTCATGGTGACCTCTTCAGGTATGATTATGTGGAATAAGCTTTGAAATCTTTAGTACATGGAAGTCCTTGATCTGCTGCAGCAGGTCCAGAGAAGGGCCACTAAAGTTATTAGAAGGATGGACCACCTCTCCTATGAAGACAGACTGAGAGTGTTGGGGATGTTCAGCATGGAGAACAGAAGGCTGCAGGAACACTTTGCTGCAACATTTCAATACTTAAAGGTATTGAAGAGAGGTGGGAACAGATTTTTTAGTAGGACCTCTAGAAACAGGACAAGGGGTAATGCTTTTTCAATTAGAAGATGGTAGATTCAGACTAGATGTAAGAAAGAAATTTTTAATGATGAACGGCTGGCCCAGAGAAGTGGTGGTTGCCCCACTGCTGGAAACATTCAAGATCAGCTTGGATGGTGCTCTGAGCAACCTCATCAGGTCAAAGATGTCCCTGCTCATTGCAGAGGAAGGGGAACTAGAGGACCTTCAAGGGTCCCTTCCAACCCTAAGTGTTCTAGAATCCTATAATTCTATGAAGATTACTAGGGTCAAGCAGGTTTTGTTTGGGATTTTCATTTTTTTAATTAATTTTGTAATCTGTTTTGGGAGACACTAGTCTATTTTATCTGAATTGTAAATTAATTGAATTAATTATTCTAAAAAATCCTCATGGGTGTTCTACAGTTTTTTTTGGGTTTTTTTTTATTAAGATCTAATATGTAAAATGCACATTTACCATACTTACCACCATATTTAACTGTTTATCAAACAGCATTGTCTGGACTGCTCTTCCTAAATGATAAAAAAATTCTGATCATTATGAGATATACAATAAATTTTTAGTACTTCTACAAACAAATTCAAATGAAATTTGTTCTAATATACAAACTGATCAGTAGAATGAGTCTTTCTTCTTGCCTTTTCCTGAAAACAATGAAGTATTCACAATAGGATGACTAGCAAAAAATGTATCTTGATTCTTGTATTCGTTATTATGCATATTAGATTTTTTAATTCACGTTACAGTTAGGATATAATTGTATTCTTTCCTTAGAGTTAGGCTCATTAGAACAGAATTTTAAAACAAGAAAATTAAGACAAATCTGTTTACTATGTGAGATATTTCAGACATATTCCAATGATAAATTCAAACTGAATAAAGTTGCATTAATCCACAGCCTTGGAGAACACCTCTTGTCATGCAGAAAGAGAATAAGGTTTGTTACTCCCCAAGCAAATTATTTTTTTGCCTTGAATCCTCTTCTTCTGTTGCTCACGATAATACGTGCTGGTCAGAGCACTGGGGACTGACTCTAGGAAGATGCTCAAAGAGCAGAAGATAATAAAAAAACAAAATAAATTTACTCTTTTCTGCCCACTTATCGGCAACTCAGTACAGCATGTGCAGAGAAAGACAACATACAGTATCTTGCTCTTCACACAATTTGACAGTATGAGTTTGACTTGTGTCCTGGTTTCAGTTAGGACAGAGTAAATATCTTCCCAGCAGCTGTTACAGTCAAAACATTTTTAGCATATATGAACATATTCAATCCAATATGAGATTATTTTAAACATTTTTTAATAGCATCTTTGAGTAATATACACTAGCTCAGTTTGCAATGGTTTTAACACATCTAAATGCAGATTCATGGACCACTTATAGTAGGAGAAATAGATTAATCAGAAATAACTGGAGAATTTATTTATTGTCTTAGCTTCCTTTTTATTATATTGAGAACACAGACCTATGTTAAGACATTCACCATTTGTGCAGTAGAGAAATCTGACAGAAGTAGCTATATATAAAAACGGATCTATAATTTAGATGGAGAAGAAAGCCCACACCTTTGTATAAGCAAATTCATTTTTCCTCTACAATGTACCTGTTGCTTCTTCTTCTGCAAATGGTATATGATTTCCTGGTATTATTCATGGGCTATATGACTTTTCTACTGCTTTGTTACTGTGTGATTGAATCAGTCCTGAAACTAAATGATAATGAGGTAAAATGAATTCCTGAGTGTTATAAAGAAATTCTTATTTACAAATTATTATTACATTACATTAATATACAATATTTACTAAACTATACTTTTTCTAATTTACTGAGTGATTTACTAATCACTTTTTCTCACCATATATTTTAACACCGTTTTAGTTTATTTTTAAGAAATAACTGTATCATCCACATTCTACTGAAAAGCACCACTTGTGTTGTCTAGTTAAAATAACAAAAAGAAATCCATACAAGGACTCTGAACTTGCCCTAATATAATTACTCTCAGAAAATACAGCTGCTACAGGGTTATTAGCAGTGTACTCAAGAGTGCTGAGCTCTTTCATTTTCACAGACAGTATTTGTCAGTTTTTTCTCTGGTCTACTTCCCTTTATGAAATCACATTCGCCCATTCCTTTCTTATCCTGTAGCCTGGCAGAATAAAGGGACTTCTAAATTTAGCATTAAAATATTTTTATTGCATGCCTCCAACTCAAACTTCCAGTTACAGAATGAAGCACTGAAACTCAGTTCCATTCATAGTACATGAGCTTAAAGGCCCAGACATGAGAGAAATTGCATATAACCAGGGTAAAGGAGTTCCAGGCACAGGACATTTCTGATCCATAGCTCTGTTTTACATCTTCAAGCTTTGTGTTATGGTCTAGGACTCAGAATGGAATCTGGCATAGCCATGTTTGCTAGATGACTATGGGACTGCCTAACACTATTTAAAAACTAATGTCAAGGTAAGGAAACAATTAGAAAGTCTTCTTAGTAACTGTTTCTTTCCTATTTTAATATCTGATTATTTTCTTCATACAGTTCTCAAAATAGGTCCACAGTGGACTTACATATAAATTTAAATGTAAATCCTCTGTCAGGGTTTATATCATTAAGAGCTGTGTGAGTGACCCTGAAGATACACAAATCTCACAGCAACTAGGTTTCCAAACCCTGAAGTGTCCAGCTTCCACTTTTTGGCCATATAAACAAAAACTAAGTGATGAGAAACCAAATTAAATAAGTATCTTTCTCATATCTGGGCATGTTTGGAACTCACAAAATATTCATTTACTGATTAATCTCAGTTGTGGTATTCAAGAAAATAATTGTGTTTAGATCATGATTTCATGATCTTTAGCCACTAGATATAGGTTTCACCTGAGATGCAGATTGCATTTCTGAGCATTTTTTTAAATTGAACATTCAATAATACTATTATGTGGAAAAAATAAAACAATACAAAAAAAGAAAAAGATTTTTTTAACTAATTACAGATATCTGGTAAGAATTTGAAATTCTCCCATGTAATTTTTCTCAGGGAACTACTACTCATTCTTGAATGATTCAACCAAGCTATTTAGCAGAAAAGCATTGACTGTCTTCTTGTTAATATTTATGAAATTTCAAATATATTAGTTATTTCCTCAGGTTCTTATTAGTTTTGTACTGAAATACTGTATTTTGAAACCACTTGAGTTTCCTTTCTCAAGTCAAGTACAGCAGCATGGGATTTTCTATATAATATTTTCAAAACTCTATGGATCAACTTCTTGATTATACCTAAGTAATAAGTTACACAATATGAATTCAGTGCAAATGACTTCCTGAATAGTCCAGTAAAAATTTCTTTCAGCACAAGACTCCGAGTTCAAATCTGCTCCAATTTAATTTAGGAAATGAGTTCTCACTGATTTTAATGAGATTAAGAAATGGTAACACTTCCCTTATGCAGCATGCTTGTCTTTAATAATTGAAAAATAAAATCATTCATATAGAATGAGTTTTTCAGTGCTTGTTTTCTTAATAATAATTTTCTGATCTTCATTTTTGGAAGACGTCTAATGAAAAGAAGCTTTAGTATAAAATAAGAAAAAGTAAACATCATCACATATCTCTGAAAAAATCAGAGAAAATTATTTATGTAGAAAAAAAAGAGAAGTTTTGTTTTAGGAAATAAAGAATGAGAGTGATAGCATAAATGCATATTAAATGTTTTTCTCATTTGACTTTGCTGCCAATTTAGCAATATTTGTTAAAATATTGCTAAAACCTGCAAAATATTTAATTTATAATATTTTTCAAGCATATAATGTAAATAAAGAACTTCAGCCTGGACTTGATGATTTCCTTGTCTAATAAGATCCAGTATGTTGGCACCTTTGCCTATCTTTCACTGTCAATTTTCAGATTCTCTTGACTTTCACTCCCTCTTCTCATCTCTGATGCAACTTAATCTCTTATCAGACATTCAAGCTGTCTCTTTTCCTCTCTCCTTCCCTCTCTTCATTCCCTTGTTGCTCTTCAGCTTTAGATCAGTCACAAACCCTTTGATAATATCATCTTCCTTCTGTATTCTCTGATAAAAATGTTTCTTTTATGTGTATTTCATTTTCTAATGTAGTGCAGTAATGTTCTAATTTCTGTAACATGCTCTTGCAGTTTAGCTTCATCTGCTTGATTTGACTGGAAACTATTAAACACATCAAGTGTTTCAGGGCTAGCTATTGTGAGATATGATGTTATCTGCTGAGTTTTACTACTTTGTGGCACATAACTGCTTCAGACATGGAATAAGCTGCTGTTTAAATCTTGTCCATGTATTTTTTATACTACCATAATGCTTTGTCCTTTGAGCATTTTCATTACTTTATTTTTCCACTCAGGATGTTTATAAAACAGTAGTCATTCTGCTAATGCCTTGTGATGGTTGAGAATATGTTATATCAGCAGGATTGCAGTAATGGAATAAGTCTCATCCCATTACACCGCTTCAACCTTGTCTGCCTTGTAACCATGCTAACAGGCTTTGCTGATACATAATGTTCTTCATTGATATGAACAGACCTGGGACACGGTATACTTAACAGGACTTATTGCACAGTTCTAGAAAATCACCTCCTAGCTGATCAAAGAGGAATCAGTCCAGGGTGAAAAAGTCAATTTATGTTGCAGTCGGACATTTAGCCTTTTTATTCAGATCATCTTCACATGCGCTGCCATTTTCAAAGTTAAAAAAAACATGTGGGGATTGTTCAGTGCCAGTTTAAGATCCACCTAAGAGAAAGAGTTCTCTAAGTTTATTTAAATATAAATAACTAAATAAATCTATGTTTTTTTAAATTCTAAGACAGACCTATGGACAATAACCTAGTCCATGATGACTGTATTTTTTGTCAGATTGTCTTTCTTTGAGGTAGAACAGCCTTCACTTTCTCCTAGATAAAAAGTACTGTGATAAAGTGTCTGTTTACACTGTGGCTACTGGTGATTGTACTTCCAGTCCCTCCTTATCCATAGATATGTAGAATTCCTTAAATTTCAGATGGCTTCTTTTTTATGCCATGATGATCCGGTTGTGTCATTGCAAGCTGGAGTTCATTCAGGATCTGATTCAATATCAGTGTCCCACAGCCTGGGAGAGGATGCCTGGGTGAACCTTTGTTTCATATGGGATAGCTGACTGTAAATGTGGCCCTTTCTGCACAGGTAGCGACCCTGACTGCAGGAAGGGAGAGAGGTTCAGAAAAACATCTGTTTTTTAATGCACACCCTACACAGCTATATACACTGCTTCTTTACTTCATCCATCAGCAAACAGGCTCTTTACATTCCCATCACGCAATATTTAATTCCTCCTTCTTCTACTAAATTTAGTTTCTATGATGCAGATTCCAAGAAATAGTTACGTCCCAAATGTTGGGGTCTGGAATGCTTTGAAGCTTGCCACAACACCTCCCTGCAATGCTACAGGTTGGGGAAAGAGTGGCTGGACAGAGCCCAAGCAGAAAGGGACCTGGGGGTACTGGTCACCAACCAACTGAACAGGAGCCAGCAGGGTGCCCTGGGGGACAAGAAGGCCAAGGGCATCCTGGCCTGTAACAGGAACAGTGTGGCCAGCAGGAGTAGGGAGGTCATTCTTCCCTTGTACTTGGCACTGGTGAGGGAACACCTTGAGTGCTGTGTCCAGTTCTGGCCACTTAACATCCTTCCCATCCTTTGGGAAGGATGTTGAGATGCTTGAGCGCATCCAGAGGAGGGCAACAAGGCTGTGAGGGTCTTGAAACAAAAACCTTGTGAGGCACAACTGAGGGAGCTGGGGCTGTTTATCCTGGAGAAGAGGACACTCAGAGGTCACTCTCTGCAACTTCCTGAAAGGAGGTTGCAGTCAAATGGGGATCAGCCTCTTTTCTCAGGCAACCACTGACAGAACAAGAGGACACAGTCTTAAGCTGTGCCAGAGGATATTTAAGTAAGACATGAGGAAAAAACTATTCTCTGAAAGAGTGATTGGCAACTGGAATCATCTGCCCAGGAAGGTGGTAGAGTCACTGTCCCCAGACATATTTAAAAAAAGACTGGATGTAGCACTCAGTGCTGTGGTTTAGTTGATGAGGAGGTTGGACTTGATGATCTTAAAGGTCTTTTCCAACTTAGCTCCTTCTGTGATTCTGTGAAAAGGACCTTTCTTACATCTACCATCTTAAAATAAACTGTAATTCTAACTTGTGAATCTTTCTCATGACTCCAGAGGTGTTTTCTTGTTGCTACCTGCATTATTTACACACTTTCATTTCTGGAGCTAGGTAAAATTCTATAGATGTGAAGTGTCAAGGGCTTCAAAAATTTCTACAATATATGTCTCTATTTTTTTAACAAAAGCTCTGAAAATGCCTTAACTGAGTTATATTTCACAGAATCATGGTGTGGTCTAGAAGATACCTTAAAGATCATGTAGTTCCAAGTCCCCTGCCATGGATAGGTACACCTTCCACTAGTTTCAAGTCCAACCTGTCCTTGAATACTTCCAGGGATGTTGCATCCACAGCTTGTATCAACAACCCTTCTTTCGCTGCCTCACCTCTCACATAGTGAAGAAATTCTTCCTTATACCGAATAGAAATCCACTCCCTTCCAATAAAGTACTAGAAGGCTGCTCTCAGGTTTCCCTGGTCCTTTTAGGAGGGATGCTCCAGCCCTCTGACCATCTTTGTGACCTCCTCTGGACCAGCTCCAGCAGGTCCACATATTTCTTCTGTTGGGGACCTCAGAGCCAAACATGATACTTGCAGTGGAGTCTCATCAGAGCAGAGCAGAGGGGCAGAATCACCTCTCTCACCCTACAGGCTGTGCTGCTTTGAATACATCAGAGGATACAGCTGGTTTTCTGGGCTTTGAGCAGACACTGCCAGGATACCTTATGACTCTTGTCCACCAATGCTCACTCCCAAGTCCTTCTCCTCTGGGCCACTCTCAATGCATTTTCCATTCAGCCTGTATTAGTGCCTGGGATTGCCATGATCCAGGTTCAGGACCTGGCACCTGGTTTTGCTGAACTTCATGAGGTTCACACAGGTCCACTCCTCGAGGCTGTCCATGGTCCCTCTGGATAACACTGCATCCTTCCAGTGGTGCCATTTGGCCCACACAACTCACTGTCATCAGCAAACTTGCTGAAGGTGCACTTGATTCTGCCGTCCCTGTTGCTGACAAAGATCTCCTACAAAAATATAAAGAGTATATTAATTGCTTAAGCAGATCTATGTATACACTGTCCTCTTCCCCTTTCACTTTTACACATCATAACATTTTGGTAGAATTACAGTGGTGTTACCTTCCACAATGTCTCAGCCTGGGGAGAGGGTTGTTTGAGTCCTAATGCAGTGACTCATAAAACTCTACTTTGGACAATGCTGTGGGGGTAATATTCTCCCATTATTCACTCCAATATAAAATATTGAAATATATCGGAACAACAATGAGCAAACAGTCTATTATAGTTTATTTTCTTTAGTTCTTAAATACTTCTATAGTTACTATGATGAAAATCATTACTGGAATATTACATGTTGATGAAAACTATTAGACTATATGGCAGTGGAAAGAATACTAGACCTTGTGAAGGTTATTTTGTAGGGTTCAGTCCCATAGTTCATGTATTTGAGCTTCTTTCCTCTTAAAACATTCATTTGATGAGGTTTTAAATGCTTTTATTCATTTATTTATTTTTTTATTATGATGTGTGATTTATCATCTGTTAGTATGGAAAGTGAAATTCAGCAAGCAAGGTCACCATTCAAGCTAATTGCCCTTTGACCTTCACACTTCCTTTCTGCTATGATGTAATGCAGATATTTAATTTTTCTTTTGTGAAATATGTGCATTTAAGGGAAAAATATGTTCATTTTTTTAAATTTACATCAGTTAGGGTTTATTCACAGAAGGGGTATATTTTTGCTATAAATGTGAAATATAGTTTCAAGGTTATAATTCTTTGGTGTCTCCTTTGTGTTTCAGGGTTGCTTTGTGAACAACATTGTGAATTGCCCTGGCTTATATCATCTTTTTCCTCAGAGACACACCCACAGAAATAGAAACAAAAACCCAAGCAGAATGGAGAAGAATCACAATGTGGGTAACCTTGTACATTTTATAGATAATTGGCCCTCTGGGGCTGTATAATTCAGAGGCATAAAATGGACTGATTCTCAAACTGTAAGAATTCTAGAGAGTCTGAGGTTAAGAAAAAAAAAAGAAAGGAAAAAAAAAAAAGAAGAAAACTCTCATCTACTATGAGCATTCAGCTGTGAAATAATTACTCCACTGACCTCATTTTACCACTGACATCTATGAGAGCAGAGATTTATCAAGGCTGAGTGCTTCTGAAAATCTCACCTTTAGTGTCAGTGAGAATACCTGCTCATTCCGGATTCTCACTTCACCTGATGCTGTAAGGAATTACCATGAAGACCTGTGATAGCCCCTCCAAGGCTGGAAGGGTAAAGAAAGGAGGACAGAAGAAAAGGGATAAGGAGACCTAAGTAACCTTTTCTTTCCTGCACCTATACAGAAAAATTCTTCAGTAAAAATGTCTCATTCTACTAATAAAAGTTAATCAGGTCTTTAACTTTATGCCTGATTACTATTTATGATTATTAATTCTATTTCAAATTGGTTTTAATATGTAAATTAAAGCATCACACTCTATCAAAGAAAGCAATGATGGATTTTGCTGATAGTAGCACAATGACTAAATGAATCTATCTTTTTATTACCATTTTAGTAATATATTGAGCAAAACTTCTGAATATGTAGAAGATCTGTCAAAGGCTTTGTGGCAAGACTCTCACGAGCCAAATGAAACTGTGGCTCTATCTTGAACACACATGAACAAGACCACAGCTGAGAATAGTTATAAACATAATAAAAGGATCTGGAAAAAGGAGGTAACAAAAATTCACCTTTCCATATCCAGTGAAAAGTGGTAGTTGAGTAAATAGAATACACTGCTGTTAAAAAAATTTCAAACACTCCACAAATACTTTGTATTTTCCTCATGAAACTAGATATAAAAGGCGTTCCTATATAAACCAGAGTTTCCTATTGCATACTGGGGAAGAAATATCCTTGTGAATTTGATGTGGGGTTAACAGCAAGAGCTGAGGTTGTGAAACACCTAGTAGAGCAATGGAACCGAATGATAACATTAAGTGGATCCATACGGGCAGGCTTCATTCATATTAAGCAATTCAGGAAATTTTGTTTTGTAAAGATATATATTAGAACATAATTTTTAATGGGTCTTACATGTATTTTCACAACAAAAATTATAAGCATAACATGAGAAGAGACTTTTTTTATGGATTTTAATTTATTTTCCTTACAGCACAGTATTCCATAGACTAGAACATTTTGGCCCATTGTTCTTTAACACCATGTCATAAGGAAGGAACATTAAATCAAAACAATATTATACTAAATTAATAACACTTAAACAGAAATAATATTTTAATTATAGATTTTAATGTCTTTTCAATGTCTAATCAGAAAAAAATCTTTATAATAAATATTTGTCATATTCCAGCTAGTAATATTTTGTATAAATACAGCAGAAATTTATTAAAGAACAACTAGAACTTTATTTTCTCATATTAGTCTAACCTGATCCATAGAGTCAAACCCCAAGAAATACCTATGCTTAAACAAAACGAGTATATATTTCCTTGAGTACAAACCTTGATTTTCAATTGGTCCATATTAAAATATTCTGGAAGTTTAAGTCTCTTAGGGAGTAAAGAAAAAGAATCTTTTAATAATGTCACATTTCTGGTCTTCTCTAAATTCATCTCAAGGATTAGTTTGTGTTCATTCTTCCTTCCCCTGATCCAAATGAACATTTAGTGATATCAAATATAGTACTGCAGAAACCCAAAATATGCCATAAATGCAGAAAAGGGCATTGGTAAATGGACTCATCTTTATAACCTGCATTGTAGAGCACTGTTTAGTGGTTTTAGGATGGCCTATTCTCTATACTGGTTTTCTTTGCTCACTTTTATAAAATAAGTGTGCTGTACACATATTAATTAATTGTCATTGTTTTTCTGGTTTCATTTACCCATTCAATGTTTTGAAGGTGTCCAAATATATTGCAATATCTGTTTTTAAAGGCTGTCAACACTTCTAAATGTCATTTTACAAGTCATGCTTTTGGGTCTCCTGACAAAAATATACAGTGATTTTTAATCTACACATTAGGAGAGCACTATCTTTTTATTAAGTCACAAATACAGGGTCTATTCTTTACATAGCCTATGTACACTGTTTCAATTCTATTCCCTCAATCATGTTATTTACTTCTGCAGACATCATTTCAGTCTTATCTTTTGTAGAGGTCATTGGCAGTGGCAGCTTATCATTCTGACATGAATTTGTATGTGCATGTCTAAAAGAGTGCTCATCTTCTGCAAATTTCAGTGGAGGGTCTTCTGCACACAGAGGTCTCAGACATGACAATCCTGGTTATGAAGTGCTGGTTTGAAAGCATTAGTTTTCTTCACTTTTGATTGGTATTTCAGCATTCTTCAGCCTGAATACACTAGCAGTGAACCAGCAAATAGTATTTTGCAGCACCCAAAGCACACTAGGCACTATGTGAGACAAGTAGGGCCACAGTGGACAGATCTGATCCCTTTTTTTTATATTTTTGCAGAGCAAGAAAATAGGATGTGTTCAAGCAGGGGAAAAAAAGTGAATTCTAACAATAACACCAGAAACTGTTCCTACTTCAGGTCTCTACACCTTGTTTGGTATTTTGTGGGGAGTGTGTTCATGTTATTTATGTGTAGCTAGAGTGGCCCTTTGCATGTGAACATAGACACACAAAAAGACATTGACACTTATCTGTTTCCTATATTGGTGTACGTGAATGAAAATGCATAAAAATTACAAAATGCATTTCATGTGCATTAGTTGTGCTGGTAAAAAAAAAAATAGCTGAGTATCATTCTAAACATGATAGGAACAAGAAGCAGTCTCCCAAAGTAGAGGCAATATGTCCAGAAAAGCAGGGCTCCGATAGGCAGAAAAGTCACTTGGGAAGGCAAACACCAGTGCTCTGAACACTGCCCCTTCCTTCTTCTTCCCCCAGCTCTACATGATGAACATGATGCTTTAAGGGTTGGGATATCCCTTGGGTCAGTTTGGGTCAGTTGTCCCATCACTGTCCCCCACTAATCTCTTGTGCAAGAAATTTCCTACTTGCTGGCCAGATGAGTGACAAATGGAAAAGGCCTTGACACAGAGCAGGCATGGTTCAGCAACAGCCGAAATATCTTTGTGTTATCAACTCTGATTTACTTATAAATCTAAAACATAGCACCAAAGAAGCTACTATGAAGAAAAATACTTCTATCCCAGACAAAAATGGAGCAGAAGTTACATATTAAAGTAGTAATCATCAAAAGTAAACCAATTACAAATTCAATATATAGAGATCTGCTGACTTAGAGGACATGCTTTGATGTTTTCACATCAGAAATAGTTGAAACCAAATAATCTAGATCACGGAGTTTTGCCATCGCTCATTCAATGTAACATCTGATTAAACTGCAAATGTTTATGTTTTCACCATATTATGAATTTATTACAATTAAATGCTGTGCCATTAATGCTACTTTCCACCTGTTTTCAGTTAAATCCTCAGTACCGTTTTCCATGGGTTGAGGACTTGAGTACATAAAATCTAACAGGGTCTTCTGAATGAAATCACTAAGAATTCTTTTCAATTGCTAAAATGTGGACTTTCAGCGGCTAAATATATGAACTGCAAGATTTGAAATAACTTCTACTCACTAATTTACAAAGTTCAGCAGAAGTGCTGACATGGATTTGATCTCTTCATTTTATTTAGCAGTTAGGTGCAGAAGTCTATTTAATATTAGTACCCTAATGAGATCAAAGAGATTGGAAAGTTCTTAGATCAAAGACTAGATTTAATCTTTGAAAGTTTATCACCTTGAAAACTTCAGCCTCCATTGCAAATTGCATTTGTTTTGTTTTCAAGTATCACAAAAGTTTTTCCAGTGTTATCATTGAAAAACAGGTTATATATTGTTGCCTCCCATCTCCAGTCAAACATGAGTTCTGGCCTTATTGTTATGCTTTTTCTTTTCAGTTTTATATATTTGGGTTTTTTGTTTGTTCCTTAGCCCCTTCCCCCTCCCACCTTCCCTCAGGGAAATTAAAAAAAAAAAAAAAAGAAATTAAAATTAAAAGAGAAATTATTAGGATAAAAGATCATGGTCACATCATTCTCTTTTGAAATTTTCTGGGCCTGCAAGTCCTTTTTTATTCCTGAATAGAATAGGTGCTTTTTAATTCCAAATTTGCTGTTAATTCTAGAATTGGTTAATAACGTGGTCAAAACTCATAATCAAGCCATCTCTCCTAGAGCCTGGAAGCTAATCTTGCTGCTTTCTTCATGAGGAGAGTTTAATTGTATCCTTTCTAGGACCACTGGCTAGTTTCAAAATTCGACAATTGAAGCTATTCTGTTCAGTTACATTACCCCACTTTTACTCCCCAGAGCTCTGTTCTCTTAGCAAAAAAAAAAAAAAAAAATCTATGCAAAAGAAACATGTTTTCAAGCAGTATGTTTACATTCTTTCTTATCTCCGATAAAATGTATTTTAAAATTTACCAGTATTATAAGATTTTCAATCCTGTGACAGGTAAGAGTAAGTACAAGTAAAGCAGGAGGAATCTTAAAAGAGATCCTTGAAAGTAGAAGCGGTTAAAGAGACAGCTAAATGACCAAGAGGAATAACATGTAGGGGGAAGAGAAGTAAGAATGATTTTTCCCCCTCAGTTAAGGACTTCCAGAAAAACATATGCTGTAATGTTTATTTTATGAACTTGCTCTTTATTCATCTGAGTCACACCATCATTCCAGTGGCTAAGTACACACACATGTGAAAAGATTTTTTAGTTTCATATTTACTTACATGAGAAATGTTCTGACCTACTGTTTAAAATGAAAATCATATACAGCATGGGTTCTTGCTGTCTGTAGAAATCTTTCATACAGTCACTAGGATTCTTGCTTTCATGTTGTAAAGTTTCTCCTCCCCTTTATAAGATGCATACAAAAACCTCACAAAATGCAGAATATTTGCATTAGAGCAATCAATTCTGTACATGCTTTATGTAAATTTATAGCTAAGAAGTGTATTCTAGATATTCAGAATGAGATATACTTTAACAACAACTGATATAGACCACAGAGTACATAGAGTTTGTACAAAGCCCTCTTCCTCCTTCAGCCTAGGAAGAAGTTAAAAATGTATCAAGGGACATGAGGGTGAGTGAAAATGATGAGGCTACAACTGACATGAGGATAAACCAATCATACTTTTCAGATAGTCTGAGTTCCGCATGCTTTGGAATATTCTTACTTTTCCAAGGATTGGCTCTTTTATTTCTGTTTAACAGTCATGACAGTTTCTAGTTTATTGCTGAAAAATAGATGTGAAATAAATTGAATTTCACTCTCATTTCTTTCTCTGTGTCCCTTGGGGATTCTAAAACCATATCCACACTGGATGTTTTTGAAGTATAAGAAATGAAGCTGTACGATTCCTATCCTTAGTGAGCCTTTTCTTTTTATAAACTTCAGTGGTTAGTGTTAAAATACAAACCTTATTCTGTTCTGAAATTAACATGCAGGTCTTTTTTTCCCCCTCTTATATTAAGTCATATTAAAATGTTCTCTACTGAGGTAGCACTAGGAAAAAAAAAAAAAAACATCTTTCCCCTCATAACTGCTTGGAAAAGATGAGACTAGCAACTGAATAACACTTCTGTGATCACCAAGGAATAGCGCATTAAAAAAGCAAACAAAATAAGCTTCTATGTAAAGTAGGAATACAAGATGGGAGGAAAAAAAAAGCATTATGTAAATCTGTTTTTGCAAACCACTTCTATGTGATTCCTAACTCATATTTTGAGAAGCACAACCCAGCAGGCAAAGTCATAAGCATACAACTTGGTAACTGCTTTCTATTTACTGGAACACTGTGGGCTTAAAGGTTCAGATGAAATGTGAAACCTGTGTTCAATCTCACTGAAGAAAGGCTGAAAAAAGAGGAAAGAAGTAGAAAGCAAGAAAGTGAATGAACTCAGACAAGATTAGGTAAAAGGAAAGTTGAATATAGAAAATCAGTGCTAAACAGCAGGAAAAATGAAAAAAAAAAAAAAAAGAAGAGGGAAAAGCGTAACATTAGCTCGCGCTCCTGTGGTCTAATTAAATGTGATATGCATAACACCCTCCAGAATTAAAACACACTCCAGAATTAGTTCCTGAGGCTTTGTCTAGATTACTAAATTAAACAGTGTCAGGGAAAACACTTAAATACTGCCATGTAAGCATTTATACTACCAAATCAATAGCAGATCCTCTGCCATAGTTCTGGCTTTGGCTAGAGCAGACTGAGGCTGGGGTGAGCCAAAGCCAAGGACTGTTGCTGCCAGTCCTGTAGAAGGGCAATCCTCCTCTCAGTTTCTGGAAGGGAAAAGCAGGGGAGAGTGAAAAGAGATCTCAGCTGCACGGGTACAAATAGTGTTTTGCTACTTGCAGTCATGAGAAAACTATACCCTCTGGAAAATTTAGTTTATTAGAAAGACATATTCAGAGTTCATTCGGTGGGCTTTAGGAACCTGGGTTACTCAGCCCTCTGCCCTTCTGGCCCTAAACTAACAAAAAAATAGTTTTGTATGACTGTGAGAAATCTCAGTGAAGCAACTGGAAAAGCTTGCATTTCACCTCTTTAATATTGTATTTTATATATAATATATTATATTTTGCTCCCTTATACTTTGAAAATAGAACCTAGTGTTTCTGGAGAGCTTATTCAGAAATTAAAGACAGCATAATCCCTCCATATGACAGATTCTGATTTTGACAAATTTTAATTATGCTAGGTATAATTAATAATAATAACCAAGTTATTATTTATTTCTGTACATCATCTGTGAAATAATACTCTATTACTTTAAAAATAATCTATTATTATCTAGTACCAGTATTTTCACAATGTGTATTACTGTTTTCAGCATTATTGATAGCAGTATTACTAGTCCCTATTCTGATCTTCTGATCTTAGGATTTTATATGGCATACAAATATTACTTATGCTAAAATGTTTTGAATTGAAGGGGACCTTGAAGGCTATTTATGTTAATAAAAAGCACTGCCTGAATTACAGTTCTTCCCTAATGGTAAGGAAGAATGCTACAGATGTAATGGAACATACAATGCTTAGAAATTAATAGCTCAGAATGCTGCCTCTGATCTTGCTGCCTTATTGTGGTGAGAAAGACAAATGAGATGCTTGATGGAAATGCCCATATATTTATGATTTATAACAGGAGCTACTCTCGAATTTTGAAATTGTCTGTGTGATTTTAACATCCTGTGCTTGTTAATTTACATGTTAATCCAAATTTATTAGGCTACTCTGAAAATTTTTTCCACAAAATACAACAGGACACTTGTAAAACATCTAAAAAATTGTAGTTTCTTTGTCTCATTTTGCATTCACCTTTGTTATGCTTTAATGCTATTTTAATCTTTTTCATTATCCATGAAATGGAGTTACTTAGCAATAATGAATACATGAAAAATTTTAAGTCCTTCGTTATCTTTTCATAAAACAGGTTTTTTTCTTCCTGTAAACACTGCAATGTAAGCAAGATTTAAAATTCCAGATTTCTGCAGTACTGGGCCATTTCACTAGCTACCTTCAACAGGAAATATAAGCCCCACAGGGACCAGCCCATCTTCTGTTCAGAAGTGAGATGAAAGAATGCTGTAGGAATCTTTATTCCTAACAGGACCTGTGCTGGGTCCAACCTGGTGTGAAATGATAGAGAGCTCCAAATGTATCATCGCAGGAAAGGAAAGCTACAGAAAAATGATGGCTTTTTATCATGCTAGAAACCGATGGTTGAGTTTCATCCTCGCTTTTTTTTTTAGCCAAATATTAATATTAATTATTAAAATTATATTTCCAGTCTTACATTGCTATGGTAATCTTGGAAAACAAAAGCTCAGGAACACAACCAAAATCTTATAATAATTATTAGTATACAACACTATTTTCAGGTGGATACAATCTGCTAGTGATGGCAATTTTTGCAGCAAATTAAGGTGGGCTGCAAATTATTTCTGCTGAAAGATAAAAATAACACATATAATAATATGATATTTAAACCATTTCTAAAACTATAAACATGGCATGAAGCTATAACATGTTGGAAAAATAAGATAATGAATAGCAGATTGGTCAGCATTCATTGCAATATATTTAGAAATTTGAAACATTAATAAATTTCACTGCTGTAATTTCTATGCCACTTCCTAATATTGTAGATAGCTAAGCATACTAACAGCTTTGAATTCTATAAAAGATAGTGGATAGGAGCAGAATATATAAACTATGTAGAAATTAAAAAATTCTTTTTCAAATGAGTAGTTTTTATAACTGTGTATTTAATTCTTGTCCATGTAGGGGTCCAAATCTCCTGAATAAATACAGTTCCTAAAGAAATAAATTCCCACGTGTACTTGTAAAATGAGTACTCTACCAAAAGGGCAAAAACTTAGAAAAATGAAAGAGCGAGTAAATGACTGAGTGACTGAGTGACTGAATGAGTGAATGAACAATCTGCAAATCAAAAATATGCTATAAAATATTTAAGGAAAGAAAATAGTACCATAGCTATGCTGTGCAAGGCTGGTATTCTTACAGAATTATCACTGAAGATTGTTGCTGCATTTTATAGTGAGTCAGTTATTAAGGTTAAATACTACACTATCAATATTGCAATTCCTTCTGTGTGTAAAGCTGTTTTGTCATCAGATTGCCATGAAATATTTGAAAATATTTCTTGAGGAGACTTGCTTTTAACGAAAGCAAGCTACCTAGTTCTGCATGCTACAACTCAGTACCTTACAATGACAACAAAGGGATAAAAACAAGCAAACTCTGAAAGTATGTTTTTATGATTTCTGCTAATCTCAGAATGAACCATGCAAATGCTCCTAAATCCAACATCTGTGTGTTTCTAAAGTAGAAAAAAAAGACAACCTAAATATTATAAAGCAGATTTTTTTCCTATATTTTAAATAAATTTGCTTGGTAATGGCCAGTGATTAAAAGTTTTGCCTCTAAAAAAGCTACGTAGCTTTTTTAGAGGCAAAACTCCCCTAGGAGAGTCATAGGGGAGCTTTAAAAATTGCTGTAGGGCACAGAGATCTTAAATGGTGGTTATTAGGAAATCTGTGTTGGAAATCATAACTAAAGTTTTAAGTAGCAGAGCTGGGGAAGAGCTCATGAATATGTGAGGAGGAGGTGTACAGATCCTGACGCGTCCCAGTTCACATACTTGCTAGCAGACATCCAAGGAAGAGCTTGTAAGGAACAGAAACAGCTACCTGTTTCTAGGTGTGCTGCCAGCAACACCTCTAATAAAATAACTAGAAACAATTAAAGCCAGTGGGAGGAGTGTCATATATTAGCTCAAATCTCAAGAAATTAGTAGATGGCCACTGAGCAACAATGGTGCTTTAGGAGATGTAGGAGAAATATGTGATTTTAAGGTCTTTTTACCCATTCTGTGATAATACAGAGCTTTTGAAAAATTCTGAAACCCAAATATTCTTTAGTATCCTCAAATATGAAATCAGATTTTGACCCAATTTATTTTTTGACTGAAGTGGAGGTTGAACTGGATAGAGTCCACAGATCCCTTCCAACTAAGTCTCCCTGTGATATGATGATTTCATGTTTTTTAATAACCTGACACCTGGAACAACCATGCTGTCCTACTTTTTTAGGTGTGAATTTCTTCAGCCAAATATTAAGCAGAGTCTAATTATTTAAATTTTCTTGCAGAGAGTAATTGACATTAAAAATTAAGAAGCCCAAAGTGGAAAATACAAATACTGGAAGAAAGAGAGATTGTAAAAAATTCAGCAGCAAAAGTGATGTGACAGCTTATATTGTACTGAGTATGTGGACAATTCTGGGTTTATTATGTAAAGGTGCTGTTCAGCTGCCAGCATCCATGATGTCACTTCGCAGGCAGTCAGCAAGGTCATTGAATTCAGGGGGGTTTGTTAGCCAGCTTTCACTCCTTTCAGACAGGAAAGCAATTAAAATCTCTTTGTCTAAAAATAGTGAAATTGCACAGTCTACTTTCTGAGGGTACCTGGAAAGACTGGAACAAAAACATGCCAGGGAAAATAAGCAGAATTTGTCTGGAGTAGTGCAGAGAGTGGAGTTATTGATTTGTAGGACTATAAGTTTGTAAATAAACAAGCTGAAAGATAAAAGATGGAGTAAAAGTAAACAGAAAGCCAAGAAAAAATCAGAATCATGAGTGACAGTGGTCCAAAAAGGATAAGGCAAAGATTGATACATGCGGTCTTGAGAAAGACTGGAAACAAGATTGTGAAAGAAATGAAACCTCTTCGAGTGTGCTCTTTCTGTGCTCAGGACAGCAGAACTGCTCCTGTGCTGCTGTGAGTCAAAAGTGAAATAGTGTTGCAGTTCTACCTCATTGCTGCATTCAACTGAAATTTCCAATATACACTTAATAAAGCTAGATTCTATTTCTGCTCAGATATAGAATGGAATTCACACTTACTTTGGTATGAGGACTTTTACTCTCTTTTGATTTATACTTTGTGAAAGAAAAGTCTGTCTCTATTGGCAAGACCTTGTAAACAAGTTACCTATCATACATGAGAAACCCACAACTAAACCTTTGCAGAATCTTGCCATGATCACTACACTTTCTCTTGCAAGGAAGAATTATTCAGAGAGTATATATTTTATTTCAGTGACAGAAAACTGTAGCTCATGCTTGTCTCTGGACACTGAACTAAGCGCTCTAATTAATGCTAATAAGAAAAGCAGATTTTGAATCACAGACTCATGCAATTATCATGGCTGGAAAAGGTCTCTAAGATTATCAAGTCCAACCCCTGACCTAGCAACACTGACCTCACCACTGAACTTTATTTGCAAGTGGTTGACAGCTGGCTGAACACGAGCCAGCAGTGTGCCTAGGTGGCCAAATGATCAAGGGTACCCTGGCCTGTATCAGGAATAGTGGCCAGCAGGAGCGAGGAGGTCATTCTTTCCCTGCACTCGGCACTGGTGAGGCCACACCCTCAGTGCTGTGTCCAGTTCTGGCCCCTCAGTTTGGGAAGGACCTTGAGATGCTTAAGTCCAGAGGAGACGACGAAACTGGTGAGGGGCTTGGAACACAAACCCTGTGAGAAATGACTGAGGGAGCTGTGGCTGTTTAGCCTGGAGAAAAGGAGACTTAGGGGTGACCTTATCACTCTCCACAGCTCCCTGAAAGGTGGCTGTAGCCAGGTGGGGGTTGGCCTCTTTCTCCAGACAGCAACTGACAGAACCAGAGGACACGGTCTTAAGCTGTGCCAAGGGAAATATAGGTTGGATATTAGGAAAAAGGTTTTTAGAGAAAGGGTGATAAAGTAGAGGAATGGTTTGCCTGAGGAGGTGGAGGAGGCACCATCTCTGGACATGTTTAAAAAAAGACTGTATGTGGCACACAGTGCCATGGTTTAGTTGAGGTGTTAGGGCTGAGTTGGACTCGATCTTGAAGATCTCTTCCAACCTAATGATTCTGAAATTCTGGGATTGTCTTTTATGGGTTTTGAAAATACGCTAAGGTTCTTTGCTCTGAAACATTACAATCTTAGATTTCAATAAAATAAAAAGATAAAAAACTTGAAATTTCAGGAGTATGAATAAAAACAGTTATATAATATTTTATGTAAGCATACCCATGTACAGCATGTGTTTCTGTGCAGCACCCACCTCACTATGATTTTACCACGGTGATCAAAATTAATGTTTAGATGCTTTTCCATTATAAATATTAAATAAATGTATGCATGCACAGTCATGTTTCAGTGATGGAGACAACACAAAGTCACTTTCTTCTTCTTTTGTTCCTAATCTGGTTAATAGAAACCTCCTCTTCATCAATGCTGCACACTACTGTGGCATAGGAAAGTTTAAACTTTAAGGTAAATATTTACATTATCCCTTCAAAAAAAAGGGGACTGTATCAACCACATCTCTAAATACAGAGCTTTTAAGTATTCCCTGCAGACCTTGAAAATGAAGCACATACTCTCAGACATCACGACAAAATAAATGTAAGCTGGAATCCAAGTATTATTAATTTAGGCACCTTACTTGGCAGCTATATTGGCAGTCATTTCATCTCATTTTTGCCATCTAAAAGCTAGATTGCATTCTCACCTGGAGTTCTCATATTTTCAGTGCAGACAAAAAGATAACCTTGAGATGGCTAATTGATTTCTATATCTTACATGTCCATGAGTATTGGATGAATTTGATTACATAGGATTACCTGTGATCATGGCCTTTCTTTTCATATGTAAAATATTTTAATTTCTAAAGCCTAGATCTTTGTTTCTCTGACACAGCACCTCAAGTACTCCCTCACTCCTGTTCCTATACTGGCATCTGGAAGGAGGAAATGCTAGACACTGTACAGTCATATAGAAAGAGGTGGCACTGACAGAGCTTGCATTTCAAACAGGCAACACCAAAAAATGCAGAAAGAGATATAACTCACCTGTTAGGTGAGTATGGGAAGGAGCAAAATTCAGGGAAAGGCAACAAGAAACATAAAAGTTACAGTACAGACAGGATGACTACAGAAGTGATTTCAATCTGGAAAAGACTTACCTGAGTGCAAATACTTGCATTCTGAGTAGCGAGGATAGATGAATGAGGCATAATTGCTTTCAAAAGGAAACGGGGTAATTTTTAAAAGAAAGACTCTGAAGCAATAGGTACTATAAAGACAATAAACATAAAAGAATCAGCTGAGTTGTAAGGGACCCTCAAGGATCATTGAGTCCAACACCTGGCCATTCACAGGACAGCCCCAAGAATCACACCCTGTGCCTCAGTGTTATTCAAATGCTTCTTGTATTCTGTCCGTATTGGTGTTGCAACCACTTCCCTGGGGAGCCTGTTCCAGTGCCCAACCACCCTCTGGGTCAAGAACCTTTTTCTAACATTTAACAGCCTAAACCCTGGCACATTGGAACAAGCTGCCCAGTTATGTGGTGGAGTCACAATCCTTGGAAATGTTCAAGGAATGACCGGGCACAAACAACCATAGCTTAGTGTAATGGTTTAGTTGATATGGTGGTGTTCGGTCAAAGGTTGGATTCCATGATCCTGGAGGTCATTTCCAATCTTAATGATTTAATGATTCTATGAAAGAGAAGGCAGCTTGGAAACAATAAATGTACTGTCTGCCTGCTAAGTCTCCAACAGCCATGCTTTTTGAGAATGAGATGCCCCTTTGCACTTATTTTCTTCTCTCTGAGGAGAGCAATTTGCTTCTTAGGATGACTCTTTTAGGACACTATCTCTCCAGGTGCACCTGGAGAAGGAAACTGCATGCACGTGACATTAACTATGGAATAATCTCTGGTCCTGGAGCTCTAAATGGATGCTTTCCAGGAATCAGCATCCCTCAGCTTAGCTCATATTTTGGTAGCAGCCCAAACAGCAAGAAACTTCTGCCCTGTGTGCTTCATGTCAAGACTGCTCTGTGCATAGGAAGTGAAATCTGTCACAATACATGATTATTCTGTCTGTATGGCGCAAACTCTGGAGAACCTTATTCTTCCTGCAGGGTCAAAGTTTCCTGGATAGGAGATATATCAGCATAATTCCAAAAGGCAGCCTTAGAGCAAGGTAATATGTATGCACTGAGGGGAATTTGTGACAAGGTAGCAAACCAAGCCCCTTTATCCTTTAAGGTGTTGCTACCTTTTAGTTGTATAAGACTAATTTTTCTTTAAAATATAGTACAATAGAACAATCATATTTCTAATGCTTTAAAGCCAAATGATTTTGAAATAAATAAAAGTAAAAATGGGCTTGAAAACAAAACAATATTAATGTAAGGTAATGCTATTATGAAATACAACGTTTTTATGTGTACATGACATAGAAATGTACACATTTATATAAAAATATACACATATATGTACATATTTATAGAAAAATATAGAAGAACAACGTACATTTGATTAAAATCAGGATGAAGTATGCCAATCTAGCTAAGAAGGAACTAAACAAATCAACAAACCAAACATAAAAATCCACAAAAGTAAAATGTTGTAAAAGGCAATGAGGTATAATGAGACAATTCAAAGGAAACATGTTTCGGCAATATACTGCTTTCCCTAAATCAATCTTTGCAACAGGCAGTGATTATCAAATTAATACTGTTAACACTCCTTTCCAATTTGTGGATTTAGTATTTTTTTAACTGAAGCCAAACCAATTAATCCACCCTCCCTTTCAGCTATTGCTAGTTGAGACAGTTTCATGGTACAAAATACAGAGGAAGCATTTGCTGCAGACATGTAAGTATTTTGCTCAGCTTTGTGAAAAGTTATGAGATTAATAGTGTATTTTGTGTTGTTTAGTGATACCTTTAATTTGGATTCTGAAAATTGTATCTTCATGAATGATTTTATTGTTGGGTTCTTTTTTTTTTTTTTTTGTTGCTGTCATTGGAAGGGGTTCCTTCTGAATGCACTAAGAGCTAATGAACCAACTTGTAGACACTAAGAGTTTGAAAATGGCTGTAGGCAATTTCTCTTTTGTGTTTTTTCTTTTTCTTTTTTCCTTTTGTTCTGTTTTATACTTTTTTAAAGACTCAGCAATGCTACATACTAATAGTTTATGGCAGAGAGCTAATGAGTTGCAACTTCAGTGAGATAGAAGGCACACACAAAGGAAATGTGTGAAAAATTGAAATGACAAGGTTGTTAAGGTAACCCTATCTTGGTTGTGTATTTGTAAAGCTTATTATGATGCAGTGAAATGAAAACTTAATAAACATATCTAGCCATCATGAAGAAAAAAAGAAGACATTTTTTTGAACTGCAAGATGCATGGATTTGCTGTTGCAATTGTATTGTAATGGAAATGAAGCAAGTGACAAACAGTACCCAATTGCCCCATACGGCTAGCCCATGCCAATATAGAACATTAAAAAGTAATTTTAAAAACTTCCCTTTTCACATTAACTTTTTTAAACCAGCTGACTTGGTGATTTTGCAAATGAGAATTTAAATGAAAATGTTCTGTCCATTGAGAGCATGTGAAGAATGTTAACGGGGCTTTGGAATTACTGCCATGATGTGCTTTCAGTGCAGTGTTTTTGCTTATTTAAGTACATAGGTTCATGCTTACACGTTTGCAAAACTTAACACCAAGGAAACCGAATACAACAAGTGATCCATTACCCTGTAATACCATGGTTTACTGAATTACCGTTGTCTGTGTGATTCACTGGTAGTCAGGAATGCTTTCTTCTCTTGGAGAAGTCAAACACTTTCAATGAATACAGTGTATTAGGGCAACACTGACCCTGATCTTTGCTGTGCAGTTAGTCCTTCTTCAGTTTTCTTAAATGTCCTGTCCCTAGAATTTCAGGAAAACTAGACTAGGTGGGTCATTACAAAAAAAACCCAAAAAACTTTCAAGCTTATGATGTTAATTTGTGGTGGTTAATGAGAAGATTGAGTTGGAGACAACAAATGTGATTAGTCTCAGACCACCAGGAATGAGTCTCAGACCTAACAACATAAAATAAAGGTGTAGATAATAGACTGCAAGAAAAGGAGATGAGTGTGTGCCTCCACATACTACCATCGGATTAGTAGTTAAACTACAAAAAGAAGTCAAATAGGATTTGGACAATTTGTTGTTGCATTTTAACCTAGAACAAACCTTAAAAATATGGACACTACAATTGCCGTCAGGCTTTCCCTGAGGATGGTAGAACTGAGAATGCCAGCTGCAATAGCTGAAGAGAGGTTGGAATACTGCTCTTCTGAATCGGGCATCTCATCTGACAACTAAATTCAGCATATGATACTTGACAAGCATGACTTATTTTCCCCCATAGATTTCAGGTTGCAATATTTTTGCAACAGAATCAAAAATGATATTTATGTGCTGGTAGAATTAATCTTCATTTTTGGTAATGAGATAGGCTGCCAACTGAAAATTATATACAACACTGATAATTTTGATTATCTTTGTAGTGGAAGAACCTGATGCATCTTGTAACCAAGCCCAAAATTCACAAGAAAATACTGAGACAATTACATGTATTTTATCATTGGAAAATATCTAATCTTTACACTACTGGTCCATTTGTGAGATGTCCACATGACATCTGTTTCACTCTTGTGAATTTTTTTTAGGGGGAAAAAAAAGCAAAAATGTACTTAACTGATTGGTCTAGGTACAAGGCAGAACTCTACGCGCATCCTTAGTACCATTTGTATCTAATGAAAAGCATTCATGAGAATCTGATCTTTTTTTGTCTTTCTGGCAAAGCTGGTAGCAACTGAAGACTGTTCTGAAGGTGAGACAGACTACTTCAAAAACAATTCAAAGATGAGTTCTATAATTTTAGATTTACAAAGGAGTAATTATATTATCTAATACAATAATGGAATTTTGAATTAAGAAGCTTCATACATACCTATTCAGCCACCTTAAGAGAAAAATAAAATTGACCTTTTTGAATAAAAATTGCAAATACAATACAGTTCCCATCCCTCACTCTGTGGCTTCTGAACATAGCCATGTAGTTTTTTGGTTGATTTTTTAAAAACTATACGCTTTTATTAAGCATTGAATGCAATGATTTATTTAAATACCCTACTTTTTATTCCCTTATTCCATACAATAGCTATACTGTACAATGCATATTCAATACAGAAATGTTCTTTATCTCATAATCATTGCTAAGAATAATTGTGTAAATTTTTATAGACTATACATGATAAGCTTTGAAATCATCAAATGGAAGGCAATTAATGTAATTCACCTTTTCCTAACCTCTTGTATTCTGATGATGTCTGATTCATCAGATTTCTGGTTGAGACTTTCATTTTCAGTGACAAAGTTGACTCCTTGAATAGTGCATGTAGAATTACAAGGTGGTGAAGAACAGGTAATTCCTCTGATAAGAAATCTTGGGTTAACTTGCACATCAGTCCTAAGAGAAGGTAGTGGGGCTAATAGGCACCTGATCTATCGTTTTCAAGAAAACTCTGGATCAGTTAGGAAGGACTGAAGCATGTATAACACCAATTCAACAATATCCATATAAACCATTATTCTTCTAAGACTGCTTTATTTTCTCTATGTTGGTTGTCAAAGGAGGCTGAAAAAGAATCTCAAATACAACAGTGTAGTCCTATGACTTAGACAACAGAGTGGGCATATGACTGACTCATGGCTGATGTCTCCTCACAGGCAGAAAAATTACTATTCTGCCTGTATTGATATACAGATGGGCTCACAAGTTACAAATTACATATATTTAACTTTTGAATAAGATTTTCAAGTACCTAGATCAAGCAGAATAATATAACCATGGAATTAAATTTTTCAACTATTTGTAAATCACATTTCTTGCTCTTTGCGTGTTCACACATTCTGGGCATTAGCAGTATGGGCTTGAAATAAGTTGAGTCAAATTTGCTAAAAAATTTACTTTGTATTTTTCTTTTGAAATGTTTGACAAGTACATATGTCTGTGATTCATTCAATTTATGCTGTTGGTCAGATAACTTGTGTTTGTGTTCATCCATAATTCATTCAAAAAATTGTACAAAATATTTTAAATAAGTATTATGAATTATGTTAGCTCAAAGAATTTATGACAGATGTGATAGATTGTTTATCAAAATCTTTCCCCTCTTCTCCACTTCTGAAAATCCAGTCCAATCATTTGTGAATATATTTAGAATAAAACTATGTAAATAATTCACCAAGTTTTCGCATTCCAGCTTTTGTGGAAAATCCATTATTGTTCATTTTGCCTCTGTAGCAAGTGACCCAAAGTTCAATGAGATCTCAAACTGTTCTTCCATTACTTCATCAGTATCTGGATCAGTGACTTAGCCCAAGCATGGAATGGGCTTTGCATAGAGGCTGCTTCAGATCTCACCACTGCATATCTTATCCCATTATCCATTGCTAATTTACATAGCTACTTGAAATCAAAGTGGAGCATGTCAATTGAAAGGCAGTATGCAACTAGATTAATTTAACCTTTGAATACCTTTATAAAAAGAATGGTGAATTAACCAGAAATTATAGTATTTACTTTCAAAATACTAATAACCAGATGACCTGGGAACGGTTTAACTTTTTAAATTGCACATATAAATGTAAGTAGTCACGTAGATAAATATATCCCAGATGTACTGATATTTTTTTAAAAAAATGAGATGGGTGACTTTCATAGTTGCTAGCATTTATGTTGATTTCTACAGAAGACTGAGGTGGGGGTAAGTTGAGTCAGACTATGCTATTATATTTCTGCAAGGTCTTGCAGAATTTTAACAGCATCATTTTTGTTATTATACAGTCAATATGAATTCAGTTTTCTATTTTCTGACTCTGTGGTTCTGATAGGTTTCACTTGTCAGGGTTATGCATTTTTGTTATGTTAATGAATGAAGAAACCTCATACAATTTTAAAATACTTTACTGAAAAGCTTGAAAGACAAAAACAAACTGGAAATAGTTGTACATCAAAATTTAGACTTAAAAAGGTTTTCTCCAAAGAAAAAATATTCAACTTAAATTACACATGCAAATTTATTTCACAACTTCAGTTAGTGCTCAAAGATAATGTAAAACAGAGTTTTGCTTAGTGTACAAACATTGTTGATATTCATAGTAATATCAATTGCACTGTGATCAGGAAAATGAGGCTAATAACTTCCAAGTATTATTTTGAGGCACACATTATGCCTTCTACCTGCACAGAGGACAAAATTAAAATACTAGTATCTAAAGTATTTCAGTACTGTTCTGTGTTTGTAATTATGCTGCAGTCTTTTCTTTTAAAACAGCAATTTAATAGCAGTTAAACAGCCTGGGCAAAACAACAATTAAAAGAGTTTTATATTTTTAACATATATTTACTTCCCAATTCTTATACCTATGCCCTTTCAGACCATTTTCCTAGGACCTGAATTAAGACAGTATAAACACCCTAACATTTTAGTTCCAGGTAATGATGAGGGAATCAGGTTATCTTATCCTCTACTGACATATTTTAGCTTCTTGCTCCTTTTACAGTCAATGCAGAGATTTTTGATGACCCAGGTTTCTAATAAAGACCTGAATTAGAAGGATGGGTAGACATGAACATGCATTAGAATAATTTCACCCACTGACAGTTAAAAACATATCATGTACTTATAAAGGAAGTCAGTCCATGTTGTGCCAATTTAAAAAAGCAAAGAAAGTAAATCTGAATACCTAAAATAGAAATTTTCCCCCAGGCATGTGCAGACATACCCACAGACATAGGGGTTCTACTTCACCTGCTATAAGATCAAAATTTTCTGTCCAGAGTCAGTGTTTCTGTCGTTTAGGACACTGATGAAATAACAGAAAGTGTTCCGCTGTCATTCTCATCATTTACTTGCATGTACCTGTGATTGTAAAATATATTCATGTTAGTAATTTTTATTTTTGACAGAAATCAGAAATCTGTGTGATTTAATTTTCTTTTATCATCATATTTATTTTGCAAGTCCAACCATCAAGAGAATTCATGAAAAAGGAAGTATGATAGAGGAAGAAAACATATGAACCTAAACCCAAATAAATGTGCTCAGTAACACTTTTATCCATATTTCTGGTCTTGGATACACAAAGGATGTGAAATTAAATGATGAAATATAAATTTTTAATTACATGTATATGTACATTTACACATTTACAGAGCTGCATATAAGTTATAGCTGCTACATAAACATTAAAAAACTGTTATACATTTTTCATACATTTAAATACTCTGACTTTTTTTTTTTTTTGGTTAGATGAAAAAAACAGGAAAATCTGACTTGATTCATATAATTTCAGAAAGCCTTTTTAACAGCCTAATTCTAACGCCTGGCTTCTGTATCATGGTAAGGCAATTCTACTTTTCAGTTTTGGATACCTCAGGCTCTGTCATTTTGGCATCTTGCTGGTAAGGTTTGGGTGTAAATATCTCATGTGATTCTGATCTCCTGAGGGGATGCTTTTGTATGTATTTGTTTTGAATACTCCAAGTTCAACCAATATAAGTATATGTTGACTGTTTACTTGAGAATTAAGTTCATTTGGTTGTCACTAGTTGTTTTTTTTTTGGTTGAAGTTGCACTAATATTAGTGGGTTTAATCTGTAGAAATAGTTGGATGCTAGAGGGCATGCTCGAGTCCAAAACAACTCTCAATGCTTGCTAGAAGCAGAACTTTCAGGATGGATTCTAGTTTGACCTGACAGGATATGACTTATATGGTGCTTTGAACATTGATTGAAAAGACAGTTTAGAATATCTAATGTAGGCACTCACTGGACAAGAGCAAGAACAAACATATTGGGGCATGCATGATTGATTCAAATTTCAAAATTTACATTTATGCCTATTTCCATGCATACTTCCCCCTCCCCCACTTGTTACATACTTTTCACTAGTACTGAAAAGTAAAATAGTTTTGTTTGAGAATGTAAAAAAGGTTCTGTGTATTAATTGTATGTAGCCTAAGCACAACTAGATTTCACTCAGCCATTTGTTTTTGATCTGTGTATTTTTCAGGTTATAGATGCTATTTACACATGGTAACATTTTGTACAGGACTTACAGCAGTCTTTTGCTAGACTATGCATGCATTACATAGAAGAGATATAGGAATAACCTCTGCTTTTTACTGAACACTGAAAATAATCTGAGAAAATGACATTAAATGTTTCTTTCAAAAACACTGCTGTCATTGAAAAATGCTTTATCAAACCATACAGTATTGTACATATGTAAAGATTTTATGACATCTAGAGCAGTGATTTTTTTCTTAGTAGCAAACTTACATTGCAAACAAGGATTTAAGCAATAGAAATATTAAAAAGCAAGCAATTAAGGGCTACTAAAAATCAGAAAAATGCAGCATTTGTTTTATGGGTTGGTTTACTATGATAGAAGCATAATGAAGGTATAATAATATCCTCCAAAACCTACAATATTATTTTTGAAGGACAAAAAGCCTCGTTCTACTTGGTGTTTATTACTCTGTAAAGATCTCATGGTAGCATATATCTGAATATTGGATTACAATCAGTAATTTTAATGGTTCAAACAGATTTTTATAAGCCATGACTTTACAATACCATACTAATTTTATAACATTCAATACTCTCTTGCTCATTTATTTGGTCCCAAGATTGAAGATTAGATATAACTTTGCTTGTATTTATGACAAAATTAAATGAACGATTAAATGAACAGCTCTTTATATTTCTTCTAATCATTACAATTGAAAAAGACCTTTACAATCTCTGAAGCAAATTCTATTATTTGGAAACAATCAAAGATTGACAACATGGGGCTTAATTATTTCAGAAAAAGAAGAATGGAGAACCAAAACAATACAAAAGGAAATTGCATGAACTTAACAGATTCAAGTATAAATGGGAGACATTAAAAACAGATGCAATCCAGCTCACAAAAGATATATGTGATAAAGATGGCACATAAATGAAAAAGCAGCATAAAGAGGCTCCTTCTGCCTGGTAGTGAGGGTGGTTCTGAAGCACTGAGGTTAGTAAAGGCAAGATCAGACCCCAGCACAAAAGCTCAACAAATAATCAAGCACCAGCAGCTAAGTGAGCCTTAGGAATACTTTGTCCTCTTTGAATGGTAGCTGCAGGGACATGATTCAGCTGGGGAGAAAGTGAAAAATAGCATGAGGAATCAGATCAAAATTGAAAAACATGAACTCAGACAGCAGTCCCAAAGTCATAGCTCCTTGGATCTCTCTTAAAGAAATCAGAATTCAACCTTCCCTATAGTGCATGCACTTGAGCAGTAAGTTCGTACTTCCTCTCTTTATTTCCAAACATTTTTCAGTTTATTATGACTTGCATAATACTGTATTACTGTTACATGCATGATATGACAGTAATGTTTCTATGATACTTGCTGTATTTTAACAAGGTAGTTAACCAGGTGCAAACTGTCTGCTCAGCATACACTTACTCACTATAACCCAAAACTACAAGTGATATTACTTGGTCATTTTATTGAAGGTTATATTTGGACAAGAATATTTTTCTCCAAAGCATTGTTTACCTCTTGCATTCACATCATCAAGTATTACAATGCATTACCTAATACCACTAAAACTCACTGTATGGTGACTAACCACTGCAATAATGTGATCACTGTGTTATAACTCAGCTGTTAACTCTAGCACTTTACTTCAAAAAAAGTATGCTTTACTGTTGGAGATAATTTTTATTTTGCTATTCCTGGTTTATTCAGTCTCTCTTATGCTGGAAAAACACTGCGTTGCCTAAAGAATTGAACAAATATTTGTTTAATTAATGAGTTTATTGTTCAGCTTCATGAAGTTCAGAGAGGCAGTAACCAGATACATTCAAAAGGTACTTGTTGCTCAACAAGAAAATAGAATATCTCCAACTAGATTTACACAATGGTATATCTCTGTTCATAATTCCAGAAAGCAATTCTTCTTGATCTAAGTGGTTCTTTGACTTACAGTTAGGTTTGTAACACCTCATGGATGCCAAATATTCTCTTGCCATCTAACTTCTGAGATTCCCTACTGTTTAGAGATGTAGAGGTCTTCTGGTTGAAACATTATGCATTGATATTTTATTGAAAACCTCATCTATATTGTGACCTCTTGGGCTTGAAAATTTTTCTCTTTGATTTCTATATTGGCTGTGGGAAAATTTTGCAGGACAATACATTTAATACACTCTAGCAAAGACTGGTCTTCAAGCTAAATTTTGTGAAATATAAGAGATAAACTAATAGATGAAGTATAAAGTACACCTATCTGATCATATAATTTTATTTTTTAAACTTTAAAATCTGGAACAAAAAGAGATTATTTTGTTTCATGTCTGGTTCTGATGTGATAATTTTTTTCCTTGTCATATATATATGAGACAGAGTGAGGGAGAGTATGTGCATGTTGCGAATATTATTTTTGTTTTTAGAAGTCAAAAGATCAGGTTTCGTAATTCCAGTGCTGGTGAGTAGGTGACATGGCCAGGGAGCTGGGAGGAGACTGTATTTTTTAGAGCAACACTGCATGAGGAGCTGGCTTTTAGAGGGCTGGAGAGTCCCAGATACCTTCTGGAGAGATCACAGGGTCTGGGGAACAGCCATCTGCTGCTGGTATGCACATGCGAATTTCTCTGTGTGTAGGTGTCTCCAGGGGTGAGGAATCCGGGGAGAGTAAGGATTTAGGACCACA
The DNA here is from genome assembly GCA_039654755.1 of Calcarius lapponicus. Classification (NCBI taxonomy): domain Eukaryota; kingdom Metazoa; phylum Chordata; class Aves; order Passeriformes; family Fringillidae; genus Calcarius; species Calcarius lapponicus. The sequence goes on along the minus strand of CM077465.1, from coordinate 21,664,208 downwards.
CCACAGATGGCCTGTGTGTCCAAGGACAGATACTATGGGACCGATAGCGTTGGTGTGAGGTAGGACTGGGGCAGAATGGTGGGGTATGGGAAGGTGAGTAAGGGCCTCTCTAACAGTAGCTGATGTGAGCCTGCAGCCACTGGGGTTCAGATGCCAGTAACTGGAGGGATTGGGATACAGGGGCAGCTTCTGAGTGTCCGAGTGTTTGAGCTGAGCTTCTGCAGGGATCCACACACACATCCATACATTTCCCACTACCAGACTTTCATTGTAATCAGCAGAGAAAATATGAGGAACTGGTGTTCTTTGCGTTGATGTGAGACCTGATCACGTCTGTCTGTGTTGTTGTGTGTGGCCAGCTCTGGGGATATACACACACGTGTTATATACATATATTGGTGTATGGACCTCCTGGTAATACATGCTCAGCCTCTCTGTTGGTTAGACATGGGGAACACAGCTGCAGGAGCATCAGCTCTACCAGACTACAGACTCAGCCTCCTCTTAACTGCTTCTATTAAGAATCAAAACGTGCATGTTTGGCATTTAAAAAAAAATCTAGATATCTCCCACAAACTGGGGAAAATCTAGGAACTAAAACCAAAAAATAAATATATCACTTGAATATAAACCTGTGCATTTCATTAAAATTAGTCCTTTATGTTCTCTGAGAAAATATTAAGTCTGTTACTCAAGGAACTACCCCTTTGAACATTTTTATTCTTAATATACAATTATCCCAGCTAGTTCAGTGAGGTAAAGCAGTAGTAAATTTCTTGGACTCTAAGGGGCTCTGCTTTCTGCTGGTTTAGCTCTGCTGTTGTACCTGAGCATACTAAGAGGAGCATGAGAACTGTCATAAGCTGTGTAGAAGGAGCCTGTGGAGGAAGAAAACTAGGCAGCTTCCAACAAAAACTGGCATTTCCCCAGCTTTGCTGCAATGCAATGGTAGGCAGAATTCTTTCTACTTGTTTTCTTTGTGAAGAGAAAATAATTTTTAACTTTTCTTCTTCTTGAGAAGTTTTTTCTTGAGAGAGATTTTCTTCTGTCTAGGTTTAGTTCTTATACTTTGCAACTATAGAAATTTTCTTCTATGTGCACTTAGGTCAACATCTTTGGTACCTTTACCAGCTACCTCATCTAATATTGTTGCAGCAAGAACTGGAACTTCTTTTTGTGACCAAGGTGACTATAAAATAGTCCTAAGAACACTAAAAGCCTTTGGTAAGAACATGCATTGCATACAAGTATAGCTGAACATTAAAAAAAGTGTAAAAAAGATGATAATTTTATGATGGAGATTAATGAACTGTTCAAATGTTAATTTTAGACTTCTTCTCTATTACATTGCCAATCAGTACTCTGTGTAAATCCTATGTGTTCATTTAAATTAGAACATAATGAAATAACTTTAAAAACAATGTGTACATCCAGAACTTTCAGCAATCATTTGTTATTTATATACAGAACTCCTCAATTTTCTGATCTAGCCTTGCAATTCATTAGTAAAAATTAAATAATTTACATAAAAGTAAGTTAAATAGAAAAAAAAAGATGACAGTATTTAATTGGAAAAATAAGAAAACAATTTTAAGTATTCAATGTATGCTTTTATTAAAAAAAAAAAAAACACAAAAAACCCTACTTACACCACTGATTCTTTTTTTGATTGTCTTCCTTCTATGTATTTTTCAGTTGTTTTCTATTTGGCCTGGGAATTGTTGCACTAATCAATCATTATAGCAGACATAAGCTGAATAAGATCTGAGAAATATAATAGCATGGATATTAGGAGATCATTTTGTCCTTCAGTCAGCTCCAAGGCAGTATTAGCACTCTTCCTGACAGATATTTTTGTTAACCTTTTCTTTAAAAATTTTATGATAGACCTCCCTAGGCAATCTATTTCTATGCTTTATAGTCCTCACCATTTGAAATACCTCCTAATCTGATGCTTTTTCCTGCAATTTTACCATTTCTTTCTTTTTTTTCTCCTTTTTTTTTTTTTTTCTGGCAACACAATTGTTCATTAAATACTATCTGTCCTCAGTCCTTTCTCCTCCAGGCTAACCAATATGCTTTCTATTCCTTTCTTTTCTCCAAAGCCTTACCTTTCTAGACTTTCAATGAAAATCAGGGATTGAGAGACTTTAGACATCTGATGATCTCATTTATAGCTTCCTTGAAATGCAATACTTGTGCCTGATTACAAACCTCCATAGGAGGGCTTAATAATGCCAGAAGAAAGTGCAACAACTAAGTTTTTATTAATTTTGGTATAAGTGTCATTTGCTTCAATAGAACTGCACATGAATACAGTACACAGACATCATATTTACCTTAACTTTAGTTTGTGAACCTCTATAACCTCCTTGACTGTGCATTTGACATGTATTGGTGCAGTTAATTACTCCTTACAGTGAGGAATGTTGCAGCTCTTCTTATCAGATCACTGCTATTTCATTTCTTCAATTTCTTAAGACTCTTTTGCACTCTCATCATGTTTTGCCTTGCTTTTGCAGCCCCTCCTAGTCTAGTTTCATCTGTCATACTGTCATCACAGAGGTAATTTGTGAAAGTATCATCATACCTTAATGAGGCATATAAGCTACCAGACAAAGAATTCTAGCAGTGATTGTAGCTGTAAAAATTTTACTAGAAATTCAGTTAGTAGTGATGCATAGGCATGTCATATTTGCTGGATTCATCTCAACACCGTACATTCTTATTCATACACAGGAATATAAACAGTAAATGCACAGTGTTAAATTAGGATTTTGGTAAAAAACAAAAATGTTACAAAAAACCCAAATGAAATCAGCCACAATTTTTAGATACAACACCATTAGTTCTTAGACTGACTTAAAGTTCTAATATTGATATAGCTGTACAGCATTTCTAACAATGACTGAATAAATAACAAAGCAGCTTTATAAATTCACTATTAGTCCCACTCTCATTTTGTAAGTTTTCAGTAGATTTTTGGATTGCACCACACCCCACCAAAGCCACAACTAGATCTACATTAAAAGCTTTTTCTTTTTTTTTTCCCTTTTGTTTTACTACCTCAGATACTCAGTCATGTCTGGTATGCTCTGATTGCTTATGTCTGTTCTTGATGACAACTCTTGTATCACCTGTCACATTTGTTGATATTTCTTAACCATGCCTAGCACACCCTCAAGAAGGAGCTTTCCTTCAGGAGAAGCATTCACCTAGCCCTGAGAACAGCTGTCAAGATAAGGCACCTAGCAGCAATGTCTCAGCAGCCAGCACAGCCCTTTATTCCTTAAACCTTCTGGGCACTGGAGAGGTTTTTGGGAAAGTGAGAACAAAATATTAGCTTTTTAGACAGTATCTAGTGCAATCTTAAAGAGTAAAGGCATCCAAGATACCAACAGGGAGCTGGCAAGAAAACATGGGATACTTGTTTTTTTCTTGAGTGTGATAGCATGCTAGGAAGAAAACTGTGGCATTAGAGGCCTCTGTTTAGATGCTTGAGTTCCACTGAGGCTGTGTGAGTATGCCAGTTTCTAGTCTTAATCTGTTGAGGGAGGAGCTTACCATCAGCCACTTACAGTAATTAGTTCCCTGATTACAATGATTTAGTTCTTGTTGAGAAGAAATGCTAATAAATATTTATAATATCTAAAATATACACTATAATTCAAAATGCTAATAAATGCTGACATTCATTAAAAAATAAACCAATTTATATCAACAGTAAATTTGAAATATTACTCTTTTTCCTTGTATACATAATCTAACTGCATGTTGAAATGTTCCTTATATAAAAATCTGATATATTTTATGTCTTAGATTGCATTAATTTAGGGTGTATTTGTCAGAGAAAACCCACTGTGAAGCACGTTGTCTTCTCTAAGTAATCTCTTTTCTTGGGTCTTTCAGCAAAGCCAAACTGTTTATATCTCTCTAATGTCCATCTTTATTTCACCAGTTCTTTGAACTTAAACATTTCTAATTCATTTGGGAGACATTATTAGACACCCCAATTCAACAATGTTACTTCTTTGGAGATAAAATTGATGATCACAGATCATCTTTCTGTTAGATATGTTGATTCATATCTTGGTGTCTCTAAAAAGGAGTGACACTCCTTTGTATTTTTTAACTTTGCCTTCACTGTTCAATGTGAACTATATTTAATGCAAAACTTGATGTTGTTCAAATAATTGATATAGGCATTTAAGGGGATAAGTATGTGTAGCTCATTACCAGCCTGTGACTGAGATCAGACATGATGGAAGTTAGCATTTCTGGGATGATAAAAGCTTGAGAGTAATCTTGGGTGCTTTTAATGATTTTGGCTGCTTTTAATATTTTTTTTCCTCTGGAACATACTAATTTTTTTTACTGAAATAATCTTAATAATAAGTGAAAATGAAATTTTTCATTAATAAGTGAAAATGAAATTTTTCACTTATGACATACCTAATGTTCCCTATGAAGTTTCTGGAATGTTATTTAGAAACCTAAGAGAATTTTTTGATATTTGCCATCCATACCTGATAGCAAATCCCGATGCTTTATTGGGCTTGCAGGTCACCACCTTCTGAAACATTTTTATGAATACACAAATGACATGAATTTCAGTTTCATAGTAAAAAAGTAATTCTGGATGCTCAGGGCTTTTTTGGATGTCCAAGTAAGAACTTGAAAAAAATTAATTCATTATTTTTCCTGCTGTTTTTAGCTGTTCTTAGATGTTTTCAGTCAACCAGCAAAATACATTTTTAATGGCAGTAGAACAATATTTACTTGCATTATAAGGATTTTTTGTCCTTGATGAAGGTTTCTAAGGATTTCCTTCTCCTAGTATATTGGATACTATCATATTTGATTTTGAAATAGGTTAACTTGAAGGTGTTGCTAGTGAATTTGGGTGTTGTTTCTTTGAGATTATATTTAATACTGTGTTTTATGCTGCAGGATGGCTTGAATCCATAGGGGAATTAGTACTTCTGCCAAAGAAGACTTTCTCTCAAAGGAGATTGTACATATACCTGGCTGTGAAAACCAGTACATTAAATATGGTCTTCAGTAAAATTTCCTTCAAAGTGTCAGTAGGTAATGGATAGTTGTGTTTAGTGGGTAGACTTTTACGAAACCCCCTTCATAATCTTCCAATCTTACTCTTTTACAAATCTCTTTTAAAACTTGTTGGAAAATAAAATCCTAGTGTAAAATTAAACAGCTCCATTAAGGTCATGAGATTAGGGGTGAGTTAAATCCAGGCATTGTTTTGAAAGCCAGGTACAAAATTAACCACAAGCAAATACCATCCCTCACACTGCACTGTTCCTCATTCTGATTAAATGCAACGTTAATGTTAACTGCCATGTAAAACTCTATGACAGCTTCCTAAAATGTCCATTTAGTTGAAGTGTTTCTTCATCTGTTTGTTTGTTCTTAATAGAAATCAAAACCTTTATGGAGAGCTGCTTCTTTGAAGCCAACATGTTCTTCCTACCAAGAAGATACGAAATACTAATTAGCTCCTAAGCTGTTCTGAATGATTAGATTAGACTTCTATATCCTACTTCTGGTTACACCTTGGATTTTCCTGATGTTTCCTTTTTTTTTTTTTAACTATAAAATGGCAACACTGACATCCAGTGTCTAGTTAAATTAATTGCAATTGAGTAGTCCCTAAGGATATTCCAGGGGCAAATCCTCTATACCTTACACACTTTCTAGGTATGTTTAAAGATAACAGTGCATCCTACAAATAATAAAAAAACAGCCTCATAGGAGATAAATGTGCAATTCAAAGACAAGGGAATGAATAAAAATATTGATAAATATCATCACAATGATGAAATAAGTTACTTCATATGATGTTAAAAGGTTGAATTATTACCAAAAGGAATGCCAGTTCAAGTTTTACAGATAGAAGAATGTAATTCTTTTTTTTCCCCAGATTTTCTTTAATTGACAAAATCTCTTCAACTTAGTGAATTTAAGCTTTTAATTCCACTTTTTGAAATACTCGCTTTTTCCCCTCAAATAGTGTTTAGACATTTTAAATCATTTACAGGATGTAGGGAATGCTAAAGAAGGTCTATAATATTATAAGAAAAATGACAAAACAAAATTTTTTTAGCCATCCTGGCAACTGTGTGCAAATCTACTTTGAATCAAAAAAATTATTTCAATTAGAAGCAAAAATACTGGGGCTTGTGAAAACAAAGGAAGACCTTGCCATATGTCTATGCATCAAAGGAGTTCAGCTTATTTTCCATTTCTTAGAAGAGTGTTTTACTTAATGATTTACAAAAAAGTTTGGTTTAAATCTCTCTAGTATTCTTTGCTACATCTGTCTAACATTTTACAAAAAGTTTCCTTTTTACTGAAGAAATAATAAGTCATGGGACTGATTCTCTAGTTTGGCAGGTATATATTTCCAATATATGGCACAGTTATATTTTGGACTTTGCTTTAGCTAATCAGGCTTTCAAAGTTGTAGGGTATCAAAAGAAGACAAAGCAAAAAAAAATAGAACAAAATATAATCTAGCCTTTTTTAGGACTAAATAGATTAAATTCATTTAGAAAAAAAGTTTTAACTCAAATCTCTGATTATGTCTCATTGGTGGAAGAGAGGGGATACACACCATCGTCCTAGAATAAATGTGAACTTTTTTTTCCTTAAAAATGCATGAAAATGAAATGTTTCCTTTTGGATTAAATAGGAATTTTCAATTCAGATCCTAAAGGAACAAATTTGACCTTGATTTTTTTCAAAAAATGATCCTGTGATCCTTGTTCATTGGAGTGTTCATGATTGAGTGCATTGAAATGACTGTATAGTAGTGTCTAAGAGAATTTTTTACTCACTGAAACTAGTCTATGTAATGGCAGATTATTTTCAGGGGATTTTTATGTTATTTTGGCTGCCAAGCATTTGCCTTTATTAGTTGGGGTTTTTAATATTCTAGTACATACAATGTTTGATTTATTAATCCAGTTCCAGAAAAATTTGCAGACTTCGCAAAGTTAGAACAAAGTAATAGCACTCAAGAAGCATTTCTTGACGTACAAAATGAGGTCCTGAATACTTCAACATTTCAGAGAAAAACTTGATAACAAAACCACTTTATTAACTAGATAAAAGTAATTTAAAGATAATGTGTTTATGCATGAAAGAAGGCCTAGAATTGTTAGGAACCTTGTCATGGTTTAACCCCCCAGAGAGCAACCACAGTCAGAGACAAGGCACCCCACAACTGCTCACTCACTTCCTCACCAGCAGGATCAGGAAAAGAATTGGAAGCGTAAAAGTGAGAAAACCCATGGGTTGAGATAGAGTCAATTTAAAAGGTAAGGCAAAATCCATGTACAGAAGCAGAGAAAAACAAGGAATTGATTCACTGCTTCCCATGTCAGGCAGGTGTTCAGCTAGCTCCAGGAGAGCAGGGCCCTGTCACACATAATGGTGACTTGGGAGACCAACCACCACCACTCCAAATATTCCTCTCTTCCTCCTTTTCCCCCCAGTTTTATATGCTGCGTATGATGTAATGTGGCATGGGATATCCCTTGGGTCAGTTTGGGTCAGCTGTCTTAGCTGTGTCTCTTCCCAGCTTCACATGCACTCCCAGCTCCTTGGCCAGTGTGTCAAAATAAGGAACAGAAAATGCTTGGGTGCTGTGCAAGCCCAGATCTTCCATAACAAAAACATCTCTATATTATCAATACTGTTTTCAACACATCCAAAGTGCAGCCCATACGATCTAATCTAAAGAAAATGAGCCCTATACCAGCCAGAACTAGCACAAGTTTTTGCTCACTTATTAGCTTGCAGTTCCTAAAATCTGTCTGCTTATGCTTGCCTGTGTTACGTCCTAAGTGTTTTGAGAAATGCTTCCAATAAATTATTAAAAAATAATTGTAGGTCATTCCAGTTAATACCTTGCTTGTTGGCACAATCAAAATTTTCTGAAGGGAAAAAAAATTATTGCCCACAATTTATATTCACAACTTAAGATCAAAGTTTTCTTTAAGAGGACAACTAGACATAGCCAGTATCAGTTAATGCATCTAAATACAAAGATTAGATCCTCAAATGCTTTTCATCAACTTCTGAATAACTGGAGAGGAACTTCTATATTTAGAGACACATAAAGCCTTATGCTGCTTTTATCAAAAATAGATGCTTAAGACGTCAAGAACTTGCTAAAAAATGTCAAGTTACCAGAAAAAGTCTTTGTGAAAAGGCACAGTCAGAGAAGTTACCTGTGATCACAGTGGCTTACCTGATATTCTGTTTACAATGAACAGGAGTTGTTATTCTTTGTCTACAATACTGCTTGGGTATCAAAGGGGCTGCTGAAGTGAGGAGGAAATTGCTCAAATTTCCTTTAGCTCTTTCGTTAAAGAGCTAAACTGCTCTTTAACAGTACAGATGTTATTTCCCAACAATTCCCTGTGTGGATACAGTGTGGATTCCTCAGCATGAAGTGTTTGACTCAGAAAACACAGAGAATTGCTTCACACCTAGGACACACTGAGTGCCTTTATAAAAAGTTAATTTCTTACAGTACAATGTAAATGGATAACCCCTAATGCTTTGGGCGTGAATTTCCTCAAATAAGCTAGTTAATATACTTCACTTTGTTTCTGACATCACGGGAAAGTGAGGAAATTGTTTTAGAATTGACCAGTACTTTTCATTCCATTTTAAAAATCAATTTTGACATTCTGTAATCTAAGTTTCAGAGACAGTTAGGTACTTCAAGACAAGATTTGTGAAACATGTTGGTGCCTTTGGTTGCAGGTGAGAAATGCAGCAGGCTAGATGTAAAAGTAAGACATCATTAACTATTAATTCACAGTATAAATGAACATGGAATACTCAGTGCAGCTCTGGAATTCCAGTTCAAGAGACACATAGCAGAAACTGAAAACAAAGAGACCTCAGAGGTGATCAAAGATATTGCTTAGTTTTCATGAGAATATAATCAGGACCACTAATCTGGAAAAGAGACAAGTACAGTGTAGCAAGGGATATGATAGAAGTTTTTAATATCCTCATATTGCAGTCAACAGACAACTGCTGTCTCCATTAGGTAAAAGAACAGGATGTATAAAAAAAAATCAACAGACTACATATTCAAAACAAACAGAAAAAGAAACTTGTTCACACAATTCATAGTAGAAAAATAACGTCTCCTAGTGTTATCTAGATTTAGCAGACTCTTTTGGACACTGATAAATTATACTGAAGTTGTTTTGTTTAGAATCATTTAAGAGTTTATGTTGGAAGGGACCTTCTAACATATACTCTTGAAGCTGATCTAGTTCCAGCTCTTCTGCCATAGACAGGGATATCTTTCACTAGATAAGGTTGCCCAAAGCCCCATCCAACCTGACCTTCAACACTTCTGCCATGGTTTAACTCAGCAACTAAGTACCATGCACTCTTCCATTGTGCTGGAATGAGGAGGGAAATCAGAAAGAAAAAATTAAACTCATGAGTTCAGATAAGAACAGTTTTATAATTGATATAAAATGTGATAGTAATACCATAAATGATAAAAATACAAATTTTACTATTGCTACTATTACTGCTACTGATGGGGAGGGGTGGGGCTGGGGGTTAAGGAGTGGGGAGAGAGACAGAGAGAGAATGAGAAAGAAAACCCAAGAGAAACAAGTGACCTACAATACAACTGCTTCTCCCGCACTGACTGATGCCCAGCGCATCCCTAATCTGTGATCAGGTCCTTCTGGCCAACTGCCCCCAGTTTATGATGAGTATGAGGTTCAGTGGAATGGAAAATCAGCTGTCCTGGCCATGCTTCCTCCCAGCTTCTTGTTTTCTGGCAGAGCACAGGACATTGAAAAGTCCTGATATAGAATAAACACAACTAATAACAACTAAAACATGTCCGTGGTATCGACGCTAGAACCATACTAAATCCAAACCTCAGCACTTTACCTGCTACTGAGAAGATAATTAACTTCCACTCTGAATTACATTATGCATCTGTGATCTAACTTTAGCCCTCTAAAATTCAGATGTGTTTTCTGTACTGTTTATTTGATACTACATCAATAGAGACAGATGCCGCCTTCTACAAAATATTTCCTCTTATCTATTTAACTCTTCATTTTTAGGATGGAATGCATTGCCCTTTTAGAGATACCTTTTCCATGTCTAAATCTGAGTAGATTTTCTGGCCCTTTTGAAAAGTAGTCAAGTTGCTTATGATATTTGGCACAATGATACAACTGAGAATGAAAAAAGGAAAAAAATTAACAAGAATCAGACGGAAAAGGCGGTTGAGAAAACACAGCTCCCTCCAAGGCCATCTGCTTTTGTTAGCTTAGTTTTTATAAGAAAAAAATATTCTATTAGGGCACATAGGTGAATATTTATTATTTCTTTGAGGCTGAGTGAACTACATTGCCACTGGTAGCAGTACAAGTTTTTATCCACAATTTTAGCATCTTATCTTTACTATCACTGGTCACAGAAACCCTGTTGTGGGTAATTTTATCCATATGCTCTTCCTGAGTTAGGTCTCATTTCTGACTGGAGTTTTGGGCAGTGCTGCCCTTCCATTGCCCTTGTGTGGAGCCCATGAAAGACATTACAGTTCTGTAATTCCACAATCTTTATCCTTGGCAGGCTATGAAGGAAAAGGCTCTGCTATGGCCTTCTGCATTTTACTCTCTATCATATTAAACATATTTTCCAAGATATGAAGCAAGGATTCTAATTGTTTCAACTTCTTTAGAGAAAGAAAAAAGGATTTTGAAAGAAATCAAGTTCTCTGCTAGCCAAGTCAGCATTCCAACAAACTACAGTCACTGGATAGATAGCTAGTAAGTTAAGTCTCTGTCCCTGTGATGAAGAAATACAATGTCAAGTGAGATGGAACTATTTCTCAAAATGAATTAAAAAAAAAAAATCCCTTCAACATATGATGCTGCTGTGAAAACCTGTCCTGAGCCTGCCATATCTTGTACAATCTCTCCAGAAGCAATCTAGATGGGAAAAAACCAAAACAAAACAAAACAACCAAACAAAAAAAAAAAAAAACCACAAACAAAAAAAAACCCAAAAAAAAACCAAAAATCAAACCAAGCAAGCAAAAAAAGAATCTAAAAAAACCCCAACAAACCAACAACCAAACAATCAGCAAAAACAAACAAAAAACCAAAACCAACCAACCAAAAAAAACCTGTTGCATGGATTTAAAGTAACACATAGGAAAAGAAATCACAGGTGAGATATCTTGGCCTGAAGTGCAGTAATAAAGGCGAGAAGGAAGGGGCTCTTCAAAATGATACCACTTCTAGCTTCTTAAATAGGAGCTAGACTCCTCACTTAAAAGACTGCCTGCAAGGTATAATGTTCTTCTAAGGCCGAGACTCAGTTACACAAAAACAAAAGGCAGAGAAGACAATACATTTAATAATTTCATGTTTCAAAGTCCTTAGTTCTACAAATGTTTTTCTTTTTCTGTTGTTTTCAAATCGTGAAGCAAAAAATAATCACCACAAATATGAAGATATTAATTGATAGTGGGGAAGATTTTCATGATGGTCTACTCAGAGTTTTAGCCAGAGTAATACCTAAGAAAATGGACTAAAACAAGAAACCCATTTGTTTTATCTAGTACAAAAAATTGTTCAATTCAAGCTGGTAGAAAATACATCCTTCCCTTCCCTGCCCGACATTATCCTGCCCTTACCTCCCCTCTTTTCCTCTTCTCTTCCCCCATTACCCCTTAACACCTCTTCCTATTTTCTTTTCACCACCATTCTAACTGACATACGCTTTGAAAGGAATTGTTATTAATGGAAAGCACCCATTAAAAGGAGATACTATTTGCAGAGTATAATAACACTTACATTAAATGTAAAAAAGCTATTATTTTTTTATTCAAAAAGAGAAATTTTAATGTCTTTAAAGGAGATTATTTTTAAGATTAGAAACAAATAAATTTAAAAATAAAGACATATATACCTTTTACAATTATTTCTATATATGCAATAGAAAACAATGAAAATATTGCAGTAAATGTACAATTAAGTATTTCAAAATATTTACTATGTCTGTTATATAGTTTTTTGGCTTACAATAAGTGTAAATATATAATGAAAAAACTTAATTCTATACGAAATTAATTGGCTTAAAACTACATAATGGGACATTACTGACCAAATCAAAATCCAAATTACCTGTTCTGATAATTACTCTGTGAAAGATATTGTAAAAAATAAACATTTCATAGCATTTTTGTGAAGAAAACATTTCTGCAAAAATTATCATCCATGGTTGTGCCTTTCTGTATCAGGTAAAGGAACTGATAATAATTTTTGTTTACTGTGATATTGTTGCTCCTATTTAATCTTTAATTTACATTCACAGTCAAAATTTAGTAGAATTTACAAGGGTTTTTTTTTTTGAGGGACTAAAGACCAATATTTTGTATGAAGCTAGCATTTTTTACTAACATTCTGGAAACATTTGTATAATTTAAATTATGGCTTGGATAGGTGCATTGCAGTATTCCATCTTAAAAAATGTGTGTCTTGAATCTAACAAAAGTACATAAAATTCAGTCAAGGTTTAACATACTCTGCCTGCTCCATAGTCACAAGAACTTATGAATAACCACAAATCAGAATATAGTCAGAGGCAGCAGCTGAAAGGGCAATTATTTTATGTTTCAATATAAAAGCTATTTAAGTTTACTGCTGTAAACTTTAACTGCAACTATCTTGTTTTCTGTACAGCAGCCTTCAAAATTTCTGAACCTATCTAGGATCAGTTTTCCTTCATGCTACTGTCCTTTCATTACTTTTGATACATCTTTTTGAAATCAGTATAAATCTCCTTTTTTCAAATTGTCTTTATGCAAATTATAAATTTTCAGTTACAGATATTACACTTTGCAGACAGCAAGATCAAACTCATATATGGAATTTTATTGAAAAAGTTACATTTTTCCATCATGTTCTTCCATTTTTTTAACTTTTGTTTTCAGCTGAGAACAGCACAATAAAAACTAGTAATTTTCATTGACTTATCTTGGATAATATAAATTTTCTTGGCATTTTCTTTGGTTTCTGGGCAATTATGGTAGTAGAAAAAACCTAAAAAAGAATAGCTAGAACATATCTTTTATTTCAGTTTATCTGGTGTCACCTATTTTAAAACAGACTTAATGAGCTGATACAATTAGCACTATTTCTTGTCATCCTCGGGATAATGTAATTACATAACTACCTCACAAAGTCAGTGGGTGACCTGTAACATTACTGAAAGTAGTCAGGTCCTTTAGGTAAATGTATTGGAGTCTGAAGACCAAAAACATAGGTACTAATGTCAACACTCACTTGAATGAGCTGTGTATTTCTGAAGATTATTTGCTACATTAAAAAAAAAAAAAAAGAAAAAAGAATGATCCTATGGGGCACTGAGTAACAAGGGGTTTTGGATGGCAGGCATGCAACCATGCAGTTAAAATTAAAGGGCATTGAGATGGACTTCATAGTCTTTGTTTCAGAAATATTTTCCTTGAACTGATTCTCTGACAATATTTATCTATTTAATACCCCTCATGATACTGAGAACAATCAGCCTCACATCTAAACTCTCCTCTATAGGCATAGCTTAGATGAATTGTCATTCTCCATCTATTTTATAGGGATTTAGGCAGGGAATTGTACTGTCTCTGTCTAGAATGGAGTTAATTATTTTTTACTACATTGGTGCTGTCTTTTGATTTGAGTATTTCTGAGCAGTGCTTGCACAGCATCAAGGCTTTCTCTGTTTCTTGCTCTCTGCCCTGCTCAGTGAGTAGGATGTGAGTGTTCCAAATTGACCAGAAATACATTTCACACCATGGGATGCCATACCCAACAACAAAAGCTGAAGAAGGGATGTTTTTGGTCATGATTTTTTTTTCCCAGGAAAATGTTACATATACTGAGGTCCTGCTAAAGGGCACTCTACGTAGCCTGACAGTGGGAAGTAGTGAATAAATTCCTCTTCTTTGTTTGCACACTTAGCTTTTGCTTCATTTTTTTTTCATGGCAGAGCGTAATGAAATGCTGGATGGTGACTACTGTTTGGTGCCTGTACTGTTTGATAAAGATAAATCATAATTTGTATTTTCAGTGAGTGTAGTACAGGTTTTTGGGGAATTTGATGCCATTATTGAAGCTTGACTGCTGTGCAGCTGTGTTTGAATGCTACCAGATGGACACTGTAGCATGGTATTTCCTTATTTTGAAAAATATCAAAAACTAGTTCAAAAGAAGAATGAATAAGGACATAGAGTAAGTGTCATCCAGTCTGCCTCACTTCAAACAAAACCCTCTGAACACAGAAAAAAAAAATTCAAAACAAAAGAAACAAACAAAACAAGAAAATTAACAGTTTGATTCACAGCAAATAATTTTATCCAGAATACCTGGAGATTGGAGGTCACTTTTCATCTCCAAAACAGACATATGCAGTGTACCATTAGGAAATTCTGAATGTGAGTTTAGCTGACAGGAGGAGAATAACCCTAGTGGAGGGAAATTTTCTGTCAAAATTCATCTTCCAGGATAAACCATCTGAACTATACATAAAGCTTAAGTTTTATTTTATATATTGACTGACATCCTTTCAGGACTGGTAGAGTTTAAATAATGCTGAAATTGCTGTTGATTTTTTCCTAAAAAACTGAGCCTGTGCAATGCCAGGAGTGAAGGAAAATATCGCCAGTATTTCGTTTATTTGACAAATGCATATAACATTCTCAATGGCCAGTCTTTGAAACTCCAGCCTACAGATTTCAGCCAAGACAACTTTAAATGAAAGGCAAGAAAAGAACCAGTTCTCCAAGGCACAGTTTCCTTTTTACTATGCGTTGGTTAAGGTTGAAATGTGAGCTCCCTTGTCTTTGGCTTCATTTGAAGTTTGAGCCCTAGATCAGTCCCTTCTGCCTTCTCAGTTCCTACTCACTTACTGCTATGTGCCATCTCTGCCCTAGGAAGATTTTTTTCATGATGCTGCCCAGGTTACATCTTTTGCAGATTATAGAAGTATATAACTTTCAGACTTTTATGACAATCTGACTATATATTTAGATTACTCACTGAATTCTTAAGTTCTGTCTCGAATGCATATCCAAAATATTTATTTCATTGACATGTTTTTCACATAGCATTTGGAGTAGTGCAGACTGACTACTTATTTTATTTCTGTAACATTTTTCTGTAACATTAATGTCCCATGTTCTCAACTGCTTTAATATTGTATTTATACCTTGTGTTCTTACGACCCACACTCTTCCTTTATAAGAGTAAATGCACTGCAAAATCTCATATTCCACAGTCTTACATGACCTTTTAGAGAATAAGATGGAATTAATAAGGATTAACTGCATGGTATTTTACTTGGATTGCAGTGGTCAATTGTATAACCATATGATGGGGAACGGAGGTTTAGGGAGCTGTTGTTTTGATATTGACCTTAAGCAAATAGATCACAAGTTGAACATGAGATAACAATGTCATGACCTGTGCAAAAGACAAATATCATTCTAACATATTTAAATACCAGCTTAACTCATATGAAATGTGAATAATCCATCAAATCTTTTCAACATTATTGAGGTTTCAGCTAGCATATGGTGGTCAGTTTGGGTTATTGTGGTTAAGAAAGATGTTTACAAATGGGATGCTGGAGACAGCTGTGAGAATGATCAGCCATAAAAATGAATTAACTAAGAGGAAAAAAAAAAAGAAAAAACGAACCTAGAGATCTTTTTCAATAAATTGAAATTAAAACTTTTTTCTAGAGATGGCATCTTAATAGTTTTTACACAATGAATAAGGCCAAAGATTAAAATCACAATATGAAAGATTCGGGTATAATTATTGTTAACCTCACAAAGCTGGGTCTTCAGAAGCACTGAATTACCTGGAAAGCCTGAAATCTGAACATCGGTAAGGTCAGGTTAGACTGTTGTCTCTTTAGACTGAGCCTGCCTTGGTAAGAAACAGATAGATTGCATAACTTTGCAGGGTCATTTTTTCTACTATTCTTTTATTAATAAAAATATGTTTTAAAGTTGTAACTTGAATTTTAAATTTATGGGATATATTTTATCCAATGCTAAGAACAGAGCATAAACTTTTATCATGATGAAAAAGGGAAAAACAACTCTTGTGTTTAAAAGGTTAAACATTTGTGACATTATAATTTTCTGATCAGTTCTACTCAAATTTGTTTCTACTATCATACCAATGACTTCTTTTAATGGTGCTTCCTTTGTTAAATATCCCTCATTCCCAGGCAATGGGTAGCCATCATTATATATAAAAATGTGTGTTAATCAATATAGTCTGCTACATACTTTGCAAGGTCCTGCATCAATCAAGATATGTAAATGTAATCAACATAAAATATGCCTCTGCTAATTAGTTTTTTATCTTTCCTAACATTATTTGTATATTTAGAAGATGTTACTTGGAATGTTGGGTGATAAAACAAAAGACAAGCTGTGTATAGTCTTAAGGCAGTTATAACTTTTAAAAAGTCAGCAGGTATTCATCTGTTCCCTGACAGACATTTGGTTACATAAAGGGATATTTTCCTGTCCATTTTCTGTCACTTGGTCACTTTTTGTTCAGTCTCTGGTGCTCCTGAAAAAATTTTTAAAATATTATATGGAAGAAAGATGTATTTCTCTTGGGAACTGAGTAGATTGCTGAATCATTTCAAAATGGTATTTTCTGGCCTGAGAATCAATCTAACAATATGAATTCTAAGAGCTAAAACAGAGCACCATTAAAATAAAATTGAAGGATTTATACAGTTTAAAATATGCAAGCTATTGTCACACATACACACACTTGCACACACATACACAAAGTTTTGTTCTATCAAAACTTGCGTATATGCATATACATATGTATACACATAAAGTTCAGCTATTGTATCTCAGGATATATAACTTCCTAAAACTTTTAATAGGAATCCATCAAGCTGTTTGCTACTTTCTTGTCGATATTTTTTTTTCTGGAGCTGCTCCGCTGGAAGAATTTCTTTCATGTGTTTTAATGCAAGCATACATTTTCATGCGGCTGTTAAAATCTGAATCATTATTGCTGTTATTATGAAGGCAATATACCTTGCATACAAATCTGTTCTTTCAAATGCTTTACCTAAATGAATCAAAATGAAACTAATTTAAATGAAATATATATATATATATATATATATATATATATATATATATATATATATCTCATTTGCATTATGTTATCAATCATTTCTCTTTAAACCTGAACGCTCAGAACCTGTTTGTGCCAGTGATACTGTATTAAAGATAAACACAATTACAACAGGGGCATTTTACTGATGTATTATAGTATTTCATTACTAGAAAATAATTTTGGTGATACAATATTAGCACAATGCCACAATGATGATGCATTATTTACTGTAAGAGGTTGCAATGCTTCTCAAATTATAATAAAGCACACTTTTCTAAGTATGTGGCTTAAAAAGAGCTATTCTTTAAAAAAAGTAAAAGAAAAGGGAGTTATATGAAAATGAGTTCTGTATTCTAATATCTCTTCTCAGTTTGTGGTCTGAGAAAATATTTGAACTCTTTGTCACAAGTACAAACAATTCTGTTTAAACAAAATTATCTTAGGATTTTGAGGTGTTCCTGTGCCAGTTGCAGTGAAATGTGAGTTATGAGGACTGAAAAAGTTCACTTCTGGTACCTAGTGAAGACAAAATGAATACATTGGGAGTAGTTGTGGTGCAAGGGTTCCCCAAAGCACAACGGCATCACGGGTCAATTCTGACTTACACAGAGAGCTTTGAAATAGCAATTATTTCATAAATATTTTACAAGAACAACTAGCACAAAAAAAGGGGGGTGGAGGGAAGTTGGGGTTTGTTTTTGTTTTTGTTTTTCATTATGATTTCTAATCCAGACACTCTCCAAAAGAAAGAGGACTACAGTTTTCAAAGCCATTGTGTTTATGTATCGAGGTGGCTCTGGTGGCTCCCTGAGGGGAGCCCATACTGCCCCAGCCGGACACAGCCGGATCCAACTGAGGCAGGGCTAGCACTGGGGAAAAAATGAGGAAAAAAGAAGAGGAGGAAAAAAAAAAGTGAGAAAAACCTCTTTGCTGACACAGAGGTGAGAGATAAAGGAGGGGAGAAGGTGTTGCAGGTGTGGGAGCACAGGTTCCCCTGCAACTTATGCAGGGCAGCAGGGCAGCAGCTGTTATTGAAGTAGCTGTTTGTACTTGCAATCTTATGAAATTAATGGAGAAAATCAAGTTTTATCATTTTTGGTTAGAATTGTTGGTAACTTTGCATATTTTTGAAGGACAACATTAGAAAATGTTGTGTGAGTGAAGCTTGACATGGTGCAGCAGCCAACTAGGCAGCATTTTCTTTGGCACTAGAGAGAAGCCATCCTGGGAAGGTGTGGAGGGATAGAATGTAAGAAAATAGTGCAGAAGGTAGTCTCACATCTGAGGAGTTGCAGCTGTACTAATCACCAAAGATTAGGAACAGAGGCCTGCCCTTAATAGGCCACAGCTATCTCCAATAAGATAAGTGCTACAAAAGAGTAGGTTAGCTGGGTGAGGAGAGGCTTGGAGTGTGTTGGGTGTGCTGTGAAGGGCTCAGTGCTGTGAGGAGATGCCTATGAGAAATCACCCAGAAAGCATGGGAGCTTTTGCAATATGATAACAACAGGATGGTATTATGTTCCACTGGAATAATGATGTGATCCCACTCCTAATGCTAATTAGGGTTATGATCCTCTGGAATAATACTATGATTTGGTTACTAAAAGATGCTTGTCTGAATTATGAGACCTTATGCTAAAGTCCATAGTATGCATTGCTTTTAACTGTAAATGTGTGAGAGAGAGGTAGAAATAGCAATGGGGCAGGGAGAAAGAGAGATAATAGTCACCGCCATGTCTCCCCTGGTCCTCCTTCTGGTCTTCTCAGTGGCAGGATCCCCAGAGTGACCTTCTGGAGAAACCACTTCTATATAGTCCAAATCACAGAATCAACTATATTGGAAAAGACTTTTGAGATCATTGCGTCTAACCTATGGCTTAATACCACCTTGTCAACTAAACCATGGCACTGAATGCCACACCTAGTCTTTTCCTAAACACCTCCACAGATGGTTTCTCCAGAGGTATAAATGCCATTCCCACAACTTGGGATGGCATATGTATAAGAAGTTGCTTCCTCTCCCACAGTTTTACATGATGGGACTCTTGTCCGAATAGATTACTCAGATCTGCCTCAACAGGCCTCACATCTTCCTGTTGTTGCATCCATGCTTTTCCCACAGTCTTCAGAGTGTAATCTTGTTTGGTGGGCTGATTCCAAACATTTCACCTTCACGTAGGCCGTTAATGCATTCCTGTTTGCCGTTTGTGCCTGTTGTGGTGGCTTGTGAGGACTTCCTCATACAACAGTGCTTTGAGACAAGTTTGCTGCATTCTTTAAATCCTGACAGAAGAATACTATAGAGACTAATCTGGAAGGAAAGTCTGTATAAAGGAGAAGGAAAGAGTATGTAAACTTTCAGCCACAGGGAGCTGTGAAAGCAGGAGATGGATGGAAGTTTAATGCACTATAGCAATGTCCACATTACTAGGACAACAGCGTTCTTTGTCTCTATAGTGAAGTCCTACATTGTTTTTTTGGGGTTTTTTTTTTGGCCGTAGGAAAATTTCAAAACAAAGGAGTATCACTTTTGTTAACAGGGACTTTTGCTGAGTGATTCAATACATCCTCTGCAGTTCATCTTTTTCACATTGCTACAGCGCCATATATGAACCACGACAGACCTTAAAAATTATTTATCCTTAGACAAAGACTTCTGTGAGCCAAAACAACTGATAACTGTGATCTACACTTGAGGAAACTTGATTTTATATAAGGGTAAGAGGAAGCAGGCCTTACTTTGCCCCAGTTTTCCTAGTCTCTGGTTATTTTTGCTTTGCAATCTTCTTCCTACAGATATTGTGGAGATAATCTAGACAGCCAGTTTCCATGCCTATGTGCTTGTCTTCATCATGATGCTCTGAAGTCTGCAAATATTAAGAAAGCGTTTAGGCTGTTTTAGGGGAAAGCAAGTTATAAGTCACAATTTATATGCATATCTGAAATTTCAGACCAGAGGTAATTGATTCCTATGTGACTATTAGCGAAATGAACAATATCTACATTAAGGGGTATAAGTTTGGAATTTATATTTGGCTTGTTTTGATTTTACTTGAAAGTGAGTGTTGAAAGATTTTTCCTTTTTTTTTTTTTTTGTGTGTGTGTCTTTGGCCTTTTAATAAAATATAACTTCGTCTAAACTAGCCTTTGCCAACATTTGCCTGTGTCACATGCCTCTCACTGTCCCTCACTGAATCAATTCTAATTTGCATCTGCTCTTTCATGTCCATAATTTGTCTTTCACAAAGTCATGGCTCATAGCTTCATTAATCATGCCAAAATTTCTAACTTTCAAAGTTTCTGTGGATAGCTTGGGGGCTGATTGGGTGGATTTTAGTGTTGAGATTCATCACTTGTGTTGTGGTGTTTTTGAATTCTGGAGAGGCATGTTTGCTTTTCAGCATGCAGACACTTATTCACTGACTTACTTGGAGAATGTCATGCATATTAACAGAAAAGAATTTCTCATCTTAAGCTTGAATACATTATTTATAATTACTGTTATTATTGATTATGTCAATGTTGTGTTGTTGCTGTGGCTGTGAATATGGTTGTTATTTTCCCCTAAAACTGGAATAATAATTTTGGAATTAGAATTGCTGTTTTCTACACTTCCAGTGGGTGACTCTGGACACATTGCTTAGAACTTATGGCTCAATTTTTTTCTGAGTTTAGACACAGTGTCTAAAATCCATCTGGGCTAAGTGAGACCAGGCCACTCAATACAGAACAAACATCCATCTACCATAATGAAATGGTTAGAAAAATATCTGGTTTGAATATGCAGAGCATAATAGTTCTGTTTCCTAATTTCCTTGTACTTGACTTTGAATGCTTCCAGTACTCTTTGTACCTAACTCAGGAAGTAATTAAAATTTTTAATGAAATTTGATTATGCATATCACATCTAAATACATGTAAACCCAAAGATAAGAGTTCTTTCTTTCTAGCTGTGTATTTCAACAGGAAAAGATCTTTGCTCTGTAACTTCAATGAAACAGTACTAAGGAGCAACCTACCTTGTCCCATAAGTATATAGGAACATTACATCAAGGGAAATACTTCTTATTTTTAAAAAATCCCAAATTTACATTTTTGAATGAGACTGCTCTTCAAGTTTCTTATTCACCCATCTGAAGGTAGAGGGAAAAATTCTGTACAATGGAATCTCGACTATTACATTTACACACTCAGGTGAACAGGAAATGGAAGAGTGGGAGTTTATCAATCTGATTATAGAACATGATTTCTATATTTTATTTATAAGGCCAAATTGAAACAATTATGAACATACCAGCGAGAAATACAGATAAAGATAGATAAAATTTGCAGAGACATTCCTCAAGTTTCTATTCTCTTTAAAGACCTATTTAATGGTTAAACTGTTATTTAAATTTCAAATCTAAGTTTATATTTCAGGCACGTGATCTGAAATAAACCCAATGTCCATTAAATGAGGTTTTCTGAAAATATGTTGTACTGTTCATATTAGAAATGGGGAAAGAATAATAAAACTGGGAAAGCTAATAGCAAGCTCTCACAATTATTTGTATTATTATCTCATCTGTAATACAGATTAAAACCAGTATAGATCCCATGAGATATTATAATTGACATTATTTAATTTATGAAATAGAAGTTATGTCACAAACCCCAAATTTTTGTTCTCTTTACCTTGCTCACTCATATTGCATGAATTTATTCTTCATCACATCTGAAATCCATTACCATGTTACTCATAGCAAGTATTCATAAATTGTATCTTCTATTTTATCTCTCTGAAAGATATTAAATCTATATGTGAACTCATCCCAAATTTTAGGTTGAATTCCAGCCTTTTTTACATTTTGAAAATTAGGTTTTCAAGGTAAATCTTATATTTGCTATGGAGACACAGTTCACATAAACCACCTCAATAAACTATAACATTTTCCATTTTTTATTTCTCTGCAGTATAGCAGGATGCTATACTACAAGAATGCAGACTGGTCCTTAAGGATAATTTTAATGTAATGTAAAACACAGTATGGATATGTATGATTACAAATTTCTTCAATGAGTTTTGTTTATGGGAAGTGACTGTTCTGAACTACAGCAATACATTGAAAGTTATAAGATCCGCTAGATTTTATCAGAAAAGAAAGGGTTTAGTCTTTCTTAAGTGATACAGATTTGTGATTAGTCTTTCTAAAGTGATAAAGTGATCAGATTAAGATCTTAGATTATCTTAATCTGTCTCACCCAAGTAAAGTTAGATAAGATGACATATTGGGTGGCAAGATTTACCAGGGAGAGTTCAAACATGGCTTTTGGAAAATAATCATAACTAAATTCATTTTACATAGACTGCCAGTATAGTTTCAGAGACTGTATTTACCCATTCTGATGACATGAACAATTTCTTTGGCACAGTTGTCTTTTAACATCTTTGCATTTTTAACATTTTTTAAAGAAAATGTATTTGATCTTCCTGGGCCAAAAAGAGCCTAATCTAAAACAGGAGTTTCTCAGCAATGGTATAATGAATAAGAAGTAACAGTGGATGTGTCAGCAAAATTAACAGCTGCTATTGTTTTCAGAGAACTATAGACTGTTATCAGCACAGAAATCAGTCAAAAAGGGACAGATTGATGTATTAATAACAACTTTTGATTTAGCTGACCACTACATAGCTAAAAATGTTTAGCATTTTTCTTAAAAAGAATTAAGAGTATTATAAATGCTAAAGGATTTGTAGAAATTTAAAACTCTTCAAGGACATACTTTTAAGGGGCTGGTTAAGACCCCAGGAAAGAGATTTACAAGAATAGTCTGAATGAATAACCTAAGAAACAATGGAAAATAAACTCAAGATTTATTCAAGTTAATCACAAACTTTTTCTATCTTACTTCAGTTTTAACTAGAAGAGATTATCAAGAATAGAACAGAATAGATTTATTCTGTCATACTGCTAGAGAATAAAAAGGAGAGACAAGGCCATATATTACTCTCAGTTTCCACCATTGCAACATGGTAGTATGTAGAGTGCAGAAATCATTTAAGTATCATTGGTTTTGTACCAAGACAACAAAATGGGTTTAGCTAATTGTAAAGAATGACATCTGTGGGCTAATGCACGGGACTCATGTTTGTCAGTCTGGTGAACGTCCAGTAACGAAATGCCATCAAAACAGCTTTTCTGCAGAGCAATCTCTTCATTGGAACTAGTTGTTGAAAAACACTGACTTTAATTGTTGCATCCATCATTTTATTGATTATTGAATAGTTGTTATAGCTGTCCAATGTTTACCTTGAGAACACTTTATACGTACTGGACAACATAATACATGCTGTGTTTATACTCTTTATGTGTATTATTGTATGACCAGAGGCAGTTTATAATTCAGGCAGGATTAAAGTCATTATCAGGCATGTGCTTTGTCCGTTTGGACAAAGAACTGAAAGAGATGAAGTCTTCTGGATATAAGTAATGGCCTAATTTCACAAGCGCAGGTCAGGAACCTAATCCAGTTAAATTCCAGATTCAAATTTATATCAACATAGAAACAAATCATAAAGCTGGCAATTTCTTCAAATAGGAAATAATCAGAGACATAAATAAAAGTAAATTGGAAAAACAACTTGAGACAAAATATCTCCAATGTGCAATTTTTCAGATAATCAAGGGACAGAACTGGTAAGTAAAATGAAAGGATAAAAATTCTAGTAAATAGAAATCTGAAAGCAACATGATATATTGAGAATAACTTTAGAAGAGCACAGGCTGGCAAAATGTAGTATTGTTATAATTAACATCTAGGATAATAAAAGCAATTTTTAACACCTTGTAGGCTTCTATTGATCATGGAACTCAGCATAATGATACTAAGCAGAAAATACAAATAAAACTTGTTAACAATTGTAAATGTTGATCAAACTATAAATTAATCTATGATAATGCCTGAAGTGTTTACATTCAAGGATATTGGTATGGTAATATTTATCAATGTTAATTATCTTTGTCAGAGAAGAAGCAATATCCACCAAGTTTCTAGAACTAGTTAATAAAATGTCAGCCTTAGTGGGATTTATCTTCATAAAAATTCTTCACCGTTCATATATTAATATTACCCAAACGATCAGTCAAGAAGGAGACAGCTCAAATATAATTAGAAAGAAGTGCTGGATAAATCTGTTAGTACTAAATCATATTGAGAAATAAGAAATTACAGGTATCACACACACCACCAGCAGATATTTTCAGAATTGAACCCCCAAAACTAGTTCAGCCACGAATATTTAAATACAAATACAATGTAATGTCAAATATGTGTTTTTCTTCATAAGACAAGGCTTTTCATATGAAAGCAGCAACCAGAAATTGGGGATAAGTAAAGTCATTCAGTAGATTATTCAGTAAATCAAAATATAGCATTTGAAAGCATCTGAGAATCTTGTAGATGAAATACCATAAAATTATTATATTCAAATCTTTGTATATTTTATTTTCTGATGCAGATAGGGATAATATTATACTGTGGCAGAGATAAACATGGTAAGTAGGATGCAAATGATGTCTTGTCATTTAATGCACTATTTAAACAAACGCAGGAATCTGATCATGGAATCACAGAATGATTTGGGTTGGAAGGGACCTTAAATATAATCCAGTTCCAACCCTTTTGCCATGGCAGGTCTGTGTTTCACTGTATCAGGAATTTCTTCCTAATCCCTAATCTAAACCTGTTCTCTTTCAGTTTAATCATTCCCCCTCATCCAGTCATTTCATGCTCTTCTAACTATTGCATCTCCATCTTTCTTGCAGGTTTCCTTCAGGTACTAGAATACTACAAAAACGTCACCCCTAAAAAGCCTTCTCCTTTCCAGGCTGAACAATTCTAATTCTTTCAGCCTTTCCTGAGGGTTCCATCCCCCCAACCATTTTGATTACCAACTCTGGACTCACTCCACAGGTCAATATTCTTCTTGTGCTGGGACTCCCAGAGCTGGACTCAGTACTCAAGGTGGGGGTCTGCCAGAGTAGAATCGAGGAGCAGAATCACCTCCCTCATCCCTGTAGCCCATAAAGCTTTTGATGCAGTCCAGGACAGCTTTGTTTATCTGGGCTGAGTGCACATTTCCGGGTCATGTTCATCCTCTTCACCCACCAGCACCCCCAAGTCCTTCTCAGCAGGGCTGCTCTTGATCTGGTCATCCCCCAGCATGGATTGATACTGAGCCGACCCAGGTGCAGCACCTTGCACTTTGTCTTGTTACACCTCATGGGATTCCCATGGGGCCACTTCTCAAGTTTGTCCAGTCCTTTTGGATGGCATCCTTAGGTGTGTCACTCAGCCATGTACAAAGCTTCTTGCCTATTATGAAGAGGTGCCTGGAGGGGTGAGGTGGGCAAAGAAAGATTTCACTTTCTAACATGAGCATGAACTACCCTCCATTCATTCCTTTCTTTACAACTGCTGCCTTCTTCTTGCTGGGGATGGATAGAAGGTCTTGATCTTGAATTATTTCTGCTAGCTGCTACTGTTCAGGGAGGCTAGAGCTTGGTTCCAATAGCCTATCTCTCTTTCTGAGCTTACCTGATCTGGCTCCCAAGAGAAGTTGAACTCTAGAGCCTGTAGGGTGTCTGTACCATGCCTGTCTGGACTGCCACACCATGCCCTGGGCTGCTCCTGCTCCCTGAGTACAGCTTTTCTATGGACATGGTGAGTGTAATCCCTGCTGACTGACCACACTGAGGCAGAGCTGTCTCTGAGTCATGGCTCCACCACTAGAGATCTATTAAATGAGAGAAGTATTTGCTTCGTTTAATTATGGTTATAGAACAAGTGGCAACATTCTTCTGAAACTCTAAAAGTTTACAGAGCAGAATAGTTATGTAAGAGATCTCAGTGGCAAGAAATTATCCAAGACCAAAAGCTATTGTTTGAAATGGTGACTCATGTGTACATTTCATTTAGGGATCTGAGTTAGTTTTCATAGGCTATGTATCTGAATCGCACATTGTCAATAGATGGTGAACCTCGGGGTTGACTAATTTCAAAAGAGTACTGAAATTCTAAAGGTAGAGGTCACAGAAAACCTCAGAAATGACAGGCATTTGGAAAAACATTAGCAGTTGTATATTTAACAAGTGAGCAAGGCTATGGACCCACTAATATACATAGTTTTTGCTCATGCATATGCATTTTTAAGTATATTTATAGTTTCTTCATGTCTTTAAAAACTACTTGCTGATGTAGCTTCAATTAACACTTTATTAGTCCATAACCTTATTAAAAACCTTATCTGCCCTTTAATGGGGATAGGTAAAGTTCAGCTTTTAACTATGGAATAATTTTATATACTGTCATGCTAACATTAACTACCATAGTCCTGATAAAAACATTAAAGAAGCCAGTGGGAGCCTAATCTTTAACACAAATGAAGTGTGAATCCAGACGTAAAGGCAGAATTGTTCTCCATGACTTGAGATACAATGAGTATAAAAATACACTATGTGATATTTACAGGGTGTAGTAAAGTATACTAACATTTCTCCAAGCAATAAGTGAAGAACACTGAGAAATTTATATTCTAATTTTGTCTCATAAAAAAGATGTGGGGAACTTAAAAAGTCATCCAGAGGGAACTGAGAGACTGAACTTATCAAAGAAGCAGTGGAAAGTAGTTGATGAAACAAATGAGAGAGAAAACAAAGGTGGAAATTAGGATAGAGAAAAATCATATGGATTTTGATTTTACTTGCCACATTTGGCTATCAACTGAAATGACAATATCTGTTTTGGCTATGTCTGTAATGTATGATCGTCATAGCATCTTAAATCTTTATCTAAGGTAGTTTCCTTTAAAGGTTAAGGAAGAAGAAACACATTGTGAAGAACAAGCTGCAGTGTACACGGTGCCAAAAAAGAGTTGAATGTGACTATGATAATAATATAGGAAGAGAAAAGCAGTACAATCACTTCCACTTTAAAAGATAGGACAGTAGAGTACTTCTTTTGTATTTTTTTCTTTTCCTGGAATCTGTACATTTTTTTATTATTATATAACAACACTGATAGTGATGGTGATGATGAGGAGGAGGAGGATGATAATGATAAGAAGAATATTAATAAATCATCAACACAAAAAAAGGACCTCCTTCTTATCAAGTAGAGGAGTATTGACACTAATCCAAAGCAAGTATTTTAATTTTCAGGTAAATGTTTTCTCAGAAACAGTAAGTTCCAATAGACTGCAGTAGTGAAGTGTGAATCCACAAAATATGTCAAAAGGAGAAATGGGGTTTGGTCTTTTATAAGATTATTTCAGTAGACTCCTCTGCAACTGAGTGAGGATCAGTAAAAAGTTTTTTATAAATTTCTAATGAAGAATAAAATTGTCTAACGTAGGATAAGAGGGGAAAAGGGAATGTATGGTAGGGCCTCAGCATTCCCCTGATGAGCTTTCTTCACCTTCATTTGCATTTCCTCTGCACTACAAAAACTTAATTTCAACTACTGAAGCCAAAATTCAAGTATAGACTAGTAACTACGGATGCTATCTGAGGAGAATTTGTATCATCACACAGGCAATTGACTAATTACATATGTCAAAGGAATGTTACAACCTATTAAAGAAAGTATTCAGCAAACACTGAGAGTTCAGTTAATCCTTCTTGCTACATAAATCTCATTAAAAAGATGGCTTAATCTGATCCTTGAAGTACAGAAGAAAATAAATAAAATGCCCCCCTGAAAGTTAAAATAGTTATCTTATTTTTCCAACTTAATCTTTTATGTAGAGTCCTTCTACATACAGTGTAAGACATTTCAGATACCCATCTTCAATTATTGATAATGAGAATGACAGCAATCTTTTACACATATAATTGGGTTTTCATCCATGTTCACAAACTTGGGTGAGCAAAATTAAGGTCTTTTTCACCATATTTTACTTGTAAACTACAGAATATACTTACAGAAACACTAATTGTTCAGGTTGTATTACCAGGGAGGGATTGTCTGGAAGTGAGTTTTATATTCTCTACTGGTAGAAAAGTTACCTTGTCATGGCATGCATAGGCTCTGGCACCAGAGAACTACTTTATAAGCTTTAACCTTATTCTTTCTTTGCTAGCTATTTTAAATCACATAGAATGATGTCATACAGATAAAAGTACATCTCTGAGGACAAACTAAGAGTGTGATTCATGATAGAAGACATGGCTATCATAATTACTGCTGGTGATTTAGGATTAAGTGAGGGATAAAACACATTCAACGTAACGCTCATTGCCATATCTTACTAATATTGCACTCTTCAACAAAATAAGTTTGCCAGAGTTGATAAAATCTGACTAAGGTTAACATGGTAAAGAATACATTAAACTAGCTTCTCATTGTCCAGTGTCAGCTCTAAACTGAGGAACTAGGTCTTAAATCCCAGACCAATATGAGAAGGAAGGTAATTAACTTAGCACTCCTAGATCTACAGTTCTGTCATTATCACTAGCACATAAAGCATTAGCATATTGTAATGGAAAATCACTCCCACAGTGAAAGATTAAAATACTGCAGACAAAGAAATAATACACCATAAATCCCAGGTGGCAATGACCAGAAAAAAATCCTGTAAAACTAGATTTTTTTTAATGTATCTGACCATTTGCAATGCTCCCACCCTACTTCACAACTGAACATCATAAAGACTTGACACTTTTGCATGAATTTACTGTATATAATAAAACTGTGCAGTATATTCGATATACAATTATGATGAGCTCTGCCTTTTTCATATGTACAATACATGAGTTGCATTAACAAATTACACCCAACTGAACCATAAACTCTCTTGCTTCTTTCACACAATCTCAGTAACTCAGAATCCTAGATTATTGCAATGACTCTTTGGATGGCCAAGTTGAAAAAAAGAATATTGTGCCTCTCACAGCTTTTACTGGGACTTTTTTATTGCCTCCAAAGTCTTAGTGAAAAAATCTCTAAGCTCAATAAAAGTCCAAAGTTATACCAATTTTAATCGCACAGCAACTTCAAAATGTAAGGATTTATAAAATTATAATATCCCAGTTTTTCAAATTCCAATATATAAAGAAACTGCTATTTCCAAGCAACATAGAAAGCCTAAATGGTGTGGTCAATACTGAAATATAAATAGAGAGTAGGACCTATTTTTACATTTCATGTGTCCTCTTGATAAAAATATATGTTCCTAATAACTCTCACTAATATTTTCAAATTGCTATGCCTGTCCTGTAATATTTAGCCCTGCAAAAATACATGAAATATATTTCTGATACGCTATGACTTACTGGTTTGCTTCATGAAGACTATCCTGATTTTATTTTTCAATTAAACTATATCTTGGAATTTCATTACTGTTTTATAAAAAAATAAAGCTATTAATTTTGTAGGGACAACTTAGTTATAGAAAATCCTGCCAGCTCAGGCTTTAATCACACCTTTTCTAGTAATAAGGAAGTAAATATTTTATGCATTCTCCCTTCAGCTCTGTAAAATTTCCAGAATTGAAAAGAAATCAGTTTTGACTGAAATTGCTTTGCAATTTAATCCTGACTTTTCCCTTACAAGATTATAAAACTATACCAAATACTAATTTCTAGGTATACTAATTTATTTCTGTAGAAGTTTCAGAAAGCAAGCATAATGTGCCATATGGTAAAACTAACCCAAATCAGATCAAACTAAAGCATATTGCTCAGGGTTTTCCTAAGTTCTAACCATCTCCAAGGATGTATATTTCTCCAACATTTTCAGGAAACTCGGAC
The DNA here is from genome assembly GCA_039654755.1 of Calcarius lapponicus. Classification (NCBI taxonomy): domain Eukaryota; kingdom Metazoa; phylum Chordata; class Aves; order Passeriformes; family Fringillidae; genus Calcarius; species Calcarius lapponicus. Next base: position 21,634,171 of record CM077465.1, on the reverse strand, counting down.
CAATTTCAGGCTAATAACGGGGTTTTTTTTCCTTATGTCTAATCAAAATTTCCTGTGTTGCAACTTGTGCCTGTTGCTTTTTTTCTTGGAACTATGTGCTTTCAAAACAGTCTGTCTCCACCTTCTCTATACCATTATATACTGTATATAATAAGGTCTCTCCTTAGCTTACTTTTTCTAAGGCTCAACAAACTGAATTTCTTCAGTGTCTCTTCACATGGCACGTGCAGCAGAACCCTAATCATCTTGATCAGCTGGATTAATGCAAGTTCATCCAGGACTTTCTGGCAATGAGGAGATGAAACCAGGTACAGCTCTTCAAGTACATTCTTATGAATACTTGAATGAGAGAATCCCTCCCTGCAACTGTCTAGCTACTTCTCTCCTAAGTGAGATGTGGTGAGCTTTCCTCTTTGCTTGGGGCTCTGATGCCTTGTGAAGGCTGACCTAGAACAGAGACCAGATGGAGCTAAAGAATAAAGTAATTTTTAGGAGGCCTCAATAGATCCACCCAGGGCAGTACAAGAACCCAGCCAGGGCTGCACTTCAGATGAACCCAAAATGGTCACAAAGTGGACAACCAGTCACCGTGTCTCACACTTTTATAAGTTTTGGTCCATTAGCATATTGGACTTAATTGTCTAATTACAGCTTTAGCCAATGAAGTCCCATCCTTCTTGTTTTTCTCTCTTCAGTCCACTGATGTTTATGCTCTTGGGCCTGAGAAATGGATTCGTTGTCCTTGGTCCCCAGCTAGAGAAGGAACTGTTTTATGTACCTACTCTGTGAAGAGAGCTTACCATCCCCCAGTATGAAGCCCAGAATCTGAAAAAATAAAAGTTAGAACCAGAGGCATCAGTTCACTCACCTTCAATTTGGAACTACCAGATCCCTCTCTGTAATGTTTCTTGCTGTCCAGACAGCACCTAATTTGTCCTGTTGCACTGAATTACTTCATTCCAGATGAAAGACTGCATTTTCTTTTACTGGCACTCATGAGCTTTCTTTCACAATATCTGCTGCAAGGTTGGGCTCCTCTGAGTGGCACCATGTTAATTCCTCCCCCTAGTTTGGTATTGGCTGCTAAATTGCTGAGTAATGCAATCTGTTACATCAACAAAGTTACGGAGCTGTATTGGTTGCAGCAGCAATCCCTGAGTAATGCTGCAAGAAACCAGCCAAAAGCTGGAGTCATTAATCACACCCCTTTACAACTTATGGCCAGACAATTTTCTATCCAACTCTCTGGCCACTTCTCCAGTCCTCCTGAAGCCAAGCTGACTGAAAGCCTTGCTGTCACAGAACACATCCACTGCTCTCCTTTTACCCACAGAGTCATCTATCTCATCACAACACACAGCTGGGCTGGTCTGGCATATTTTGCATTTGGAAAAGCCTGTCCTGTCTGTTCTCAGTCAGCTTGTATGAGTCCTCATGTCCTTTAAGTTCTCAGTTATGGCTCCCAGGTGAATAATTAAAACTACTAACCCAGATCCTCCTTCTTGATCTTGCTGAAGTTGTGCGTGACATTTTATTTTCTTCCGTCACACTATATTAAGAATTTTATAATTTATTTACATAATATAAAATTTATTTAATCGAGTTTAGGAATCTGTACTATTAAATAAATGATAATTTGGGGATTGTTTTCTTTAAATGTGAATTAAATAATTTGGGACTCTGAATTAAATAATTTGGGGTTTTCCCTTTCATCTTTAACTGCACATCATTAATCACAATTTGTCTTATTGTCTTTGAAAGCAAGGATCAGTATGATTCTTCAGAGAAATAACAAAATTTTAACACTAGAGTAAATTTCAACATCATGAGCAAGTCAGCAAATGCTGGTGAATAAAAGCTATTAACTATTTCATTTGTCCCTGATATGTTTAGATTATACTTTTCTTGGAATTATGTTAGTCAGTCATTGAAATGCTGTTGTGATTCAGGCAAGTTGCAGCTTCTTCTGCTTATTTTGGTTTACATTATATAGTCATGAAAAAATAATATGCTAAATTACACTGAATAAGAAGATAGACCAGAAATTGATTCAGATCTAATAGATTTATGCTAATTTGTTTAAAAAAAACCAAACAAAAACCAGAAAAAAACAACAAACAAACAAAACCTTGAACACCTCTTTTATTATAAAGACTTTGTTTTTATACAACAACTTCCATTTCATATAACAGGGTTATGTTTTTCCAACTGTTTTATTTTACTTACTATTATTATCTACCAGACAGTATTTACAAAGCCTTAAATATTTTCTTTAACAATTTTCAACAATTCTTTTACTGATCTAGTATATGCTATTGTTATTGTAAATAAAGTATTTCAGTTACTCAAAGTCTGATATATTCTTCATGGTATAATTTCCAGGAGAGTCCTTTACAGAGGCAACACAAAGTTTCTTCTTGCTTTTTACCCTTCAAACTCTGTTTGTTTGACATTTTTATTTTCCTTTTCCCTGTTTGATACTAAAATACATCCACAGTTCCTAGTCATAATTATTTTACTAGTTCTTATTTCTGGAGTCTTGTAAAACACAGCCAAGATCTTATTTATTTAAAATAATGAGAGCTATATCCTTGGCTTGCTTCACTGAATTATTTTTACAGAAATTTTGGTAATTTTTCTGTGGCAGTATTTGGAGTGTGACAGTGTGAAACCATCTTCAGTACTCCAAATACAAGAATGAAAAACTCTCTGAGATTTTTAGCTTGTATTGGACTGTGTTTATGAAAATGCTTTGGAGATACTGCAGCCATTTTTTCTTCTCTAAAAATTAAAGTAAATTATATTGAGAGGATTATTTGCTTTATCTTGATTCATAAGCATGTTTTATTTTCTTCTGTAGAAATGAAATAGAGCCAAAAATGAATTTATGAACATCTAGCCCAGGAATTTGCATCACACTATTGTAGAATTTACATTTTATTTTCTGAAAATCAACAACATCAAACACACTCCTGAAGATGTATTTTCGGAAGTGTCTTAGTCAATCAGCTTCAGGTCATTTAAGAAGAGCCTGATGACAGTGAAAAGGGCCTTTACTCTTTGTCTAAAATTCCTAAAACAGAATTATGTCCTGTTCTACTCATTTTGATAGTGCTCTGAATATTAAAAAAATTAAAAATTATTAAGAACATATTGTTTCATAAATACGGACATTCATGCTTATGTGAAGGAAAAGGAATAGAATTGGAAGTACATAGAAATTTAGGGCCAAAACCAAATTCACCTGACTGTGGTTCAGCTCTCAGGAGGGTAGTAAGATGTGAAACTTGCATATATGTTAGAGAACATTAATTGTTTTGAACTTCAGTGATCCTTGTGGGACCCTTCCAACTCAGGACATTCTATGAAAATTTTTCTATGATTCTTCTGCAAACTGAACTCATGTATTCAAGTTGAACATTTGTGGTTGTTTGCTGTCTGTATTTATCTTGGCTGTTGTCCATTCTGTTTTGCACTCTGAGGCATAATCTTATTACAATAATAAATATTTTAATATTGAAGCACACCTACGCTGGTAGCATTATATGTATTGGTCATTGCATTGTAGCCTTGTTTTTCATGTACGAGCAAAGTACTGTAGTCTTATAAACAGGACAAATATTGCTTATAATGGTCACATTTATCAATATAGCAACCAGGATATTGCATTCCTAAAGTGCCAATTATAATTCATATATTTATCTGTTGATTGGTTTACCAATTAGTGTTTATACATATTTTTAATATCCTATTATATATGCATCATTACACATATATACTACGTACTATTTAACATCATTATACATATATACTATATACTATATATATACTTTAATATATTCTAGTGAATATTCCTAATGTGCCCTACATGCTTTCACTACAACTCTTAAGTGTTTCATAATATACAGCAAGAATATTGTAATCTAAAAATACCTAAAAACCTAAAAATATGTGGGGATTGCTCTGAATAAGGAATAAACATTTAATGAGCATTAATGCTGCTTTCTATTATTTTTTGGGGGAGAGGATGGCCGTTCAGAAGCATAAAAGTATTTTTTGTGGAAGAAATCATTATGTATACTTTGTGATAGTAAAAGACAATCAGAATTACGTATTTTCCTTAAATATTAATATTTTGCTTATAGCCATTGCTGATTCAACTGTCAGCAGTTTTAAGATATCTAAATTAAAAATGGGAGCAGGTGGCTTGATTGTTTACAATTGTAAATCATGGTTATCAATGACATATATTGCATAGTCATCTTTGTTGTGCATGTATCACCAAGCACCAAAACACCAAAATTTTAGTTTTCTGAATTTTCCTTCATGGAAGTGTTAGAGTATCATAATATTTCAACTAATCCTTCTTTATAGAGTAGTATCTGTCGAAGTTTCATAAGAAAGATAACTAATTCATCTGTCACATTAATAGTTTATATGTTTTTCTTCTATTACAGAGCTGAAAAGTCAGCGATTCATAGGAATGTTTTATATTAGAAACAGATTTTTTTTTAAAAAAAGGAGGTTTTTTAGGGCAATGCCAGTGGGATTTGCAAAACTGTTACTCTCTGACATACCTAGAACAATGCAAATGTAAAGCATAGGTTAGGATTGGTAATCTGAATATATTCTAATTGTGGGAGGAGGACAATTCAATTTCTGTAGAAGGGACTTCATTATTTAAGTCAAACTTTGCTTGTAGAAGAGGACAACTTTTATGCTGTGCCTCTTTTATATGGCCACTTTCTACCTGAATTTTTTGCCTATTGGTAACATAGCTCACAGTTGTAATTATTTCATGTCAGTTCACAGGTAGTCAGAAATACATTCATTTCCATGTAGACTTTCCATTTCTTTATCTAGCTATATGCCCAAGAGAGAAGATAGATAGACACATGAATCTGTGCAAATAGTTGGTTCAGACAGCTCAGTTTTCACAATTGAAAATGATCTAAAAGATTTAGTGTACAATGCTGAAATTTCACAGACAACAGATCAATTTAGTTGGGCGAGAGATATTTTCTCACCAAAGATGTTTGGCTTAACACTAATCACACCATTTCTTTGTCTATCTTAAGCAGTTAAACTCTCCATTAAACTTTGGGTGATTGTTCCTAGGACTGATGCTCAGATGGCAAATGTCCACTTCCTCATAAAATAATCTCCATCTACTTTATGTATTTTATGGCTTTCATTTTCTTCTTCAATATTAGAAAGATCAACAGTGCTTGCTTCTCATGCCATCCCACTAGCTAGTAGGCTATGGGTGCACAAGAAGTGCTCTAGAGAGGGATCTGGACAGGCTGGATTGATGGGCTGAGGCAAATTATATGAGGTTTGACAAGGCCATGGTGTAGACATTGTCCTTAGGGGCAAGGTTTTGTGGTAAATATCCCAGGGCTGTGTTAGCATGTGGATTTGATGATCTTAGAAGTGTTTTCTGGTTTTAATCTAAGAGGGAAGGAGACAAGGACTAGGAGGGAGGTTGGTGGGAGTGTTACTGCTTGGGGACTGGCTGGGCATCAGTTGCTTGGTAGTGAGGAAATGTTTTAATTTCCATCACTTGTCTATTTTGGGTTTAATTTCTCTCTCTTTGGTATTTTATTAATCATAAAATATTATTATCATCATCATCATCATCATCACAGAGTTACAGAATCTGTAATCTTCTGAGGTTGGAAGAGACATTCAAGATCATCTAGTCCAACTGTTAATTTAGCATCATCATAATCACTGCTAAACGATATGCCCAAATTGCACATCTAGACATCTCTTGAACATTTCCAGAGGTGAGCCTACAACCTCCCCATGCAACCTACTCAAATGCCTGACCACACTTTAAGTGATTATTTTTTTTTAATATAAAATCTGAATCTCCTGTGGCGCATCATAAGGCTATTTCATCTCGTTCTTTGACTTGAGATGTCAGAAGAGACTGACCCTCACCCCACTACAACCCCTTTCAGGGATTGTAGAGATCATTGAAGGCCCTGTGAGCTTTCTCTTCTCCAGACTATATAAGCCCCATTCCTTCAGCTTCTCCTCATGGGTAGAACCTTCATCAACTTCATTGTTGTTCTTCACTGTTTTATTCTATTTTAATTATTAAACTGCTCATCTCCGCCTCTGAGTTTTCTTATTTTTACCTTTCTGTTTCTCCCCATTCCACTGGGAGAGTGAGCAGGTGGCTGTGTAGTGCTTATTTCTCAGCTGGGGTTAAGCTATGACACAAAGGAAAGAGAAAAATGTAAGAACCACCACATAATGACCTTTACAAGACCTTGTCTTGAAGTAATCTAAATTCTTCCGTGTTTGCATTTCCTTCCTGATCTGTGCAGAGAAAGGATACCATAGAAGTACCTGACACAGGAATAGATGTACAGAAGAGCCATTAAAATGGATTTAAAAGTGTTGTTTCATTGAAGATTGGTAACACAGTATCATATTAAACAACAGGTCAATTTCATTTCTGCAATCATCTCACATACGTGAAAATCCCTCCCTTTACTGCTATGTGTCAGTACCCATTTGGACCCAAGCTACAAGCAAATTCCATCTGGTTGAGGTTTAGCAATGACATTCTCAAGCATGAAATACTGGACATTTGCAGATATCCACAGAAAATATCTGCTACTCAGCTAGAATGCTTTAACTTTTGATGTCTGCTTCTGTGTTACTCAGCTATTTACAATATCAAACCTTCAAACAGGAGGCCAATCAACATTTTCAGCCTCTGAGCAGGTGCCTCAGCTTTTGCAACTGTAAGTTAAAATTGCAGGATATGATCTGAACCCTGGGCCCTTAAACTTTTACCTACATTGACCAGAGTAGGGTTGGGGTGTTTTTTGTTTTAAGAGACTGACTGCCACAGGAGTATTGTTAGGAATGACCTTATAACTGCAGTTATCTATTCCTTTCATGCTGCATAATATTTTAATCTTTAAGTCCTGTTCAGGTAAAAATTCTTGGTGTAAGTTGCCATAACTTACTAAAAGAGGATTTATATTTTATTTAGAATATAGCCCACATATCTGCAATGGATTCAGCTGGAATGAAGTTAAATCTTCTAAGTAGAAGCTTGTATGCTGCTGTGTTTTAGATTTTTAACCAAAACTATGCTGGTAATACACCAATGTTTTAGCTCTTGTTGAACAGCTTTTGCACAGCATCAAGTCCATCTATCCCGTCACTCTGTCCTCCCCCAGTGATGAGACTGTGAAGGTGCAAAAAGCTGGGAGGAAATGGAACCATGCAGATGACCCAAATTACCAAAATAGATACTCCATGCCAAATAATATCATGCTCAGGAGTAAAATGCAGGAGAGCTTGTTTAGGGAGTTTAGCTATGTTTCACATGGGAACTGGCTGGGTATCTCCCTGTCCGTGGGGGGTGGTGATTGGGTTTGCATCATTTGCCTTGTTTTGTCTTCTCTCTTTTTCTTCTACTTTTGATTTTTAAACTCTTTTTACCACTACCCATGAGTTTATCACTAGCCATGAGTTTTCTGGCTCTTGCTCTTCCTTTTCTCCTCCCCTGTCCCACCTGAGGCCAGGGTGGGGCAGAATAAGTAAGCAGCTGTACAGAGCTGTCTACTGGGGTGAACCCACAAAATGTGAAACAGAATATATTCTGAAAAATACCAGAAGGTGCCATCGGATCTATAGCTTTATGTTGAATCCTCTGGATCTGTTTTTTTGGTTTCTTTTTAAATCTTCTCGCATAACATATATTAATTTCAAGAATTTGAGATAGGCACAGAACATAAATTATCAGCACTGTTGCAGATGAAGAACTTACATGTGATGACATTAGAAGTTTAGTAATGAAGGTAAGAAGTTTTGATTTGAAAATATGAAATATTACCCTTAGCTTGTGTACTGAATGAACATACATTTGCATTTATGTTGAAACACCTGAAAATAAAATACTTTTTTAATATCTACATCAGTGCTCAGTTAAGCTAAAATTACTTTCCATTTAAATAGAGAATAAATATATGCATTAATTTAGACTAAAATATTCCAACTGATTGAATATTCTTCTCAGCATTTATGAATACTTCATCTAATGGAATTCACTTTTCATGCACAAAAATTAAAAAAAAAAACACCAAGGTAATGTTCTATGAGTCCTTTTTTTTTTTGAAAAATACTCTTGATTAACATTCCAGCCATGTAGTGTAAAATCTCCTAATTATAGTACTACTGTACATGACAGAGATTAACCACAACATACTTAATAACAGAAAATCTGTGGAAAGGATAGTTTATTCAAATTAGGAAACCTTGTTTCACTAAGCATGCTCAAATAACTGACAGAAAATTAGTTATGCTATTAGTCAAAGAAGCTGCATTTTATATGCTAATATTTTCTTCAATACATTTTGTACAATTGTCACATTTTATTGCATAACTTTTTATCCCCTGTAGTAGCCAAAACACTTGTGATTCACTGTGAATGTATTCAGATCTGATGTCAGTGTACTAATCAAGACAATACAGTGAGAGTGGAGCACCCAAACCATGCTTAGTAGGCTCTCCACCTGTATGTTCTTGGCCTTGTGCTGCTTTCCAGCACTATATTGCTACACATTGAGAGGGTATATTGAATTTTTAAATTAAATCAATTGAATGGTGTATATCTTTTCCATAAAGATCTCTAATTTATATAAATTGAAATGAAACCAAACTTCAGTTGCATCTATTCAAACCTGTAGTTGTCAATGCCTATAGAAGTTTCACAATATCTAGCTATATGTGCATCTTTCCTCTATTATTCAACATGAAAAACCAAATATCATGAAGCTAGGAGTTTAAAACTAGTCAATAAAACTTTTCCAGATAAAGGAGTTCATGCCTTTCATAGATGGATGCAACTGGCCATCTGGCAAATAGAACAAATGTTCTGTGAAGTTCATTTTTATCAGTGTGTAGGGAAAATATATTTAGAAGCTTTTAACATTGTGCTATAAAGAGAAATTAAGGGTAATTAATTACTTTGCTGTACTTCAAAAACATAGGAAGCAGTAGTCTACTGGTCAGGCAGGAAAGTCTTCACCAAGTCAGCCAGGTTTATAAGGACAGCTTTAAACTAGACCTATTAGGAGAAGGGAATAGAGTTTTGAGTAAAGAAAGAACCAGGGAATGATGGTGAGTTAGGAACCACAGCAGAACCTGTGGCATGCCTCGAAGGAATTAGGTCATGTTCCTCTAAAATGGTGACACAGTCAATGGCCCAACTGAAATGGGCCATTGAAATGACTACACCAATGAAGTAGAATAAGTAAAAAAATTAGAAGATGAAAGCCACTGTACATATAGAAAGCTGGGATCTAATCACTAGTACTGAAATGTGGTGGGATTAATCACATGGCCTGGAGCACTGCAAGCTATCATTATAAACAAAGAATTTATAGGGACAGGTGAAGGAGAGATTGGAGTATGGATTACTTCCTGTATTATAAAAATGGATTGATTTTGCAGAGCTATCCTTGAAAAATTATGATGAACAGGTTGAGAGCTTGTGGATGAAAATTAGAGGTCAAAACAACAAAGCCTTGTGGTTTGTGTTTACTACCAGCTGCCTGATGAAGAGGAAGATGTTGACAAATCCTTCTTACTTTAACTACAGCAAGCACTGTGTTCATACAACCTGCTGGGGCATTCACATCTGCTGGAAAAGCAGCACAGCTATGTATAAGCAGCCCTTAAGACTCTTTAAGTGCATCAAGAATATCTTTTTAATCCATGTGATAGTCTGACAAGAGGAGAAGTGTTATGTTGTTGGTCAACACAGATGAAAAAATAAGAGATGTCAAGGCCACAGGCAGCCTGGGCAGCAATGACATTGCACCAGTGATCATGTTCTTGATAGACATGTGAAAAGCAAGAGTAGAGTCAAGAGGCTGAATTTTAGGACTTTCATTTCTTTGAGGAATTTTTGGATGGGAAATGGGCCTCAGGGATAAAGAAGGTGAGCAAAACTGACAATTATTTAAGGAATCTTAGAGTGCAAGAGCTTGATTGTCATGTGTGAGAGATCTCACAAGGAAGGCAGAGGACTGATGCAGTTGGCTGTTGTAGTTGCTAAACCTCTCTTCATTGTATTTGAAAAGTCACAGCAGTCAGGCAAAGATCCCAATGACTGCAGAAAGGACTACATCCATTTTTTAAAATGGTAAAAAGGAGAACCTTTGGTACTTCTGACCAGACAACCTTTCAGTATACAGAAGGGGACTTGCAAGAAAAACAGAGAAAGGCTTTTGAACATGGCTTGTAGTGATAGAACAAGGGAGAATGTGTTTTAACTGAAAGAGGGTATGTTTAGAGTGGACATAGGAGGTTTTTTTATGATGAGGGTAGTGAGACACTAGAACAGCTTGCCCAGAGAAGTTGTGAATGCTCTGTACCTGGAAGCTCTCAAGGCCAGATTGGACAGGACTTGGATCAACCTGGCCTAGTGGAAGGTGTTCCTGACCATGACAGGAATTACATGATCTTTATTCCAACTCAAACCATTCTGTGATTCTAGATTCTGTGATTCTAGATTCTATTATTCCATTATGCTGTACCTTTGAGAGTACAATATGCACAACTGCTTTCACTATGGAAGAAAAGACCATGGAAGTTAGCAATGGAAATGGCTAGTTCTTACTGTGTACATGTATAAGTTGACGTACTGATTTTATAGCATTGAAAAGCCAGGGAAAAAAAATGCTTATTTCCATCTTAATAGTTTTGAATCCTTATATTCACTGCTAGAGTGAATTTTTCATACTACTTTTAAGCAATAAATAAATATTGGTTGTATGAATTTTATTTTAGAGTTATAAAAGGAAATAGCAGTCTGTTTTTATTTATCTAAATAAATATTTTATGTTGCATATTCATGTTAAAAATTTCATAGCAATTACCAAAGTAGTTTTTTGGCAATCAGATGCTTTCAAGAACAAGTTCTATTACTAAATTTTTAACTGCCACGATAAAATGTATTCTGTTTAAAATAGAATATTTTAAATTGTTCATAGCTTTATAATTGCATCTAGTATACAAAAAGCAAAAGCAATGCTTAAATATAATGTTAATAAATGCTTAAATATATATTTAGAGATCTTTCAATACTAGTGGGAAAGTGTGGAATACTGGAAGCCCAGCACCATATTTTGCTTTATTATTGGCTGTTTTCAAGTAATTTTTAAGAAATGTCTACTACCAAGAACAGTGCTACAAGATTCTCCAATAAGTTTTATAAGACACATTACTAGTTTTGACCCCAAAGAAACCAACATGTTAGTATTTGGTTATTTCAAATGGCTTCTGTAAATTTCGACTGCCTCAACCTCTCTGCATATACACATACTCTTGTTCCTTCTTTAGATTTCCTTCCAAACACAAAACTTTCATCCTCTATTCTGCCACATATTTTGCATATTCTACATTTGAAATCAAGGGTTCCTTATGTGTAGAGTTTTTTCTTTACTTCTCCGAGAATAACATCTGACTTTATATCAAGTCTCATACTGAATTATCATAATGATTTTTAGAATATAAATTTATTACTTCTTTAGTAAGTAGAAAAGTTTAATTTCAAATGTATTTTGATTGACTTCCTTTTGCATGTTTAGCATCAAAATGATCAGTCACAAAGAGGCCATGGTTATTCTGTCTCATTCATTCAAAACTTCAAGAGTTAGATAATTTCTCTACTGTGACTGTTTGACAATAACTAACAGGTCATTTTGTGACATTATAAGCATCATATATTAATTTTTGGATTTTCTAAATTGCCTATGTAAAAGAAAATCACACTAGCGCACCTGATGTTTGAATACAATTAGTATGCAAACTGATTATGTCTAGTTATGTGCCAATGTCAAATTAGGTATCTGAATAGTTGCCTATTGAAAATGTAAGCATACAAAGGAAAAAAAGCAGCAAGACAATTTATGAAAGGGACTGTCCTGGTTTTGTCAATTAAAAATTAAAAATAAGTAAATAGCAACGATGAGAAGATTAACACTGGGTTACAAAGCATATCACTAAATTACTGTGCTGTAAGGGTACTTAATAGCCTAATGGTAGGTCTCCAGTATTCATTCATATTCTATATATAAACAGACTGCAGAAGCAAATTCAATCCTTAGTTAATTTAGCTGAATCAATGCAGTGGTTTGAGGGGTAAATACTTGCAGTCTTTAGACAGCAACTATGTATGTAGTTGTAGAAAAAATGAATCCATGCTTGGACGAGCCCTAGATACAGAAAATGCATAATTTTTTACTTAAATTCACTTATAATTCAAATTCATATTGCACTACTGTATTGTTAAGCTATAAGAATATAAAAAGAATAACTAATGTTGAAAGAAAAAAATTCCAGGTAAAATGAGGTTGGCTTAAATTTTTAATGTTCCAATTCTAAAATTCAGTTCTTGTTATCTCATACATTGTCATTTTCCAATATGTTTTTATAGTAAGTATTAGCCAAATATTGGAGTGATCATCTCAGATTTTAGTGAAATAATAATACTTCTTTTTCCAATCCCAGCCATACTCTATCCAGTGGATGTAAAAACACACACTGGGACTTACAGTGAACAAATCTACTAAAGACAAATCCTATTTCCTGCCTCATTCTATTATTGCTTTTGAAACATACCAAATGAGCATTGTAGAAAGCAGGAAAAATGGCTCCTATTTTTATTCAGTTTTATGTCACAAAAAGCAAAAGAAACACAAGTGAGATGTTGAAAAACACTAAGTGAAGGAGGTTTCCAAGTGAAGTAATCAGCATGAAAGACAACTAGAAGTTAAGAGTTGGCAACTCAAATACAAACTGCATTAAGGTGACAAGCAAGATTAAGGTTGAGAAGATGAAAGAAGGAATACAAACTAATGGGGGATAAGGTTGAGTAATACCCAGTTTCTGAAGCTGATTCTTCTGATGATGTCAGTAGAAGTTTTGTTACAAATCCTGACAGGAAAGGGATAGAGCTTTCTTTGTACTAACTATAACCTTGACAATTTTATGCATGGCTCATAACATCTGCTTCAGCGAACAGCAGCTGGCTAATAACTTGCCAGAATACCAACTGAATTAGAAAGCTGTGAATCACTGAACTCTACCAATTACATGCTCAAAAGATTCTGTGAACTTCAAAGCTCTGTGTACACAAGTGAGCATTTGTACCACTGGTTTCCTACAGAAATGAAATGCTAGTAGTGCATTCAGCAGTCTATGCCATTATTCTCTGGTAAAAATGGTAAATGTAGAACTGTGTGCTTTGTGTTCATAATTAGTTTTTGGTGAGTCAGTTTGGGCAAACTATTGGAATAGATTTAATTCCTGCATGCAGGAATTAATGCAGCTTTTAAGTTTTTGTAAAGTTGTCTAGAGCTTTTGTGGATGTTTACCAGTAACTCACAAAAAAAAGTAAATAGTTTTGCAAATCAGTGTTGACCTTTTTTGGACTCTTTTATGACTCAAGCTTTTGAAACAGGTGCTAGAAAGCCTTTGTTAAATATTAAACAACAACTTTTGCAATTGGTTTTGTTTCCAATACAGATTCTTGAGAAACTTGAATAATCAGACTATTTCTAAACACCTTTCCTATGAACTTTTGGATTTGGCAGAGTACATAGTTGAATTCTTAGGGCTGTAATTTATGACTAAATGTTTGAATTAAGTATCTATATCAGATAGAGAAACCCTACTTTGACATTTCTAATGTAGACACCAAAGTTGCAAAAAAACCTATCTACGTAGTACCAGGAGTGTGATTCAGATACAAAATTTATGTACTTAGTCTTCTTATATGACATATGAGAAGGAAGAAGTGATGAAGAGTGATTCAGAAAAATTACATGATAATCATAAGGAAAGTTAATCTATCATTAGAATATTTTAATACTTTCATCAGAATATTTTAATGCTTTCAAACCACAATAGCTGTAGGAGGATTTGCTGGAACAAAATTTTGCAATTGGCAAAAAAACAACAATGGAGAGGCAAACCAATACTGAATTCCAATCTTAGCTTTAGAAAGCTGGAAGATATATTTATTCCTTTCTTCTCAGGTGACTGTTTTACTCACTTGACTACAAATTATTTCAACAAGGTACCAGTCTTGAGCAGAGATAGAGAATCACCCTTCAGGCAAGATGTAATTATTAATGACCCAAATAAAGCAAATGAAATGTAGGCTGACTTTGACTGAGCAATCAGTGCACTAAACTCTGGGACAAGCATGCAAAGATTCTTATGCAAAAGACAACATCATATGTGACACATCTTGAAGTAAGAAGGGAATTGAACTCAGACTCTTTTTCAATTATGCTTTAGTCAAGTCACTCTCATGGAACATAGGAATACTGGCCCCTCACCTTTTCTGTTTATGCTTTTGAGCTAAACTGCAAAAACCTTCCATGTTAGTTTACAGTTCTAAATCAAGTCAACCTTTTGGAAAAATGTTGATTTTTCTCTCAATATGATTTTCCTTGCACAGGTACTGATTTACAGGAGAAAATAAGGAAATTATAACCTGCTCATTCCCAGTCACAAAGAGATATTTTTGTACAATACTTTATCTAGCAAGCTTAAGTAGTTAACTAGAGAATTTCTAGCTTTTGGTATCACAAAGCGATGCCTATGCTAAAGTACAACTCAGAATAAAAAAAGTCTGAATTTTATCTGCCCAATTCTATCTGATGCTAGAATAGGAAAACAGAACAAGTAATATGGAAGATTCGCCCAAATTATGAGGACTGTATCTGCCAAACTATGTTGGGCACTATAACACTCAGGACAGTGAAGTCCAGAGGTACTTTTATATCCTTGTAAATTATTTGGGATAGGAAGCCAGAAGATGATAGTAACCCAGGTAATGCCCAACTGGCTTCAGATACAGAGAAAACCAGAGACTGGCCTGGGTTTTCTTTGGATGAATGAGGCTGTTGACCTTTGACAATGATAATCAAATTTAAAACACAATAAATTGATAAAGAGTGGGAATGAACTCATGGGTCCAACAGCCTGCAGAACATTGTTTGTGTTGTAGAACATAAGTCTTTGTCTAGAAATTGCCATCTAGCTGCTATATCCATGAATTTATATTTCATGTCACTGAGTGGTACTGCCTGGTTTCTCAGCCACCTCACCCTAAGTTCACCATGACAATCACAGATGCATGATCTGTCTCATCATGGTCTGAGAACACCTATCATGTTTCTGGCAAAATGAAATTTAATTTTCCAAAGTATTAACACACTGTGAGAATGAACACATGAATATTTGCTCATCAGGTAAAGGACCAGTAATGGTCTGTGAATGTAAAAGCATCATATACAACTGTGCATATACAATCATGCTGAAAATTTTTTTCACTAAAAATTTAATGCATATATTTTAAGTTTTGCAAATCAAATATTGTTTTTATTTTTTTTTCCTTTTTTTTATCTCAGAAGACTGTTGCACATATAGGAATAGTTTTTTGGGAGTATAATTTTCAAATCCAGTAATTTGAAATTATTATATTTAAAAAATTACAAAATGTCTTAAGTCTGTTAAGAGGTTTCATTTAGGGCCAATCACTACCACTTGCAATTTAGCAGAATGTGTTCCTGAAAGGTGAGAATGACCTTTCTTGATTGAACAACTCATGGTTATTTCTCTGCCAGTGGGATGAGGAATACTTTATGTGATGCAGCTGTTGAACATCAGAGAACAGTAAATTACTCTAACTGCTCTCTTTACCAGAGAGTCCAAGGGGTTTCTTTTAATATGGTTTTGTTTTGTTTTGTTTTAAATGAAGAATTATTGTTCAAACTGGCTGTGGTTGGAAATCTCCTGTTAGCAGCCTTAGAAAATGGAAGCTTCTGACACAGAATAGCTGGTATTAACACAAGCGAATTCACTACAACTGTGTCTAAGCCAAGTCAAGGAAGGAGAAAAAGTTATTTAAATTCTGTCTTTGTTCAATTCTTGGCTTTTTTTTTAATGCTGTTAACTTGAAAACTGATAAGACTGGATTGAAAATGTGCTAGCACTACAAGTAGTTCTTACATGGACAGCCCTTTTAACAACAGGACTTTTAATTGCTGTTAGTGGGACAGGCTGGAATTATTGAGACAAAATTTCCTTTAAATATTAACAAGATTTTAAATAATTTGGTTTCTGAAACAAAGACCCCAAATCCAACCTTAAAGAAACAGTTGGAAGGAATATAATGAGAAGATATAAATAAATAAAGAATTTGAGCAGAACCTAAGTGCCCAATAACATCACTTGGTACTTTCTTTTTGCCCTTTCCTTTTTTCCTCTGCATTTAGTCTTACGTGTGCTTCTGCTATTCAGATAGTACTTCGCTTGGAACAAACTTGAAGAAACCCTTTAAAACTTTCTTAGGACTAACTTTCTGCACAATGCCAGAAACAAAATTCTCGAACAGACTATTTACTGCCTTAAGAAGGCACAGGAATTAGGAGAAATAATCCTACATGCTCTGAGGACCCTAGTTTCAGATTTTCCATTATTCCCTCCAATTGGATCAGGTACCTTTCAAAATAAAGCCATATTCATGTTTTTTTAACAAGAGTGGTGATGACACTGATGCCAAATAGAGAAGTCTTATCTAGAGGTTACAGAACCCTCTCATAAATGTGTAGATATGGACTAAATTCTCTCCTCAGACTCCAGAGGGTTAAAAGTTGTTTAGAAGATTAAAAATCTATGTAGAATTTCCTTAAACAGAGCGCATTTTTTGGATTTCTATCAGCAATTAAAAAAAATAATTTTGTAATAGTTATATGACTAAATGCTTATGTATTTCATCATCATCATCATCATCATCATCATCATCATCATCATCGTATTTATTTTTCTTGGAACTTTTTCCCACCTCTGTTTTATCCTGTTCCTTTAGGTGGAAAGAAATAATTTCCAAAAATGTAGAAATGGTAGATTCTTCACTTGAAAAAGATTGCTGAAAGTGGGAATTTCAAAGCGGACTATATTACCAGCTTCAGTAACTTTCAATGTACTGTTTACTTTGTCCCTTAGGTACTTTTAAGAATCCTGTCTCTCATAATAATTTAAACACTTGCATTAAAGTGGTAGGCTTTTAGAAGCAGTGAGTAACAAGAGTTTCCACTGAAGTCAGTCATTGCCTTGGAAAGTAAGGCCATTTTTTAATCAAAGTGTTGGAATTCCAGCACTCAAATATGAAGGTTTAAAAGTTGATGACTGAGAAGTCTAAGTAGCCTGCCAATTCAGAAAAAAGACCACCATGAATAAACAAAAAGTTTTAAAGTTGCTCTTCAAAACATTCTGCAGTGTGGTGTGTAATGAGCAGACAAGGGTTTGTCACATGCTTCTTATGGGGGAAGAAGAAACATGAAAGAACAAGTATTGTGGAGCTATTCTGAAACCATTATTCCAGTCTAATTCCTAAAAGTTGATTCTGTTGATAGGAGGTGAATAACAGAGGTTGAGTGGAAATGAGAATGTCTCATTAAGTAATTTTATCTTGATTTTCTCAGGAAATGAGACTTACGTGAGCATGTTACCTTGTGTGTTTGTGCATATTCAATCTTTTTTTTTCAGGTAATTTACCAAGTTCAGCTACATTTTTTTAGCAAATTGTCAGGCCTCTATGATTCATGAAAATATGCAGCCTAATGAAGACTGATTGCATCATTGTTCCTATTTAGGTAAAATATGTATCATGCAAGAAGGGGGAAGAAATCTTACAAATATTCTCACACTGTAACAATTTAAAACCAAAATCATGCTTTACTATGCTTTACAGTAGTCAGTTCCTGTGACTGATTAGTAGAATCACCTGTGAATTTCAAATCGGGGGTTAATGCACATATAATTAACTGGGAAAATCACTCAGTTTAATCCATTAAAGAGAAGGCTTTAGTTAATAAAGATGGATACATCTCAGCCTACGTGAGAAACATTAGATTGTTTAGCGAAAAAGATCTCAAAACTAGCACATGGAGACACTTAACAGTAGCACAGTCAAAACATGTTTATACTGACTCTGCTAGAGAAGGTTCTGCACAGACAAGGTGGGCACAGGTGCATCCCCCCTGCTCTCTCTAGCTGCAGACAATTAAATTCATCAGACCTTTAGACACTGACCCACACAGCCACTAGCTCATTTTCCCCTGACAGAATGGGAGAAGAGAACTGAAAGGGTAAAAGTGGGTTGAGATAAAACCATTTTAAAGAGGTCAAGCAATTAAAAGCAAACAAGTGAAAACTTTTAAAAGGTATGGTTGCACATGGAAGCAAAGCAAAATAAGGGATTCTTGCAGAATTTGCCATGGGCAAGCAGCTGTTCAGCCATCTCTAGGAAAGCAGGACTTTATCACTCATAGTAGTAACTTGGAAAGACCAACACCATTGGTCCAAATGTCCTTTGCTTCCTCCTCCTTCCCCCAGCTTTACATGCTGAGCATGATGCCATGTGGTGTAGGATAACTCTTTGATCAGTTGTGGTCAGCTCTTTTGGCTGTGCTCCCTCTGGACTCTTTGTGTTCCCTCCCACCAGCCTTCTGACTGGTTGGGCGTTGTGAGAAGCACTCAAGGCTTTGGCTCTGTCCAAGTGCTGCTCAGCAATAACAAAAGTATCTTTTGGTCATCAGCACTGTTTCAGTCACAAATCCAAATCACAGCCCACACCAGGTACTGTGAAGAAAATTAACTCTATCCCAGACAAAGCTATCACACCCATTGAGGTCGTGACTTCTGAGTCCAACTGCTGGCTCTCAGATTTGTTACCCTACTCACACTGCAGGTGCCGGTGAGCTTCACGAATATGAAGCTAGTCTGGCTTCACATTTGTGCTCACACAGAGGCTCCAAGTAGAGAGCACACTCACACAGGCAACATTATATATAGTAATGATTCAGACTGTAGGACAGACTGCAGTGATCAAGCACAAGGTGCAGTCAGAGGAAAAAACACTAACCTGTTCACATGCCACTCATGCCCTCTATCCTATTCCTCCTTTGTTTCTCATAATTTTATTGTCCCCAGTCCACCTTTTACTGCCTTGGGTGTTTCAGCCCAACTATAAGTCTCGCACACTTCTGCCAGATCTTTGAGTTTAACTTGGTTTGCTTGACTTAGTCAGGCAGCCTAATGAACTGCAGCCACCATAGGATACCTGGTATGATCCTGCCCTCAGAACCGAAATCAACCTAAAAACCTACCCTGACTGTTACCTACTAAGGACAAAACTAGTGAAAAATAGAACTTCCATTGTAGATTCCACATCAGTCATGAGTGGATGTCTACAAAAAGCTGAGAAGCTGATGCAAAGATGCTATTCCTTATTTCCCTTCATAAAACAGCATTAAAATGCAGTTAAGCATTTGATCAACTTTTTCCTAATTTCACTTTACATTTAACCAATTTCTGCATTTCTTTCAAGGACAATATCTGATTGCTTTCCTACTCATTACAATTTGATCACTGGTTAGCAGGAAGCAATAAAGCCTAATTAGAACAATTTTGAATGAGAATGTGGCCTAGATATTGACAAAGGACAAGGTTTTTGCAGACAATCTAGGACATTAATTTATTAATAACATATTTTCTTAGGCATAATTTGTCTAAAAGAAATTTCATCAGCACTTACAGCTATAAATTCATATTTTAAAGTACATTTTTAACTGATTATCATATCATAAAATACACCCATAATGAAAAATAAAATTATACTTATGACTGAGTTCTATTGCGAAATAACCAGAGTTTTAAAATACATCTGTCCTTTTCTATTATGTTAAATAGAGCAAAACAATACCTACAGAAATTGAGGGCTGAAATATGTTCTCAAAGAAGTGAAGCATATATAGTTATCATCTGGCCTGGTAATGAAAAATACAACCAGTGTATGCCACAGGGTGAATGGTAAGTCTAGGACAATTTCTACCTTCTCCTTCTTTGAACTACAGGCACTAAATGGGTGTAGTTATGGAGGCCAAAGAATTGGGACAATGCACTCAGGCTGAAGGGCTGTTTTCTAAGTCTACACAAACTCAGAGAACTTTGCAAAGCAAAGCTGTGTTCCCCCATGGCTGTACTCACAGCGTCGTGTAGGACAGCATAGACTGAAAAAAACAGAAAATACACCACTGCCTGCAGTTGTGCACTCTGAAGATAAAGGGATGAAGTCTTCAAAAAACTCAGTCTTCAATGAGTTTAGACTTCCACTGTTGCTACAAGTCTATATACTCAAGTGTAGCCAAGGATTTGCCATTTTTTCAGAGCAATGTCATAATTATACCAAACTTGCCACTGTGTATATAACGTTTCCCTTCAACCTTGAGGAGAAGTTTATGTTAGAGCTTTGTAACCATCCCTAACATTCAGGAAGAGGAGTAATTCTATTAAAAAGTCATGCTTAATTTTGTCATTATATAAACCCAATGTAATGCATTTTTAAACGTATTTTAATGAATAAAACATGCCCTCTGTTTGAATGAGGAATACTCTGTAGCAAAGCTTTCTGGAAAGCAGTAGTTAGAAAATTTCACAATATTTCTTACCTTCATTTAACTGTTGATATATTCAAATGATAACACCTTGTAAATAAGTTATTTCAGGACTGTCTAGAAAGTATTAGGCATTTTCAGTTCTTTTGAAAAACTGAATAAACATGTGATATATTTTATTCTCTAAATCAATCACTTTATCAAAAAACTGCTTAACAAGCTGGTAATCAATATATTGCAGATTTTGAAAATTAATCTTTCATAGGAGCATATCTTTCAAGTGATCAATCAGAAAGCTAGACCAGGATGAGAAAGCATTTCTCTCATGGTGCAGTGTCATAGCCTACCAATCATTAGTTTAGTATATCACCAAAAAAAAAAAAAAAAAACCCAACCAAAACAACAACACCTTGTGGTGTTCAGATGTACTTTTTTTCCTAGCAAAAAATTACCATACTAATGAAAAATATCATTTACAGGGGAAATCTTGGAGTGAAGCATGCATAAGTCTGTTTCCAAAGAAAGACAACATATTTTAGGCATTTTGCAGCCCCTTTAGCCTTAAATCACCTGAATATATGTTTATTGTGACAGAAAAACAGGCCAGGCTTAAAGATAAAGGAAAATAGCAAACAGAGATTGAGTGTTTCACCCCCGTTGCACACAAAACAGATTAATCGTATTGTAGTAACCTGAAGTTATTTAGAACTTTTTATGGTGTCATCTAATCTGGTTCAGAACAATTTCAGGTGTCAGCAACAAGCTATATATAATTCTCAGGAATTTGTGTCATGTATTTCTCCAAAGTTTTATGTCCATACACTGTGAAAAATAAATATATTTTGCCCTATTAGAACCAAAATAATCTTAATGACTATTTTTATAATCTGATATAGTAAGAGATAAATTTCTCATCAAAGGTATCAAAATCCATCTGTGGAAGAATTGCTTACTAGCCCATTAAATGCAGGAGATAATGAATTTCTAATGAAAGTTTTATTTATGTATCCCTGAATTTAGCTAAGACTATGTATATCTGTCCACATGCTGAAGAGATGCAGTAAGTGACTATAAATTTTACAACAGCCCAATTCCCTAGCAAGATCTTAGGAATGGCATGGAATAAAACATGTTAAATATGTTTTACGCATGCTGGTCTAAAACTACCAAGCTGTAGATTCTTTTCTCATTAAAAAATGAGAAATGAGTACTGTATTTGTACTATTTTGACATTGCAGGGTTGAAGTGGGTTTGTGAAGCCAGGCTTTAGTAATGGAGGGGACTATAGGGGCGGCTTCTGTGAGAAGCTGCCAGAAGCTTTCCCCATGTACAGCAAAACCAGATGTCTCCAAGACAGATGTATCCCTGGTCAAGGCTGGGTCAATTAGAAATGGCGGCAGTGCCTCTGTGATAACAAGATGAAGGAGAAGGAGGAAAAAAAAAAAAAAATATTGCACTTATGTAATTGCGACCAGAGAGGAGCAGGGTGAGAACATGTGAGAGGAACAGCCCTGCAGACAGCAGGGTCAGTGCAGGAAGAGGGGCAGGAGGTGCTCCAGGCTCTGGAGCTGAGATTCCCCTGCAGCCCCTGGTGCAGCCCATGGTGAGGCAGCTGTGCCCCTGCAGCCCATGGGGATCCACAGGGATGCAGAGATCCACCTGCAGCCCATGGAGGAGACCCACACTGGAGCAGGGGGATGCCTGAGAGGAGGCTGTGACCCTGTGGGAGGCCCGTGGAGAGAGGAGCCCACCCTGGAGCAGCCTGTCCTTGAAGAACTGCGCTCTGTGTAAGAGTGATCACACTGCAGCAGTTTGTGAAGGTAGAGTCATATTGGAGAAGTTCATGGAGAACTATCTCCTGCAGGAGGGACCCCATGCTGGAATAGAGGAAGGACTCCTCTCCCTGAGCAGCAGCAGAAACAACCTGTGATGAACTGACCATAACCACCCATCTCCCTGCACTGCTGGGGAGGAGGTAAAGCTGGGAAGGAGGCAGGGGTAGGAAGAAGGCGTTCTTGAGGTCTTATTTTACTTGTCATTATCCTGCTCTGATTCAGTTAGTAATAAATTCAATCAATATCCTTAATTCTAGCCTGCTTTGCTCATGACGTTATTTGGTGAGTGATCCCTCCCAATCCTTATCTCAACTCATGAACCATATTTTCTCTCCCCTGTACAGCTGTGGAGAGGAGTGATAGGGAGGCTTTGGTGAGTGTCTGGCATCCAGCGAGGGTCAACGCACTACAAGGGGTTTTTTTACCCTCAATTGCAGGGTTCAATTTTAATTATAAATTACCTCACAAAGTTGTTTCTTACAGTACCATGACTTTTTCACATTTATGTTTTAGCTTGTCACCTATTTTGTGAAATTTATCTACTTCAGGCCCTCAGTTAGTAAAAGTTTCATTATGTTTGAATGAAATCAGCTGATATCCTCAACTCATGTTTCACTTGTCAAGTAAAATTCCATATAGAATATCCAAATTTGGAAACTATTGCAAAATCATCTCAAAAATCTAGAAATGAAACTTTTTATAATGGTGGGTCTAATTTAGCTTTACAGGGTCAGTTACGAACAATGTCTGCCTTTGAGATAAGAAACTGACTATAACACACATATACAATTAATAATTTATGGTATCTATAGGGAAAAGGTTTCATCAGTCCTAAGGCTGGTTCCCTCAGTACTTTGTTCTAACCATGCTGTTATCAACCCCTAAATAAAGGGTCAGAGAATTTCAGGTATAGGACAATAATATCAGAATTTGTTCCTGACTGATCCTTATCACGCGTGGATTCTTGTTAATGAGGCAAGAATTACTTTAAAATTCTAGTTTGAAATATAAATTCTCTATTGACATTAAATTGATTAAAACATTAGAGATGAAATAATAATATCTTATGACATTTCACTAAGATATTAGAATAAGGTATAATACTATTTATAAATAAATCACCAAAAGTATATAATGTCTGGAGGCAATAGTCTTTTTACTAGAATTCTAATCTACTGAGCCATATACTTAATAATTAATTATTTAGCGTTTCTCTGACTTGAAAGAATCCTTCCACTCTGATGTTGCTTTTGCACCCATCTTTTTCTACCATTCTATCTTTCCAACATTTCTATAATAAGAACTATTTTTCATCAAAGTAGGTTTTCACACAAATATGATCTACTTTTGCATTTGAAGCCAGCACAATCATATATGACAAGAAATCATCATCTCAGTTCTGCATTCTTTCTAGTAATCATGTGTCTCCAGAGGCAGCAAAATACTTGTCAACCGTGCTACTAAATTGGGTCAAGTAATGTTAAAAACATCAAAGCTGGGTTTGTATCCCCCAAAAATAATTCCTAAGAAACTAATTTTATGATTCTGTATAATTATAGCTTAAAAACATACATAGAAATCTGCTATCTTTTCCCATGGGATGCCTTCAGGACTTTGAAATGATCTTTCAATCTTGAAGCTACTCCAATTTATATGAAGATGAAATGATTCAACAAATTTAGTGTAAAATTAATATAAACACCATTTCTTTTTTATTTTTCACTGTTTCAGAGCAACTTATGGATTCAGAATTTAGAAGAACTATTGTTAACATATTAAGGTAATCTGACTCACAGGAATGATCAAGATATATATTTCAGCATTTTTTCTACTGATATAATTCAATTTTCTCTGACTTGCACAAGTTTTCATAACTTCTCATTTTATCAGTTTCTTTCAATATTGTGTAACTGATTTGAAATTATAAAATAGCCATTTCAAGCACAGTTGCATTACTGCCTCACAAAACTGAACTTTTTCTGATTTTATTTTCTATTTGTTTTCCCCCTAAATTATACCAAGCATCCCACCCTGTCCCTGCCCCCACTACAATGTCATAGAATCATGGAAGGCTTTGGGTTGGAAGGGACCTTGAAGACCATCAAGTTCCAGCCTCCCTGCCCTGGGCAAGGACACTTTTCACTAGACCAGGTTGCTCAAAGCCCCATCCAGCCTGGCCCTGAACACTTCCAGTGATGGAATATCCACAATATCTCTGGGCAACTTGTTCCAGTGCCTCACCATTCTCACAACAAAGAATTTCTTCCTAATACCTAAACCAAACCTACCCTCCTTCAGTTTAAAGCCATTGCCTTTTGTCCTGTTTCTGCGTGCTCACACAAATAGGATGTCCCCATCTTCCTCGCAGACTCCCTTCAGGTCATGAAAGGCCACAGGTGATCTTGAAGTATTCTCTTCTCCAGACTGAGCAAACCCAATTCTCTTAGTCTTTATAGCAGAGGTGCTCAATCCCTCTAATATCATTGGTGTCCCTCCTCTGGACTCATCCAACAGGTCAATGTCCTTCTTGTGCTGGGGATCCCAGAGTACTCCTTGTGGGGTCACACAAGAGTGGAGAGGAGGTGCAGAATCCTCTTCCTCAGCCTGATGGCTCTGTTGCTTTTGGTGCAGCCCAGGATGCAGGCATAATTTTCCAGCAGTGCTTGGTGGCTTCCAGGTTCTCCTCGTTGCCTGTGCTGCATGCATTCATGTGAAAGCACCTCAGCTGGGCTTTTGATTCTGTTGTCTTCCTACAGGAACACCCCTTAACTCCTTTGAGGTATTTCCCTGGTGTTTCTTTGTTGGCTTCTGTTATCTCAGGAGTCCCTGGCTCATCTCTGTAAGACTGCAAATGTCCTCCAGTATGGCCAGCACATTTCAAAGTCAGCGGCAGAGGGTCCTCACTAGCCCCTGTCCCTCTAACCTTCCTACAATTTGTGTGGGACACGCTCCCTGGGAATGGCTTTTGTCCAGGTGGGGCTGGGCATGGTCCGTGCTGGCTCCACCCATGCAAATCAGAACTGACTTTGAGCCACAACTCCACCACCTTCTCCGTGGGACCTGAGGCTGGGATGGCTCCCTTTGCTCTCGTTCCGAGGTCTTGCTGGGTAGGAAAGCTCACCTGCCTCCCACATCCTCAGCTCCAGAGCACTTCATCATTGAAACGTGCACTTTATTACACATATATATATATTTGTGTGTGTATATCTATCTATATGTGTATATACACACACACACACACACATATATATATATGTATGATGTATTTCTTCAAGAGATAGGAGGGCATTTGAAAAGTATTATTTTTTTCAGGAAGGTATAGCAATGCAGAAATTAAGGGGCATGCCTGGGTTACAGTATTAGTTCTATAAATAGATTTAAATGGATTTCCACACTCTCTCAGGAAGTAAATTCACAAATGGCCTTATCTAATTCTCATTCAAATCAATAGCCGCCTTTAGTAGGCTTTGAGACTAGTCTATTTAATCTTTCTTTATCTCAGTTATTCTGCTGTAAATGGAGGGTATCTCCTTTAATCACAGAAGTGAAGTGAGCATGAATGTTTCATAATTTATAAAGAGTCAAATAGTGCTCAGATGTAGGCCATAAAAGCAAGCTCCTTTCTATATCTATTACTGAAAATACTGCACAAGGTCCAGCTCATCTAAGTTATTTGCCCCGGCTGGAGAAAAAGGAACATTGTTCAGATGACCATGAAAACTCCTAACCTGCTTTGGTGGAGCAGGAAACTTAGGTGCATTACAGGCTCTGTTTCAAAACAATCCCTAAAGGGAAGTTATTTGGTGACATGGTTCTCCTACTTTATGTCTAACCATCCTTTCTAGTTATCTGTATGTACTAGAGACTTGAGTCGTGCTCCCAAATACACCCTCTGTTCAGCTAGGGCTCTTGCTCTATTGCCACTCATGGGGTGGGAAGCAGAAAAGGCTTTGTTTACATTGATAAGCACTGCCAGCAACTATCTAATCTCTCTCTGCAAATACTGACTGGGTGGTTTCATTCATTATTCTTATTCAGTGTGGCTCCTGGCTTTTGATATGCTTTAATATGGCTGATTATTATCTGGATAAGTGAGAGCAGGCACAGACCAAAATCAGCCCAGGCAGTGTGCCAGCAGTGAAATGGTATTTGGGACCAAAGTTCGGTGTCCAAGCATGTGCCTTCTTCCTATGCAAGTTAACCCACACAGCTGCACCCAGACTGCTCTCAAAGCAACAGAATGAGCAATTTCTGGTCTAAAACTGGGTATTAGAACTGCTTAACCATGGGAAGAAACTGACATACAGTTCACAATTCTCACAAATCTTTGTTTCGGGGCTGTTGATATGTTCATGCTACAGAACAGATTCAGTACATCTCAGTGGTGACTTTGACTTTTTATTAAAGCTGCTAACACCACTCTTGATCTTATACAGGATTCCACACTGGACTTTTTATTGAATCATGGATAAAAACCAAACATGCTTTCTCATCCACCGAGGTAAAAGTAGATCAAGGTAGCATAATCAAAAATGCAATGTTTAGCTAAGCAATCTACCAAGACAGTTAAAATAAAACTGCTGTTGAAAAAAACTATTTTAATTATATTAAGATTTGCAGCTAACAGAGTAATTCAATGTAGAACATCTCATTATAAAATAATAAGGTAAATTGATAATATCTTTGCACTTTGATAGCAGATGCAATTTGATACTAAATTAGACTGCTTTCATGAAATCCAGGTATCCCACAGTGCTTAAGGTCTGTCTAACATTTAAAACAGCTATGTATCTGTTGATCTCTATCTTCATACATTTTTGTACCGGTTATTTCATTATTAGTTTTACTGCTTCTTTTTCAAGTACACTCATGAGCCTAGTAACAGACTGAGAAATCTACAAATACCACAATGCATCACTGAAAATAATAGAAACCAATAAAGAACATTTTAGAAGCCTGTTTTATTTTTTAATTCAAATAAAACAAAGGTAAGTTGATAAAAGTGTACTTAAAATGACTAATTAGGCTGGTTGAACATAGGTACTAAACTGTCAACAATTATTTAATTATCATATGATTCAATGACTGAGATTGTTATAATTAGTAGATTTTACTTTCACAAAAAAACTGCACTTGCAGGAAGAAAATAAAACTAAAAACTGTTCAGACTGCAAGGTCAAGCTTTGACAAAAAGATATTTCTCTTGGGAACTTTTGGTTAAAAATAAAACACAATGTTTCAGCATTAGTATTATTACACATAAATTTGCCAATTACTGGTTTACAATCAAATTTTCTATCTAGAAGAGGTTTTCTTTTTACATTTATGCAGACTTGAAAATGTACCATTTCAGAAATAATAAAATGTTTTATTAGGTACATTTTTACAGCTTGACCTTCCAGAATGAAAAAGTGTTAGAAATTTTAATTACTTGCTTTATTGCTCCGATAGTCTGGTATATATGCTTATTGATATATTTCATTGATATATTGCCTTATTTCCTGAGTTCTAGAGCAGCTGGAGCTGCTTCTCCCAGCATCAATAGAGAATGGTAATTTCATTTAAAAATAACCATAATTTAATTAACTTTATGTGGTTTCCTTTAAATAAGCAGCAAAGGTATCATTAGGGCTTTTATGGAAAAAAATCCAATCCTGATAATTGTGAAGTTAATTTAACTATGAAATGGAGGTATCTGCATGCCAGAAAATGTTCTCGAGTTGTCTGTGCACCATAAGCTCAAAGACTATAAATTTGCATAAATCGTTTGAGTTGTGGATTTATACCATCAAAGATCCTAGCTCCGTGTTAAAACCTGCTGTTCTTCATAGTAACATGTATATAGAATAGTGAATTATGGGAACAGAGCTACCACTGAAGTTTCCATTAATTTCTGGCAATCTTAGTTTTTATCATAAATGACCAAGTATTTCTCAGACAGAAAGAAAAAGGCAAAGAATTCATAATACATATCCTAAGCCAAACCCAAACTCATACAAACCTTTTCTGAATCCTTAGGGATAACAAAACCCTTTATTTAGAGCTGAAGGGAAGGGATGCCATCCAGAGGGACCTTGACATACTTGAGAGGTGGGCAAATGCAAACCTCATGTAGTTCAACGAAGCAAAGTGCAAGGTTCTACACCTGGGATGTGACAATCTCAGACGCACAAAAAGACTGGTCAGAGAAGGGATTGACAGCAGCCCTGTGGAGAAAGACTTGGGGGTGATGGTTGATGAAAAATCTGAGATGAGCCAGCACCATGTGCTTGCAGCTTGAAGACCAGTTGTATCCTGGGTTGCATCCAAAGGAGTGTGGCCAGCAGGTTGAAGGAGGTGATTCTCCCACTCTGTTTTTGTGAGACCCCTCCTGGAGCACTGCATCCAGCTCTGGTTTCCCCATCATAAGAACATGAAACTGTGGCAGCAAGTCCAGAGGAAGGTCATGAAGTTGGGGTTGTTCAGTCTGGAGAAGGGAAGTTTGTGTGAAGACCTCACAACAAGCTTACAGTGTCTGAATCAGCCAACAGGGAAGCTGGAGAGGGACTCTGTCAGAAGCTCTAGTAATAGGGGAAGGAGTAATGGGTACAAATTGATCTTTAACATCCACTCTAACCCCTTACCATTCTATGGTAAGTCTCATCCTCAAAGAGAGCCATTCCTACAAAAAGATTGCATAGAACAGCCACTTTATTCACAGACACTGAGTTTATAGAAAAAGCAGCAAACTCTCCTAGCTGCCCAAGGATGCATTTTCCATTGGTGATTGGAGCCAAAATACTCTAGTCTCAGTAATTCCTCTTGCACCTTCTTATAAGAGGGCTTATATGGCTTAAAGCCCCATTTTGGATTTTTTTTTTTCCTTTTACAAGTGGAGCTGATTTGGAAGACAAGTGTATCAGTCTTCATACCTGCTTTTATACAGGACAGCTTTCTCAGGTCCAGGATAGCATTATGTAAAGAAAAGGACTAGTAACTCAAAGGCAAAGACATTTTTTCTGTGACTTCTTCCAATCCTTGAACTTTTTTTATATGAACTTCATTAATTTTCTGTTCAATTTATTTTGCTTAGTTCTGAAGGTCCTTCCTTGATAGAAAATAGCTCTTTTAGGAACTCCTTTATTAGACTAGGAAGAAGCCATATAGTTAGAGCACACTCAGCCAGGAATAATAAGTATGGCTTAGAGGAATGCTGTGTCAAGTGACATTTTAGATAACTGCATGCTTTTCATGACCAAGGTTTTCATTACTGGTTATGAGAGTTCTAGATTTATTCAAATTTTCTACTTTACAGAACACATCAGAAATAATACAAGGAATCCAGACATTACTAAACCGCTTAATAATAACTAAACTATTCTGTTTGGAGAACTGCTATGCTCACTCTAGATTAGAGCCTGGCTGTGACAAACACATCAAATGTGGACAATTAAAAGAACATTTAAATAAAGAGAGGATAGTTCACAAAAAAAGAGAAGCCAAAAGGATAGCAGAGATATAATTTGTCTTCTCTGGACAAGCTTTTCTTCATCCTTCTAATCAAGAAGTAAACTAACAGATTAAGTTGTATCAGCCAATATCACATACATAGTACTTCTCTATGCATTACAAGTCAAAAACATGCTGTGGAGAAACTTTTATGTTTTGTCTTAACTATGATCTGCTCTGTACTGCTTTTATGTGATAAAATCAGACATCAATTCAATAACCAGTTTAAATCTGGCTTTTTATTAAGAGAAAACTGGTAAATTACAATTAATAAGTAACCTTGTATTATGCTCCAATGTAAGTATTGTTTCTTAAATTGTAAAATAATGTCATCAGTCATCTAAATGAAACAAATAAAATGTATAGTATGACACTCTCAGTTTGATCCATTCTTAATTTGAAAACTCATGAATTTACATATACAATTAAATAGTCTTGTAAATTGCTTTTTGAAATTGGCTTTTGAAATCTTTTTTTTCTGCCTCACGTTACTGTACTGACTGAAAATTACTCGCATCATGAGATGACAAAGGAAACTCATGACATCTGACTATACTGGTCTTGTAATACTTCCTTCTTTTGGCACAGATTTCATAATATGAATGCATCTTGCTGCCATCATTAATAGCTGTCTTCATTGATACAGGAATTCTAGGACATGTGGTAGGGTTAAACTACTCTCACTTAATAACCAGTTTTAGGTTGCTTTTTTCTTCACATATACACACTAACTGGTCCCTTAATGCATCATTTAAGATCTCAGAACTGGCAATGCTCTGTTAATTTTCCTAATTCAGCCACTTAAAAAAAATTATAAATGTGGAAGCAGTCTGAAGTCACCAGGAGCTGAGGGAATAAGTGATGTTGTGTAGTTTCCACAATCTATGTAAATGTTTTTTCCACTGGCTTAATAGGAGCACTTAGCTTAAGCAATAGCTTATAAAGGCTAACCACCATTACACTCACTAAAACCATGAAGTAGGTGGTTTGGTTTTTTTTTTTGCAATTTAGGATATTAGGTAGTTCATATTATTTGAAGCCTGAGATAAAGGTGGGACAGTTCTCTACTGAGCAATCAAACAATTCCATTTTCCCCAAATTAGACATTAACCTTTTTTCTGTTTTAAACAAGTCCCAGTAACTACATGTTTCTTTCTTCCTTATGTTTTTTGCTAAACTTTAATCCTTTTTTCTTTTACAATTTTTATGGGAGGTAATTCTGTCCTCTGTGTTATGCTCTTTGCAACTTTCTTAATAATGGTATTTTGAAGAATTATAATGAATTTTACAGAATTAATGATATCTGTAAGTTTTGACTATTCAGCTAAATATATTTTGTATCTAAGAAAGGATGAAATAATGAAAATAAAAGAATTTTAAAATAATTTAAGGATGTATTATCAACTTCTTTTGCACCCAGTATATAAAGAACATTTAATTTGCATACTTTTCAACAACGCCTGAATGCAGTTTTATAGATTTCACACATGAAAATATGTGGGTTTGTGGCATATATCTTTCTATTTTCCCTGCTTATACATTGTCTGCTTTACAGTGCAACATTTGACTATGTGTAGCATAAAAACAAAATCTTTCTTCTTAACAGGAGTTGATGCCATGTGGCAAAAAAAGGAACTACTCATGGACACTGCTGAGATTATTTTATGAAGTAAACCAAGCAGGCCTGTGCCAGGAATAGCTGAGCATTCGCACACACACACACACACAGGTACACACATGCATGTACTGCAGTAGGGCACCAAGGAAGACATTTTTACAAGGAGTTTGTAAATTCAGTCCAAATATAGGCAGGGTATAATCATAGGCCGTGGTTGTAGAGACCTAAATGTTAGTACCTGAGTCACTGCTCTGTAAGCTGAGCACATACTCTGATGTCAGCATGCATTGTCTTTAATTGTGTCCTGTACCAGCTCATTCTTAAGGAGAAGTGTAAGAACACAGTGTCCAAAGTGAATCTCCATGTACCACATGGAAAGTTGGGTATTATAAAGGTAAAAGATCGATAGCTTTGCTCACTTGGAAAAATATTTTAAAAATGTGAGAAACAGTGAGGCTGACCACCTTGACCACAGGTGGGAACTCTGAGCAGCATGCCATAGTTAAAAAATAGATTCTCACCCAGCAGTGCAACAAAGGATTTCTATACTTTACACAATAAAATAGATAAACTTGTGTCTTTCTAATTGAGATCCCAAAAGAACTAGTACTGAGAAGGAATTAACTGAGACAACCATGGCTCCATTTCAGTGGGTTGGCATAGAGGAGCCAACACAGTGTAAACACAGTGTAAACACAGTGTAAACACAGTGAGTAAACACAGTGAGTAAACACAGTGATCACCCCAGCCATGCTCAGTGTCAAACTGCCCAGCAGCTCAGCCCTGACATGGACTCTTTACTTATACACATTTTTTTCCCCATACGCTGTCCTTGAGGAGTGGGGGGTTGTTGCACATGTCATCAATCAAGTCAGACAATGGTGATATCACACTAAACCTTTCCATCAGTCTCAGGTAGTGTTGCTCTGTCACCACTTGGTCCAGGGTCCCAGCCATGGTTCATCCCACTCAGTTCATTTTTATGTTGTCCTGTATACTGCATCTTATGCTATTTGGTCATAACTTGCGGTCAAGGCAAGATTTTAATTTTCTTGTGATAATCACCTGGAGGTCCTTTTCTATTTATTTTTAAGTCTTCTTTGCAAAGCCTAAAAAAATACTTTGAAATAACCTGCTTTCATTATAATCAAGTAATCTTTTCAATAAATGATTGTTCACTTGGCAATGAGAGCAAGTCAATGCAATGCCTGGTAACTGTCAGTCACGTTTGATTGCAGCAAATTTGATCAA
Organism: Calcarius lapponicus; assembly: GCA_039654755.1. Lineage (NCBI taxonomy): Eukaryota > Metazoa > Chordata > Aves > Passeriformes > Fringillidae > Calcarius > Calcarius lapponicus. The sequence continues at coordinate 21,601,472 of CM077465.1, read as the reverse complement.
ATTGCAGCTGATGAGTATCTCCAGTTTAAGTCACTTTGCATGCCTGTTTCCAGTTTTAGAAAACTGTTTGGATGAGTGGTGGAATATTAACACTGAAAGTAAACAAGGAGATGATTATGTGGGCAACAGATTTTATTCTCCTGCTTTAGACACATTGATATATCTTTTTAAGAACTTGTAGTAGAGAGCAGATTGACAGCTTTACTGCTTTTATTTGGATTACTTAAGTAATATTTCTGACAAGAAGAAATGAAGAAACCAAATTAAACGATTCATTCATTTTCAAGAACTTGTTAAATACACTTGCAAAGCTGATCTTCCCAAATCAAAAGAAAAAAAATTGTTGTCTATCAGTCACACGAATTTTGTCTAAAGAATGAAACAAATCTGCTGCTTGAAAACTGACAGCTGAGCAAACAAGCACTGTTACAAAATCAACAATTTTATTTATATACTTGTAAAGGTTTGCCATTGTGTGGGTTGAAGAGATTGTTCTTTCTCACCGCCCAAATCTACTTTAAAAAATCCCAATACACAAAACAAACAGAAAACATATACCCCTCAATAAACCCCGAAGTTTGTCTAGCCTACAAATTCAGCCCTAATTCTACACTTATATAAGGAAAAAAATATCAAAGAGAAGATATGCCTTTGGGTATTGAAGTAATTTTCTTTTCTATAGATGCTTAAAGTCAGTCCACCTCATTTGTCCTTTACTCCTCCCCCACCTCTCGTTACAATGGTACCAATTACTGTTTGACACCAAACAGGGCAAGAAATGCTTTTGGAGTGCTGTCAGCATGGAAGGTACACCAGGGGGGACCTCTCTGATGCTGAGGTCTAATTGAGAGATTCCCCTGCCTCTCCCTTCTGGGAGGGGAGATCAATATAGGAATCTCTGCTCACAGTGATCAATTCACACTAAACTTTCAGGTATATTTCCCTTTGAGACTTGTATGTCTTTGAGAAACTTAAGAATTTTGACAATGAATCACAAGTTTTTAGACATAGACGTGGCTACAGATGAAGTACTTGACTTCAAGTGGATTCTTTTTGCATTATTTTGGTTTTAATTTTCATTTAAATACTAGCATAATATTATAAGATTAAATCTCAGCAAATTCTATCAGCAAAGAACTTGAGACAAATTAAATTCTCAAACTGTCTAACAGTTTAGAAATATAGCAATTGGATTAAATAATTTCTTCCATCACTAAGAACATTCAGAATAATTTCACAACTAAATATTGCAAGTTTCTTTGTCATGTTTTATTGGAAACCATTGCTAATGATGGAACAGTATGGATGCTTTTTTTCCCCATTGAGTATAATTGCAGTTAAAAAACACCAAACCAAGTTTCTTTAATTTGTAAAACTTTTGGCAATTACTTATGTGAAAGACTATTTCTTATTTATAATATAACCCCTAAAAGATTTTGTGCTACAGTTAGTAGTATTATTTCAGGTACATTAGTGCTAAGTTTCATTTTTAAAGGTCTCTCAGGGCAGCTAAAATAATAGCAAAAAATTGAAGACATACGCCACTAATGAAGTCTGTTTCATAACCTCAGAGCTATGTTCTTTCACCATTTTGACAAAAAGTAATTACTTTCTTTATTTTACCCAAAGGCTAAACTTCTAGTATAAGAAAAAAAGAGAGTGGGAAAAATACACATTGAATTTAATGTGCAGAATAGGTAAAAATAGAATGACATAATGCTTAATAATGCTTAATAGTAAGCCTATAAATGCTAACTGGAACTATTCATGTACCCACCAAACTTTCCTGAAAGGTTAGCTTGAAAGAAGTGGGGTTTCACACATTTCACACATTGACCTGTCCTGAATCAAGGACAGGTCCCTTGCACAGCACTCATGTGAAAGGAGAAACATCTTCCAGAGTTCCAGTCAGAAAACAGAGAACTCATGGTGAACTCTTCTGCAGTCACAGTGTTTCAGAAAGTGCTACTACTAATTAGTATGGTAAAAAATGTTAGTAAAAGTACCATATTGTAAAAAATGAGCTATAGAAAAGCAACATAGCATTAAATATAAATAATTTTTCTGATTGTTATGTAATCTAATGTTTGGAGGTACATTTTTTTTGGAAGTACATTTTCAATACTAGATTCGTATGAAGATTATAGATTTTATGCATACTTGCTATATTGGTAATTCTGAAGTTACATCAATATTGAGAAAATTAAGTCCAATACCTTCATATCATGGTCATAATTCCATAATTAACCCTTTAACAGAAAATAGGTGAATTAAGGTGATAAAGATCCAGGAATGAAACAAAACAGATTTTTAAACCCTGGAATTTGGATAATATATTTTCAGATTTCTCAAGAGGCAGGACTGCAAGTTTCAAATTACTTCTGAACTCTAGTTTTTCACCAAAGAAATTTTAAGAAAAGCTAAAAGAAAGCAAATTTCTCTGAAACCAGATGCTAATTAAGCATAGCTATTAATTATTTTGACTAGCAAGCTCAAAGGTCATCTGAGAAATGGTTCTAATAAGATCTTTAGAGTCTCAAGAAGAATCTGTAAATAAGTGTATTAAATCAGAAAAGCATAGCAAAATTTATTGCACTTGGGATGGAGTGTATGTCAGTATGAATGAAGATCAGGCAATATCCATGCAAAGGTCAGATGTTTTTGAAATATTTAGGGAAGTAGCTACAGGGTAGGCTAAGGGTGAAGTATTTAAATTGGATGAGCCCTCCAAAAAAAATCCAATATGAATTTTCCAAACTATTAGTAGCCATAGAATTTCCTGCTATTTGACATTTTAAACTCTATCACTTTTCCTTCCTTTACAGAAACAGTAGTTATTGTTTTCTCAAAAATAAGCAAGCAAAAAGTAGACAAAAAGCCAAATAATTCTTCTCTACCAATTCTTTATGTGGACATTGGTGACTGTGGAAAGCTCTGCATTTCAACAATTCTGGAGAAAGTAAGCACACTTATTTTCAGGGCAGCCTTTAAATTTCCTTGGCCTTAAGTGATGTGGCATTAAATCAAGTTACACTAAGGAAACAGCACTGACCATTCTGACAACAGATTTCTCACTTGCGATGGATGAAGACATCTATATACTAATTCTCTTAGATTTACAGCTGATGTTAGGAACAGGAACCATGGTCTTCTTGAATATGAACAGTCTTATATGAAGTGAAGGGATTGCCCAAGTGAGCTGTTCTTTTTTTTTTTTTTTTGTCCTCTGAGGATCACAAAACAATTATTTATCATTTCCAGAGACCTTTTGTCTGAATAAGAGACATAGAAGCTTGTGATGAGTGAGTAGCAGAAAAACTTGGAAATGTTACTGGAAAAATTACTGAGAAAATTTATTAGCAAGTCAATGTAAGTGGTGAAAATTGTTTTAAAAGAAATTAATTTTCAGTAGATTTGGTGAAATAAAGAGAGATGGATTAAAAAATTAAACTTTCCTAAACATCAAAAATGCTTCCAACCCTTGTAAAATGGAATCAATACAACCTTCATTATTCCTCTAGACACTTTAATTTTTAACCAGGTTGTATTAACTATTTCTGTCTTAGAAATGTGTGTAGCGGAATACATGTCTATTACCAAGCAGTTAATATAGCTATAAATGTCAGTGAATACACTTTTTGAATACGCTAGAGTAAGTTAATTGAAATATAGTACTTATCCTTTTGATTTTCACTATACTCCTTGGAAATTACATCATTTTCTACATTTTCCCAAGATGAAAGCTACTTTAAGTACCACAATGTTGATACTAATCTATCAAACAGTGGTTTATGCAAGCTATTCCCCAGGACCAAGTAGATACCAAAGGACTTGCAGCTGAAGTTCACCTGCATGCTTTCACGTTATTAAAGTTCTAATCTTTGAAGTTCATGGTGGTTATCTCTCTGTTCCTGTATTTATCATTCAAAATAAATAATGAAAAGATGAATTTGCATGGTCAGTCCTATGACTTGATGAAGTAAGCCACTGAGATTGGCTCACTTGGTTATAGCATGGTGCTAATAATGCCAAGATTGTAGATTTAATCACAGGATAGGCCATTCATTTAAACATTGGACTCAATGATCCTTGTGGGTGGGTTCCAGCTCAGAATATTCTGTGATTCTGTTAACATTAGTCACTATGAATTTCCAGTAAAATTCTAGGAATTCACTACTTCCTGAATAATTTGAGACTGGGTTACTTAGCCTTCATATAAATTCTCCCAGGATTCACTTCGAGCAAGAGCAGACAACATAGGGACAAAGCTTTATCTCAGAAAGATTATTGGAAATATCCAACCTCATTTTGGGTTAATCTGATTTTTAAGATGTTAGAGGAGCAGATATTTAGCATGTTAGCTGTATTTAGGTACCTCAGAATGTAGAATCATAGATTATCAATTCCTGGCTACTAAATTTTTGGTTTATGCTTTGAAGATTTTTTTGTTACATTTGCAGGTTTTGTTAAATGACCTTAGCAAACAGTAAGAAATGTATTTTTTACCCTCCCAGGATCCTTTTCAAACAAAATTGTTCCTTAAATTTAGAACTTCTGACTTTCTCTTCATGGACTATTCAGATCAGTTTTAAGTTTTCAAACTTTCAACTTTCATTAGAATTGTTGCTACTGTGCAAAGCACGTCTAATGTACTGGTATTTATTGCTCTCCTGCATTATTTCTTTATTATTTGAGCAATAAACCAGCACACTATAGCTTTGCCCATTGTAATTATCCACAACCCAGGAGATTTTTATTTTTTACCTTCAGGAAAGAAATGAGATGAAACAATATTGATTAGTAAGAAAGTAAAAATAGAATTAGTCCTTCAGCACGATTCCTTCCATAAAGAACTGTTTTAGAGGAAGGTTTTAGCACCTGAACAAGGATATCTTATGTCCCTGGGATCAGCACTAACTGCTGTTAGCTACATTGCTTTCATAAAATTGTATCATGCATTTGATATTCCTCCCACAAAATTGGATTCCAAGTGTTTTACAGCATATGAAGAATTTTTATTACATTCACAGTTTTAATACAATTTTTTGCAATTAAATATAGAAGTAGTAAAGTTATTGTATTAGTATTGTATCTGGTTTTGCTGTTATGTGCTATTAGTAAAAGTCAATTTCTTGCAGTTATTTAAAGAAATATCTATAGATTCTATGTGTATGTATTTATGCCAGTTTAAGCATATCAGGTTTATATGTCCAGAGAAGTTCAATTTTCTAATCTTTTTCCATATATTTTTGCCTTGATTCCTCAGCACTGATTGCTTCTTGTTGTCTTAGACCTACTGTCCTCTACTTCATCCTCTATTCTATTGCCATCACATAAGATTTTATAAAAGAAGCAAGTTAAAAGTCCCATCAGTTTATGTTTTTGCTAATACTTCCAACACCCTTGATCTGTTGTCATGAGCACTGTGCTCTGTAGCAATTTTGATAAACACTACAGAATTATAAACTTTTATGTATTTCATTCACTCCTCAAGTTAACAATGAGATATGGTAATACTATTTCTGGCTTGTGCTTATAACTCAATAAATTGCTTACACTGCTTACATAATGTCAGTGCCAGAGTTTTTCTGTGACTTCATATGGATAATTCTATTTCTTTTGTGATACATTTTTACAGAAGTTACTTTCATTTTAAAATGGTGACATAGCTCCATTTCCTAGAGTTGCAAACTTCAGAGGAGGTATAATAAAAGAGGTTTGTATATAGATTTTCCTACATTCTCTGGGTACTTTCTTCAATACTCATTAGGCTTGAACTCATTTTAGTCCCTTGATTATCTATTTTGCCTTCCCAATAATTTGTATGCTTTCCTGAAGGTACCTGACTGGAAAGGTTTCTGGCAGAGAAATTCAATCACAACTATAAAATAACTTAAATTAAAGATCACACTTGTAAATCGTGTGACCACTCTGAGGCTGGAAGACTGGGAAGAATGGAAATTCTTCCCTGGGAATTCAGGGAAGAATGCCTTTTCTATTAAGCTAATGGAATACTTATCAAGAGCTTACATGTAACCTTATCTTTTACCTGCTTAAAAGCCTATGGGCTTTACAAAACTTTTGTGAATCATGTTCAAAATATTTTTGGAGCAATATATACCTGTTATAACTGTCATACAATAGGGCTGCTGCAGTTGTAGAGGAAAACTAGGAGTTTACAGACATTTGTAAGGATCTTGTCTGAGTACAAAATTTTGTGTTAATTTATGCATTAAATGTTGACTTTTTTTGTCATAATGTCTGGTTATAGCTGGCATTAATAAATCAGATGACCAACGGAAAAAAAAAAAAAACAGCAAAACAAACAAATAAACTGAAGCAGCTACTTTGAGCAACAGCCAGCCTTGTAGCCATGTAAAAAATGTAAAGATATTCTTATGCCATTTACTAAAGTGGTTCATCACCATCTGCTGGGAGAAATACCTAAGCATTTCACTATTATCACCCCAGGACCTGTGATAATATTCTGTAGTTTGGGGGTCTTGAGAGCCTTAAACCTGACCTCATCTGCAGGTTACCCCAAAATTTAATGTCTCAATATTTTATACTAATGGGTCTTTCTGTTGGTGTTACCCAATCTAACAACCCACAGTGTCCTCAGGGAATTGCTTTGCTTCTGCAACAGTCCAGTGGCCAAACTCTTCTGTACAAATCTACTTCTTTCAGACTGTACCACAAGAAAAGGCAACATTTGCTGTTTGATGCTGAAAGAAATTGATGAAAATGTGCCATTAAGTGCAGGATACTGATACAACTATTTTTATTTAAGGGCGTGATTTTTTTACCCAGTTAGTAATGCAGGCTTTAGTAAAGTAACCTCATAAAAACTGTCCTGCTGTAACCATGGCCAGATGACCTGATAGGAGTGATTTGAACCTGGGTAAAGATGACCTTAAGGAGCTTGTCAACCTAAATCTATGCAGGGAGAACCTTGGAGAAACTCTTGGGAATTGTGAAGAGCTCAGAGTTATTGTAACATACAGAGTATTTAGATATGGGCATCCAGGCAGTCACGCAAACCTCATTTTGATACAAGTTTTAAAATGTAAAAAATGTCCCTTACAATTAAAATCATGATTTATTAGGAATATTCATTATTTATGAGTAGTAACCGATAAGTAGTATAAATGTAATATAGCAGAAGTGATTTGTTGAACTATAAAATCAATTGAAGGGAGTATAAGACAATAGAAAGACTTTAGCATTCCCTTTTCATTTGCCCTCTCTCTTTTTCCTCCAGTTTTCTCTGGTGATTTTCAACTGACAAAAACAATGCCACTGAGATATAAATGTAAAGAAAATTAATTTTTGAGCATTCAGTTTCAACCAGATCTGTTTTTTTAATAGCATATCCTGCTTGCTTTCATCTGGCAAATACATTCCATGTCTTGTCTTTGGATGGTATGTGTGTCTTTTTTTTAAATGTTCCTTATCTTCTAAAATGCCTGGGCTGCAAGGCCTTTATCCAAACAAATGCAAAGTTCACAGACATAAAAATAATTTGAGCCATGAGCATGACATCCTTTCTTTTAGACTTACCAGAAATGCAAACTTCTAACTCAAATCTGTTTGCAGCTTTCATTCCAGAGAACCCTTTGAGAACCTCAGGGAGATGAACAAAAACACATGTCTAGATGAGGATTAAAAGCTACCCTGAAGGTTAAGATAAACTTTGAGGGGTTCTAATTCTGTCATAGTTCCTGGGGGTTTTTTGTAGTTTTTCTTAGTGCACTTTTGTATTGCCACTTCTAAACTTTAAACCTGGAAACTTTTATTTATAAGAACTGAGCATGTTGAAGTGTCTTCCAAGCACTATTTAATGCTGTTGAAGCAGCTGAAATATTGTCTCATTTCAAGTCTCCTTACCAAATATGAAGAGAAGGCCAAGCAGGGGACAAAATAGATCTGATCCTCAAAAGACATTGTTCACAGAACTCTACTCTCTGAACAAAAAATGACCATTACAGGTTAATCAGTTCTGTAACAGAAAAGTCCACTTTGAAAGAATCAAGAGCTGATTAAGTAGTTTTGTACAGTTTTTTTCAGCTACAAAGGAAACTGAAAAAGCTCAGAGCACAGTTATTCAGTAAACTTTTCAGTAGCAATACTGAATTCAGTCCTTTCCACCATTTCCCTTTCACCATTTTCTTTAGAATTCCTTAGTATAGCAACTTCTTCCCAATAATCTAGTTAAGTTTTTATTGATTAAATACAGTAATAGTTGATTCAATAATGTATATAAAGAGTGATATCTGAGATGTTTTTCAGCTATGAGGGAGGAACCTTGACTAGTATTCCCAGACTAAACAGTTAGACATGCATTATTCCTGTAGCACAGATCTGCCTGAGCAGTTTTTTGATATGAGACAAAAAAAATAGACACAGAGATTTTGTCGAAAGAACTCTGAATTTTTCTTTGCCTTCTGATACTGCATTCATTTAACCTTTTCTCTTAGTGGTGAAAAATATCATCACTTAAAGTTTTTACTCTGCTCAAAAGCTTCTCTCAATTCTCTTCTAAGGCAATTGATGTAATCCTGCTGATTTTTGGCAAGGAAACTCACATTTTTGTTAATTAAGTGTTTCACATTTATATTTATGTGATGACCATCACATTACTGGAAAATTGTAATGATATTTCCAATGATTACTCATTCATATTCTTAATTTTCCACTGTTATCTCAAAAAAGGTGTTTTTAAAAGATCTAGTAAAGAAAGCCTAAGAATACTGAAGATGTGACTGACTAACAAAGGCTGTCAAAAAAGTAGGATGTAGAAATTGAAACGAGTTACCAATGGTTTTTCTGCATGTAATGGCAAGTGAATATCTCTCTATTCCATGGCTTTTGGTGCTTAACATAAACCATGATGAAGTGTCCAAAGGAAACAGGCTACTCCAGAGGTGATAAAGAATGCCTTGAAGACTATCCTAGACTATCTGTCTAACTAGGAATAACTGTGATTTGGTCAGATAAATCTCAGACTTATGTTATAGATTTACTGAAAATCAAGACTATTAACTGGTTAGTACAGAACAGAGTGTCATGATTCTTTTATATTTTTGATATAATAATGTGAATGGGAGTTTTGAGTCCGCACAAAATGCAGTCTTACAGCAGACTGGACATTTTAGTGTTTCAGAAGACATGATTTCACTTCAAGTGAAATGTCTGAACCATATTGTTATACTGCTTTTAAATATAAAAAAGACTGTGCGATTTTATTAAATATTTTCAATTTTGCTATTTAGGCAATGACAACTCAATAACCTCTTCGATGTTAAGTGTTCAAGGAAGTACATAGTATTTCTACGGAAAATGGTGTCCTTTAAGAAACATCTCATATCTCCATTCTACAAATTAATTATATTGGCCTTTAATTCGAATGCTTTATAATAATAAAACTATAGTGTACTCATCACTCAGGACTTTTTCTAAAAACTCAATTGCATAAGATTTGTGTATTTATTTAGATATTTATATGTGCCACTTAATATTTAAAGATAGAATTATTTAAAGAACTAAACTGGCTGTGTCCGCTAACATTTTTGAAAACTTCGAGCATGTCAATCGATGGATTGAAAATAATTTTTAATTTATTTGGCTTTTCAACCAAATTCCACACTTTTTAAAAAGGTTATTAAAAATAGTAACTTCTGAACTATTTTGTAAATAGAAACCAGGCCTTTCAAAACAAGGGACAGAAAATAGGCAGACAGCTTTTTATATTTTCTATTGCCAGAGAGAGAAAGAGAGAGCAAAAATGGTCTAGTAAGTAGACTATTCATACTATAATTAAACAGTAAGCTCAAATACATGGTTTTTACAGCTCAGAAGTATTCTCTCTACATTTTTTTAATTATAGATGGATCTTAGTTTTCCCCATAACACAAAATTTTGCTTTGTTGTACAGCAGAATTTAAAATAAAATTTTTTCACTAAGCACTTTTACATTTTTACATTTTTCGCATTTTTGAAACATTACTTACTATTGTTCTGTGGCTTTCTCTTAACTCTTAGAATTCTTTTTTTGAGTAATTCAATTGTGTGAATGTAGTCTGACATTCTATTCCAAATGACGCTCTGTCTGTTGCATTAAACATTGTTAGGATGATATAAATGTTATCCAGGAAGATTAGAAGAGGAAAGAAATTATGAGGAAAGCAAGACAGTAAAGCTACAGATGTTGCAATGTTTTAAATGACTGATAATAGCAGCATTTAGTTTTGGTTTGTTGTTGGGACTTTTTTCTGTAAAATATCTTTCTTCATAGGCAAAATTGAAGATAGGTGAGAAAACAGACCTTACCTAGGCTGTCCCTAAACTCAATGTCATGCAAGTAGCAAATTATTTTCTCTCACTGCCTTTGTCTTGTCTTAGACTATCTTTATCTTGGGAGCTCAACAGACTGAACTGCACTGTCTCTAGAGCTGTGTCTAGCTTGTCTCTCAGCAACCCATAGAAGTATTGATTGTATTCTTGTGTTTAGGTTTCAATCCCACCTTTTATCTTTTTTTTTTTTTTGAATTAAATCACTTCTCTGGAGGTATCATAAAGAATGCAGATGTGCTTTTCATGTTTTATGCTGTCCTTGCTCAAAGTTCTCTTAATATGATTACCCTGTCCTTCTCTCTTCCAAGATCACTGGTGGTCAGAATCACTTTAGATATTATTCAGACTTTAGGGATTTCTTACAGATTTTTCAGCAAAGAACTATTTGACAGCACATATAAATGATACTGGTGCTTCTGTAGAGAGTTACTTATTTTAGCTTTCATCTTCCCAGCAATGTTCGAGTGTTTGTGGAAATGATTGTTATTTCTATCTCCTCTATGCTGTGCAGAGCTGGGAATATTTCTGCTCTGCATGTTTCATCTCATTTTAAATGCATTCCCCAGTACAAGAAGAGATATTTGTAGGATGTAGTCATGAAAGCAGCATTTAGAGTTTAAAAGAACTATTTACTTTCATATATATTTTCACTCTTGGAGTCTACATGATTTTTAAAATCAGGACAAATAGAAAAAAGACATCTTACAAATAAAACATGTAAGAATGTAAGAAAATACAGTAGGAGAGAAAGGAAAGTTAAAATATTCCATTAGAGGTCAAGTGGCTGAAAAAAACTAATCCTTTTCCAGTGGCTGCTGCTTTTGAATATTATTGTACAAATTCTCAACAGCTTAGAAATATCAGAGCTCTCCTCAAGCCAAACGTTTTACCTTCTCTAAAGATCTCTCCTTACCTGTTAAGTACAAAATCCAGTGTGCCTTGTGAGACTTTTCTCATTTACTTTCATAGATTTTGAGCATTCATGCTCATTGCATATATATCTCCTACAGAGCTCCCCAGAGATGATCATCGTTGCTTAAAGATAAGATTCTGCCACCTGTTATCACTTAGAGGATATGAGCTTTGGGAATCTTTAGATGAGAGCTATCCATGCTTTTAAACTGAGTATATCCACTACTATGTGAAGTTTATATGAAGTTTATTTTCTCAGTATTGAAAAAAATTACTTAGCCTGTTGCCAAGAGTAGTGGAGAAGTAAAAATAAAACTAAACCAAGAAAACCCCAAAAGCTAAAAACCTTATAGCCCTAAAGACCAAAAAGCCCTTTAGGCATTTTCACATCTGAATAGTTACTGCCCTTCAAGAAAGGGGTCAGACATTACTGGAGCTTTCCATTGTCTGATACTTTATATGAACCAGACATGAAGCTGTTATCTCTCCCCTGTTAAGGTTAACAGACAGTAGTACAAACAGGTTTCAACAACTCTGCAGAATGTTTGGAAGTGGGCCAATTTTAGACTTTTCCAGAAAAACAATTTTCCTAAGTACTATCAGTATATTTCTATATAAGAACAGGTTTCTAAGGTGAGCTTTCTGTGAAGAAAAAAAAATATGCTTAAGCTCTGGGTAGCCATAAAATAAATTAAAAGTTAGGTCATTTGATTATGGTGACATCAGAATGAAATAATTTCCTATAAATATGCTTGGAAATGTGAAATATCTAGATGGAAGAGCAAGCTCTGAGCTAAAGTATATTCTGTAACCCCAAAAGGTTCTGTGGGCATAGACAATTAAAGTAATTTATTTGTACTTTTGGCACAAATACTCTGTCAATCTCAGTAAGACCTTAGAAATTATATTTGAAGACTTTGTTTTCATCACAATTTTTGCCTTAATGTATCATTTTAATGGTTGAAATAAATTAGAAAGTTATTTGTATATTCTTCTTCAACATCAGATAGAGTACAGCTTCTAATAAATGTATTATTTCTTTTCACTTTCAGATGTAAATGCCAAATCAAGTTTTATGTGACTTGACACCTACCTTCTGCATGGCTGTTCTTCAGGGCACCACAAAACCCTTCTAAGAAATAAAATCCCTCAGATAGATTTAACTGAAAATTATCAAGTTGTTTGTTCTTTAATAAATCAGATGTTTATACAGTGAGAATAAATTAAAATATTTGCATCAATTTAAATACCTCTGTTCCACTAACAGTCAGATCTGAATTACTAATGATTCACTAAGGGGAAATTTATTATTAGTGATAAGAGGATTACTTTTCAATAATCTTTTAAATTATTCAGAAAAACAATACTCTGAGCATTTTAATATAGCATGTTTTGCAGAAGCATTTATCTCAACTATTTCTTTCAAGTGAATAGAAAATTTCCTAAGCAACAAGCAGAAAAGCATTATTAGATACACATATGAATACAAGTATAATCAAACACAAAGCTAGATTCATAAACTTATGATTTTACACAAGAGGAGTTTTGCTTTTCAGAAAATTCATCTTCCACATCTGATGGAAATAAACATGCATTTTTCCACATTTTGGAATCACCTCATTATAATGAAAAGTAAGTGCAGGGACTTTATGTCATAAAATTTTTTATTATTAGACTTCAAATAGGACTTATTTTCCCTCATTAAACCTGGTTACAAACCAGATGAAAGAGTATGATAGCTATAAAAAGTAAAGAAACTTAATATGTCTGTCAGACAAAAAATATTAGTTGAGGAATATCATGAATAAATATAGACATGTTTATAGAAGAAGACAAAAATTGTATTTTCATTCTGTAAAAAGTGCTGAATATTCAGATGTAATCTTGCTCCACAGTAATTTGGGAGCTTATAGTGAATCTGAAGCCAAGTTAAATTCTAGTCACAACTGACTAAGGGCAAATACAGCATTTCTGCTATATATGCAAATATAGCATTTCTGCGCATTGGTGTTAAAGGGCCATTTTCTCCCTTCTCCCTGAAGTTCAGATAGTTAAAATCTCAGAAGAAATAATTTAAGTTTTATGAGAATGTTGTCATATATATAGTAAGTAAAAGAAGAACATACCTTCTTTGTGCTTCAACTAGAACTGAGCAGAAAGCAAAACATCTGGTTAGGAGAAAATGTGTAGTCTTTTATTGTGTCATGACCAGAGGCATGATAATACTAGAGCAAATTAACCAGAGTTAGGTGTGTATCTATATACATTTGATCAAAATTAGTTCTGGTTTTCCTATTTTCTTCTTTGCTAGATGACTTAAAAGATCTTCTGCAGTGAAAATTAAATTTGCATTGGTACACACCAAGAGTTACAACATGGTTTTATTAACAAGGGTGTCCCCATTGTAGATCAGACAGAGAAAAATCAAACGATTGAGCAGTTTGTACAAATAATTCTGAGCAAAAGAAATGGAACCCAGTTAACCAGGATACTAACCTAAGCCACTATCAAACATGCAAATGTTCCTTTTAAGCCTATATTCCTGTGAAATTAGACTTTTGCCTTGGAAAATCTTTGTAAATACACGATCAGCCTTTTCCTCTGCCTCCTCTCCTCCCCAGATCCCCCTGCCTTTAGATGTCTTTGCATTCAGAACACCAGGTGGGTCAAAAGCAGGACATGAATTGTGCTCCCACTGGACTTTGGTTCCACAACCCATCCCCTCAGCCCACAGGCTGTTGAAATATCACCCAGTATCTCTTCTGCTCTTCCCTCCCCTCACTAGGAAGGAAAGATTTTATCACAATTTTAGAGATACCAAGGACAAGTGCATGAATTACCTAAACAGATTTCCCCCAAATGTTGTCTGCTCTGGCCTTCCACTTGAAGTTAGATCAAAGAACAGTCTGAATCTCATTTCTTTCTGGAAAAGTTGGTGTGCATAGGTTTGAATTCCTCAGGGGGTCTGTGTAAGGCTTCTGAAAACCAGCTGTTCGGCTTAAGTAGAAACTAAAAATAATAGAGACTTAAGACACTTTTGCAAACATTTAATTTGCAGTGTATTATAAGGATCACTTTCTTTAATTGGAAGCTTAACAGAAGACTTCATAATATTGTGCTGCTGCCAAATAACATCCAGATTTCTGGTCAAGGAAGAGCAACTCTTGAAAATCAAGAGATGACTTTAGAGCATTCTTTAGATTCTTCATGTGTTTTTGTTCATAAATTCTTGGTCACTGATGATCACAAATACTCACTGCTGTTTAATTGAATTCCATTATTTTGTTTTTATACAGATGGAAGGATTAGTTATAAGCCAAATGATAATTCACACAGCTAAAACTATTTAAAAAGATATAAATTATTTGATTAATCCCCAAAAACAAGACAGTGGAAAATAAGGTTCAAGTCTTTTATACTCAGTGGAGTATTGTGAAGTTGCAGTGCCTCGTGGGATGCTATTTTTAATGTATGACACTTTAATAATATATTTTCAATTTTAATCTGTGGTGATATCAATTGTTTTAGAATATAATTTTTAATTTGTATAATAAATACTCTGTAGATCTCTACTCATGATAATGTCATCCTTTCCCTGCAGGATATCTTGTAAGGGAGAGCATCTTTTCCAGGGCTGATGGCTTTCTTCAAGAGTCTCTTTGTTTTGTATTTGCATTCTTAGCAGATATGTTTTCTATAAGTTTCAAAATATTACCTTGTCTCTGACTTCAGGAAACTTAGGGAGAATCATCCCTTACAAGTAAATAAATATTTTTGGTGTGCATTTTTTGGGTTTAATGCAAATATTTGTTAAATGGACTGGAAAACAAATAACTTTTCCTACAATTTTGAAGATTGAATTTATTCTGATATCAGTCCCATTAATAACTACAAGTACATATAAAATTAGAATCTGTTTTCCTTGTTCTCTTAAGATTGTGCTGTTTGATTGAAGTTAGCTAGAACACAGGTTCCACTGGGTAGATAAATAAGTAATAAAATTGGTGCATCTGAATCAGTTCTGTTTATTGACAGTGAATTGATATTCTCTCCTCTAGTACTCTCACCTCTCTCTCTCTCTCTATTATTGGCAGTTTGCTTTTCCCTCCAGGTCTCCGTTTCATGTATTCTGTCAGGTGGTCAATATAAAGCTGTAGTTGATTCAGAGGAATACATTCACTTTTGGGATCTGATGGATTGACCGTGGTAAGTCAAACTCCCAAACTCCTTTTTGCTCACTTCCCTCTTACTGGTGAGGGAGAGAAAAATATAAGTTGAAATTCTTGGATCAAGCTAATAACAATTTCATAATAAAAGCAAAAACTGTGCTTGCAGGCAAAACAGAAAGTGTAATGAATTCAGTTCTGCCCATCAGCAGGCAGAAATACAACCACTGGAAAGTGGGGCTTTCAAATGCATAGCTGTTGCTTGGTAAGATAAATGCCAAACCCATGAATTTTCTCCCTTCAACCTTCTTCCCCTGAGTTTTTCTTGCTGAGTGCAACATCATATGATATTGCACATCTCTTTTGTCAGTTAGGGTCAGCTGTCTTGACCTTGTTCACTTGCAGTCTCTCGGCCACCTCCGCTTTACTGCCTGTGGGAGTGGGAGGAAAGAGAAGGTGTTGATACTGTGCAGGCACTGCTCATCAGTAGCCAAAACATTGATGTGTGTTATCAGCCCTGGTTTACCCACACTTTGAAAGCATGGCATCACACAGGCTAAAGTGAAGAAATTTAACTCCAAACTTTATCCCATCCAAACCCAGGACATGTAGAGCAATATATACTGAAAATATTGATGTTGTCTTACAAAACAGATGAGAGGTAGTGTCACAATTTATTTTCTAACTAAAGACATTGATTTGGTTTCTTTTCTCATGTCCTATCATATCCGATTTTCCTAATGTTCATAGAAATTTCAAATCTTCAGAAATTTTGTCCCTTGTCTGAAACTACTGAATGAACACACTAGTTTACTAGACAGGGAAGAATGAAATCAAGTATACGGCCCAGTCGAGCCAGTCTCACTTATTATGCCAGGCAGCCCTTCCATCTCTTCTACCTTTGTCAGGATTATACTACATAACCAATTAAAAGGACTGAGGAAAAAAAAAATACTATGGGATTTAGCTTAGTGATAGAACAAAATCAAAAATCATGAGCAATATACAGCAAAGTGCTACAGACATTCCAGTGCTCTACTTTTCTGCTTTTATTAGAACACCAGAGACATGCTCAATATTGCCCACCTCCATAGTCTCCTACACCATGCTACCTGAGCTAATACTCAAGTTCTTTCTCTCTTCTGAAACCAAGGGTATGATACTATCCTATTGCTTAGGAATGCAGCATAATAGCTGTGGAAAGAACCTCCTGGGTTCTCTAGCCCTATACTTCTGATATTTCAAGCACAAAATAATAAAAGAAGAGGCTCTCTGCTCAAATTATCTAGAAGGTGGCTATGATAAATCATATAAAAGGCTGTCTGGAGATTTCTGTTTCAGCTGACTAAAAGACAGTCAAGATTTCAAGATTTATTTGCTCAGGCATATAGATACTTAAAATTAGGTAAAACTAATATACTTTACACAATAAAGCAACAACATCACCACCCTGAAGCCTCAATACCTTAAATAAATACAAAATGTATGTAGTGGAAGACCACCATTAGAGATCCTACATCTCTAATGAGCTACAGAAAGGGGAAAGATCAAGGCTAAACTAGGTCAATTCAAGTATTTATGAATATAATTCATTATACTTTTACCTAAACTGTTACTTAAACTAAATCTTTCTCAACAATCAAGATAAACGAAGGAATCCTTACCAGTCATTGACTATCCAATCTTGAAAAAAAAAGCATAGTGACTCCAGGTTGGAGACTCAGTTTAATCCACAGTGTAAACAGGCAGCTGGTTCAGGCAGTGAACTCTACCTAATGCAATGAAACACAAATGGCTTGCAAAGAATTCTCAAAAATAACAACAAAAAATCCCAACATTCCATTGCATTTTCAAACTGCACAGAGGCAGTAAACTACAATTTTACAAAGCATTCTTGTCTCTGGGAATTTTTTTATCCCCATGCCACTACAGGCTTAACAAACTGCACTTTAAAGCAGTTTTGATTCTGTGCCTCACCAAGAGATTCAGGTGATCATTTCAGAAGTTCACTTGCTAAATTATCTGAAACCTTATATAATATCCAGCCTAAACTTATTCATAGCCATTTATCATCTACTGATATTATTCTTAAAATTAAAGGATTTTTCTTTCTTTGATATATTCCCTCTCAATGTAGTTATAAAAAGTCATTATATCCCCTCTTAACCTTCCCCCGCTCGGCTAGGCAAACAGAGCTCTTCTTAATCTTTTCTATGTAAGGTAAATATTCCATTACTTTATTCATATCTCTTCTCTAAATCTCATCCAATTTAAATTAATCACTCCTGAGAGAAATTATTAGAGATGTACACAATGTTCCAGATGAAGCCTTGCTGATACCTTGTGTAGTGTTTACATTCCACTTTCACTTAGAAGAATGTGTCATTCAATGCATTCTACCACAGCAGTAGCCTTGTTTCAAGGCAGTTATTAATCAACTCCAACAAATATCACCAGATATTTTGCCTATTTCCTCACATCATATTGACGATGTTCCTTTTGTATCAAGTTTTTATTATTAATTCTTGAATAATATGTATTTTAGGTTTATGGTGTTAAATTGTGTTACATTTGTGTCATTTCTTTCCTTGGAATGAACAGATCCTCTTGATGCTGACTTAGAACCTTGAAGTTTGTTTCTCAACTGTATAACTGGTTTTCATTTCAATGTCATAAACAAATACAGTATATTTGTTCAGTTCCAACACTGATGCTTGAGAGCTGTCTGGGCTTATTTTCCTTCATCCTGACTTGCTATTTGAGTTAGCTGGGGATAGTGTCCCTTCTACAAACTTCTTTTACCTCCTGTGTTAATCACTGCAATTACAATGTTTAGTGCTAATTTTCCTTAAAGAAATCTTATCAAACGTTTACCTTAGGTCTGAGTAGCTTTACTTTATTAGCCTGTCTAGGAAGACATCTAAAAAGATGTTAAATTAGTCTGTCACAATCTGTATGAGATAAAATCAAGTTGTACTGTAAGTTCGATTTACCTCTATTACCCAAATTAGTTCTTGTTCAGAATCTGCTCTAATGCTTTGCATAGCATTATAATCAAATTGTCTGCTTGGATCATGAGCTTTTTTCACTGCTTTTTATCTTTATACTACATTTGTTCTCCAAAGTTACTACCACGAGATTTACAGCTTACTTTTAAATGGCTTCTACTAGATTTACAAAACCATATCCTAATTAATTTAGTTGACTTAAACATGTTATCAAAGCCTAAATCTTTCACACTAAGCAACACTTAGAAATAACCATTTTGCTTCAATCTTCCGTACCAGAATTTGTCTTCACATTTGAAGCAGATAATATATCTTTGTCATAAGTGTTGCTCAAATAAAAAAAAAGATAAAACTACCAAAAGTAACAAAAAAAGCTAAAACCCAACAACACAAACCCAAAACAAAATCCATCCATGATAGCATTAATTAAAAATTATGGCCATTTCTAGATCTTCTTTGCTGTTTTCTAATTCTAGGTATAGAGAAGCCTCCTTATCTTCTCTTATCTTTCTCCTCTTTGCCTATGAAAAGAGTAATGCATAAAGATCAGTATATAAAAAAAACAGTTTACATTTAAGTTTCTGATACTAGGGTAAAGCCTTTAAAATATTTACTCTTAGTGTCTTCAAAATGTTATCATTCTTCTTCCTAATGAATCCCTTTTCCCTATTTTTTGCCTCTGTTCTTCTTAATGAATCCCTTTTACACTTCTTTTTAATCTCTTATTAATCATCTTAATCTTCTTATTAAATCCCTCTTCACATGATTATTCATACTGAAAAGCCCTTTTACACAAGTATTTAGTTTTCCTCTTTGAATATATGCTCTAATCGTGTTGACACATTTTACTTTAAAGTAAGAGTTCTTTCAGGTCCAGTGGAAGTCTTCATTCTGAGGTTGGGGAGACACTGAAGAAGATTTCCCAGTGAAATTGTGGATGTCCATTATCTGGCAGTGTTCAAGGCCAGGCTGGACAGCGTTCTGCACAACTTCAGCCCGGTCTAGTGAATGGTGTCCCTCCCCACAGCAGGGGGACTGGAACCAGATGATCTCTTAAGTCCCTTCTAACCCAAACCATATTCTGAATTCAAATCTTTAATTTTCCCAAACTAAGCAGCCTAATTAATTTATTTCCTGATCATGAAAAAGCTTGACTTTTTAAAATGCCAAGGATTATTTATAGATTTATTTTTGTCTATCACACAGATTGGTTTCAAGTGAGCTCCCTCCACTTCTCACAGGAGGGCTACCACTATCCTAGTGGCATTCCATGAACTCACTCTAGTTTATTCAAATCCTTATCCTTCCACTAATGGAAGTCCAAAACTGAATGCAATAGTCCAGGTGTGGTCTAACAAATTAAACCATTCAATGCGATTAATGAATTCAACTTTGCTAAGTGTTAATTCTTTGTACCTGAATAAAGTACCTTTTTCCTTCTTGAAGGTACTGTTGACACTTCATTCAGTGAGAAACACAGAGTTATAATTTTTTTATAACTATATTTTTCATTGTTTTGAATTGTGACTCTTCCATTTTGAGGGGGGAAAATCAAAACAACTTCCTAATAACTATAAGAAATCAAACTCTCCAATGAAAAATCAGGCACGGCTAAAAAGCCCCACACCAATAACAGTGAAAACAGCAAATAGGAAAACAATTTTTTCTGAAGCATTCCATATAGGTGTATACTGATGATTCTAAAATTTCAGCAAGCATTTGGCAGAAAAAATCAGTTTGATCTCTGTCATGAATATTTGTTCCAAAAATAAAAATTCTGGTGAATTTATGCAGAATGTTAAAGAACTATTTTTGTCTTCGTAACCTGAGAATGGAAGTCCAAGTGAATTTGAATGATTTTGAGGAAGAATGATGCAGTATTAGGAAACCAGATATTATGCACAGAACTTGAATCAGACATAAGATAAAATTCCATACATAAAATTAACGTCTCAAAAATTCAAGAAAAGAATGGTTAACTCTCTTTACAGTGTACACAATTCAGACTTAATTGTTTGGAATCCTAAGCAGCAAATTTTATGTGAATGCAACTGTACTTTATTGGGGTGGTATCTCTCTATTGATTTGGCACTTGCCTGCAGATTAGGGCTCTTTATTCTGTGCATATTGATTTGTTTAGAAATAGGTAGGATTTTTAAAATGAACAATAAACTATAGAGTTGTATTTTATATCTAGCCTGGAGGTTATTACTATTTCTTCGAATTGTAAAATCTAATCCATTTGCATCACCACCTAGGATACATGGAAAAAACCCCAAAATATGTCATCCTTCCTCAGTTAAAAAAATAACTTGCTTATAGGGCAAAATTTGTATCAAATGGAAGGCTAACACTAAAAAAATTTAGAAAAGCATAAAACTAGTGATTCAGCAATATAGATATAACAGGTTAAATACCCACTCTAACATTTTTAGGGCAGTCCATTACCTTAACTTCCAGAGATGTCAGTACTGTCCATCCTGAAATAATGTCTTTGAACTTTAATATGCCTTTCCTTTTTGTTTATGCTCCAGTTTACATTCCAAAGTCAAGAAATTCCTAGAATTATAAGTGGATGTCCATCTCCTTTTCCCCTTTCACGTTACCATAACCCTCCATATAATACTGAGATTCTTTATGCAATACTATTTTCAAGTAAAGGAAACATGGCTAACATTGATGCTTTTCCCAGATTAATAAGCTTGCTCTTGATTTTTACAACCATTGCCATCTCTGGTCTCTCCAGTTCCACTGTATATTGTGCTGCAATGTGTCATGTAAAACCTTCACCATTCATTCCCTTTTTGTGATATTCCATATTTCCAGTGGAAAACTTCAACAAGTTCCATCAAACAATTCAGAACTGAAATTTTATTTTATTTTCACCATACACATGACAAGCACATATTATTTCTGAAATATAAGCATACATTTTTACCCAGAATTGTTTGCATATATCCTGGCTACACAAGCAAAGAGTTTTCTGAACAGGCCACTCAGGGGACATTACTTTTATTTTTAGTTGTTCATAGTTGCACAATTATTTTATAATCTCAAAAGCTGCATAAACTTTAGAAAGAATGACTGAAAAAAAATCCAAAGCCCTAAATCGTGCAATTGCCTGTGATACCAGTAGCTGCTTATTTTGGGTTTTTCTACCAGTTTTTAGGACAGAATAGGAGATTTTCTTACCTTAGCCCCCAAACCATGTTTGCAAGTCCCTTCAAGGCCATTATAAAACACAAAGGAATTTTGAGTGGTTTATGTTTCAGGTAGTAGTCATACAATCACATATATATATATATATATATATATATATATATATATATATATGTCTGCTTTCTTTTCTAGTTAAATTCACCATTAAAAACCAGTGTAATTTTCTTAGAGATTTAGAATATGAATTCATTAAAGTATTTGAAACACTCAGTGTTCAAGAAAGGCTGTTGTTTTGCATGATCACTTTTCCCATTTCACCTTAGCTGCTAAGACTTTTTGAAACAAACTTGTATAAAGTCTTTCAGATGGTAATAAAGATAGTAATAACTTCTTTTTTTCTGAAAATTTTAAAATGTTATAGCAGAAAAGGTCTGCAAAGGTCATCTGGTTCCTGTTTTGAGTCAGAATCAGTTATACCCAATGGTTAACTGAGAAGGTCAAAAGTAGGTTTTAACTGCTGTCCTTGTTGAAGTCAGATCTTCCCTTTTCTCAAGATAGAACAAGTCAAAGTACACAAAAGGCTAGGGAAGAAAACAGCATGCACAATAGGCAGTCTTGGCTGCTCCTTTAAGACCCTGCAAACTTGTAGAGGATCAGGTGATTTGAGAGATTGCTTTTAGCTGTTCTTGCCCTGTGGCTCACAGCAGCACTGTGATAGAGATAGTCTCTGTTCACTAAACTGACTTTCTTTATCAAAAGACAAAAGCAAAAAAAAAGACAGAGAAGAAGAAAACTAAGGTAGAAAAAGAAAGCAGGTAAAATGTTTGTAGCATTATGCAATCAATTTTAATACTGTAGGTTCTGACCAAGATCTTGCCAAAGACAGTGAAGAGGGAAATAAAGTATGAATAGTGCACCTTTGCTTGCATTCATCAGAATGTTTGATGCTAAAGATCAAACAACTGAGATGGCTGAGTGAATGGAGATTGAAAGGACAGGTTTGTTGCCAGATTTGCCCATGAAGACACTTTTAGTACTTCATAAAAGATGAATAGATGAAAAAGCTCTGCTGCTCAGTACTTTATAGAAAGTGCATTCTGGGGAAACTTTTAACATTTTACTTCAGGTGCTTTGATTTTGGTTCCCTCATTCTCTTCTTTATGATACATTTTTTGCTTAGCCCTTTTTCATTTGATCAGGTTTTTTAACTATTCCTAATGACATTGATTCAGTCTTTTTCTTTGACTCTTATAATTTCTGTCAATATGCAAAATTAGGTTTTTGTTACTGTGGTTTTTATAAATTTCATATATAAAATGCCTACCTAAAAGGGATAGTCACTTCTTTTGTCCAGCTGGTTGTATGAATCATGTTTTGTAGAAGTTGACTAGTTTGACCTAAATCCTCAGAGAGATACAGGAAAATTCTTAGGGGATTAGATTACTAAAAAACTGAAAGAACAGTACAATTTGAATGGTATTTTTTATGCAAAACACAACTGATTTTTACTATATAAGAAGGTTAAAATTGGTAACTGAAAAGATATAATATGCTAAAATTTTTGGAATACACTCAGTATTTTATCTACATTTTATTTTGATTAAGAATTAATCTAAATATCAAAGAATAATATGTTCAAAGAGTTTGAAAATCTGTTAGTGGACAGTTCACACAATACCCTACCAGTTCTGATAAGGCTTTACTAATATTGACATTGTACCTGATAATGTTCAGTGGTTGTATCAATTATCTAGACATCAGACTACTATCTGATGATGTTTTCAGATAAAGTAAATTGTATTGGAAAGCTAAATAATGGCAAAGGACAGCCAAAAGACATCCTGCATCAGAAAAATCAGGGAAGCTTTCTGACTGTCCAGTGGCTCAAAAATGCTCTGTGGCTATAAAATTAACCTTTCAAATTCTCAGTGAATTAACACATTCTAAATAAAGAAATATATAGCAAGTAAGATATGTAGATATGTAAGCAAATAAGACTATTGAAGTGATTTCCCTCTTCACAAATCGTGATGAAACTGATCCTGGAACAAACATGCAAAACCAATGACTGCATTTCTGATCTTCATTTATTAGAGATGAAATATCAGACATTGTTTAGAAAACACTGAAGCCACAGTACTACTGTAACACCATAAAGTATGAAAAGAAAGCTCTCCGCAGTTTACTGGTGATCCTAGGGGGCTGCTATCATTGATACTAATAATATAAACTAAAAACAAACTAATAATACAAACTAAAATATGAACTAATCATATAAAATTCTTAATTCCTAAAAGAATACAGAAAGTCTGTTGAGATATGTTAGAATTTCCTGCTGCATGAGTTCTTTTCCAAGATAAAGGAGTGTTGCAGATGGCCATAGGCAATCAAATATTAGCATCCTTGCCACATGATGTTACACATGAAGAGACAACAGTCCAGCTGGAAGTCATTAGAGCACATGCAAAAGTATAGCCAAGTCTCAATATCACTTCAAACTAGTTGTATCTAAATTACTAAGTATCATGATAATAAAATTGGACACTTATGAAGTAAAACTGAAAGGAAAATGTATTACCATATTATCAGGGAAAAAATCACAATGTACAGCATTATTTGGATATGAATGATAAAACACAACATTACCATTTGATATTTTATAATTTATTATGTAATGCTTAACAAAAGAAAATATATTCAGATAATGGATTAGTTAAAAAATAGCATCTTCCACCTACTATGCTATCAGATTATTGATAAATGAATAAAATGAATCTTATTCTTGAAACCATATCTACTGTAACATAAAAATGTCTTAGTCATTGCATGTTTTTGGAAATAACAATGATGTTGTGGAAATAGAAGAAAGAAAATATTTGTCTATGTTAGTTACAGTTGAAAGACATTCATAACAAAACCATAGGAGAACGGGGGTCAGCCACTCTGCAACATCAGGCAGAGTTCATCAAGTAACCTTTACATTACCAGCTTCATACTTTTGAGCTATTATCTTTATCCCAGATTTTTAGGTGACCAAAGACTCTCTCTGTGAAATGCCAGCTGCCTTGATATGTAAATGAATCTTTGGTCTAGAGTCTTAAGAGTTTAAAATGATGAGGCTAAGGTGCTTTCCTATAATGTCGCATTCAGGTGCTCTGCTCTGCCAGGTAGGCAAAATGTTTTGTCATGTTCTGTACATGCAGAGCAGACACAAAGGAAACATCTCAAAGAACTGTGCTACATAAAGTCTTTTAAGCCTTTTTTCAGAAAGCAATTCCCACTTCTTCAGTGTTGGCTGTCACATCCTGGCTGGAACAGTACCTAGTGTACCAGAGGGGGAAAAATTGAACTTTTTCCTTTACTAACCTGAGTATTCATATAGTAAGGAGTCTGTGGAGCACTGGTATGTCAGTAGCCAAAAGTTTAGCCACAATACTTGAGCAGACTCAGCATATATGTTCCTGTTAGCTGAGAATGCAATCTGCATTTGTTATGCTATACAGACATGATTAAAATTCATTATTAAAATCCACTTTTTAAGTGTTCATTCAGACCAGGTCAGAAACTCAACCTTCATCACTAGGAATAGTTCAGGTATACACAGAGTGCTTCTGTCAATCTAAGCAGCTGAAAGATATAAGGGAAGTGTAAGGCCAAGAATGCAACAGCCAAGCCCACAATGTTTTTATCCCAGGGTAGGTTCTTTAATCCTGTTGGAGACATGCTGAGCTACAACCAGGCTCAAAGCACATAATGAGTAGAAAACAGGTAGCCCATGAAATGTGATACATGCTCCTTTTCTCACTGTCTCTTATGTCATTGTATGCCATGATATAGCATCATCGAGATCTTCCTAACCATTATCAAACATGTCTTGCCTCACAAAGGAAAAGAAATTGCAAGCTACAGCAAAAAAAAATCTCACCAACTGTAAGTCTTCTTGCCCAAATATGAGCTAGTACTCTCACCCAAAGCATAATTGCTTGAGTTGCAGGAGCAATCTGATTGTGAAGTATACATTGTTTACAGTGGCAGAACAAATGAAGAGTGAAGATTAATAATGAATGAATGAAGACGAATAATGAGAAGGAAAAAGAGAAAAAGCAAAACAAAAAGGAAAGAGGGAATTAAAATAGCATGGTTTTCCCAACAGTAAGTTAATTTCAATTTGTTATTCAGGATTTGATGGCGACATGAGATGTCAACTCAGACATTACTGTTCTGGAGTAGGAAGAATTACCACAGAGCTGATGGACACACTTTTAAGCTGGATTGAAACACAGAGCAAACAAAAGGCAAATTAACTGTACTTTTAATTAAATCTCATAGAGGACAGGAGTAAATATAATTTTCATCATCATGTGCATTGAGAAAAAAGAATACAAATTTACAGTGAGATGAACATGGTTCCAGTAATTATTCCCTATTTTATCCTGGAAAATTTTTTTCCAAAGTGTCCTGTAGGAAGAATTTCTGGTTTAAATAGTGAATTTTACAATGGAAAAAAAGTGTTTTAAGATTGCGTATGTTGCACTGATTTCCATTACAATTTGTAGTAAAATTTAGGCTGTATCTTATTTAAAGGAGTTAATATAGCTTAACAGATTCATAGTCCTGATAGAATTAAAGATTAAAAATATATTGAAAATAGCTTTTTGGAAATTATTTACACTTTTTGGAGGGCTCCTTATCTGCATCTTATCTGTTATGTAATCTATGCCCCTTGGCATAGAAATTGAAAGAAATTCTTGTTTGGATAAAGCATTTTCCATGCAAAAAAGACATTGCTTGATTTAAATAAAGGGACAGGTGAAGAGAAAGATACTGAATGTTAAATAACTTGAAAAATAAGCTAAATTAATAAATCAAGATAAAAATGTTCATAGATTTCAAACAAAGAAAAAATAAAAGGCAATGTAATTCCACTAATTTTCCAGCAAATCATTGTTTCACACATAAAATAACATTTGCAAAGAAGTGCAAACTTGATGCTAGTCACAGTGGATTAAAATCTGTAGTTTATGCAGTATGGGGCATACTGCATTTCACAAGTGTCTCTCTCTACCCAAAAATCTGTGTGTAGAAAGATAGACTGTAAACTGAACATATTAATGCTTCCAGACAGAGCAATAAACATGCCACCATGGTTATTATGTCAGGCAAGGTCAGATCACCTTTATTATTTACTTTGTGAAACGGGATTTTAAGAAAATTCCTATTTCAAACATTGCAATGCTGAAATGTATGCTGTAAAATGCAAGTCTAAAATTTTCAAAGACCATGAATATGCACATGAACAGATCTAGGTTTGTTGGAGAGGAAAATTTGTCAAATTTACATTACATCAGTTTGATTTTACTTATATAAAACTGCAAGTCTTGCGCATTTACAGTTGAAATACTGAATTAGGTCTTTGTATTAAAAATGATCAAGCAGCAGCAGCTTTTTTTTAAAGGAGGCTAATTTATCACGTAAGGCTAAAAAAAATCTCTCTAGAGACAGCGGAGAGAGATAGATAATCTAATATGGCAAAGGGAAAATTTCCGTAATTTCTGTAATGGGATATTTCCTAATTTCCCTTGCAAGTTCTGAGATTCCGTATCAGTGGGGAAGACAGAGAGAAAGATTTCCACAAGTTTAAATAAAACACAAAATCTTATTTTCTGTTTGGAGAGTTATTTACAATCTGTATAAAACCAGCTAATGCGATCCTGATTCAGAAAATTATTCTCAATAATTTTCTTTACAATCTCGAATTTCGTAATATCCAAGGCAGAAATATTCACAGCTATCTGACAATTAAATGAACCACATATTTTTAAACTATTGTAATTTTTTGTTCCATTGTTTTTGTGGGGGAAAAAAAAGTTATTTGGAAAAGCATATAATTTATTTCTTAACTGGCATTTCTAGGAAGAACTAAGTTCACATGACGAAAATAGGGAAAAGAAGTGAGCTAAAATTGAATAAGGGGGAGAAAAAATAAAGCAAATTGTAAGAAATCTTGTTTATAAGAATTAACCCAGACATTTTGGAAGGGAGGCAAGAACCAAAATGTAGGGTTCATGGAGAAAATACATTAAACACCCTGCATGTGGTGAAAACAGAGAGGATAACAAGAAAGCATAATGATGCTTAAAAGATAAGCATAAAGATGCATCCTACTTGAATGGCATTAGGAACAATCCCCTCCATATAGTTTCTCTCAGTTAAGGATGTTGGGTTGATAAAACTTCTAATTTAATAGCTAAGCAGTTCATCACCTTTGTAATGTTCCGCCTCACCTTTCCTAGAGAAGAGAAAGCACCTTTCCTGCTTTTTTTGTTTGCCATTCACTGTATTTTGCTTCCACAATTTAGCCATTACATGCAAAGTATTGTCTTTTACTCTATTATTGAGTTGAACAAATTACAGTTTTAAAGAGCTATATGTAAGATTGGCAAGTAAGTGGTAGGTAGGTGTATTTATATGTGTTTTTCTACTCTAACCTTCTCAGATGACAGTGATGGATAGTGGGGTGCTGGCACACAATAAAACTAAATGAAACACTGAAGTCTTGAAATCTCTAAAGCCAGATTTTATCAGAAGAAATAATGTTTCAGAGTAGGATCTAAAATACTGAAAATTGAAATATTTTCCATAAGACTTGCAAATAAATATTTACAAATAAATCTAGTATGATTCTGCTCTCTGTTGCAGAGAGAGTCTCTAGAATAATTGAACCTGCTCAGGTCAGACTGCCTGAAGCTTGCTGTTACCCTTCTGCTTCCTTTGCTCCATGCCCATGGGACCCTGACTGAATACATAATTTCAGCAAAGAACCATGAGCCTTGCCCCCTCTGGCAGAAGAGCCCATCTGATTCATAGTTCAGCTGCCACAGATATATGAACAAGATAACAATCTGCTCTGATACCCAACCACATTCTTTTAAAACATATATGCAATCCATTGTCTTTTCAATAAGGTGCAAACATGTGAATTACACCAATTTTCACAGCTGACGAAAGCGATTCTTCTCTGTGTTGCTTATAGAACTTGACATATTCATACTAAACTAGAGAAAGCTAGTAGCCTTGTGGAAGGCCCTTTGATTGTCTAGAAAGACAATTACACCACAAATTGTAAGGCATCTGATATTAGGCTAATCCTCAAAATGCTTGGAGTCAGCATTATTGCTAATAGTGAAGAACAAGCTGTGTTCATTTGTGATGCATTTTCTGCAGTTCTTGAATTCCCAGGCTGGTTAATTCTGGTTACAGAGCTTTTTGCATGGAAATTTTGGTAGTAATAATCAGGCCCTTATAATCAGCAGTTTCAAAATTCATACATTTTCTCATGTTTACTTTTTAGGTCTTTTCTTGTGTATTTCAAAAAGATAAATATATGTTTCATATGTGAGCTGGTTTTAAGTTAAATCTGTTTTCAACAATTCACAAAGCAGTAAAAGAAGATGAAAATCTACAGAATTTAACTCAAGGATCATGCTAAACCTGCAGTTAAAACAATAACTTCTATTTCCCAGGGCATTTGCAAGTGTCACAGGTATACTAAATTCCGTAATTTGCAGTCGTAGGCCATTACTTCCACTTAAAGTGGAAATGACCATAAACAACATATAAAAGGAGCATTTATATTATTATGAAACTTTTTCATGTTTATAGCTACATATATATATATGAATATTTTTTCAGAACATTATTTTTGATGATACTACAGCTATATAGGTGTCATTTTTATTTAAAAATACAGCATAGTACAAAATCTGAGGCATTATGGCATTATCTTCTGCTGTATAGAGTTTTAGCATAAATAGGACTGAGCATCTACACGACTGTGGAGGGATAGAATGTAAGAAAATAAAGATAGTGCAGAAAGTATGGGAGCTTCACAATAAGATGGCAACCCACAACTAAGTTGGGAACTGCTATAAAAAACTGATCTTTGTAAATGCCCTTAGACCTTAAAATTTTGATGACTTTGCCCAACAAAGACCCTTTATCACCTTAGTTCCTCTTTCCAGAAGAGATACATTGGACTAGTACCTGCAAATTTCAGCATCAGCCAAAGTTCTCCTTTAACTGCCATAGCTGCCACCTTTGCCAGTCCAAAATCCGTTCTAAGATAAGCTTGTTTCTTTACAAATAATTAGTTTGGAAGCTTTAAACTTTGGTAAGTGCTACATTTAATTATATAGACAGACAGAGAGAACCCTAGACAGATTAAATAAAACCCCACTTATGCTCTTCACTTTCAGCATTTGTCAGACTGTTAAATTGCAAAATCATAGAAGTAGAATGGTTTGGGTTGAAAGGTACCTTGAAGACCATCTAGTTCTACCCCCCTTGCTGAGGACAGGGACACTTTTCATTAGACCAGGTTGCTCAAAGCTCCATCCAATCTGGTCTTGAACACCTCCATGGATAGGATATCCACAACTTCCCTGGGCAACCTTGTTCGAGTGCTTTACCACCGCCACAGTAACATCTCATCTACATCACTTCTCTCTTTCTTTGAAGCCATTCTGCCTTGTCGTGTCACTACATGTCCTTGTAAAAGGTTCCTCTCCATCTTTCTCATAGGCTCTCTTCAGTTACTGGAAGGTTGCAAAAAGCCTCCTCTTTTACATTCTGAATAACCTCAGTTCTTTCAACATTTCCTTATATGAGAGGTGCTTCATCCCTCTGGCCTCCTCTGGACTCACTCCAATAGGTCCATGTCCTTTCTGTGCTGGACACCCCAGAGCAGAGTGCAAAGCTCAAGGTGGAATCTCACAAGAGTGGAGTGGAGGAGCAGAATCCCCTTCCTTGCCCTGCTGCCCATACTGCTTTGGATGCAGACCAGGATACAACTGGCTTTCTGGACTGCAAAAACACATTCCTGAGGCATGTTCAGCATCTCATCCAACAGCATGCCCATGTCCTTCTTATTAGGGCTTGTCGGAGACCGAAATGTTTTACTTCATGGCTTAAACATCTTCATGAAGGACTTTGACCTGTTATAGCAGAACTGTATAACAAAAGGCTGCATGAAAGACCACCACACCCTGACTGAGGCCTGGCACTGCATATTGGAGATAAGATAAAGTCACTCAGGTCTGGGCTAGGAAAAAATAATACATTCACAGGATTAAGCCTAACACCTTCAGGGTGGAGACCACAGCCATGGGTTTATCAGCTGCCAAGCTCGAACAGACCCTCAATACCAAAGGGTAGGGGGAGTAGGAGATGTTTTGGATGTGTGGTGAAAAAATCTCTGGTCCAAGGCAGCCATCACCCCTCCTCTGCTGTGCAGACCAGCTCAGCTAGGGGGCCCTTCACCCAGGGAAAAGCTGCATCCATATGAGGGACAGCAGAGGGGGTGTCATGGCCCATGAAAGGTTCACCCAAAACGGGTCCCCAGACCCTGCACCAGAGCACTGCAACAGATGCGGAATCTTGCAAGAGACAGTGTCAAACTTGCCCACCCTAGGGAAGGCACCTGAGTGTTCCCACCTGGCTGAAATGTATATTAATCCATTGGACTGCAAAATTTTGGTGGCTCAGGGCTATGGGAGACCCTCACCACCAAGAAGACCAGATGGAGGGGACCAATGAAACCTTGTTGGTACCCTCAAAAAGGTGATATGCTTCTACTTAACCCTGGTCACTCTCCATGTCCTGTCCTGTCTGCCCCCACCTCTGTTTCTTTCTTTCTTTCTTCCTTTCTTTTCCTTCCTTTCTTTTCCTTCCTTCCTTTCTTTTCCTTCCTTCCTTTCTTTTCCTTCCTTCCTTCCTTCCTTCCTTCCTTCCTTCCTTCCTTCCTTCCTTCCTTCCTTCCTTCCTTCCTTCCTTCCTTCCTTCCTTCCTTCCTTCCTTCCTTCCTTCCTTCCTTCCTTCCTTCCTTCCTTCCTTCCTTCCTTCCTTCCTTCCTTCCTTCCTTCCTTCCGCCACTTCCTTCCGCCACTTCCTTCCGCCACTTCCTTCCGCCACTTCCTTCCGCCACTTCCTTCCGCCACTTCCTTCCTTCCTTCCTTCCTTCCTTCCTTCCTTCCTTCCTTCCTTCCTTCCTCCTTCCTTCCTTCCTTCCTTCCTTCCTTCCTTCCTTCCTTCCTTCCTTCCTTCCTTCCGCCACTTCCTTCCTTCCGCCACTTCCTTCCTTCCGCCACTTCCTTCCTTCCGCCACTTCCTTCCTTCCGCCACTTCCTTCCTTCCGCCACTTCCTTCCGCCACTTCCTTCCGCCACTTCCTTCCGCCACTTCCTTCCGCCACTTCCTTCCTTCCGCCACTTCCTTCCTTCCGCCACTTCCTTCCTTCCGCACTTCCTTCCTTCCGCCACTTCCTTCCTTCCGCCACTTCCTTCCTTCCGCCACTTCCTTCCGCCACTTCCTTCCGCCACTTCCTTCCGCCACTTCCTTCCGCCACTTCCTTCCGCCACTTCCTTCCGCCACTTCCTTCCTTCCTTCCTTCCTTCCTTCCTTCCTTCCTTCCTTCCTTCCTTCCTTCCTTCCTTCCTTCCTTCCTTCCTTCCTTCCTTCCTTCCTTCCTTCCTTCCTTCCTTCCTTCTTCCTTCCTTCCTTCCTTCCTTCCTTCCTTCCTTCCTTCCTTCCTTCCTTCCTTCCTTCCTTCCTTCCTTCCTTCCTTCCTTCCTTCCTTCCCTCCTTCCCCTCCTTCCCTCCTTCCCTCCTTCCCTCCTTCCTCTCTTAGCCTCTCTTACTATTAAATAATATATATATATATATATATATAGGCACCAACATCTAGCCTTCTTTTGCTTTAATTAAATTTTGGGGTATATTTCAAACCTTTCTGGGTTCAATCCATTTTATTCACAGACACTCAGTTTTCTTTGCTCTTCTGTGTTAAGAACAGATTGTAACAGGGTTGCTCTTGATCTGTTCATCCCCCAGACTTGCCTGATACTGGGGGTTGCCTGAACCCATGGAGATGACCATGGTAAAGCAGCCGTCCCCCTGCAGCTCACGCAGGTCCACAGTGAAACAGAGATCCTCCTGCAACCCATAGGCAACCCCATGAGGGAGCAGGTGGAAGCTTGAAAGAAGGTATGACCCTGTGGGAAGCTGGCACTGGAGCAGACTCATGGCAAGACCTCTGGATGCGGGCATGGTTTAGTGATAGACTTTGTCGTTCTGGATTAACAGCTGGACCCAATGATCTTAAAGGTGTTTTCCAATCTAAATGATTCTCTACAGGAGAAGCAGAGCCATACCATCTGTTCCACTTGTCTAAACACAGCAGCTCAAGGGAACTGTACAGCTGCTCATTTATCAAATTTTACAAGTACCTGTAAAGCAAAATGTTTTGTCTGGATGAAATCCTGTTTTCCAGCTCTCATTTTTTAATTTTTTTTTCTCAAACAGCATTGACTAGTGTAAATAGCTGATCCCAGCAAGTCACACTCAAGCACTGAGACTTTAGGGACTTATTAGTGAAAGTAGAATTAATCAACTAACAAATTCCTAGTGTGTACACTCAAGCCAAAAACAGTACTATCTATCCCCATGACATATTTATTTTTCAGCTAGAAAATATACTCAACAGCTCCCCAACCTGCAAGGAATACTTACAATTTTATCTTTAGACAGGAAGCAGTATTGCCTCATTTTGTCTCATCATCTCTCTCAGACTGCAAATGGCATGATGATAATGAATGACATTATTTGCACTGCAATGATTTGACTCAAATAATGGAAGCACAGTCCTTCTGAAGAAAGCTGACAGCAGTGAATCTTAGATGGTACTGGGAAAACAAACAGGCAATTACTGGAATTTGACAGCTGAACTTCCCAGCTGAACAGGAAGTATGAAAGGAATGCCTAAATCAGAGTCTCCAAATGATTTCTTAAGAAATCCCAGACACCACCACAAAAATAACAAAAATCCCCAAGTATATTAAACATTTACATTTATAGTGTAGGAGGAAAAATATAGAAACCAAAAGGACAAAATCAAGCTTGATACGTTTGTAAATAGAGTGGGGCACTGGGAACTCACAATGAGGGGGTCTCCAGAATAAGGGCATCATCCTGTTGGAGTGAGTCCTGAGGATCAGTGGAATGGAGCACCACTCCTATGAGGAAAGGCTGAGAGAGTTGGGATTGTTCAGCATGGAAAAGAAAAGGCTTTGGGGTGACCTAATTGCAGCCTTCCAGTACCTGAAGGGATAGGGTACTGGAACAATGGGGCAAGATTTTTACCAGGGCATAATAGGGACAGGACAAGAGGTAATGGCTTCAAACTGAAAGAGTGTAGGATTAGATTGGATATTAGGAAAATGTAAGGGTGGTAAGGCAGTGAACAGGTTGTCTGAGGAAGCTGTGTCTATTCTATCCATGTCCCAGCTTGGTTCAAGACCAGATTGGATGGGACTCTGAGCAACCTGGTCTAGAGGAAGGTGTCCTTGTCCACAGCAGGGGTGCTGGAAGTGGACTTCAAGGTCCCTTTCGGCTCAAACCATTCTATGATTCTATGCCACCATGAGCTACCAGCAAACCTCTGCTCCCATGTCTGGAGCACATCCTCCCTCCTTCTTCACTGACCTTGGTGCATAGCTGTTCCTTTCACAAATTGTCATTCCTCTCTTCTCTGTCCACAATTACTTCTCAGCAACAGCACACTATTTTTGCCTTCTAAAATATGTTATCATAGAGGTGTTACTACTATCTGTGCTCAGCCTTGGCCACTGGCAGGTCCATCTTGGACCCAGCTGCCGTTGGCTCTGTTGGACATGAAGGAAGTTTACAGCAGCTTCTGAGAGAAGCCAGCCTTCCCCCCCCCCCCCCCCCCCCCATTACCCTAATCTTGCCATGCAAACCCAATGCAACCTATTCCCAGGAGTTATCCTCATATTTTGAGCAATACAGAAGGTTGGCACAAGGTATATTTCTGATGTGTCAGACAGTAAATTTCAAGAGCAGTCCCTGGCACTGGAGTAAATAGGATATCGTTTTGGCACATAGGAGATTTCACACATCAGCTGTTCCACTCAGAGCATTCTTACTGACACATCCTTATTTCTGTTTTTGTCCTTTAGGTTCAAGAACTAACAGTGAGAAAAATACAAATATCTTGAGGAAGGTGGATCGGTGGGATCACACGGCTACAAAACCCCAAATCTTATACAAAGTTGTCTATGTAAAGATTCATATTAAGAAAAAGTGCTGGACATTTAGAATAAATGTTATTCTCTTTCAACTTTCTTTTGGGGGATTTAAATAAGAATATTATGTTGTGCCTGGTTAATCAGACCTTTTGAAATACACAGTGCTCTACAATGGAACCCAGGTATATATCTTTAGAGTGTTAAATGAAAAATAAAGGAAACTTTTATCCCACAAAAGGATAATGATTTTTCAGACATCAAATGACAGTTCATAATGATGACTTTGTATTTGTTAAAAAAATCCACATAAAATACAGGTTTAAATGCAGAGGAAAACACACTGAAATGTACACAGAAAATTAAACAAACTCCCTGTTATCTCTCTTCTGTCACTTTTCTTAGCAGACACAATCACAACCATTCTCCTCTCATCTTTAGAGCTGAAAAATTCACTGCAGTGTCATTTCCACTTTCTAAAAATGCTTTTTTGGTCCTATCAGTCTTTAGGGATAAATTTATATAGCAGAGTCCAGAGCTAGTTTGGGTCCTGATAGCAGGATAACTGTGAAAGGCCAGACTAGCAAATAGAACACATGACAGAAAATTTATTTGTTGTTCTACATAGATATAATCCAAACTTCACACTTCTTCTGAAATAGGACCAGCTGAAAACCCAAAGCAAAATTTGTGAGAAAAAGTCTAGCAGCAATGAAGCTTCCACACTGATGAATTTTTATTGATTTTATGATATAGCTATGATTTTTAAGTTTGTGTGGAAGTGAAGCCAAATTCCTCCCCAAAGAATTTCAGGTTTCTTGATAGGAATTTTTTCCCCCCTTTTAAGTTTCAATTTTGTAACAAGCTTCAAAATGAGCAATTGTAATATATGGGATATGGTACAATTGTCTAGATTTTGTTTTATTCTGATTCTAATGTGCATATGTGCACTTGTTAAACATGAACATAGTTTGTGAGATTTTAAATGGCAGACCTGAACTGTACAAATACTTCTTTATG
This sequence comes from Calcarius lapponicus, assembly GCA_039654755.1. Lineage (NCBI taxonomy): Eukaryota > Metazoa > Chordata > Aves > Passeriformes > Fringillidae > Calcarius > Calcarius lapponicus. The sequence continues at coordinate 21,565,758 of CM077465.1, read as the reverse complement.
CTCTGCAAGACAGGTTGTAACTTTGTGCTTGTACAGTGAAAATTCAAATAAGTTTTAATACTTATGAAGGGTTACAAAACACTAAACTAATTAATATATTAAACTTCTAGTAAATTCAGTATCAATGTTACATGAATAAAAGACTTAAAAATATTTTCACTAGTACCTGGAAAAATATTACCTGTATTTCATGCATATTCAGTTCAATGGATAAAAATAATCCATATTCCCTTTATTAATGATAAGCTTATTTGAGCTGTCAGGTGAGAAAGAAAGAGAGTGGGGAAAGAGAAAGTAAGGGAATGCTTCATATTGAATGTGGGCAATTTGTTTAGAAAAAATATATTAAAAAAAAAGAATAGATGAAAATGGGAAAAGAACTCCTGGGTAGCAGCTGACAAAGCAGAAAGAACAGAATCTGATGTACCCCAAATACACCTAATCTCATCCATGATTTGTATACATTACCCTGGCTGCAAAAGTTTGCAATACTGAAGATTTTTTTCAATAAGAACTAACCATGAAATATACTACTTTTATTCAAAACTGAAAGAAAACTGAAAGAAATGCTTATTTTTCTTTTATTCAAATCTAGTGTATTTTTTTCCTGGTCATGCCCTGGTTTTCAGCTTAATGCTGTGACTCCAAAAGAATTCTAAAAGCACAGGGAAAATCTGAGACATTGAAACATGTACCTTCCATCTTATTTATTAATTTTTTAGTACTGAAGGCTTGCATACTTTACATTTCAAAACACTGTCCAGAACAGAAGAAATTATTTGTAGAATAATTAATTAAATAGATTATTTGATAAATTCAACCTTACGCTCGCCACGTAGAAAACATATACATGGACTTCATTTGCCCAAATTTTGCTTTATTTAAAATAAATGCAAAGATTTTTCAATTTTTTTTTTTTTTTATTTCCTAGTTCTGTGTCTTGTCCCATATTTGTCTGAAAATGTGTGAGGGGATATTTCAGATTTCTATGGTTGTATTTGCATACACTGCCTAATTTTTCTCCCCATCCCTAATCTGATAGCATAATCAAATTATACTTCAGAAGAAAGCAGGGAGCAGAGATAAGAGAGTGAAAAGAGCTATGTAACAACCAGAAAAACATTACCACTAATAACATGAAGTTTAAGTTATATGTAGAACATGAGGGAGATTGCTGATGTGACTGCAATGCCACTGTCAATTACATTTAAAAAAGTCATTGGGACTGGGAGAAGTTTCCATGAAGTGGGAGAGAGCAAATATTACTCATATCTTCAAGAAGGACAAAAAGAAGGATCTGGCCAGCTGAGGGCTACTCACCCATACTTCAGTTGTTGCATAGATGATGGAGCAATTATTAGTCGAAAATATTTCTAGACATATAAAGGACAAGACAGTGATTAGGAATAATTAGCCTGGAAGGGAAATCATGCTTAACCAATATTACAGCCTTCTACAATGAGGAGGCTAGTGGTAGGTGATGGAAGAGCAATGAATGGGTTTACCTCTTTAATAAGGCTTTGGATGTGTTGTCCCATAATATCTTCATAGACAGTTGACAAAGTACAGATTAGATGAGTGCACAGTGAGGTGAATCAAAAACTGAATGAACTACCAGACCCAGAAGGTTATCAGTGGTACAGAATTCAGTTGGTGGCAAGTCACTAGTTCTGCTCCTGGGGCCAGTGCTGTATAACATTTTCATCAAGAACCTGTACTTTAGGACAGGACTTTCAGCAAGTTAACAGATGATACAAAACTGTGAGGGCTGACTGATACACCAGTTGGGTATGCTGCCACTATGAGAGACCTCAACAGACTGGAGAATCAAGCCAAGAAGGATCTCATGAAATTCAACAAGGAGAAATGTGAAGTCCTGCATTAGAGGGTGAACAAATCCAGGCATCTCTGCCCACAGGGAGCCAAGTGGCTAGAAAGATGTACCTCAGAAAAGAACCTTCAGAGTCCTGGTGGACAGCAAGCCGGATCACCCAGCAGTGCATCCTGGTGGCAAAGAAGGCCAGTGGCATCCTGGTCTGCATTAGGAGGACCAGGTGAAGGTGGACATTGCCAACAAGTGAAGTGAGTCAATCTTAATGTTCTACTCATTCCTGGACCACATGGTCTCAAGAGAGTTTGTTACCTCAGCCATCCTAGTATTCTGTGATTTCAGATATCTGCTGTGAGTGCACTGTGGCTGGATAGAGCCAATTGGGAGTTGATATTCACTGTTTCTATAAAAACTGCAAAACATTTTGAGAAGCAAACCTTTTTTTCACTCTCTCATTGGAAGTTTTGAGCTGCAAGATTCCGAATGAAAAGCTACACAAGGCCTTCCACAAAATTGACTGGAGGAATAAATGCTCACAAAATCAACTAATTAAAAGCAATTCCCTAAAAAAATATTCTCCAAAATTTTCAAAGTAACACTCTGTGCACATACATAGAAAACAGCAAAGTGCATTATTTGGTTTAATTCAGGAGACTTTTACAGAGATAAAAAACTAAAACACCTACATTAACACCTTTTGCATCTCATGGCTGAAAAAACAACTGCAAGCTAAAATTTCATTGCTGCTATAAATTTTAAAAAGGAATAAAAAATTCATTATGCATAAATTCTCTCTGTAATTAAATGCTTTAAGGAAGGTTCTTCTGATCTTCTAGTGTTATGTCCCCCATCCAAATATTTTAATTTCAATATTTTGGAATATGCCTTCTGTAAAAAGTGCAAAACCAAAATCAAAACCAAACCAACCAACATAATAACAAAACAATTTAAGATGATGGAAAAGAATAACTCTTGAAATTCACATTGTAAACTTCTTGGGACAGGAAAATCACTGCAGTCCTTTTTTCTCCCTTTTGCTCATTTTCCCATGCAGTGATCTGGAGAAAGGAGACCCCTATTATCCTGTTTTCTCCTCTGTCTTCTCCAAGAGTTGCTATGGTTACAAACTGTCCAAGCAGACTGGCATTTCTATGCACACAATCACTGCACTTTGCAAAAAGGGATCTGAGGTCTCCCATACATTCTATTCCTCCCCATCTTCTGTACCTCCTACCCTCTCCTTCTTTCAGAACTGTACCCTTTGAAAACTCTTAGGGAGGTTTGCTTAATTAGGGATGTGAAACATTTTCCAGTACCAGGCTAAATATGATGACGTTTCTCTCATGTCTAAAGACAGGATTTTGTAACTTCAAATACATGCACATAATTATGTATGAATATTAGTCCTTTGTTCAAAGGACCTACACACATAAAGAAAGTTATGTATGAATTTTTGTTTTATTTGTCACTTACATTATATTCTCCTTTCCAGCTAAGATCACTGAAAGATGATTCTAAGAGAGTATCTAGGACAATGTTTGATGTAGAAATTCTAGGCTTCATTTTAGTAACCATACTAATTCTTACAAGATATATGCAAACCTTTAAAAATGTATTTGTTAATATGAAAGAAAAGCATTAGCATTATATTTATACATATATATTGTTTTGAGTACTTTTTGCTTCAACAAACAAAATTAACTTTTAGTGTAATCAAACACTTGAAATCAGAACCAGTCCAAACTGAAAATTCTTTGTGACATATATAACTAGCTTCAGTATCCCTTTAGGCCTAAAAATCTATTTGCACACCACTGGTTAAAGTTACAAAATCTTCTGCAATTTATTTGCAGTCAGTGCAAAATTTAAAATAGTTTCTTTGCCTCAATGGCTTTCAATGCTTTTTAAATAATTATGATTTGAATTTCATAGTTCATGCCATTTGGATACTGCTGAGATGGGCAATCTTTATCAAAAGTCATTGAAATACCATGTCCTATACTATGTTAACTTTAGCATTAATTTAGAATTTTTGCTGCTTAGGTTTTTCTTTTTCCCTGTAGCATTTGCCATCTTTTCAGTGCAGCAGCTGTTACCAGTTCTGATCAGTCGGGGAGATGGGTTACTTTGACACAACTCCTGTGACGAATTTGAGTTTTTCATTGACAACTTTTAGAGGGACCTTGTTTGAGCAGTTCTAGAGTAACTTTTGTATCTTTAAACCTGGTATCAACATAACCTTCTTTCCCATCAAAAAAAGTCATCTGTAGACGACACTAGCAATTGCACGTTGCATCCAACCTCAGTGGACTATCTCATGGAAAGCAAACAAAAACTACATATTGATTTCTTTTTCTTATCTATAATTGTTCTTTCCTCCTATGTCATTCTGGGCTTTGGGTCTTACAGCCATCATGCAATAAGGCTTGTTTTTCTCCCCAAGCTTCTCTGAAAGCTCTCTTAGTGATTCTGTTAACAGGACAATTATAGAAACCCATCGTTCAAGCTCAGATCTGTAAAAGGCAGTCAGTCTACATTATCAGATCATCACATGAATGCTAAATCTGGCTGTTACTGAAGAAATGAGGGATTTTCAAAACAAGAAGTTTAATAAAACTCTCCAGACTAAACTTTTTATTAAGTAAATGTTACTGGTGTTTCTCAAGGTGGAGATGTTCCCCATTCCTTGTTGATTTTTTGCCTTGTTTTCAGAAAATCTTTTGTGTATTGTTGTATAGCATAAGCAGAGAAGAGACAAGAATTTCAGTCAGAACTAGATAACTGTGAGAGAGTGAAAAACACAGGAATGCATCCATATGCTTTTAGCAAGAGAGATTTTTCTGATTATTTTTAACTTTTTCTGCCAAGACTGTGGTATCTCTGTATGTGCATATGCATCTTCTGTACATTTATGAATAGAAAGAATCCCCAGATGTTCAAGGTCTGATTTAGAGGCAGCACTTGAAGATTGAACTGCAAAATCTTGTAGATAGAATCAGATCCTTGTTTTATAAGCTACTTTTCTTTCACCTTTCTCGGAAACCTGAGTTCAAGAATCTGATAACTCTTTTACATCTGTTGACTGAAAATTCAGTTCAGGCAACAAGGCTGCTGATATGTGGAAATCTGGGAACTAATGAGACAACAAAAATTTGACTAGTCCCTTTAGACACTTATAGTGGTTTTGGAAATAAAAGATGCCAGTTTGCACGGAAAGAGGTCTCTATAGTTCTTTGCAGAAAAGAAATACTTATTGCTAATATTTGAAAAGTGTTCTCAGCCAAAAGAGGAAGTAATAGATCTAGCTATAGATGACTAGACACATATATGGATATGTTATAGTTTTTATAGTCACGTGTCTTAGTTTAAGAAAATTCTGTGCGGCAGAGACTCCAAAATTAGTTACCTCCCCTTTAGTTTTAACCACTCCCCTTTCACCAATAAGGAGAGACAAATGAGAAAAGATGTAAGTGAAAAAATAACAGTTTACTAAAAAGAAAAGCAGCAACAATCAAGATAACAGCAATAAGCCCTACACACAGAGGCGCTGACTCACGTGTTCCCCCAGTACAAAGAAAACAAATTGGCAGAGAAGCCCCTCCTCCCAAGATGGCAGCTGCCATGGCAGACCACATAGACTGAAAGACAAAGACTAAGGTGGAGAAGCCATGCTCTCCAATGCTCAGGGGAAAAAAAAGTGAGTTTTTCCGTATACTGCTTCCATTTCTTGAGTTGCAACTCAGGAGACCTTCCCCAGGCAATCCTCTCGGGAGCCCAGAGAGAGACAAAAGAGAGCTCTGTGTGTCCATTTCCTGTTTATAAAGGGACACCCTACCCTCTCCTTTCTGTGAACATAGGGAAAAACACACAAATCCTGTTTCCAGGGTTGCTGAGTCTTAAGGTAACAGCAAAGCAGACTGTATGGATTGATGGAATAATATGGAATATGCCAGTCTGCATTTTTTTTGTTTTTGTTTTTTTGCTTTTTTTTTTTTTTGTTTTGTTTTGTTTTTTTTTTTGGGGGGGGGGGGGGGGAGAAGAGAACGCTTAAGACACCATGACTTCCTGATTGTGTATTTCATGTGAGTTTCTGAGGTGTTCTAGGGTGTCTCCAATTGCTAAGCAGTTGAATTCAGTCCTGAAACAGAATAAAAGAATGGTTGGAAAGGTATCTGGAGACTAACTGACCTCTAAATCAACCATCGAATGCCATTAGATTAAGAAATTGCATTCTTAGAAATGACTGAGTACAAGTCGACAGTTTGGAGTGCTAGGACTTAGTCTGGATGAGTCTGGACATCTGGCAACCATAAACATTTTTAGTGGAGCCTATGAAAAGTATAAAATCATAGAATCATAGAATAAAAGCATCAAGGTAGAAGAAGATCTCCCATACCATTGAAGCACATCTTTCACTGAACACAACCAACTAAAATGTAGCACTTAGTGTCGCATCCAGTCATTTCTTGAAGACTTCCAGGAACAGCAACTTTACTACCTCTCTGGACAGCCTGTTCTAATGTTTAACCAATTTCTGACTGAAGAAATCCTTCCTGAACCTCCCCTGGTGCAGCTTGAGGCCATTTCCTCTTGTCAAGTCACTGGTTGCCTTGGAGAAGATGCCAACCACCACCTTGTTGCAACTACTTTTCAGGTAGTTGTAGAGGGATAATGTTTATCCTATGTGTTGTCTTCCCAGAATAAATAATCCCAGCCATCTAAGCTGCTCCTCATAGGATTTGTGTTTTCAAGCTCTAATCAGCTTCATATGCTTCTTTGGGCACATTCCAGGATCTCAATGTCTTTCCTGAACTGAGAGGCTCAGAACTGAATACAGGACTTGAAGTGTGGCCTCACCAGTGCTGAGTACGGAGGGACAATCTCTTTCCTAGTTCTGGACATACCATTTTTGACACAAGCCAGGATTCTGTTGACCTCCTTGGCCAGCTGGGCACATGCTGTCTCATGCTCAGCTGGCTGTCAAACAGCACCCACAGGTCCTTTCTTGCTGGGCAGTTTTCTAGCCACTCTGTCCCCAGCCTGTAGCACTGTGTGGGGTTATTGCAACACAAGTGTAGGACTCAGCACTTTGCCCTGTTGAACCTTATACAATTGGCCTCACCCATCAATCCAGCCTGTCCAGATCCCTTTGCACAGCTTTCTAGCAGATCAATATTCCCACCCAATTTAGTGATATCTGTGTGTTTACTGAGGGTGTACTTGACGCTCTTGTCCAGATCATTGATAAAGGTGTTGAACAGGACTGGCTCCAATACAGACTGAGCCTTGGGGAACCCAACTAGTTGCTGAATGCCAAGTGGATCTAGCACCATTCACCACTGCTCTCTGGGCCCAGCCAGTTTTTAAGCCAGAAAAGAGGACGCCTGTCCAAGCCATGGCTACCACCTTCTCCAGTTCTCCATTTTTTTCCAGTTCTTGCATTAGTAATCTGTCAAAGTGTAACAGAGTAGCACAGTAAGGACATATCAGACTTTAGTACCTATATAATTTTTCATAGCACTTCATTTTTTATGCTCTATAAAATTGTTTGCATTTGTGTTGCACAGCAAATATTTCAGCAGGAAATAGTGGGTATAAATAAAGGACCTCTGCTAAAGAGGCACCAAACTAACGTATATTTTGTGGCATCAATTTGCTAAAAGAAAAATGGTTTAGGTTTATCTTCACTTCATAAAGAACTCAGCAGTAGAAGAATAAAAGATTTCTGGCAGTCATTATGACTGCCTGATAATAAGGTGAGTAATGCATATTGAACCCAATTTAAAAGCTAAAAATTATTATTTTGGTCTAATCAATACATTGGTCCATCCAGTGCAAAAGAATATTGTGCAAAAATTTTTGATTTTTGCACTATATATATATATATCTCACTGTAATATCATCAGGCTCTTCAGATTTCCATTTTTATAAATTAAAATTTTCTTTCTGAAGATATGAACTCCTACTGACTTAAATGTATGTAATACTGTTCCTTTGAGGATCTGAGGCAAAGCATAAAACTAACTGTAGCTTGGCATGGGGTGGGGAGGCACAGAGTTCTTTAGATAGTTGTTTCTTTGTATAGCTAAATGGAAAAAGAAAAATTAGAATGGTACTTTGTAAGATTAAAAAAACTGTTTAGATTATCTCTGTAAAACCTGAAAATTGATTTATATTTTTTGTCTGTAGTCCATACATTTGGTGTATTATATGATTTCTATTTCTGTTAGCATAAAGGAACCCAGTTAGGTGTGGATTCATCCTGCCAGTTTAAGTCATCAAAGCATCTAACTCACAGTTCTTCTATAGTCATCAGAGATACTATGAATCATCACATGGTTTTGAACAGTGATTAAATATTAAGCTACTTCAATTATAAGCAGGTAGACTTGCCCTTTGAAGACCTTGTCCTCCTTCCCCCTCTCTCCCCACTTTCCGTCTAATTGATAAGGAAAATACCTAAGAATGGGCTGATATCTTAACTGAGCATCTAAAATCAGGACTTGTTACCACTATTTGACTGTGGTTAAAGAAGTAAATGGGAACAAAGGCCAGGAGTCCTCCATTTTCTGCTGCAGTTTGTACAATGAGCGGTTCTTGGATACTTCTAGGTGCAAACCTCAGCATTCTTATGTCAAGGGACATACACATAAAGGCATACATTTAAAAGACATGCCAACTGTCTTCCATGACAGTCATCATAAGAGCTGGTTTTGCTATTCGCCCTAGGTAGCCATTTACTTTGTCTTGGCTGAAGTGAAATCAGGCCAGTGCTTTTTGTCTTCACAATTTATTTGTGTGTGACCTGCCTGAAGATTCTGACATTAGAGTCTTTGCCAACTCTCATGCAGGGGATAATCCTCCTCCTTAATTGGAACTGTTCAGTGTGACCAGCAGAGTAAGAAACTTGCTGCTGCAAGATCACCTGCTGGCTGAAGAGGCATTTCAGGCAGCCACAGGGAGCTGGGATCTAGACGGTTTCACTTACCAAATCTTTGCTCCTGCAGCAAATTATTATCTTATCATGTACTCGACACAGAGTCTACAGAAGGCCTTCAGAAGGAAATTTTGTCCCTTTCAGACTTTTAGCTCTCAGATAGAATGGTTTAGAAAGAACCATTTTTAATGCAATGTAATGTAATGTAATGTAATTTAATGCAGAAAGAATATTTTTTAATGTAAAAGAAAAAGAATCCCTTTCTGCATTAACTTTGGTAAAAATTATTAGGTAGTAGATCAGTTACTAGGTTGTTCCTTTCATGTAGTTAAGCTTATAGGATATATTTTAGAGAGTTTACTGTAAGACTAACTGAAATAAAAACAGTTGAAAAATTATTTTGTTTTGATCAAAAACTAAACCAAAACTTGGAATAAATAATGCCACATTATGTTTACTTATAAAGGAATAAATATATGTAAGCAGATTTACACATATGACCAAGGAGAATCAGACATAAAACACTTAAAAATTTAAGCCAATATGCATAAAAAACATTTTCTTGTCTTCAGAAGACACATGTGTAAAAAACCTGCATGCGTGTGTAGTGGAGAATTTCAAAAATCAAGAGCAAAGTTCTGCTGAGGAAAAGATCTGCATAATGATCTCATTAATAACAATCTTGTTGGTTAAAACTCTCCTTTCCTATCCTGTCTAGACTTGACCTGCATATATTATGCAGGTTTTAAACAGCTGTTTTAGCTGTTTTGCTGAATAGATCAGGCTGCAGCACAGCTAAAGCACATGACCTTCAGATGCTTTTTCAGAACAGCATCAGTCCATCAGAGAGACTGCCAGTAAAAAAAAAAGCAAACTACCATAAACTACCCAAAAAATAATAATTTTTTTTTCTATTTCAATGGGAATCTTTTTTTGCTGTTGCTGTTTCCAGAGCTGAAGTGAATCTGATCTGTAAAGCAACTTTCTAAACAGAATAGGTAATATAGCAAGATGAAGATTTTCAGTTGTAGTGATAAAACATTATGGTTTTGATTACCATTTCCTGCCTGAAGTTATGTGATCTTGGTTTACTGTAGTATTTAAAGATCTTTCTTCTCAGCATCCCTTAGGAAAAATTGCTAAAGTTTCATAACTGTTATCTTAGAATTTTTTATGATCCATTTTATTTATGATCCATATGTGGAGGTGTTGGAGACTAAATAAGATTCCTACACCTATCTAACAATATATTTAAAGAGAAATATCGCTATTTGATAACACTTCTGAGTTTTGCATTTATTGCAGACTACACTGGGTTGTTCTCAGGAATTTTAAAAGTATACTTTCCTCAAGAATTCAATAATCTTAATCCTACTGCACCATATTAGACTAATTGGCTACCAGTGTGACATAGTGTCATGTGTTTATCTTAGACTCCAGTACATCCAGTCTTAAATAAAGATCCTATTTCCTGTAAAACTGTGGAATGGAAATGACTTCCCTTACCCCCAAAAAATTCACAACTTGATATAAGAGATTGATATGAGATTTGTCCATGGTTTAGCATCTGGTAGAATTAGAATGTAATACTGGTAGAATGATGGACATAGCAAATGTTTAAGTTTCTACTATAAATATAGTCAAGGTTCCTGGCAAAAATTATGGCTCAAAATTGACCATTTCATTCCTCAAAGAAAAGATCAGTGCTGGTTTTCAATTCTCACATCCTCATATTGAGTATGTGATACTCAATATGCTACTGATGGTCCCCTTATGAACCAGAACTTGTGTCAAATTCCAGTTTACTGGAGTCCAAAACAGAAGGGGGTCATCGGAGTACAGTGCAACTACTGTAACTACAGGCATTCCTAAGTGTCCTGTTTGGTGGGATACTTGAGAAATTTTATTTGTACTAGGCTTAATAATGCATTCCTCTCTACATCCTCTCAAAGTGTAGCCATCTTCCAACTGGTAAAAGAGAAAAAAGAAATTGTCTTCTTTTTCCTTATCTTTTTTATAGGATTACAACTTTTGTATGAAGGTGAAAAATATCCTCTCTGGTTTCCAAAAAATAATTTCCTGGGTCTTCAGAAGAATCTTGGGGGAAAAAGGGGCATTTATTTTTACATAAATAGTTTAAACAAATATCAGTCCGCTTCCTTTTAACTCTTTAACTCTTATGGCACATATGAATTGTCATATGCCAATATATAGCCCATAGCTGATATAGAATGAATGAGGTCAAAACAATATTTTAGTTTTTGCATGACATTACTATTTATGTGAATTTACTTTTACATACATCTGATATACTCTTCCTCATATTCAACTGATGCCCAGGAATTTCCTCCTAAACATGAGGAAGAACTTCTTTACTGTGCAGGTGACTGAGCACTGGAACAGATTTCCCAGAGAGGTTGTGGACCCTCCTTCACTGGAGATATTCAAGAACCATCTGAACACAGTCCTGTTGCATGTGCTCTGGGATGACGCCGCTTGAGCAGGGAGGTTGGACCAGATGACCCACTGTGGGTCTGACCCATTTTGTGATTCTGTAATATCAATAATTTGATAGTGTTCTGATCAAGATCGTTAGTATCTAGATCTGCATGTAAATTTTGGGAACATAAAAAATTTAAAGAATAGTTCTGAAACAAGCACTCAGGCACCAAATGTTTCTGTTTGAATCTGGAGTTCTAATGTGTATTATTTCACTTCACATCCTGTTTCATCTGCCCTCACCTTTGAAGATAGATAAATATCTTGATTTTCTGAATTTTACACTTCAGTCCTGGAATGACTTGCAAAATCCCAATAGTTTAGTAGGACCTCTGGATGTCTGAAGTAATCTAAGTTGAACCCGGTTTCTCAGATTTTAAAGCAAAAAATTTGAAAATCTCCAAGTGCAGACATTTCAGAACATCTTTGTTAAACCTGTTCTAATACTTGACATTCTCATTAAGATTTTTTTAACTGCATCTGGAAGAAATATCTCTTACTTCACCTTTGACCATAGCATGCTATATTAGACTGTGTTGACAGCCTTTCAAAGCTAAGGTGGGAAACAATCCACTACTTTCCTTTCACAGGGGTCTACCAATTTAGTCAGGCATGATTGTCCACTCCCAGAACTGTTGTCTCCAAACACTTGTGCTTCAGGTGATTGAAAATGGCTTTGTCTGCAATTTGGTTCATTTTACTTCCTAATCTTCTAGAGGACTGAAGTGAGACTGAACATCCTGCAGTTTCCTAGACCCTCCCTCTTGTCCTTCTTAAAGGTATACAGTGCAATTCCTCTTTCTGGTTAGGCTGTCTATAGTCTGTAGCAAATGCTTAACATGCCACTTCCCAGGGCTGGCCACCCCAAGCAGTGCAGCATGTCACCAATGCATAGCACTGAATGGAAATTGCATACAGCCTCAAACACAACCTCCATCTTCCCTGTACTTCACAGATCTCTGTATCTTCATCAATTTCTTCAGTAACTTTCTAGCTCTTGTCTCCATCTCACAGCTGCTGGCTCTCCATGGGTTCTAGCTCAGTAGGAGGCCAGACAGAAACCTGCTGTGCACCTCTACCTCCCCTGCACAAGATTTTGCCTGTCAGGAAAATCTTTTGCTTGGTATTTTTAGCTCTTGGAAACAGCTCTATGACCTGGAGAACACCATTCTGGAGGTCCATTCTGCCTCCCATGCTGAGCTCTAAATCACTCTTAATAGGATTGTCAATTAGGTCTCTGTTTTCCCACATCTGAAGAGATCTAGAGACTTAGAAGGACTCTGACAAAGTTCCCTAGGGGATCTATCTGGAAAGATTTCTCAGAGAGCACCTGACACACTCAGCTGAACCAAGATGCATAAATATAATAGTTATCAATCAAATTCAGAAGCTTGCTTGGAAGAAAGGATGAGACCTGCAGGTCCACTCCAGTGTGTCAAGACTGCTGTTTTCCTGCTGGAGGACTATTGCATTTTCTCCTAGACTTAGTTACCTTACCTGAGAGTATAGAAAAGGGACCTTCATCAGCTTGGTATCTCAAGCTTCTATCAACCATGAAGTCAGGGGCCTCTTAATGATAGACAAGGTATTTGCATTTAGGCTGGTGACTATTAGCCAGAGCCACAATCTGAAGTGAACAATTGTACAGTTAGACCTTCAACTCTTGCTTACAGAACTGACATGATTTTACCACCCATATTTTTTCTAGTCAGGTTTCCACCAGACCATGCTGAATTTGCTGGCACAGCCCAGATTCATGGAGATTTAGTTCTGTTTCTGATAACAGTTTAACTCTCTAATACATTAGCGTGGAATCATATGCAGTCTAATCTGCTGGGTCAATAGAATATGTAATGTAGCCATATAGTTTCCACTCCCAAAACTCACTAGCTTCAGGTTTAAGATGTAGTTTCAGGTGTGTATGCTGTGCATCCCATGAATAAGCAGAGATGCAATAGATAGTTTCTTCCTTTTGTTCAGTTAATGGACATAAAAGCTTCTCAAACTATAGAAGTTTGTCAACAACCAAGACAAAACCTCCTAAAATACACAGATCACGGACAAAAGGAATTCAACAGTGGAGCTGAAAATTATTTCCGCTAGACCAGATGTGTTTATTTCTTCTTTATGCTAATCTTCATGGTAGGGAATCACTTTGAATACAGATGCCTTTTAGCAACTTTCAAATCCTAAGAGTGGCTAGCTTAAGCTGTTGTTCTGGTTTGCATTCCTACAGTTAAAAACTGTTTCATATATTCCAGAAGCATTCTTCCTATGTGATAATTTTTGTTTTCTGAAAGTATGGAGAAAATATTTGCTGTTAAACTGAGTTATCCTTTGCAGTGTTGGCAGAGTCTGCAAATTATTTAAAAACCCATCAAAGCTATATTTTTTTTTTCATGTTGGAAAGCTGCAAGGACAAGGCTTTTCTTCAAAAATAAGAACAAAACAAGATATCTGGTACTTCTGAGAAACACTCAGAAAGGTGTACTCCTCCACTGGTGTTTTCATATTTTCTTTATAAGAACATTTTATGTTTAACAACCCCATCTTCCTGAATTGCTTTTATTTGGTGTTAAGTGCGTTGTTTCCCGGTGTCTCAGGATGTTGGCCTGGTTTCTCTTGAGTTCAAAGACATAGTTTGTGTTACTCTTTTTGTACACAGCCATTTGCTGTAAAAACTAAGCTGTAGGAAAAGAACAAACAAATCAATCCCTACTAAAATATTTGGTGGTATGGTCTATCAATCATTTTGGCAGGAAAATATCTTTTCATATAACATACATTTTCAGTTTCAATTTTTAAGAGATAGCAGACTGAATTCTGGCTTAGGACATGGCAATGTGAATAGGAAATTACTCAACTGAAGCCAATCGAGTAAAAGAAAACTAAAACTACATTAGTAGAAAATTAGGCAAATCCACTGTATTTCTTTGAATTTTTGTAGAAATTTTGCTGGAATACACTGGAGACAGTTTGCTTTAGACAAAGCTATGTAGACATGAATTGTGAAAGTGCTAAATGACTGTGGTCTCTTAAAATTTACTTTTTAAAAATATCAGTCTTTTTCCATGGTGACCTCAAGGCTGAATTATTATCACAGAGATTTTCTGATTGCTACTTCCATTAATGCTTAGAACACACAGAACATACAATATAGGCTAATTAATTATTTTTGAAAATAGCTGACACTTTGTAAACACAGGCACAGTAAAACTCAGAGATCTCAATTACTTTAAAATATATATTGGATCTCAATTACTTTAAAATATATATATCTTGTTTTAGTTATGGTGGTTAAATAGAATATAAGCACAGTTAGTACTCCAAAGAGTATCAGATAAGTATTCATAAAATGGAAGGATTTTTAAAGAAAAGTCATTAAAATTAAAAGCTCATGGAATATATCTTTAATAAAACACTAGTCTATCCAAGTCTTCAGGTTGCCTTTTAAACAGAGTCTTACACAACACACTGGATTACATGAATGGATAACAATATAGGTCCTTACTGTCTGATCTCAGACAGACACTACTGGGTCAGGAGATAACTGCATCACAATGTGGTAAAAACTGAAAGAGGCTGTCTCGTCTCTACACCCTTCCTATTTGTTCTGCCTTCTTACTCCTAAACCACATGTGTATCAGAATGCATATTCACAGAACAGCACAATAACACATAAGAGAGAAATTAATCAAGTTTGATTTAGTGCAAATCAGTGCTCTTTGAATAAATATGACTAATTGCTGAATTGTAATTCATAGAAATATTTTACTTTCTTCAATATTAAATATGTTTGGAAAAACAATTGTTGGGGGGGTGATTTGTTTGGAATATTATATTTCCTTATAATATTAAAATATACTTACAGAAAAATTAATAATCAATCCCCCCGCCCTTTTTTTTTTCTATGACACATGGTCTTTCCACAATTTCTACTTGTGGAAATGTCATTGTCCTAAGAGCTTAACTATTCTGGTCAGGTATATTTTATACTTAACTGATTTTCCAAAGAAGGAAGAAAGGAGACATAGAAGAGTATCCATTGAATACTGACTCTGCTTATGAGACTGGAGAAAATACACATTTAATAAAGTCTCTGAAATAATTAGAACTGGAAGGACTTAAAAACCATAGAGGTCCAAGCTACTTGCCATGGTTGGGAACACGTTCCACTACACTAGGTTGCTCAAAGCCCCATCCAGCCTGGCCTTGAATATTTCCAGTGAGGGAATATTCACAGCTTCTCTGGGTAACCTGTTCCAGTGCCTCACTGCCCTCACAGTAAAGAATTTCTTCCTAATATCTGATCTAAAACTGCTCTATTTCAGTTTTAAGACATTGCCCCGTGTCCTATCATGCCCTTATATAAAGTCCCAGCTTTTCCATCTCTCTTCTAAGCCCCTTTTAGGCACTGGAAGGTGCTGTAATGTCTCCCAAGACCCTTCTCTGCAGGCTGAACAACCCAAACTGCCTCAGCCTATCTTCCCAGGAGAGGAGCTCCAGTCTTCTGATTATCCTTTTAGCTTTCCTCTGGTCTGTTTCCAACAGGTTCTAATCAAAACAGAGTCTTTGTAACACATCTGTGTGTTCCAGTGTTTCTGTATACTTGTCATGAATATTTCTGTCTAAAACATTTACATTCATGACTTTAGTTTGTTATTTCAGCTGCCTAATTGAGATAATGTTCAAGGGCAGCACAAAATTCATTTTTGACATGTCAAATTGAGTGGAAATAAGAACTAGATCCAGAAAGACAGAAATATTAACCGACACAAAAGTTAATTGCATATTCTAGTCATTGAGACACTAAAAGGGGTAGAAATACTTGCAGTGTTACTTAAATTTCAGGCTGGGATGACTTTTTCAAATGTGGGAATGATAATTTTTTTTTTTTTTTTGTGAAATCCACACTGTTATACACTCTTTAATGTGATAACAATGGGGTTTGACTGTTAGATAATTGATTTTCAGTAGGTGCCATTATACATTTTGAGTAAATGCATCCAGAACTAATTATCCCACAATGGATTTTCTCCAAGATTTTCAGGTTAGTAGATTAAGAATTAAAACAGAGTAGTTGGAACAAATCCCTATCTAGGGTATAATGGAACAAAATATTTTACATAGTGACTAAAAAAAATAAATCTTGAGAGTCTACAGAACCTTTCCTGAATAAAATAGAGAATTAAATCATTTAGGATAAGAAAAATGTAACTAAAATTGCAAACTTCAGTTCTCTCAGAGAAATGCAGGGACAGTCATTGTCTTAATGCTTGTCAGATCCAAAGATCTGAGTAGAACTAGATGAACTTTGTGAGACTTATAAATATATTTCAACCACCAGTAATGCAATTGATTTTGAAAGTTCTATAATTGTGAATTGTTTGCAGCAATGCAATTTTTTTATTTATCTGCTCATGCCTTTAAATTACTGTATGGCAGTTCAAACAACACCTCCATCGATAAAATTTTAGGCAATTTATACCCAACATCAAATATGTCATATTTATCACTTGACACAATCTATTTGCATTCTGCATAAATAAAACACCTAAGGGGAAGAAAAACTTGAAAACAAATTGGAAGGAGAATGGGAGCAGCTCTGAAGATAGGTTGAGATTTTAGTGCTTTTTTTCCCTCTTTGTTTTCCCCCCCAGAATACATACATGTTTGACTTGTCTTCTGTGTCCTTATTCAATTATAGAAATAGTTGTGTGGGCTTTTTAGCAGTTGATTTTTTTTAAAGGTATTTTTTTTTAAACAATTTCATAAGATTTACAGCCATCTACTATTTTTCAAACAATAGCCTAAAGATCTCTGTGTGGTCCTTGCAGCAAAAGCTGAGTCAGTGACAGGAGAATCAAAGACATGGACTTGACCTTGTATGAACAAAAATAGTAGCAGATAAAGTTCATAGGCTTTATAAAATACATTGCAGTAATGGCCAAAATGTATGTTTGCAATACTGCTCTGGGCCTGCAAGTGAGTTTTAATATAACCCAAACAAGATGCAACCCAAACAACTGTTGAATCTTTCAGAAGAAACATCTGAATGGAAAAGTAAATCTTGGTATTGTTTTAAGTAAGCATGTTCACCATTATATATTTCTTCTGAATTTCATTATGGTGCTCCTTATATTATCATCAGAATGCTATGGACATTTCAACTAAATTTAACTAAATTCTGACAACAAGTTGAAATATTTATGAGACAAATTATGGTGATTAATACAGTTTTATGAATGAAGACAGCTGCATTAAAGTAAGGTTAAGAATGTCCAAGAATTTTAGCAATTCAATTTGATACAACAAAGATCTGAGGTTTCTGCTGTGTTTCGGTGTGGCATTTATTGTTTGTTTTCAGTGCTGTTTTATTTGTTTATGTGGGCATTTTTCCTCTCCAAAGGATGCAAATGCAATCACCTTAAAATCACATCTTATTTTAAAACTATTAGCTTTAGCTATTTTTAGCAGCAGTGAGCACATGTCATACAACCTTCAAATTTCTACTCTAGCACTTAAGTTAGAAGTTTGCTATTCTCTTCTAAGCTATCACACTTAAACACCATGTCCCATGGTTTCCAAAAGTGCACCAACTGCAACATAATTTTACTGTTTATAACTGCTTTACTCTTTTTATTAACTCCATATTTGCCCACAAAAATTACTTCCAATAAACTCAGTTAGTTACTAGTGAGACCAAATCAAATTGCAGATGCTTCTGAGTGCAGGCATGTGTCAAATTCAAATTAGAAAAAGCAGAAATTTGGTAAAAAATATTTGCTTTCAAATAGAGTTTTCTCTTGCAACTCTTGTAGTAGATGTGCATGTGCATCTAAGAATCACTTCATCAACCATCAACTGCCAAGAGGATGTAATTAGCATGAATGGAACGCAAATCTGCAAATCCCTTTACTGGACTTAGTAGCTTTTCCCCACAAAAGAACAGGTAATTTTTCAATATAACTCAACATTATAGAACTAAAATAAAATTTACATGTCTTTACCATCACTGGAATTAAATTTTTGAGCCTCTTGAAGTATTATAGCATGCATTTACAAAATTTGAGACATCTGAGAAATAAGAATGTTTCTACTTATTGCTAAGTTTTAAAATATTGTTGGGGGTTAGGTTTCTTTCCTTTTGTTCCTTTTTATTAATTTTTACAGAATCTTTCCCATTAAGTTGCTAGGAAACACTAACAACTGGGTACTCAACCAAAAGAATTGGCCAAGCTCAGAGTAGGAGGGCATCTGGTTGCACTTCTCTTATCTGGGAGTTTCCCTCTGAGAGGCAGACATACCTGGAGAATTGGGCTGATAAAGAAGGGGCAGGGGCAGCTGCTCCCTCTCTCAGCTTCAGAGGAGAATGGTTGGAGCTGCTGCTTGGGGAAGGGAATTCGCTGCTGCTGCTGCCAGAGCCCAGCCCAGAGCTGCTTCTTCTGGCCATGGGGTGAGCCTCTGCTCCTGAGAGCAGCCACTGACCTGGGACCTTATGAACACCCCCCTGACTAAAGCAGGGACCTGTCCCTGTCTGCTCGGGTGCCTGGGATCCTGAGCTCGCCTCTCCCTGCCCTGCTGGGGGCCAGGCTGCCGCTGCCCTGCCTCCACTGTGTTTTCGGCAGTGCTCTGAGCTTTCGCTGTACTGTAGCCCCGTACCCCCTGACTGCTGAGACATCCTGCCACCCCAGCTTGCTGCCTCTGATGTTCCTGCTGGGGCACCGGGATTGGCTGCCGTGGGGATTTGTGAGGCAAAGCCTCTCTTCCGTCCCTCCCCATCTCGGCCAAGCCGCCATTGCCCCGCGCTCCCTGAGCCCGCGCCACAGCGCCCCCTGCAGCCGCGGGGGAATCACTGCACCTGCCCCGCCCACCGGGAGCCGGCAGCGCCCCCGCTGGCCGTGCCCGGAACTGCACGGAGGGGAAAGTGCTTGTGGGCGAGAGAGCGGCTGTTGCTGGGCTCTGGGTTCTGTTTGGTGTTAATGTCGTAGTTGTTGTTTTTGTTTGCTTCATTATACATGCTGGTAAAGAACTATTATTCCCTGAGAGCTCCTTAATTTCAAAATTATAGTGATTTGAAAAGAAGGGGTTTACATTTTCCATTCCAAGACAGGCTTCTGCCTTCCTTAGCAAATACCTGTCTTTCAAGCCAAGACAAAGATTTAGTCTTTTAGAGGAAATTGCAATATGCATGATACAAACATTGCACTATACATTATTTTCTTGAGCCATTCTTCATGATGTTGCAGGCAGTATAAAATTTAAATTTGGATGAAAAATAGAGTAGCCATTTGTTGCATTCCTGTCTCAGTCATAGGAATGGTACTTCAAGCTACATAATGCCATGAAGAATACAGGATTCTTCAGAAATTAAATAAAGCTTTGTCTATACATGTAGTTGTTACCTGCACTGATAAAATGTTGGTAATAGTGCTTAAAACTCTCTCACTAAATGTTGGTAGAATTAATTACTGATGTAAGATGAAAAATAATATACACTGGTGAAAGATCATAATTGCTCTCTTAAAGGATGGAACTTAGATTGATCTGAACTTCTGAAATGGAAGCATCAAAAGAAAAAAAAAAAGAAGCTTGATAAAAGGGTCAGATTTACATTTAACATGTAATTTCACAAGTACTACTCTTACAATACATTTCAGTTTGCCCTTTTTAGATAATTAAAAACAGCATGCTACAAAGCAATTTTCCTTTAAAAAATAATGTTGCAATCATAAAGTCTAAATTACTGTATTTAATTTTAGATTTATCAGTGTATGAAGACCAGCAGTTGTCTCTTACATGACAAAATACAACCAAATTTTTCAGCAAGTTATTCTCCTGCAATCTTTCCGGAGCTTCTTTGAACTGCCTTGCTTACTTTGTTCTTCAGTGAGTGCAAAGAAAATCATGTACTTTACTCAACAGATTAACTACACTGCAAAGGGGAGGAAAACAGATTTATTACCTGTCTCATTACAAAAGTTTAAATCCCTTTGTTCTCTTCACCTTCTGTTGTATCTTAATTATACTCGCTTGCATGAAATCAAAACTACAAATTCATCCTTTGGGAGTGATCCTGTTTATAAACTTGGTGGTGTTAAAGTTTTTCTTCATCTTTTGTAGGTATTTGGCAGATGGAGCTATACAGCCCACAAACTGTGAAATGTCTTATGAAATGAAGATTGTAGTAAAACCATGACAATATTTCTCTCACATTAAATATTAAGATGGAGGTAGGAATTCTTGTGACAAGATCATGTGTACGCATTATTAAATTATTTAATATTCACGTGTCTGTATAGTGCAGTGACTTTGGCCATCAGACGAGGCTCTATCATGCCTTCTCCTCAGCTGTGAGTGACAGTTCTGTTTCCATGTGACTGTCACTAAAGTGTTATCTGCAGCAGTGAAAGTCATGCAGAGGTAATGGAGGTGCAGTGATAGCCGTTTGGTGAGATTTATGGTTTTCTTTCTCCTTTGGTGGAAGAATGCAGAGGTGAGGGAAAACATTTGAGAAATAGAAGTCATTTGACTGGAGCTCACACACCATAACCATGAAGAGCAGAAAGCAAGGAGGGTTGTCATTCTCTGATGGCCAGCACTGAAGTCAATCATTGTGGGATCAAACCTTTGGTTTGATTCACTCTTGTAGTGTATTGTAGTAAGCTGCATTATCAATACAATTTGAAAATGTTGGAGAAACTATCTGTAACATTGCAAGAATGTTTAATGTAAATAATACAATTAATATATTTCAAATTATTTTTAAAAAATCTGGTTTAATTATCGCTTTAAAGCCCTTGTTTAATGTGTTCAAAAGAGGAGATGTGAGACAGCAAGAACTCTTGAGCTGCTTATTTTGAGCTTTGCCAGCATGAAGATATTTCTTTCCCTGTTTTCTGAATATTAAGCAAGGATCTTGCTCTGTATTTTGAGTCTTTATTATAGATGGACTGAGACCAAATGGTGAAACTGAGATAACAACATCAAAAGGGAATCACGGTGCATGTAATACCAGAGAAGGGAGTGAGTGAAGAAAGACAAAAAAGCACCAGGGGAACAAAGAAAATGAGAGGATAAAAGAGAAAAGGCAAAAACAGAGGACAAAACAGAGGACCCTGGAGGAGCCTGCAAAGAAAGATGC
The DNA here is from genome assembly GCA_039654755.1 of Calcarius lapponicus. Classification (NCBI taxonomy): domain Eukaryota; kingdom Metazoa; phylum Chordata; class Aves; order Passeriformes; family Fringillidae; genus Calcarius; species Calcarius lapponicus. The sequence goes on along the minus strand of CM077465.1, from coordinate 21,544,347 downwards.
ATTTTGAGGAAACAGATTTACATCAATTCAATTTATATCTTTTAAATTTGAAGAAACAGAAATGCACTGCAGAGAAAAATTGTAAGGTAATAATACTTCTAGAGGAAAACCAGAAAGAAGGAAATCTAGAAGAGGTAAACAAAGTGTGCGAGAAGAGCTGCTATTTTGGTAATTTGCTTACCCAAAGTATATGGAAGCTACTCTTCTGAAAGTCTCCCATTTATATTTCTGGCCTACAGCAAAACTGCTCTCAAACATCCAGTCTCAGTTATTTTCACCTTCTTTCTCTGCCATTCTCATTACTCACTCAATTGGAGCCACACTGTAAAAAAAAAACACCTGACGTCATCAGCTTCACAGCATTTTATATTGATCCACAAATACAAGTGTCATGAGCAGTTTTTGCCAGGCTAAAAAAAATCAGCAGAAATTGGAAAGGAAGTTGTCTACCGGGGGATGCTATTGCTGAAATATGACTTTGAACAGAGAAAATGTGCTCACCTGTAAAGAAAACATAGCTAAAGTTTAGATAAAGAGTTTTCAATTTTTATGTTGCTCCATTTTTAGGTGTTTCTTTTCTTTTAAAATTTTGAGCATCAACAGTGCAACAGAATTACACTTGAAATAAATTGAAAAATTTAATGAATAATAACAACAAAACATTCTATTATTGACATTCAGAATGTGAGTAAAAGAAATAATATGTTAGTATATACTACTATGTTTTGAGACAACAAATTCTGTAATTTAGTATTTTTGTGGAAGCAATTTCCGTGGGAAAAATGTCATTATTTTCCTTAAAGAAACATGAGAACACGAATATGTAGAGTCAGGAATAGATTAATATTTCATTTTTGCACAAAATTCAGATGCACTGTAGAATCTTTTGAACACTTTAGCTTCCACCGTCTCAACCCCTATGCTGCTGCCATGCACTATTGTTGATTGGTGTTTTCTGTGTACCAGCAGACACATACTTGTTGCACAAGAAGCTTGACCTAAATTGTATTTTTCGATAAAGTTTAAAGTAACACAGTCCTTTCATTGATGCCCCTCTGGAGATTAATTCAGACACTTTAAACTGTTTCATGCATACCTTGAAAAGTTTGCAAACCACTGAAATGTTGGTTAGGTTATTTTCAGAATACATTTTTCAAGAGTTTCCTAAACAACATATTTTACAGGTACCCTTTGTTTGATATTTGACATTTGGCATGCAGATCTTTCAATGGAAGCAAAGTACTTTGAATATTTCCTCCCAAAGGAACAGAACTAAGTTCTGCAAATATTAAATAATTTGAGGTTTTCTTGGTTAAATTTTGAAAATGCTAAAATTTAAGGAGCCTTAATAAAGTGAAATATTAGTTTAGTGTTTAATTATATTTCCAGTGCATAATACTATCCTTATTTATATCTTCCTCATGTAATTTGATATAAGTATCACAGATAAAGTGCAGTTGTTTTTCTCCCTTTGTAGCCTCCTTGTTCTTGCTTATATCAAATATGGATGTTGAGTGGCTCTTTCCTACTCTTTAGGAAGTAAGGACACCTAGAAAGTAGTTCCCATAACTGGCCCTAAGAGTAAGCCTTTGGTGTATTGCCATTTCTTCACATTGGTAAGACATTCTACAAGAGATCAACCACAAATTAGAAGTACAACTCTAAAGTGCTGCTTAAATAATTTAAAAATACAGAAAAAGTAATGTATCGAATACCTTCACTGGCTGATATCAGTGTTTTAACTTGAGCTGTAAATTCATGAATCTAATGCATTGTACAAAGCTTGTGAATTTCTGAAAGTAAGTTATTTTAGTCTTAGAATCTTATTTGTCAATAGCATGTTGCTGATTTGTGCATAAAACTCTGCAAAATCAAGTTCTTAATGAACTTACGAAATTTTAAGTTAATTTAAGGTATGTAATGGACAAGTATAAAAATACTAACTACACAGGAGTGCAAAGTGTTAATGATTCTTTGGCTTTTTATCTCAGTGCTTTCTGTTAGTTTTATAGTTTGTATTACTACAGCAATATCCAGACAGTTCTGCCTAGAATCTGTTGCAAGAGATATTATGTTAATTATAGCAATAGAAGATCTTTGTTCCATTGAATATCCAGAATTTTAACAAAAGTTTAAAGTAAAAGGAAATGAGAAAATGATGGAGAACTTACACTTAAAGATCATTGGTTTCACTGGACATACAGATAGCCCTCTAGGTCAGTCACGCTAAGTTAAGTCCTCGATTTCAGAACCAGACAATATAATAAAAAGTGCATTCTGTCTGTAGAATAGATCAGGGGTATGAAGGTCACTGAGAAAAGTAGGTTTTTTTTTTACTTGGGATGTTATTTCATTGTGATTATGTGATTATGGTTATGGGAGATATGTTTAATAACAGTGTGTCCTAGTAGATTAAGCAATCTGAGAATAAAAGGCAAAAACTAAAAAGTTCACTTATTCACTGTGCTCTGCCCTGCCTTTCAGTCTTGTCACTCAGACATGTTTTCCCTTGATTTTCTCACTGGACTCTACAATGTTAGTATTGTCATCACTTCCAACATAAATATTCCCTTATGATGTCCACTCTCAAAAAGATAGGTGCCATTAAAAACAGTGGCTGTCCAACAGCAGGAAAATTATAATGAAGATGCTAAGTTACACCATAAGCATTAACATGACATCCTAAAGATGTGCAGATAAATGTTCAGTTTCAGGTGAATGCAGTCCATACCCACAATGGCTTTAATGGAGATCACATGTCTATAGACAGTACAGGTAAACTCAGGTTTTGAATACAATTTTTATCACACTTGAGTTAAAATTGTAGGTAAGTTATATTTTGAAAATAGTAAAACAAATATTTGGTTTTTTTGGGTTTTTTTTTTAGTTTTAGGATAAGTACCTGCAAAACAGTAGATGTTTCTGTTTTAATATTTTTAGAAGGCCATTAGTACTAAATGAGATTATTAGAGGTAGAAATTTTTCATGAGGTTTTCTGTTGAAAAGACATCTTTGCATTGATTTCAAATTGCACCTTGGTTTTTCTCTTCATTTGTATAAATTTCTGAGAACTGGATTGGACCATATCTGATATAATTGCTTTGGAGATAGCTGTTATTTGAACATTCACCTAGAAGGGTTTTAATTTCAGTTCTGATATTATGTTAGAGAAGTTGCCCACCAGTCACTGAAATCTCCATATTTTCAATTGTGTAACTATTAGAGCTCCTAATTCATTACATTTTATTGTACTATTTGTCTAGTCCATGTCTAAATTTTATTTGACTTGATTTTTTTTCCTACTCCTTCAGCTACAATATTTTTTCTTTTTTTGATATCAGATACTGGCTACAGCTGTAGATATAAACAAATGAAGTGATTTCTCTAACTTTAAAAGGAATGAAACAAATGTGGCAGTATGTTATTTCTTCATGAGTGTGGTAGAGGAAGGTACTCTTCAAAGAGAGTCAAGAACAGTTGAAAATTAAACACTTTTTAGAAAATCAGTGGAAGAGTTATGATGAAAAGAGGAAACTTAATACATTAGCATTAGAATATTGAACAGATTGCTTGCACAAATGTATGCAAATATCAAAATAAGTCAAATCAATATGGAAGATTTATATTTTGAGAAATTTGGTCAAAGTTTTATTCAAGTAAAATAAAATGAATTTGCCTTTCCCCAGTTTTAATCTTGAGTATGAAGTTAGGAAGAAATTTTGGAAATATCTGTATAATGATACTTTACTGTAAATATAAGAAGAAAAGGAAAGTGAGATATCAAGAGAAATGCTCCATTTTTTTGTATTAAAAAAAGTAAAACCTATTTAGCAGATAGTCAAGTTTCTTACAGTCTGCTTATAGACAGTAACTTGGCATAAATTAGCAGAATAATTTAATAATTTTTCAGCTGATCCATAGGGTTGCATTCAAAAAGAAAACAAACAAACAAAAACTCTCTGGAAGCTGTTTAACTTCATGCCTCCTTTACTTCTTAAAGCTCTAGGCTACATGGCATTGTAAAGCTTAGCTTGGTGACCTTTGTGGCACAGACTGATGCAAGTTCAGTAGTGAAGACACAGACTGTTGTGAGTTAAACTTGTCTGGCTGCCAGGTGCCCATCAAGATATATTTTACAAAAATGCATTACTTTAAATGTATTTTTGCAGCTGACAGATTGCAAACAGATATACTTTGTCAGTCTGAGCCAATCACATTGCACTGCATCATATACTGGAAGAAAATCTTCCAAAAATAAGGACGGTTAATTGCAGTATCATGAAAAATAATGTGGTATGAAAATGAATAGCCATTTTCTACTGCAGAGCATAAGGCTAGCCAAATATTTGCTCCCCAAATACATGCAAAATTTATAGGATATTTTACTGTAGTACAGGGTTCCAGACTGCATCCAACCCAGGGTTTTGGCATAGTGTCTGTGTTATTCTGCCTGTGTTAGTATGTCACAATAAATACAAATATTTGAATTTTTGTTTACAGTCTTGCAAATCCTACTTTAAGATTCTTTAGACATTGTTTAATCCAAAACCAGTTCTGGAATGATTAAAATTATGTCTATTTGCCTTTCCATGTAGATTATTTTAAAATTTAGATTCACTTAAAATTTCAATATGTTAATGACATAAAACTTCAATTTTGACATTTGGTGAAAGTTCAGCTATTCATATCTCATACCCACAGCTTTGCCTGGAATGTTCCAGGCAGCTCTGATCCACAATTAGCACTTCCCTATACCTTCTCTATAATGAGGTAAAATGGGATGAACATTTCAGTCCTTTAAATAAGCATCAAGTACATCTTCTTTAAACCTATTCAAATGAATCCGTCTGTTTCCCGGACTGTGGAAATCCACATCTATGATCATATAGATCATATAAAATATTTGCTTACTTCATCTGTTTTAATAGAAAAAATTATTTTAGTCCCACCTAGTATAATTCTCAAATTCTTTGCTTACTTTTGGGCCCTTAATATGTTGTGGATTCATTGGCCATTATTAAAATTCTTAATCCCTATTGTATGAATTTTCATTTATCTGGATATACTAAAAATATGCTTTTTTCTTGCTATATATAAGCCTTTATCAGTGTCCTTCTTTGGTTCAAACTGAGGGCACCTGATGTTTTTATGCAAAATATGTGTGTTGTCTGCTAGAGCACTTTTTTAGATGATAGGACCAAATTGATGCTTTAATCTGCTTTATTATTTTATACTGATTGAATGCTGTTTCAGTGTACTGGGACTGGTTGGAATAGAGATAATTTTCTTTATAGAAGCCAATTTGGTGATGATTATTAGATCTATGCTTATACTGCTTGCACAGCATCAAGACCTTTGCTATTTCTCACTCTGCCTCTGCACATGAATAGCCTGGGAGCAGACAAAAGATTTGGAGAATCTACAACAGGAAGACAGCTGATCTGATATGACTAAAGACGTATTCCATGCAATATGTCATCATTCTCAGCTATAGAACTAGGCAGGGTTGTAATTTTCCAGAAGTAGTCTATTTGGGGATGAGCTGGAAACCAATCTGCTAGCGGGAAATGGTAAGTGGTGACATTTGTAGCAATTTTTAAACTTTTTTACTCTTCACTTATTAAATTGTATCTTGATCCAGAAGGATTTCTTCCTTTTGCCCTTCCAATCCTCTCCACCATGCTGCTGGGCAACAGTAAGCAAGCAGTTGGTGAGTGCATAGTTCCTGGATGTGATCAACCCACTGCTATCAGTCATCATATTAATGTGGTTCTGATCACTGCGGTTCATCTTTAAAGTGCTAACATAATTTTAACTTTCTTCCTGTTCCTTAGAAATTCTGAAATATAACAAAACCTTTTATATGAACATCAAAAATTCTAAGTATTTAATTATCTGGTTTGAGTAGCAGGTGACAGTTAAAATCTCAGTCTTGATGGCTATAACTTATAAACAACTGTGTATTCTCTGTACATTTGTGAAGAAAAAATGCCTATTTTTATGCATCACCTTTAACTCTAAGTGGAAGAATACAAAGGCTCTGACTTTGATTCCCTCTATGTCTGAAGCCAAATTCCCATTTAAAAATCTCACTTGAAACATTCAATACTAATATGTTAAATTTAAATTGTTCCAAATATAATTTGGTGATTCAAATGAGTATTTGAAATACAATATAAAACAGTAATCACAGGAGCTATCGAAATTTTAACAATTTTATTGTGGAAATGCATTCTCCTTCAGAAAAACCTTTTCAATTATTCAAAAAGTTTTTTCAGGCACTTACTGTTTGTCTTTATTTCAGTGTGCTTACTTCTTGGCCACACACAGTTTTGCATTCATTACAAGAAGAGGCATACCATGCACAGAATGATAAAAGAAGTTTATAAAGAACATAATTCAGTGACTGATGGGCCCAAAGGGTTACACCTGCCAAAAAGCATTAACAATTGTAATGTGATGTAACAAACTGTGATGTGCCTTGCTTGACATAATACAGTATGCCGCTTAGGAATTAAATGAACAAATGAAAGAGTGAAACTAGAAAAAGTCTAGTAGGGAAAGAGTTGCAATTTTAATTTCTAGCTTTGTAAAATAAGATGAAATTATGTTCACCGTATAACAGATTGGTGTCAGGTGAAGTGTTTAGAAGTTCAAGATAATTGGTATTCTGGGAACACCCAGGGTGCTGAATCATCCTGCCTAATGTGTGGAAGGAGGACCACCATCTTGTATGAACTATGGCCAGAACAACAAATATCTGAGGTATTAACGCAACATACTATGGAAATAAAAAATGTGAACAATACATAGCACATTCACAATGCAATTAAAAAGTCATTTACAGTGAAGTATTCAGAGATATTTATCCCTGCTCCCAGAATATAAAATAGATAGTTAAATCTGTGAGTTTAAATTATTGGGCCTAACTCTAGATAGAAGGGATCTTTCCTTTAATCAACCTTGAGTAGAAAAAAAATTCAGACAGGTAACACTTTTCCAGGTACTGAATATAACATAATCCTCTAGATCATAAAAGTTACTGTTAGAAACCAATCTCTGTTGTATTAGGCAAGAAAGCAAAACATCACTCACATTTATCAGAAGCGGACAAACAAAATGCATGGGAAAAAGTAGATCAAAATACTCTGTGCAGTCTTGAGCAGAAATGATTTGCACTAATTTGTGTGCTTGATTGTAAATCAAAGAACTCAGAAACTTGAAAGAGCATCTTATAATTATATCTTTCGGTTTTCTGTTGTGATTGTGATTGTTGTTATTATTTTACATTGCAAGGGATTCTTCGGATGTTTTGGAAATCATAGAAAATTTACGAATGATCCATGAAAACTCATACATTTTCCATTAGTAACAAGAGTCTCCTCCATTAACTCTCCTGATTTTTAGAAAGTAACCTTATGCTGAAAATAGGATTTGTTTTGGCACTTAGTCATGACAATGTACTATTTTGGACAATGGACTGCTTCCATGTTCATCAAAACAAACTATTGAAACCCATTTATTACTGATTTCTGAGATGCAAATAGCATTTGTCAACTTGCATCACATATACCAGTCTTGTATTCTCACATAATTAAAAAAGGCTTCAGACAACACAATTACTGTCAGAATGCAAAGAAAACCCTGTATAACATATGCTGTAGCATTTCTGATATACCTTCTGACAATGATGTATACAGAATAATGATTTTTTTAAAAAAATATGCAAAATACAATTAAAACACATTTTTGAACAGGAGATGTAAAACAACATGACGATATGCAGTCGCTTGACTTTCTGTATATAGATGAATTCATGGCAGAGTAAAGTGAAATGTAAGTTTCACAGGCACTTTCAAAGCATGCTTAAACTTATCAACATGATATATACCTTACTGAGTGCATATTTTGTGTCTGGCCTTGTGTCTGTGTGTGTATGTATACATATATACACATATACAGTATATGTGTGTATTTGATAATGAACCCATTTCTGCTTATTTCTTTTAGCTGAAATCTAGAATATCCTTTAGAATCCTTAAATTAAGTACCCCAGTGCAGAGATGTGTGAGGATTCTTGCCAATGTTTCCACATTCTAAACTAGTGACTATTAAAATTAATGATTTTAGATAAAAGAATGAAGTGGGTTTCTTGAATCTGCTGGTCACATAATCCAGAGGACTTCATACCTGGTGAAGCATCTTTGTCACTGTGTGCTGGGCCAGTACAGCCTTTCAAAGGAACCACTTTCAGTTGCTTTCTGTACGATTGTCCAGCTCGTGAGAGCTGCCTAGCAAGAGTGTGTCTAACCAGGGGAAAAGTTAACAAAGGTAAGAAGTGCTCTATTGCATTCTACTTCTTTCTTACTGCTTTGTGAATCTCAGCACAGGAGAAACTCTCACCCCAATTAGGACACTATAAGTAAGTTATCTTAAAATACAGTATTAATATAGATAAAAAGAAAATGCTCTAGAGATATATGTGGAAAATTCATTTCTTATGAAAACTACTACTACACTCATGACGCTCTGAGGGGCATAAGGGAGAAAATGATTGCCTGATGTGCAAGAGAAATATAAAACATAAATACAGATTCTTGGCCTATTTCTTACAGCTTGTGTTGCCTGATGTGCAACACAAGCTGTAAGAAATAGGCCAAGAATCTTTTTCGTATTATTATTTTTAATGGATAAATATAAGAATTTAGTGAGAACTGTGAATACCTAATGTGTAGTTAGCACTGGAGAAATTTAAATAGTTGAGATGGAAATTCAGCCACATTGTCTTTTTGGCCTATACACTTTTATTTTACAGAGTCATGAAGTCTGCTGGCATCAGAGCAAAGATGAGATTATTATTTTAAGGGATTGAAAATTCAAAAGATTGAGCTGACTAGCATGTTTCTGTAACAGCAATTTAGAAATAGTAACTAGTTATACTTCTGAAGACAGAAAAGGAAGCCATGCATCTGCTGTTTCCTCATGACGAAGTGAGTATACTTTTGATTAATTTCAACTGTTTGTGAACTGGAGGAAGATGGGCTCCCTGGAAGCCATGGTGGGGAGGTGCCAGAATACTTCTCATTGAGCAGCAGCAGCTGTGAGAAGGCAGAGTATTTGGTAGTAAGGTTAAGAGGAGACGTGAGCTCTGTCTGAGAGTTGATAGGGTCTCTGGGGTTATGGGAGCTCTGGTCTGTTTTATAACCATGGCAAAGTGATAATGTTTCACAGTGCTCACTCCCAAGTGCCAGCTGGGGTCCCAAAAGTAGCTCCACAAGGAATATGCCTCTGCCCAGGCTCTGAGCCATTGGGTGACGGAGCAATGATGGTAAGCAAGCAGACATGTAACATAAGAAAGAGAAAACAGAAAATGAAAAGATTCTTTGGAGTGGACTTTGGAGAGGAAAAAAAAAATGGTGAAAATCATATTGCATGCAGGAAAGCATAGTTAGAGGCTGAACTCAAACAGTTCTTTGGAATGGATGACCCCAAGGTTGGCATGAGGAAGAAGGCTCTTTCTTCACTTCCAGGTGTGCATTAATAGAGTAGGTCTAGGCTGCTGGCAACAGCTAAAAAGAAACAAGTTTTCTCAGGGAAGATTAGAGTTGCTTCAGCCTGATCCGGGTGTCATCATGCACAGAAACAATGAAAGACAGTGGACCAAGACATCCATCTGTCAACCATTTTATCTGTCCTAGGAGGTTTATTATGGACCAGGAATTCAGGTGTAAAATGTTTGCAGAGGCATTGCCAAGATTTATTTGTTTTTTAAACTGATACTGTTTATTTTCTGTGTGACACCAACAATTTTTTGACACCATGGAAGACCCTGAGCACATTGCAAGAGACTTCTTGATAATAGTACCTAATAAAGTACCCTTTGACTGTCTTATGGTGTGATATAGAAAAGATGGATCCAAATTTTTCTTAGAAGTTCACAATGAATGCTCATGACACAATGTCTATGAGCTGGAAAAAGGCAAATTCCAGTCAGATATTAAAAATAATAATTCTAGCGTAAGGATGATCAAATATTTGAATGAGTTGCTCAGTAAGGTTATGTAATATTTTTCCATGAAGATATTAACAGTTGGCTTTATATGATTCTGAACAATATTACCTGACTTTGAAATTTGGTGTAATTTCAAAGTTGTCCCTTGCTCTGAGCAGGGTATGGGGTAGGACCAGTGGATGCCTAGAGCTCCTTCTCAACCTAAACTTCTATGGTTTATGATACAATAATTGAGATACAGAACTTGACATTTTTCAGTACAGATTTTTTTTTAAATGCTGAAGTAGCTTAGAACTGAGTATAGCATCTGATAATCATACTGCTTATGCTTTTTAAGTGTTTAGCTAACTAACAGCTACTGCTGTAAGCAGGAATTTATAATCAATGCCTTCTCTTCTCCATAACTAGATCAAAGTCCTTCTCCTGTAAATTAGCTGGCCAAAGCTCAGTCACAGATACAAAAGACCAAGTGTACTTCCAAAATTTGCTGTCTTGAGTACAGTCTTCTGAGCAATGCATTGGTTTGGGTTTAGTTTTTTGAGGGTCTTTTTGGTAAGTTTTTGCAATAATGTAACTTTGTGAGTGTTGCAAAGGTTCAGTTCATAAATTTTAAAGAAGTACTTTGCAGGAAAAAAATGAAAGAGCAATAAATTTTTAGGAAACAAAAGTAATGTTTTAGATAATAGTAAAAATTACTGGAGCCCAGAACATTGATGTGAGCCCAAACATTACAAAGAGATTTTTTAAAAATAATTTTTGACTTACAGAAAAAAGTCCTATTAAGGTTATTTAAATTCATCAGACAGGTGTTTGCAACTAGCAGAAAAATCAACATTTCTTCAATTCTTTAAATACATCATGCATTTTATAATAATCTCAAAAGTATTTAAAATTGCATGCTTGTTTAGTCTTTTTCTCTACAGAAATGAATACCATGACAGCTAAGAAGCAACCATACTCAGAACACATTCACTGTCATTTGTGTTTGATGTCACAACATTCAGAAAATAGGTGCATTAGAGGCCTTAAATAATCTGAGACAGGTGGCTTCTGGAATAGCATGATATGAAGCTGTATGCAAAAGGATTAACATGATTTAATATTGTGAATGAGAGCAAATTGCTTTGGAGGGAGTTAATTTCATTAAAGTACGACAGTTTAAAAGGTAAACAAGGGAATAAGAAGTCAGGAAAGTGACAGAAATGAAAGGATAGCAGCAGGCTTATTGGCTTCACATTGTTGACTTTATGGGGGAAAACTTCATTTTAATATTAAATATGATCCATCTTTCTTTGATCAAATATGGACAGGTGAACATATGACAACAGCAAAAAATAACCAAAGCATCTATCCAAACATGCAGAAAAATATTTTAAATCTTTTTCTTGCCATCTCAGTTCCAATTCTCAGCAACACTGGCTGCACTGAAGCTAAAGCTTCTGAGCATACATTGAAAAGTAAGCTCCTTTTGCAGTCCAGTCAAATATAAAATATTCAAGATGTACAGATTGCCTTGCCTTGCCTTGCCCTGCCTTGCCCTATTCCTTCCCCAAAGTATATTTCCTTTCTTCTGCAAAATATATACTGGGGTTTCATTGGTAGCCATTCATGCTCTAGATAATTACAATTTTAAATTTCTTGAAGTAGAACACTGTGAAGGTATAATTTCTGTGAGTGTTTGTAGGCATATTGCCCAGTGTTTCCAGATCAGGGGATGCTTTCAAGACTCTGACCTAAGTGAATGTATCATTAATCTCTTCTCTCTTCTCTCTCCTTCTTTTTTCCCCAGAAAGCATTATGGTTTCTCTTAAAATGAGAAATGAAAGTTTATAAAGGTTGGAAATTGAAGAATTAAAGCATAAAGGACAAGCAAATGTCTAAAAGCTTTCATTCTTTGAGTGTGTTTCCATGTAGATTATGTTCTACCCAATAATGTCTCCCATAGTCCTCATATTAAAAAACAGTAATTCATCCAGTTTGAGGGTTTTTAGGGATATAAGTAAGCAGCTGTTGTCAAAAATACCAGCTCTGCCATTTTTCTCCTTATTGAAGGAAGTATTCCAAGGTTTCCAAATATCCACATTTTCCAAGTAGATTTTCAATCTGTGATGACACAGCTCTAACACAGCATGTCTTTTCAATTTCTACCCAGATAACATTAAAAAATATGTAGTTGTTAGACAAAGAGGAAATTTACCCCTGTGAGACCTGTGAAGCTTAGAAAAACAGTTTTAATATTTTTCACTTTTACTGCAATATAAATTATAAATTGAGATCTTCTAAACAGTCTTCATCACATTTTAATTAGTTTAAATGCTCACTAGATGATTTGCTGAGTGTCCCATTTACACTTCTTATTGCCTGTGGCATAGGCAAGGAAATGAGATTGCCTGGAAGTTCTCTTTCCATTCTGCAAAGCTTTAACTGAGCTTAAAGGTTGTCACTGTTACTGCCTGAAGCAAAATAACCTAGCATTCTGTGATTTTGCCAAGGATCTTTCATCTAGGAACCAGGAGGAACACTTGCACCCCATTAAAACCCTAAACCTGACAGTTTATGAAGACAAGCAGTGGCATTAATTGAGCTGCAGATGAATTTGTACTTCAATATGAAATAAAATTTGCACCTTGATGATAAAAAAGGGAATCTAATTGAGATACAGAAATAGCATTTTATTTACAAGTATAGTTTAGATTTACAATTTTTTAATAAACAGACAATACTACTGATACTCTTCAGCATCAGCAATAGCAGCAAGGAGTGCAGCAAGTAAGTTAGTTAGCAAGCAGAGCGTCTCTAACACAGGTAAAACTTGTTTTCACTACTTCTTTTGTGCAACTTTGCATAGTCAGAATTGGGATGGAGATTATTAGGCGTTCCCCCAAAACTGACAGGAACAAAAGAGGCTTTTTTATTTTATTTTAATCATACCTGCATGAGAATGATGTTCCAGAAAAAGCAAATGTCTAACAAGGGCAATGGTTTCTCTATGAAAAGGAACAGGTAAGAGTGATAAAGCATAAATGTATTGAGTCTGCTTAGCACAAAGAGAGCTTAGGCAATAGAACTTTCACCTCAGAGAGTCAGAAAAGAAGAGATTTCATTCCCTTGTCATTGCCATAGTATGACAGCTTGGAAAATTCACTGTATTGCCAATAAAGTAAAATGTAAGGTCTCAAAAGATGATACAGAACTTTCCTTTTGTAAAAAATGTCCTGATGTAAAATTCAACTGTAAACTGGGAAAAAAAACCCCAAAACATTACAAGAGACCAGAAGGGAACAGTTAGTAAAATACAAATTCAAGAAAGATTTAGAGTAACTTCTTTAAATACAGAAATATATCATCATGTTTTCAAGAGAATCTCATTATTTACACTGAGATATGTACATTATAATTCCACATGGCAGGGGAATTTAAAGACATTAGTTTCGCTTTTAAATTTTCCGACCATAATCTTTTTCTTAAACAAACATGCTTCTCTGGAAACAGATTTTTTTTTAAAAAAGAAAATAATAAAAAGGACAATATACAAGATGACTGATATTTTATAATCCTTTCTTAAATAAAATATCATCTGATCATCTGAATTCTAGTGAGATAACTCAATAACAAAAGAAAAGCTGAAATAATATCAGTAGTTTTGAGCTGTGTAGAGTTAAAATGTGATGGTGAAATCAATAACACACTTGATCAAAAACTAGTCACTGCATGTCCACAAGTGACTTACCTATATTCACATAAAGGGTGATTAATGGACAGATGAACACCCTACTGGGAAAACTTTCCCAGTTAAACCTGATCAGGTTTGCTTTAGTCTCAGCAGTAAATTTAATAGCTCTTATAAAGTAGTTTGAATCAGAGCACTTGTCTCTGTTTCTCTTCTATTGTAGTAGATTCTTGAGCATGAATAACTTTAACAAGAACTCCCTTTCCTAATTATTGCTTTTTTTCTACACATATTTACTTATATAGTCTTGAGCAGATGCAGGTCAGCAATTTGAATTCTGTATCAAATTACTACTCTAAAAATAGTGCCAGAGGTATCTACACAAAGACTGACTTGGTAATTAAGTAGAAAACGTAACTTTCCATGTTTTTATATGCCTCTGAGATTCTTCAAGTATTTTATATGCAATAAATGTAAAATATCATATGTTTAACTCAGCATATTGGGCAGTAAAATCATTCTCTGATTCTCACTTTCTGAAATGCATCTAATCTCTGTTTCTTAGACTCCTGCTTTTATACAAAAGACACCAGATTCTGATCTGTTAGAAGCTATTGCACTTCCACAATAATTGGTAACAATGCAGATTTCTATTTTTCTATGTTTTTCTCTTTGAAGTTTTTTTTCATGGTGTGTTGTTGCTGAAGATTTCTACCTTAAAAGTAATTTTTCTTATCTCAAAAATATGAAAATGTTGCACTTCTAAAAATAATTTAATCCAGAAATTTTCTGCAGAAAGCAGGTGTCAAGAGCAGTGCACTTCTATGTTCTGAAAGGTGCTATGTAACAAATTACCAAGTAAAATGAATCTTTAAAGCAAAATTTTAAAATCACATATCTGAGAGGCCATTGCCCCTTGTTTTGAAATACCGTAGATAATCCATAGGTTGTGTTCAAAAGGTCTGATTTATGTAATTGTCTAAAACTTTCCAATATTTGGGTTGGGGTACCAAAAGGAAAATAAAATCATGATGGGGTATAGGGGAGTATGTGTAGGTGTATAGATTCCTTTTAGTTTTATGAAGTATCCTTTATGATAGAACTTTCAGGATTCTATCAGATCAGGATCTGCACTTGCTACTAAGAGTAAGTGATGTCTGGTAAAATGAATAGAGTCATCCAGGGGCCATCAAAAAAGAATATTCCTTTTCTGTTGAGAAAATATGGTTAGTGGCAAGCAGCTGCTGACCACCTCCAGGACTGGGCATAGCAAGAAATTAATAACTTCATACAAGAATGGGTAGCAGACAGGGTGACAGACTGCCTTCTATGGCAGCCCTTTTCAACAAAGAAGGCCACAAGAAACTCACAGTTAATCTGCAGAGGAAGGTCAGAAGGCTTTGTCTTATAAGAAGTGAAATTTGCTTAGACTTCCTCCCATGCAGAAGGCATTGATTGTTATGCATAGCAACCTAACTGCTTTTTAATAAATGTAAACTGCATAAATTCCAAAGGCTTTGTTTAGCTTTGATTTCTCTTGAAAGTATTACAGTGTGAGTCAGAGCAACAAAAAATGGAGGCTTTGGATGCTTATTTATGAGCTGATTGATTTGAATGGCGTGTTTGGAGTAGAGTTTTGACTTGCTGACCTCCAGAGGTCCCTTCCAGCCTAGATTTTTCTACTCTTGTGTAAAAAGTACAGAAATGTCTTGCTGAATTTATATTGGGCCAAAAGTTCTGCAAAGGGAAGAGCTTAATCCTAAGAAAGATTGACACTGCATAAAGAATTTCAGACTGTGATTTTCAAGAATCAATATTCTGTAAGGGTCAGAATTACAGTATAGTCTAGAGTCTCTTAAAACCCAGAGGATTTGAATGGATACAGGTTTGGTTTGATAACCAAAGTATAGACTTTACATGAGAAATAGATTTAAACAGAGGGTGAATGGCTGCAAATAGTTGAAGCTGCATTGATAACAGTTTTTCCATTGAATTTGAATGTAATAGTTAGCTTTATTCAAATATTGGATCCATGTTACCAAATTTAGCTATTTTTAGTCTATGATGATTCTGCAAATTTTCTGTGCAATTTTTTTCCTTCTTTTTTAGAATGAGAAGCATCTCAAGATGTAATCTTTTACAAAATGGATGGCTGACACATGGATTAACTGACCATTGCATGGCTTTGAGCAGCCCAGAACAGACATGGGCATATTCATACAGGTACATGAGGAAATCTACCTCTCTTATCCAATGAATACTGTATGAGAAGAAAAGAACTTGTTTGAGTAAAAAGGTTCCAGAATGTTTGCAATTTACTTATTTCAGAGCTGAAGATTTGAAAGATGAGAAGGTCCTGAATATAAGTAAAGCTATTAAGACTTTTAACCAAATTATTCCAGTTCATTGCTATAACTAAGAAGAATTTTTATTTCCAAGTGTCCTGGTTCCAGCCAGGACAGGGTTAATTTTTGCAGTAATCAGAAGATGTATGATATGTCTAGGACCTGATGTTAGTTTGTAGCACGTCTCATCATTGCCAGGAGCAGAGGGAAAGGAGTCTCTTCCAGTCAAGGTAGCAGG
Organism: Calcarius lapponicus; assembly: GCA_039654755.1. NCBI lineage: Eukaryota > Metazoa > Chordata > Aves > Passeriformes > Fringillidae > Calcarius > Calcarius lapponicus. The sequence goes on along the minus strand of CM077465.1, from coordinate 21,528,082 downwards.
GCTGCTCTGGGTCATGCATTTTGCATGTGAATCACTGTTCATTTTCTTCTCTTGCTGCTTCCAGTAACTCATTCCCATCTCAACCCCCTGATGTTTACCTCTTGTGCATCCAGTTGTCCTCTCCATCCCACCACAGGGAAGGAAGAGCGGGGGAGGGAGTGCGCAGCACATGGTTTGGAGAGTCTCAGTGGGAGTACTAAATTGAGGAATATCTTTCCTAAACCAAGATACAAAGATGATTTTCTGACTATTATTTTAACCAAACTGCTCATGTTGATTCTCTAATTCACAAATGTAATTAGCAACTTTTCACTGATACAAAGCTAGAAAAAAAAAGAATAATCTACTTTCAGAAGACCTAAAAATTGTAGAGCTGTCAGAAACATTAAATTGATAATCCCACAAGAAAATAACAGCTCTGAAGACATAGATGACACAATGTACTGCTGCAAAGTTGTAGTTCATTAATCTGTCTCCCTAAGCAACCAGAAAAGATGTAATTTTTTACAAGATCAACAAAAGTCTATCAAGGATATTCATGCTGCAATGATGAGTCTTTTTGATTCACAAAGAGTTCTTAGTACATCACTTCTCAACATTTAGCGTACTTTTGAAGGAAGCACTTAATAAGGGAATAAAATAATCTAAAGTGGTCAAAGTCTATGAGTCCTGGACCACAGAAACAGGATTAAGTTTAAAAATGATGAAGAAAATAATGGCCCAATATACTGAATATTTTATATACCTATATAGCAGAGCAAAAAAAAAAAAAAAAAAAAGTCAAATACTGAAATAGAGGGAAAAAAAGCAAAGCTAAATTAAAAGTTTAGTGCATAAGCATGCTGAAATAGTTTTTTACTACTGATATCTTTTTTGTAGAATAAACTAGAATGATGGTATGTAGGTATTTAAAATTCTCTGTCAGAGATATTGGTGAATAAAAAGAAAAAAGGTGATATGCATATTGGCCCTGAAACCAAGGGAAAAATGAAAAACAATAAGCAGATGTTTTGAAGGGAATAGGCAAACCCTTGTCAGTATCAGTATAAAGCTAATGAACTGTTCACAAAGAGGAGCTTTTCTCTCTCTGGGCAAGATAGGTTACTTCCAAGTAGTGAAAATTTATAGTTACATATAGTAATTGCAAAACTATTATGGATTTGTGTGATTTAAAAATTAAAATAATGTGCAAAAAAATGGTTCCAGAAGTGCCAGAACATTTAAAAATTGTGTTTATCTCATTTCAAATAAATGTTGATATATTAGAGATATGTATGTTTGTATTCCTTTGATTATTTTCTGAAAATATTATTGTCCACACCAAGTGACACAATAATTATATTACTAAAATTTACTTTGACAGCAATATATTAAAACTTCAGCTCTATGCAATAATTTCTGGAAATCAACATGATGATATATTTCTACCTAAAAAATCCTCTCACATTATCAGTATTAGATTGAAGTGTGTTACCCAGATTTCTCTGACTATTTTTTCAATTAGTTTAATTGATTAACAGATTTATGAGACACAGGAAAAAATCCCAAATTTATGTTTTTGGTCGTACCTTTTTTGCCTATATTAATTTATGTAAAAATACACTTGAAAGTCACTACTGGGATGCAAAGTCATACATTTGTTGCTTCTTTTCCATTCAATGATATGTATTAATAAAAATATCCTTTTCTGAAATATTCTGTTCCCTACTGCCCACAGCAAGAGTGACTCTTGTGGTTTTCTGAGTACAATTATTAAATTTTTATCAAAATGCAGTAAATCTCAATGCAGGAATTAAGAGACATTTTCTGATCTCATTCCAGACACTAATCCACAAGTGCAGATGCAGCTGATTTGTTCTTAGTAAATTCTTGTTACCAGCATTCTATGTATGTATATGTATAGACATATATAAAATATTTTAAATTACAACATACTACTTATATTAATGTTTCTTTGGAATTTTCTTGGAACATATGAATTATAGTGATCACTCTAGTTTAGTGGTCTATGCATCTCTGGAAGCAAAGAAAAATATGAATGGCTAAACTTCTAACACCAGTGTTTTTCTAGTCTTCTGCTCTTATCAGCATCAACCTAGATTGAAGATATCCAATTTCATGTTAACTCATAGGTAAAATATTTGTCCTCAGAGAAAATAACATATTCTTTTTTTAAATTGTTCTCACTAGTGGTGGCAAGGACTGTCATGATGCATTTTTTTCCCCTGTTTCATATTTTCACAAAATTTAAGATGAAAACTGTGTTTAGTTGCTGTGCTTAAAACAGAAATAATTAACTGTTTCTTGATGAGACAGAAACAAGATATCTTTAAAACCATATGGCATGTCATGTGTTCTAAATAAGGTACTTATTTAGATTTAAGAACTCAACTTCTTTCATGCAGAGAAATGCAAAATTATTGTTGGATAAAAGCCTTGCATGATCGCAACCCCTGTGTCATCAGACAAGAGCTATGGCACTAGGAGAGTGTAATAAACTTATGAAAGTCCCAGAGATAGGGGAAAATAAGATCAGAAATCTTAGAAGTTGTAGAGATCTCATCTAGTAATAAAAATATTGCATATGCTCAGAATGGTACATACACTTCTGTGCCTCTATTTCTTTCAGGGAATTTGAATTAGTAGCTTCATATTTAAACAGTTAAGACTTAAGACTTCTCTTACAATTCTGCTGTAGCTGATGTAAATAATTTCTTACACCTTAGAATGACTAGTGAGTAGTACTTTCAGTAAAAACTCTGAAGTTAGATATGCACTTTTAAAGTATAGTACAAGACTTTCATTTGTCATTCCTCATACTAAGTTTTGAATATTTTATGGCTACACTCAGGAACTGGATGGCTGCTTTAGAATGAATAATTAAAACTCATTTTAAAATAACTGTCTTTGGGGAATGGGTGCCTCAGTGAACTAAACAATTCCTATTCTCAGCATTATTTCCCTTTAATTTCCTGACGTGATTTGCAGTACATTCCTATATATATAGCAGGAAATAAATATATGTCAGGATCTCATGAAGGGAAATAAAAATTCTAATACTTTTAGATTGCCACAAAGAATTTAGATGAATAAGCAGAAAAAAGCCCCTCTCACCACAAGAGCTAGCTCGTTAAATGTTCATCACGTCTGAGTGTAATTTTAATCCTTCTTTTAAAAAGCTTTTCTGGTCTAGACAGACAATAAATCACTGCATTCTAGAGTTTGCCAGAGACTTTTTTGGAGATGATTCTCCTGTCTAAAAATGTTGAATGATTAGAAGTGTTTTGTGAAAATATGCCAATCTCAAACAAAGTTCCAAGGGTGGTGAAAGAGAATTTTTTTTTCCATTAAGAACTGATTATTTAATATAACAAGCCAGAAGGAAAAAGTCTAATTCAGAATTAATTTTTGCCAGTATAAATTAATTATATATTTTATTTTTAATTCTATTTGGAAATTATAGATATTTACAGGTATAATGGCATTTACTATTCACCTAGTTTTAATACTTGTTTCTGTAGCATTTCCTAGATGGCTTGAGCAAGCATTTTTCTAAAGAATATAAGCTAGCAGCTCAGGAAAAGCTGTAATGGATCTCAATTCACTTAAAAAACTGCTTTTCTATGGCTTGAACAAATATTGAAAATGAAGATAGTATTCTGTGACAAATATATGCACCATTTTACATAGAGATTATAAATGACATAAAATTTCTAACCACATATTTTGCGTGGCCTTACAATGAGTCCCATGACAAAATATGTCTGACTTAAATTTTGTTCTGGCATATATAAATATGACACACTAGAAAGAAGGTCAGAAAGCTAACAGATGTGGCAAAGTCATTTTTTATGTTCAAATCACAAGAGCATTTCAGTTATCCAGGCATTTATTGCAAATTGCAATTGTATATCATGGGTCAGACCTTCTGAACATGCTCAGAAAAAAATATCCTAATTGCATGAACTGTGAGGAAACTGCAAGATTTCAGGCTAGGGACAGCCACTGCAATTTTTGGCCTGCTATCTTTGCTGCAGATCAATTATTTTAACAGTGACAGAAGAAAGAAAAAGACATAGAGACAAAGAAAAATGTGGGTTTGGAAAAAAATTATATGTCTGGCCAGAAACCCCATTGTATAAAGAGAAGTCATAAATCTTTTTCTTTGTTTTTCTTTCTATCATGTCAGTCTCAGTAATAGTGAAGTCCCTAAAACCTTGAGTATACATAAGTGTTTTAAAGTCAGCAACCAAACAAAATGTTAGATGTATCCATGTGCCCATTTTTGACATTAAGCAGTATTTTTAGAATGCTGTAGGTAGAAATAGTAGTTCTGTGTTTTATTTTTGTTCATGGTGTTTTGAATGTCCTCTTTTCCAATTTCATATTTCAGTGAAGGCTGAGGGCTTTCTCAAAATTTTTTCCCTGAAAAATTAAGAGTGATTTGATTTTAGCCATATTTTTAACTTGCAGGTGATGAAAAGCAGATCAAACCAAACAAAATCGTGTTGCCTGTATCATTTGGGGTTTTAGTTAGGATATAAAATTAAAAAGAGTACTTAGGGAATAAAACAAACAACTATTAAGTTTAAGGATTTGAAACATAGTTTGCCTAATGAAGACTGATTTGAGCTTTACAGAACTGTGGAGGAAATAAAGGTATTCTTCTCTCTTGCTTTTTCTGTGGCTGTAGTATCCAGTTAATGGAATGAATAGTCAGGTAAGAGGTCCATATGTAGGATCATGCAATAGGATACAAATTATTATGATTTCATTACACTTACAGATTTGTTTATTCACACATAGTAAGAGGAATAGATGTTAAAAAGTAGATAATATATAGAAATAGGTAATGGATATTATTATTTAAAAGCTAGACTAATAGATCTAATTGCAATTTTGTAGATTTTCAAGGCCCTTTCATAATTTTGAGTGATATCAAATGCCACTAAACATATTTTTATACAAGCATTTATTTTGGAATGGTGTATACTTATAATTAGAAGTTATTTCTGTTGAGATTTATGATTTCTAAAAATAGGTGAGGTGTTATAAATTTTAGACTGAATTCTTAATCTAATCCTAAATTTTTAATCCCACATTGTTATGAAAAACTTGCAATGCATCTGTTATCCTTCCTTGCTTTCATGTCTAATCACTTCATAACCAGATTAGCAAGACAACAATTATGGTTGTTTGTGACTCTATTGTTGTGGCACCACCACTGGAATTGTAAAATTCTCTTAAAAATAGTCTAAGTTTTTTAAATGTTATGACAAATTCCTAATGCGTGCAACTTCAAGTAAGGAAACTGAAATTACCAAATTACCTTCTGGTTGGCTGATTGGTTGCTTGATTTGTTAATTGGTTAGTTGGTTGGGTTTCTTAGTTTTGGTTTTTTGGATTTTTTTTGTTTGGTTTGGTTGTTTTTTTGTTTTTGTTTTGGTTTTTTTTGGTTGTTGTTTCTGGTTTTTTTTTTTGTTCATGGTTTTATTGTGATAAATGCATTGCTGCTTGCTTTACTTTTCTAACAATTCAAGCCATAGAACAGGTTTGATTTTAAGTTTTTATAGTAAAGAAAAGTAGTATATCTATTGTTATATCTATGTCTAATACATTTTCACTTTTAGAAAGGTCATTCTTGGTGCATAGAGAGGATTTATGGGATACGTTATTTACACAGGTGACAATGCATTAAAAAAAATCCAAGAAGGCTTGAACTGTGTGTTTATAAAATTACTATGGATTAATGGAAGAAGAACTGGAGCCCAGATTTTAAGAAAAAAAAATTTGTAAAGCTTTCTGTCTTTCCACTTGAATGTGGAAATGTTTAAAATAAGATTGTAGAATAGCTGTATGGAATGTTTTTCATCTTATTGCTTAATAAAATACAAACTATATTTAATGATACTGAACACAACTATATTAAATTAAAACTGATTAAATTATCAGAAAACCTGACTGCATATCACTCCTGAATGAAGAAAACTACAGAAAAAGCTTAGGATATTTTTTAATTTTTCCACAAAATCCATAAGACATCAAGAATGAAAATAATGCCTTTGACTTGCTTTGTTATACTAACAGTGAATGGCTGAGTTCTTTTTCACATTTACATTTTTTGTCATATCAGTAATTTTAAAAAATCAAAATACTTTAATTCAAGTTCTGTACCAAATTTTCATAAAAATTGTATAGCCCTCCTTGATACCCATTGACTTCAGTTTCAAAACCGTGGGTGTATAGAGAAAGCATGAACCCTCTTAAGTTCAATTAACACTTGAATACTTACAATTTCCTTTTCTGAAAAAATATTTTCTACATGTGTCTCATTATTCTAATGTTTCAAACTTAATAAAATGTCTTCCATAAAAATAGGCAGCTTTAATTGACTTATTTAAATGTAAAGCATTTGCCAACATATTGCATCTTAGAGATAATGAACATTTTTTTCAATTGTCACCTTAATGGTTTTGTAAGAAAGCCGCAAAACATGAATGACACACACCTTTTATGACAGTTTTACAGAGACACAATGAATACAGGATATAATTTATGAGAAAGTACCAAGTCAGTTGGTGCCGTAAACCTTTAGTTATTGCATTGTGTGCGTAGAGCAATGCTGATTTGCATTCAGACCTCAGACAACTTCAGCTAATTATTCCATTTTACTATGTAACATTTTTCCTTGGAAAAATAAAGTATTACTTTTTTGTTTGATTTTTGCTTTTTTCCTCTTTCTTTGAAGTCCTTCAGGAAAGTAAACTTCTAAGGTCTTTTTAATTCTATTTCTATGGCTATTTTTTGATATCTAGTAGGCATTCCTCCTTCCATTTATTTGGAAATTAAATTTTACAGTATTACTAAAATTATGCAGTCCATGCTAATAATGGAATACAGGCCAACATACAAAATTGATTGATTTTTGTAAATTCATTATTACAGTTTTGAGTCTGGACAATAGAGATGATATCAAGTATTCTTTACCAGGTCCTTTCCTTTTCAAATCTAATATTCATAGTGGTATTTCTTGATCATTTTATCATGTTTTCATGTCAAAAAAGTTGTCTCTTTTTTTTTTTTTTTTCCCCTATGTGTCAGATACACTTCTTTCATTTACAGCACTGGTCTAAGAATATATTTCGTCAGTTTTCATTCACTTCACATATCTGTGGCATCCTAGACTGAAGTAATCAGACAGATTTCTGGAATTTTAGAGCACATTTTAGGTGCTCTATATCCATCAACAAAATATGAAAGACTCTCAAAATATGTCAAAATATTGATTGTTTTAAGCAAATAAAAGTGACAGTAGGGCAAAAGTGATGCAACTGTCACTAGTCAATTGTGCAAGGAAAATCCTAAAACATCAAGGACAAAAGTTGTTTGATTCAAAATATTGAGAGCAGGAATATTCGAAGTATCACAGTGATTTTTGGCATGCCTTGACATGTCATAGAGTCTGCTGTAACAGTTTGTGCATCATCCAAAGGGAGATTTATGTGCTGGAAGTTTGACTGGTGACAGATGCAAGTTTTCACGTCTTCAGTTTGACATTTGAATTCAGTATCATTAGCTTCTCCAGAAGCTTCTCCTGCATACACTGCAAATAATTTGGCACTTTGAACAGAACAAAAAAAAAAAAAAAAAAACCAAAAAACAAAACAAAACAAAAAACTTAGATAGCAACTGATTTGCTCAGCAAATTTAGAGGTTATTTATGAAAAGGTGAAATTGTACTGACATTATAAAACCAAGAGATTTAGCAAGTATTTAAAGTGGCCATACAGAATATATATATTATAGGACAGTACACTGCTAATACAGGGGTTACCACCTTCCTTTCAGTAGGTAATTGTTACTGTTATTGTAATAAATATGTACTTATTTACTTTTACACAGAACAGAGCACTCAAGATTTGTAGACAAGCCTGGTTGAAAAAGAATGACAAAAGCCAAGAGTCCAAAAAAAAAAACCTCATAATTTTTTTAGCAGACTGCACACTAGGCATGGAAATTGGTATGTATTTTGTTCCTATAATAATAGAAATAAAAGAATAAAAAAGAAAGAGGGAAGAAAGAGAAAATGAAAAGGAGAGGCAAGGGGATCACCAGTTCTGGGTCCAGCCTGGTTCTAGCCAATAGGTGTCCAAGGTCCTGGAGGTGCCACTCAGTCATTGTGGGTACCTTCCTACAGGTAAATTTTCCGCTCTCTGGAATTAGGATTCTCACTCTTCATGTAAATGAGTGAACAGGAGCAGTACAGTCTTCTGGACCTTCCTGGAAATGGGTTGAGATGCTTTGAGGGTCTTTTGGTGGTCTTGAACCCCTTCTGTTGGTCTTGACCACTCCTTGACCCCACTTCTGCACTTGCGCTGTTTGGTGTGGTCACCAGGAACTGAACTGGAAAGCTGGTTTCAGAAAGGTGCTGCTATACCTTCCTGCAGCCCTTCTTTCCCAACAGATCCTGATCTAACTTGCCCCTTGAATGGTCAGCAATGTCTGAGGTGTAGCAATGCATTAACTCCTTACTGTCCAGGCTCCTACATCTACCAAGGGATTCAATCAACCCTCTTTCTAAACAAAGGGGCTTACTAACAAGTTATATGGCGATTGGATAAAAGCTTTTGCCACATTTTCATAAAAAAATAACCACCAGAATTTTTAAATAGTTATAAAATTGAGAAATCCATTCATATTAAAATATGATAGATAGCTGAATTCTAGACAGCCTAAAATTCAGTCACTTCTCATTAGACAGGCTCTCAATTTTACTTTTTTTTCTTCTGTTTGCCTGTCTGACTACCGATCTTTCTTGTCCTGTCTTCCAAATTCTTTCTGATGCACAGATTCTTATTCTACTCTGCTCAGTTCTGTGAGGTGAATATTATGGAACTTATCATTCTCTCAAATCTTACTGACATCTGGTTATATTTTTGCCTCAAAACTTGAGTTGTCATCCCTTTTTTTTTTTTTCCTGATTCCTCATTTCAGGTTAAAATGGAGATGATATCTGATATACTCACCATGAATTTTCATTATAAATCAATATATTCTCTAGGCTTCACTGCTTCTTTCCTGGTCTCTGTGGCATGCACAGAACCACTGATGCATGCTGCTGAATATATTTGGGTAGTTTTGCTGATTTCAACACAGCATTTCCCTCTTGCAGGCTGTTGGCAGTCACAAGATTAGACTTTAGCTCAGCACCAGGAAAAGAGACAAACTAGCACTGGTAACAGAAGAGGCTGTGTCAAAGTGTATCATGTCATCACAGGGCTAAAATTGTAAGCAAAGACATGAGGTGGATTGAAAACTGGCTGAGCTGCCTGATTCAGATCAGCAGAAATGTAGGATCCATCTGGAGGGTAATCACAAGTGGTGTACCCCAGGAGTCCATCTGGATCCCACTTCTTTTTTGCACATCTACATTAATGACATTAACAATGGTGTGTAAGGAATGCAACCTCAGCAAATTTGCAGACAAGACAAAACTGGGAGTAGTTGATAGACAAGATGGGTTTGTTGCCAGCTAGACCAGTGTGATCTCAAGAGAAAAGGTTGGAGAAATGGGTAAAGAGAAATCTCAGAAATCTGAGAAAAGGAAGAAAATGTAGAGAATCAGCAGTGTCAGCTTGTTTTGCACCTTTTCTGTCTTATATGTTTTTCTTATGGCTGGCAAAGTCAGCTAGCCAATTTGATATTTTAATGTGTTGTCCCAGCACAATTCAGAGAGTTCTAATTTTGAGTTCAAAGAAGCATAAATCAGAGTACATATTTTTGTGAAATTTATTCTGACTTTGGAGACGACAAAATTATAATATTTTCTGGGTTTTCTTCCCATTTTTATTTGCTTCAGCTTCAGTGTTTCTCCCCAATGAACTTTTATTGTGTTTTCTGAATAGAAACTAAAATGGTGACTTCAGAAATACCCATCTGATTACCTTTTAAAGGTTTTACTTATAATGGTGGGTCCTTGATGTTTTTTGTAATGCAAATGGGAAAGGATGACAAAACCTCAAAAAGATGTCTTGTGGAAAAAGTATAATTAATAAATCTCAGTAGGTTGTCTTCATTTTGATAGGTTCTTTGATTTCATGCTACATTTTGAAATGAGACACAGACTGTCCAAACATAAAAGGACTGATTTCCCAAAAGAATAATGTAGAAAATGTCTTAAAGAAGCATCAACATCTTGCAACTGGGACAGAATCACCATCCACCAGCTTCTTCTTTAAGGTAACAAAGTAAGGATGTGACAGCTAACATGATGTATCAATGTATGACCTTGCAGTCTTGTCAGCTAGAAAGAAAAAGAAAGCCAGAAGAGTTACTTGTTCTCTAGAAATGTATTCTGGAAGGAAAAAAATCAACATTTTAAAATCACAAATGCTACTGAGTAACCTAAAAATGCAAATATAGATCAAATTATATTTTCTCTAATAATAGAAATCTCTTACAAGGATAAGGGTAAAAATTTTTCTCAATGCAATTTGTTTATTTTACAAATAGCATTTTAGAAATTTTATTTGTGTGTGACTGCACAGTATCCTAGTTGCAGGCACAGGTTACCAAAAATATATAATGAATTAAGATGTTAACTGTGAAGCTTTACAATTGCATTTTTAGAACTCAGCAATAATAGATTTTAGCAATGATTTGGAAAAACATCTTTGAAAGATGACCAAAAATCTGCCTCAGTCTGTGGTATCTGTCCAAGGCCTCATCTAGTAAGCAGGAGTAGGTGAATGAAAACACTAAGCACACAGAAAAGGAATTTAAGTTCTCACCTGTCTCTGAGCTCAGCTTTCCTGGATGAGAGCAAAGGGTCTGATGCTTTCAGTCACCTGAGACAGACAGCATAGAAAATTCTGAAATTCCTTACAGAGAAGAGCTTAATATTTTAAGTCATGGTGGAAGGATGCTTTCCTTGTAGCTAGTAAATAAGTCAGTTGAACACTTTCCTGGAGTGCAAGAGAATTGTATTTTAATTGCTACAGCTTGAAGATAGACTTGAATCATATTTGTATCTGTTTCTTGATTAAATATCATGTTTTATGCAGATCTTCTTCTGCTTATTAAAATATCAGTTTGTGTTGACCACAACAGCTCAGTCTGCACTATTGTTTACAGCTCAAAAGCCAAGTAGTCTGTGGAATGGAGCTTTGAATTTTTCAGCTAGGGATCTAGCTGAAAATTTTTATTTTGATACATTATATAATATCATTATATTTTATCATAATATGTTTATCACTGATGATATAACTGTTCACATATCTAAGAGAGTCAATGGCTTTATTACTTTTTATCACAGTGCTTTTCTTAGTAATCCTTTAGTAATGAAACTGTGAAGCAATTGCTGCTTCATAAGAGAATTCAAACAAGTGACCATTAGGTCAAGGATCTCTCTTATTTAGAATTTTTCCTGTGGCCTGAAGCTTTGAAAAAGTGAGCTAGTTATGATAATTTCAAGGAATATTATGATAACCATAAAGAATTTTTATACTTTTTTATACTGTTTTCTAAATCATTGTTATTAGTGAGTTAAATGACTATCATCTTGCATGTGTTGTTCTTTCATATTTTCCTCAAAAAGGGGGCTTTGTGCTAGGTTTTATTCTAATAGGGATTTAATTTTTTATGTACACTGCTGTACCTATAAAGTTGTTGCATATAGTGCATATACATATATGGTACTGTATATATTAATGAAAGCTCAGAAATATGTGTGCTACACTTAGACCTGAAATCCCTGTGGTGTCCTGAAGAAATTATATATCTCATTTCTCTTTCAACCTCCAAGGAAGCACCTTTCCTAGCAAAGGCAGAGGTAGACTTTTACCTTTACTGTGAAAAACACTGTTACATAAGTTGCTAATTCTAGCTGTTTTCCAGAGTTTCAGATTATTTAGCTATTCTGCATTCTAGTTTTAAATGGAAGGGCATGTTTTGAACTTGACAAAAATCTAGTTTTTGATAATTGCAATAAAGCAAGGATAGAGAGAAGAAAAGAATCTAGGGCACTTGCTCAATGGAAAACAACTGCAATGATGTCAAAAAAGATAGGTAGTTGACTGATGGCAGAATGGTCTGAGGTTCCAGCACTATGTGGAGGAGTAAGAAGCTACACACTGAATATTAAAGACCAAATGTTGCTCTACATGGTACAGTTTTCAGTGTAGCAAAAGCAATTGGGATAAAAAGCCTGTGGGACAAGAAAACTTGTCTGTAGAAGGGCAAATTCAGGGATCCAGTTATGGAAAAGAAGTACAAAAAAGGACTAGGGGCTGACTGATATAAACACTGATGAAATTATCAATGAAAGATCAGTAGCATGTAATATATAATGTGCACACCTACATGCACCAGGCAACAGGGGGATTATTACTCTGCAATAGGATTAAATAAGAGAATAATGTTTGGACAGTCTATGACCCATTGCAAAATGTAGCATGAAATCAAAGAACCTATGAAAATGAAGACAACCTACTGAGATTTATTAATTATACTTTTGAAAATAAATTAAATTGAAATTAGGCCCTCTATCATACATTGATGCCTAATAAGTGGAATCTCTGAAAACTATAAAAAATTTTCTCTAGGGTTTTTTCTCCTCACCTGACCATATGCTTCTATGAAACTTGTAAGAATTTAATATTTTTCTACCTTTCACTCACTGTACAATTTTTCAAAGGGAAGGCAGATAAATACAAGAGTATGAAATGTTGTTATGTAGCTTTTACTGGGTCATGGTCCTTATGCCATAGGCCATTTTTCTACAAGTATCCCAAATTACTTTTCAGGTATTTTTCCTTACTGTCAAGGGAATGCTTTCACTTTGGTTTTCATGTCACGCCTAAATGACATATCTAGCCAATATTTAAATGTTCCTAGGGCCTTAGTTCAATGACTATTCAAATTGTGCTGTCAGATGATTCCATGGTATTTTCCTTTCATGGCAGTTTCTGACTTTCTTGAAAAATTTGTTGTCAAGTATCAACCAGAAATTCTTCAGTTAAAGAAAGGGAAAATAATTTTTCACATAATGTCACATATCCTTCTATCTTTGTATTGACTTATGCAGAATCTCTCTGGTTTAAACATAGTTACAGCTGTAGCAGGACTTCTGCCCCTGCCACAGGAAAGCTCATCTGTTGTTTCTTAGCTGGTACAATAACTCAGGGCATCTTGCTTTAATATAAGCCCCACATAAGCCTTGGTGAAGGACAGTTTGCCTTGCAGTGTATTATTTTGGCACCATGGGATTGATGTTTTCAGCTGACAGTAAGCGTCTTGCTGTGGAAGCAGATATGGGAAGATAAGATGGAATTTCTGACTGACAGACACTTCACCTTACAAAATATAAAAGCTACACCATACTTTTACAAAGCAGAAAATTTCTGCACATTTCCTGGAATGTTTGGAGTCTTTCATGGTGACTTTCATAGTTATTCTTCCAGAGGTTAAGTGAAAGGACTCTGTGTGCACCATCATCAATTCAGTGGCAAGTTACATTTACTCCTAATCTATACTATTTCTGTGCTAGCCATAAATAGGTACCTTACATTAACAGTTGTGCACTGTTTAATGTAATCTACTAGCAGTTCTTTTGTTTTATACTGTGTAGTAAGTAACTGTGTTTAAGGCCCTTTTTTTCTGTTAATTACCTGTCTAGTCAATAAATAACTCATTTTATACAAGGCCTGACCTGCTATTCTTGACAACTCAGAGCAAGTCAGAGCAATTTAGGTGCAGGTCACCTAAGCAGAGCTGCTGCCAAAATCTGGGCCTAAGGCAGGGCTTGTCTAAAGCTCTCACTTAATCCATAACAACAGCATAAGGTATTTGATTGCTATACTGGGCCATCATGCAATACATTTTGACTGTTTCAATTATATATGCAAAGTCACTTCATTTTTTTAAAATTCCATTACACCGCAGCAAACCCACTGACACCAGCAGAGATATTCAGATACAAACCAGAACAGAATTTATTCTCAAATGTAAAAGCTATTAAACAGAAGAAAAAGTCAAAATTATTTCTGTCAAACATTTGGGTCCTTCCTCTTATGGCCACTCTCCAACCTTATCATAGCAAAAGTGCTCCTCACTGTGTTTAGGGAGGTAGTAATTATTCCTTGTCAATTATATTCTCAATCACTGAACTATAAACAGCTGGTGGTACATAACCGTCATGCAGTTTAAAATTATAGTAGACTTTATTCTATTTTTTTCTCATTTCCACATGTTCACTAAATTTCTTGCCATAAAAATATCTTATCCTGCCTTTAAAACTGCGAAATAAAACTAGGAGTAATGATACAACAGTCTGGAATTATAATGATGGTTATGCATCACCAGCTGCTTGGAGCTCAGTGTTTTCATGTCTAATCCACAAGGGATAATTGCCTCTCCCTGTATAAGGTGAATTGTCTTCTCACTCTCTCAACACCATTCCTGCCTCTAAATATACATTAAAAAAAAAAGGAGGAAATAATTTTAATTTTATTTTAATAGTTTTCAGTACCTAATTTCATTTTAGGTTGGACCAATTAGAATGTATAAAAATAAACAAGCTATTAGTTTGTTTTCAAAGAATATGTTATTTATAGTAACTACTAATAAGAATATTTACAAATTTTAAGCTGTACTGATGTAAATTTTAGCTTTGTTTATCAGAAGTGATTCAGTCGCCGTTCCTGGAGGTATTTGAAAAGATGTGTAGCTTTGGCAATTAGGGAGATAAACTGTGGGCTAATTATTACAAATTAAGATATGCATTTTTGTCTACATATTTTATTATGGCTTTACAATATAAAATAAAATTTAGTGTTGATTATTTACTGACTGTTTTGTAGAAAGCATGGTTTTCCGGACAAGACTGACAAATGAGTTATTCATAACACCTGTTAGTGCACATAAAAGAAACTACTTAAAACGGAGTTTCATTAGACTGGAAACTGCCTAAAAAACAACAGGTTGCTTCATTATTATCACATCACTCTCCCATATCACTCACCCAAGGACAGATAGAGGGATGTTGGAACCCAGTGGGGTGCCCAAATGGTAAGATCTAAAATTTCACTAAATGCAAAATGAAAATTAAAATATGGGATAGAAGGCAAGAATAACACAAATTGGGAGTGTAACTCTAGTGACAAAGACACTGATTCTCATACTGTTTATACCAAGTCCAGTGAAGCAATGTAACAAGTGTCTCAAAAGTTAATTGGGCTCAAAGTCAGATCAAGGTTTTCATTATTTTAATAATGTGTTTACATAGAACTGATAACTATAAGACAGGGATAAATGTAACTCATTATTGTGATACGAAGTTGTTTCTCCAGAAACCTCACTTCATGTATTTTAGTGATGTTTGCACAAAAATAGTATTCTGCACTCATGTTCAAGCATTAGTAAGAGAACAAAAACTAGATCAGCTTCTCAGAAAATCTTATGGCTCTTCAGATCTTTGCTAGTTCTAAACAGGTTCATATCAACTAAGTTGTCTAATGACTTTGAAATCCAGGTGTTGCAGTAACAGTTTGCTCTTAAAATACTTAGCAATAAAATATTGTGTGGGGATCTCCTTATTTGGTTTTGTTTACTTGTTTACTTGGTTTTATACTTTTCCTTTGTTTTGGTTATCTCCCACAGGGTTTTCCCATTTCAATACTAGTATGATTTTCCAGCAGCATTTTTCTCTTACAAAACATGAAAGGACCACTGAACATTTACCTTAGTTCCTTCTTCTAAGATACTTTCTTGTATCTAGAAAGTATCCTCAAGCCATGAATTATTTCAGAAGTTTTGCAAGCTGCATTCACAAGAGATTTTTTGTGAAGTAAAAATCTGCTAGCCCAATGCAAACCAGACTAAAAGTAGCTGAAGAAGAAAGAAATAATATGTTGGTATTCTAGAGTGTTTGGCTGACATTTTGTATATTGCCTTTGAAAATATTTTTTCAGTTTCAAACCCTGTAATTACATGTATCCACATACTTAGAAGATGCCTAAATACTGCTAATTCAGCCTGAGGGATTACAGCTGAGGAAATTGAAATGTATTACAGGTCACTGCCTCTTATTATTAACAGCTTTGATCAGCCTTCATATGTAATAACCACAAAGTATTATTTTAAAACAAAGAAATGGTTAAACATAGAAAAACAAGCACATCAATGTTAATAAGGGAAAATTTGACTTATATTTTCTTTAAAATTGTCCTATGCAATTGTCTATGAAATGTTGTATGCTCATCTTTCCATAAGAATAGTACCAATTTTTGCCTCCATCATTAATATTTCCAGACATAAAAATCTATGCATACATTACTGTGCTCTACACCTACATCTTTCTCTATATGACACTTTTTTCTTGACAATATATATTTTAAGGGTTTTACTATTCCCACTGTGGCAGAATGAGTACATTGTTGTTGAAGAGATCTCCTTCTGCATATGGTTCACAATTTCTGATAACATCATCCTTCCAATGACTTGTAGAATAGATATAGTCACATTTTTTGCATGTCACATTTCTAGTTGCTTACATCAGCTTTTTAACTAGGGCTGAGGGATATGTAAACCCAAGCAAAGGATAATTCTATCTATACCATGTGCCTAAAATGTTGTTTAAATACCTATTCCTTCTTGCCATGGAGGAATCGACAGTGCAAAATAGGAAAAAATAGGAAGCCATGTGGAGTTTGAAGCAATGAGTAAGTTGTGAAATACAGTGCTTTTCAAATTTCAACACCGTGTAGTAATATGCTAGGAAGCTATTTGATTTTTTTCTAGTTTTATATGGCAAAACCATGCAAGAGGTTGTCATCAAGTGATTTAAGTACAGCATGCTGGAGATAGGGTTGGTGGCATTGCAGAGGAAAAGGCAATCTGCAGGGCAGGAGAAAAAGATGACACCCCAAAGAGTAAGATATAAAAGGTATATTTGTTGTTTTTTAAATGCAGGTCAGTATGCTAGTCCAACTGAGCCCTGTGCTTGATCATCACAATCTGTCCTGTCTTCTTACTAAATTCTTCCTTGTTATCTTTGTGTCATCTCATGCCCTGTCCCGTGTGTGCTGTTGCAGGAGCACAGTGGCAGTTACTGGGAGAACTAGCAAGAGTGGTAGGGGTGCCAATTATTGGAGTCAGCTGCAGGAGTAAGTGGGAAACCAGTGCCAGTGACTGGAACAGGAGGGGATCTTTAACCTTCAGCCACAGTGGGGGAATGGTGTGTGTCCCAAAAAACAGCTTCTGGGTGTGAGGGAGCTTGGCACTAGTGGCGTGGAGCAGTGTATGGGGTTTGCATGTTGGGTTTTGGTAGCAGGGGAAGTTACAACTGGCTTTCTGTGAGAAGCTGCCAAAACCTTTCTCCAACTCCAGCAAAGCCAGTGCCAGCTGGCTCCAAGAAGGATGTGCTGATGGCCAAGGTTGGACCAATTAGAAGTGGTGGTAATGCCTCTGTGATAGCATGGTTAAGAAAAAGGGAGAAAACAAAAAAGTTACTGCACTGATGTAATTGCAGCCAGAAAGGAGAATATGTGAGAGGAACAGCCCTGCAGACAGCAGGGTCAGTGCAGAAGGAGGGGCAGGAGCTGCTCCAGGCTCTGGAGCTGAGATTCCCCTGCAGCCCCTGGTGCAGCCCATGGTGAGGCAGCTGCGCCCCTGCAGCCCATGGGGATCCACAGGGATGCAAAGATCCACCTGCAGCCCATGGGGATCCACAGGGATGCAGAGATCCACCTGCAGCCCAGGGGGAATCCACAGGGATGCAGAGATCCACCTGCAGCCCATGGGGGAGACCCACACTGGAGCAGGGGGATGCCTGAGAGGAGGCTGTGACCCCATGTGAGGCTGGAGCAGGTCCTATCCGAACACATATTTCTATCAAATGTTTGAATTTGTTTAGATTAACTTTCACACATTTTTTTGTGTAAAAACAATTTTTCTCTGATGACTTTTATATTACACTGCATGTACCTATTTCTGCAAATCTGCTTCTGCTTGGAATTCATGGAATTCATGTCATTTGCATCAGTACGATCAAACACAGAAGGCATTTCACAAATATGAATGACCAAACATATTCTGCAACAAAGCTGTAATTTCTATTTGGTAATTTTAGTAATGTAAATCAGAAAGTCACAATTTTGGACTGCCAAAAAGCAACAAAGAGGTTCTAAAGAGAGTTTTTTTTAATTACATTTATTAAATTTGGTTTCTTTAACTTGTATAAAACAATGTATAGGGGTTTTTTTCTGCAGAAAGCATTGAGGCTCAACCCTGCTAAACATTATTGGAGATATAGATAGAAATATATATTTGAATGTCAAAATGCTTTTAATATTACTCTCACTTAGTTAAAAGTCTTCAAATAATTCACTGCTGATGAAAGAATTTGTCCAGGCCAACTTAAAAATGTGCAAGGATTTATTTGTTAGAGTAACTCTTTATTGTACTCTATTAAAAAATTCTTTTAATTTTTAGGAAAAAAACACCACCAAACAGTAATGAAAGGGCTTTAAATGTTCTGAAAATAAACTTCATTAATATTTCGTTTACTTTTTTTTGATACAGATTCTTAACGTTACTGACTTTTCCATTTATATCAGCCTCTATGTGTATTCCTTTTTTTTTTGCAAAACTACTGTGTAGCTGTTTCTCAAGACTGATATATTTCTTCACACTCCAATTGGCTGAGTGGCTCAAATAAGTGACAAATTTGCAAGCATTTGCATTATAATGACACAATTACTTTTTAAAAGCTGTGTAGTCTCTATATTTTTGATCACTTTTTGATCACCTCAGAGCATTGAATAGCCCATGTGCCCAGAATACTTGTCACTAGCATACAAGTTATCTTCACAATATTCCTTTGCCTGGAATAAAAATTTCTCAGTATGCTCCTGAAATAGAAGATTAGAAAGTGCTTTTTGGCTGGAAATTATCAGTAACCTAAAACCTTTTATATGATTCTTTATGCATTTTTCCTGCTTATTCGACCTTTTTTTCTCTCCTTATAAATAAAAACTAATGTCCCAGAATAAGTATCATATATTTTGAGTTTCATTGATTTCTGCATGGATGTCTTCTAACTCTTGAAAGTCCTTTTTACATTATAAAAACTTCAGTACCTCTGAAATATGGACAAAAGATATGCAGAGGGATAGTTCCATTCAGCTAAGGAAGGTAGGAAAAAAACAGTGGTGTCACAAGCATTCCTGTGAAGGCAGAAGCTCTGCTGTAACATCCTTTCTCCTTTACTGGATTTTTAATTTTCTCAAAGCACTTGGTGAGAGATTATTATTAGCCAGATAATTCATATCCCAGTATTTATTGAACTCTTTAAAGAGCTTCAAGGATTTTCTGGAGAAGTTCACAGAAGCCATGTTGGCCTTTCCCAAATACAAATCAAAATTTTCTGTGCGTCCACTAATCTTTAGAAGCTTGTAGCTACTTTGCTGTACACCTAGGGCTTTTCTTAAGATTTGCGTCACACTTGCCATCCTTCATCCACCTTTTCAGAAATAAATAGAATTTTTAGTGAGAGTTTCAAAACTATTTTCAGGCCAAATGAATTTTTACTGTTTGTTCAGGATTTTTCTACAACACTTCCACAGCTCTTATTTCAGATAGATCCTCAGTTGAGTCACATCCTAACTTCCCCACTACCTCCAAAAATATCATGCTTGAGATCCTCAATGGTTTCTTTACAATTAACAACTCAGAGAATTCATTTTACAGTGTCTGCAATGACTCTGTCTCCTCTGAGTGTCCCTGTAGGGTTCAGGAAACTTAATTACTGATCTCAGAGGACTCCAGCAAAGTGATGGCCATGGCTATTCAGACAATTTTCCTGACTTAGCATTTTCCACTGTGTCTGCTGCCTAGAATTAGAAACAAATCTTTCCTAGAAGGGTTCTTCAGGAGAATCAGACAACAAAGTTTTGCTACAGGAATTAAACTAAAATATAAGAGGGAAAGAAAACTATGAAAAATATAGGGACATAATGAAACAAATCCAGCAGAGGACCACAAAGATGACTAAGGGACTAGGGCATTGGTCATACGAGAGGCTAGAGAGCCTGGAGAAAAGAAGGCCTAAGAGGGTTTATCAATTTGTATAAATAGCTGGTGAGAGGAGCCAGATTCCTCTCAGTAGTCCCCACTGATGGGACAAGAGGGAATGGATGCAAAATAAAACATGACATGCCACCTGAAAACAAAAAATAACAGTAGAATCACGTTGCCCAGAGAGGCCTCTCTTCTTGGAGAGTTTCAAAATATGACTGGACACAATTCTCAACAACCTACTCTGGATGACCCTGTTTAATTAACTCATTTGGACCAGAGAACATCTGAAGGTCCTTTCCAACATGAGCAGTTCTGTGATTCTGCAGAAAGTTGCTTTAAAAATAAAAGTATTAATTTTATTTTTATGTTTTCTTACTGGTGCAGACTTTAAATTTTACTGTGTATCTCTCCTTTCAAGTTAATAGAGTGCCTCTGATCTCTTTGGCATGAGTAACAGAGGTAGTTTAACAGTAGTGCAGCTTACATTCAGGATGCTTGGTGTGCTGAGTTATTTCCCTAAATGACTGTAAGCTGAAGGAGACCTAACTGAACAATTGTGACTTTGGTAGATTAATCTATAACTAGTTAGTCTGAAATTATTACCACACAGGCGCAGTTTTACTAAATAGAAATGGATATATAAGCTAAGAACAGTGCTGCAGCTGTCTGCAGCAAAGACTGTTGTACTGATGAATAAAACACTACCTTTTTCTTATAGAATATCTGAAACACTCATTTACATTTATATCAGTTCTATATCACTACTTATGGGTTTATTATTCTGGTTACTGTTATTGCTGTTTGACCTTGAACTTCGTTAGCCACTGAAAATAATGTTAGCAAATAGCTTAAAGGAATTCTACCTTAGTAAATTTTCAACACACAGAATAATAAAATATAAAATTATGGGAGTTATGCTAAATTTCTTGTATCAACAACATCTATAGTTTATTAACTTAAGTAGGTTCTAGTATCAGGGCCAAGTTTCTTCCTGTTATTAAACACCAAAGGAAAAAAACTCAAAACCTTTTTATACTTAACATTTTCAGAAGTTAGCATATTCTCACTTGTCTGTCAGTTCTTTGACTTCCACACAGAATGCAAGAGAAAGTGCTGCACTGATGGACAGCTTGTGTAGCGACCCCACTCCTCTTTATCCCAAGAATCAGAAGTGTGATGAGTCCTCACAGATGACATAGCTAAGTTTTTCAATCAGTCTTTCAGTCCATAACACTGAAATATCCTGGTTTAGAAGATTTTAGTATATACATATATATATATATGTTCATTGCATTGACTTCCCTTAGCTAAAGGCAAGCTTACCTAAAATAAAACCAGTAAAATAAGGAAAATACTGCAATTTAAGTGCATTTTAAGAAGACACCTCTCTGCTTTGAGTCATGCTCTATTTTTTCCTATGTATTCATGATGTTAAAATTATATTCATATATCTGAATAAGTTGGTTTAAAATCTATTTGTTGTCAGTTTAAATGCAATTTAAATAGCAGTATTTTTGAATTCATTCACGTGACTCCAGATTGATGTTACCCTTGTACTTAGCAGAATCAATAATCTTAATCTTTCAGTGAAAATACTTTTTCCATTACTACACCAGAAGTAATAAATGCCACTATTATCAAGAACTGGGTTCAGAAGGTAGAACTTTTCTGTCTAGAAGATTATGGAAACATTAATACATTGCCAAGTTCACAGCATGCTTTATACAAAAACTTTATTATGCATCTTTTTCCAGTTTCAAGAATTCATTTAATAATTAATAGTTGAGTACTTACTTTAGGATTATTAATATTAGAGTATTTAAGCCAATGATGTCTTCTTCAAAGTGGCTGAATTATGTTATTGTAATTTTTGTTTACTGAAATTAAAATTGAAATATAATACTTTTTCAAAAATAAATTGTAATACTTATTGAGATTACTTTTTAATTTTTTTTTCTTATTTCTCAGGATATGTTGAAAAGAAGAAGGTTTCTTACCAGAAAATTTGAATAACAATTCATTATTCAGGTATACTCTTCAGGGAAATTATTTTATAAAATCCAGTACATATGAAGCACTTTGACTCTTCTGCATTCAACTTTTAATTCTATATAGAAAAAATTGAAACTATAAAGAAAAACAGGAAAAAAACCACACCATTTTGAGTCTACTGAAAAGGACTTTAAAAATATTTGCACTATTTGCAACATTCATTCTTGTTGCCACCATTTGATATCATCAAAGAAATACAAACATTTAGTTTTATATTCGTCATCTGATATTCAGAAACAATTCCTTACTGCTGAAAACCTCATTTTCAAATCTTTTAACAGGAGCATTCTTCAGTATTGTTTTATGTTAAAAGATGGAAAAACGAAATAATGCATAAATATAAACCCTTTTAGAAGATGGGGACAATGGTTTCAAAAATTTTTTACCCAGTCTCCAAGATAAGATGTTGAGTCATAAGTGGTGCAATTTACTTTATGATACACACCAAAAAAAGTTGCTAAATTAGCTAGAGGAAAATCACTACTAAGCACAGCAATATTTCCTGAAACTGATATAAGAAATAAATTTCATATAATTTGGGTTTGAAATATTTTTTCAGGTATCTCTACAACAATGTTTTGGAAAACAGGCAGACAATGGGCTGTTCTTCTATGACTATGCAGTAATAACTGACTTGGAAACATTTTGGATATTCTGTGTTTTCAGGTATTAGTGGCATATAGAAAAACATGCCCTTTTTCATCTGAGACTTGTTTCTCCAGTTAAAAAGATGTGATAAGCTGTTAGTGACACATGAAGATTTAGTGTTACCAAGAGGTTTGACTTCAGGTAAGACTGAATTCTGCTTTCTGGGTTTGTTACTTGAACTGCTGTTATAATCAAATGGTCTGTGTGAATAGCTATGGATAATGCAGTCATGGTGATTTGATGCTTCCACTGCAGTCAAGTTTTTTTCATGTTTCCAAATTTCTTATCTAAAAAATATTTTCAAGCCTCAGAAACCCTTGTAGTTAGTTCCCAGGCCTGTGATTTCACAGGCATTCCTCTCATCTAGAAGGCTGACTTACAATAGGCTGTTCTCACTTCATTCTGGAAAACTTAAGTGCCTCCACGCCTTCTTCTCCATTTTGGTGAAATTATTCATACCATAGTGAATGAAAGTGATGAACTGGTTTGAATTGACGACAACCCTTGTCTTCTTACACAGAATGGGGAAGTATGAAATTTGCTCCTCAGAAAGCTGTCAGAGCCAAAGGTTATTTGTTTTCAGCAAGATTTCATCGCCTAGAATAATCTTTGTGTTCATGGTATCAGCTTCAACCTTTCCCTTACTTTTGTATCACACAGATGAAATATGGGATGTTCCTTCAAGAAAAGGGAGTGAGAAGGAAAATTCTTGTTGTGCTCAAAAGGGAAATACCCCTAGTATTCATCTGAGTATGAACTCTAGTACCATTTGGCCTTTATTTCTATAAAGAAAATGCCTAATTTAATATTTAAAATAATGTATGATTTGTATTTAACATCAAGTTTGATCCAATGTGCACTGCATAAAAATTATTACTATGACAGAAAGATTATTAATTTTTAAGCCTTAACTTAAAAATTATAAATTAAATAAATACATTTTCTTTATGTTTAAATAAGATCAACTTTTTTTAGTCTTTTTATGCCTCTTTTTATACAACAGAATCAAGCAGACATTCCTAACGCACACAAAAAAGGTTAATTTTTCATGTTTTTTCTTAACTAGATAAAAACTAATTTCCTTCTCCAAACATTTCAAACTCTAAATCTGCTTCATTAATTTTGGCAAAGAGCTTTATTGAAGGATTTGTACTGAGAATTTCAGTTGTATTGAGACCAGGATTTTAGACATATGGCTATTTTAGACACATGGCTATTTTAAGTAAATATCAAAACATGTGGTTGAATGAGGAAAGAACCCAAATAAATTCATGGCCAGGTAATGGAGAAAATCAAAGGCATGGAATTTTTCCTTCAAACATTATTACTGCAAAGGGTACTGGTCTTTCTTGGAAACTAGGAAAAGGGATATATTTTGTGGAAATATGATAGAAAGTATATTTATGATATGCTATTGAAAATATGAAAGATGTGGCCAGGAGTATATCAAATCATGAGTGAAATGAAGAGAGTGGTTTAGGACTGTTTGCTCATTCTTTTCATGTGAGACCTATCAGGCCTCAGACAAAGATAGCGTGTGAACTGATAGATGCAAGTTGCCAAGGCGACCACGACTCATAGCAAAAGAAGAATAAAATTATTCCATCACCTCCTGGCTGGAGGATTTCAAAAAGAAGTGGGGACACATTACTAAAGTTATTCCATCTTGGCAGAGGCAAAAAGTGCGCGGCCTGTTCCCGGTCTGATCTCACATCTCAGTGCACCTGGCACATGAACAATACTTCACAATGCTGTGCTTTCTGTAACCTCCCAGTTTCTTATCTCTCTTTCTCCCACTGTGAAGAATGCCTTTTCAGTCTTTGACAGCATTCTGTTATCTCCTACAGAAATTCCACTTCTGGAGAAAGACAGAAGACAATCAGCAGTAAATATGTGAGGTTGCCCACATGGATATTCTTAGCCTTCCCAGCTGCAAGGTCACTTTGAGTGAATCTATCACACTCCTCTCCAAATCATCTATTTTTAACCCTTTCCTCCTAACAGTATGAATCAAGATCCAAATGAGTCAGAGAGATCTTGACTCTATCAAGTCACTGTTGGTTTCCTTAACTGAAGGTTTAGTGTATGGTAAAATCACATGAGATACAGGGAAACAAGATGAGTGAAACAGAAATCTTCTTTATATTGCTTGTTGAAATATGTGAAATATTTAACATCAATGAGTGCCTTCTATTGGCTACTTTTGGCAAGATACAGTCAAAATATACATTTTTTTTCTTCTATATACTGGTCATGAACACATTTTTATTGCTTCTAGAGTAAGATGTTCCATTATAGAAAGATCTGCAGACACAATCAAAGTCCCACCTGTTAACATTCAAAGTTTTCTTTAAATCATGTCACATAACATTTTTTTTCATATACATCATAGCAAGTCCTTCTTAACTGGAATACAGAATTATTGTTTAAAATATGTCTGCTCATATTTGCAATAAAATATTAAGTTTTGAAATCACTGCTGTTATACATTGGCCCATCATCTCATATTTGCCCCTGGAAACCACTCTTCCTCCCATACTAAGTGCACAGCCACTGCTGCAGTTCTTCTTTTTTTTCAATATGATCAACAAGTTAAAGAGCTTTAGTCTCATTTTTTACATCCTCTTGAGCTGTTTAGAGTAGATAGCAGTGCTCAACTGTCAGCAAAATATAAATTATTTGGACAATTTTTTGAGTGTTCTCATTGACTTATACCACGACTCTCCCCTGAACCTGTGTCATCTCACTAACTTTCCTGGGTATAGACACTGTATGTCTTCATAACCTTTGAAGAAATATTACTTGTCAAGGTATGGTCTTACCTTTCATGCCTGTAAAGGAATCTTCCACTTTAAACACTTACTTAATTTTTCAAGAAGTTTTAAAGAGGAGAAACTGGAATTTTGGTATTGTAACTGTTATTTTTTGATACCTGATAATGACTCCCCCAGGGACACACTATTGTGAATGCTTTTCCTTTAGCATGCTACTATCCTATAAAAAACCTTCATCCTGCCTGTATATTATTATAATATGGTGCTTATTGAAGCTGCTTTAGTGTTTCAGATCCAAGACAGATTTTGTGACCTGGAGTTATTAGATTTTCTCTTGTTTGTAAAAATGATGCAGCGCAATTTTAGATGGAAACAGTAAATAGCCTGTTACTGATATTTACAGCAAGCCATAACAATGTGAAAGAAGATACTGCATCACCTAAGGCATGGTTACAATCCATGCTCTTCATCATTTGTATAATACTTGTATACAAAAGTGTACTGTTCTAAATCATGCAATGCTTTCAGTCTTGTACTCTGGAGGGTCACACTGGAAAAGGCTTGTCAGATCTACAGAATCTGTATTTTAGTATTCATCACCTGAATAGCTTAGACTACCAGAATACTAATACATTCTTTTCTAGGCCAAATTTGGTAGGCAGTCACAGACAATGTGACTAACATGAAAAAGAGAAATCAGAACTTACAGTAATGAACACCAGAGTAAACAGCTGCAGCTGCTAAGCAGCAGACAGCCAAATATAACAAATTTATGTTCCATATGCCACAAAATTCTTACAAGAAAATTTGTGAACTTAATATTGTCCCACTGAATCCAGTTCCAAAGAAGTCAATTCACCTTGATGGTGAGTTGCTTAATTGCCCTCACCTGGAATACATGGAATTAGTTAGATTTGCTACAGATGACGCCTTTTAGAAATGAAGCAAAAAAATTAGAGGATTTCCACTGCACTGTGTGATTGCAGACTGCGTGGTGCTAATTCAGGAGTACATCTGTGGATGGATGGACAAGGCTTTGTCTGAGTACTAACAGTCACATCAAGGGGCTGAAAGAGAAAACAAACCTGTGAAGTATTGGCCTAGACATTTATAATGCCTGAAAAACTGATTTGCTAAGTTGGGCTGGAATCATGGAATGTTGTACTGAAATAATAGAATCATCAATGCTGGAAGAGACCTTTAGGATCATTGTACAACCATCAAGACCACTGTTGGTTGTAACCCCCAAACCAATAGACCAACCCCCAGGGCCAGAGCTAATGCCTCCTAAATACCTCCAGGGATGCTGAATCCGCCATCACCCTGGGCAACATATTCCAATGCCTGAATACCCTAAAAGTGAAATTTTTAAACTAATATCTAATCTGAATCTCCCCCAGCTCAGCTTAAGGCCATTTCCTCTGGTCCTTTCACTGCAGGCACCTTAGAAAGACCAACCCCCACCTCACTACATCATCCTTTCAGGGGATTGTAGATAGCAATGAGGACCCCTCTGAGCCTTCATTTCTCCAGGCTAAACAACTCCAGTTCCCTCAGCCATTCCTTGCAAGAAATGTTTTCTAGACCCTTCATGAGGTTTGTTGACCTTCTCTGGACATGCTCCATCACCTCAATATTCTTTTTTAAGTGAGGGGCCCAAAACTGAACACACCACTCAAGAGTTTTCCCCACCAACACCAAGTACGGGAAGAAAATTAGTTTTAAAAAATTGTTGGAAAACTCATTTGTTACTGCAGAGTGATCCATAGTTCTCTTTGGTCAGAGAGAAAGACTGGAATTTGCCTGAATATCATGACAGTTGTATGTTTTATTTACAAAACAGACAAGAATGCATCACTATAAATTAATACTATATTTCCTATCTGGCACTGAAGATAACTGAAAATCACATTGTTTTTTGTAAAGACCAGAAATGAATACAACTTTCTTTGTAAAGAAATTGGTTCACTAGTTCATTAAGCCATGGGGATTTTTTTAATTTTGTATTCATTTTAGATCAATTATAACGTCTAAATATGTTTGATTCTGTCAGATCAAATCCCTACTGAAAACCAATCCTAAACTATATTCTACTTTCATATCTATGGCTGTACTACTGAATGAAACAGAGCAGGATGTATGCCTGAGTGGTGGCCTATGACCATTTATACTGTGAATTGTTAGCACTTGGAGTTTTTTTGTATTGGACCAGATAATTTTCCAAGCATACACACAAAGTATGTACCGGGGACCAACTGCAATTGTGTATCCGGATGCAGACTCCCTTTTCTGCACAATGAGAGTGTTCAGCTGTGTGCACACAAGCCATGCCATGCCAGATCATCTCAAGGCAAGAGAGGGGCCCTTGAATATTTTATTTAAACAAAGAAATAGTGTGCATGAACTGTTTTTATTACCATCAGGAGGAAAACACAGGCTGGGTAGCTTTTTAATTTTGAATATAATGTCAAGATAATTTTGAAGATAATTTTTCATCTTTTCAGTCCTGAACTAAGCAGCATCTCTGAATTAGAAGTAAAAGTATTGGCTTTTACATGTACCTGCACCTCAATCCTACTTGTGACTCGCCTTTTGCACTTTGACACTTCTCCTAGCGTCTTCATCAGTATTGCCTCCCTAATCCTCTGCTCCCTCATCTGTACATTGCTGGAACATCAAGTTCTACAGCAAGTCAGCAGAATTTTTCAAGAACTTGTCACTACATACCATGCCTGGCTAGTCAGTACAATCATGACAAGAATTAACACACCAAGAAAGCCTTTTTTTTGAGTCTGTGTGGGCTTGCCACTATTGCACATACTGAGTGAAAATGTTTTGTTTTGTTAAATATAGGCCTGATATACCTGTGCCATTGTATTCGATACCATTGTAACTGTTGATACACAGAAGGGAAATAAAAATAATACATTTCTCTTACAGTTCTGAGACATAAATGATGCTGTGAGGCAAGGGCTAATCTCAAATACAGGGACTATCTTCCCCAACAAACCTATGGAAAAACAACAGTACTTTTACAAGTATGTCATTCCCCAGTACATAGACTTAGCAAGAGTCATGGAATCTGGGACACAAGACTGGGTTTATGGTATCATCATCTGAAGTCAGTTCTAGTGGAATCCTCTTCTTTACTGGTGCTCTTTTCACATATGATTGCCTACCCATATGTGAACTGGTTCACAGTGGTATTAACGAGCAATCCAGAAATTTGAAAATTCAACATTAAATTATCAAAATTGAAAAACTGCCTTTCAAGTATCTCAGAAGGTTAAAGGCAGCTGAACATTAATATGTCCAGCTGTTGTAAAAATAAAAAAAAATCACAGTAAATACTGTTTTCTTTGGAAATCTAGCCCCTCATGAATAATAAAGAAGCCAAAATTCAGTTTGTTTTCTGCCCATATGTATTTTCATATATTTACAGTAAAAGAGGTATTTATTTTCCCATGCTGTCTGCAAATTTTTCTGTGTTCTTACAAGATCAGGCAAACTTATTCCCTACACTTACAGCAAAGTGAAATTTTGTAAGTTACACTGAGCTCTAGTTGACAGTGAATCTAGGGTGATGGTATTCTAGCTCCATTATCTTGTCATATTTCATTCAGTAAGAAAATATTCATGTCATATTTCCTTTGAGCTATTTTTGTACACATTTCTTCTGCCCTATCCTTTTACATCCTTGAGAAAGAAAGATTCTTTAAAAAACTACTATATTTAATATTAATATGTTCCTTCCTTGCCATTTAAATGTGCTCTCTGAAATATCAAATATATTAGGTGCCAATGCTGCTTTTACTGTGCTCACTTGTTGCATTATTTTCAGCACCACAATTGTGTTCATTGTTTAATTTAAAAACCTATTTAAATTAGCTTGTCATCCGTACTATTTTTGCAGTTCTACATCTGTACTATTTCTGCAGTTCATACAGACCAGTTTTCATACTGAGCATTACGATATCGAAATCTAAATGCCTATATGTTTTGTGCTCATACTGCTAGTCAAATTAAATTCAGGAGACTTATTTTCTTAGTGTGAAGCAAGAACCACCTTTATAGTACTTAAATATTGCTTTCAATGAAAGATTATTTCAACTTGCTTTCCTGATAATATAGGAACAAATTTAAATGTATGTACTCAGGCTCATTTATATATATTAAGATATATACATATATAGAAATACTTTGGGCTTTTGAAAGTTATGTTCATATGTTTCATGACAGAAAAAAAATTGAAAGAGAATGAGCAGAAATGCCAAACTAGCTTATACAATTATGTACATATTGCAAAAAAAACCAAAAAAACCCTAACAAAATAAACAAAGAAACAAAACAAAACAAAGAAAACCAAACCAAAGCAAACCAAACCAAACCAAACCAAAAGCCCCCAAATTATGAACTACTGACTGGAGTGCTCCACTGGAAATTAGGAAACTCAGGCATCACTCCTAGTTCTGTCCGCGATCATGTGATTGATCTCCAATGGCCCAGGGAATAGCAACCCTGTAAGCTTGAAAAGTTTTCCTTAACCTTTATGCATTGCTGCATTCCTATCTTCAAAATAAAAATAATTATATACACAAAATAATATAATATATATATAAAATAATACAAGGTGTTGGCAACACCTTGTATTAAGATGTGAAACATATCAATCTCTTCATGGTTAGTTGTTACTCCTTTGTTACGTTCCTCAATTATGTGAAAAGTAAAATGTTCTTTTTGGCTGCATGCATTAGAACCATATCCATCCACTTGAAGTAAAAGCAGAATTGCCTGGCTTGTGGAATCTCTGTCCGATCTAAAACAGTTTCATCTTTATATGAATAGGGTTATTTTGTCCTGAACTGTTCTAGAAATAAAATTTAATTATCTCTTCCTCCACAGAATGTCTTAGCCTTCCAGAGCCATGACTTCATTGGTGGCCTGAGCATTCACAGTGTTTTTGTCTACATGGTCACAGCCACAGCCAGGAGGGTCTATCTGTGCCTCCACTAGTGCCTATTGAGGGCCCTAATAAACTGTGGTGTCCTTTACCAGCCTCTCTGGGGCCCCCCTCTTTCCCATGGGCTCTGGAGTCCCATTTCAGCTTGGCCTTCCTCCCTTGGTCATGTGTGTATGTATGCTGGTACCATCCCTGCTGTTTCTGGCTGGACAAAAAGCAGAGAACCAGATCTGACTCCCTTTTTTACACTGTGTTTTCCTACTTAAAACATTTGTACATCTGTTTTTCAAATATTGAGATTTTGTGGGTTAGTGCAGTGTTTCTTCTTGCTACCATACATGCATACTTTATAACCATGACAGAGACAGGATCAGAACATGTAGAAGCAGAAAAGCTGGCATATTTAGCCAGCTAAATTAATAAATTGAAAGCAATGGTAACATATCTTGCTGCTGTTTTTTCAATAATTTGGCTTATGTTTTCATAAACTAGGCATATAAGTGAAAATGTTGTGTGAGATGCTGATAGATCAGTTTTATAAGGAGTATACATCCTTTTTTTCTTTTCAAACTCATGTATTTTCCCTCCTGACTGCTACTTATAATAGGCAAGATGATAGGAAGTTTAATAGTGAATAGATGATGGCTCATTGAGGGTGGATTACAAGATATAATAAAATATATGCTGGTTTTATCACAGTAAGATAGAATAATAAACATATTAAATATACTGTATGAGCTCTACAGTATATATAAATCAGTTTCTGATGTGACTTTTTTCATATTAGCATCTTAAAACTAGCTTGTTTGGTGAAATGAAAATGGTCATTTAAAAGATAAAGGAAGTACAAAATAGGGCAAAATTACCTAAGGCATTATATCTTCTGCTTTCAAGTTTAAAACAGAAGGTAAACAAAGCTGCAGATTTTGTCCCAACAATGACAAATTACAAAGTAGGACTGTTTCTCATGTCAAAGTTATAAGAAGACTGTATGGATAAGAGATACAGTACCCATGCAGATTAATGTGAATGTACATTTAATTTCACACACAACTGAGAAGGGAAATTTTCCTAAACCATATCCCTCATCTGTTAAAGAAGACAGTGATTAAGGAGTCACCTTTATAAGTTTAATATGGCATATTAAGATCACTGGGGAGATTTCTCTTCCTAGCATTCCTCACTCTATTATCAACAAAGCCAGTAGTGCCTTTCTGGGGTTATCTTGAAAAAATTATTAGTTATTATCAATATCATAAGCTATAAAAATTTATTTTCCTGTTTGCTTTTCTGAATAGGTGTTTTCTACCTTTGGAAAAGCTTTTGCCTTTTCAACTGGAAAGATTTTTCATAATAAAAAAGAGAAGACAGAGAGAGAGATAATTTCTGGTTAGGTATCAGAATAAAGCAATTATCAGTTAATGTTTTTATCCTTAATAATTAAAACAATGCCCCTGGCAGAAATTCATCAATCCAAGGCAAAAAGAATATGCCATTGAAAAGCACCAAGAGTATCAACAGAAAAAAGAGAATTCAAGTGCCAAAGAATCAAGTTATAAGTAGATCAAGTCATAAATAGAACAATTCAGAAATAGCATCTAGGATTCTGCCTGGTATCCTAAGGGTTAAATCTCTTTATGAAGTTGTCCTAGTTACAGAAGTTTAGCACGATGCGACTGCTATTCTACTCCCCTCTCTGTAATGATAAACTGTTAATTCCCTGCCCAGTGCATGCACAATGCCTCAGGCTACAAGCTGGGTGTTAAATGAGAAGAGCTAAACCCCACAAGGTGGGGCAGTGTTTCTCTACCTTCACCTTGAGGGCTCATCTCTGCTAATGGACCATCATGAACTGAAAGAATAAGCAGCTCCAGTGACCATCAAGGACTGCAAAAATATCCCATGGCTCATAGCATATCATTCCATTGTGAAACTCCCTGCCCTGGGGAGGTATCACCTGTACCTGACCTCCTATAATCCTGAGGTTTGTGGACTTGGGACACTGGCACTGCTGGATGCACCCAGAGGAGGACCAGACCTTCCACAGGATCAATGTTTTAGACATGACTGCAACCATCGCTTCACCAGGACTGCAACAACCGCTTGATTGGACTGCGACCACCACCCTGACCAACAGCAGCCAGGTTGTACTCTGACTTGGCGGGTGTAAGCCAGTTTTTATGCATCATTGCATTCATTGTTATCTTTCTATTAAATTGCAATTCTGACCTGGCATCCCTCTCAAAGTGTTTGTGTGGGTTTAATTTCTCCCAACTTTTTATACATGCTAGGGTGTTTCTGACTTTTATGGCGTAGGAAAGCAGAAGCCACAAATCTTTCATTTAGTGGCAAAAAAAAAAAGAAAAAGTTGTTTCCCTTTTATTTTTTTTAACAAAAGTTTGTTCTACATAAGATAAAGTAGGCATTTTTTTTTTTCTTTCTAAAGAAGGAAGAAAACGGAAATAGTGTGGCCAGCAGGACTAGGGAAGTGATCATCCTCTGTACTCAGCACTGGTGAGGTCACACCTGAAGTGTTTGCATTCAACATTGAGATACTGAAGTGCCTCCAGAGAAGGGAGATGGA
The DNA here is from genome assembly GCA_039654755.1 of Calcarius lapponicus. Classification (NCBI taxonomy): domain Eukaryota; kingdom Metazoa; phylum Chordata; class Aves; order Passeriformes; family Fringillidae; genus Calcarius; species Calcarius lapponicus. The sequence goes on along the minus strand of CM077465.1, from coordinate 21,494,988 downwards.
GATGGTGAATGGGCTGGAGTACAAGTCTTATGAGCAGCAGCTGAGGGAGATGAGGTTGTTTAGTCTGGAGAAAAGGAAGTTCAGGGGAGACCTTATTGCTCCTGCATATATAAAAGGAACTAGGCAACCAGTGATACGACAAGAGGACATAGTCTCAAGCTGTGCCAGGGGAGGTTCAGGTCAAATATCAGGAAGAATTTCTTCACTGAAAAAGTGATTATGCTTCGGAACAGGCTGTCCAGTGTGGTGGAGTGACCATGCCTAAGTATTTGACAAATGACTAGATATGATACTCACTGCTATGGTTTAATTTACATGATGGTGTTTCATCCAAGATTGGGCTTGATGATCTCAGAGGTCTTTTCCAACCTTACTGATTTGATCCTATGATTCCATAAAAAATAAAATATTTAGAAAGCTCAGAACTTCAGAATCACACTGGATAAAAGAACAAAATATCAGGTTGCTTAAGTTTTTTAAGTTTGCTTTGTTTCAAAAGTACACCTTTTCACATGCTGCAACAGAGTTCAGATACACAAAGTAGTGAAAGGAATAAAAGAGTCCTACATGGCATGCACAGGTAGTAATAAATCATTCTGCTCTTTCAGTCAACTGAGCCTGTGTCACTTCAAATTGCCTTGTGCATTCACTGCAACATGCCATCACTATTTCTTTCTATCTGGATGGTGTTTCAGGCAGATAGCCCCCTTTAAAGCTCAGCCTTAGCTAATCACTGAAGACATCAAGCAGCTGCATACTCAATGTCAGCTGAAACAGAGCCATAGAGTCAAGTGCCATTTGTGAACATCTGGCACTAAAAGACAAACAATTTCAGTATCTCCTAGTGAACATATAGACACATCAAGTTTTTCTCCCTTCATACTACACTGTCACAGCAACTCCTCTCCAAGAACTCTATCTACATGTTGCACACTAAATATTTTGTTTATCACAGTAATCTATTGCCAAATACTGTATGGGATATTGTTCGCAATTCACTTTTCTTTACTGAGAGTACAATATTATTCCTCCCTATTAGCCTGTTTTTCATTCATTCCTTTAGTCATTCTGAATTTTGGAGACTGGAGAAAAAAAAGGAAAAGAAGATTATTTTTTTCCTGATTGCTTTTCTAATTTAGATGGTTTTCTTGATCACTACACATCAAGTTTGTTACTGTGAATATCAGTCTTCAGCATCATACTGTTAGGCAACACATTTATTTTGTTCCAATCTTTTCAGGTTTCCATAGTAACTGGTGCTTAGTACAGACCCCTTGATTCAACAAAGACACCGTAGCTCTGAAAAACTGACAGATCTGGATTCTCTTTTACTATTAAAATTATATAAAAATAAATGTATAGATATACATATATAAAAATTTGTATATATACATATAAAATCATGTTAATATGACAGCATATATAAGATATATACATACACATATATATATACACATAATATCATACAAATATTAACTGTCTACAGAACATTGTGTGATATATATACCATATATTATGACTAAAGAATAAAAGTACAAAGTATTCAAAATATTAATTATACTTTCCACCCCAAAAATGAAGACACGAGTTCAAGAGAAGTTCAGTCATTTTCTCCTAGAAGTTCAACAGATGCACTGTCACTTGTCATTGAGTCTGCTGTTACTCATAATACTGGCAAAAGAGTTCCGGCTATCTAATATGCCCACACACAACTCTAAAAAAAACCTGTGGACTTTATCCAACTAATTTATAACATACATTAAATAAATTGGCAAATGTCAGTTCAGTTATTTGTGCTGACACCAGAATACCTGTTGTATCAGATTTTCCTGTATCAGATTTTCCTTAAAACACTGTTGTTGTCAGAGGGGCATTGAGATCAAAATACTTTCTTGATCTGGTCAACAGAGAACATCATCAAAATAGTGCATCAACCCTTAATATACTCACTCATGCAATATTTTGTGTATTTCAATTTTTGCCCTGCAAAAGGGAAAGACAAATTGAATATAGGACATATAAGAATGTCAGAAATGGCAGATGTAGAATTATTCAGCCCAGACTGCTAAAGATCTAAGTGAGGGGAAATGTGAGGGCTGCCTATAAAATATATGGGTTGTCCAGTGAAATGAGTGGGAAGCAAATTTAAAACTAAGTTCTCTGCCATGCAGTTTCTGATATAGGCCAGGATGTCTTTTGCCTTCTTGGCCACCTAGGCACAGCCGGCTCATGCTGACCAGCACCATCAGGTCCTTTTCTGCTGGGAGGATTTCCAGCCACTCTTCCCTTGATCTGTAGCAATGTATGCGGTTGTTGTTATCCAAGCACAGGATCCAGCACTTGGCCTTGTTCAACTTCAGTGAAGAAACCCCTGAAACAAGCTAAACTTGGTATATCAAGTGTCAACATCGTTCAGTGGTTTTTTTTTTTATTTTTAATTAAATTGAATTTCTGATAAGCTGTATTAAAACAGATTCTAAAGTCAAGATGCATGTCTTCAAAATTGCCCATTTTGAAATGTGAAATTGCCTTATTTCTGCAGTCCTCTTATCTTTTATCATGAAAACTCCCCAGGAATCTGCAATTTTACATGTGTTTGTATCCGCAGCACTTCAAGCCATGTTATAATGATAGATGGGGCTGCAAGAGCAAAACAACCTCACCGAGTCCCACTCATTTACATCCTAAAAGGATTAGTCACTTGTTTTGGCACAGACTGTTGCACATTTATATATAGAAATATGACCAGTTCCTTGAGCTGATTTCCAGCGTGCTTTAGTATCATGTTGACACAGCTGAGAAAATGGTGCGTTGCTTTACAGATGTGAATGCCTGCTCATGATCAGGCAGTTTTGCTGTTGAATTCTCAAAAATATTTTCAGATTTTTTGCAAAATCTGTGACTCCGTACATTTTATAGGCTCAACTGATGCCTTAGATTTTAGCTTTTCTATTTTTCAGATTCTGTATTGCTTTAGTGTGTAGTTCTGAGCTTCATTTTAAAGGATAGTAAGCTCTCTTCACAGAGTAGCTGGACAGAACAATTCCTTTCCTAGCCTGGGATCAAGGACAACTGACCCAAATTTCAGGCCCAAGAGTATAAACAACATGGACTGAAGAGAGAAAAACAAGAAGGATGGGGCCTCATAAGCTAAAGCTATAATTGGACAATTAACTCCAATATGCTAAAGGACCAAAACTTATAAAAGTGTGAGAGCCTGTGACTGGCCATCCATTTTGTGAGCATTTTGGGTTCATCTTGGATGTAGCCTTGGCCAGGCTCTTGTACTGCCCAAGGTGTATCCATTGAAGCCTTCTAATATATACCCACTTTATTCTTTAACTCCGTCTAGCCTCTGTTCTAGGTCAGCCTTCACAAGGCATCATAATTCAGCAGAAGTTCATGACTAAATCTGGATGGATTGACTCTGTCACTGTATCTGAGTGGCTACAGGGAGGAATGGATTGCATATTGGATTCTCTCCCCCCGCCAAAAAGTGGACATTTTTCACAAAGCCTTATTCACACAAAATTCGTAATCAAGCTGTGGAACAAATATTGGACAGTTTTGTCCCCATCTTTTAGAGGATTATTGTAGCTACTAGACACTGTCATGTTCAGCCTTGTTGTCCTTCGCTAGCCAAATTAGTTTTCAGTTTTTTTATACAAAGTAGAACAAGTTCAGTCAAAAATCTATATCTTTTCCATAATGTATAACTTAAAGATTAAAAAAAATTCAGGAAAATGAGACGAACTGGGGCTTTTTAGTCCCACCATGAGGTACAATTATCAGCAGATCTTTTATATCACAGATACATCTTCTATCTACTAATTAATTTCTTAAAATTTATCTTTGTAGAAAGAAAAGTTCAAAGATAACTTAGCATAGCTATACAAAACAGACCTTGAGTGCTCACTGAGAGAGTTTTCTTCAGTTTGAATCACAGTGTCTCCAAAAACCATGACTGACTAAATGAATATTAAAGAGGCAAGATGTAAATCTTTACCTGCCCAGGCTCACAGCACTGTAAACAGTTCTGAGGCAGACAATTTCTCCCATGCAGTTTAGGCATTTAATTAAGGTATTGACTTCGGGGTGTCTGCCTTCATGACTGCAATGAATTATTTTTGGATGTATGCAGAAAACACTGAGGATTTGAGTGAATATGTAGTTAAGTATCTTAGGATACTTGGCAGTATCTAGTTAAATACTACCCTTAAATTCCTACTAGTCATAGAAATATCTGTTCCCTCTTTTACAAAGCTCTGCTTTTCATTCTCCTACTTCCTGTAAAAATGCTTGATTCTTAAAAATTTTGTAATAAATAGCATTAAAAAGAACAAAAGAAGAAAATATCCTTGCAAATTTCCATTGCAGCTGATTTCTAGTTCTCAACTTTTTTGTTAGACTAGAAGCAATTTTGGAAATTAATAACATAGCAAAGTAATCTTCCACAAAGCTATGAGCCCAAGCTTTCTGTAAGCATTTTCTGCTAGGTATTACTTTGCACTGCTATTCCCAGTAGTGTATATCCCGATTACTATAGCTTGCTTCTAAGATCTCATGTATTGTTCTGTTAATATTGTCAGGAACCTTGCTGCACTCAGTTTCATGTAGCTTACTGAAACTTCACATTAAGAAGTTAAAATTAATAAAATCATGCACCAACATATTTTATTTTCTGTTTTTATTTTCAGATATGAAATCAATTGTGTGAGCACTGCTCTACAGCTAAAAGAAGTGAAACATGTCTATGCCCTTCTTGTCATAGGTAAATCTCAAACTGGGCAATGAAAAAGAGGGCTGCATTATCCTGGGGGGAAAGTGTTATATAAAGAGAAAAAGATGGCAACAAAGTGATGACAAAATGGTAGCAGGAGTGAAGAAGCACAGTGCTGTTGAAATTTATAACCGCAGAGTGGAGAATTAAGACATTATGCAGCAGAAATATAGGCATGGTAATGTCAGGGTGCAGCCAGGACAGACTTCTCAAAGCCAGCTGGGAGCCAAGGGTCTCAATGAGTCAGGCAGAAGCACCTAAATTTCAGTGTTCTCAGCACCAAAAGATGCAGTCCCACAGCGTTTGAGCAAAGATAACATGTCTGGAGACAGGAACCTGTAACAGACACAGTCCTGTAATAGCCAGGCATGTTCACAGTGGCAAGGCAGGTCTAAGATCAAGCTGTGAGTCACATCAGCAAGCCATAATTACAAAATCAGCAAGGTACATGCACAGGCATAGAGACACACAGACCACAGCTCAGAGAAAGAACAAGGGTGACTGAGTTTAACTACACCTCCCCAGGGCAGTAAGGATACTCTAGACATCTTTTACCACAGTGTTACTACACAGCTGCATCCACTACAATCTGATCCCAGGTAACATTAATGTCTCATCAAGATGACCTTGAGCCCAGCACAAACTCCTGAGAAGTGAAGAAAGAGGTGACAAAGACCATTGCTGAAGTTAGAGCCCTGACAGCCAAACTTTCATGGTTTTGGAGGCAAATAATTGAAAGAAAGGGTAGGATAGTATGTGATAAACAGTGAAGGAATAGAAAGGTAGTTGTAGGGCTAGTGTTATTTAAGAGTAGCCAAACTGAGAAAGTAGTAACAAAAGCTGAAATCCTTAAACTACAAAGACAGGAAAAAAGGAAAGCTGATCAATTTTATTTTTAGATCCTTTGGATCCTGTCTTATCTGCTTACAATACTGATGTGAGGTAAATTTTAGACAACTGTCAGACCTGCTTTACAAGTGGAGAAAAAATTTAAAAAAAGAACTCCTATATATGCTGGGGTTTACTTATTTGCTACATGAGAAAAGTGGCGTGGTAGCTTTGAAATAAGCAAGTACTCCAGTTAGTTACCAGGAAGATAATGCTGATAATCTTAGACAAGAAGGAAAGACCAACATGGAAAGAGAAAGGAAGACAGCAGCTGTAACAGTTTATAGTTTATAACTATTTCAGTTCTAAACTGAAGTTGCAAATACATAGAGAATTAGTGAAGTTTGTATACCTAAATGTCCGCACAGCCTATTCACATTCAAAGTCAATTGTTCAGGCTTTCTGCAAAGAAAATAATTTTCACCAAAGAGGTCAGCTTAATCTGGAGATGTAAATGTGGTGTCCACATAGGGTCTGTACATAGTTCAGAAACTCATGACTTGTTAGTGTTAATCCCCTACTCAAATTGGTAGTTCATATGTTATACAAATACATTAGTAATTATTTTTTCTTTGTACAGGTAATAGATTAATGACATCACTTAAAACTGAGTTATTTTTCTTTCTTATCTTCTTCTTCTCTTTCTCTTTTTCTCTTTCCTTCTTACCTTTTTTTTCTTATATTTATCTTAATTATCCAGTTTTCCTAGATTTCTCGTTCTCTAAGAGAGCAAAGTAACAGCAGCTTAATGTCTTTCTTTTCCTCTTCATCAGGAAGAAATTCTTATGATGACTGATTATTGGTGTTCAACAAAATTCAGATACTCATTTAAAGAATTACTTTCTATTTTATTTTCCCTTACCTTCAGCCAATCAACCATGAACTGCTGCTCCCTAATTGCTTTTAAAGTGTATATTGATATTGACTTTAAAATTAAATGGGGACCTAAGTCTTTTACTGAATTTATTTACAATTTAAGAAACTGTTCAACATGAATAAGGGTACCAGAACCAGACATTAAAGAATTAGAAGTTTCTTCTAATTCTTCTTCATCAATTATGATCAAGAAATAAAATGTAACTTGTGTTACATTTGTAACTTTCTCATTTTATTTTGTCAACAAAAAACCAAGTTTGTAGAAAGAAAACTAGCAAGAGCTTCCAAATTACGTTCTAATGTGATTATTTACTGTACAGTTTGCATCATTTACTGTTAGCTTGCATTATTGTTGACTAGAAAACACTTTCAGACTTGCCTGTGAATCTAATTCATCCCACTAATGCTGCCTTTAAAGTTGTGAACATAGCACATGCATGGCAATGAAGGGCTGTAGGTCATTGTAGGGTAGACAAGGATGTGGGTTTCCTCTAAACATGCTATGGGGAAGTTTCATATTGGTTTCTTTTAAAAAGGTGCTTACATTTCAGTTCTAGCAGAGATCAGAATCCAGTGGTCAGCAGAGTTATCATCTCAGTAATAAAGAAAGGTGATATAAAACAAATTTCAGCAAACATTTTTAGCAAAGGCAATCATAATACCTGGTTGAGTTTTACCTCTTCAAAACATGATACAAAAGTTAATTCTGTTTGTTAACATATAATTGATATAATAAATATCAATAGCATGATATAGAACATCTCCAGTCATTCCCTTTGGCTAATCCTGAGAAGAAACATGTTCTTTCCAGCCTCTGTGTTATCTGTTCTGACACAAAATTTGAGCTACTGAGTTTTGTGGGAAAAAACGTCCCTCAATAAATCTTCATGCAGTTTGTGAAACCTGTTTTACCACCAACCTCAGCAGTTAAGAAGCAGTTTATTTAATCCACTAGAATGGTGGAACGAAGTTTAACAAAATTCAGAGAGTCATTTAAATATTTAATTTCTACTTTATTTTTCCTTGCTTGTTGTTAATCAATGCTCTCCATTCTATAATGGAGATCAGACAAACTAACTTTCACAAGCTACATTAAAAACTTCAGTAACATTAAAACAAAGGCAAAATGAAAAAAAAAAAAAGAGGCAGCTGAGTAGTCACATTCTGATATGGAAATGAGCTTCTTAGCCTTAACTAAATGCATTAACTTGAGCACTCATAAATGATCAAAACTTGCTTGGTAGTTAATATGACATAGAAACACAAATGAGCTGTATTTGGTTAACATTAAAATATATAGGCATGCATATATATGTATGTTCCTTTGGACTAAAGTTGTTAGTTACTTGTCAAGTTCTGCAGCTTCTTTTTCATTAAATCTTTTAATTTCAGCTTAAAAACAAACAAAATCCTGCATAATTTCTTTAATACTATAGCGCTAATGAAGCATTACTAAGAATTTTAATGAAAGCTTTCAAGAAAAGGAATAAATGTAGATTACTTCCATATATTTGAGGGAAAATGAGAAAGTCCAATAATAGCTTGAATTTAGGGCTTGAAAATATTTTTCAGCATTTTATAATCCCTTTAAAATTGCTTTTAATCTTTTCTCTGTTTACTAGTGAGTCAGAAACTACATTCTGAATTAAAAAGATGTGATCTAAAAGCCACCTGCAAAAGTGTCAGCTTTATTAGCATTCTGATCTTTTCTTGTTTTAAAGGAATGCTCACACTGAAAATTTACTTTATTTACTCTTTGTGGCAAGGGAAGAGGTATAACTTTGTGTACTCGTACATGTGCTGTAATTTTTGAGAGAGTGATAGGACAAAAATCCTGATTCTTAAAACTGAATGCAGAAATTACTTTTAGTTTTAAGAATTTTTTAACTTTCTCCTTTCCCCTTCTCCATCTATTCTAAACAAACTTAAATCAACCCTCTGCTCTTTAGCCTTCTGGGAAAGTCACTTGGGAGAAAGGACAGATTTCCACCTAGCTGCAATCTCCTTTCAAGTAGTTGCAGAGAGAGATAAGATCTCCCCTGAGCTTCCTTTTCTCCAGAATAAATAACTCCAGCTCCCTCAGCTGCTCTCATCAGATTTGTGCTCTGGACCCTTCACCTGCTCCTTTGTCCTTTTCTGGACATGCTCCAGAGCACCTTAATTCTTTTTTGGACTTCCACCCCAAAATCATCATTGTTTCCTGGTTTCCAGTAAAAATGACAAGAGAAATAATGGCATACCTTTGCAAATTATTCTGCTACACTATTTAATACCTGTATTTACCTAAGTTATCAAAAGAGAGATTTTCCTAGTGGCAAAACATGTAATTACGTCTGCAAGAGATTAATACTAAAAAATAAGCAACAACTTCACAAAATACTTTTGGAGCTTTTCAAGGCTTATGATATTAAAAAACAAAAATCAACAGTTTCATCCTTGTAATTAATTTCACTAGAAATGATAATGTGATAGCATATTTTTAAAGCTGAATTTCGCATAGCATATTATAAAATCCCATTTTTGGGTGTGTTTTTTGATCATAAATTTTGAAATGCAACAAATTGACAGTTTTTATTTCAGCCTGCTGAAAATTAAAATGCTTTTTATCTTACTGCTATCTTTTATTTGGTTCTGTAGTGGAGGTTCTATTAATTTCTTACTTCTGAGACAGAACAATCCTTCGGGAGTCCTGCAGGAATAAAGTGATTTTGAAGTGAGAAGGCTCACACATATACTTATGCTACAAATGAACTGCAATTTTGATATGTATCACTAGACTTTCATGGAAAATTTCAGATTCTCTCCTTCAAAAAGAGAAGGCTGAAGAAGCTATAGAATTGCTCCATGTGTTTTAGACATGTAGGCAGAAGCAAAAATCAGAAATACATGGTTTTAGTGTAAGAATTAAGGGAAATAATAAAATATGGATTTATAGCTATTCAAATTAATAAAAATATTGTCAATTTTAATTAATGTGGTCAAAAAATTGTGTCCTCTGTGTGTAATACATCTTATTTTATCTAATCATTATTTTCATTACTGCTGTGTATGAATGTGTATACTATATGGTATATCTGAACTGTGTGTAACTGTGTGTACAGCTATCATTAAATATACTGACACAGGTACTACTTCAAAATGTGTCTCTGTAAGCTTCACGAATCAAATTTTTAAAAAAGGAATATTTTGAGGCATGTGGAGTTACTTTGCCAGCTTTTAACTGTATTGTGTCTAAGAATTTTCATTATTTCATTGGAGAACACACATCATTTTTAAATCTGAAAATTCAAATTAATTCACCAGACCAACACTCAAGATAAGTTTTCTTCTCATTATTAGAGAAACAAATCAAAGCCTGTCAAGTCCATGGACACCAGAATAACTAGAATGACTTTCAAGTATGAAGGAACAGAGAAAGTGAGAGAGGGAGAAAGGAAGGTAATGAACTCAAAGGTAACGAGCTCATACTGTAAACTAGTATCTGTGTATGGTCTCAAAATCTATAGAATAAAATATATTTGATTTTGATATGATATTCTCTTGAGTCTGTAACACAGAATAACTGCTACAGAATTACTTTTGAAAAGATAAGGTGTTTGGCTTGCATTTTAAACAAATTTAAAATGAAATGTCTGCAATATATCGAAGAACTATGAGGGTATTAATACCTCACTTTTTAAGTGGCTTGGATTCCATATCACACCATGCATTTGCACAGCCAGACAGTCTCTCTTTGTCTATTTGGACCCTAGTGTCATTCTGCAATTAAATTTTTTGGCAGTGAAGTCAAACTCATAGGGAAACTCCATGTAACATAGCTGCATTTCATCTACTTGTCATGTTTCTCCTTCAGAGAATATTTCTTCATCCTGTGGAGTAAGTTTCCTTGATAGCTTTTGAACAGCTGTCAAGTAAAATTTTATTTCTAGATATTTCCTTCGCCTTCCAAATAAATTGTTGATTCCCACCTAGTGGGAGCAGAATATGAAATATCTCATATTTCCAGTTGTGTAAAATCAACGAAGTCGTCCACCCATCTGGTCTACTGGTACCCACAGTTAGCAACAGGAACTCAGACTTGGACTTATATTATTGGCAGTTCATGTAAAATCATAGGGCAGAATCAAATTACGTAACGAAAGAACAAAGCATGGTGTGGTAGTAAACATTCATATCAGTAAAGAAAAATTCAGCAGTAGGGATTGGGATTCCACCTAACCTGACAGAAACGTTTGAAGTTTAAGTGCTTGTAAAAAAATAATAAAAATTATAATAACAATAAAAACATCAACAATAATAGCTAAATGAAACAAGATAATCAATGTGAGTGAATAAGAATTGACAACAGACAACAGTAAATCATAATATCAGCTAGCTGGCAGAATTAAGAGTTGAATGCAATGATGACCCAATATTCAAATTAAGAAGTGTCTTAAAGGGGAAGTTAATTTTAATTCTGACTTTAAAATCACACACTTATTTCTCAAAGAAGAAAAAAAGTATTCACAAGCAAGTTTTAAATGTATGCCTGAACAAGACAAACACGTATAATGCTTGTAAGGTTAACAGATGAGAGGGCCTGGAAAGATGAGGAAAAACTAATGATTCTTACTGTCCTGCTCACTCTAGGTTGTCATTCATAGAAAAAAACATACTAACACAAGATAATGCTTATCCTCTCTTTATTGAAAAACAAATTATTTAAGTTATGTAGCAGAAGCAATCAAAGCAGAAAGGAAATAAACTACATTTTACATTAAATTCATAGTTCCATTTTTATTTTCTTCAAAAGATTATGACTTGCATGCCTGAATTTTTATTCAGAATAAGAAAGAATCAAATATATAAGAATATATTTAATATATATTAAAAAAGCTGTTACTTTCTATCCAAAAGCTGTAAACACTGTGAATAGCTCGTAGTAACAGGTTTGTACAACATGATCAGAATAGAAAACAGTCATGCTTAAACCCTTATAGGCAGACAAATATGCATAGATATATATCTATAAGAACATATGAATATACATATATTCTCATTGAAAAAAAATCTGGGTATTGTTCTGGTAATTTTAAACAGGCTGCAATAATATAAAATCACTATATAAATATAGCTTAATTGCCAGTCTCACTATATAGTATGCAACTTTATGGATATATAAAAATAGAGAGAATATAGAGGAAAATTCTTTATTTAGGCTTTATTAATAGCTGTCTTAACTTAGTAAATATTCCCTGATATCAGATCCTAATTACTTCTTTAAGCAATGCAATTGGTTAAGGCCCATGTCCATGAAGACAATTGTCTGTATGGGCACATACTTACCTCACATCTCCATGGATGCATTTCATCTAATTGTCATATTTCTTCTTCAAAAATTATGACTGCATGATAGCTTCTAGCTTCCACATAGAGTTTTGTTAGAAATTTGCCTTTTTTGCTAAATTGTCTATTTTTTTCTCCTGTAGACCCTGTAGACTCATTATCTTTTGTCAGTCCTTTGGTCTGCCACAGCTGGGCCGAGCTGCTCCTGAAAAGTCACAATTTTCTAGCCATATATGAAGGAGTAAGAAAAACAGAGTATCCCGATTCCAGAGTTTTGGGGGTTTTCCCTATATTTTTTGTGAGGAAGGTTTTCCAAAGTTAATTTATTTTAAATCAGCCCCTTATGAAATGAGTACTTCTCTTAGATGTCTGCCAAGTGATGATAACAGCAAGAAAGTTTTTAGCTTCCTCTGTTTCTTTCTCATTAACACGAGTCAAAAATACAGTTATGACTTAATAAGGTAGATACATAATGAATAATTAAAGTATATAATGTAAATAATATTTTTGTTCATGAACATACAAACTGGATCCAATCAACTATGAACAGAATGCTATGCCACAAACATGTCACATGCATTAAATTAAATTATATACTGGAACAAGATAGTTTTCTTGATATCTCACTGTGTAAGAATTTAAGCCTGGATTACAGATCCTTTGCCTCTGTAACTGGTTCTTTAACAACTCTGATAGTTGTCAAGAACCTACTCTTCTTGGCAACCTACATATTTCCTGAGCTGTAGAAAAAGAGCAACACAATTTTGTCCTGTAACTAATGCTATAAGTTGCTCTTTCCTGACCTATTACTATGGGTTTAATTTATCATAACAGATAAAGACTGGGAGTTAGCCATAAGGAATTGTGCTTGCTTATGCCCAAAGTCAAACCAATACTTCCCAATGTGCATTTAATTAATATTTGAATGAATGCTTTAATTAAAGTAGAACCCAAACTTGTTGCGAATAAAAGCATGTGCATGGCAGCCACAGTAGTTGAGTGAGACACTCCCTTGTGTAATGTTTTCTAGCAATTTAGTATAATTTTATAATTAGAAATAAAATATGTCCGTAAAAAATAATTCAAAAGGGAGAGATGAAAACAGAATAGGCAAGAAATATTCCAACCACATACTATAGAAACTCTTTGCCTTTTCCAGCCATTAATGACTTTCACTAATCACCAATAATAAGTCAAACAAGGACGGCCATACCTCCAGTATAAATCATTCAGTTCAAACACTCCCTTTGATTTAGATTTCACAAACTAGCTCAGGAGATTTTGTTTGATTAATTGTGCTTACATCTTTAGTTCATTTAAAATGTATATGTTTTGTAACTTATGATGTAAACCCTAAATTAAACAACCCATTGCCACACTTGTCCACCCTCAAAAGTTCAAATACAGGTTAAACTTCTAGAATTAATGGAGAAAAGTAATGCTGTCAAAGAAGAAATACGGCCATATAGGACAAATTTGGCTGTGCTCATTCTGTCACTCTTTTCTCTTTTTTTCATAACCATAAAACAGAATAAGACATTACAGTGCAAAAGATTGTTTACGGAACACAGATTTTTAAACATAAACTGCCTAGTGTCAGGAAACTCAAAAATTTTTTTTTTTTTTTGCTGATTTGCTTCATGTTATGCCTTTTCCTTCATCTTTTCCTTCCAAATATGATTTTACCCTTTGGGGAAGTTGATGATAGAATAGAATTTATCTACCCTTGCTTATATGTTACAATTCGCCATATGTTTCCTAAAGTTTTTATTAAGTGGTAAAAGTCCTGTTTATCCCTTAGATTCATATCCAGCAAACATGGAAATAATTGCTTGTATTAGTATTATTAATATTATTAGTATTATTATTAGTACTGGTTTCTACAGAGAATATTATATATAATTTTTTTTGAAAGACAGTAAAAGATGATGTAATGCTCAAAAAGAATGTATAAAAATCAGTGTATATTTACAGTATGGTTTGCAGGCATTAGTAGGAAAGTAAGAGGGAGTTTGGGAAGTAATATTTTCCTTGAAAAAATCATGTACACTTTGACACAAAATATGAAGAAAACTGTACAGTAATTATGACGATATGGAGGAATAAATACATGCTGTCCTAGGGAATTGATGTAATCACAAAATATATGAGAACATAGATTGATTATAGAACATATAACAAACATATATATATATATAGAACATATATAGAACATATAATTTCAGAACACAGATGCTACATTGTAGTTTAATTATATAAAATATTCTTTTTTCCAGTGATTTTGATTACTCGCAACACGATTTTTTGTTTTTCAATCAAATATAAAAGGTGAAATGGTAAAAAAAATTGAAGATAAAAGATCGAAGGCAACATAATGGTTAAACACTCCCTTCAGTTGTTTTGCAACGCTGCAGAATTTACCAAATCTCCCTGGTGTTTTAATTGACCAGGCCTTTCCCCTGAAATGCCTCTGTTGTATTTGCTACAAAGATTTGCTAGTGCAAAGTACAGAATATTCTTTAGTTAAAGACAAGTTATTGGTACTGTGACTGTAAATGTATTTGATTACAAGATATATGAACAGGCATTCAGCTGATTGAATGATTCTTCCAGTCCTAATAAATTTATGAGCTTTCTTTTCACAGTTCATTCTCCATCAGGACCCTTTTCACAGGGTTGCTGCCTAATCAGCCTGATTCCAATCTGTGGTGCAAGAATGCATATTAGTATTTGCTGTAGTACATTGGGATCTTGTTGCTCCACTTTTCCAGACTTTTGAGGTACCCGTGGATATCAGCCCTTTTTAAGCACTCCAAACATCTATGCCAACTTGGTCTTACTTTCAAATGTGTGGGGAAGGTGCTTACCAGCCTGTTGTCCATAGTATTGCTGAAAATCATAATATTTTTACTTGTTTTGATGTTTTTGTTGGTTTTGGCACAGGGCATGTAGTTGAGACAGAAACACTTTAGAACAACAGTGAATTTTTAGAACAGATTATTCACTGACAAAATTTCTAAACCGATGCAGTCTTGTAAGGTATTAAAGATGCTTCTCTACTTTTTAATGATTCACAGTTGTACCAGTTTGAAAGCAAACCAGTGGGACATCCCACGTCAGAAATACAATTTAATAGGAAAATTGGAATACAATAATACAGAAACACTAACAAGTCAGAATGACACCCTGTTGTTCAGGGTCTTGGTAGCAGTCTGATTAAATGGTGGCTGCAGTCCTGTTGCAGTGATAGATGAGATTCTATTGAAGCAGTGATCCTGTAGAAGCGTCTTGTCTTCCTCTGAAGGTCCAGGGGTGGTTATTCAGCTCTTGCCCTCTGGGGATTCAGTGGATAAGGCCACTTGTGGTGTTCCATCTCAGATTATATCCAGGTAGGAATTCTTGGTTCCTCCCCCCTTGGTGGAGCATCTCACATTGGGGGGATTTAATTCTTTTTATGAGTTTTGCAGTGAGGCTTGATGGCCCATTAATGGAAGATATCTCTCTGGAGGTAATTAGGAGGGATGGTCATGGAAGAGATAACACTCTCCCGCCTTGTTTTAACAGATGGTGATAGAACACATACTTTTGGTTACATCTTACATTGTAACCTAAGACAACCTATTCTATTCACTGCCTATTGTTATAAAACAGTCAACGAAGAATGTGGAACAACAGAATAGCATTAAAAATGGTTGTGTTTAAGTTTTTTCTTTGAGAGAAAGAAAATAGAGGTTTGGGTGGTTTTTGTATGTCTGTAATTCTGCAATTTCATTTTCTCTGTGTTTCCAGTTTCTTTCACATCTCTAAGTTGCTACAGTACAGAAAGGTTTGCAGCTTATAATTGCAAGTAATCAGATGGAAAATCTTAATTAATTTGCATGCCTCTACCACTTCTGTTTTCTTTTGGGACAGTAATGAAAACTGCCACCATTCTGTTAGCATCTCAAAGGAAATACAAGCATTTGAACTAGTCTGTAGCAGTTCTGGACAATAGAATAATAAATTTCAGCAAATGCTCCACTATTCAGTTGACAAATAGAAAACTGTGCCAACAAGATTTAAAACATCACATTCAAGCTGTAGATCCTTTGTCAAGCTGTGTGTAAACTCAGCATGAGGGGCATTGTGAAGACATACCAGAAAAGCTGTCACTAGAAGCTAAAAGAACTTTCACTAGAAGTTAAAAGAACTTTAGGCTTCACTGCTTGCTTCTCACAAGGATATATATAAAAGGTTGCTGTCAGCTCCTGCTTCAAATTAAATAAGGAATAAGATTCAGGCTTGTCTCCTACTTTTCTGCTTAAACCACTAAATATCTGCAATTGTGAGTGCATCTTATAAGTGTAGTCAGAAGCCATGGGAATTTAGGGAGATTTTTCAACAGCTGTTCTCACAAAGCAGCCAAACAATGACTGTCTGTCTGCCAATATCTGTATTTAAACTTATTTCCTTAAGTATAAGCTGCCTCTTCAACAAATGCCCTTATACCTTCCTGTACTTCTAATAAAGCATTTTGGAGACCGGGTCATACAGAAATAAAAGTATACTCTTCCCTCAGATTTCCATAATTTTCTTTTTTTGTGTGTGTGTGGGAAAGCATAATATGCCTGACTCTGTAGAAAACTGATTAATTGGAGTATATTCTAATTGGGTTTTTTTAAACCACTTTTCCACAGTATAGCTTGTATGTCTTTCTTTACATGGTTTCAAACAAACATAAGATTTTTACAAACTAAATTCTCTGCAGAAATCATGTTATGAACAGAGTATAAGACTTGAATTTTTTTAACTGAAATATACTTACTTCATCTGTTGCCCCCTTAAATATACGCACAAATCATAGTATGATGGTAATTAAACTTACATGTCATTGCAGACACTCTGCAAGAATTTTAGTATAAAAATTATTTCCCCTGCTTTCTCATATTGCCTGGGTAACAGAAATGAGATTTAGCCTATAACACTGATAGTGCCAATGCCATTTCTGTTTTCTGAATCTTAAGAAGAAAAATAAATATTGCAGATTAAATTATATACAGTTTATATTTTCTTTTCAAGAATTTAATATTTAGTAATCCTCGCTAAACCAAAATCACCTTTGAAGTTCATGCATGTTTTGCAGTGAGAAAGACTAGGGGATCCAATTTCAAAAGATCTGCCCAAAAGTTTCATATCAAAATACTGATGATATTGAATAATCCTTTTGCTACTGATGATTTTGCTTCTGTGCATATGCATTTTCTCTATTCTTGTGCTATTCTCGATCTGAGCACAAGAATAGAAAAGAAAAACAGGTTGTTTGCAAGAGTTTGTAATAAAAATTAGATTATATACTTATGAAACTGTGAATTTGCCTTTAAAAAGGTTTTTCTGCAACAATGCTACCAATCCTTTGGAAGTCCCAGACACTACTTATTCACACTTAACAGAGAGTTATTTCAGCCTTATATTACTACATCAGGTTAATACCACCTTTCCCTACACTTATATTACTGTTTTGAAGGTGCCATAATACTGACTGAATTCACAATACTGACTGAAGTACAATTGGTTTTTTTCAGTTTTGTTTTGTTTCATGGGTTTTTTTGTTTGTTTTTTGTTTTTTTGTGCGTGGGGCTGAGCTTCAGTGACCTCAAGAGATGAGAGAGTTGTCTTTGAGACACTCAGTCACTGCAGGGACAATCAGAGACCTACATGTAGCACAAAGAATCAATTCAGTCTGAAGAGAGTTATTTCTTTTTTTTTTTTTTAATCCAGAAAAATGCCCATGCAATGACTCTTTACCCCTTGAGTTCCAGCTGAAACAATCTAAACGAATAGGGCAAGACATGACAAATATTATTTCTGCAATATAACTTCAGATATGACTTCTGAGAAAAAAAAAAAAAAAAGAGTAAAAGCTGTTGTTGGTTTTCCAGCTGCAGACACTATTTGTCAAGGTTAATATTTAGTACTACCTGTTCATGCTGCCCTACTAAAAGTCTTTGCTGAATCACTGGAAATAAGGCATTATGGTAAGTAAATAATTAGTTCCATTCATATAGCTCTGCCTTTTAGAAATTATTATTTAAATTAAAAAATGTTTTATGTTGACATAATGAAGATATTTGTATGTTTGTTTGCATTTGGGCAGCTGCCCAACAAAGATTTCAGACATGTAAGAGAAAGAAAAATTACATAATGGTTATAATTTCACCAGATATCCTTTCCACTCTAAATCCTTTTAAATTAAATTTAAAAAAAATCTTAAATGCACAGCAAAGAGAGATAAATATGAGTGGGATCTTGGTACAATAGTGACATGCTCTAGGAGCTGAGAAGGTATGAGTTAGCACCGGGTCAGGGTAGGCCATGAGCACAGGCAGCTCAGCCTCTCAGACAGCTGTGAATACCTGAGCTCCCACAGCGGTGCAAAAGGTGTTAATCTGAGATATCCCTGGAGTCATGAGGTGGTACATTCCTACTCCCCTGCCTTTTTCAAGCCACACTGATCTGAGAAATGCTTGTTAGGCTTTGGTCTTGATGAACGGCACCTGGTCTCAGCTCCTCTTGAGCTTCTCAGAAACACTGTCTGCTCCCAATAATTCATGCCACCTCATGTCATATCATCCTTGTTCCCACACTTTCACAGAAAGTTGCCAATCCAAAATGTGGCAAGAATGAAACACTGCTATAACTAAAGCCCCTCTCTCGTGGCCCTATACTCAGCAGTCCAAAACAAGACCCTTCGAGCTCCCCTACACCACAGCACCCTCCCTCTGAGCAGGACGCCTCTCAGAGCCAACTCACTCTCAAGTTTGCCATGCTTGGAGGGTCACCAAATGACAATGAATCCTGGGCCAATACCTCTACTTCTCAGGGCTCAATCCTTTGGCTTCCACGCACCGGCATCTGAAGTGAGTATTTCACTATTTTTAGGGGAAATTTTCACAGGTACCTTGTACTGACTCCTTATGTCCGTGTGCATATGCTATATCAAATATGGGAGAAATGCTGCTCTCCTAGATGTTTAAGTACATCAGATATCTAAGATAGGCCCGTAATTAAGTTACTGTTGTGATATAGTAAATCCTATATGTGGAGGGATAGAATGTAAGAAAATAGTGCAGAAGGTAGTCTCACACCTGAGGAATTGCAGCTGTACTAATCACCAAAGATTAGGAACAGGCCTGCCCTTAATAGGATGAAATAAACAGGGCAGGAGACTTTTTCTCCTTTTAATGCCTTTATTAAAAATGATCAGCTCAGGATTAAGGGGTGGCTCGGCAGATCTGCAGCATCCCTCGAGTCTCCCAGTGTGGTGCCGAGGACGTGGGTAATTCACAGCTCTGGCCCCTAGAGGCAGAACAAAGCCATCTTCTAATTTCACAGCGGGATCTCACTGCAGGCCCCAAAATTGGGACTACTCCAAGCTCAGGGTGAGAGTCCATGAAGGTCTGCAGCGTTCAGCATCTTGCTCTTCACACCTGGACATTATTTTAATCTTCTAATTCTCTTGTTGGCTCGTTGTTTGGGGTCTTGTTTGGTCCGTCTGGAATTGTCCCAGAGTACCCTTGGTAGGTACTTTGCATGTTCCCTGCCCCTGTATCTCATTTTGGGAAGGCTTCTGCCTCAGGGGAAAGCTATCAGCCCAGCCGGCTAGGGTCTTCACTGATACAAAGGGAGCCATTAACGTTAATGATCCGTAATTACCATAACAAACAATCACCTTCGCAGCTAAACTGGTTTGGTCAGTTTTTCAACAAGCAAGTTCTGCTCTGGAAGAGAAGTTTTTAAAACTTTTCTTTTACAAAAAAAAAAAAAAAAAAAACACTGGCAAAATTTTGTTCGCAACATAGGACACAGCTGTGTCCAAGAGGAAGCGTGCTACAAAGAGTGGGTTAGCTGGATGAGAAGAGAGATGGAGTTTGTTGGCTGTATTGTGAAGAAGGAGTCAGTGCTGTGAGGGATTGCCCATGAGAAATCACTAAGAAGGTATGGAAGCTTTTGCACTAAGATGGCAACACCTGTATGAATCCTTTGCTAGAGTGATAAGTTCAATTTAAGTTATAAGTTAAACAATGTTAAGTTTCTGTGTTGTTAAACCTTTGGGCCATATTCTTTTTTATGCTTGCCCTTTCTATCCTTTTGTCACGTGCACAGACACAGGCAAACACACACACAGATAATTCTCAGTTTCTTTTAACTTGGTTTGAAAGACTGGATTTTTGTTGCTTTTTCTTGGTGTGCCTTAATCATATAGGATTATATAGTAGTAGAGTGACCCTTGCCAGTGAACTTTGTCACGCTGTTGCTTTTATGTTAAATCTGTTCATACTGACAACTGTCCTAGTGAGTCTTTAAGCAATCTAAAACTAATTTTTAACAGATTATAGTGTGACTACTTCTTGCAGTAGTAAGGCCAGTTTGTGCAAAGATTTCGGAAAGATGTTTAGGCCAGTTTGTGCAAAGATTTCTTGGGCCTGATCTGGTTTAGCATGTTTTGTATGCAAAATCCATAGTCTTCATTTTAGTCCTTTTCCTAACACCATTTTGTTTGACTGCCTGTATGGTTTCATTCTCCCAAGCATATTTTGTAAGGCTCAGAAATAAGTTGTTACAGGAATACTACAATGTCCACTTCAAAAATCTGAAAGAACATTCATTGCACTTTTCTTACATGTAAGAATTAGACAAAAATAAAGAGCCTCCAACTGGAAAGGCAGACTTTGGGCTTGAAAACTCTAAATTATCAGGAAGAGTGAAAGACCCAGTTTTCTTCATCTTGATTGGTATTAATAAATGAGAAAAAATATCCAGTCATTACCTATATTGTTTAAAAGTAATTTAAATATGTAAAAAAACCCATATAAGGCTGTTTGTTAATATCTAAAGAAAAACGCTTAAACAATACAGTTTTCAATTTTGCATCGAAGACTTTCTGTGTGACTCCATATGACACAACAGCTGTCAGTAAAATTTTAAAGAAAGTAATGACAATAAATATCATATTTCACTCGCACGTTGCTCAAAAAGGTAATCGAATTTATAATTTTTCAGACCTGGAACTTCTTTCTTTCTTTTTACAAGACTTCATCCAAGCTGGTGAGTTTTTGTCCTGAATCATGAACTTTCATGCACTACCACAGCTAACAATCATTTCCTTGGATATATCCATTATAGACAATACCCTGAATCTCTATAGGGTCTATCAAAACAAAATGAAAGTGATAGTCATACATCATGCAGGATTCACTACATCTTTCCCTGAAAAGACACACATAGTATTTGTGCACATTGTATTTAAAGTAATGAACAAAAGCACAGTGAAATACAAATTCTGAAGTTACCGCCTTTACAATGTGAAAGGCAGAATTTTAGCTAGGGCACATTTATAGATCATATTTTATTGAATTTTAATTTATATACTCTGTTATATTTGTAGGATGTTTGAGCTGTAGAGAAATTAGGCATGTCAAACTGGAAATCTGGAAGCCACTATTTCCCACTTAAAGGTACCTCTAATAATTGCATATTGCCAAAAAAAACTGTTACTGGGATTACCTAAATGGAGAGTCTCTATTGTTAGTGAACTGAGCAGATCTTAGAGCAAGCTTCAGATATTAGTAAAGCTTGGTTCTCTGCGTCTCCTTATTTGCATTGTAATTTATCAACCACCATCTTTTTTTATTCACAAAGTATCCAGCTG
Source organism: Calcarius lapponicus (assembly GCA_039654755.1). NCBI lineage: Eukaryota > Metazoa > Chordata > Aves > Passeriformes > Fringillidae > Calcarius > Calcarius lapponicus. Next base: position 21,473,431 of record CM077465.1, on the reverse strand, counting down.
AAGTCTGAATGATGAAGGAGATTATTTCTACGGGGCTGCTACTGCATAGCTCTTCTACAAAAAGGATCATCAAAACATCTGTGCATACAGGCTGCATGACTGTGAGAAGAATCTCTAAGATTAGAGTGTGAAGGAGGATGGTGCTGTTGCAAACAACCTTCAGATTTCAGACTATCTTCCTATATATGTGGGTCCTACATCATGTGTAGTTAAGTGGCGATAAAAAGACACTGTGAAGGTGGTGAATTCATCACTTAACATTTAGAAGAAAGAGAAACTGGTGTGGGGAATCCTGAAGAAAATGGAGCCCACAATTACTGTTTTCATAGGCTTTGATGAGCTAATCCAATAATATCTTTATCTCTAGCTAGTCTCCTACAAACTATGCTATGAATGCTACAGAACTTGTTGAACAAAACATTGATATGATTATCTAAATACCTCACTGGTATCTCCAGTGTTAACTCCTTTAGCAGGAATTGGGGTAACAAATTCCATCTCACTTTAGGTAAGGGCCATGAATTACGAAACAATTTGGATATGGGCCTCTGTCACGACGATACTCCTTTGTTTCATGATATATTAGACCTTTTCTCCCTTTCAGTTATGTCAAATAGTTTCTCACTTTTATGACCCTGTCTTCAAATATCAATTCTACCAGCAGCTCACACTTTTGAAAATTCACGGTAAAAATATTTCTTCCTTTGCATCCAGCTCTTAATTTCTCATTCCCTCTGCATTCTTAATCTTATGTCTGTGATTTTGGCTTCTTGTTTAGAATGTAGAATTTGATAAGGAAATTATACAAAATGCTGTATTTCACCAATCAAACATTCCATGAGGGACATTTATTTTTCCCATTCCTCTTTGTAAAAGTTTTAAATTAGGCACTTAATTGCTCTTCATACATCTGAGATGTTCATTTGGCTGAGCAACTTTCTCTATAATAATCTTTTTATCTATTTTAGCCAGCTAAGTGCTGTAAAATGAAAGTGTAACACTAAAATGTATTACTGTATTAGCTAAACCACATATATTTAAACTGATGGATATAGCACAATCATTCCAGTTTTTAGATTTAATAAGTTGTCTACTTACTGGTAGAAGTAATTCAGCTGGTATAATCAATAGTTGGACAAATCAAAGAATCACGGAATATGCTGAATTGAGAGGGACCCATGAGGATCATTGAGTCCAGTTCCTGACCTTGCAAAGAACCAACCCCAAGAGTCACACCACATGCCAAGAGAATTGTCCAAACACTTCTTGTACTTTGTCAGGCTTGGTGCTGTGACCACTTCCCTGGGGAGCTGTTCCAGTGCCCAAACACCCTCTGGATAAAGAACCTTTTCCTAATATCCAAACGAAACCTCCCCTGACACAACTTCAGGCCATTCTCTTGGGTTCTGCCACTGGTCAACAAACAGAAGAGATCAGGGTCTGCCCCTCCTCTTCCCCTCACACCAGAGCTGTAACTGCAACGAAGTTCTCCCTCAGTCTCCTCTTCTCCAGGCTGAACAAACCTCAGCTGCTCCTCATACAGCTTCCCCTCAAGGCCCTCCCCCATCTCTATTGCCCTCCTTTGGATTCTCTCTAGTAGTTTAACATCTTTCTTACATTGTGGAACCCAATCGCCTGGCTGGCGATGCTGGGCCTGATGCTCCCCAGGACAGGGTTGGCCCTGGCTGCCAGGGCACTGCTGGCTCATGTTCATTGGAGATTCACTGATTTATGCATCTTAGGGTCTGACGCAGTATTTGTGAACTTTGAATAACATTCCGTTGTGTGGTAAATTTGAGGAAGCAGCACTATTTTGCAGCTCATAAGTAATGTGATACGTAACGGGACTATACCCTTTTCTATTTGCTTGCTCTGCATTTTCCTGTAAATGAAAAAATTCACAAATAATGCATCCTATACAAGACACTGCACACCACAGTGAAAGTATGACTGTTGTATGAATAATTTTGTTTATTCTCAGCTCTGCAAAAGATATTTTCTATAGAAAAAAATAGCATTAATTTTTAACACTTCTCGTCTGTATATTTTAGATAGATGTTTACATACACGCGGACATATATATTATGGATGTATGTATACATGCATTATGTACAATCATGTATATGCCTTTTTATACAAAATGGAATGCAAATTTAATAAAGACACTATATTTCATTATCAACATATGAGGCATAACAGAATATATTGTAGATCAGACAAATGATACTTATAAATGAACGAGCTAAATGAATCAACCATACCTTATTTGATGGGAAGGTGTCAACATTGCAGAGAGACAACAAAACCAACAGTCTAGGAGGGTTTAAAGATTAACTGACTTAGAGAACAAACACACACACTCATAAAGTTGGTCCCATAGAGAGAAAACTAAGACAATGCCTAGCTTATGCACAGAGCATTTGAATGTCAGTTCCCAACATGTTTTTTCTATAGCTGAAAAATAAATTGCAGATTTAATTTTACAGTTGTTTCAATCCTGCCTCTTTTATAAATATGCAGGATACTTTAAAAAGAAGGCTGCAGGGAAGACCTAGAAGAGTTCACTCCCAGCTATTTTGCTACTGATTTGGCAGAGAAATTAAATCAATATATTCTCGGGACATATATTTACTTATTAAAATGTTACTGGTGGGATTAACTACTCCTGATATTATTTTAACTTGAAACGGTATTAGAGAAGGAAATTAAGAAGTAAGAAAATCTTTAGTAGGAAATTAATAAGTAGATAAAACATTAACCAACGTAACTGCTTGCAAATTATACTGTCCACAATTTGTCATTAAATACAATGACACACTTGAATATAAACTGATTCTGACAGCAGAAGGGAGTTCTAGCTAAAATCAGCAAGGGCATTGTTGACTGGAATGACAATTAGCTTCACACTCTCAATCTTTCCTTTGTTAAACTGAAACCGTGCATCAAAACTTGGCATTTTCAGCTATGGACAGAAGACTCTAAACATTCTCTGAACTTTTATTTTTCAGTTCATCCACATTTTTTGATTGCTTGGGGTACTAAATTTATTTATTTCAATGTTAATGCAGATTATTATCTTAATATTAGCTTTCATGCTAATATATATGCTTTATATATGTGTACACATTCAAAGTGTGTAACGCAAAAGTAGGAGTACATCCTTGCTGTAGTCAAGGTGTAACTACCATTTAATTCAGCAGGAACAGCATACCTCACTTAACATTAATAATTTAAGTATGTTTTGTAGTTGCATATTTTCTATATGTCTTACAGAAAAATCTTGAGTTCATAGTTGGTAGTCCCGTCATTCATAACCCTGGAATGAAACTCAGTGGTTCTGGTTCTGTTTCTCTTTTACTTTAGACAGATATTTTGGCTTTGGTTTTTGTTGTCTTGTACATTTTTTCCTCAGTTTTTACACCTGCAGTTCATTAGGCTTGAGAATGTGATCTATCTATGGGATTTGATAAGAGGCATACAGTACAGAAATTCTTCATAGAGATGAAATTTTCTCAGTTCTCTGAGATATTGCCAAGGGCTGAATGTAGTGAAGTGTTTTTTTAAGCTAGACCATTTTAAGGAATCCCAGATGTTGTCTTGGACAGGGATTTTGAAATTTTAGACACACACATCTCATTATATTTTATAGAATTTAAGTGTCTAATTCCTTTGGACTACTCTGAAACTTCACAGATTATTTATTGTTGAATTTAGATATATTGTAGTTACACAAGATAGCTGTGGGGCTGGACATCCCCCTAACAAATTACTATAGCATATGAAGATTGAGAGGAAGACTTTATATTGCTCCAAATAAGTTAAAAGCTATGTGACAAATTCACAGAATCAGAGAATCATAGAACATTTGAGTTGGAAGGGGACATCAGAGATTATGTAGTCCAATCCTTCTGCCATGAGCAGGGACATCTTCCATTAGAAAAGATTATCAGAAACCCATCCAGCCAGACTTTGAACACCACCAGTGGTGAAGTATCCACAATTTCTTTGCACAGCTTTCTTCAAAGTCTCTCCACCCTTGTCATAAAATATTTCTTCCCTGATTCCAACCTTTTTACCCTTTAACAGCTTAAAAAATACTGTCCCTTCTCCACTAGAGACCTTAGCAAAGTATTTCTTTGTCTATTTCTTTCTCATAAGCCCCCTTTATATATTAAAAGCTACAATAAGGTGTTCTTGAAGTCTTCTCCAGGCTTAAAAGCTCCAACACTCCCTCAGCCTTTCTTCAGAGAACAGGTTTTCCGTTGATCACTTTTGTGGCTGTACTCTGGACCTGCACTAAAAGGTCCATTTCTGTTTTTTTTCTGTTTTTATTGAGGAAATCCACAGAGCTGGATACCTTACTCCAGGCCAAGTCTTATAAGAATGATATAGAGTGGGAGAATCACCTTCTTCGTGGCCTAGTGCCCACAATTGGCTTTTTGAGCTGCAAATGCATAATAATGACTTATATCCATTTTTTTTTCCTCCACTGGGATCCCCAAGTCCTTCTACACAGGAATGTTGTCAGAAATTCAGCAACCATTCTGTATTGATATTGATGATTGCCCCAGCCACGGTAACAGGATGTAGAACTTCATGAACCCATTCCTCAACTTGCCAAAGTCCTCTGGATGGCATCTCTTCCCTTTAACATCAACCTCACTCAGCTTGATGTCACGTGCAAACTTTCTGAGGATGCACTATATGTGTCATTAATGAACATATTAGAAAGTATTGGTCCCAGTATGGATGCTTGAAGGAGACCACTCTTCGCAGATTTCCACTTGAACATTGAGTTGTTGCTTGTAACTCTTTGGATGCTGACATCGAGCCAATTCCCTACCCATCTACCTCCTCACCTATCAAACCCATTTCTCCAATTTAGCAGCAAGAATCTTGTGTTGTACCATATCAAAGACCTCACTGAAGTCCTGATAGGAGTCATGAAATACTGAATCCTGAATAAAGTATTAAAAACAATGAAGATAGCTCAAACAATATTCGTTTCACAATAAGTAGTAACCTGCTGCTGAATTGGAGTGGAGGAAATATAGCCACTGGAAAGCTGAAGTATGATGTAGTCCTCAAATTTGATAGTATATACATCCACTATGACTATTCAGTTTGCTAAATACATAACAAGTAGAGGTCAAAGTGCATCATCAGTTAAGACTTGAAGCTCAGAAATCAGTCCTTTATTAACTGTATGTATCATCTAAGGAATAGAGTGTGTTCAGTGGTAACAGAAGGCACATCACAATGGATAGACTTACTCCTAGAGGTTCCTTGAGATCTATTTTGAGGCCTTATCATCAGCCTTCATAGAACCGTGGAATCATTAAGTTTGGAGGAGAACTGCAAGTTCATCAAGTCCAACCATTAACCCCAGCACAGCCAAGTTCATGACTAAACCATGTCCTAGGCACTAGACCTCCACAATTTTTTTAACAATTTCAGGGTCAGTGGTTCTACCATTTCCCTGTGTCACATGAAAAGGGGCAATTTATTCAAACCCTTAGTGTTTGATTAATCTGTCAGTACCCCAGAAAAGCTGAGACCCTTGTGCCTGACCAGTCTGTCAGTGTCCTATTATGGAGACCTTTCATTGAGCAGTTCACTAGATCAGAGGGTGGTTTGACTGACATGTTTAGGTTCACACACCAAAAAGAGAAACTCCCCTGTGGGTCTTACACCTTTACCCACAGCCCACAACAACCAGTGCCCTTGAAGGACTCACAGTAATGGTTTACAGAATAACACTCTTTATTAATAAATTGCTATAAGTTAAGGTTCAAGAATTGCCAGTGATGTTGATTGCAAAAATAAATTCAAAGCAATATATTAATTCAAAGCATATACTTACAAGCTCTAATGTCCAGTGGAAGTTAGCTTGACGTAATCATTCAGCAGATATAGAGTATATTTCTTACCTAATAAGCATCCCCACAGAAGAGAAGTTTAGCCCATTGGCTAATCCCAGAGGTTCCAATGGATTCTTCCCTAACCTCTCCCCATTTTAAACTCATTTTTATACTATTTCTTTGTGCTTAGATGGAGCTTGAATGACTTTAGTCACGCACCTTATAGGGTGGTGGTTATATGTTGAAAGCAGGTATCTCAGGGTAGCACCTGAGATAACCTTGGGATGAGGACATGAATCAGTCCAAAGACAGTGACTTCACCATGGTGGCTGATTCAAGATCAAGATGTTTTCCTTTATTTGTCTTGATGCCTTGGAGTGACTACTTAGAACAGAGGCCAGACAAGATGAATAGAATAAAAGTGGGTATTTATTAAAGGCCTTCAATAGGTATACCTTCTGACCTTGGGGAGTCAGAAGCCTCCAAAAGGGGCTACACCAAGATGGACAATGGTCATGAGTTTTTCAGACAGATATAAATTTGGTCCATTTACATATCAGGGGTAAATCCTCCAATTACACCTTCAGGTAATGAAGTCATATACACCCCCAGTTTGCTCCTCCCCAACTCACTTTTTTTTTTGGGGTCCAAAGATGGTAAGGTGTCCTTGAGCTTCAGGCCTAGATGAGTGGTTTTGTCTGACCAAAATATGAAGGCAGTAGCTAACACTCTATATGGAATTTTAGAGTTATATACTAAAGCAGCACAGGATTTGAAAATATAAAAGCTAAAATCCTAAGGCATCACCCTTGGTTTTCAGGTGCTGTGCAGCTTATCAGCTGGAAAGCATCACAAGTTATTCTTTGCAAGGGTTTTGACAGAGCCTGGCTGAGGTGTCTCCTCTCCACTCTGTTTAGTCCCCTTAGGTTGTATTGTATGTGGGAGGTTGGTTATGCTGACCACATTCCATTCAGGGTGTAGCAACTCTTTTTTCCCCGTCTCGTGTACCATTATCTTTTTACCCTCAGTCATCTTCCCACCCCTGGGCAGTCTGTTCCAATGCTTGACTGTCCTCTCAGTGAAGAAATTTTTTCCTAATGTCCAGTCTAAACCACCCCTGGCAGCACTTGAGGCCATTTCAACTTGTCCTGTCACTTGTTACCTGGGAGAAGAGACTGACTCCTACCTCACTAAACTCTCTTTTTGGGGAGTTGTAGAAAGAGATAAGGTAACCTTTGAGCCTCCTTTTCCCCAGGCTAAACAACCTTGGTTGCCTCAGCCACTCCTCATCAGACTTGTATCCGAGAGCCTTCAACCCATTTGTTGCCCTTCTCAAACATCATCATCTATGCCACAGTATATAGAGATATCAGTTTTATACTAATTATAAAAGTTGAGTTGTTCATAGTAACTCATAGCCTCAAGAGTACAATCCTATTAACAAGCACATCCTCGGTAAAAATATAAAATTTTACTTATCATACTTTAGTGAACATGGGAGTATCTCAAAATACTTATTCACTTAATTAATCTGATACACTGTTTGTATACAGTTTATCATCAGTATCATTACACATCTTTCACATTATATTCTGTTTCATGTTGGCAGACATTACTGGATGCCTTGGGTAACATTTTAATAAGTGTGACCACATAAATATGATTCACACCTGGAAGACCTAGGCATTCAAAAGCTTTATCTTAACTCTCAATATAAACTCCTAAGCAAATATGATAAAAAATTCATGTTCCAATTTGACTTGCTTTTGAATTAGGGAATAATGATTATAGGTATCTCCAGCTTTTACTCTAATTTCCCCAAGTATGCTAAGCTCCATTTTTAAGCCTTGGCATGTTCTAATCAGACATAGGAAAATTGCAAACTTTGTATATAAATCTTAATGAAAGTGCTTGTCTCACTGCAACTTTCATTGAGGACTCTTGCTGCTTCTGTTGTATTTGGACAAAGTATAAATAAATACTCAAAAATTCAAGTCTGATCCCACTTATTCTGGTGTAAATCAGAAATAATTGCTCAGGAATTAATGCAGTTTCATTAATGACAGTGCTATGTACCTCCTAATCTGGAAGTTGTATGCCTCAATTATTGGGAAGAAAAGAAACTTTAAAAATGTGGCCATCTTCCCTCTCATGAGAATGAATATTCAAAAAGTGCATCAATATGTGAGCAGTATGAATTCCTAAAGTTTAGCGAGTATCTGTCATAGTAATGCCTTCTGCTAATCTGCAAGTGTACTGCTTATTTTTAAGAATGAGCACACAGTTTTTAACAACTCAAAAAGGAACCTCTGAAATGACAAACAATGCACCTTTAATGGCATCTACATTTTAAGAACTTGGATGCAACTATTTTCACAGGTGTAGATACACTACTTTTGATTCATGCCAGAGTATAACAAAATGTCAGTAATGTTTGGCAAATGTCTTCAATTGAATGAAATAATTTCTTTCCTGGCAGAAATCTCTATAATAATGATACTATTTGAATATCCTCCTAAATTTAGTTCCTTCCAACACATATTGATGTAATTATTTTGTATTTTTGAACAGCCTAATAGTATAGGAATATAAATAAGCAGGGAAAACAGACTGATTATCCTTATCCTCATCCTGTCTAAAGACAGATTCTGAAGTAATGTTCTGGATGAAGGTTTCTCATAGCTAAACAAATTGAACTGATTTTCTTCCCTTCTGTATAAATGAAGAATTACATTGTGTTTCTCATCAGAATATGAAAGAAAGTGAGTAAAAAAAGAGAATGCTCCTATGCAAAAAACCCCCACGTGTGCAGGAGAACAAAAAATATAGTCCGTGTTTAAAAATGATACCTGGGACTATCCCACTATCTGCTATTTTAGTGCATTCTGGTGAACGCACCTTCTTTTTCATCAGTGCTAATTGCTCCAATTGGAAAATTTATGCTGTTTCTGGTCTGTCAGATAAGTAATTCAAAGTTAGTTCAGGTACCTCTGCATGAGTGATGGCATGAGTGAATGGTGGAGATCTCTTCTGCAGGCACAACCTGCAGAAGAGATCTCCACCCGGGCTACGTTCTCTTCTCTGCCACCTGCTCTGCACATACATTCAGGCCACATGCTGCCTTCAGGGAATGACTAGATGTTAAATGCAATTATTTCATTCTACTGATTCAGTATTTCATACTTTTTGCTAAGAGCTCTGTACTCCTACAGGTTTATTTTCTTGACAATTAGTATCCTAGTTACCCTTTCCACTGCTTCTCACTTCCAGAGGGTTGCTTGGTCAAGTTATACTGTTTCTATAAAAACCTGAAAATTACTGTTCTTTCAAGACCTTTTGAATACTCAATTTTTGGTTCTCATGTCACTTTAGTGAGTAGTCCTTTCATAGCATCAAGGCCTTTTCTGCTTCTCATGCCAGTGAGGCAGCTGTGGGTGGGCAAGGAGTTGGAAGCAGAAAGAGCTGGGAGAGCTGTGCCCAACTGACCAAAGAAGCATCCCATCTCATGTGATGTCATGCTCAGCATACAGAGCTGGAGGAAGATGCAGGAAGGTGGGGGGACCACTGTGTTTGGAGTGACATCATTTGGCTTCACAAGTCACTGTTATGTGTGATGAAGCTCTGCTTTCCCAGGGATGGCTGAACACCTGTCTGGCCATGTGAAGTGGTGAATGAATTCCTTATTTCTATTTGCTTGTATGTGGCATCTGTTTGCCTATTAAATTTACCTTTGCAATTGTGCTGATCTCAAACCATGAGTTTTCTCACTTTTGCCCTTCTGATTCTCTCTCCCATGCTACTGGTGAGGTATTGAGTGAGTAGCTGCATTTGGCTTATTTACCAGCTGAGGTTAAACTACAACAGTTGTGGAATGAACAAGAGTTCCAAATTATATATGATTATTTTCTGGTTTTTTGATCTTTATAGCCTATGACTTTAACACCTGTCAAAAGACTCACTTTTGCTTGATTACCTCCCTGTTCTGTGTTCTCATAAAGTAAATGAAATTTCAGTAACAGAAAGGCACCACTATCAGTGAGTTAATATCTTTTGCACAACTTTTGGAAGAGGAAATATAAAAGGCAAGAGAGAAGTGAGGAGGAGAAATAAAAGTGATAGAGAAAATAAAAAAATATAGTGAGAAAAAAATCTTTGCAAAGAGCAAGTACAACAGGGAATGATGAGGTAGTTGTCCAAACTGGAAATGTCCTAGAAAACATATGATGAGGAAACATAGTTTCTGAGTTTGAATTAATGAAAGGAACCAAATCTACAAAAACATATTGACTTTTCCTTTAAACAATTTCAAGAACTCTGTAATTATAAAAAAATATAGAAAAGAAAATAGAAGGCAACATTTTGTAGGGTGATGATGCAAGTGATCTATAAATCTTTATTTTTGATGACTGTGGATTCACTGTAGATACAATGCACTTTAATATGATATTTGTAAGGCTGTGTACAAAAAGGTCCACTTCAAATCTATGTAAGTTATTACATCTAGAGGCTTCAACAGTTCCTCCAGCTGTACTGATGAATATTTAGAGCACAAGAAAAATGTGAGAGGGATGAGGTATAACTTTGGGAAAATGGATTTTAGACCTACTTCATAAAATTTATTCCCCTATTTCATCACCAAAAGAAAGACAACTTTTTTTTTGTTTTTTTCAGCAAACTCACGAAGTTTCATAACAAAGTAGAGCCTGTTCAGGAATGGGAAAAAGGACTTGAGGGAAAAAAAATCAAATTTACAGGAATAAATAAGCTACTCAGAGTTCCATCCATCCTGGTCTTGAACAGTTTCAGGGATGGGGTATCCACAGTGTCTCTGTGCAACCTGTTCCAGTGCCTCCCCACACTTACACTAATAAATTTCTTCCTATCATTTAGCTAAACCTAGACTTCTTCAGCTTAAAAAACATTTGTCCTTGTCCTATCTATGACAGACCTTTATGAAAAGTCTCTCCCCAGCTCTCTTATAGGTCTCTTTAAGCCCTGGAAGGTGCTCTAAGGTCTCCCTGGAGCCTTCTCTTCTCTAGGTTGAACAACCTTAGATCTCTCAGGCTGTCTTCATAGAAGTAATCCAGCCCTGTGATCAATTTAGTGGCTTTCCACTGGACTCATTCCAACAGGCAAATGTCTTTTTTGTTTTAGGGACCTGCCACCTGAACAGAGTATTCCATGTGGAGTCTCATAAATGCAGAGTAGAGAGACAGAATCACCTCCCTTGACCTGCTGCTCACACTCCTTTTGATACAGCCCAGCATGTGTTTGGTTTCCAGACTGCAATCACCCATCATAGAGTCATGTTGATATTTTCATCAACAAACACACACAAGTCCTTCTACTTGGGGCTAGTCTCCAGCCATTCTCTGCCCAGCCTGTACTTGTTCTTGGGATTGCCTCAACTCAGGTGCAGGAAGTTTTACTTGGCCTTGTTGATTTTCATGAGATTTGCAGAGACCTCTCAAGCCTGCCAGGGTCAACATCTTATCCTTCATGATAGAGAATAAAGAATTGGAGATTAACACAAAATGAAAGTCACTCCTTTCCCTCTTATTCCTAGATGAGAATGATTTCCTCCACACAGGGAGGATTACATACCACAGGGCTAGAGCAGGAATCTACAACATCTATACAGAAACAAGAATCTGACATGACTCAGAGAAGATCCAATAGGTAAAGACAACAGGATATGGAACAGAGGTGAAAATGATATTGTTATTGATATTGTTGTTATTGTTATTGCTATTGTTATTAAAAACATCCTTGTATCACAGTTCAGAATCTGATAGAACTCTCTAGTTGAACTCCAGGCAAAAAAGTTTCGAATAACAGCATTTATGTAAGGAATTTTAAATTGTGCATAAGGGTCAGGTTTTGAGAGGTAAAGAGACTCCTACACCATATGATATAAACAAAGTGAGCTTTTGATGTCTCTTTCACATACTGTTAACTATTCACTTAGTCAAACAGAAAATAAAAATTCAATAAAATGAAAATTAGAGTAGAAAAATTACACAGTTCAAAGAATGTGTCATGAACAGAAAGGAACAAAACACATGGAGCCTAAAATCAGGCATTCAGCTGTGTTTGCTCTGCAACTTCACAGATTCCCTAGCAATCTTACTCCCAGTTCTGCAGATTCATGACTTCTACATATCTGGAAATTCTAGGTTTATTGCATTTCCTTGTAATACACTTCTGCATTATTTATGCAACCCATCTTTAATCTAATATTAGCATCTATTATTAATAGACCTAATTACATATCTAGGAGTCAATATACATCTAGTACTGTCATTTATTTGGTTGTAAATCAATGACCTACATACTTCTATTATTTATAGATGCATTTTCTATTTTGTACTAGAAATCCCTTTAAAGAATTTTTAGATTCAGTGAAAAGTTCACTTACTGAAACTTCAAGGAGAATACAGAAAGACTAATAAACATCCTTAGAAGTATTAATACTAGACAGAAATCAGCAGCCGCATGGACAGTGAAAAAACGAGAAATTTATATAATCTATTAATATGAACATATAGTAGATAGAATACATAAATGACAAATCTCTCTTACACTGCTATGAAAATTAGGAATATTTTTATGTTACATTAGAAAAGCAAATAAAAACTGCTGATTGGCAAAACTGATATCTATCTGGAGTTGCACTAGACTTATCTGCTTTGAACTTGATCCTGCTTATTTTCCCACTGGAGTAAAAATATCAGAAAATCAGTCTGATGGATCTGGGTTTAATGCCAAAATATTTCAGATGTTTTTTGCATTAAAATGCGCTCAGTTTTCTGAAGAAAACTTTTATATTTTCATTTGAGTCTTTAAAAGACTATTTCAAAGTAATTTTCTGGAGGAAAATGAAGACACTTTTCTGGGGCATTTTATATCTTAGTTTTGTTATGCTAAACATCATGGGTGCTTGTGGTCCAGTGCTTGAATGGCAGCTCTAACTCTATTTTGTTTACTACAGATCTACAGCTGAAATAAAAAAAAAAAAAATTATTATATGCACTTAAAAATAATCACTGCCTATCTGAAGTCAGTCACTTAAAAATAATCACTGCCTATCTGCTTTAGCCTCATCTTGAAGGCTAGTAATTCTTAAAATTCCTATTCCTAAGGAAAAGATCTATATGTCCTCCAGCCTTGTACATATTCAACAATATATTCTTGGACCAGGACTCATACTACGTAACAAAAATACAAGCTGGATCTGTGAGCAATATGTACCAATGCAATTAATTAATAGGAGGTTAATCATAAGTATGGCATTTGTGCCTGACAAAGTCTAAAACTGTGTAAGAGAAATCCAAGACATACTTTAAATACCATTTGGAAAGGGCAACTTGGTATTTGTGTGATAGCACAAATACATCCTAAATGCCATGGAAATGGCAATAACATGGTGTATGTGTTCCAGGAAAAGGGTTGAAAGATCAGTCATTTACCCAAATTTATTAGAGAAAGATGCGGGACTGCTTAATATCATCTGTATTACTCATGAAAAGAATTACTTATAAAACTTCAGCTTTTTTTGAGGAGGTAGTGGTATGTCAGATCGCAGCCACACTAATACTAAAGTTTTATAAGTCATTTGGAATTTGCTGCGGTGATATCATAGCAATAATTTGATATTCTCATTTACTCTTTGGAAAAAATCTAATAGGCATCAATTAAGAAAGTTCTAAAACAGTCTCTCTCCAGGTCCTTTATGTACTTTTCATTGAATTAGCCACTTACATTTATTGAAGTAATTTGGGTTTTTTTCTAATTTCTTTTCCAGATCCATAATACTGCTTTTTGGCAAAACAAAGATTATCATGGTACTATGGGACAGTATGCATCCCTTTCTGGTGAAAAGCACCATATTCCATTCTACTCCAATAAAGTGGAAAAAAAAAAACCCACAAGAATTTAATACCTATTTCAAAACCTTTTCAGTTCACTGACTTTGGAAGTCAACACAATTAAACAAACTCTGTGTGACCAGCAGAGCTTGAAACAAAACCCCAGAACTCAGAAGGACCATAGCAGGGATATCATGTCTCATTTATATGTGAAACTGTTCATGTATGTAAGACTGAGTCTGTGATAGGTAATGCAGATCCCCTCACTGTGCATTGATTATAAAGCAAATTCAGCACAGAGACATAAAAGAAATTATTTTACTTTAGGTATTGCTGTTTACTTTGAATGGAGATTTTGAATATCTACAGTCAATAAATAAAATATAGCAAATAAAGTTGAAAGCTAAAAATTATTTAGGAAGTCAAGAAAAATGTCAAGATGGTGCATAAGCAATAAAAAAAGAAAAGATGCATCTCTGACTGTAATTTTGCTAAAGCATTCAGTATTGAAACATATATAATTCTAAAATATTTTCTTTTTTAATTTTTAAATATTTTTTTTAATTATTTTGGTGCCACCAACATTAGGGATGGTTATAACTACGATGTAAATGTTACAGAGAAAAAAAATTAAAATAATAATCTGTATCAACAATACTAGAACTACTTGAATCCCTCACAAGAATTACAATTCACTAAATAAAAAACCTCAAAACCTACTAAGCAATCAAGTATAATCCTTTACACTTTGATGCTTCTGGCAACTTGATTCTTTTCAGAGGAAATTAACCCCCTCATCTTTTAATCTTGAAATACATAGATTTTGTTTCCCTTTCTTGTTTTTCAGAATGCTGTGTTGTCAGTCTGCTGTGATGATTGTGAGACTATTGTATATGCCTATCATAGATACACTATGTGATATCTGAATCAACAATTGAAATTATGACACATATGAATCAAAAAGATAAAATTTTATTTGGCATGAACAGTACAATCAGCATTGAGTCAGGGGAGGTTAATCTTCAACTACTGCTGTTCTGATTTTCACAGTACTCACATATGTCAAATCTGAAAGCTCTACTGCTGTCTCATCAAATTTAATTTCCTTCCAAGAAATCCTCTGAGAAGAAAATAAACATTATGATGCAATTAAAAATAGGTCTTTAGTTCATAGTGTTTTGAGTCAAAAAGAGTAAAACTTGTTTGTGGCAGCATCTTTGTCAGTGTGTGCGCCTTGGCCTTCCTAACAAACTCCCAAAACTTAAAATAAAGTATTTTAGATTATGAATTAAAAATGTTAAATTTTAAAATGGACAAAATTCAAAGGGTCATTCTGGAAATTAAAATTATTTTAAATCAAATTGTCATCTGCCCAGTAAATTCTCCTTTGTGAATCTCCCTTCCATCCAATTCAATGACCTTCATTCAGGGCATGTTGCTGCACGTCTGTGCTGTGCCTGCCTCCTCTCTGCTCCTCAGCAGCCTCTGACGTGCTCTCCACCTAAGTAGCCCAAGAGATGCTCAAGAGAGATCACATTCTCATTCCTGTTTCCAGAAGGGCCCAACTTGCCTATTCTGCACTTGTTCACACAAGCTCAGAGCAAACCTAAATACTGGCAGTCAAATGTTGTAAAAAGCTCTAAAAAGTCTTCGAGAAGAGATTTGCTCCATTAGTATTGAACAGATAGAGGCTACTTAAATGAATTTCTTGTACTAATGATTTAATAGGTCATTGAAGGACAAAATTAACTTTTAAAAATTGTTACTATCAAAATAAAGGAACAAGATGCTCTCAGACAGTCCTTGTGATCCATTGAGCGACACATTTGATGAAAATTAAGTACTCTACTTATGACAACAAATTTAGATATGTGAATATTTTTTGCATTAAATTTGATGCCTGTAATAATATATGACATCACCCTAATAGAATCTGCGTCAGCAACGACATAATTATAAAGTTTTTTCAATGCTGATTAAAATTGAATGATTCAAAAGATATGGAATAAGATGAAAACCAGACAAAATTAATAGTAAAAACTGATTTAATATTTAACAAAGAAATAAAACCATCAGAAAACCACCTTTTCAGTCTAATCAATCTAAATCCAATCATCATTAAGCAACACACATTAATATGCCACAACTTTAACTCTTCTGATAGTTGATTTTATTTTTTTTTAACAAAGGTTATTTTAAGGAAGCGAAGCACCACATTGGGAATTTTTACCTTAAATTAAAATCATATAAGAATTTCATGGCTCTCTTAAAATTAGAAGTCAGTTGAGGACACTAGGACAGTAAGACAAGTTATAAATAGATAATAAAAGGCAGGTAACCTTTGTTAGAAATTAGAAAACAAAACCAAAAGAAGCATTAAGAGGATTGATTTGTCATATATCAGAAAAGTGAAGGAGTTCCTTTTGGCCTGCCACAGACACAAATCTAATGAGTCATATAGCATACCAGAATTTCTCTAAATTATGCCTTACCTTGGAAAAGGAAAAACATGGGGTCTTTAGTTTGTTTACTTTTTAACACTCTTAAATGATGATGATGACTCTCATAGATCCCAAAAATTCTTTGTGTAAAATATTATATAACTCTTTCAAACTCTGAATTATGACTGTTTAGGCTTGTTAAACCAGAAAAGAACATTTTAGAAGGCCTCAAATATTTTCTTATTGAAGGTAATTTACAATATTTTCTTATTTTAAAAAGCAATGTGCAATCAGATTTAAAAAATATTGTCTTTACTGTTGAAGTGCTGTAAGTACTGGAAACTGAGCTAAAATGTCAGGTAAATAGGTGGTTATGTAATGTTGAGCAGCAGGTTTTAAAAAGTATTATCCTTGATGAATTTATCAACACAGCCCACTGACTGTTGTAAAAGAACACAATCTTGTGCTCCTAACATTGCCAGAAATCTGGATAGACATACTATTAACCAAAATATTTGGAATTGAAGACCAAAGAAGGACAGTGCTTGAAAAACACTGTCTAGGATTTGTAAAGAATCCCTTTAGCAGACCTTCCAAAGCCACATTTAAAATGCTTCATACAGTAAGATCTAATAATTATTAAAGACGTGGGGCTTATCTATTAAAAATAGGTTTTTAAAATATTCTTTTGAAGTGTTCCTATATTTATCTGGAATTTATTTTTTTTTCCTCTGAATCTTTGCTTCTGCAAAGTGTGATTTGGGCTTGTGAAAAAAGGAACCTGTCTATCATGTAGCAATGACTGATGTCTTCTAAACTCCTTGAGGAACAAAGAATTTTCAAATTCACGTCAGTTGGTATTCTTTATTACTATTTCCTACATAATTTCGTGGTCTTTCTGAGATCTGTCTCTAGGGTATTTGTAGGTATCATATTTCATAATATGGTATAATTTCACAATATGGTATAATTTCTACTATAATCCAAAAGGTTTTCTCTAGTATACTTTTTCCTTAACTAACTTGTTATTTTAACCTAGAAAAAAATTGTGTATACAATTTTGTATTTAAAATCATATACAATGTTATCTTTAAAATGTTAAAATAAAGGGGAATAATTTTACTTTCATGCATAATAAAACAAGCTTCATATTAGAAGATGGCATTAAAAATATGCACACAAGG
This sequence comes from Calcarius lapponicus, assembly GCA_039654755.1. Classification (NCBI taxonomy): domain Eukaryota; kingdom Metazoa; phylum Chordata; class Aves; order Passeriformes; family Fringillidae; genus Calcarius; species Calcarius lapponicus. Next base: position 21,456,077 of record CM077465.1, on the reverse strand, counting down.
TAGGCAATTTATTTCATGTTAAAAATTAATGAATTTTTGGAATGTTAAAAAAATGTAGTTCCTGTTAAGAAAAATTTTCAGAAGATTAAATTCCATTGGCTTTTATTGAGAATCACCCAAGGTAGGATTCATCTATAGGCATTGGTGTACAGTGCCAGTACCAGATATCTGAACAAATGGAATCAAAGGCATCAAAGTTGCAATTGTCTCAAAGATCTCTATAGAGAAAGAGATTTAGAAATATGACTATTCCAAAGGGGAAATTGAAGTGATTGAGTTCCCTTTTCCTATAGGAAAAAGTCCAACAAACAAGCCAAAACTGAAACTGTAATTTCTGTCTAGGAAAGAATTCCTTACTAAGCACAGATATGGTGGTAATCAGCTTAACTCAAAACAAAACAAATCCGTGGAGATGAGCACACTGTTCTTCAACTTGATAATTACTCTAGCTGTTAATTTACATTCTGAAGAAGAAAGACTGAAAAGTAAACAAATATTAGCAAAAATTGGATCCAAGTAAATTATCAAGACAGATTTTTCTTCTTCCCTAGCCACTGGATGTCTAACAGAAGCACTGTGCATATAATACATTTTAAACTCACACAGAGGAAAAATACAAATTCAATTTTTTTTAAGAAATCAAGGTAGCAAATACTGCAACAGCTCTATCCTGAAAAATTGGACTATTCTATTGCATAGACCTTTCCAGAAACTCATGAAACCTCATTGAAAACAACAGCTTTTTCTCACTAGCCCATGGAAACCCATGTTTCAAACAGTGTTTAAGCTCAAATGGAATTTGATGTGTATGAATCAGCTTTAAATGAAACACCTCTGTGAGCATTTGCAAAGATAACTAAGCTTCACATGGATCTGGTGGTAACAAACTCACAGGCTGGAGCATACTGCCTTGCAGTTACTTATTCAAGTAAGTTAAAATCTCTAGAAATCATTTTTCTCTAGCTGCAGTTTTCATATATTAAGAAATATATAGGGGACATAGGGCTATAATTTCCAAGGTCTCATTTATATTAGATTTCATGTGGAACATGATAAATATTGATCTTGTCTCTGAAGTATGAAAAGAACTAACTAGGAAAGGGTCAATAGAATAGATTAATAGGCAGATGCAGAATTAAAGGGCTCTGCCATCTATCATACTAGGGTTTTCAAGTATATGTAGAGGTTATAGTTCTGCAACATTGCGTGCCAATTACTCTCACAGTTTCAAAAATATTTAATAACTAGCAAAGTTTTACAATGGACTAGTAAGCACAGTTACTTTGTAGATTGTTATAGGATATACATATAGCCATGATTAGTCTGTCAGACATTTATGTTTTATTAGACAGCAAGTTAAAGTCTGCTAAAGAAGAGCAGAATATTTACTTTCAGAGTAGATTTTTTTCCTCCCAAAAATAATTAGGGAGGAATGTGACAGAAGTGAAAATATGCTATACAGAAAAATATGTTGCAAAGGACATCTGAAAAACAGGTCAGAATGTATTTGGTTCAAATAAATAGCAAGGTTTACACACTATCTTTGACAACTAAGAGTTTTTAATCAATAAAAATGTATTTTCAACCAGATTCAACTTGAGTCTTGCGGTGGTTTGACCCAGAAACAGGATTTCTGGGATGTTGCAGTCAGAGCCAATGAGTGCTCAGATTTTAACATTGGCATTGAGTTTGACCACTGAAATTTGGGTCCGCCTCTGAGAACACACAGGAGTTACAAACCAGAGCTGCACACCTGGGAAGGTCTCTCGGGACTTCGGTGGGAAAGAGGTCGAATCTCTCCACAATCCAGCCGCTGCTGCTGGGCAGGGCAGGGGCAGCCCACACAGTAGGCCTGGGCCTGGACTGAGGTGGGAGTGAAGAGGCCCTTGAGCATGGAAGAGTGGAGAACGCCAAGAGACATCGGGCAGCCACCCCCCCCCCCCCCGGCAGAGAGAGAGGGAGAGCCGGTGTCTGGATTTTGATAGCAGCCGGCTGAGAAGGAGAAGGGGGGCTGCGGGCGAAAAGCAGGGCAGCCGTGAGAGTTCCAGAGTTGCAGACAGGCAGAGACTGAAGTTTTTAACCCCTTTCTAGCATGCCAGAAACCTTATAAATGCTGATCCTCCTGGAGCTGAATGAGAAGAGAGGTAAGAGATGAGATAACAAAGGATGGGCCACGAGGGAAGTGGAGAAGACTCTTGAGTGGGGGGGGGGGGGGGGGAATGCTGGAGTGGCCTTTTGGCTGGACTTTTCGTGTGTAGCCATGGACAGAACCATTTTTTTTTCCTGTGACTCAGAGACTGCATTTAGAGGGAGGCAATGCCCCAGAGCCAAGAAGATTCAGTGTGGGTAACCCTCAGCCCCAGGGGGTGCAAAAATATAGGAGGGACTGGTGTCCCAAAGGTGAGAGACTGTGCTTTTTTTGGAACTAACAAAGCATCCTTAAAAAGAAGACCCTAGAAGCAGTTCTGGTCCATGAGCAATACACATAGAAAGAAGATGTCACAATAGCAAATGATCTCTGGGCGGTGCCAAGAGTGACATGGAAACACAAGAGGTTTCAACGGTGTTTCCAGGGGAAGCCTATGGCACAAAGAAAGACTCCTCCTCTTAGTGAACTGAGTATTCTAAAAGGTGGTGCCAGACCACAAGTTGGTGATTTAGAAGATGTATTGTATTAGGAATTTAGTAGAGAGGGAGGAGGAGAATGTTTTTGTAAAGTTTTCATTTTCCCTTGTGTGTTTTCTTTCACTTGCAATTTAGTTAATAAACTTTCCTTTCTTTTAAGTAAGAGCGTGCTTTGCTTATTCCTAGTCACATATCACAGCAGACACCAAGGAAAGTGTATTTTCATAGGGGCACTGGCATTGTGCGAGTGTCAAACCATGACAAGTCTGTATATTGTTTCATACAAATATTACCCTTAACTCATCTTTGTAAAATGGAACATGCCTCAAAAATGCAGAGAAATAAATCTCCATTTTATATTGAGTACTAAGCCTAAGAGGGCACTCTCTTTAAGACCACACACTGGTTTTCTTGAAGGATCTGTCTCCAGTTCTTGAAAAATCTAATCTTTCAGAAAAATATAAACATGTTGTTTAGGTCACCCATATGATCATAAATAAGTGATGAATTAGGGAAGTCAGGTATTTTGGACCATTTTTAGATAAAAAATCCTGGTAAAACTTACACCTTAAGCTATAAAAATTCATTAAGATTTTAGATTACAGTGCATATCCAATTAAAATGTCATTCATTTGTTTGGTTTTCAGGGATATTTAGAGAGCATTTTGTTTTTATTGGCTCAGGTACTAGAGCAGATGAAAATATTTGTTCTGCTGGCAGGTGTGCAAGGGGCAACTGTTGTGGTTTAACCACAGTCAACAACCAAGTCCCATACAGCCAGGCTCCACTGAAGAAGAAAAATGCCATCACTGCATTCCCTCCCCTTCCTTCTTCTTCCCCCTCTATATACTGAGTGTGATGCCATATGCTCAGAAAGGGATATGAGTATGAAATATCTCTTGGATCAGATGGGGGCAGCTGTCCTAGAGGTGTCACCTCCAAGATGCTTGTGTAGTCCCAGCCTGCTCACTACTCCCTGGCAGGGTGGTGTGAGGAGCAGAAAAATCCCTGGCTGTGCAAGCACTGCTCAGCAGCAACTATAACATCCCTGTGCTTTCAACACTGCTTTCAGCACAAAACCAAGATGAGTCCCATACAAGCTACATGATGAAACCATGTAGCCAAAACCAGGCCTGAGATAACCACAGAGCCTGAGATAACCAATGTTGGACCAAAAGAAGACAGATGTGTACTTAGAAATAATGGACAAATATGTCTGGAAAGAAAAGAATGCTTCAAAAGTGAGCTAGCCAATCCTTTAGTTTTCTAGTAGGATTGACCATGCTTGCACAATTCTTTACAGATACACTTGTTTTTAAGAGACTCAAACAATGGAAACTAGCAGTTTTGTTCTTTCTATTGGTAATAAGTTAATTCATGCTTATCCTTTTCTTTCTGTTAGCAGTGCGCATGAAAACAGGTTGGTTCTTCCTATCCACACCTTTTCTGTGACTGTGCTCCAATCAGACTTTCTTTCAGCAAAATGAACTGTTTCACTCTTGCCTTGTGAATCATGCTTTCTAAAAGTCTATTCTCTATTAATCGTGTTTTTCCTAGGTTCTGTCCTAGGGCAGGGACTCAAATAAGAGCATTGCGATTTGACTGCAACTTGTACGTCTATGTTGTGAAAATGGCATACTTGTGTATGCATTACAGTGCACACACCACGTTATCATTGCAGCAGCATTTTGTTATTCACTGTCATACCAGAGCTCTCATATGGTCCCACTTGTTTTTAATGAAAAAATTTTCCTGCCAGTTTCAGTGTGCTATGAACAGCTTCCTCAAGCCTCTTTCATCATGACTGAGTTTCCATGAAATAATTGTCTTCCTAATCCCAATCTTGCTCAGGCAGTAAAAGGACTATTACCTGCCCAATGTATATCAGCATAATATGATTTAAATACCAAATTTCCTCCTCTAGCAGAGTTATGTTCACAGTGGCACATAACACAGCGCTGAACCACATGTCATTGTGTCCAATACAGAGCTCCTCTTACACTCAGCACATCCAAGGAGTAAAAAACCCAAAGATTGTGTCCCGAGGAGGCCACGAAGATGTTTTGAGGGCTGGAACACTGCACTTATGAAGACAGGCTGAGAGTTCAGCCTGGAGAAGAGAAAACTTCAGGGAGCAGCCTTCCAGCACTTTACAGTGGCCTACAAAAATCTGAAGAGGACTTTTGACAAAGGCATGTAGTAATAGGACGAGGGGGGATGGCTTTAAGATGAAAAATAGCAGGATTAGATTAAATGACAGGAAGAAATTCTTTACTTTGAAGGTGGTGAGGCACTGGAAGAGGTTGCCCAGAGAAGCTGGGGATCCCGTTCCCTGGAAGTGTTCCTGACCAGCTTGGATGGAGCTTTGAACTTCATGGTCTAGTGGAAGATGTCCCTGTCCATGCCAGGGTCGTTGAAAGAGATGATTTTTAAGTTCTTTCCAACCCAAAACATTCTGTGATTCTATGAAAAAAATGTTCAACAAAACAAGTAACTTTGAAAAATTTCCTTCAATGAGCATCTTGTTTTAATGAACATCTTACTCTTCACTAACAATTTGTCACAAAAATGAAGCAAATTCAGAAACTTTTGCTCAGTTTCCCACTGCATAGCCCTGTTATTTTAATAATTCTCTTACATGTAACTTTTCTTTCCTTCTATGCAGAAAACAAAGTAAATTAAAGCAAACTACAATGTAAAAAAGTTGGCATTTTGAAATTCCTTTTTTTTCCCTTACTCTTTCTTTACATTTTCAGCCTATGGAAAACTAAACAGAAAACTTCCACTGCTTCTGCATTCCAGATTATTTTTTTCATAGATTTAGTGTTCTCAAGGATTAAGAGAAGTAAAAGAGATATATAGCATTGATTATAAAGCTTTGGATCAAGAAACAACAGCCTCTTAGGAAATCCATTACAATAAGGTTAAAGCCAGAAGATGTGGTAGAAAAATGAAATATTATGTTATCTAGTTTAAATGCACACATAAAATTTAATATCAAGAACAATAACTCACTAGTGAAAATGTATTTTAGATGATCCCATTTTCATCTGTTAGATCATCATCATCATCATTATGAGTGTTTACTTTTCTTATTTGATATTAAATTGTGTCTGGTCATATTTCTTTTGCTTAGTGCACAGGATCACGAAAATATCAGGATAATTTGCAGTGGTGAAATTTATTGAACCAATGGTAAAATAAGAAGTCTTTGAGCCCATAAAAACTAGGTTTTATTGCAGTATAATCTAGAATAATTTTAAATTGATTTTTATATTGATAATTTAAAGGGTTCAGAAAGTGGCCTAAAAAGAATATGGAAGAGAGATTCAATGGTGGTTGCTAAATATGGAAATAATAAAAGGTCAGGAAATTGCTTTACCTGAAAACAGGTGGGAGAACATGGGGTGTAAGAGGATGAAATCTGTCATGTGTTCCCATTTATTTTCCCAAGTGCCACTTGACTGAACACTCAAAATGGCAAGACAAAGACCAATGCAAAAAGATTGATAACAATTGCCTTTCCTTTTTCATTCCCCCCTCTTCCCCTTCTCCTTCTGGTGAGTTTTAGCATTTAACATTTGTTGTAGTCAGGTTAGCAACTTTTTTATTTGCAATGAACTGACAAGTTCTTACCAGATGCTGAAACTATGCTTAAACCAAAGCCTCTTGCAACATGTCTGTAGAATCCTCTGCCTCACCCTGCAGTATCTCAAATTTTCACTAGGTATATTAGATTGCTTCTCCTCCTACAGGGATTTTCTCCTGGCCCAAGCTTCTTAAGAAGCATAGCAGATATGGAGAGTAAACAGAGAAAACTTACAGTCTGTATCACAATAGAAAGCTGGAAAGCAATTTTTAGAGTAATGCTCTTATTTCAAAAGTGTCTGGGATGGTATTTTGAACCTATCACTAGTGTGATGCTACTTTTTCTCTGTCCTGATCTTTAGACCAACCTACAATGTAGTATTATCTTGTACTTCTTCATTAGATAAACAGGATAAATTTGAAGTGGCTCAGAGGGCTGTATAAGGTTGGAGGTAGTCTTGGTGGAGGTGCATCATTGTTCAGAATCAAAGCTGTGTGAAGGATTGAGTAAATGTATCAAACCAACCTGCTGGTGTCATTAGTATATCTGAGGAATTCAAATATGAAATTCAAATACATTTCAACAACAAAGAACATATCACTGGTGTAGCTCTATGACCTGTGTTACATAGAAGCTCATAGAGATGGTGATAATCCAAAGCAGATATAGTCAAAAAGCTCTTCATAAAATTTTTTGAATACTAGACATATCATTGAAACATTGACATTTCAAAAGTGGGAAGAAGATGACAATAAACCATAATATTGTAGAATCATGGAAATACAAATCCCTCCAGAGTTTATTCATCTTCATATCTTCAAACTATGTTCAAGAGACCCCAGCTTCTTACACAGAGAGACCTCTAAAAATCTTCATTGAAAAATGTTTTGCAACTTCTGTGTAAATAAAATATTCCAGTGCATGTCTGTCTTTGGAATGAAAATATTTTGCATGACATCTAAATCATTATTGATGAAAATTAAAATGATAAACTATTTCTGTCATCCTCTGGCTTTCCAATTTGTTTTTCACCTTTCTTAACCTGCTTTGCCCCAAAGTGGTTATCTGACACTCCTTAAGGCTTTTTCAGTATCAGAAGGAGTAGAATATTCATCTCATGTCTTATTTATGACATTCTTTTTAATATATTTCAGAATTTTATCTAATATTTTTATTAGCATCACATTGCTTATAGCTCTTCAATTTGTAGGCCATTTTTTCTAACCACAGTATGACTGCTTATTCATTTGAGCACCATTTTGCATTTTTGATCTGGATCTATTCTTCAGTAAGTGTACAACATAAACTTACCTCTACAGAATTTATTTGTATTGATATCAGGCACTTTCCCAGAGTCATTCTGACCCAGAACTTCAAAACTCAAGGACTTTAACTGGAAGGATCTTGTTATTAGCTCAGTGATAGACCATCTTTCAGAGATTGACCCCGCTTTAGTGATGTCTTCTGTAAAGATGGAATAATGCTAATTAGGAAGAAGGATTTGTCAGGGACACCTACTTGCAGAACATTCTGGAACAGCAGTGTTTGCCAAATCCTATAACATTTGGACTACTTGACTAATTTCCATTTCAACACACTTGTTTTCTACGCAATCTTTTCCTGAATGCTAATTATCACTTTGAGCACTTTTATTAATTTTCAGTTAGACCTCACTCGCTTTATTGTTACTACAATGCATACTGAGTTATAAACATTGTCTATTTCCAATGGATCCTAAGTATTGGTATTAATTGAATACTAAGCTGATAATGCATTATTCATTATATCCTGTCAACAACTATAACCTGCATACGTATATTCTTTTTTACTATCTAGGAAATGTGTACAAGTGCAAAGTTCAGCAGCATTGTCTCTTAAAATTAAAAATATTAACTAAACATAGAATTGTTTACAATTTACATCTCTGAACAGCTTTTCAATAGGCATTGGAAAAAGTCATTTAGATAGCTGTTTTATATGTTTTGTGTGTTATTGCTACTGTCAATTTATCTGTTGCACTCTAGTGATGAGTATGAAAGTTGTCTAAGTTTAAACAGTGTATTTTCTATTATTCTATAGTTAGCATAAAAACACATACAGCTTGATGTCCATAACCTTTTGTTGAAATATTACTTTTTTTTTTTTAAGAAAATGTACACGTGACAAGGATATGAGAAGAAAAACACCCACCATCTCTTGCTTTACCTCATGAAGATTTCTAAATATTGTTTATGGTTATGCCAGCAGGCCGAGTTGGATTCCAACTTGAAAATCAAGGACATTAAAACCATAGACCTTCTTTGATCATCCACTGTTGAGTCAATAGCAAAACCTTGAATTTTCAAGAAAGAAAAATATATCTAAGCCAGCTCAAAAGTCACAGCTACATCAGTTTCTACTAGTTTTGTCAAACGACATCTGAAGGACTCTTAACAGACAGTATTCCAGTCTCATCAAAATTTGGTTTCAGATTTGATACTTCTCTCACTGGATGAAGACCTGACAATCCAATCAATCTTTGTATTTGTTCACTAGCCTCCTCCATTTACATATTTTCCCTCCATCAACCCCACTTTTTTATAGGATACACAGTAGCATGCATTATTGTGCCACCATAGGAAAGATAAAGAGAGATAGGTGGTAGCTCAAGTACTGCTAGAAAAAACCTGAATAGGTTTTTAATAAGGACAATATGAATTATGATGAATTCTTCAAAGTTCATACTGAAACTGTTCTGTAGACTAGGAGAACCATCCTCATGCCTTCAAAGCCCAGCCAAATCCAGCCCCAGAGAGTTATAGAGAGATATACATTGCTTCATCATTCCTGGATGCCCACACTCTGCAACGGAACTGAGGGTTTAATGTGGGAGTTTTCATCTCAAATATCATGGGTCCATTCTATTTATATCCCGTTAGCAACACCTCACATTTACAGAGCTCAGAACATTCATTAATCAAGATACATTGAACCCTTGGAAGATCCACAGCCTAAGAGTTATGAGTTTATCTTCTGGTTATTAGGAGAGAGTCATGCATAACTAGGATCCCTCCTGAGAAGAAGACCTGCCTTTGAACATTTCAACTGTAGAAAACTACTGCCCGTAAGCAAGGTTTATTTTCTTATAAACATGAAATGTATTAAGCTAGATTTAACATTACGAATCAATGTAGTTAAAGCTAATATTGCATCCACAGTGTTATCTAAATTTGCACTAGAACAAAACATTGAAACCAACCCAGCAGCACTTGTGGTTCAATGCTTTGCAAGTAGTCCTTATATAGCAAACTCTCAAACACATTTAATGTTATTTACCATGCACAATACTTTGAAAAATTCCATCTGGGCTGGTATGGAGCAGAGCATTTCTTCAACAATATGGGATACAAGAGATTTGTGAAATCTGCTGTCAGATCACTTTCTGGACCAGAATTTAATTGAATTCCTTGTCTCAGTTTTATTTTTACTGACTTCAGTGTCTGGGGATGAGATCAAAGGCTCTCTATGGTTGTGAAATAAAGACTAGGGCTGATATTATCGTCCTCTGTCATGACAGCAGCTTTCAACAGAAATAATAAAAAAATCTTGTAAACAGACTATTTTCAAGATCGAGTCACAATTAAAAACCACTTTACCGCAAGGTATTTATTTGCTTCTCCAAGCACAAGATTAATTTCATTAGTTTTTTCTTACTTAAACTAATAGAAACAGATTCAAAAATAACCAATAACAAGAAAAAGACCTGTGCTCATGAGATTGAAAAGCTAAACACAGTGCAGGTGTTAGCTGTAACATTTACTGCAAGACCAGAAATTCTTAAGCCCTACAGCATTGAATGTAATCTATAGTTATGTAAAGAGTTGTGTTCTTGTTCAGTTATATAAATTTCTTTGGTAGTCATGAGATGGCAGATTGTTCTTGGAATATCTAGTGTGCTGTAATTAATATATACACTATTTAAATTAATTCCAACAAATTAAAATTTTACCTTCAACAACAGTCAACACAATCATCAGTCCAGACATAGTTCTAATAGTAATTTTTAGAAGACAGGAAGAAAACCAGGTTAATCCTGTCTTGTTCTTTCACTCAGTAGGTACACATTTTGCATTAAGTATATGGTATTTCATCTAGATATTTACTAGCTTGCATATAAAAACTGAACTATGAAAGACTTTTGAAAGTTAAGATATATCTTCTGCTTCTCCCGTATTCACAAGGCAATTAATCTGTCATAAAAATAACTGTGATTCATTTGTTAGTGGTTTGTTGATCTCTCCTGTGAAAAGTGTTTTGTTTTGCACAAGGAATTTGAAGTTAAAACAAGACTTTTGGTTTGGATGTTTACCTTGGAGGTCATCTGGAGCACCTGATGCATCGATTGTTAGATGAAAAATGTACCAAAAATAGTTGAAGAAAAAAATTAACTCTGGAATCCTACATTCTGTCCTAATCACAATAGTAAAGTTTTCAGTTCTTTGTCTTTGGGCCAATGAATTATTGATCATTTTATTCCAGATGGAATTGCATAAAAAGGAGAAAACTACAAGTCCCAATCCCCTTTTATTCTACCATCTCAGTCTGTTTTTACCCTGAAAGTCTACACATTCTTGATTTGGACAATGTTCTGAGAATTGTGAAATTCAGCACAAAAATGTGTATGTGGTGAGATAAGAACTGAGAAGGTTGTCTGTCGGAAACAGAACCTGCAAAAGTTGACTTTGAAAATACAAGGATTATTCTTTATGCCTTTTATGCCTTTAGGTAATAATTTAACCACCACTCTCTGCTTTTAATTGCATCAACAGAAGAAAGTAGTGACTCCGGCACTTAGCTTGGTATGCAGGAACTAGTTATAGCATGTGAATTAAGATATTTATATTCATCATCTATTTATAAAGTCTACTGATCTCTACAGTTTTCAGTAACTGTTTATTGTGAATCTCATTCTGAAGAATGCATCTTTTCAAGCAGAAATTGTTTGGAAAGTGGGCACTTAATGTAACACGGAAGATGCTGAAATCATAGTCATTGGACAATGTACATTATGTTGCTTAAAGCCTCTATTGGAACTATTCTTTGGCTTGTGCACCATTTAGAGTTGCAAGTCTCCTGGGATGAATTAGTGATATGTGCAATAAATACGTATCAAAGAAAGTTCCTGGAATATGAATATGGTGCCTCATGAAGATGCACTAATTCATCTACATTTAAGATTAAAATTTTGAATTTTACTCTAAAATTTTGTTTCTTTTTAGAGTAATAATTAATGTCTTAAAATCAATATCAAATAAGAATTCATTTAAGCGTACTGTTGAGATTCATTACAGATGGATTAAAGATTATCTTTTTTTGCACTCTGCACACCTAAATAATCCCCAAAGTGTCTTTTGGGCTTTCTTGTTTATAATGCCTCCCTGTCAAATAAATGATCATTACAAGTTTTTTTTGTAGAAAATTTGTCTTATTTGCAATTTGCTCAATAGCTCTTACTACGTTTTTGTAATTCCTAAGGAAAAACTCAGACTACTAAAATTATTTGCTTGTCAAAAAAATGTTCTTCAAACTACTAGCAGTTTTCTGTGTTTCATAATGAACTGCTCAACACTGAATAGCACCACAGACAAGTAGGCATTAAAATTATAGCTCTGATGCAGGTGTGTTTTTTTTTTGTCACATATAAAAATATTTGGTGGAACACAGTATAGGACAATTAATTCTCAAATACCACATTATTTCATACTTCCTATTCGCTCTCCATCTTCTACTAGTCTATACCCTACTCTCCTGACGTAGATACCTTTATTACATGATATTTTTTGCTTTTTATTCATATTTTAAAATCAATGTACAAATTGTTTTTAGAAGAATTTAAAATCTTTGAGATTTAAAAGATTTGTGCCCAGCTAAATGGAAAACACTGTTCAGAACTGAATACAAACTAAGTGCACGTTTCATCTGTTGAAATGTAAAGGTCTCAAATCTGATTCCTTATATTTGAGGTGGTAATCCAAACTGCTTCTGCACTGTGTAGCTAGAAAAAAAAAACACTTCTGTAAGATTCATTGCACTTTAAAGGACACTTCTCCCATACATCTGATAAATCACACTCTGGAAATGCCTGACTTTCTCCACCAATTACTGAGAGGGCCTAGTGCAATTTACGTAGAATAGATGTCTGATGATAGATATGCACAAGTGGTCAGATGCATCCTCTCCTATGAATCTGATTTTGCCATAACTGACTCAGAGGTAGAAAAATATATGCTTTGTAGGTTGAATGTGTTTTCTATAATATTCCTCTCCACATATAATATTGTAAATAAATACTGTATTAAAAACAGTCAGAGTACAGCTCTGTAAACTGAAATATGCCTTCCCGAAATTCTGCTGTAATACAGAATGCAGTAGGAAAAAATATGCCCTTCTAGAGGAGATTTTTTTTTTAATGTACATGTTTGTGATAGGGCTGTTGGGTAGAAGCAAGCAGTTGATGAGTTATCATCCTCTGCTTCAATGCATGTCAATATATTGTAAATAGATCACTGCACTGCAAAATAAATTAGTAAGGATGTTGCAAATGTGTGCCTGGCTAGCACAGAAACTCACATGTGTATTGGTTTGTCATTAAACACTCTGTTCCTGTGGTGTTAGGTGGAAAGGAGGAGGAATTTTTTCAAATATTAAAACCGGATATATTACTATGATGTATAGTCAACCGTAAATTATCCTTGAATGAGATAGAAAAGACAGAGAGGACAGTCAACTTGGCTCCAAGCTGAAATATCACTCAACACAAAGCAGGTAGAAGTTCAGGACTTTGAATACTTCTTTAAGGTACTGCAGACTCACAGAAAAAATAATCCTTTTGAAATCTTGCTTTTCTTCAAACAAAATAATTTAGTCATCTGCAGAACATATTCACAGACAAGTTATGCAGATTCCCTAGTGATTTAGTTCAGATCCAGCAGCTCCAGAGCACTGTCATAGAGAAAACACTGTCCCCATATCCATAAGGGGATATCAGGTAAATTTTTCAATGCCAGGAAATCATAAGGACTTTCTCTGGCACAGCATGCCTCTTCATCTGTGCTGCTAGAAGGCTTTCTTACCAAAGAAGAAGAGTTTTTTCTATTTTGGTGGATGGAAGAAGAGTGTGATTTATATCAAGCTCTTGAACCACACTAGTACTTGTCTGGAGAGAGTTCAGTGAAACAGACTGCATTTTTAAATGTATGCATGTTTACCTGCTGCTGTACAAATAGCTCCACATATAAGATCGAGACATACGGACCCTTGGCAACCAAGTGCTTCTGGGGGCATGCAGCTGGTCAGTACTGAATTCGTGCTAATAAGCAATATAAAAAACCATTACGTGACTATTGCAGAGAGTTTTAAAAATAATTCCAGACTTGAAAGATATAATTTACTGCTAAACTGCTGTAATCAAAGTGAATTACAACTAGTACACAAGGGAAGCAGGTATAAAAGACTTTCATAAAACAAGCTACAAAACAGTTCAGAGAACTTAATGGAACAGTCTATATTTAAGCTGAGCAAGATGAATACTGCCAGGCCATGTCTGAAATCTAAATGGGAATTAAAAATACATATATATAAAAGGGAGAGGACAGTCTTAAGAAAGTAAAGGAGGAATAATTTGTACATTTCCAAGCATTCCAACAAGTGCTACTGAAATTCTGACACTATTTCACTGTTTAGAGACCCAATCAATTTCTAATCACATGTACTTAAAATATTCCATAAGGTAAAGAAATGAGTAACACCATCTTGATTCATGAGATACCTATATTTTTTAATCAGCCAGTGTAATTGCTGTAGTAAGCACAGTGTGCCTGGCTGGCCCTTGCACTGGCAGCACTTCTATCTTTTCAGTGCCGTTCCTTTGGGTTTAAACCAAATGGAACTCTAGACTATATGATACTACAGACCATAAAATACAATGCGTCATTAAAATATTAATTCAAATGTTGGAAACATATCACTCAATTTCTTGCAGAAAATACTGAGGGAGAAATGTCACACATCATAGTAAAATATTACTGAACAGGAAGTAGAGGCTCTGAGGTGCAGTACCATTATGTACTTGTTTATAAATATCTTCTTATAATAAGCCTCTTAGTTTAAGAAATTTAAAATGTAGTCTGATATCAGTGGTAACAACAGTAAAATATAACAGATCACACAAAGAATTCTGATTTCCAGCCTTAAAAGCAAAAAAATAAGAACTCTGAATTATTAGTCTTCAGCAGACAAATTATCCTTTATTTGACACTTGTAAATCAAGGGGGTGGGATGGTTTGGAACTGTGGAATTGGCAAAATGAAAACTATTCATAGACCCTTGACAGAGCAACAGTGTGGTGAGGAAAATTTCTCTTCTGCAGATTTATATCCTAAAGGCAAAATCCTGAAACAGAAAAGAGGGGCAATACTTCAGATTTTTACAGCAAAATTAAACTAATGCACCAGAGACATCATCTGCCTAACTACCTTAAATCTGAATTGAGTGTTTTATTTTGTTTAACTGCGTAAATGATACACATATATTTTTTAACTACTTGGTCTGGGTCCATTTCATACTCGAGACAAACAGATATACTCAGTCAGACCTGAATGGACCTAGTTTAGATGTTAACTGTTGACTAAGATGAAACAATAGAAAGCAGAACCACAGTCACAGTCCCAATGGTTGAGGCTGAAAGGGACCTCAGGAGGCCATCTAGTTCCCCTCCTTCTGATAAAGCAGTTTAATCCAGAGTGGGTGGCATAGGACCATCTCCAGGCAGATTTTTAATAGCTCCAGAGAAGCGACTCTGAAACCTCTCTGGGTAGCCTGTTACAGTGCTCAGTCATCTTCACAGTAAGGAAGTTTTAATCCTGTTCAAATGGATATTCCAATGTTCCAGTTTGTGCCGTTTGACCCTTTTCCTGTCACTGGCCACCACTGAAAAAGAATCTGGCCCAGCTGCCTCAGACTCTCCTTTTAAGAGACATACTCCTGTCCCATCATTATCTTCATAGACCCCCACTGGACCCATGCCTGTAGTTCCTTGTCTGTCCTGAGCTGAGGAGCCCAAAAGTGGTTACAACACTCCAGGTGTGGCCTCACAGGGTAGAGCAGAGGGGCAGGATCACCTCCCTCTATCTTCTGTCAATGTTTTTCCTCAGGATACTGCTTGGCCTTTTTAGCCACAAGGCACACTGCTAGTTCATGGTAAACTTCTTGTCCACCAGACCCCCAGGTCCTTCTCTTTTCCTCTGCAGAATGCAAAGGTTGTCTATACAGGCTACTCAGATATAGGAGTATTCATTGAGTCAGATTACTATATTCTTTGAAGGACCCCATCTAAACCAAAACCACTAAAAGGATATTATTCAAGAAGGCAAGAAACAAAAGCTGGTGGCATTTTTCTAGTATATGTTTGGTAAGAACCTAGAACAATGACATTTTCTCACTTAAGCCTCATTTGAATGTTAATTTATTGAGAATAAAATTAAAAAGTAATATCATATGCATATGATATAGGTAAATTCCCTAAGAAAATGTCTTTACTTTGCTATGAACATGCATTTACTTTTGTTCATGTGTTTACTCTGATGTGCTCAACTGTATGTAATTTCCTATATGAAATTTTCCATTTTATCTAGGACAAAAATTGTTCAAACGTCACTAAAAAATACTTTTTTCCTTCTATTTCTTTTGAAAGATTTTATCTAGGAGGCTTAATCATCTGTCACTACAAGGAAGAAATGTTAGTACTGAAATATTGTTAAATTTAATTCCCACTGCAGCAGTTTACCGAAACTTATTGGTCTTAGATAGGCACTAGTTTAAAATCTGAAATTGGATTCTGGAATAAATAATCAAAATATAGTTCTCTTAGTATTATCTGAGTTGCGCTCAGAATCTAAGATAAAGATAGCTTTATTAGATTTGGAAAAATAGAGAGTCTTTTGATTAATGATCAGATGAAAAGAGCTTTTGAAAATATGGGAGTGACAAGGTCATTTGTGCCATACTTATTGAATAACCTATCTGGGTAATGGGAGGAAATGCTTCTATCTACAAAGTATTCCCAGTGCCAAACTACATTAGATGCAATAATGGATGGCAAGGAAGGGCAAAATTTGTCAAGAAAATGAGGCAGGTCTGGACAGAAACCAAAAGTCAAGATACAAGCACTATAATTAAACAACTGATTTATTTTACAAATTCTATTTTTAAGAAGCTTTAACAAGATTTTCAGCAAGAGACAAGACATGCTTGAAACAAGACATTTTCAAACAAGGACATAACCTGAACATCTATAGTTTTTATACTGAGTGGGAAAACTGTAAGAAGGAACTAAATTATTCTGGTTTTGCCTTGTTACTCTCTTCTCTGACCTCAAGCACTCCTCTTCCCACCCCCAGTATCTATTAAAAATTGTCTTTGAAAAACCAAAAAAACATATCTCTTGGTTCCCTCCTATGGAAATCTTAGATAGGAATGACATTCTTTAAAATGTTTGTGAGATTTTCAGAATAAGATCAGAACCTGTATGACAGCAGTGGTTTTTCAGCAAACAGCTGAGATTTTGAACATTTAATCAACTCTCAGAGAAAGAAATTCTCCCTGTAGATGGCATTTTTAAAAATATTTTGTTCAAACATTTGTTTCATGACTGAACTTTTAAAACTTTACTGTAGAATAACTCTTTTCTGGTGTTCTCAAGTGTTATGACCTCACAAGAGCCATCCATTTCACAACTGAGGAAAGTTTACACAGCATAGGTCAATTTTCAGCTTCTTGTATTTCTTATTTACTGGATAACATCGAAAAATACTCAAGTGAAATGAGAAAAAAAAAAGTGAAAGGCAAATTAAAAAGTCTTAAGAACTCACAAAAAGTCTAATACAATTTTATCAAATTGCCCACAGCTGACTTCTGTAGTTTTTCCCTAATAATCCAGTTTCCACAGGCCAGCCTAATACAAATTTTGTAGCACAGCAGTAGATCAAACATGGTTATTGACAGAAGTAATGCTGGTATGTCAAATCCACAGAATTTAAAGATAGCAAGAATGTGAGACGGTTGTTAATTTTGAGGGATTACAGCTACTACAAATAACTGTCTGAAAGAGATATTTATGTTTTGTGATGTGAAATAACCACAGAGGGACCATGAAGGAAAAGTTAATGGGGAAACTAATCCCTGGTCTCTGCTGAAACGCTTCCTTGCATCTTCCTGTGGAGTACATGGGTTTCCAGAGCACTAGATACCTTCTCTTCCATATGGCATATTAATATTTCAGGAGAATCTCTGCTTCAGCTGCTTTATCCAGACAATATATCAATCCAAATTCATACCTGACATAAATCTTGAAACTCAGTTGCTTTTCACCAGATTTTATTTCACCTCACAAAATTCCCCTATCTTTTACTATGCTCTGAATCATCTTTAGCTATATAAGAAAAAAATCAAATATATGATATTCAAAATAAGATAAAACAATAGGGTAATTGGGTAGTATTTAATGAAATACTTTACTGAAACTTTGTGAATTTATTTTTAATTGGTTTACAGCAAGTCTGGTGGCTACTAGAGAATTATATTCACTCATGTTTTCACCAGAAAAAAATGGAATGTGAAATGCATGTCACCATAAATCACAGATTTTATAATGACACTAAATTGTTATTAGACTAAAACATTGTGTAATTCTGGCATTATGTTGGAGAAAATATGCTGAGTGATACTTAACCTTACCTTTGAACTTTCCTGAAGGTCATTGTCAGTATACTTTAGGTTAGTAAAAAAACCATGAGGCTTCAAAGTGCAAAAAAACTCAGAAGTTATTATGTTATGGGTGTAATTTTCCTAGAGTTATGCCTAATCCATACAGAATGGTTATTTTTTAACTTTTAGTATTAAATTTTTTTTTTATATTAGAAAAACACAACAACCTCTTGTTTATTGATTTCAACTACTTACTCCCAAAATACAATTTTTGTAGTGTTTTGGATTTTTTTTCTAGATTAGTAATTAAATTTGAGTTGTATCAAAAGATTAATCCTACTAATTGGGTGATGATTTTATTTTCCATTATTTGAAGATGCAAAAAAGGCAAATGATTTTGATATGCAACTTCATTTACCTCTGTATGCATTTAACAGGTAAGTGAAGCTCTATGTCCACTGAAGAACTTTGACCATACCCACCACCCAAGGAGCTTAGACCAACAGCAAGACAGAGAAATGGAGTAAAAACCTCACATTATTTGTCAGGAGGAAAAAGGTACACATGGAAATAATTAGAAGACAGTCAAAAGCATTTTACTTTTGACTTAGAATATTTCTGTGCATAATATATAGGTTTATTTTTAACTTAAACAGAAAATCCCAGTAATCTGATGCAATATACTTAATAATACTCTGCCAAGAGTGTTTTCAACTATGTATCAGTTTACTTGTAGATGATTTTCACTACAAATACAACAGGTATATCTTGTACTTCAAGGAAATGCGTTGTCAGTAACTGTTATGAAAGAGTAAATGTATGGTAAAACTAAATAAGAAATTATTCTCCTAAGTATAAAAATAACACACTTAGAAATTCCATTGAAAAAATTATTCTCTTGCATTAGATTTCTAACAAGTGCTTTCTTATCTCAGAATAATTATATAAGAGATACTAAAGCTGGTAATTAAGTATAAAAGATTGCAGAAACAATTTTAAAGACCTTTTGCTAAAACAGGCAGATCCAAAAGGGGCATTTCTATATTTGAATTGCAAATGTCCTAACTGTTCCTTGCTGGTTCCAGGGATTATATAAAGAGCTAGACAGTCAAACTCCTTAAGAACTGAAACAAGTGACTTAGGTACTTAATTGGGTCAAACAGGAACTCAAGCTCTGAAACACTCTCATGCTATTTGTTTTGTTTTTTGTTTTTTTTTTTCTTGGTTTTTTTTTTTTGTATTTTCTTTATGGTGAAAATGGCACAGTTGCTCTTTTCTTTGAAGAGAGAGCATGAAAGAAGCTCCACATAAATGCTGTCAAGTACCTGAGGATAGTAACGGGCATGACTGTCCCTGTCCAGCCTCTTTGGTGTCTTCCTCCACCCACCCACAGCCCAGGACTCCATTTCCTGTACTTATATTTCCTATATTCCCTCAGAAGTGATTTCCATATAATGGTCACACATCATGATTTCCTCTTTTGATCCTCTTTGAAAACTACTTTATGGAATTCAACAGGAAAATTAACTAGTTTTTCAGCACCATATTATGCAATTAGCAGTTCCTTACATCTATTGCATTTTCAATACTGACAGCCTTTTATAAAACCTTTTATCTTTCAATCTGCAAAGAGCAAATGCTTTTGCAGGGAAATTTAGTGTAAGTCAAATAGATGGCTGAAATAACAAGGAGGAAATAACAGTACAGTATGCAAAACACTGTCAATGATTTCTGTGAAATGTTGAATTTTAATTACTATAACTAATTATAATACTGCTACATTTTTCTCACATTACAAATATACACTGGGCTAATGTGGATTAAGATAAAAGTGCCACGAGGAAACAGCAGCAAAAATAGAACACAATCTCATGTTTATAGAGAGAAACAGGGAACTTTTCCCTAACCTTAGCTTTTGACATCCTACTAAATGCCATGTCTTTAACTGAGTGACTAGTTCCATTTATAGTCTACTACTAGTCCTTCAATGAATGCAGTAGTGAGATGAACTCTTGTTTTGTGATAAATAAACATTTACTTAATAGCAATCTTTCTGAATTGTACTATGAAACATGGTTTATCTCATCATCACATTGCTCCCTCTTCCCTCCTTCAAATCATAACTTAAAATTACTTCTGTGTTTTATACATTAGTTTTGTTTTGTTAAGGGTCATTTAAAAATCAGTAAAAATCTCTACTAAAACAAATATCTCCTTGCTCTTGATGGTCTCTTCAAAAGAGTAAGTAATCACTGCTACAAAAAATAGTGTCTTGCTTTCCAAGATTTTTGTAAATATTGTTTTGCAGTGTTTTATCATTTCCTGCAGCTATTCTCTATTTGGAAACAAAGAAATTTTGGGTTTAGGCATTGTTTACGTATTTAGAAATGTCACTCTTTCAGTTGTGTGCTTTCATCGCTTATTTAAAGTTGTATATTCTATGTTAGACTCATGGCATGGTTTGACACTGGCACAAGGCCAATGCCCCCGTGAAAATACACTTTCCCTGGGGTCTGCTGTGAGATTTTGACCAGGAATAAGGACAGCAGACTCTTACTTGAAAAAAAAGAAAAGTGTGATGGTTTGACCCGGAAACAGGATTTCTGGGATGCTGGGGATGCTGTGGCTAGGGCCAATGAGTCTTTAGATTTTAATATTGTCACCTGGCTTAGCCAGTGGGCATTCGATTCACCTCTGAGAACACCAGCTAAAAGCAGGGCGCTCCCCCTGGCACTTCCTCTTGGGACTCGGTGGGAGAGAGAGAGGAGGCCTCCCTCGCCCAGTGCTCTTGCTGGGCAGGGGAGGGGCAGCCATGCAGTAGGCCTGGCCCCCCCAAGGGTGGAAGGATGGTAGCAAGAGAGACACCAGAGCCGTCTGGGAAGTTCCCCCCCCTTGGGAGACAGAGAGAGAGAGCGAGACTGAGAGAGAATCGCTGCTTGGGGCTGGACTGTTACCTTGAAATTTGATATGGGCTGCCCGCATGCCCGGTCTGTGGAGAAGAAGGGGGGGAAGAATGCACCGAGGAGTCCGGCTGCTTTTAGGAGTTGTTAACCCCTTTTTTGGACAATGAAAACTTTATAGAACATTAACCTTTCCCAGAAAAGAGTTAGAGTGGAAGAGGGAGAAATGAGCAAGTGAGAGAGATGGTGGATAGAGAAGAATCTTGGTGGGAAGAGATGATTGGAGTGGCTTTTGCTGGACTCTTTTTGTATAGCCATGGACAGAGCCATGCTTCCTTGTGATACAGAGACTGCATCCAGGGGGGCACAATGCCCCGGAACCAAGAGGGCTCAGTGGTGGTGCCCCTCGGCCCCAGGGGGTGAAATATGGGGGGGGACAGGTGTCCCAAAGTTGAGGCTGTACTCTCTTTGGAATGGGACAGAGCATCCTTAAAAGACAACCCTGGAACAGCCCTGGTCCATGTTCAGGCGGTGAGAGCGCCTGGAAAATGGAAAAGGCCACCATGGCACAAGAAGGACTCCTCTCCTCTTGATGAATTGAGAATTGATTATGTACGGAGTGGTGGTGGACTGGGAGTTGGTGATTTGGGAGGTGTATAGATGTATTGGAATTTGGTGGGGGGGAGGAAATGTTTTGTAAGGTTTTCATTTTTCCTTGTAGTTTTCTTTTGTGTGTAGTTTAGTTATTGTTTTTTGTAGTTTAGTTAATAAATGTTTTTTTTCCTTTTTAAGTAAGAGCCTGTTTTTTCTTATTTCCTGGTCAAAATCTCACAGCAGACACCAGGGACAGTGTATTTTCATGGGGCATTGGCATGGTGCCAGTGTCAAACCATGACAAAAAGTTTATTAACTAAACTACACACAAAAGAAAAAGAAAACACAAGGAAAATGAAAACCTCACAAAACACTCTCCTCCTCCTCCCCCCTAAATTCCCAATACAATACATCTTCCAAAATCACCAATTCTGGGTCCAGCACCACCCTTTAGAATGCTCAACTTTCAGTTCCTCAAGAGGAGAGGGAGTCCTTCCATGTGTCGTGGTGGCCTTTTCCATCTTGTCCAGGTGCTCTCACCACCTGAACACGGACCAGGGCTGCTTCCAGGGTTTTCCTTTTAAGGATGCCTCGTCCCACTCCAAAAAAGGCACAGTCTCAACTTTGGGACATCTGTCCCCCCCATATTTATATACCCCCTGGGTCTGAGGGGTACCCACACTGAATCTTCTTGGCTCTAGGACATTTCTCCCCCTGGACTCAGTCTCTGTATCGCACGGAAACATGGCTCTGTCCATGGCTACACAAAAGAGTCCAGCATAAAATGCTACTCCATCTTCTCCATTCCTCCAACATCTCTCACTCTCTTTCTCTGGTCCAGACCTTCATCCCTCAGCCATTTCCTTCTTCACCTTCTACCCTTATCTCTCGTCTAGGAAGGGTTAATGTTCTGTAAAGTTTTCATTGTCCAAGAAGGGTTAAAATCTCCTCCAAGTGGCCGGACTCCTGGCTGCACCCCCCCCATCTCCTCAGCCGGGCTGCCTGCTGCCAGCACATGTTTACCAAATTTCAAGGTAACAGCCACAAGCACAGGCTGCACTCTCTCTCTGTCTGTCTCCAAGGGGGGGAACAGGCTGCCCATTGCTTCCCGGCATTTCTTCCCTTCTTCCTTCCACCCTTGGGGGGCCAGGCCTACCTCTCCCGGCCGGGCCGCATGGCTTTTCCCCTCCCCCGCCCAGGCAGCAGCAGGGCCGGGGGAGAGACCGAACTCCTTCCCGCCGGAATCCAAAGAGAAACTGCCAGGGGGAGAGCCCTGCTTTTACCCTGTGTTCTCAGAGGTGGATCCAATGCCCAGTGGTTGGGCCAGATGACAATATTAAAATCTGAAGACTCATTGGCCCTATCTACAGCTTCCCAGAAATCCCATTTCCGGGCTAAACCATCACAACTCATTTACTAGTATTAATATAAATTTCCTAAAATTATTTTTCTTCAGGTACATTTAATTCTTAAAGAATAGTATAGACTACTGTTTCTGTAATTTCCTATTTTGGAATTTAACCTTTAGGACTTTACGAATTCAAGATATTAATGCATGCTTTTTAGATGAGCATAATCTTTTAAATTAGTGAAATAAGATGGATTTTCTAGATTCTGTAGCAGTTTAGAAATACGTGGAAGGAAACATATTGCTTTTTAGGTAGTCAAAGAGAAGACAGACATCCAAACAACTGAATTCAAGACATCAAAACAACAAAACAAATATTTTTTTATATTTTTATTTTCAATCATCACTTTCCTGCACTTTAAATTATAATTATGAGGAATCTTAAATGCAGGATGGCCTTATCAGCTTGATGTCTAAGTTTTACCCATGTTCTTATGATGGTTCAAAACTGGAAGACAGTAATCCAGCTTTTATGTTCTGTGGGGAAAGTGTTCCATTAGATATGGTTAATCTCAAACAGAATATATGCAGAAAGAACATCATGACCAAGCCTCGAGTTGTCTCTAGAATCAAATTAAGAGTACAACAATTAATTGGTGACATTGTTAATGGGGAAGTTGGAACTGAGCTATAATGTAGCAGAGAGTTATTTGGCAATGCTTTCAAAACAGAGCAGTGAATTATGTACCAGGTTAGCATGTGGTGCTATGTACATTCTGCTCCTCATTTTCAAGAATTCTCTACTCCTAAGGCTAAAAAAAATTTAAAGTATATGGCTGCTTTACACTTCTTTGCTTTAGAGGGGCTGCTGTACACACAAGCATGATAACCTATGATACAACAAAAGAACTAATAAGAAATACCCCATTATCCTTGCCATGGTACAAAAAGTTCTGTTTTCAAAGGACTGCTTTTGTCCACTTAAGAAGTCCTGGGCAACACACATGTCAGTTCTGGGAGATGGGAAGACCTAAATCAAGTATCTGACTTCCTGGGCAAGAACTCTGCACAGACTAATGTCTAAGACCACAATGTAGGGAAACAAGTACAACCCAAGGTAGGAGACGGAGTCTGGCCTTCACAAAGCTGGGACAACAAGACCAAGGGAATTTTTAAACTCAGGTTCCCTAGACTTTGTCAAAAACAACAAGGTCTATTTTCTTCCACTGAAAGTCTATTTCTATTGAAGGAAGCAAACTCTTCCAGCTCTTGTAGAGACTAGGAAGTTTATTTAAACAAATCAATGTAGTATTGCAAATTCCTTTGGAGGAGGACAGAAAAATGGTGAAACATAAAACATCTGAGATATAGTTATATGTTCAGAGTCACTCTTGTATGTATGTATGTCATACTACTGGAAAAACAAAAAAATAGTTTTCTAAAACTGTTTAGATCATCATCTGATAGGTGAGTCTAGACAGACTTCAGAATTCATCATTCTCTTTATGTACAATCCTTTGATAAAAAAAAATTGATGAGACCTAAAAAGGACTGTCACCATGTTGTGGTCTCAACAACATAACAATTTTAATTTGACTGTGGAGCACGGAAAGAAAAATTCACTGCCTTGTTATGAATTGATATCTAGAGCTATCAGAGCCAGCTACAGAATTTTTTTCCAAGTGCTAGTGGAATGCATGTCTTTTGGACATGTTTGATACAATTAACAGAAGAATTTTGGGTTTTTTTAGACCTTCAATACTAAAAATTTCTAAGGGTGTGTTCTGAACTTAGGTATTTAGAGCTCTAAACAATGTACTCCTAACAATGACATGAAATGTTCATGATGGTAGATCTGCACAATTCTAGAGGTTTTACTTTCTCTGAAAGGTGTTTTAAACTCATTATGGGATTTTTTTTAAGGATAGGAAGTTCACAAGCATTGAACTATTTAAAGCACACCACCATGGTCCTTCAAAAGCCCAGATTTGCTGAACACAATGTGCATAGACTAATATTTTGCCAATCTCACAGCCCTTTCTCTGCAGGATTTTGGGACTTTTTGTCCTATAGATTGCAAGAAATCTACCTGGAACATGTCCACAATTCTACAATCTTGATTTCTCAACCTGTATCATTACTGCTATCTGTTTTCTACTAATAGATATAAGAGTGTTTCCCTGAAGAACAAAAATTGTAGTGGGGGTGGATGTGTTGCAGTCTGCAACATATGAGACGAGTGATGGAGGGTCATTCCCTTAGCCTAAGGTAAGTGAAACAGACGTTCCCTAAGAATGACTTCAAAGGTTTAGTAGAACAATATTCTGGTTGTCATTGGTTGTATTTACAATTTATTGTTATTTCCCCCTACTATAAATGTAGTTCTTTTTTTCTAACTGTCATTTCAGCAAGCAAGCCTGAGGTCAGATTTTCTTCTTCTCATTCTATCTGTCGAGTATATGGGGCCACAATCTCTGCTTGCTGGTTTTCCAGTAATGCAACGTTATTTGATGATTTCTGATTTATGCTATTAGAGTGTTACACTGCAGTTTGAGGTCCTCTAAGTTGAACAATGACCACATGTGCATTTTTTCCACTGCTGGTGTTTAACGGTGCCCAGGAAAAGCCTCGAGTTGTCTCTAGAATCAAATGGACAATTTAGTTCTTGTAACTGGCATTCATAAGGGAAAGAGGGAAAAAAATAAAGGGAAAGGAAAAGGAAGGCTGAGAAAATGAGATCATGAAAGACTGAAGCCACTGAGAGAGAATCCCAAGATGTAAGATTTATAATCAAATTCCAGACCAGAACACAGCCTTAAGGAAGCAGTCAATAACCAAGATGTCCTATAAAAATTAGAAAAAATTTTTCTTCTGCCCTTGATTTTCTGTGACTAGCTTAATGTTTCTTTTGTACAGTTCTCTTCCTATTGTAACTTCTATTTCTTAATCAACCTGGGAAAATAAATCTGTAAGAATTCTCAATGAAGAAGATTTCCAAATAGCTTAAATGATATTTCCAAATAGCTTAAATGATATTTAATTACTGGTATTCTCTATACGTATATTATGGTGCTTTCAAAGAACTGGCTTGTGACATCTTTCATAGGAGAGCAGGGTAGAAGGAATGCAACCTGTAGTATTCATGGAGATGAGGAGAAAGCAGTTTTGTGCCCTACTCTCTCCCATGAGAGAGATTGTGTCTCAGAGGGTTCCTGGGCTGTATCAGATGAAGTATGTCTCTACAGTCCTTTAACAAAGGTAAGGCAAATTACCAGACATGACTCCATCTCTTCCTTGCCATATCAAAGCAACAAAAGGGTGCTTGAAACTGTGTTAACCAAGCAGCCTTTGCATCCATTAAAAAATATCATAGGCTGCTGATAGTATCCATCAGCACTCAGGTCAAAGGGTTATTATTGAAAAATGTCTGCATGCTCCCTCTACTCATCTGATCGGGAGCCTCAACAGGAACAAAGTTGTACTTTTCAAATCACTGGTTGAAACCTCTAATACAATAATTCAAAAAGTCCAGATTGCTTTCAAAACAAAACAAAACAAAAAAGACAAAAAAAAAAAAAAACAACCCAAAAAACAACAACAAAAAACTGCAGGTGGAAGAAAAGTGGTGAGTCTTCTGATGGTGGATTTGGCTGTGTGCAATACTGTTCAGAAAATGCTGTGCCTGCTGTTTTTATAATAAGATGACCTTTTCCACTGCAAAGACACAGCCATCACAACCATTAGTAAAGCACTAATGAATAGTCTCTTATTCAAACAACAGCAGCAAAGCAGAAATCTCATATATCCTATGTCCCTTTCACTTCACTGAAGTGTGAACTCTAAAACCTCATTGGAAACAGAACATTTTGATGAGAGGAATAGCAGCAATGTCACACTGAATCATTACTGCTACAATTTTCAGTTATCTGGCTTTTATTGTTGTTTTGTTTTGGTTTGTTTTGTTTTGTTTGGGGGGGAGGGTGTTGTTTGTTTGGGGTTTTTTTATGAATATATGCTATACTATGAATATGCTTAACACATCGGTACACAATTTACTATTTGTGTTCTTACTGTGCCTAGGAGCCATTAAGGACGCACCAACTTATCTAATATTCAGCTGTGAAGATAAATGGCCTTGATTGATCTTGTTCTGCCATTTCTAATGTCATGACTCTCTTCTGTCAGACTTTACCATTCCTGAGGGGTTTGAACCTTCAACAGGTGATATTAGATATCTGCTCAAAAGTGGTAATGACTTGAAATGCTACATTATTCAGACTTCCACTTTTTTTATGACATGGGACAGAAGACACAGTAGCCAGATTTTAGAGATGAACATCACATTCTTACTTCATTTGATAAAAGTAGGATAATATATTTAGTTTGTGTAAAGTCTGGTCATCCAGAAATTGCTGTAAATTTGGCTGTGTATAGAAAAACTTTTCTCTAGAACAAAAATACTCTGTAAAACAGGCTACAAAAACTCTCCTTTTTGAATTTTCACTATTGGTAAAGTAGAGTCTGTAGTAAAACATCTGTGTTATATGAGCTGACTGTTTGTAGGCTCTGAGGTTTTCTTCAAAAACAGTTCTTCACTTAAGGAGATAATTCTTAAACTGGAAAAATTACCCACCAGATTAAGTTTATTTATGTAAGCATATCATTTCACATTACAAAAAAAAATAGGAGATGAGAATGAAAAGTGTATTTTCCAGGCTATGAGGTGATTTAAGCACCTAAGATATCTTCCCACTATAGTTAGGTAAATAAATTTAGGAAACCCACAACTTGCAACAGCCTGTGGTGATCTCTGCCCAAAATGTTGAGCTCCTCCCAAAAGAAATACAGCTGATCATGCAGGAGCAGCCATGCCTGTGTTTCAAATATGGAAATTTTCCAGAGTTGGGTTTCAGACATCAATAATGTACAATAGTACACATACTAGTTTTTAACCTGTTAGAATGGATTAATAAAAGTTCTGTACACTTAATGATACAAAAAACCAAAACCTGGTTAAATATTCAGAAACATCAATCCAGATGGAGTCACAGGTTTTCAGAGCTGTCAGTGAAAAATCTGAACCCTTTTATTTATTTTTAAGCATTTATTTCTATTCAGCTCAAATTTTAATATATATTTTAGTAATAAACCCCTAGTAATTTGAATGAGAATCAAGAACCTAATTACTTGTGAGCGAATTAAATTTCTGATTTGTTTTTGAAAATAAATCTGAAATATTTGTAGCATAATATAATATAATGGAAAATAATATATATTATGTATAATAGTAGGTACTCGACATTGTTACGTACATAGGCTGGTGTGCTATAACATGTACGTGGTTGTTTGAAAGTATTTTGAAGCTCAGAGGAAGTTATTCAACTTTTAACAACTCGGTTGCATCAATTCTTTCATTTTATTGATGCTGTGTCCTTTATCGGCTTTTTATCTCATTTCTAGCACAACTGATATCAGAAGTCAGTACTGTAGTCAACTGTTTTAATTTGCCTATAAATTAAAGCGTGAAACGGATTTTAAAATTTTTGATTAAAAGCACTAAAGAATGTTTCCAGAAGGAGACAACTGTGCTAAGCTTCCTTCCATAAAGAAGTTTTATAAGTAGGTCATAAACCCCTGAAATTAAGTCAGAAATGCTGACAGACCCCAAACTTTTAGAAGCTCAGTAAGCTCCAGTCTAATCTTCTTCTCCCAGAGGGGGAACATCTTTTTCTTGAGACTAAATTGTAGACTGTAAAATAGTTGTTTTGTCACGTAGAGCTCTGAGTATACAGTAAAGAAATGTACAGCAAAAAAAAGAATGTGTTGTTACTATAGCAACTACAAGTCAAAAATATATCTTAAAATATATTTTTATTCTAAATTTATCCTGGAAACATTTCCCAGTCTTGCTTATTTATGTTACACAATATAGTTTTCATTTGTTAGCGTGGGTCGGATGAACTCTGAAACTACACTGGAATTACTGGAGGTAAATAGATATGAACTAATGAGAGATTTGTCCCCAGTGGACCTTAGATGTACTAGGGTATGGAAAATGCTACATAAAATTACACATTGAAAACTTTTATCTTAGAAGCCTTATCTATTTGTGTATGCATGTGAACAAATTTTATATAATCCTCTTCTAAGGAAGGAACAGTTGTTTTATAGTTTGGGTTTTGTTTTGGTTGTTTTTTTTTTTTTTTTAATGTTTGAAAATGATAACATGATTGTTATGATCCTTATGTGAAATTTTTATATTTAGCAGACAGCTTTGACAGAAGAAATTTGTGATGTTTGTAAATTGTTTATATACGTGGTATGGAATTTCTCAGTTGTGGAATTTCACTTTTACGTGTTTTCATTTCATAAGGAAAACCAGTATAAAATAGATTACCGTTAAACATTTTTTTTTGCATATTTCATACCATGAGCTACACATTATGAGAAAATCAAGGTCTTTAAACTTTTGTTTCAGTTGTTTTACGTGAAATAAAGCCAGAAGAGAGAATCCTGTTGTAGTGGTGAAGAGTAAGTAAAAAGTAACAAGACTTAGAAAAGGCCATTGAGGCTACTTTGTAGTAGAAGTAACAATTTGTCTCTGATGTACTGATTGTTGCTCTAGTACAGCCACAGTGCCATGGAAGTTTATTCTGTGCTACACTGGAGAGAAAAAAAAAAAAAAAAAAAAGAAAAAAGAAAAAAGAAAACCACCAAAAAACTTTCAGCCCTTTTTGGATATGTTAACTGGCCATAACCTTGAGATTTCATTGTGATTCTTCCCTTACGTTGAAGTTTCATAGACTTTCAAACTTGCTTGCCTGTGTGTATGTATATTCTGTTTTCCTTGTACTTTACTATTTTCACTTCACTAAATTTTACAGTATATTACTTGTTATAATGAAAAATATTATTTTCTGTTTTCCCATTTATTGGCCACGTAGACCAGATTTGTGGTTGAAGCCCATCTCTTTGATGAGGTACCTATAATAAAATGAAGATTTTTTTATCTAAGCTTGATTAACAACAAAGGATGTCCTAGCAGGGGCATCTTTTAGTGAAAGACTGAGGATGCAATAAATTTTTAAAAATATAGTCAACAGCTTCAGATTACTTCTGCCAAAGAATCAATGTAATAAATTTAAATCCATCCATATTTTCAACACAAACAAATGTCTTTATTTCTTTTTAAAACTATTGCGACACAGGTCTGTTTCTTTTACATAAGCTTGTTAATCAGAATTATTTGATGTCCCTCTTAGGCTTTTGTCCTAGCAGCAAATCCACAAGGACAACCTTCATATCTTTGTAGAACCTAAAAAAAAAACCCATGAGAAATCCTTCTTTCCCTTCCATTGCCACTGAAAAATTTAGCCCTTGAATTACTGTCCTGGTTTCAGCAGCTTTAGCATATATTTTTTTTTCCTTCTTTACCGCTGTACCTGTAAGAAGTCTTTCTGATTTAAGTTATTCTGCTATTCCAAGTAACATAATTTTTAGTGTGGTTTTTAATCACCTTAAAGCAATTGTGTTTAAATTCTTTTGTGTTACATATTTACAGAAATTTCCTCTGGAAAAAAAAAAGCAAACAAAAGAAGCACAGGCAAACACATATAGACATACACATACATACACCACACACACATACATACTCCAAACAAGCAAACAAGCAATCTCAAAAAACAGTTTTCTTTCCCCTGCGGAGCTACTTGAAGTCCAAAGGTCAGGAAGTAGCAATGTGTGGATCTGTTCCCAAAGCTGTGTGAGTGAACTTTAGTGTCAATCTTGCAACAACCCCCTGCTAATGTTAGAGAACAATTTCATTACTTACAGTCAATGCAGATTTCTCATACTCATTCTGGAGTATTCAAGACAGAAAACAAGACTAACTATCATAGAGCAGAGGAACAACTAATTCAATGTGCAGTTTGGCCCCAGACAATCAAAACTTGTGATTTCTCAGTCTTCCAAGTGCCTCACTTAATGCTGTTTATTAATTTCTTTCAGAATTTCATTTTGCTTTCATTCTATTGTATTTATATTATTTACTTTATTTACTTAATTTTCTGTCTTTAGGCAGATTGATCTGCCTAGAAAACTCTGACTATAAAAGTATGATTAATATGCTATTAGATAAGGTAGATGCCCAGAACATCAAGAAATAATTGCAGATATATAGTATACCAAACATACTCCTCTTGCTATTTTGTGGTTTGCAGTGATAAGTATTAAAGATAATCCTGATTACTATTGGTGTATTACAAACCATATAAAGAGTTTTGAGCAAAGTTTCTGACAGAAAAAAAGGCTTAATACAGAAACTATAAAACACTAAGGAATATCCTACCATCAACAAGCTAGGTATTTTTGCAAATAAAATGAGAAACGTAAAAATTTAAAGCAAGTAGTCATTCAGGATAAAAAAAGATGAGGAATATAAGCTCATATAATATTAACTATAATTTTTCCTCAGACTGTTTTTTAAAATTGTGTCATCTGTAGAACATCTTCTATGCAAATCATCTATTCCTCAAATTAAATATTATTAATTTTTAGGTACCATAAATAATAGTAGTACAACATAACAGTTGTATGTTAAGTGTTAGCAGAACATTTTCTGAAATTTGGGTGTAGCAAGCTTGCCATCTACTGATCAATAGAAAAGATCTTTCGTTATATGATACTGTTGTATACCATATTATTTAGTTTGAAATTCTTTTTATATGATGAATCAGTACTTGTGTATTTAAATAAATCTGTTTCCAGTGCCTCTGAAGGTCAATACAAGACCTCAGAGGTATTGTGCTAGTGGATCAAAGATGAGTTCCTGATGTATTTCTTATACCCACTGAGGAACTTTTTACTAAAAGATATAATCTTTTTGAGTGTTTGGGGAACTCATTTGGCTTCTTTGAAAGAGTATATTTCTAATTCTCAGATGTTCTCATGAACTTAAAATGTTATTTTATAACCAATATGGCAAAAGCAAATAAATATAATTTTTTATTTCAATTCTTTTTATTTTACAAAGAAAAATTCACTTGTCCCATGCCATCTACCAACTTTGCCCTCAGTCATGCCTTGTCAGTGCATAGTAGGAAATTGCAGAAAATCCAGATGTCCAGAGTATTTGGTGTTGTACACCCTCAAGTTCCACTCAGATGGGTTTAGACTTGGAAGTTGAAATCCACAGTTATGTCATATGTACAACAAAGAAAAGTCTTCACTCTTTTGAAAGAGTCTATCTTATGGGTTAGCCTAATAATCATCATTATTGCTGTATATTTTTTTTTCCCTTTGCCACTCTCAATTAATTTCATTCACTGTAAAATTATAACAGTATGGATAATAAAGAATGAAAATGGACAACCTGTGACTAAGACAGTGATTGTACTTTAAACAGCGATTTTTTCAAAAAACAGTAGCTTTTAAATTTGAAATTTTGTAGACGTATATTTAGTACATATTGCCTTCAGAATGGGTGAAAACATAAAACTTCTGAAATTTATGGACCAGAGCAAGATTAAGAGGAAAGAATATGTTCTTTCCAAGAACACAAGAAAATTTGTCTTTCAACCTAATTCAATCTATACCATTAGACTCAGTGGCAGGTTATTTTTCCACACACTTGCCATGTAGATTAAATCTGTAACTTTTCTTTTTTTGATATCTGCCTTGATTCCCCTGCTGGATAATAGTCTCCTGTAACTTCATTATTTAAAGTTTTATTCTCATTTCAATTGTACTGGCATAAATCAGGAATTATTTCAATTCAGTTAAGGAATTTAAAATTACCTCTGTTAACTCCAGATTGAATTAAGGTGTTTTGCTGCAGAACCTCCTCTAAAGAGGACTAAGATTTTAGATTGCATGGGAGTATAACCTGAAGGCAGAAAGTCCCAGAGACAGAATGATTTGTCGAGACTAAGGTATTTCAAGAGATTTGTCTGCAGAAATCAATAAGCTTTGTCAAATAAATTTCCTAGCTGGCATTCAAAATTGCTGCCACAACTGCTGTACATGGCTTTGTTCATCTAGAAGCTTAAAAGTCTGTTCTTTGGGAAGGGGTAGAAGGAACTCTGCAAGGTTTGGTATTTTTTTGTTTTCTTTTTCTTTTCTTTCTCCTCTTGAGGACTACATTTCTATGTCTTTCAGAAGGTGACCTGAAAGTATTCTGTGTTTCTGGGACCAGATGGGTCAATCACTATTCTGGGAAAGCTCCCAGTCTATTGGGGCAGATGAGTCACAGCCATCCCGCATATCAGCAGGAATACATCACAGATGAAAGCTACCCCAGATCTCTTTGCACTTCACCTCTTCACGAACACTGGCTCATCTGCCTCGTCCCCACTCCAGCAAATGCCAGGGAAGAGGCACCCATGACACAGCTCTTCAACCTCTGCTTTACTCTCCCCAGAATCCAACTGGCCTCATGGTCCTGCTGCAGCCCTTGGGAAAGGCGTTACCCTAGAAAGCTGCCTCTAAATCATCCAGAAAGGATCCACAAGATGGATAGCTTGTCAGTGAAGGTGATCTGTGGTGGAACAATAGCACTATTATGTACACTGTCACCTATTCCATGCCTTGTGGAGTTTTTGAAGGAATTGTTTAGTTCACTACAAAAGTATATTTAATATGGATAATTGGAGTATATGACCTTTACATAAAAGGAGAATAAACTAGTAGGGAGTCCTTAAAAATATCTAAGACTGTATTTTTCTGTGACACCAGAATCAAAAGGAAATTCATAAGAGAACATTGTCTTATCTGAAAAGAAGGATTTACACATTACATAGAGCATATCTAAACTGAATGGCATGATCAGTCAGAAAATATTGTACCATCAAATTAATAAGGCTGTGCATACTGGCAGAAACATAAATGAACCAAATTTTCTGCATATTTTAAACTATAGAAAGGTGATGTGCTTTTTGCCAACCTAAATTTAACAAGAATTTGATATTCATATGAGTTTAAGCACAGGTATCAGAATCAGAGAAATTGGGAAAATATTACAGATATGTTTGATCTTTGAAAAGAAGCTTATTAAAAAAGGTCAACTTCATTTTTCTAAGAAAATATTAAGGCTTTAAAATAGGACAGCTTAGATGGAAAATAGCACAATGATAATTAAGTAGTAGATTCTAGTTATTTCTGCAAAGTTTAAATAGAAGATTAGGTAAATAAGGGATTTGGTACTTTAGCAAAATTGCTCTAAAGTAAACTTTTACATTGATTAGCATTATAATTTCAAATATGACATTTCAGTAATACTTACGAGAGCATATTTAATTACACTACTTACGTAGATATAGCTTCTTTAAGTTCTCCTTATGGTATAATGCTACATGCAGGTCTGAAAAAATCAAATCTGGAGGCACTATAGCCTTTTCTCCAAGCTCAAGTCCAACTTCAATTATGAAAAAAAAACAGGGGTAATTTATTGATTTAGTCCCTTGTCTCAACTGAATTTGATGAAGAACCTCCTTATTGTTGCAAAACTTATCCAAGGTGGAGTTACTTGGAATTTTAGGGGAATAGGGAGCTCAGACAGCAACAATTCATTTTGCTGGATTTTGTTAAGAATCATTGCATTGCAAATCTTAATGTAAAATGCGTTAAAATATGCCTTCAGATAGATTCAGCCTATCTGATTATAACCCTTTTTTTCCTCCTATAAATTTGTTTATAAATATCCACAACTGATATATGAAGAATAACTGTAGTTTAACTGGAGTGGTTAGATTGAAAAAGTTGATATTACTCTTTTAAATATGATTTTTGAAGCCATTAACATTCTGCATGGTTTTAGTTTTCCACATCTAATTTAATCTCAGACAGCTGCTGATATTATTCCTGAAATACTTCTTTCCTGCTGTTCAGTAAGAAAGATGAGTATGTGGTTCTCTCCTTGCCTGTACAGTCTTATTCCCTGTGCCAAGAAATTTACATCAGAACTACTCTGCTTTTTCAAACATAACATGTGTTCATTTATTCAGTATAGTGGACTAAATCCAGCACTATGTTTTCCTGGCTTTACCTATCTGTAATTCATACAGGAATTACTTTGAGTAAAGACACAGAGTAAACAAGCAGTAACTCAAAATAATTTTATTTTTAAAAAGAATAGCAGTAGAGACCATTTCATGAATCACTGCAAGAGGTAGTTAAAGCTGATGATTCTTATGAAAAACATAAATTTTAGAACTGGCTTAAGACCAATCTCTAAATAAAACAAGAGTGAGTGACAGATGCCGACCCAACACCAAAGTGTTCTGCTGCTTATATTGGTACAGCAATTGAAAATAACTCACACCATTTCTAGAGCATGAAATATGAACCATGAGCTTTTACAGCTCCTGTAAGTTATATCTGCTACTTCTAATCCAAAATCCATACTATATTAGTTTTCTTTTTCTCTTCTATTTTTTTACCAAGCTTTCTATTATAAAAGAACTTATACATGAATTACTGAATTATTTACAGCTACAGGTTCCTTAATTTAACCTGTTAACTAATTAATGTACTAAGACATGCAATACACTGGCCTATACCTAAATAAAATAAGACTAAAAAGTGTTTTTTGGACATCAGATACTCAGTAAATGTGATAGCAAAAAAGGAGCAAGAATAGACCTGCATTGTTTAATTTTCTGTGATTGTAAATATATATTTTTAGAAATCCTAGGGAAATCCAGCACAAAGCTTTGCTTTATTGCAAAACTGAACTGGAATGTGTTTTTAAATTATTAACAGTGCTAAAGTTCTGATATTTTTTTACCAATAAATTATCTACCATGCAAACAAAAAATGATAAGGTAAAGCTGTACACTGTGTGTCCAGTTGTGGTGTATTTACTGCAGATGTGTTTTTCTGTCAAATCAGAAGTGCATTATTTTAATGGTATTGTAAAAAATGTATTATATGTTTTCTAAACTACATTTGATTTTATCTAAAGTTGTAGTTCAATATTGGAGCACAGCAATTCCTGAGTTATGATGTCTGCATAAACCACTGGGATTAGAAATTCATTCCTCAGTCTTTAACTGAGGCCAATCAGTCATTTCCCCTTCACAAATCACTTAGGAGTGTGCTGGATGTCCTGTTGTTTAACTGTGAGGAGCACCAGTAAAAAGCAGACTATAGGAGCACTTTCTCACTAAAGACTGATACTTCTGTCCTTCTTATGTACTGTTAAGTCCTAAAGGCCAGTTTTTCTTCATTATCTAATAGTGTGTAAAGCATATTCTCAGTCTTTATGTAATTTGTTCAGTGTTTAAAAATATAGGCATTTGTGCCTTTTGGATGGGAAATAATAAATGTTTCACAAGGTGCAATACAGTATGAAATTCTGCAACTGATGTTGAGAAGGTTTCTGATTAATATTATGCAACTGTGCTGTTTATTTTATAGATGTCAGATGTATGTTTGGGTGCCCAAGCATATTTGTATGCTGTTTTTGGTGGGAAAAGCATTGGGTGAATATTGACCCAGATAGTGAGTGCCTCTGGAAAGTCATTTTACTATTTCCTCATGAACAGATGGGGAGTGAAAACAGAATCAATGACAGAGGATAGTCATATTCCTAAGCACTGAAGTTTGTTGAGTCTTAATTTATAGTGGGTAGGGAAACATCAAAGGACCAGCGTCACAGGAGATCATTTATACTGCAAATGCCTCCAGCAGTTAATTACTGAAGACATTAAATATTGTCCCTTTTCCATTTTTTTTAAATTTTGCTGTAGAAGGCTATTTGTCCTGCAGTTGAGCGCCTGTTTCAGCATATATGTTTCAAACATATGTGTGCTTTTGTGTAATGAACAGAAAAATGAGAGGTTAAGTGTGGTGGTGTTCGCAGGGGTCCCAGGATGAGGGAAAAGACAAGAATGTTGACTCCATGTTTCAGAAGGCTTGATTTAATATTTTATGATATATATTATATTAAAACTATACTAAAATAATAGAAGAAAGGATTTAATCAGGAGGCTAGCAAGAATAGAAAAGGAATGATAACAAAGGCTTGTGACTGACCAGTGAGTCTGAAACAGCCGGACTGTGATTAACCATTAATTAGAAACAACCACACGAGACCAATCAAAGATCCACCTGTTGCATTACACAGCAGCAAATAATTATTGTTTACATTTTGTTCCTGAGGCCTCTCAGCTTCTCAGGAGAAAAAATCCTAAGGAATGGATTTTTCATAAAACATGTCTGTGACAGTTAAGACTTAATGAGATTAGGATTTTGCCTTTATCCCCTTATGGTCTGGAAGAATTAATAACTCTTCTTGTCTCATGAGAATAATCTCTGCTATTTTCCTTCCCACATTCTTGTAAGAGATCCAGATATTCCGGCCCCAAAAAATCTCTGTATGGTTCTGTGTGCGTAGGCATATGCATGTGCTTAGAGGAATATTTTCATGCATCATTTATCAAGCCCAAATTTTAGAGTTGGATATGTCCCTCACCAATACCAAGTTAATTTCTGGTAGGTAGACACAACATTATATTGTGATATTTGCAATTTTAATCTTTCCCACAGCTGAGTTTTCAGCTTCTGCTTAAAGAAATTTCTTCCAGTTTCTCTTCAAACCTTCCTCAAAGCATTTCAGTTTTATAAACAATAAGTAAAAATCCAAGTGTGACCATATTTGCAGTCATCTCATTTCCAATCCAGGTTTTAGTGCAATTTTCTTGTCTCAGTAATTACTTCTAGCTAGACATGATGCAGCTGTAGAATGTCATGGGAAAAGCCCGACTAGAAGGAAATGCTTACATAATTAACAGAGAGGGAAAAAAAACAGGGACTGACATTCAACTTTACTGAGAGTTTCCCAAAACTTTTGTATTAACTTTGACACCATGTTTATCAAGCTAAAATAATTCAACACAATAAGGCAGACAATTTATGAGTCAATTTTCCTTTTTTAGTGCTGCTTTTGGTAGCAATGCCATTTTTTTTCTTCTAAAAGAGAATGGAAATTGATAAATGCAGATATGGTTAATCACTATGGGCTCATGAAATATTCTGCATTGAAGTAACACAAAGTAATACAGTAAATGGATTCATTAAATCCAAATATAATTCAAATCCTTAAAACAAGCAGCATGAAACATTGGACAGAAAACATCCTTACGTAATGTAACCATTATTAATTATCTTCATCAGTACAGCAGAGAATGTAAATTTAATCTGAAAGATTTTACTGACATTAAATATGATTGTATTTCTTCTCTGTTTTATGTCATCCTTCCCCAGATGGACATTCTGAGGTTTTATCTCTGTCACAGATCATATAATATTCTAAGTTGGAAGGAACCCACAAGGATCATGAAGTTCAACTCTTAAGTAAATGGTCCACACAGGGATCAAACACGTGATCTTGGCATTATTAGCACCAGCTGATCTAATCTCAGGGTGTTGCACACAGAGACTGAATGTGGCCATACAGTGAGGCTGGTAACAGTGATGAACATGCTAATATGTACCAATATTTACACTGGAAGCTGGCATTGCCAGCACTAATGACACAACAAGCTCAACTTCCATACTAAAAAAGAGAGGACTTTCAAGACACTGATTGACACAAATATTGTCTGTAAATGTAATTTTCAAATGAGAATTTTTTCATTGAATTTTAGCCCTTAGAAAGCTTGGAAAAATTGTATGAGTAAGATAATTCTATAACACTTCAATTTTTTATTACTTCATGTGTACAGAGATTCAAATGTAAGCAGAAAGAGATGGGATATGTTGTTAAGGATTCTTTGTGGTGCCCATCCACTGCCTTCACCCCCAAGCCCTGGTGAGTATCCATTTGTGCATAAATAGATTGTTCATTATTATATGACAACACACTTTTTGTCCTGTTTCATATTTCTTGTTCTCTTCCTGGCCAGAATATTCTTGTATCCAGCTTCAATAAAATAATAGAAATTATTCTCCTCCCAAAATAAATTACAGCCTTGTTGTTTGGAATCACAACAAACACATCAAATTTCTTCAGCCAAATGAGGGTGCATTTAACTTCCTACATAAATGTTCTATGCACTAAAAAATCTGCATTCAAGCAACTCAAGTTTTATGCAATTAGCTTATGCTAAAATTGCAGTTTACTGTAATTTAAATTTGTCTATGTTCCATTTGGGCTATCCTTTAATTTGCATCTTATCCAGTGTCTTCAACATTTTTAAAGGCAGGATCCCATGATTCGTGAAGTCTATCTGCATAGCTCCTGTCCTTTCATCTGAGATCCTACTGCCTCCTTCTCATTCAATCTGCTCTGCTACAGATGCTAATACTCAGACAGCAAGTCAGGCTAGGATTGATTATCTCTGTCTCAGAATATTCAAGTATTTTCCCTGTCTCTCCATGCTGGTTGACTGGGGACAGTGCACAGACACCTGAGTTAGCCAAGTAGGAAATTAATGTGGGTCTGGCAGAACTAGTTTTTGGAAGGAGTTGCTGGTGTTGGTTGACAAGAAGCTCAACGTGGCCCAGCAATGTGCACTCACAGCCCATGAAGCAAATCAAATCCTGGGCTGCATCCAAAGCAGTGTGGCCAGCAGGGAGAGGAAAGGCACTCTCTCCTATTCTAGTCTTGTTAGACCCCACCTGGAGTACTCCATCCAGCTCTGGATTCTGCAACAGAAGGTGTACATGGAGAGAGACATTATCTAAAGAGCTCCTACAGGAGAGCTGGAGAGGGATTTCTTGCAAGACCACACCTGTGGTAGGCCAAGGGCTACTGGCTTTAAGCTGAAAGGGGACAGGTTTACATGAAGTATAAATAAAAAATTTTTCCCAGTGGTGAGACACTCAAACAGGTTTCCCAGAGAAGCTGTGCATGTTCCATCCCTGGAAAAGTTCAAGGGCAGATTGGATTTACAGCCTGATCAAGTGGAGAGCATCTCAGCTCATGGCAGAGAGGTTGGAACTAGATGATCTTCAAGGTGCCTTCTAACCCAGACCATTCCAGGACTGTTTAAATCTTGTTTATTACCTCATTCCTAATGTGCTTTTATCTGACAGAGTAGATACTTAATAATTGAAACCAAAGATTGTATGTATATGCAAATATACATTGAAGGGAAGATACACAGCATTATTTTTTATAATCTGAAAAATTAAAGTGCTAAATAAACTTCATAATAACTTTTATTTGATTTTGATTAGATGTTCTAGAGATGCTCAAGCAATATGTTAATGTGATTTTCCCAAGACTAAAAAAAGCCCAAAAAGAAATAATATAAAAATAAAAGAGAGTTTTAGCTAAGGACAGTTCTGGAAATGATTTAATAATTTTAATATATTTATAACATGTCAAATCTTAGCTTATTGATGCTTAAAAATAATTTTTTACTGATTTCTGCCTTTGTAAATAACATATTTGAGACACTTGATTTTGTCATTTCAGCTTCAAAACATGGACTTACTTTCATCTTGCTGTCTATTTGGTCAGACTGAGATGGAGATTTTTGGTATTTGCAATATTTTTATCCCAGAGCAAATGCTGCATGTACTGAGGCCTTATTTCCCAGTGAGTGCCGGGACATCACCTCCTTGAGGGGAAGTAGAGACATAGTAGGGGATTTCTGCTGTTGTAATTGTGAAGGGACAAGGGGTGGATTGTGTGTAAATTGTCCGCTTTTGTTGACTCTGGGGTCAGTGCGGAAGGAGTAGGAGGAGGAGGAGGTCCTCCAGGTGTTGGAACAGACATTCCCCTGCAGCCTGTGGCGAAGACCATGGTGAGCAAGGCTCTCTCCTGTGGGTCAAGGAGGTTCATAGTGGAGAAGAAATCCATCTGTATCCTTGGAGGGCCCACCCTAGAACAGGAGGATGCCTGAAGGGGACTGTGACCCAGTGGAAAGCCCACGCTGGAGCAGGTTTGCTGGCAGCACTTGTGATCCCGTGGAGGATGCAGATTGGAGCACTCTGCTCCTGAAGGACTGCTGACTATGGAGGGGACCCATACTGGAACAGTCTGTGGAGGACTGCAGCCTGTGGGAAGGACCTATGTTGGAAAAGTTCATAGAAGACTGTCTCCCATGGGAGTGACCCCACATTGGAGCAGGGGAAAATGTGAGGAATTATCCTCTTGAGGAAAGAGTGGCAGAAACAGCTGTGTGTGATGAATTGACCAAAACCTTTTTCTACAACCCACTCTTAGGGGGGAGATAGAGAAAATTCAAAGTAAAGTTAAGCCCAGGAAGAAGGCAGGGGTGGAGATAGGGGGTGGGGAAAGGTGTTTTTTAGATTTGGTATTTCTCATTATACTGCTCTGATTTGATTGGTGATAAATTCAGTCGATTTCCCCAAGATGAGTCTGTTTTGCCCATAATGGTCTCACTGGTGAGTGACCTCTACCTACCCTTATCTCAATGCACAAGCTTTTCCATATATTTTCTTTCCGTGATAGAGCAGCTTTGATTAGCACCTGGAGTTCAGCCAGGGTCAACACACCACACCTGTAGTAACAAAATCACGTTGAGAATAAGGATGCTAGGTGAAAGATAGAGGAGTTCAAGATTTTCTTCAAAGCCAATGAAGGCTTTTTGGGTTTTCATTTTTTTATTTCTAAGTGTAAACAGCTCTGTGTGTGGGTGTGGTTGTGGGTGTGGTTGTGGGTGTATTTGTTTGTTTGTTTTAAATTAATCCATCAGCTAAAAGTCTTCAACTCTTTTTTTCTGGTCTTGTAACTTGGAGATCAAAGTGAGCTCTTGAGTGATACAGAATCATAATTTATGTAGAAATCCTTAATTTTTTGAAAGCACAAAGTGGACTATAAATGTTTTTCTCTCACTTAGCTTTGGGTATTAATATTTTATAAAATTTAATTATAATCCAGTATGAAAGATGTATTGACCTCTGTGTGACACTAGTTATTTTCAGAACAAACTGCATTGAAATGCAATGAGAATAAGAATGTCGTTTTGAGCAATACAATTATGAAGAGAAATTATTTTGATTATACTGTGTTGTGCTGAAATTTGCAGTATCTAAGATTCTGTTGAGAATAGTTTGCATCAGATAACTGAAGAAAAATCCATGGAAGTTTTAAAAACCTTTGAAATTGCTACAATGAAAAACTACATATTGAGAGTAGACAAAATAATCCGAATTTGGGATAAAGGTGAATAATAAAGGCTAATGCATTTAATGAAGACCTGTGTACCGTATGAATCATTTCTTTCCATTTCATCTTCTCCATCCAATTTCAGCTCCCTTAAATTGGAAGCATTTTTTGGATCTCCTCTCTTCAATGCATATCATGTAAGTTCTAGTTAACAAAAGAAACTCTTACTCCTAATCAAATAATAATAGAAAATAATGACTAATATTCTCAGTTTATGTTGCATGTCTCAACACAAGATTGGGGGCAAGTATGTCAGGTAAAAGTGATTATTAGGCTATTCAATGCAGGAGAAAAAGCTTTAATTCACTAAAAAGACTGTGGACAGTGTGCCACTCAAAGAGAAGTGATTAAGCTTTATTTGAATTTTTTCCCAATTATTTTATCAGAAATCAATTTAACCTGCTATTTAAAATTGCAGTTTTCCTTCAGAAAAAAAAAAATCCAAAGTTTTCTTTCTTATGTATTTTATTTCTTCAGCTTCCTCTTTTCTGAATATATTCTTTCTTATGTATCTAGTTTTGTCAAGATAGACAGTTCTAAAACTGCTTACTACAATTTTAAATCTGAAGCTTGGAAGAGAACTGTTTCTTGGTAGGTTCACAGCTCAACCCTGTGTTTAGATACTCAGAAAATGACATATCTGGGTCACTATAGAAATGATGACAACTAAAAAGAGGATAATCTAATCCTGAAATTTCCCAGCCATTGCAAAGATTTCATGTTATAGGATATTTATTTTCAAATAAAAGAAAATAAAAATGTTCTCTCCCAATCCACACATGTATTTACAATATTGTTAGACTGGGTTGCATGCTTCTAATTATATCTTTATTATTATTATTATTATTATTTAGTTTATAGGACTCTCTGCATAAATAAGAAGTTGATTCTCAGTCCATTTTGACAAAATCATGCCGTAATGTATTCAGTAGTGCACACTTGAAAACATGAAACTTTATTGTAATAGACAAACGTGGAGCTGTGTGAACATGTACACAGGTTGCTTATTCAAATGCAGATACCTCTCAGATTTTTTAAAGGAGGTGCCATTTTGGATTTTCTGAACTGACATTTTATTGATATGCTGCTATTCAAGTAACTGAGTGAAGGCTGATATGTTGCTCACAAATTTAAGATATATTTCTGAAACTTGCTGAAAATCAAGGCTGTGCTTTTCTGATGGTTCTAGTGAATCTGATTTTTCCCTGTAGTACAAGTATATATTTTTATCAGTCTTTCAAATATGGATTTGGGATGATAGACTTTGAACTGCAGATTAGTATCAAAATTAAAAACAAAGGGGTATGCTATTATTAAAGAAAATACGGGGAAAAAATGGATCTAAAAGTTCATGAGGTTTTTTTAAGCTGATATTTTAAACAATTAGGATTTTCTTGAAACAGATGAGTTTTTCTGACATTCAACAAATAGAACGTTTGTTCCCAGGAAATTAAAAAGACCCTTCTCACTGGAAAGGATGGTAAATGACAGGTTTCATCCTTTCATCCAAGGAGACAATTACACAGCAAGTTCCAAAGGATGGTCACCTAACATCTCTCTCATGAAGAATGAGGGGTGGAGTTGATAACACAGGTTATTGTCTTAATCAATGTCTTGAGATTACTAAGAGCTATTGTTTCAGCGTTTGATTAGTTTATATTAGCTTACTAATGAACAGACAACAAAATCATTAGACCGCTAGAGAAACACCAGAAATTCGATATTAAATAGCTCTAGTCTGTGGTCTTACCCAATAGCTAATATTATGCATGAGATGTTTGAAATGTGTAAACTAAAAGTCAAAAAATGTCAAAAGTAAAATATTTCACATAGGAGCAAAAGACAGACAACATGAATTAGACACTCAACACCTCATTACAAGCTGATTCTTTCAATTTTTGCAGAACTTTGACATAGTCCAAGTAGCTCAATAGCTGTTAAAAATAACAAAAAAAAATCATGGTGTGCAAATAATTTTGTAAGATGATGCTTGAATTCTAACCTTAGAAAAATTTTTAGTCCAGACACACTTTTGTCTGAGGTTAGATAGGGAAATTCTGACACAGGTACATAATTTCATGGCATACTTTTGTGGCATTTATTCTAGTGCAGAGAAGCACAATTAAAGTGATTAGAACTGAATAAAATCCTTTCCACATAGTCTATGAAATATGCATTTATAATATTATTAATTATCCCCAGCATGCATTAACTTGATAATACAGCACTTAATGAGTTAATCTCTTTCCAGATACATATTTGTACCTTTCAGCCATCTATGATTTTCCATCAAAGGATTTGTTCTCACTTTACAAACATCAAGGTAGTTTTTTGAGGCATATATTATTCCAAGTCGTCTTGTGAGATACAGAGTGCAAGATACATATCTGAAAAGATATGTTTGTGTGTATGCCCATTACAAAAACTAAATTGTGTGTTATTTTTCAACATGTTGCAATGGCTATAATTATTAGAAACAGAGGAAGAATGGTGTCTTTATGTCTAGCACTAAACTGTAACTGCAAAGTTCCTCATGTTCAACGTGTTCTTTGTATTTTTGTTTTCTTGTTAGCATCTGCCTCTTTTTATTCTTCTCTTAAATACTAAATTGATTCAACATCTTTGTCATTTTTATATTGTTTAAGAACAAAGACTTTGAAAGAATGCTGTTTTCATTGATTTTTAAGGTTTTTTTTTTCATCCTCAATCTTAATGATGGTTTAATTCATACGCTTGAAGAAAAAGTATTTTAGTCATGAAACAGAATACTAAAGGTAAATTGGAAGAACCATACTGATTGTACTGAGGTATGTGATTCTGTGAATATTAAGCCTCAATAAAGGAAAT
Source organism: Calcarius lapponicus (assembly GCA_039654755.1). NCBI lineage: Eukaryota > Metazoa > Chordata > Aves > Passeriformes > Fringillidae > Calcarius > Calcarius lapponicus. The sequence goes on along the minus strand of CM077465.1, from coordinate 21,411,294 downwards.
AAGGATGCTATACAGAACATTAAATATTATGATTTTGTCTTTTTGTACATACTAATAGAAGAAACCAAACAATAAAGAGGTGAAGAATGTGAAACAGCCTACCTACCAAACTAAAGCTTACAAGTATTTACTGGCCTAGCTCTGATCCCTTAGTAGCTGGAAGTTTTGCAACCTGATTGTGACTCTACTAGAAAATTGTATTCATTTCTCTGTGAAGAGAAAAAATACCTGATTACTGAAAATAACCCTTTCCCTTTTGACCTTTCATTTTATGAAGGATTTTTTTGTTGCTGTTATCCCCTTTAGGAAAACTTCTCTATACCATTATCAACTTCTTTTTAAAAGTTAGAGGTTAAAGTCTTTCTCTTCACATTTTACTCCCAGACCTTATGCAGGATTCTGGCAGGCCCCTTATCAGCCCCATGGGCAGCCCCACTTCAGCTTCTTTAAGTGAAAAGCAACATCAAAATATTTGGCTAGTTTCAGAATGGCGTTGAAACATAAAATGTTTATGCATGTAAATCAGAAGCAGTTCTAAAGGTTGGCAGGCATCTGCTATCTGTTTCAAGATATGCCATTTTATTTTCAGAAGTTTTCAGGCCTCATGAAGAGCTGCATTGATACATTTCTCTTCAGAAACCAGTGGCAGTGCTGATGGTAACTGGTGAGTGATCTCTTGCTGTTCTTATGTCAACCCACAAGCCTTTCACTATATTGTCTCTCCCCTGTCCTGCTGAGGGGGTGTGAAAGAACATCTTTGGTGGGCACCGTACATTCAACCAGGGTCAACCTACCACAGCTCAAGGGTCTGCATTGGGACCAACATTATTCAATATTTTTATTATAACATAGTGCCTTCTCAGTAAATCTGCAGGTCACACCAAGCTGTATGGTGCGGTTGCATCTACGGAGAGAATGGATGTCATCCAGACAGACTATGGGGCCTGCAGCACCTTGGCAAAAACAGAGACCACTGCTTCTTCTAGCAGTATCCATCTTTATTACACACATGCTAGTAATTACATGGTTCTACTATGGGAAATTTTAAAGAAAGTCTTAGGAATATGCAGAAGGAAAGACAAAACAGCTGCACCAGCAAACACCTGGCAGGGCAGATTTTCTGCACTTTATCAGCCATTCACTCAAACAAGCCACTTCCAGCATCCCAGGAAGTAAAAGAGAAACATTCACACTGTAAATGTTTATGACTGCAGTCATTCCTCTGGTATGCATCTTTGTCAAGAGAACAGAAGGCCTTTATCAAAGTTAAGATAAATTGACAAGTTGCTCTTCTGCACAGGACTCTGTGGCTAGGATGGCTGCAGCAGGTCACTGCTTCTGCAGGGCCATGAGAAACTCATGAAATTCAACAGGATCAAGTGCAACGTCTTCCACTTGAGTTGGAACAATCCCCAATATCAGTACAGACTGGGGGATGAATTGATCAAGACACCTGCAGAGAAGGACTTGGGTGTATTAATGAAGAAAAGATTGGGCATGACCCAGTATTGTGCACTTCTAGTCCAGAAAGCCAATTGTCTCCATACATCAAAAGAAGGTTGTGGGAAGTGATTCTGCAGCTCCACACATCTGATCTGTAGTACTGCATCCAGCTCTGAGGCACCCAGCACAAGAAAGACGTGGACCTATTAGAGCAGGTCCAGTAGATGGTCACAGAAATTATCACAGAGCTGGAACACCTCTCCTCTGAGGATAGGCTGTGGGAGTGTTGGTAGTTCAATATGGAGAGAAGAAGGCCCTGGTAAGACCTTTTTGTGGTCTCTCAATACTTAAAGTGTGCTTATAAGAAGGAAGAAGAAAGGCTTTTTGCCATGGCTGTAGTAAAACAACAAGGAGCAATATTTTAAAACTGTAGAGTTAGTCTGGACATAAGGAGGAAATTTTTTATAATGAGGTTGGTGAGACACCTGAATGGGTTGCTCAGGAAAATTGTGGCTGTCCCATCATTGGTAGTGTTTGAAGGGTGAAAGATGTCCTTACCCACGGCAGGGGGTTGGACAAGAAGATCTAGATGGATATCTCTACCAATCCAAACCATCCTGTGAAACCTGGCCCAGAAAATGGATGCTTGAATGTATGTTCTTTGAAAAACAGGAGTTTAGTTCTTAAGACAATCAGAAAAACAGCCTTTAAATAGCTGAAATAATCTATTTTTTTATATTATAAAATAAGAAGCAAAGGATTGTTTGGACTGAATACCAAAAATCCCGAAGATGTGAAATACCTAGCTTTAGCAGGTACAGTAGTAAGAGTTTCACCCACCAATCCTTTAAGCAAAATCTCTATATAACTGGAAAGTGTGTTGATGATTTTTGTTGATGGATTTGAAACAATATTATCCATAATATTTACACAAACAGAATAGTTTCAAATAAAGTTTGTGACAGTGTTTAGGTCCAAATACAACTAGATATTTTTCCAGAATGGAATTTTGATGCAAATGAAAGTGCAGTCAAGTTTTACTGGGTGATAATAAAAGGATATATAAAGGTAAGCGTTATTTTTCTTTTAATTTTTTCTTATTCTACATATTTCACATGTTTTAAAAAGAATTGGTTTTATCTATTGCTTTCTATTGCAAATTAAGTCATTATATTGTTATTCACAAAGCACTGTGATAATCAAATGCTAATCATAGAGGAACTTTGAAAACTAATTGTAATTAGTAAGGAATAAAAGATTATGCTTCATTAAAGTGCACCTTTATAGACATAACTGATCATTGTGCAAAACATCAATTTCAGTTTAGATCTAATTACAGTCAAAACTAAACCCAGGGATTTTTACAATAGAACTACAATGACAAATTAAAATTAGAGTCTTGTGAAAATATGTTTTATTTATAATTTTATTCTCATCTACAATAGTCTTCTGAGTTGAAAGGAATGTATTCCACAGATTGGAACCTGCATTTAATACAGATATGCAATAAATAATTAAATATATGTAAATAGGCAAATTATGTATTTTTTAAAAATTGGAATCAATTTTAAAATTAAAAATGCTCTAATCTCTACTTTTATAGAGAAGTCAAAGTCAAGATTTTTTTCTAGAACATTGACTCTTTTCACTAACAAAATACTATGTTCTCCAAATATATCTCTGTCTTGTTACTTCTACTACGGCCCTTATCCTGAAACAATGAGTTTAGTAAATTGGTTTCCATATTCAAAAAGGCTCGGAATGGGTTTTATTGTTGTTGTTGCTATTCCTATCATTATTGTGGTTATTGTTGTTATTATTATCTTCATCATCATCATCATAGAATCATTAGGATTTTAAAAGACCTTGAAGATCGAGTCTGTCTGTTGACTCAGCATTGCCATGTTCACCACTAGACTATGTCCCCTCATTCCACATCCACTTCTTTTTTAATACTTCCAGGGATTCCACAACTTCCCTGGGCAGATTGTTCCAATACCTGACCACCCTTCCAGTGAAGAAATTTTCCTAATAACCAAACTAAACCTCCCCTGGCCCAACTTGAGGCCATTTCTTCTTGTTCCGTCACTTGTTACCTTGTTACTTTCACCTCACTACCCCCTCTTTTCAGGCAGTTGTAGAAAATGATATGGTCAACTTTGAGGCTCCTTTTCTCCAGAATAAAAAACCCCATCTCCTTCAGCTGCTCCAAAACACCCCTTGTAAACTGTAAATTAAGCAAAATTTAATAGTTCTCATGAAGAATTCCCTAAATTGAGGAGCAGGGGAAAAAAAGCTGAAGCTAAGTCCTTGTCAGCCAGCAGCTGAACTGACTCTACACATTTTAGTTAAACAAATCAACACTTTATTTCTATATACCAATGCTTCACCTTTATGGGTTTTTCCCCCTTTGTTGTGGTGTTTTCACATACTGAGGGTTGCATCAGGACTGAAACAGAAATAAATTTTGCACCTCTAAAACTAGATCTGAGAGCGAAGAGAGGGGGAAGCAGTGACGTGCAGTGTGTGCAAGAAGCTTCATTTTTCACTCCCCTGGAATTCCCTTTCTCTTGCTGTGTGTTGTCTGTATCATGGACAGCCCGAGAGAGCTCTCCTTTTCTTTTAGTCAGTTTTTAGCTAGCTGAGGCAGAGAAGTTCCCCAGACTGTGGCTTTTCTATTCTTGTAACTGATCACTCTGCTCTGGACTGAAAATCCAGAAAAACACCTGTGGTCCATTGAGGCCCAGGATGCAGCATTTTCCAGTGCAGGAGGGACTGATAAGAGATGAGCCACACCCCACAGAAAGGATTTTCTGAATTTGCAATCTCTTCAGAACAGTGAGAGGTTCCTTGTTTGTTTGTTTTTTTTTTGTTTGTTTTGTTTTTTGTTTTTTGTTTTTTTTTCATGTTTCTGAGTACTTTGCTCATTAAAAAAACAGTTTTTCCACTTTTCTTGAAAGAGATTTTTATTTCCTAAACAGTGCGGAGAGGGTCACTTGAATTTGCTTTCTAGAGGGACCCTTTTAGAGGTTTCCTCCCAAATTTGCCCTAAACCAGGATGAAAGAGCAGTATTTTTAATCAAATTCTGCTATGTATTCTATTTTGGAAGCTTATACTTGAGATCCTTTCTCACAGTTCAGCACACAGTAAAGACTATCCCACTCATAACTCAGTTTCTGAGGCGTTAGATGTGCAGTGGAGTTACAGCAGTTTAAATATTTATTCTGCATCCATAGAGATGCAGTTACTTAACTGTGTCTCTTCCTTACTGCAAAAAGCCCATAGAAAACCAAGCTGGTTTGTCCTACATTTGCCATGAGCTGTGTTCACATATGCTGTCACTAAGATTGTTTTCATATGTGGTGGTGCCCCAAGTATAAGTAAGTGAATCATGAGTCTGAGCAGTAATAAATATTCAGTTTCCAGTAGATAGTTATATCAAATGTGGACCAGTAAATGGAAGAGACTTAATCTTCTGTCTGGTCGCAATCCACCCTGAAACCCTTGCTCCTGGTCCCAGTCTCACAGTAGATCAACTGATGTGACTTCTTTTAAAAATTATTAATATTATTATTAATAAGAATATTCTCCAGAGCAGATTAAGTTTCATGGCAGAGAAGGAACTGGGGTGTGCCCCAGTAAATTCCATTTTCCAGCCTTGTGGGTGCAGTGCATAATGCTGTAACTGGTGATGTGAATTTCACCTATTACAGAATCATATAATCATACAGTATTTAGGTTGGAAGAGCCCTTTAGGTATAATTTACAGCCATGCTTACAATACATATTTGGGTGAGTTATATTATTTGATTAATTCTCATTCAATTCATAATCATGAATGCAGTTTTAAAGATTTTTAGACTGAATACCTCAAAGTACTAAATTTATTTTTCCTCTGCATTTCCCTATAGGGTGTATGAGCTGATTTGCCTTAAGTCAGAAACTAAATTTATTGTTTGTGAATCTCAACATGGTCCCATGTGTACTAGAACATTTCATGTGTTTCACTGGACTGACTTTTCCCTTATTATTGGCAGAATGTACACACCTCTATGGATAATAAATCAAAGTCATTAGGTTACAAAATTTTCAGAAATAATTCTGAAGACATATAAAATATGGTTGTGGGAAAATGAGGCTAAAGCAGATTTCATAGTACAAATGTTTATGTAAATAAGACAAACCAAGGAAAGGTAGTAGCATTTGTTAGATCAGCTGTTACATCAGTGTAAAACGGAAAAGCTCGATCAAAGCACTCTGCTGAAAGACATGCCAAAATTTTGTATATTTATAAGATGGAGAAAGACATTTTCTTAACTCCCCAAATATCTTCAGTGCTTTCTTTAACATGAGTCCAGTTACAAGTCTTGAAAGCTTGAGCCAAGCACATTTTCCAAAAAACAATGTCAGGGAAGCACTTAGCTCCTTTCCCTGTCAGAGCAAAGCCCTCTACTGTTCAAAGTACTCTGCCAATCGCATCTTGCTGCCCACACTCCTTGAGGGAAATTAAATTCACTTATGCTTACATATCTGCAGCTATCTATTTATCCTGTGTAAAGATCTTCTTCATGGACATTAAGGACATATAGACTCTTCAAGGCAGTCTGATTTTACTTGATTTTAGCAGTCACTTGAGGACAAAATGACTCATGGTCTAAAAATTCCCCCCCCCCCCCCCCCCCTTCTTCAGCTTTTTACAGGGAATCTAGATGATTGGTGTGAATATTTAGCTGCAGACATCTAGCACTAGGCGGGATGGAACACTGATTCTTATGCTGTAAACTTAAGGTATCAGCAATAAGTATCAATAACTGTAAGAAAATGGCACCTAAAATCTGAGTTATCCCCTGAGTATTTTGGTTGGTTAGTTGATTTTTGTTTTCATGTTAATAAGACAGTTTTGCTAACTGGATGCACAACACATATTTAGAGATGCTGATCTACTCATTACTTGCTGTAACACCTTTCAGCCAGAGGTCTTCCAATCCTATCTTGCATTTACTCATGCAGACAAGATTGGGTAGGCAGACAAAATGTGGACAGAATCTTATCTGACAGAACAGTGACATCTGTCACTGGTTTCTTTGCTATATTTATGCTTGTAGGTTAAAGCCAGGGGCCATGCAGGATGCTGGATTTTAACTGATTTCTCTAAAATTATTCAGAATTTTCTTTTGCCAATTAGAAATCCTCCCAAAAACTTTAGGCCACAGGTAGCTCCTGATAAAAGATTTCAGTATGTTTCCTATTTACTTAGGAGGCATAGAATTTCCATGAAAGCCCTCTGTGTCAGCTGGCCTTAGTATATCGTATTTTTTTAAATTTACTGGCAAAGTCAGATTTGCTATAAATAAGTGTTTGTTAGAGGTAGCAAGGTAATAAAATATTCTGAAATTGCATGATAAAGAGTATTTCACTTTTCTTGATCAGTGTACCATTAGTATGACAACACATTAAAATTGCTACATGTTGAATCAGATTTCTACAGATCTACATCACCCTGTTCCCAGATATCATTGTCCCACCAACTTGATGTTTAGCAGCTGGCATTCAGCTTGCAGTGCTGCTTTTTGAGTAACATGCTAAAATGCTAAGAATTCTATTGTTTTCCTACATTTACTATGTGCCAAACTGCATGTATTGCATCTTACCATAGGCAAATGCTGCATAGTACAAAGGTAGTTGAATGATAAATCCTAAAAAGGATTAATCAGACAGAGATTAAAATAACTTCTCACTTTTCCTAAATATTAAATGGGCATTAGGCTATATTGGTCTTTCTTTCAATGGAAAAAGGAAAGAACTGGAAAATATAACTGTAAGAGAGGAAAACTTATGCAGTTCATGTCTTTATAGCCTCCTGGAGGAGATCAAATGCAGCAGATAAATTGTACCCGTTTGAATCTGGTATGTTTGGGGATCAACCGTGGTTCTGTAAGAGAAGCACTAAAATGTGTTTATTATTAGTTAGTTTAGGCCATTAGACTGGCCACAGAATTAGGAGCTAGAGACTCTTTAACTTTGTGATCTTAACAAAATCCTTAATAAACCTCTGCTGACGTCAATAGAATTTAGTTTTTGGTATTTACTGTCTCATCTATAAAGAAGGATAATACTTATCAACCTCACAGGGATCGTGTAGGATTAATTATTTAATAGTTAGACACTGATGTAAAAGGCAAAGTATTCTATTGCCTTCACAAATACTGAAATATGACACTGTCATCTTGCAGTATCTAGCTGAAGGTGAAAAGAGACAGTGTCTGTTGTGTCAGCAATAACACACATAAGAAACTGCAGCATTTTGTTTTTGCTGAAGAAACACTAAGTTTCCCCAGCAGTAGCTTAACTCCCCTTTAAACAATTTATATCCTACATGCAGTTTGAGTAAGCTGGTCATGGAAAAAAGACTGAAGAATGCTAAACAGAATTTAAGAAGAGCAGCGCAAGTCATACAAAAAAAAAAAAAAAAAAAAAAAAGAAAAAAAAAAAAAAAAGAAAAAAAGAAAGATACTCACAGATTTGTTCTCAGAGACATTTTTGTACCAGATAATGCGAGAAGGAAATGCTAATTGGTTGGATCATCTATGATTTTTCTCTTCAAGTCCTGAATATTGAAAATGTACTGAAATGTAGCTCACCCTTTCATAGTTTTTTATACAGGATTCTTTTCATAGTGAAATCTTTCATGAATTGGACAGAAGCCATAATGCACAAAATAGATATTAAAGTTAAAAAATATTACCTTTCACTATAGCTGGAAATAGATTTTTGTCATTCCTCTTCAGCCATTTAAATGTTCACCACTTTTTGAGAAGCAGCTAGAGAAGAAACTAGTAATTTCTGAGATGTTGAATTGCTGGACAGCATAAGAAATCTGATGATAAGAGTATTGGTAAAGGTACAAGCACACTTTTTTGGTATAGCAAAGTAGCTTTCCAGCACAGAGAGGAAGGCCAAGAGTTTTGTTATTTTAAAAATAATGAAATAGCAAAGTCTTGGACTAAGAATGTAGCCTGCCTACAGGTGACAAGCAAGGCCTATGACATAATTCTCTGTATGTAACCTGCTTTGTGCACTGGCCATTAGCATGGTGTAACTCTCCCATGAATAATCTACAGCCAGCGATTGCCTTCCACAAAGGTTCATTTTGCTTTACTTTGGTAATGAGAAGGGTTTATTCATATTTTCTTATATCACAATGCTCAAAGTAAGATCAACAGGGAATTACAATCCTGACCCTGAATCTTCTAATGTGTATGGGTAAATTTACATATCTGAGTAGCTGCATTGACTTCATTATGACTATTCACATGAGTAGTGCAAAATGTATATGCTTGCAGATCAACCCTAGGCAGCATTTTCTGCTTTATGCATTTTACTTCACCGAGTGACTAAAGGCGTAGTGTAAGTCAATAGTCCCACAGCTGTATGCAAACAGGAAAAGAACAATATTACCCTTGTTTTTCACTTTCCTTTCAAGGTTATGTGCATATATTTTCAAACTAGTAGTTGAAAGAACTGTTTCATGCAGTTTTGTATTGTTTTAGGTATTTATCCAGTACCGAACTCATTACCATCTCACCGTATGAACCCGTGAGTTACATATAGCTCTGATCAGATTTTCACTAAACTGCCTAAACAGTTTAAAAGTACAAAAAGCTACAGTAACACTAATACAATCATATCTTACCAGTACTGTGCTATTGCTATTACTGTTTCATGATGCAATAATGTAGTCCTGATATTGGAATAAAGTGTTCATTCTTTGGCCTCATAGTTTGGGAACAGGATCATAACCTCATAAAACAGCAGAATCCTGCTATTGTCACTCAATTATTACACCAGACATTCTAGTGAACCTGCTTACTGTAGCTTTATTAGAATTCTGTAGATCGTAGCATTCCAGACTCAAAAAACTGTCCACACTCACTATAAAAAGTACTTCCCAAATTTGTTATTTTTAATTTGTTTCATACCAGGGAGAAATCAGATTTTAAACACAAAGTCTACACATAAAACACTGATGAGAAATCCACTCACAGTAATATAAGGGCCATTCACTTAAGAGTTGGACTTGATGATCCTTGTTGGTCTATTCCAACTCAGAATATTCTGTGATTCTGTAAATTCTAATGCAATTATACTATCCATAATCATTTCACCTGCATTGCCTAGTGGCATGTGGGATTAAAGCCACATGACTCCAACTGACTTTATTAGAAATAAGATAGCTAAAACCATTTGAAACTGAGACTCTGAGAAACATGTATAAAACACAGACATTATGATAATCCCATTACAAACTCACCACTTCTACCCTTCTCACAAAGACAATTGTCATGACAATTCACAGTCCTGTCCCCTCTCTAGGGATTTACTGCTGAGCAAGCAATGCATTAGTCAGAATGTAATAAAATTACATTCAGTTTGCATTCACTTTGCGCAGGTATAAAAGGCTACTCAAAATGCCATGCAACGCAGAATTACAGTAATTGCTTTTAAAAGGTATATAAAGACAGAAAGACACACTGGCAGTGTGAACAATATTATGGAGACTGAATCTAATGTTAAAAGTGGAAGTTTTTATCTTGACTTTCATTCATACAATGGTATTGTCATAATTTTAAAAAAATATTATAAGATATGCAGGGAAAAGGGCATTATAAAGACATCTTAAACATCTGAGAGCACAAGCTTTGGGAAGGGCCTTTTATAATCTTACTGTACAGGTTTGAAATGTACAGTTTTGAGAGCCTCTGTACAGTAAAAATATTCCCTTTTTTGGTAGTTCTAGATATGCCAGTACTACCCAAGATAAAAACACAGTTAAATATTGGTGGACCTCAGGTGTTTAAAGGCGTGTACAAATTGCCTAAATGCCTTACTTAAAATTTTCTCTGCCATGTTTTCTTTGTCTCCAGATTTCTGCTGGAGTTTCAATTCTTCTGATATCATCTGTTTCACCGTTAACCTGAATGTAACTGATAATAATAAAGTTTATTCCCAAAAGGAGTGTTCTGAAAGTGAATCAAAATTATTCCATATTTTTTATTTAGACTGAAATAAGGGAAATGGACATTGGGTGCCTGAACACTAAGGGTCACTATGGTAAAGTGAACATGGAGGTACATGAGCCCTCTCATTTCCTAGTACTTAGAAAAGCAGGAATCAAACCTACAGCGGAGGAATCAAAACCCTCCATACTTCCTTTACATTACTTTCTAGTAGGGTCAGCTAAACAAGCTATCGGGCCCATACCCCAAAAATGATGGTTCAACTCCTTCCCCAGCTAATGAACCCCCAGGCAAAACTAATCTTTATCACTTGCTTACTCCTAGGAGCAACCATTACTATCTCAAGGGAACACTCATTTTTTCATAAATTTACATCTTCCCTTGCAGAATAAATCACCAGTGTTTGGAGAATCTGGAGAAAGGCTCGCAGGCCTAGGCTTAAGTGAGATTTGAAGTTATGGTTGAGCAATGTCCACCTTTTTTTTACATATTCTTTATGTTGAATTTCACAGTCTTCTTGCAGTGTGTTTGCTTACGTTAATTAAAAAAAAAAAAAAAAAGGAAGCTGTTTCTTCTGGTTTCTTTCTTTGTAGTTTGAACTTTGATATTAATACTTTGGATTTTCTTCAGGACTGCATATAATCATAAGACTATAAAACAAATTTTGTCCACTGAATAAATTTTCAAATTTATTGCACTTCAAAGGTAGCCAGTAAATCTAGATTAAAGTTTTATGAGCACAAAGATCTCCTGATCTTTGAGATCATGAGATTCTCAAAGAAGCTGATATTTAGATAACTCCAAGAATGGTGGATAATATTGACTTGTAAGGTTTTTTTGTGCCATATGTCATATATATCAGTTTTCAATTCTGATTCGAGTATTTTCTTGTTAGTGTATTGTGGATAACATCAAGATTTTGTGGGGGCTTTTTAAGGGTTATCTTCAAGAATTCCTGTGGATAGTTCAGAATACTTGAATATGTTTATAAATAACTTAAATATTTTCTTTTATAGTGATTACATTCGGCATATAAGTTATGGAAAATAATTAAAATCCATTGTATATTTTTTTAGGAGCCAAAGCTAATAAAGTCTTAAGACCTGGTAAATTGGCTTTGTAACATTATGAATAAAAGGTTTTATCTTGCAATCACTATTATCTGGCTTGTCATAAATCCATGTTAGAAATGTTTAAGTTATTATAAGAGAAGTCCTAAAACAGTGGAAATCTTTAGCGAAAAGAAAAGTTGTGGTGAGTTTTACTAGAGAGCTCCCATTTTAACAAACATTTTTCTGTATTTTATGACTAGTTATTTCTTGTCCAGTGTTCTGCTGCTTACTTTTTTTCACTTTCCAAGTTTATCAGCAAGTTTATTTTTACAGAGAAAAGTGGATTATAATTCTGCTTAAAATGATTAATAATAAACTAGCTGACAGAAATAAAAAGTACAAATATAGACTGTTTTTTGTATCAGCTGAGAAATGCCTCATGTAATTGAGATTGCTGAACTCCCTTTAGATAATTTAAGTTCTTGCATAAGTCTTCTGAAATTGAGAAGTTTTACTCATGCACTCAGTAAAGTATACATAGGTTGTGGTTGTGTAGGTCAGTGTGAGCAATCACTGCAAGAAATTCAGACTCACTAGTGAACAGAAAGGATTCTGGGAGCCAAACACTGGGGAGGCCATAAGGATGGGCTGGATACCAGAGAGGTCAGCACGTTTGAGAGTTCACTGCTGGAGAGACAAAGGCAGGAGGGGTGGGTTAACCTTGACTGGATAACAGACCCACCCAGCCACTCTCTCACCTCGGCAAGAGAGACGGGAGAAATAAGCAGGAAAATTCCATGAGTCCTAACACTCTTCAATTAGTGGCTTGAGCAAAACAAACTCAACTTGGGGAAGATTAATTTCATATATTTCACTAAAAACAGAGCTGGATAGTAAGAAACAAACAAACAAAAATACTAAAAGCACCTTTCTCCTCATTTTTGCCCAAACTTACTCTTCACTTTTCACGCCTTCATTTAATGTTTCTGTCTCCTCCCTCCCTCCTTGACAAATGGCTTAGGGGGATAGGTTATGGGAGTTGAGATCAGTAAGTAACACTTCACCTCTGCTGCACTTTTTTCCTCATTCTGTTTTCCTACTCCACTATGGGATCCACCCAAGGGACACAGTCCTTCATGAACCTTCTCTTATGCCATTTATAATTTGGGTTTCCCCTTCATTTGTTTCTTTAAAAAAAAATTCCAAAAAACTTATTAGGGATTTTATTTCTTGGCCTATTTTTTTTCTTTTCGAAGCAATATATGGATGGCTTGCTTGCTGCTTTTTCTAACACTTAATACTTTGTCTCACATAAAATTGTTGTTCCAGACAACACTGTGAATTTTGTCATCAATACCAGTATCATATTAATTATTATTTAATAATGAAAGCTTTGGATATATTCTTCTCAAAGCAACAGCAAAAACCAGAAACAAATCCCACTGCTTATGGCACCCTGAAGAAATCAGATTCTTAGACATTTAAACAAGCTGAGAGCATAATCTTTAGCAAGGATTCCAAAACTGCAATGTTATATTGTTAGAACATTAGTGGATTTCAATTATACTAGCATCTACTTGTGGAGAACAAAACAGTATAGTGAGATATGCTGTTTTAGATATGAGGTGGTTTCCAATTTTGAACTAGGGAAGTAGTGCACTAAAATATAGATAATTTCTCCCCTATTAAAGAATGTCTCGGGTTTTATTTTATAGTCTCAGCTGCAATGATTCCTCCTACACTTATTACTCTTTATTTTTTCTTGACTTTTCTTCAAACCATGGCATGGAAAGATATTGTTAATAGTGACTTCCTTGTACTTCTAAATATTTAGGTTCAGTATGTATGCATTTTTCATTTACCATCAAATTCATCCTGGATATTCTTCAAGACATGTACTTCAGCTTATCTGAAACAGGATTATATTTCTTTTACCTTTGCAGATTAGTAGTGTTTATTCATGTTCTAGTTTACTCCAGCTGAGTTAAACTTCACTGGCAACCTTGTACTTGGCTTCTCTGGCTATTAGTTCCACCCTACAGGTACTAGAGAAGCTTAATAAACAGAGAAAAGTTTTGAGAAAGAAATCTATGGTAGGAGCATTTCTCATTTATTTTTGACATTATAATGTTTTTATATTTTCAGTAACAATGAAATAAAGCAATATTGTCTTTGGATTTTTCTTACTGAATTGATCCACAGTCTGTTGGGTAGTTCTTATGCTGCTGTTAATTCTTTTGCTCTACACAAAAAAAAAAAAAAAGAAATTGGCAGATACACCAGATTTAAACTCTTCATTTTCATCATTTTCATCTTCTTATTTTTCATCTTCTTATTCTATCTTTTGTTCATACTGTGCCTGTCTAAGAAGTTAAAACCAGAAATTAATAAACTGATGTTTATTAATTGATATTATATATATTAATTATTAATACTGTTGTGTATCAGGTATATATATAGAATTTTCCTGTTGTGAAATAAGGAAATTCTTCTTAAGAAAGATGTTAAGACTTGACAGCCACCTTTTAACATGGAGGAAAAGAGGCAGTATTCACTTGGAAAATCATCCCACTCTATGTTAAATTTGTACATGCTGAAATCGAATGTCAACCAGACTAATATTTTCTCAGTGTTTGTTATCCATGCAGATGTAAGTAAGTGTGCTGCTTTTAAAGATTAACTTTTGGCAAAGGTCATGTACTGTTGATATTATTGTTTAAGAACTGTCCCACTACATATATTAGTATGTACATGCAGTAAGGCATACTTGTGCTGGTAGAAGATTCTTTTGAAAAGACCAAGATGCAAAATTATCTTTTTTTTTCATATTAATATTACTTCCTTTCAGGGGATCATGTGATAAACAGAGTTTCTTTGATTTTTTTTTAATACAGATTTTCCCACAGAGAGCTATTTTGGGATATTTTATTGAAATAAATTTTACATAGTTACTTTTTAAATTAAATAAAACTCTCACAGGGTTTCTAAACAAAATTACTTTGAAGGTAAATAGACATACCCTATGCTGTGAATCAAAAGCTAGGATGTCAATATCATGAATTACAAGTAGATTAAATTTTTTAATATAATCCTCAAAGGATAATGCAATTTTTTTTATCTTGGAAGCTTTTTTTTCAACCTATGTCTAAATGTCACTTCATCAGTGTTCTATCTACTGTAATTTTCTTGGATAAACTCACAAAGATTTTCTTTTACTTTGGGTGTCATTTGACATTGATTTTTTTTTACCAAGTCATAAGTCTGTATGAAAACTATACTCAAATACAGGGCTGTTAGCATGTATTTTTCTAAGACCTTTTTTTACATAACATTTAGCTGTTTTCTTCTCTTACTGTGTAAGAGTAAATAACCAAACTTATGAAGAAAGCACCAATTCATTATTAATTTCTAGAGATTTTGACCTGGAAGTCTCAATTTCTTGACTATTTTTTTTTAATTCTTTCTTTGTAGCAACTGTTCAGACATGATTTCCTGATTCGTATTTCCTAACTGTAATATGAAATAGATGACATCACTAAGTCCCATAGAAATAAGACACTCCAGAGTGAAAGTACTGACAGCTTTGGAGACAGAAGGAAAGGCAGTGAGAACAAACATATGTCTGTACATGAAAAATAACTCCCATTTCTGGTAAAACAGTAACAATTATATTAAATGAACTTCAAAAATATCTTTCTTTATTAAAATTACTTTCTTATTTTTAAAACTGTTGAATAAAACAAGAACATGTTCAGAATCAGGAGAGGGAAATGATACTCCTCCCCTCAAATCCCCAAAAACTGGAAAAGAAGTACTGTGAGGTTCAGATATGCTGGCAATTAACTCTACTAAGAAAACCACTGTGCTTTACATGAAAGGGAACATTTTAAAATGGAATAAGTACCAATGCTTGATTTCTTTTTTTGCTCTAATCATCACAGATATTAAACTGAGAAAAGCTCAGGGATAATTATATTATCAAGTTCAGATAATGAAATATAAACAGAATTGAAATCTTCTTCTTATGTACAGAATGAAAGTAACATGGGGAAATCTACAGCATAGGTTTTAGAAAAATCAGTGATAAGAGAGGAATGCTAATATTCCAGAAACAATAGCTTGCAATTACAGGTAAAAGAAGTTAAGGTCAAGATTGTATTGCAGCAAGATCTTTAAAGGACTACTGGGCACACTCATGAAAATCTATGTGTTATATATGCTAGCAAAATTCCAAGAACCATCAAAAAGATGAAAAATTGAGTGTATTGAAAAATATTCAATTTATTGCACAAATATCTAAATGCAATGTTGTTTTGTTTAAACTATCTGACTTAAATAGGTGATGAAAGAAGTACTTAAGACTGGAAAAATGCAGACAAAATATCTGTCTCCAGACAAAGAGGAAAAAGCTCTCTAGGCAATAATATGGTAGACAGCTTTTAATGAAAATATATGGGGCAGGAATAACAAGGGGAATTATTAATAAACACTTGTACAACAGTGGTGAGATCAGCATGAGGGAACAAGGAACTCTCAGAAATGGATCACATTAAACCACTGAGTTATATAAAAGAATCAAAGACCTTATGGTTATTGAAGAAGAACTTAAAAGAGAAGCCTTTCAGACATTGTGTCTATTACATCTTACCATTGGTAATGCTTTGGCACTATGTTACACAACAGGCTTAAAAGCAAGGTGTGTTTCTGTATATCTGCCCCATGCATTTTTATGTTGTCTTATGTTGTCTATCAGACTGTGTCAAAACTTTGGTGAGGGCTGAAATTATTAGGTACTTATTAAAAAAAAAAAAAAAGGTTGGAGGAGAATCCACTTGTGATTCAGTAGGTCTTTACCTTTAGAAGACTGCTAGTTGTAGCAGACCAGGACTCTTGATGGATGCCTAAAAGCTCCTGAACATGTGCTGTACCAATTATAGATAGAAAAAAAAAAAAAAGGCAGCTCAACAGGCATCTTGCCTTATTTTCTGTCAATTTGAGTGAAAATAAGACACTTATTTTTGGAGAAATTTGTTTTTTCTCTGTGCTGAAAACATAAAATATGTGGTATGGTTGTCTCCGTGTAGATTTTTGGTTTTTTATCCTTTTTTTTTTTTTTGCATATTTCTGTTACCAAGACAGGGATTTTGCTTTTTTAACTGTTTTGCTGAACAACAGCTCTGAAACAAAAGTAGAAAGTACTCATAAATTTAATACAGGCTTCAATGAGAGAAATTATTTTATTTTCATACAACTAAAGGGAGGGTCTGCAGAAAGATGGAGCCAGGTTCTTTCAGTGATGCTCAATGACAAGACCAGAGGCAATGGGATCAAAGTGAAATAAGAGAGATTCTCTTACCAGGAAAGTCTTTTTTCCCTGTGAGGGTGACCAAGCACTGTCACAGCTTGATCAACTGCTGATTTTTAAAATATCAATTCTTGGAGATGTGGAAAAAGTGTTTAAAGGTAATCCTGGCCCACTGGCTTCAGGTGACCCTGCTTGAGCAGGGGCACTGGACCACATGATCATGAGAAGTTATCATGGTTTGTGCCCAGCCAGAGCTCAGCCCCACACAAACGCTCTCTCGCTCCCTCACTGTGGGATGGGGGGAATCTGAAGAGCAAAAATGACAAACTCATGGGTCAAGATAAGGACAATTTAATAGGGAAAGCAAAAGCCACAAATGCATGTGAAATATTCCAAGGAATTGATTTATCCCTTTCCATAGGTAAGCAGGTGTTCAATCATGTCCTGGGATGCAGGGTTCATCATGCACAATAGTGATTTGGGATGACCAACACCCTAACTCTGAAATGTCCCCTTCTTCTTTCTCAGATTTTTTTGTTGTTGTTGTTGTGCTAAAACCAGCATACAGGTCCTTTCCTACATTAATTGTTCCATAATTCTATGATTTCTTTTATTAAAAGACTACATTATTTTCCAAAAATTTTAATGTAAGGGGCAGAATCATGCTTCAATACTTTAGTTACCCTCTGCCTATGACAGCCAAAATAATTTAACTGCAAATGAAAACTTTAGTTTTAGTAAAGAGATGCAGATATTTTAATTCCAGCAAATAAAACTGTTGAGCCATTTCTCTAGAGAAAATTAAGATTTTAATTTTGAAGAGAAGGCATGGAGAGCTCTATAAAAATAAAAATTTTGATTTTATTGTATTATGATTTCTTACAAGGCAAGACTGGCATGTCTTTTCACTGATCAAGCTGAATAAACCGAATGCAGGAGACATTTAATTCCATGTAGGGGTCAATGCCTGTGTCTCACAATGATCCTAGATTTTGTAAGTACTACAAGATGAACAGTGTAACTCCATTCAGCAACATAAGCTTTATTAAGGTGTGTAGAAAGAAATTCACAGAGACATGTCTGCCAAATTCTTCAACAAAATACTCTGGACAGCGACCAAACACAAATTTCCTGAATGACCAACTGTACTCAGTTTAGTTTAAGGTAGGGTCTACTGAAACCATGGCAGATTTCAATGACTGTAAGACCAGAAAGGAACATGTGATGTTCTAAATTAACCCTCTGTTTCTCAAGGTTCATAAGGTCTAAATACACGCTTCAAAACCAAATACTGAGCAAAACATGACTTTTCACTTACTAGCAGTTGTAAATCAACTAATAGAAAAAATAGGTAGCAAAACATGCTTGAGAAGAAATTTCCTTCAGTCACAGAAAGCAGATTAGGTGAAGAATTTTGTATGATCCCATGCCGACCAGAGAAAATATTTCCCCCGCTGCAGAACAGGATAGAAATCCACAACAGCTCTAAAAACACCAGATGGGTCACTTCTAAGATTGCAATTCATTAATAAATTCAACTCCCAGGTCGAATATGGGAGGATTCAGATCACAAAGTAAACAGCAAATATAGATATCTACATGTTTACTGTCTTAAAATTCCAATTATAGTTAGGAAAGATCAATATGCTGGATCTTGCCTGTTGCACAGACACTAAATCCGACTTATTACAATCTTAGGTAACTCAGCCAGCTTGTGCACGGCTGCAGATCCTCTGTAGGTAGATGTGGTGCTATATCTGCCAGCCACATGTGTTATCTCAGCTCTTTTGGAGCATCACAGACAAGCCTATGTTTAGACAATTTAAGTCTTTTACTCACATACTAAGTTTGGTTTTGCACATCTCACATTTCTCCAAATCTGGAATAATTTTATGTCCTTCTCTGAAGTGCAGTAGTTCTAGCAATTCCAGCTCTTGTATGTCTTTAATTCCAAAATTTGAGAAGGACTTGAAATAGTCATATCAGTATTGTGGCCAGAGCCTCAAATTATCTCACATCACAGTCATTGTTATGTCTAACAGAAGCAGAGGAGGAAATAATAAGATTTGGTTCAAAGAACTGACTCAAGGAAATAGTTAAACATTTTGTTTCTTGGAATGGTACAGATGTTGATATAAGAGAACATCCCTAACATTATATTTCAAATACTCTTTACCAATTTTCAGCATTACATTTAAGTAGATGATATGAGAAAATATTTGCCATCATTCCATATGCAGAGATTTATACTTATGAATTCCCTCAGAGCAATGTGGGTGTAGATGTCAACCAAGATATGAATTATAGATCACTGGTTAATAATTTTAAAAGACTTCTTACTAAGTCAGTGCATACTGATGACTTGATTAGATTTGCTAATGTACTTCTTCATGTTCTCTCTGGAATGCTCCTGTATTTTGTCAGATTGTGAACTGAGTTTGTTCTAAACTTTCGATATTATGACCTACAGTAAGCTGCTATTACAACTGAGATAAGTGAATCTGACAATTTGCTTTGCTTTGTTTTAGTTTAGATCTAAGATGTATTTTATTTACATACCCCAGAGTGCAGTTTTATAGACAAGGTGATTGGTGCAACTATCTGCAAATATTTTGCACAAAAATGAGTAGAAAATGAGTAGAAAGCTAAGTTTGGGGGTCATATTTACTGCTCATGGGACAGCATAGTAAGGCACCGCAGGAATGCCTTTTGAATTCATTACTATTGATTAAATTTTTAATGTTATAAGGAGCTTCAAATAATTCCCAGACAGAAAAGATAACAAATGAGTTAAAGATTAAGTTACAATTCTAACTACTAGGTACAAGAACAATTGTCTATAACAGTGCAGAAAGAAGAAAAAGATATACTGAGCAAAAAGCTTACGGTCACTGTTATGTATCAGAGGACTTGTGAATGAGGAAGATTATGCTGCTGCAGAGAATACAAATGCCTTTGTGAAATGTGCAAGAGTACCATCTAAAGATAAACCTCAGCAGTGATAAAACTTCGCCTGAGAAACCGTGTCACATTTTGGGAAACTTATTACAGCTTGTGCATTTCTAAGATATGAACCAATTATTAAAAGTTCAGAGGAGATCAATGCACGTGATTACTCTTCTAGAAATTTTGATTTTTGAGTAAAGACTGACAAAAGTCACTTTAAATACTCCAGCTAGAAACTAATGGGATTCTTTGCTACTTTTCAAATATGTTCAATAGGTTCAATAAAATGCACTGTTTTCCTTTCCACTCTCGGCTTGAGAAGAAATACTGGGTTGCCACTGAAGCAAAGCAGATTAAGTTCTTTTTTACAGCATACCACCACAGTCTTCAAGATTAAGAGGAAAAGAGATTTTTGCTTCTTCAGAGAGGAAGGGTGTAACCTTTTCTCTGTAACACTGAAAAGGACAATAGGCTAGGGTGGGGAAAACACTCACGGGAATGACACACACCAAACATGTAGAAAATGTTAGAGAAATAAATGAGTGGACAATCTAGAGCTGCTGCTTCTTGTCTTCAAGAATGGAACACTAGGAAGGAGACAGCACCAAATGAATGAAATGAACGTTGTTTTAACAGCCAGCTGTCGATAGTAGGCTATCAGAAACAAGCACCATGTGCACTTTATGTAAGATGAAGAAAAACACCTTACGTGCAAATCCAAGTATTCATTGTTAGTGAAATTAAAGTTTTAAAAATTCAATCGAAGAATTATTATTAGTCTTGTTACAAAGTTATAGTCCAAATTTTCTAATTATTGCAGCTCATTTTCAAAAACTATACCATTTAAATTGATGTGTAGTTTTCTCTTTCCTCTTGTTTATGCATGCATTTCCTACAGTCCTCTGGGCTTGAAGGAACACAGAGGCCTTGAATGAGTCATTAGCATCCCAAGTTATTTCTCAAAAGAGGTTAATCCTAATGGTTTCTTGCTCCTTACTCTTCTCAGAGTGATTTATTTTCATATTTTGTAATGTGCATTACACTTTAACCTCCTTCTTCATGGGTTCAGCACACAGTTTTAAATCCACATAGACTGTGTATGGTGTGATTTACTTTTTAAATTGGATATGTTTCCCTCTTTCTCTCTATTATCCTTGAAACAAATTCTACTTAACTCCCAAGGTTGATTTTCTTTAATAACCAATAATCAATCATTTTTGAGGGTGCTGGGGGTCTCTGGATTGTTTTGTACTTTCAAGGCCTTTGCTACCACTTAATTTTGTACTTTTAGGGACCCCTGGTAAATTATTTTTTTCTGTAATGGCCCTCAGCCTGTGGCTTCTTGATATTGCAGTTAACATTTATTAGAACAGCTTTGTCTGAAATAAATGTTTCATTAATAGTTTGTTCTATTCAAACAACTATGAACTGGAAGTCACATATACTTACAGGCACATACATACAATTATACAATGCTTTGGTAAGTGCTTGCCACCAGTATCTGGTGATTAAAGGAACTGGTGTGTTATCAGAACTACTCTACAATAATAATTATAGCTAATTACAGTAGAAAAAGAATTAAATGCATTTTGAATGTATCTTTTAACACTATAATTCTCTTGTATGCTCTGTGCCATAATGATGGACTTCTGCCTTTAAGTTAATTTTTCAGGTGAAAAAAAAAAGGATATGTAGTAATAGGCTAATAATAAGTTAGTGTTCACTCCTATTCCAGCTTGTATTTATAATGGGATTTAGTATCTCTTGAAAAACCCATGATAGCAGGAAAAAAGCTGTATGAGTACATATGTTATGCTACAGCAGGAAGCCAACACTGTCCAAGAAGGATTATGGTCCAATTTTTCATTTTTCAGTGACAAGCTGTGAAGAAAATCTTATTTAAAATAGATTTAATTTCATCAAAATGTTATAAAATTTTACAGAACTAAAGTGTAAGACCTAATTTTTCTTTGTTTGTGTTGGGATATTCAATTAGTACTTTTTGCCCAACATATTGAACACTATTTCTATTTATTCTCATTAGAATGGTTACTCTATTGCCATGAATTAAAGCCTCCATCATATTCTGTGAGGAGTGGGCACACACACCAAAAATTTTTATGAACAGTTTTACATAATGACTTTTTGGTGTTATTGCAGTTAAAAACTGTAGCACTTTGTGTTTATGTGTATGGGCTCTCACATCATTACTGAACAAGTGTGATGATGACATGAGCATGCACTGCTCTGAGAGTGGCAGTAAGCCTTATGCCACTTCAGAGGAACACACTGTGTGTGATAATCTGAGATAAAATTCAAAGCTCTACTGATGCAACCTGATGTGAACTCTTAGGGAGCAACAGCTAGATGACCCATCTGAAAGAATTGCCAAGACAACAACTCAGATACTCTCTGAATATCTGAGTATCTGAATTTTTGCCTGTGTGACAGTGTTTTTCATCACATGCTTTCACACTAGCTGTACAAATTAGCCTACCAAAAATATGTCTATGCATGTATATATATATAGGTTATATTTAATTGTGCATATTTTAAAGCATTGATGGGTAAAAGTCTTTTCTGATTTATAAATCATAAAAGATGCTGATTCCTTGAAAAAATTTCCTATCAAGTGCAAAACCAAAAGGAAATTGAAATCAAAATATTTATATTTATGAAATTTGTTTCTATTTAATGGAGAATTTGGAAGTTAACAGCTGACATAAATAGGAATTTTACTACCACTTTGTATATTAATGTCTGGTTATAATTTTTAAAACTTTAAAATGTCAACAATTAGTTGTCATAGACAGGACTTCACAGTCGCAAACAAGTATAAATTATTACTGATACTCATGGTGAAAGAACAATGATGAACTGTGTATAATTTATCTTCTTTTTCACTCTGTCACTCTGATAAGTCTTATCTTTTTAATGCTTACCATCTTTGAGATCCCTGTTGAGTCCCTATGAGATCATTATTGCAAAAGAGGATTTGATTCACACTGTTCAATATTTAAGAGGTTCTTTCAAGACACAGGGGGAAATCAGCTACCAGAAATGAGAAAAAATCCAAGGAATTCCAAAAGTATTTCTCTTTACAGCCACAAAATATATTCACAAAAATATATTCACAAAAAAGAAGAAAATTTTAAAACTTTACAAACCTTTTCTAAAGAAATCTTGCTATTGCTATTTTATAGACTATGCTGCCTGAAAATGGGGGAAATTGTAGTTGAAAAATGCAGACATTTGCAACCTGTATTGGAGTGTGCACTGTTCTCATATTCATAAAATAAATATGTTTGAATATATTTGATATATAAATGTACTCTGTATATAGAAATTCTTCAAATTGGCAAATAGTTTATATGAATTAAAGGAGGCAAATGACTGAAAAATATTGTTCACCTTGTCTGCTTTAAGAAAGCAAGTAGTAGTAATTATATTTGTATCCTTGCAGAGTGAGGGAGAATTAGCAAGATATCCAAAACCAGTATACAGTACAAATAATTAATGAAAAAGATCATTAAGGAATAAATATGTAGGGTTTTTGAGGTCAAGGTTTTAATTTCTTAAGCATATGAAAAAATTAGTCACATTTTTAAGCATTCGACAGTTACAAAAAAGATCTGGAAATTTTATGGAATTTTCTGTAATGTATAGGGAAATAACATCTACCAGAATTCATAGAAAAAAGATATTAATCCAGAATTTCTTAACAATTTTCAAGCTAATTGCAAAAACTTGAAATTCTCAATTGTGTTCCAATTAGAACAAAATTTCAAATGTGTAGTTTCAAATAGACAACTATGTTTAGTACCTCACAACTTTATGACATATTTTCAATTCCTCCTCTGAATCCATTCAGAGAAGGAGGATTATCTGAGGTCAGATTATGAGGAAAATGTTAATAATTATGATCTCATATAGTGTGTGTGCAAATGATCCCAGTGATAGCACTGAAATCATTAACATGAAAATTCATTTCATAGCAGGTACTCATTTACTGCACCTAGAATTGTTCCTGTTATATATTCAAGGATAAAGTGATGTAAAATGTTTCTTTGCAAAATGTGTTGGCTACAAAAGATGTAAAACTGGAAAAGGTATTATTATGATAATCTGTTGTATACAAAAGTGAGGAAAGGTTTTCAGCTGCAAAATCAAAGGAAAATCGGTTTATGGTTTATGGGTTTTAGTCAAAAATTGAAAATATAAAGCAGTTAAACCCTAAGAAGCCTGAAAAAGATGAATAGTGCCCTTTCACCATATATTAATCAGATTTGTCTTTTCTACACAGAACAGATTCTTTAGGTATAATCGACAAAGCTGAAATTAGTAACTTGAGTCTGAAAATAGTTTCAAAAATACTTTTTGATCTTCAGAATACTGATTCACAGAAGAAATATAGTTGTCCTCTTTCCTTCGATTTCTGGAAAATTCTTTGGAAAGAGGATTGATAAAAGGCTTTCTGAATCATTTATAGTCGTGAATATAATTTACAATCAGTTAGGCTGAAATGCTTCATAATGAGGTAAGAGATGGAGAAATTATATCCCTTTTATTAATTCGTAGAAAAGATATAATAGTGGTATTTGATTTTATTTTCTCTCAGTCTGAATTTAAAGTATGAGCAAAGCTGTATGTATTTTATCATATATTATAGAGCCTGTATCTGCTATTTGCACATTTGCATAGGGGTGGCTCTTGTCATGGAGTCAGCTAGGACCATTTCCATCAGTCACCTATAATCCTCTGACCACGGGAGTCCCCTTTCCCCACAGGACAGAGTGTGGATGGCACATGTGCTGGCACCAGACGTGGTGCCATGAAGCACCAGCATGGGAGCAACCAATGCCTGCATAGCAACCACCTCCATCACTTTCAGGGCCACCACTTCACTGAAGGGATTAGAGACCCTCTGGAATAAGCTGCACATTCCACTTATTAGCATAATGGCATGTAGATAATGAGGCAGCAAAGAGTTATAACATCTTCACAAGCATAAATCATGATTTATTCAAGATTTATGCTTGTGTTTTGTCATAAAGCCTACATCAGAAGTTTTTTTGGGTTTTTTTTAGTTTCCTGCTGCTTAATACCACATAGAAAAGAATCGCAGAACCATAGAATCATTGAATGGTTTGAATTGAAAGGGGCCTTGAAGAACACCAATTTGCAACCCCCCTGCCATGGTCAGGGACACCTTTCAGTACACCAAAACCCCATCCAGCCTGGCCTTGAAAATGTCCAGGGGTGGGGTGCCTGTTTCAGTGCCTCATCACTCTCACAGTAAAGATTTTTTTTCTGATATCCAATCCAACACTAGCCTCTTTCAGTTTAAAATCATTCCCCCTTCTTCTGTTGCTTTGCACCCTGTAAAAAGTCCTGCACTTTCTTGTATTATGCTCTTAAAGTTTTAAAACTTCAGTTGTATCACTAACATCTGGTAGGTGTGCTTGAGGTCAAGATGATTATATGAACCCATACCAAGCTTTCATGAATATCAATGACAAGATAAATTATTGTCTATTTATGGCCAAACAGAACAGAGGTAAAACTATAAGATAACTATAATACAATCATGTTGTTCAAAGAAAATCTTTATTTTTCTCACTGCAATTGCTTCTTGTGAAAAAATCCTATTAGAAAATATAAAAATAAGGGTACAAATATTTTAGAAAAATAAATGAAAGAGTTTATCAATATATTTTAAGTCCTAAACAGAAGTGAAAGAACAGGCATTTCTGATCATTTAGCTTCCTCAAAGCATGAAACTTTGAAGTGAAACCTCCCCAAAGTGAGATTTCTAGCTAACATTATTTTCTCTTTCATTCTTCTTCACACTTTCACCTTTATCCTTCTCCTTTGATCCATCTTACTATTTTCTGTCCCAACATGTTATTTTATCCCTTCTCTTCCTCATTCGTTTTCTCACCATTTTTAAAAAAAATTCTTATTTCTCACTCATAGAAACAGTGTATCTGCATTCAGGGTGGTCAAGTTGATTGATTTTCAAATATGAAAGAACTATAATATAAAATTGAACCCCAAAGTTTTTTTTACAGAATCGCTACCAGGGCCTTTGTCAAGTTAGCTATGGAGAATGCTAACACACACCCACATGCACACAAATAAGCAAGCAAACAAAAATAAAATCCATAAAAACAAAACTAAAACTGGTATCAAGGAATGCAACACTGCAACCAATGCATGCAGCACTAAAATGTGGAGGTTGGAAAAGGGAATAATGGACTGGGGTTCCTTTTCTAACTTCCTCTTCTTTCCCCATCTGAAAATTGAAAGAATGGGGTAATTGGCTTTTGCTCACACTATTCTAAAGATTTATGAGCACAGTCTGGAAAGCATTTCAGATGTCTTCCATCTACAGAGTCACCACAGAAAATGTTTTATTCTCTTTTCCCTTATGCTTAGCTGTGCATACAGTTGGTTACTCTGCTGGTCTGTACTCTCCATGCAGGATAGTAAATTTGGGTGTCCAGC
Source organism: Calcarius lapponicus (assembly GCA_039654755.1). Lineage (NCBI taxonomy): Eukaryota > Metazoa > Chordata > Aves > Passeriformes > Fringillidae > Calcarius > Calcarius lapponicus. Next base: position 21,385,023 of record CM077465.1, on the reverse strand, counting down.
CTCAGTTTAGAAATTCTGCGAATTAGGCACCAAAATGTGAGACAGAGAATTGTGGGCACAGACTGGTGAAATATCGCAGATTTTGAAAATAATGTTTCAAAATGCTTCAAACACAAGCTGAAGGTCTTACCTGTGTAAGATACAGGTTTTGAAATTTATACTGCTGTTTTTGCTAGCCAGCTGAAACCAAGTTGTTCATGAATGTTAAAGAAACAAGTGATAGAAAAGCTGGGGAAGATAGAATTCAGTAAACGTTTACTGACATGTTTAATTCTGATAATCTACCACTGCTATTTTAACTCTTTTTTACTATAAGCACTAAAATAGAGGGTATATACTACTACTATATAAGTAGTAAAATAGAGAGTGTTTATTTTTAAGAACTCAGCCTTGCTGAATTATTGCCAGAATTATGTATGGTGGATTTCAGCCTTATTTAATTTTTTTAGATTAAATTTAATGAGAAGGGATTGGTTTCAGCAACTCCACAGCTTATCTTGTGAAATTTATAAGTTAAAAAAAAAGATTATCAAAAAGAAAGTTCCCTGCATACAAATGTAATAGTCTGCTGTAAATCTGAAAATCATGGATTTTTCATAACATAAATTACCAAGTCTAACTTAGCAAGCAGGGAATTTGATTTCTAAGAACATATATCAAAGGTGGGATCACTAACTAAGTTAATATACCCTTTGACAATTAATAGATAATGTCTGTGTTTAAAACAAAACTTTAGATTAAATATAGTGAATGCAAATGTCAGAAGACCTACTTTTTTAGAATTAATGAAGTTCAAGTCAGAGGGAAGAGACTTCATTATTACTTTAAAATATGTCTAAAACTAACGGTCAATTTTTTAAAACTAATTTTCTTTGATGTTGCTTAATTTTGCACAATAAAATAATCAAATAGCAGCTAATACTGTCTCAAGTGCAATTAATTTTTCAACACATTTATGTTTAAAGAAAAGGTTTTTCAGGTAGAATAATCTGAAAAATCCCTGTTGAGCTTATTCCAGTAGCTATATCAGTTGAGTCTATAGAAACAAAATGTTCATACATAACATACTTTTAAAAAAATCTGTATAGATTTTGATGGATATTTGTTATTTTTTTCTTTCTTAACCTGTTTGAATATTTCCTACTCCTGCATGAAGTTCATCACTTCCACAATTAATGAAATGTGTTTAGAGCATTGCCTATATATTCCTGCTGGGTCCTGATTGTGTAAGCCATCTTGCCTTTCTAAGTATCCCTATGGATAGTGGGAGCTAGTGCTCTTTTGAAAAACAAAATATTATAGAAGCACAGCAGTTCTCAGAGCCCAATTAGAGGGAAGGGTTAATCTAATGCTTCTTGGAAAGAAAGGCAAGGTGTCTTACAACTGCTGCAGATGCACCACTTAACCAATTTCTTAGAGGATGTGCAGGTGCCTTTTAGAAAATACTTCTAATTTGTTATGTCGTGGGCTTTGACTGTTAACAGTTGTTCTTCTCCTTTGTGTCCACCTTTTTTTCCTTCTTTGAGAGCTTTGTGCTTGTAAGCTTTGATTGGGGTTGAGTTTAGTCATCTATTTCCTGTAGAGTATAAACTTTAAGAAAACTTAAAACTGTCCTTAAAAGTAATGAGTTTCTTTCCTTTTTGGATGGAAGCTTAATATCTTTTATTGACAATAAAATTTATTTCTGTCCCTTTTTCTGGAATAAAGTATGCTCCCATCTCTGTGGAATGTGAATTTTTTCAAATGGTTCCAAAAATACATGAAAGGAGATAATATTTTTGTTCTTGGCTTCTCTTAGCTGCCACAAAGAACAGAACAATGAAGGAGAGATCTATAATCAAATTGCTGTCACTGAACACAAATACAAAATATTTCAAGGAGAAAGGTTCTGCGGAAGGAACATTCATGTAGGTGATAGAATGTGAAGAGAGTCATCAAGGGAACTAGACTTATAAGGGAGCCAAGAAGTTCAGATTTCAAGGTAATACTGTGCAAAAGCCCATGTCAAAATCATGCTCTCAGGCTTCTGATAAATTACTAGGTATTACTGACTACAAGACAGAACTGACTAAGCAGATGCAGGATTTAGAATGCAGTATATGTGGTTTATAGATTTTATTTTTTCATCTCTGATTTACTATGCTTGGGGGATGGTTGAAAGAACTAGTGCTCTGGTAACCCCCAAGACCCCACCTTTATGACAAAATAAAGTTTATTTCCCATAAACTCAGGACTACTGAGACAAGGAGTATGCCATCTGTCCTTGCTTGGTCCAAGCACAAATTTTTCAACATTATTAGGCTTGTGGAATTGTGGAAAGCTGATCTATAGGACATATAGACTACCTTTTGTTTTTAATGTATGTATAGATACAATTTCTTTTGTCTTTTATAGCAATAGACACATTAAGTTCTATCTGGGCTTTTACCCTTCTAATTTTCTCCCTTCATAAATTTATTACATTTCTGTCATCATCTTGACTTGTCTGTCCCTTCTTCCAAAGGGCATAAATTCTCCCTTTTCTCCTGAGTTCCAGACAAAGCTCTTGGTTCAGCCAGGCTGATCTTCATTCCTGTCAACCCATCTTCCAGGGCATGATGATGGCTTGTTATTGCCTCTATAAGATTTCCTGCTTGAAGAATATTCAGATTTTGTTTACTCTTCTGCCCTTCAGGACTTTCTCTGAAGGGACTCTCTCACCCAGTCCCCTAAGCAGGCTAAAGTCTACCCTGTGGGAATCCAAGGTAGCTGTTGTGCTGACCTCCTTCTTTAGATCCCTGAGAACCAAAAATGCATAACTTTTCATGATCAGCATGCCCAAGACTGCCTCCAAGCACGATATTACCCACCAGTCCTCTGTAAACAGCTCCAACAGGATGTGTTCCCTAGATGGCTCCTTCACCAGCTGTGTCATCTTTCCACAGGCAGAAAACCCCTAATTCTTATGTGATCATTCTCAGGCACTTCCATGGCCCCTAGTACATCAATAACCCTTGAACCTGTCCTGCCGTATGTTGGGTTCTATCACATCATAGAACATTATAATTGCTGCTTAGCTGGTATACAAACAAATTTGTGTTTTACTCTGTGATGTGATATGACATTGTCTGATGACATCCTAGAACACTTTAAATAACACTTGCTACGATTTATAACCTCTTTTACTGAGTGATATTTCATTTCAGCACCTAATATATCTTCTTGAACTATGTTTGTGAAATTAGAGACATGTTGAAAATTAATGAATAGTATTTTTAGGGCAAAAAAATAATGTTAGCCTTAACAAATATGATAAATAATTTTCTCTTACAAATGTATCCACATCAAATATTTTATCTGCAAATTGCTATCTTCCAAAAATTCCTCTTTCTCTTATCTTAAATGTTTTTCTGCCATCTATATCTCTACTAGGTCAGCCAAGGATCCTAGGATCCCTGGGAAAGTCATAGAATGAGCCCCCCTAAACAGATTTTTTGATGTAGGAGGAAGAGGAAATTGATCAGGAATAGAAAGCCTGTATTTACTAAAAGTAATTAATGTGTGGTTAGCTTGGTTCCCTTCTGGGATAATATGGTGGGCTTGACCCTAGCTGGCCGCCATACCCAGCTACTGCTCTCTCATTCCCCATCAATGTGAGGAGAGGAAAAGAAGATGTAAAAGCTCATGGGCTGAGATAAAGACAGGGACATCAGTTACTGTCATGTGAAAAACATGACTAGGGGAAGATTTCTGAATTTACTGGCAATTAATAACAGAGTAGGACAGCGAGAAAATAAAGACAAACATAAAAATACCTTCTCCCTATACCCACTTTCTCCTCAAGATCAATGTCATTCATTCACTCTTCTACCTCCTCCTGCTCTCATCATTGCAGGGGGTTAGGGAATGGGGATTGCAGTCTGTTTATAACCCTTCACTTCTCCTGCTCCTTCCCCCTTAGGCTGTTCCTTTTCTACAGCATAAGATCCCTCCCATGGGAGACAGTTTTTTATTAACTGTTTCAACATGAATCCTTCAGTCCACTTGAAGGAGACAATTTCAGTGTGGGTCCTCCAGGGGCACAGTTTGTGCCAGGAAAACTGCTCCTGTGTGGGCTTCTCTGCACAGGATGCAATTTCTGTTGGGAGTCTGGTTGTGCTTGGGTTACCCAAGGCTGTACCTTCCTCCAGGATGTATCCACCTGCTGCAGCATGCGGTTCTCCATGAGATGCAGGGTGGATTTGTGCTACACCATGGTTGTCCATGGTCTGCAGATAGAGAATGTTCATCACCATGGTCTCCCTCTTGGTCTGCAGGGCAATCTGTGCTCCAGGCAGGCCAGTCTCTGAAGCAGGAGCACATGAAGCATAAATGAGAAAGAGATATTCAGACATAATATAAAAATTTTTTTCATCTTGAAGGCAGTAAAGCTTTGGACTTCACAGGCTGTGAGGTCTGGCCTTAGAGGTTTTTAAGACTGTTTTTATAATATATACTTATCCTTTCATAGAAAAAATAAGGAAAGTGAAGAACTGTTTTCTTTTGTTTGGGTTTTTTTCCTTCCTGTTTTCATATCTAGATATCTCCTGAAAGACTGTGGGATTTTTTCCCCTGGTAAACTTCAGAAGCAGCAATCACTGACTGTGACTTAGGTAAGAGTGCAGTTCAGATTATGGAGAATTCAATGTCTTTTCAAAGTATAAAGGGAAGTCAAGAAAGTCAGGAAAATACTTTTTTAAGGTCTGTGGTGAAAGAACAAATGCAATGATTTTAAACAGAAAGATGCTAGATTTAGACATAAGGAAGAGATTTCTTACAACGTGGTTGGTGAGACTCCAGAAAGGACTGCTCAGAGAAATTGTGGGTATCCCAACACTGGCAATCCTCCAGATCAGGCTTAAATGAACAGCAACCTGATCTGGAGAAATTTGTCCCAGAGGGCTGGACTAGATGATCCATCTTGGCAGAGGGGTTGGGCTACATGATCCATCTTTGAAAGTCCCTTCCAATCTAAACTATTTTATGATTGTATGATTCTATGAATATCACACCATCAGAACCCTTTAGAAAATAGGATCATGAAATTCAGTGTCTTATGAGGCAGGTTCTGCACACATGCTGAAAATCAAATTTTTGCTTGGAATGTAAGACTAGAGTTCTCAGATACTACTTTGTTCAATTTCAGTGCATCTTTTAAAAATATACCTGTCATTCAAGCAGGTTTATTACAGAGTAGATACATTTTTCTAAGGGTAGAGAAGGGTTGACCCCATTTTCATCTTAATTTCATCATTCTTGATGTTTATGATTACAAACTTTTTATCCTCTTTCTCTCTCCTCCTTAGTTTTAGTATCCTGCATACATTTATTTGTATATTCCTTGTCCTTCCACTAACACACTTGGACTGCTTTCCAGATAATTCACATAAGAAATAAATTTGGAAAAAGGAATGCCCTTGATATTGCTAGATACTTATACACATTCAACCATTCTTAATGTAGACTCAGCAATCTTAACAAATTCTGATTGCTTCAGATGTTTTCAAACACAAAGGAGTGGAGAATGTTGTACATTGGAAGGGATGTTTGGAAATTCTTTTTATTCAATTTCTTTTTTCAGATGTTTTAAAAATAAACATGTCGAGAATTATCTAATAATACTGTTTGAAACCCTGGTGCCCCTGAAGGCACTGCTAAGTCTTTCCCATGCACAGCTATGAGATCAATAGAAGGACACTTTACAAAACCACCTTTCTAATATTTGGGATACATAACCTCTGTGTTTCTGTCTTACAAGCTGATGTCTCAGTGAAAAAGAGTATAGTGAAGCTTATTTTTCTGTGTAAAGCTTTGAGAAATGCCACATTACTATCTGTATGAAATTTTAGAGCTATAACACACCTTATCAATCCAGCAGATAGACTTCTTTGAAGTTCATTGACAGTTTAACAGTAATTAAAATTCAAGTTGGTAGATATTCTTTTCTCATTGAAAACCTAAGCACTGTCATTAAGTTGTCTCATGCCTTTCAGCTGAAGATAAAGCATAAATATCTTAATTTGTCTGATTAAGATTTGCATCAACATCAAAACATTATATGTCTGCAATGAGCTATGGCTTCATCCAAAGAAGTATGTTGGACTCATTCTATTGACTTCCTTGACATTAGATATGACCTTCTGTGTACTTTTGCTATTCTCTTAAAATAGACATGCTGTGTGTAATGTATGTATGTTCTTGTCAGACAGAAAAATATCTTTGAGTAATCAGTATGTGAGTATTGAGCTATTTTGTTCCAAAATAATCTGGTTTGATTCCATCATTTCATAGAACAATGTCTAATGTTTCAGAGAATGATGAAAGAAATTATGCACAAAAGCAGAAGATAATAACTTTTGAGGAGTATTAAATGTTCCTGCTACATACTTTTTTCTAAAAATGTAGTAAATTCTTTAGTTTCAACATGTCAAAAGCTATCTTTAAGTATTTTCTGTAGAAACAGATAATCCAATAATGGCTAATCTCTTACCATAATTTTAATTTTTCCTCTATTGTTCAGTTGATGCACTTTGTATGATCCATTCCAAAACTAAAGAAGATTCTGCTGAAATATCACAAATATATTAAATGGAAGTTCCTATTGCAAGTTTGGACTTCTGCTTTTTTATTGAGCAAAACTTCCAACATCCAAATAATTAAATGAGGCAAAACATGTATAATTAGATTAAAGAATCTCCATGGATGATATGTATCATATGCATCTCATATTCAAGAGCATTTTGTCATTAGTATGAGTTGTATCAAAGTACTCTGGCTTTTTTTTTTCCTCGTAGGTTTTTTTACTGTTCTGATGATAGGTTTTAATTCAAATGACTTTTATTATGCTGTTATTTCAAATCTAATAGTTCTAAAAACATGCAGAACTTAAGATTTTGAATCTTATTTTCAAAGTGTGAAGGGACAAATGTGTATAAAAATGAACCACTGGATAATCTTATTAATGATTTGTTTGATATTTGGTTATCTGCATACTTGCAGTCATCCTGGAAGGGCAGTTATGAGGGCAAAGCTCACCTTTTACCCATGCATTTGTGTGTGTGTGTGTGTGTGTACACATATATATCATACATGCACAGCTGTATATGATTCTCAGAGTTGGTACTGAGAGTTATTGGGAATGATATTTCAGTGCAGTGTCTATGCTCTTTCAAATGGGACTAAGGAAATTTCCAAATTATCCAACTTCATTAATTTTTTTAAAATTTTCATTAGGAAGAGCTCTGAACAGCATTCTTACAATTTATTTACTTTACTCATCGAGAAGATACCTTGAGATACCTTGAAAGATTATATAATGTTACGTCATGTAACCATCAGTATTCAAATATCATCTACAGTGTATTTTTCCAGAATTGTAGAAATTTTGACCTCCTATAACAAACAGAACTAATTATTTACAACAAAATAAAGATACTTGGAGAATGATCAATGACAAACAATTTAGTGATAAATGCACTTGAAAGCAAGAGTCTGAGACACCAGAGCACAAAAAAATGCATGGCTTCAGTGTGGTGATATTCAAACACAGCACAGGGTGCAGCTGAGTAGAGAAAGCACCAAAGCCTATGGCACTGTTGTGAATAACAATCACAGATTCACAGAATCAAGTAGGTTGGAAAAGACCTTTGAGATCAAGCCCAAACCATAACCTAACACCCCCTTGTCAACTAAACCATGGCCCTAAGGGCCACATCCAGTCTTTTCTTAAACACCTTCAGAGATGGTGACTCCACCATCTCCTTGGGCAGTCCACTCCATACCCAATGACCCTTTCTGTGAAGAACTTCTTCCTAATGTCTAACTTAAACCTCTTGTGGTACAGTTTAAGACTGTGTCCTCTTGCCCCGTCACCGGTTTCCTGGGAAGAAAGGCTGACCACACCTGTCTGCAACCTCTTTTCAGGCAGTTGCAGAGAGAGCTTCCACTGTAAATTAAGAGCCTGAAAAACAAACCTTCTGATGGTTCACCAGAATAATGCAATCACAGAACCGGAATCTGAGGCTGGAAGGAGTATCAAGAGGTCACCTAATCCACTTCCCTACTCAAAGCAGGTCTAATCCAAGCAGGTTTCCAAACACCTCCAATGGCAGGGATCCCAGTAGCCCTGTCATCTGCTACAGAATTATACTACTCTAATGGTTAAAAAAGAAAACAATAACAAAAAAATCATAGTATGTGATATTCCCCATGTTTCCAGGAAATAATGATTCTTATGGCATTTGCATTGCTTTTATTCTACACAGTTTTGTGGGGGCTTTGCAGTTGAAAAATTAGAAAACAATGAATTTTTGTCATATCTGTGGCTCCAGTGAAATGGGACTGTAATATGTTCCATGCATAATAACAGAGATACATACAACATTATCACTCAGGCATCTGAGCACTTACCTAGCAACATGTTTAAAAACAATTTGAGAATTTTTTTAGTGTCTCCAAAATGGGTTTCTCAAACTTAGAGGGCTTTCACGCTCCCTTTCTTGACAGATTTTTAGACTAGTTGCATTAGATAATGGGTTACATTTTTTTTAATTTAATATTATTTTAAACAAATTATTCAGTTGCAAATAAAAACAGTTCTTTAATTAAACTTCCAGTAATGGTTAAGCAAATTTAGCAATTTGTGCATTCAGCTTACAGAAAGGCTTTCTTCCAGTGTTTGCAAGTTTATTATTCTCTTTGGGAAAGATTTTTTCTTCAGTGAGTCCCTCTGAGTGCAGCCCTCAGAAGCTGTTTGATCCATAGCAACACCGGATTCTACAATGCATCCTTCCGCTTCTGTGGGAAAACTTATTTCTTACCCAGTATTATGCCACAGATCAACAGCAAAAATTTTGAAATATTCCTTGCTTACTCCTTGTCTTTACTTGCCTTTACAAGGTGCAGCATAACTGCATTAAGCTCAAATATACATCGCTTGCACAAAATGATAAAGGAGATTTATATTTGCATTGTTTCAATTCACTAAAACATTAAAAAAAAATTATCTGGGACACCCACGGCGCTCCATGGGTGCACCTCAAACTTTAGTTGCCATTAGGGTTAGGATTCAGAGATCCTACACTTTCAGGGAAACTGGGTTCAAAAGCTGTGGTGGAAGCAATGCCTACACAGTACTGTGCTTCCCTTGGTGTGTCTGTCCCAGTACAGAGTCACTGGATCTAGAGTCCCTTCTGCTCCCTGAAACCTAACCATAATCATAGCACTAAAGACAGCTTGGGGATGAGACTGAGAGCTGGCAGCTGTTTGAGAACATTTTTCTGAAAGTGGAAGAGCTCTTCATGCTCATGCATAATAATAAGCTTGAGGAATGCTAGAAACCAACTTGATTCAGTAAAAACTTCCTGGTCAAACCTCTGCAGTTGTATCGAGTGCAGCATCAGCAACCTGAGTGCTCAAGGCCAGGCTGGACAGGGATTTGAGCAACCTGGTCTAGAGGAAGGCATCCCTGCCCATGGCAGGGGGCTTGGAACTAGATGGTCTAGACTTCAGAGGTCCCTTCCAAACCATTCTACAATTCTGTCATTCTATGATTCAAGTGTATTTATTCTCTTTACTATAAGTCTTTAAAATATTTCTTCCATAAACGTTTTTTATACACAATATGTTTATACAAGTGGAATATTTCCAGAATTGGACCCTAGACAAATCTAAATATTTGAAAGATAATAAACAATTGTATATCAGTGAATAGGATAAAAGCATTTAATGTGGATCATAGAGATTTCATTTCTATAAAGATAAATAGGTAAGAAAAGTAGATAAATTTCATTCCAAAATAAATTTCATACCTATTTTATATTTATTCATAGGTCAAACTATAAGTTGTTTAGGCAATTTGATACTTTTTCAGCAGTGAAAAGTAAAGCAGATTCATAGATTTGTTAGGCAGAGCCCATTGTAAATTGTTCTATATTTGGCACATCTAGCAAATCCTTCATGTAGTACAGAGCAGATATGTGTAGCCTAAAATTTTAGCAGAAGGATAGCTTTTTTCCCATTACTGTTCTATTTTCTAGACTTCATTAAAAATTTGAATTCCATATGATAAAATCTTAGTTGTCTGAATGAAGTCCTAGCTTCATTGATTTCAATGTTTTATATTTAAATGCGGATCATTGAATATTTCCAAGCACAGAATACCAATTACTTTTTGTTATAACCTACGTTTTTGCTTTGTTTATCTTTAAAATTTGTGTCCTGATTCTGACAAAAGACATAATTTATACCAAACTTTAAACAATATAGTGTCCTAGCAGGAAAATTGTTTTTCTATTTTATTCTTTTCCCATCTGCTTGTAATTTTAAACACTATTGTTTCTGTCAGATTATGGTTTGTACTTAAACCTCATTGAGTTTCTAACAAAGTTTTCATGTATTTGCATATCTGCAATGGCTTTTAAAAATGTGGTCATTAAATTAAAATGGATGGCTCATAAGAATGGGTAAAAATTTATAATTTAAAGTTGCTTTTGTTATACTGCAGCATGAAGTATCTGAAGTATATTAGCAATTTCAAGAATTATTGTGTCAATGACTTTCTTTGTAATCAAAACTGGAAAAATATACCAAGAACAGTAATAGTAATAGTAGAGAGAGGAGGGGATTTTGCAATCTTTCCATGATCTCTTGTCCTGCCTACCAGACCCCATTTCTCTTATCAGCAGGCCACGCATGCACAGAGATTTACTTTCAGTAGAAGTATTTTTAGTGACAAAGCTGCAAGTTTCCAGGGAAATAAATATGGATAGTAAAGTCATGACGGGAGAGTTTCTTAGTGCAAGATAAATAGTATCTTCCCAAGCATTGTCCATCTACATGAGCACTTGATAGTGGATTTAATACAATCCTTATCATCTGAATATTAGAAAGAGACTTTAAATTACTGGTTCATCTGTTAGACTTTTCCTAAAAGAAACCACTTAATTGCATTACCAAAATACACTATTTTTTATCAAAGTTTTAATTGTGTGTGGTATTCAGGACCAACAGGAATGCTGCACTAAGTGGGTACGATTCAAAAGCATTTTAGAATATTATCAGAAAAAAATGGGATTAGAGTGTGATAAGGTTTATTTTTACAACTGGAATTAGAATACAGGCCTTTATTATTACAATAATAACTACCTCATTATTATTAGTGTGAACTAAGTTTGGAGTTGGAGCTGATATTTTCTAAACTTCAGAATATCCAGGAAACCAGATGTGTCATCTCTGGAGACTTGAAATTATAGCCTTTTATCTTCTTATCTACAAGATTTTTGAAAGGATACATAACGGAAATCATAATTAAATATATAAATTAAAAACTTTGGATAAAAGATCTTAGATTCTTAATATCAGCTACTCAAAATTAGAGATCATTTTGAATTTTACACTTTCGTATCTAAGTTTCCCATGTGTAAACTCTCACTTGTAAATACACTGCAGTCATCACCAAGAGCCAAAGGCTTACAAGAAAAAAAAATCTATTTTCATGGAATGGTTTGAATACTAGCACATTGTCTTGAACAGAGATGGGAAAACTTATTATTTTAATAATCTCTTATAAATTAGGTGCCTTAGTTTCTGTGCAGTAAGTTAAAAATTAAATACTGTATCTAGAAACATTTCATAGTGGAGTTGCAAAAGTTTAAACAGAGGTTGCACAAGTTTGGATCATTTAAAGAAAATTGGGAGCTGAGTAGCACTAGCTTAAAGTGAACAAAGGTGATACATCCAACATATGTAAACATTCTATGTTTGATGAAAATACAGAAACCTAAATGGCAGATCCCTCCCATATAAGAAGATAAACCAAGGGGAAGCAGAGAGAGTAGCTGCCATAATTACTCTTTGTTATATTTTTGCTTTGAGCAATTTAAAATTTTAGGGAACATCCTAAGTGTGTGTGGTATTTTCATAGTCCACTCTTCCTGTACAAGTTGACAAGTATGGGACTGAGCAAGAGTAAACCTGCACACCAGACCAGCAACTCCATATGGATCAAGTAGCAACATGATCCTGGCACAGAGAAAGTGCAACATAATCCTGGCCTGGTCTCAAAAAAAGATGATGCGATGAAAGGAGAAGTGAGATACAGACACCATGCAAAACACCAAATCCAAGAAACACCAATGTCTTGGAAATTGCTTACCTCTCAAATGCATACATGTATTTCCCAGTACTGTCCTCAAATATAAAATTAGTAAGATTTAAGACTTCCTGTTCTCATCATGTGCCATTGCCTCTGCGTCGATCCTGTCTTACACACATAAGGACAAGGTCAGTGATTTGGTTATTTCCATTACTAGCTAAAGTTTTCAGAAAACTCTTGCATTAAAGGCATTATAAGAATGTCTTGCCCTCAATGTGTCTGTCTGACTCGAGGTGAGCTCACAGAGACACCAACAGGGGGCAAAGAGGTCATGACATCAAATTAGTACCATCACTTGTTATGTAGCAGTCAGAAAACACAGAAGTGTGAAGATGAAATAAGATCATTGCTTAATCTGCTGGCTTTTATATTTCATATTCGTTGGCTTCCTTAATAAGACAAATCAGGTATTTATCAGTCTGAATTAATGATCTTTAAGCCCATTATAAAGTCTTTCATTTTATATTAGGGTTGGATAAAAATGTGAAATAAGAGAATTTTTATTGTTTTTCATTCTGTAAACCAAATTGGCTACAAAATAGTAATTTCAGAGGTTGCATAATAGTAACAATTAATAAATATCTTTGGTGCTCAGCAACAGCTATTTAAAAAATTCAGCTGGAATTCTGCTAGGCAAGGTTTTTCTGTGTAAAAATTTGCAAAGAAGCAAGAATTTGCAATGAAGCTGTCTAAGAAAAAAGGGTTTTAGTGACACAGACCTGCATTCTGGATTTTAAATATTTCTGCAGTATTTAGCATTTCTGGTGCAGTTTTATGATGCCATAGAAATACTGAAGACAGTTCTTTCTAGACAAGTTTTAAATATTAATACTTTATTAATTTTTTTTCCCAGCTTCCGAGTACTTCTTAGGCCGAGTGACTTGGTGGTTATTTTGATCTTTCAGTGTTTGAAAAAAAAGGACTTATATACCATATGTATCAGTCATGCTATTTTCATCAGAATTGCAGATGAATTAATATTGGATGGTCATGACTCTAATATCGAGGCAAGGAAGTATTTTTTTTTCTCTTCTTCATGCTGAATGTCAGGTTACAAAATAATGTGCATGCCTGCAGACTTAAACAATCTCTTGAAATGGAAAATTTTGTGGCAGCATAAAATATGTATCATTAAATATTACTTTTATTATAAAACCATGTTTTTCTTGTCCTGAAACAATTTTGAGTTGTAAAGCACCATTTTTTCTGCCCCCGAGCATTTTACAGTCAACAAAGTTAAAGTAAAAATCAAGTACTTCATTTGCCTGAAACATCAAGCCCCATTTATTTCCCTCCCAAGAATTAACAACAAAAGGTTAAACAAAAATGCTACTACTCTGCCCTCAAGCAAGTTTATATCTCATTTGGGATACTCTTTCCATTGATATGTGAACATTTTCATGTGCATTTGTGACATTCCTCTGCATGTGTACAGCTCTAAATAAACACTCTATGCAGTCACCTCCCCCAGAATCACATAGCTGGAAAATATTCCTCAGGCTAATGGTAGGTAATTGCGTCTAAAAAATAAAATTTCATCAGGTGTTAAGACATGCCTAATGTACCAGAATTCTTCTGATCATTGGAATTTCTAAGTATTTGGGTGTCACCATGAAAAAGAGAAATTTGGGGTCTGAAAAAAGGACAGTTTGAAGGTGGGCTGTCAGAGTGGAGCATGGTTAACCACACCTGTACACCTTTCACAGACTCATCATCTATAGACATCTAACAGGCTAAACAGTCAATTTAGTCAGTCATTCAGCAGAAATCCTTTACTGTACACTTTTATAAATCTCTCATTCTGCAGAGATCTACAGGAATCATTACTGATTTCCACAAAACTACAAATTTTCATTAGTTAAATTTATTTTAAACTTGGGATTAGTGCAAACTTGTAAATATAATATTCAGCTTACCGCAGTCTTCAATATTTCTGGTAAGTTTTGACTGGCTATGTTTTGGTGCCCATTTGGAATTTTTACAGGTCTGAAGATATTTAGAAATAGCTAATCTTTCCCTTGGTCCTTCCTATGTGTTCTATTCAAGTGAAGTGATAGAAAAACAAAAGACTGAAAATAAGTTTAATTTTGTCTCAGAGTTATTCTGAACACTATGACCATGTGTATGAGTACAGGATAGATCTACCATCCATGATGAAAAAGTATTTTCAGTTTCAGGCAGAATTTTTTATGCTAGTCCAGCTAGATTCAATGTCTACTTCTGTGTGCTAAATAAATATTCAGACTATTCTCAAAGTGATGTAGGACTGAAAACTAATGTATTAAGGAATACAAATATATATAATCAGCAAAACTCTTTGTATAATGCTATGTATAATACTTCATATTTACGGATGTCCAGGGTGTATTTGACCAATCCCTTAGCCCAAAGTCTACCTGATAAGAATAAAAGAAGCCATTCGCAGAACAAGAAAATCAGGAATCATGACAGCAACACTATTAAAGTCCTACTAAGGATATATCTCTTCCTTAGATGCCACACTTCATAAAAGTACAGCACATCATCTTCTGCTTAACATTTCTTCCTGCCCTCTGAAAATGCCTTTTCTAAAGAAAACTGTGATATAGCATAAGTTGAAAGTTCATCCTTAACTTATTCTTCTGAAGTGTATTCTGCAAACTTTCTTTAAAAGTGCTTAGAATAAGGGCATTCGAAGTGTCAATCCTTTTGAAGGCATAATCCAATTAATTAACTAGAGCATGAGAACTCTCCTTTTTATACACAGTGTACAAGTCAAGTTGCAACATCTAACAAAGTTGTTCATCTGTGCTACTTCAGAAAGTCTTATGATAAAGATTATCGTAGACTGCAGGGCTGGAACAGCAATTAAAGTAGACATCTGAAAATTAAATTTGGACTAAGTTATGTTTACTTTCTTTGATAGCAATTGATATATCACAGTCAGTGGTGATAGTGAGCGGACTACTAGTCAGCCAAGAGAAACAAAAATATAAAGCCATAGTGACTTTTTTTGTTGTTGCTTGGATTCCTTTTGTTTTGTTGGTTTTTTTGTTTTGTTTGGTGGTTTTTTGGTTTTTATTTTTTGTTGTTGTTTTTGGGTTTTTGCTGAGATTTTTGTGGTTTTTTTGGTTTGGTTTTTGTTGTTGTTGTTGGGTTTTTGCTGAGTTTTTTTGTGGTTTTTTTGGTTTGGTTTTTGTTTTGGTTTTTTGTGGGGGGGGATTTGTTGGTTTTGGGGGTTTGTTGTTTGGTTTGGTTTGGTTTGGTTTTTTGTTTGTGCACTCCATTTCAGAATGTAACTCACTTTGGAGAACTGCCAACATTGCATATTTGATAGGAGAAGAGGGTTTATTTTATTTTATTTGTCCTCAAAAAAAAAAGCCACCAAAAAAACCCTGGAGATCTCTCACTGCAAACTTTTGACATATTATTAGCAGATTACAATTTCTTTCTTGGAAAGTAAATTCCCCTTGCAGCACTGGTGTCAAAGGTGAAGGGAATGACCTCATTAGAGCAAATTATGTCAGTAGTATGACTATTTTTTTCCCCTAAAAACCAGAGTGATGATGGGATTAAAACTTTTCATGTATTTATACTAAAGACCAAGTAATTATTTTACATTAATAGCAAAATATGAAATAGATTTCTTTAGTGTGCTATCTTTGCTCTACCTCTGAGACCTTGTCCATAAGAACCTTTTAAGTGATACTTTAAAGATTTTGTTTTTCTGGTTTCATTTTATTTATTTTTAAAACAGGCTTAGCATTTTTTGATAGCTCTGTGTACTTTTCTTTCTCAGGTGCATACCAATGACAGAGAAGGAAAGATAAGCGATGCTAAGGAACACCAGCTCTTTTACTGTTAACATTGGCTTGGGTTATAGCCCTGCAGTCATCAGTTTTGTTATACAATTGTCATGTAAAATTAATATCACAGAAACATATGAATATCTTGGTTTGGAAGTGGTGCTGTTCAAATCATGAGAGATGCTTTGTTTCAGGTATCTATTAGACTCTGGCAAAGCTTCACCTGTATATTTGTATTAATATTTGAAGAATATGCTACTAAAATTAAGAGTAATCCATTGCAATTTTGACCTTTATCAGAGAAGTTAAGGAAGAAATTTTTCTCCAGTTATGATACTGACTTCTCTATGATTTTGTGCTATACTTCTTTAGAACACTTCAGTATTGGAAACTTCATTTTCTAGGAGTGTCAGGGAAATTGTAAATTGGTCATAGAAATAACAAAACCCTTCTTCTAAAAATTCAGGATATGATTTCCTTTAGTAATGAGTATTGTCTGCGTTTGATCCAGTGGAAAAGCAAAAGAAAGATTGATTCTGCTGCAGTCTGTTGCTAGAGTTCTCCCAGGATACGGAGTGACTGCATGCCATAGAGATCACAGTTCTTCATGTTTTTTTTTATTTTTACTTTTGACTGCAGCCTGACAGCTAGTTGATATTTATAAGAGGATGTTAGCCTTTTTAATACTGTATATTCATATTTCAATAATATGAGGAGATATAAGTGGTGTTTGAGACTAAATCTAGTTGAGGATTTGCACTTCTATTTCTGTTTTTATAATACTTAGAGTAAATTTGTTATCCATGACCTAACCTTCATTATTAGGTGTCTGATGTCTTATAATCTCCTTACACTCACCATGCATGTTTTGTTATAAGTGATAAAGCACTTCTATCAAAGCAATCCATATCTGAATATTAAATAGAACATCTCTTGAGATTTTGTTTCTTATCTCAGAATGAATTAATGATTTTATGACCGTTTTCTTTAAGGAAACAGGTTTGCATTAGCATTTTAATGCCATCTCCCAATAGACATTCAGAAGACTGAGACAGAAATGTGGACAGCAGAGAAATTAACTTTAATATCAAGGAGTAAAATTTAAAATATATATTTATTACAGCACGGCATGTTTTGATCATAGAGACTCAATGTCATTTCAAAGTGAAAGAAGGGGCAAATATTATTTTCTGATGCAGTAGAAAGGAAAATCCAGAACACAGACCAAAATCTAAATTAGTCTGGTATTTGCTGCCCTCTGTTCAAATGCAAGAATAAATCTGCTTAGTGTCATTTTCTACGATTTCATCCAGAGAGGAACTGTTTTCTATATGAGAGAGAGAAACTATTGATTTCCATTTTGGACATGGCTGTGGGGAAACTTCTAGGCCTTGATGGAAATGATTTAGTAGAGGAACAAGGTATTGCACTTGTGCAACCTACCATATGAAAATATTTTCCATTTATTTTCATGTTTTCAAATGGCAAAAACACAAAGCTGTGTATGTGACAGCTCCTGAAAAATTAGATAAAAGCCAGAGTAAAACCAGTCACCAAAAAACTCGGTAAATTTTGGTTTAGGAGAAGGTGTGTAATCAGAAAAAAGATTATAAAGTATTAACTTTGGAATTGTACACTCTTGGTCTTTTTTCAGGTAAAAGAAGTAAGAAATACAAAATTATTCTCCCTGGAAGTAAACCTAAAAATTAGATCAAAATAAAACAGGAGAGTTACTACATGTTTCCTGTGCCAGATTAAACTGAATTGATGCTCTTTTGCGAGAAGCAAATGCATGCAATAGAAAAATCCATGTGATATTATTTGTTACTAAACCATACTATAATAGATATATGTTTATGTATATATATTTACACAAAAAAGAAAATTGTTATTACAGTTTAAATAAAATCTACCTTAGACCAAGTAAAGCTGGGATGTCCACTTAGCAGTTTAGGCATAATCAGGACAGAATCTGGACTGCTGTTTGTAAATAGAAAACAGCTGAAGATCCTTTTGGGACTTTGGGAGAGTTACTATTTTCAGACAAACTGGACATTTATTATTTTTAAGTGCATTTTCAATGTATCTACAGGTCATTTTTTCAGAATAAAAATATTTTGGAAAAAATTGGGATAAAAAATGTTATATTATTTACTCCATTGTGTCTATTTTGAATTTTTTTCTATATATCTTCCCTAGGCTTTGCTTTCTTAATCTGTCATCTCATATAACAAATATCAACAATTTTGCTGTATATGTAAAATCTTCCTCATTGGGTATATCTGAGAGCAAACAAAATATTTTTCTGTCAGAATAAAATAGGTCTATCCATATACCAGAAATGAAAAGGAATTTTATAAACTATTGAGCTTAATATTTATTGAAGTATCCTAAACCAAAGTCAGAATGCAAACTAATTTCAGTAAATCAGTATATTAAACTTGAAAATATATTTTGTACATAAATAACAGCAAATTCTGAGTGACTAAACAGAAGGAAAATTATCTCAAGATTACTAGGTCAAAACCAGTTTTTTGCTAACACAATTCACTGACCTACTCACATGGTGAAAATAAAAAGGTGGAATTCACTACTGCTTGATTTGTGATTGGGCAGTATTGGTCAGTAAGTCTTACTCAAATGTTGAGAGAATACTTAAATTTATTTCAATAAATTTTGGATTGGGCCCTAAAGCACATAAATTCACTCTGTCAGATACACTGCTCTATAACCACTGCTTTTCATTCCCTTTTTCATAACAATGTTTTCAGAGTTTGGAATTACAGCAGCTAATACAGCAAAATAGGCCTAAGATTTAACAAATGTGATGCAGGCTTTTTCAAGAGTTTTTTGTACTAATTGGTTACACCCTTTCTGTCATTTGCTATGTCTAATTACAAGGCTGGTAGAGGAAGAAGAGTAAAGGTTAGTGGTGTCTCAGAACCTGTATTTGCTGTTTCTTAGGAGAATGTAGCTTCTAAAGAAGCCAGATCCTCTTTTAATGACTACTGGATCATTACTGAGTTAATTAATTTTGGAAGAAAGCAAAAGTCTCTCAATAAGTATCAGAAAAAAAGAAAATGTATAATCTCTCACAACAGATCTTTCAAGTCTCTATTTCACAACTAGTAGATCTTTGTAAATTACACTCATTTCCAGTAAATTAATTTGGACTGGTACATAATTTACAATTTTCACGTCTCATTATTTAAGCCATGGCAGCCATCATTTTGACACATTTTGTCCATAGGTGAGTAATCAGGAGTTTCTGGGAGAAAACAGAGTAGTTTTTTCTGCTCTTAGGCTCATATTTAACCATTTATCAATGACTCTAATAAGGAAAGAAAAAGTAAAAGCACCAGAACACTGTAACTAGACATGGCTTTTTCCACTCATGCAGGCTCCTGAAGGTGGTAGCTCAGTCATTCTGGACTGTAATGGAGACCCATCAGAATTAAGCAAATGAGTAAAATAAGACACATTTAAACAATACAGAGCAAAGAAATCTTTTCAGGTATGTGTGTTTTGCTATAAAATGATGCGGTAGCTGAAACAAAGCTGTCTGGTTTTAGAACATCCATTAGTCACATACATTGCTTTGTACTTTGGAGGGCCAGATTCACAGAACAGTTACGGAATAAAGTACTTAAAATCAGTAAATATGTTCCAAAGGGGTTATTTATTATCATAATCAATTAGAATGTAACATTTTAACAATGTCTGGCCATCTCAATGTTTACATCACAATCATTTCCAGAAAAGACACCACAGAATTCCATACCAGAAATGCATCAATTCCTTAGCTTTGAGTTACTTCCTTTATCTCACTCATGTGCATGTATTCCTGAATGTTACTTCATTAAATATGCAGCTAAGGAAGGAAAAATTGTACCACCATATTTGTGAAAATCAACAGGAATTGCCATGCAGTACTCCTATCCCCATCAAACAATAACTTCATATAAGCAGAATGAGGTGAAAATGTAGGTTTCCAATTTTTGATAGAAAAATTAGGTTGATAGAAAAATAGGCCTGGGTTTAGGACAAAATCAAAAATTTAGTCTTAGAACTCCACACGCTTAAAAATTCTGTATTTTGCTGTGTACAATATATATATATATATTTTTTTAATAGATCTGGGGCTCTGCTGAGGGCAGATGAGAGCAGCAACATGAGTGTAGCATGTGAAAAGTACTTTTTGTTTTAATTTTAAAAACTGAAATTATAATTCCTCATTAGCTTATTAGAAATTTATAAGTGTTCAGTTGGACCACACTACTATCAGAATACTGGCTTGCTCATTCCTACCGTAATTCCAGTTACACAAGTGATGAATTTTCTGTACTGTACCAGAGATAGGTGGCTGTATTTTTATAAGGTTCTGACCTATTTCACCACTATATCATAAGGGTTTATTTAGTATTTAAAATGACAGGAATGAAGCAAGTGGTCATAAATTATGCTGATGGATATTTCTTTAATATCAAAACTCTGTAGGTCATCCCTTTGTTAGTCACGTTTATTGTCTTCAGGTATAGCTGTAACCACAGATGCTATCAATTTGTCTGACCAGGCTGAAATGGCTGAACTGAGGTTTTCCACTTGTAGGTAGAGAAAATGTTGCAGACATTTATCCTGCTTCTGGTCAATATTTCTGCAGCCCTTAATTGGACATAATGTACTTAGCCTGAGACTACAGCTACAAACAAATCACACAAAAATGCCATTAATTAATCGTAAGCCAAATTACTCTTTCACAATGTCAGGGTCAGTGAGTAGGTGAAACAGTTTTTACTTCCTTGTGATCTCATAGCAGTGCATTTTGTGGTTACTTGAAATGCTCACCCAGATTTCTCAATAGCACAATCCCTTTTAATAAGCATGCGCGGACAACCTGCATGATAACACTTAAGTCTGACAAGATGCTTTCCTCAAGGGTCTTTAAACACTGTGTACTGAAGGGAATTTCTAACATCTCCTTTGAAAATTAGTAATGATCTTTCAAAGTGTAGCCAGAAAACAGCAAATCATCAAAACATTATGGTGTCAGCTTCATCTCCTTTTTGGCTAGAGGTTGGAACAGACCCACATCATCCAGTACTTCCCACTCAGATCTGTAGAGCTAATGGGTGTCCTATACCTTCTCTGCACACTGGAGTCCTTTTGCATTAGTTTTTTTTTTTTAAATTACAGCTGATAATTAATCCATCATCTTGTAAAAGCAGGACTGTTAGCCAGGGTAATAGATTTTAGGACCTACATGGGAAAACAAACTTCGTAGTCTGGCTAACAAGATAAAACAGACATTTCTTTGTCCTGATGGCCTGTTCTAGCACCTTCAAAACTTCTTCCTTACCGTACAGCCTTTCTGGACCCCTTTGTTTTTAAGGGCTGCTTTCCAAGGAACTTTCTTAATCACTGTCCAGGGCAGATCAAAGTCTGCCCTCTGGAAATCCAGGGTAGAGGTTTATCAACAGTCCTCCTGACTTCACCAAGTATTGCAAATTCTATCATGTTGGGGTCACTGTGCCCAAGGAGACCTCTGACCATATTTCCCACTGGCCCTTTTCTGTTTGTAAACAGCAGATTTAGTGGGGCCACACCCCTGGAATGCTCATTTACATGTTTATATCTTTGAATATTGTTGATTCCAAATTATCTGGTATTTTGGTTTTCTTACCTTAACAATAGGGATTTAGTCCACATAATTTCATATATTCAAGCATAAAGGTATGCCCATCAGACCAAAGAAAACTTAGCTTTTTTAATGTCAACCTTTGACATGGTTGGTGCACAACTTTTGCTTTCTTAATTAAAGTGTCGTTATCTCTGCCCAGTAGTACTCTTGCCTTCCTTCTGCTTTCTCCAGGTCCCACAGCAGGGGGGAGTCAGTGAGAAACTGCATGAGTGCTGTCCAGGGTCCAGCCACTACCTCTACATAATCCCAAATTCAAGAAAGAAGACAAGAAAAAAGTTGGGCATTGCCGTGCATGATGTGATATATTTACAATGTTTTGTTTGTTTATTTTCTTATTAAAGGAATTCTGCAACTGCTGAATACAATCAGATGAAAAATTGCTAGTGTTCATTTGTCAATGAATTAAAAAACACTTGTCCTCTTTTCAAATCTGCATCTCAGTACACAGCTTTAGAAAAAAAAAATACAATAATAACATTTTACTATGAAAAAAAATCTAGTCACTTTAGTACAGTAAGAACATATTCATTTCACCAAAAATCATCCTCAGGACATGAGTGAAGACAATTGAAGTGCTTTATGAAAGTCAGCTTCCCAAATGACTTAATTCTACCTGAGATGAGGGTTTAAGTTTATACATCTATGTAGTCCCCTTGAGTCCAATATTTTCTAGATTTGAGCATATACTATGTAATTCATGATACGTATAGTAACTCTTGAATTCACTTGTTATTCACTCCATTACTACTTTTCCTAAAAAACCACAAGTGCTCTTTCCAATGACACACGTATTTCTGAAAATATGCTGTGTTTTACAGAGTAGAATTCAGTTAATGGTGAGCAAATGAAAATCAAGGTATGTTAACTACTAAAGTGCAATAAAAAATTGCTTGGTTTTCTCTGCTCTTGCAAACCATACACATTTCCTTGCTCATTCTGGCAAAAAAAACCCCTAATTTATAATGTTTAGTGAGATATTTTCATATTTCAGGAAATTTCATTGGTATTCCAGAATTAACATTTTCTTTGCCAAAGAAAATACACTCCAGGCATAAATCATACCATAAAAAGAGTATGTCACTAAGAAAGACTACTATTACATATTTAAAGGAAATAAAGAAGGGCTGCTCTGTTCATAAGGAATAACACACATTTTCCCATGTGAGGATCACTTAGTATTGCAGGCTGAAAGTCTCCACATGTTCTTCATCATAAGCCAGTGCATGATCAATACCCTCTTACTGAAATATACAGCATCTCTGCAATCTATTCCAACTTGCATCTTACAACAATTTCTTGACAACCTAAGGCTCTTTTCATCACATTGTCACTGTAATTATAGTGTTAATTTTATAATATTATCAAAGAACATTTTCAAGTTTATACATACCATATACACCTTATAGTTTGACTGTATAACCAATTTATTTGTTTCATTCCTTATTGCAAAAGTTTCATAGTCTCTGTGTTATGCATTAATATTTTGGATACTTGGAGAAGCTGGGAACATATAGAGTGATTAGCTTGCCTGTAAATATTGAGTCAAAAGGTCCTAAGATAGATTAAAATATTAGGGTTTGGTTCTACCAATGCTTGTAGACAGAATGCTTTAGAAAAGTAACCAAATAGTATGATGCTTGTTCAAGAAAATTCAATAATTTTTTCAGAGCAGGATATGTTTCAAAGATTCAAGAAAAAAAAATAAAATATTCCATGTTCCACAGTTGATTTTTAATATGAAGCACAATGAGAAGATTCTTGCCATTCCCAAAATCTCATCAAATTTGTCAAGAATTAGTCAATAGCCAACAACCAAATTGAATACACCTTCCTTTTCATCTCCTTTGCACTGGAAAGCTCACCATCAGCCTTCAGTGTACTTAAAAAATCAGTTTTTTCATTAACGTTCTAGTCTTCTATAAACAAATTTGAATATCCTCTTGAGAACAAGAAAGTGATGAGTTTATTGGCATAAAGTCTTCTCTTACATCAAAGAAATTGGCATTCTGAAAAGAGCTTCTCTTAAATATTTCTCTTCTAAATGTTCCATAGAAGTAGTTAAGACATCATGGAAGTTATCATGGTGGATACACACAAGTCAAAGAACAGGTTTCTTCAGTACCACATTAATATGCTGAATATGGACTAGCTATCAGGACTGTAAAGTTAGAGAAAGTTTGAGTGGACGATCTTAAATTTCTTAGGGTCTTGAACTCTGTAATTAATAACACTGCACAAGGTCAGAGTGTGTACCCTTCACAATCAATCTATGTATACCCCAGCTCTTTGCCCAGCAGTAACAAGCCCTTAAAATTTATTACACACTAATAAAGCGTAATGATAAGCAGTAAGTGCACACAGGCTTTTTTTTTGTTAGGTTGTGCTGAAGTGTTTCCACTGCCATTTCAGACATTTCTGCATTTCAGATTTTCAGTTTACTTCTCTCCTTTCACTATGTTGCGGCTTAACTTCATCCAGCAGTTATGCTCCACACAGGCACTTGCTCTCCCATAGGTGGGATGGAGGAGAGAATCAGAAGAATAGTAGCAGAGAAAATGCAGGGGTCAAGATAAAGACAGTTTAACAGGTAGAGCAAAAGTCATGCATGCAAGCAAGAAAAACAAGCAAACCACTGTTTCCCATGGGCAGGCAGGTGTTCAGCTATATCCAGGACTCCAGGGCCCCACCCGTACCCCACACATAATGGTGACTTGGGAAGACAAACAGCATCAACATTGCTCCCTTCCATCTACTTCCCCTGGTTTTATATACTGAGCCATATGAACTATATGATGATATATGGTCTAGGTATGGGTCCTATACTTGGGTCACAACAGCCCCATGCAGCTCTACAGGCCTGGGACAGAGTGGCTGGAAAGGTACTCAGCAGAAAAGGACCTGGGGGTGCTGGTTGACAGGACCTGAGCCTGAGTCAGCATGTGCCCAGCTGGCCAAAAAGGCCAATGGCATCCTGGGCCTTTGTCAGAAATAGTGTGGCCAACAGGACAGGGGGAGTGATTGTGCCTCTCTACTTGGCACTGGTGAGGCTGCATCTCAAACCTTCTGATTAGTTTTGGGCCCCTCACTACAAGGAAGATACAGTGGCACTGGAAGGGTCTGCTTTGGCCTTCCAAATAAGGGCAACAAAGTTTGACTTGATCTTAGAGGTCTTTTCCAACTCTAATGAATCTGTGATTCTATGATAACCCATTGGGGTCAGCTGTGCTAGCCATGTTCTCTCTCTGCTTCTTGGGCATCTCCAGCCTCCTTGACAGCTGGGTGATGTGAGAAGCAGGAAAGGCCTTGACTGTGTGTGAGCACTGCCCAAAACCAGTGAAAACTCTCTGTAATATCAACATTGTTTTCAGGACAGATCCAAAAAAAGGGCCCCAGGACCACCTAGTATGAAGCAGATTAAGTCTTGACAAACCCAGAATACACTCATAACAGTTTCCTGCTATTTCCCAGGTTTACTGTGAGTGCTTTTACAGTGACCAATAAAGGACCTGGAAAGAGTACAATGCAAATGAGACAATTTTTTAAAAATCTTTGCTCTACAGGATGTCAGTTATTCCATTAAGCAGTAGACTTATTGTATTTGAATTATTATTTGAATTAAATATCTAGGTCTCAAATCCACCTAAATCCTATTGTTAGATATAACTTGGATTAGATTTACAAAGATAACTGGATTCCTAACAGTGAACAGCAGAAGATACAAAAAGTTAACAGCTGGGAAACAAGGAGTGCCAAGTGGAATAAGTGTTGTAGGAAGATGAAAAAATTATTATAACACAAAAAGAATATTAAAGAGACATCTACTTCAGAGATTTAATTGGATATAGTGATTTTCTGGTTATATAGCACAAAGATTATGTAGCACATCAAAGGTTATATAGCACATCCAAAGGTTATATATCACATCAGCTGCCTTGAATTGCTAAAAGTAAGCAAATTAAAAAATAAGAAAATAAAACCAAAGCAGGCATACTTGGTGAAATTTTAGCAGTGATAATATAATTATTGAGTTATAAATATAACTCAATTTGAAAGTCACTCTTGATGAATTTACAATGCCAAGTATATTTTACATCTCAAAAAATACCTAGAAAACATGTCTTTGCTTCTGTTAGTGGAAGTAAATTCTTTCTGTCTGCTTACACTTAACTTTCTCCTGAGAGTTATAAAGTTTTGACAGCAACTGTCTAAGTAATGGAATGGCAAAACAAAATGCAGTTGTCATTTTAGACACCAACAATAGGAAGCTCAACTTCTTTTCCATGAACCACTGTTCTTGCAGTCAAACTGCTGTCAGATATAAAAACAGCCTTTTATGTGATGGCAGCATTAAGCCCAAAAAAGAAAGTGAAAGAAAAGTTTACCATGAAATAAAATATATGAAAAGTCAGCACAAAAAATACCATTACAGGATGCAAGAAGAATTATAATCATCCTGCTACTCACATTCCCACCAGAAGTGCATCATATTTGGTACAAGAGAAGAATGACTGTACTTGAACTTAGGTACTTCAAGAATTATGTTGGGAAAAAAAAAGACAGTAACAAAACTTGATGCAAATACTGCACATATTCTTAGATAAGATAATATGTCCTCTCACAAAGTCTATGCAATTTTTAAAATATGTTTTGTAATTAGATTATTATATGAAGAGAAATGCCCTTTTTATGAACATGACATGAATTTCATTTAGTCAAGAAAAGAAAACCAGCAAAAATACACTTCAATTATTGCAATGATTTTCTATTACTGGAAATATTTTATTCAGTTCTTGTCATCCTTCTTAACTATAGATAGTAGAAAATATCAGATTTCAAAGCTGATGATAAGAAAGATTAAAAATATGGAAAGAATCGTCTGTGAAAAATAAAAATCTGGGAAAAAATTAATTTGAAAATTACAGTCTGAAATAGAAAGAACTTTAAAAATGTTGAATATTGCAATTTAAAAGACCAAACATTCTCACACATTCCAAAAACATAAACCAAAAGGTATTTAATGAATGATGAAATAGTAAAAGTAATAGCTGAATTTTAGACCTGTTTCAAGATATATCTGAGATAAAGAACTTACGGTGTCTCAAAAAAAGCACAATTTAAATATATAAAAATTATATTTGTAACAGTACAGATAGAAGTGACTAAATCTAACAATGGTGGTATATATTTTGACTATATATTATGTAGTGCATTGTGTTACAAATTAATTCTGACCAAAGTGGAGTAGAGGGGAAACTGTATTGCTTGCCTGATGATATATTTCATGTTTTATAATACTGCTGCAGATAATCAGGCACAAGTAAATACTTTATTTTCAAGACAGGTTGAAATGTTTCTTCTTTTGTTGTGATTAAGAGGGAAGTGGCACATGAATCAAAGCCAATAATCAGTATGCTCAGTAGAAGGTAGACTACGGAGTCTGAGAAAGACAGATTCCAGCAACTTTCAGCACGGTGACAGAGGCAGACAGCACTAAGAAGGGTTCTCACTCTGCTCCTCCATTGTTTTGGCCTTGCTATAAATGCCAACCTAGGAAACACTTCAGAAACATTTCACTAGGCTTACACAATTTTGAAAAAGTTCAAATTTTCTCATTGAAAGAACTCGTAAGTTCATAAAAATAATTACAAAATTGTTCTAACAACTTCCAGAGAAACCTTTCATGTTTTTAGAGTCTGTTTAGGCATAAGACATACAGCTCAGACAACCATAGTATTTATTTAAATCTTCAACTCAAATATTTTTTGTCATAGAGACTCTGAGAAAACGCTTGTTACAACAGAAAGTTATTGCATTTGCTTTCTGTGGTTGCATCACTTCTTTCTTCCAAATACATTTTTTCATTATGAGAATCAAGATACTGGGATATATGTAACATTATTTTGCCTTTTGCCTCTATAGCAAATGTGCACGTCATGCTACACGACTTCCATTCCAAGTTAGATATTGCTGGCAGTTCTACAACATACAAAGCCTGGGGTCTTCTGCCTTTGGCAGAGGAAAATAAAGTGGACAATGCTGTTCTGCAAGATTTTAACTCTATTGAGTTCAATCTCAGCAAGAGAAACAAAACATCTCAACTCTCAACTCAGTACCACACTCCTGAGTTTACTGTTTCAAATATCTGTCTTGTGGGAGCAAGCAACTATCATTTCTGGGTTAATCCTCTTCAAGAAACAAAGACAGGCAAGATTTATCCACTTACTAAAAGAATTCATTTTGTTTCAAAATTTTTGACATGCCTCCAAAAATCAATCTCAATAAATGTCAAGGAACATGGAGATAGAGGTTATTTGTCTGTGATCAATTTTTATGTGACAAAGTAACGAAATTGTGAGAAATGAATTTTTTTAGTAACACAAATCATTCTGAGAAAGAGATAGATGTTCTAGGTATTCTGGTCTGTATGAAATTGCATTATTTGTTTAGTGAAAAACAGAGTGTTGACAATTATGACTATTCTGTGTAGCCTTGGAATAGACATGCTTGGTTTTTCCATATTCGCTTTTATACATGGTGTTTTCCCAAGGGTTTGCCCAATTTTTAATTGATTTGCAGTACTCAAATCATCACAGTGTGTGTCTCAATTACTTCAATATGTAATTAGGAAAGGTTGAAGAGGTTGTATTACTTTTCCCTTGGCGGTGTTTTTGTTTCTGCATGCTTCACCTTGATCTACATTTCACCAGTTTAGGATCAGAACAGATATAAACTTGTAAACCCTAGCGCTTAAAGGATAGTCACAATACAATCCACTGATATTCAGAAACTACTATGAGAAAGAAGAAGACTGAGTTGATGAATTAATTTGATAAACTTTGTGATCTTACTTTGCTTCTTGAAATCACAGAATTAATAATGCTAAGTACCTGCTAGACGTCTCTTTTTTTTAATCTATTCTATCTCTGAAATGGAAACTTTAATATTTTTGTCCTTAAATTGCAATACTTTTTTATTATATTTGATGAAGTTTATAGTATTGCCATTATTCATTATTTCTCTAATGCATTTGCCAGAATTTTGGATTAAAAAAATGTTCCCATTTTTTCCTACATGGTACTTTATTTTAA
Organism: Calcarius lapponicus; assembly: GCA_039654755.1. Lineage (NCBI taxonomy): Eukaryota > Metazoa > Chordata > Aves > Passeriformes > Fringillidae > Calcarius > Calcarius lapponicus. Next base: position 21,356,280 of record CM077465.1, on the reverse strand, counting down.
TTTTAGACAATGGTAATTTTAACTTTTTTTTTTCTTCTCATATTGTTAAAACTGCATAATCTAGAGAATAAGTGGTAAGCCTTATCCTACCCAGATGTCTGATATAAGTCAAATTAATTTCTTCCTAGGATGCAATATGGTTTGGGTTAATTTGTTAGTGTGTTGTTTTTTTAAAGTAACTAACTTAGATTGAGTTTGTTTTAGTCAGGCTAGCTGAATCCCACCATTCTGAGGAGGGTAGAGGTAAATATTTTTAGCCACATTCTGTGAAAAAAAATAAGCAAACAAATCAAAATGAGGTACTAAAAGCAATTTTTTAAAGGATTATTCACTTTAAATCTTCCTCCTTAAAAAGAAATCTTGAGAAAAATTACTATAAATTGTGGACAAAATTTTCAGATTGTCTTTTTTTTTTTCTTTTAGAAAAGTTAAAAAAAGCATTTACTGTAGAAGAACTCACTCTAAGGTTAAAAGGAGAAATAACTCACTGCTCCAAAGAACACATCTCTAACATGCTCAAATGTTGGTTTTTTTAAGATATTCTAGTCTCTTAGTAGTGCTCTATGTCATGCTAGATGCAGATATTTCAATTATATCGTCATGCAACATTCAATACTAACTTGTGAATTGCTAGGTTTTTTCCCAGCAATTTTTTGCCATATACTCCTCTTATCTCATAATGTAACTGGTGACACTTGAGATATTATTTTACTTCAGAAAGATTTAGAATTTGCCATTTTTCTCAGTGTTTCTCATTTTCCTAAGTCTATTGAAGTTTCTTA